>OW285240.1:130318567-131668067 GCA_935421215.2 Melolontha melolontha | reverse complement strand
TTTCAAAGAAATTTTCGTTTAATTTTACAATTAATATATTTTTCAAGTTTTCTTCTTTTAAATTTGTTCTTTGTGAGGATAAAATGAATTTCAAGGCTGAAAAGGCCCTCTCGACGCTTACTTGCGTAGCAGGTACAGCGAATATAATCTGAGTCGCTTGATACAATAATGGCGTTTCCGTTTTATGTTGCTCCCAAAATAGTAAAATGTTTTTTTCTTTTCCCAGTCTTGGATATTTTTCATATATATCAAATTCATTTTTAACTAAATTATCAATCGAAGCGGTGACATTTACATTTGAAGAATTTGTTTATAAAACCTTTCCTTCTTTTTTAGAACTTGTTCGAGCATATCTTCATCATCTTCTGAAGAAAAAGATATTGATTCTCTCACAAAATTCTCTTTTTCTGTTTCCATTTGTAAATTTTTCAAAATTTTTATTTTTTTCAAAATATGTTTTTTAGCATTTTCAACATCTTCGGGACTTAGAATGACCTTAAGTCTGCTATCTAGATATACTGCTGTAATCAAAAGTGGATTGTTAATAAAATTGTTTTCTCTTTTTATAATATTTAAATATAATTCTTTTGAAAATGATTTTGTTTTGTCATCTTTTGTTAGCTCCAATTTAAAAGTAAGCCAGATTCTATAAAAATCGCCTAAATTCATCTGTTCTTGTTGTAGTTTCAGCGTTATTTTTTTAACAGGTGCAAAAGCTTCTACGAATTCTTCACAAATATTCCAAGTACTATCAGTCATAGTTAATTCAGCATCCAGCAATTCCGAACAAAAACTTCTGTATTCCAATAAGGCTTGAACCATGTCATAACTGGAATTCCATCTAGTTTGACAGTCTAGTACGGCTTTTTTCAAGTTTAGCTTCTTAGCTAAAGAAGAAATATTTGGTGTTCGCAATTTTTTGCAAACGGCTCTGCATTGATCAAGAATTTTCTTAAAAGGAGGACTAGATATTGTGTCGAGCACTGCCAACTGTAAACAATGAGCAACACATCTAAAATGAATAATATTTGAGTGTGAATGTGCTAATGTTTCTGCTCCTTCCAGTTCAATATAAGAAAGCGCGTTTGCTTCAACTGCATCAAATTCATCTTCCATGTCAAAGTTTTCATACTCGTCTTTTAATAATTCAGCAGCTTTGATCATATTTTTTCCGTTATCTGATGTAATTGAATATACTTGCAGCAGTTTTATGTCGTAACAATCAAGAACGCTGATGATAAGATTTTTTATGTAGGCTACTGTCTGACGATTTTGAGCCTCATGCATGTCCAAAGTTCGTAGTTTTATTTTTCCGTCAAAAATATATTGAATATTTATCCCTACAATACATCTACCAAGACGAGAAGCAGAATCAATTTTAATTGAAATAATTTTTTTTGATATTTCCAATTTAATTTGTTTTTTATTTCCGTTGCTTTGTTGTTAACAAGATCACTTATATTATGACTATTTACTGATACTTTTAGTGCATTCATAATCGCATCGATTATTTCTTTCATGCCAGAATCTTCGAAGATTGTGAAAGGACGGCCATTAATTGTTACTAATTTTACGCATGAATCAATGAAACTTTGTTTGCAGGTTTTTATCTTGATAATATTTAAATACTGTTCAAGGGTATTTTCCTCCGCTCTTGCTCTTTTATTGGTGATCTGACTCAATTTAGATGTTGACGATTCATTTTGAGTTTTCTTGAATAGTTCAGGATGCTTCCGTTGTATATGCCGCCAAAGATTTGCCGTATGTTTACCTTTCATTTCATATTTGCATTCTGAGCATATAGACACATCTTTTCCTGCATCACAAATAAATTTTTCGTAAATTTCGTAGACATCTCTGGGTTAGAAAAATCAAAAAATTTATATAAATTTTTAAATTTGAATGTGAGCACTCACTTTACTAAAAACAATTTAAGAGTTGATTTTAACAACCCATGTTTACTTTAAGAAAGTTAAAATATACTAATACTCGGTTTGCATCGCTACTATTTGCATTGGTTACAAGAAAATGTTTGCCTACTGATTTGTTTAACACAAATATTATGTTTGTACATAGCTCAAACAGAAAAAGGGGATTTCCCATTTTAGTCTACTTTGTGTGAAGGTTACTGGTTACTTGTTCGCTACAAATAGTCGTTATTTTATTTTGATTTTGTTTTTAATTTTTTTTTTGCATGCAAGAAATGTAATGTTTTTTATTATTCTTCTATTAAATATTTCTCTATTTTTTTATATTTTTGAACCCGAACCTTGCTGAATTTTGGGGTTCAACGGGTGCGGGTTCAAAGTCTTTATAAACAGCGAACCTGGACCCGTTTGGGTTCAGGTTCGGGTTCGGTTTCAGTTCCTGGAATATTCTTCAAATCTTTCGGAGCGTCTTATTTCTGTAAGGAACTGGGATTCATCACTACAACCCGGATACTAAAGAGTAATCCAGAGGGTGGAAATATTCTGGTTTTCCACGGCCCAAAAAATTCCGTGTTCAGAAATTATTTTACGAGATTGTGGAAAAATAGAAAATTGTGGAAAAACACCGCGGAAAACCTTCCAAATCTGTGCTTTTTGAAAGACAATGGTCTTAGTCACAAGTCGTTGATTTCGCTGCAAATAATTAATGAAAGTGGTTTTGAATTGATTGAGCACCTATTTTCTGGATTTAGCACCTTCATTCTATTATTTATTCCCAAAACATTTGTAAGGTAAATGATTTTGCAGACCAAAACAAATAATCTTTTTCAAGGAGCCTAGAATTACTTCAAGAACATTCTGCTAAATGTGTAAATCTCAAAAGAGATTGTGTGTTGAATTTATAAAATTTTTATACAAATATTGCGGCGTTTTATATAATAGGCTAAGTAATTAACATTTACTTAATATAATAAATTAAATAGGTTATTGCATGTAAAATATTACCTAACAATGTCACTTCGCGTGTCAGATTCAATTTTTTTTTTTTCTCTAAAGCAAATAAAACATATTTTCCATACGTTATACAAAAGCAAGTCATATTTTAAAATTACCGCACAAGTTTTCGCTAAAAAGTTTATTGTATGTATGTATGTACTTATGTATATGTAATAAATATTCTCGGAATAGAATACATACCTACTACTTACTGGCAACGAACACATAAAGATTTCAATGCATTTCAATAACAGCAGGATAATTTTCCAACAAGGAACACTATGATTTATTTAGTTAGAAAATCAATGGTTAGATATACATTTGGTTGATACGTGCATGCTTGTATGTAGGTCAAACAAAAATACTATCATGCGTTAAATATTAGCTCGTATCTTTACCGAATAAATGATTTAAATTGTATTCATGCTCTAAAAATACAGGTATTGAACAATTTAGGTGTTAGTGTACATTGAAGTACGTGGATTTCATGTATTTGCAATATTGATACGCCAATGGAATTGCTTCTATTTCTAGGTAAATTAGAACGAAGCAAACGTAAGTAATCAATATTTGATACATATCTAGTAAACGTGGCATATAAGTACATATCTGTAATAAATCATTTCTTAATTTTTTAACTGGTGTCTGAAACTACATTGAACCACAGATTTTGTAGAACGTATGTTCTGTTCTACTTTCCGTTTTTCCGTTAACTCAAAGGAAGACGCAAGTTATACTGGGAGAATGGAGAATTTCGGAAAGTGTAGTAACCGATTGACTAAGGAAATTAAAAGAAGGTGCCTTATGTTGAAAGCTATGATTTGAATCCGCGGTGATGAATCTATTGACATTGGTTTCTTTCCAGAAAATATCGATTTCTATTTTATGCTTATTTTTAATTACTAATGTATCTAAAAATGGTATCCTATCATTGCTTTCCTCTTCGTCCGTGAATTTAATACTTGGAAATTTCAAATTATATGTTTAACGAACATGTCCAATTCACATTTTCATGTATCAAAAATCGCGAAAATGCCATCTACTTACCTGATCCAGATTCTTGGAAAATATTTAGCGGTATTTATAAATTCTACTTCAAATTGACTCTTGAATAAATTAGCTATGAAAGGCGATCGGCAATTACACATTGTTGTGCCTTGTTTCTGCTCATAAAATATTTCTTCTACTTGGAAGCAATTTTGCGTCATGCAAAATGTATTCCTCATGTATTCCTTTATTTTTAAAGGTTCAATGTTATTCTTATGAAGCAAGTCTTCTAAATATTTGGAAATTTTAAACAACACCTATCACATATTAGATTTAATAGACCAGAAAAATCTAGCGTAGCTTATCATATTATTAGACACAGATCACAACGTGTCGGTTAAAGGGTTAAAACTTGTCAAAACCATCAATAACACCAGAGATCTCGACGCATACGAAAGTATTTATATGGTTAAAAAACAAATGTAATACGTTGAACTCGGACAACGGTCCAATTCCACACAGTTGTCATTTTTTCATTCTTAGGAAAGAGGCAGAAAAGGTTGAGGACGGTAGAATAGAGAATAAACAAATGTTGACGCCGTTTTCTTAAGAGAGGTAAGTTTGTCGTAATTTTTAGTTTGTGGATTTTTATTTTAAAGTCAGTGTATACACGGACGCCGTGTAAATTTGTTGCGTGTTTATATGTGTTATCTTTACTGTGTCCCATGTGCGACACTTCGATTAGTGGTGTTACCTACTGATGATGACAACTTAATTGTCGAAATA
Source organism: Melolontha melolontha (assembly GCA_935421215.2). Taxonomy (NCBI): domain Eukaryota; kingdom Metazoa; phylum Arthropoda; class Insecta; order Coleoptera; family Scarabaeidae; genus Melolontha; species Melolontha melolontha. The sequence continues at coordinate 131,663,370 of OW285240.1, read as the reverse complement.
CGTATTTAGGATACTATTATTAATTGTGAAAAGGGGTTTTGTACCTTTTTTGGGTTTTTACTTAACCACAGTCCCCAAAGGATGACTTTTTATGAATATTACAAAATAGATATTGTGAATGCATGTATTTACTTAACCATGGTCTCCAAAGAAAGACTTTTTATGAATATTACAAAATAAATACTGCGAATGCATATATTTCCTTGGATTTTAGTTACCAATATAATCCAAATATCGTTTTCAAGGAAATATTGGTCTATTTTTATTAATAATGTAGCCCATAAGTAGCTAAGTTGATCTGCTTAAGACCTAATTCTAGCTTCTACTAGATTCTCTGTTGGGGTTTCGTCTATTTTGGATAATTAGATTCATACAGATCTTTTAACTTACAATACCAATTACAGGATCAACCAAGTTCGTTTTCTTGGCTTAGAAGGTGACCTGAATTTGCATATTTAGCATTGTGTTCTGCCACTTATGCTAAAATAACTATTATATTTCGCTAGTTACAAAATTCCCAAGCCCATTATACATATATAATCCAATAATCCCTTCTACCATAACAATGGTGTAGGGCGTTTATCTTCTTCTAGCCTTTTATAAACGTTTTTCATTCATTTCTATTCCTTGTCATGTTCTTCGCTTCTGTCCATGTTTTGCCTTTCCTTCCCAGTATTTCAGCTATGACATCATTCCATGTTGTCCTTGGCCTTCCTCTTCTTTTATTTTTCATTATCCTTGCTTCCCATATCCTTCTTGTTTGTCTTGTATTTTCCATTCTATATAAATGTCCCCACCATCCTAACTGTCTTTGTTCAATGTATTCTAGCACTGACTGCATTTTTAAATCTTTTCGTATTTCCGAGTTTCTTATTCTGTCCATCCTTGTAACTCCTCTAACTCTTCTTAAATACTTCATTTCTACTGCCTGTAATTTATTCTTTTGTTTTCTATTTAATATCCAGGATTCACAGCCATATGTTAATATCGGTCGGTAAATTGCCTTATATACTTTTAGTTTTGTTTCTCGGGATATCTCTTTTTTGTTAATGAAATTAATCCTCATGCTGTGGTACAGCTTTGTCGTTTTTTCTATTCTTTGATTAATCTCAGCGTCCTGGGTCCCTTTTCCATCAATTCTTACTCCCAAGTACTGAAATGTTCTCACTTGTTCTATTTCAGTTCCTTCTATTACAATTTTCGTATCTACCTGTTCATCTCCCACTACCATTACTTTAGTTTTGCTCTTACTCATCGTCATTCCACTGTCTTTTTAGTGTCATATTCCATGTTATTAAGTTACGTTTCAGATCTTCCTCATTGTCGGCTATAACTACTATATCGTCTGCGAATGCCCCTTCCGAAATTTCGACTGCATTCAAGTTAAGGGTCTACTTTAGTGCCCGAAAAATTACCATTTCAGAAATATGCAACCCACATTACAGCTCACTACAGCGGACAGGTACCAAGACGCCCTGCTGAGATGGTCGAAGGATTATGTAAATTAGCAAACAAATTTGATTATTGACACATCAGCTACTTGGGATTTATTTATGACTTGTTTTAAGCAGATAGATGATCTGTGTATTTCCGCCTAAAATTTTTTGAATCGTAGATAAAGAATAGATGTATTATTATAACAAATGTAACTTAATAGGTTTTAATATAAAATAAGTAGGGTAGTAAAGCTACACAATTTTACCCATACATACCTAATTGAAATAATAATATAATAATATAATAATAATAATAATAATATATTTATTTGTTCATAATTATACAAGTGTATAGAACTCGCATTACCTGGCTTTCTAATCCTTCTTAGTCATTAAAAGTTAATCACCTGGTTACTTGGAAAAATGTATATAATTCGATAAAGATATGACCATATGATAAACAACTTTCTGCTCCCACCTATCTTAAAAAATAAGGGGTGGGAATGTCAAAAAAAAAATTATAAATATGATGAATACTTGAACATAAGGTCAATTGGTTTTTACCATCTTGTGCTTTGCATGTGATTATAAGTGAATTTGCTGTGCTTTTGTTAGTTCTTGTCAATTGTGCTTGTATTTTCGGAGCGATTTTTCTATTTTGGAAAATTTTGCTGTGCGTTAGCATTATATTCGGACTATTTTCATTAGCTATTCGTATGCGAAAGATTGCATACGTATATTAGTGTTGGTGACTGTTGTAATTTTGAAATATAATTAACAATGGGACTTCACTCCCAAAAAAGATTGACAACCGCTGCAAAACGGAAAAGTAGAAAACAGTTGATGAAACAAATTCGGATAAAAAATCGAATAGTGTCTCAACGTGATAATATTGTAGATAATCAAATTGTTTTCACTGAGACAAATTCGGCACGCGACGACAGTTTTGATTCGGATATATCAGATGAGGTTTTTATTGAAACAGAAAATTTAAACAATATTGCAAATTTTACTCTTGCTGGACGTAGGATTGTTGATATAAATCATCTGTTTACTGTTCTAAAAGGAATACGACATGATATGTTTGGCTGTACTTTTCAAAATGTAGAAATAATAGCGGAAAAACATTTTGGTTTTAAAAGTGTTTTTACTTATAAATGCAACATGTGTGGAATAACCGATACATTCAGTACTGAAAATGAATATAAAAAATGTGGAGTAAATGAAGCAGCGGTGTGTGGAACTGTTGCAATAGGGGCGGGTCATTCACAATTAACAGAATTTTCCGCAGCTTTAGACATTCCTCAAATGTCTTCAGCAACGTATGCGCGCATAGAAAAAAAAGTGCTAAAAAATACAGAGGAGTTAGCATTAAAAGAAATGCAAGCTGCAGGAAAGGAAGAACGTAAGTTGGCAATTGAAGCAGGAGAAATTGATAGCGACGGAATACCTTTTATAACTGTAACAGTGGATGGAGCTTGGTCAAAACGAAGTTACAAGTCTAATTATAACGCTCTCTCGGGCGTTGGGTGCGTAATTGGGACCAGAACTAAAAAAGTTTTGTACGTAGGAGTAAAAAATAAAATGTGCAAATTTTGTAAAAATAACGATAAAAAAAATGTTCCGTCTCATAAATGTTTTCAAAACTGGAGCAGTTCTTCAACTTCTATGGAAGCAGCTATTATTCTAGATGGGTTTAGAATGTCAATAGAAATGCATAATTTGCGATATAAAACTATTATTGGTGATGGGGATAGTAAGAATTAAGAAATACTGAAAAAACAAGCCTATCAACGCGAGGAAACGTACATTATACGCATTAAATAAGTCGACATTTACATGTAAGAATGTGATTTAATATTCATTAATTCTCACTTGCAGTAAATTCCTAATGGGGATAGTAGTGTATATAAAAAAATTCAAACAGCAAAACCTTACGGACCAACATATTTTATTGAAAAAATTGAGTGTCGAAATCATGTGTTGCGAAATTTCTGTACGAAAATACGAGAAATTTCAAAAACTCCTCGATCAGATATGTGTATACGAAATTTTTTACGGCAGAATATTCTTAAATTTAGAACAGCTGTAGTTAGTGCCATAAAGTACCGCAAAAATGAAAATGTTTCTTTTCAACAAAAAATTGAAAACTTAAAAAATGATATTCTCAATGGACCTGCCCACATATTTGGAGAACATAGTAACTGTGCTAGCTATTTTTGTAGTAAAGATGGTAACAATGGTAACAATTCAAATACTATTGATTACAAACATTTCAAAAGCAGTGCTCTATATGATATATTTTTTCAGTCTTTGAATAGAGTAGCCAATTTATCCTCCAGTTTACTTTATGACGTAGACAATAACGTCGTAGAATCCTTCAATTCTGTTGTGAATAAATTCGTGGGAGGAAAAAGAATAAATTTTTCGCTGGGAGGCTCGTACCAAGGGAGATGTTTTGCGGCAGCCATAAATTATAATAATAAAGAGACATTTGTATATACATTTGTTAAGAAAACTAATGGGGATAATTTTAACTGTGTATATTTGGAAAAATTCAAAAATCTTAAACTAAATCAAGCAATAAAAAAGAAAAGCAAAAAAAATAAAATTCGAATTCAAAGTGCTGATTCGGATTACGGAGCGTGCAAAATCGTGGTACCTGACATGCCTATTCCGGAATACGAAAGCAAGAGAAAACAATTTCTTGATGAATTGTCATTATCTGATTGTCATAATATTCAAATTAGGACCGTGAATCAGAGACATAACAACGATTGGGAAAAAGAGAGACAGATAAGATTAACGGCAAGTAACTTTGGCAAGATTTGTAAAATGAGAGAAAAAACAGACACGGCTAGTACAATAAAACATATGCTGTATACTAATAGATTCAATAATAAAAAACTACCATTAGCTGGCCTGGTTATCTCTAAATTTGTCCAGATAGATTTTCTGTTTTTTATCGATAAAAGTCAAACCGTACAAAAATTTTGAAAAAAACGTAAATACCTACCTAGTTTTTATTGATACATGGTCATACATACATCGAGCGGTCTTTCAACTTTTAATTTGAAGCCAAAAAAAGGCCGGAAAAATACACTCATTTCAGTGTGGGATTGCCGGGTATAGCGTAGAGCCTTAAGGTGTCCAACCCCCAAGCCCATTATAATTTTCTAATTTATTTTAAAATGGATTGACTATAAAATCGAATGAAAGATATTCAATTCACACATCACAGAAAAAAGGTCTGTTTCAGTTCTGCTTTTTAAGTCCTTTATTTTGCAGTTGCATTGTGTTGTGCGATGTAAATATTACGCAAAAATAGAGTAATAACCCAGTTTGCTCATTACGTTATTATGCTTCGAACAATATTTAACCACATATTTTGGAGTACATAATTAAATTAATTAATTAATCCGTTACTAATTCCATAAACTATATTTGTTCTAAGTAACGTATCTATTCAATAACAACCAATTGTAACGTTTCAATTAAATCAGATTATACCTTGAGAAGCAATAATGAGTTTTAACTCGGGTGGGAGCGATGTTTAAATGAGAAGAAGTACACTGTCAGCGATCAACCAGATTGGTGGAATTAATGCATATTAATTAGGATAATGAGAGAGGATTACGACCATTTCTCTCTGCTCGGGCTCCTATTTTCTATAAACTCAAGTTAATATCATGTGATTTTCCGTTAATTACGATGTCATAGATAGAGATAGACCTTTGTTAGTTTGTTTTACAGTGAAGAGACAGAGTTACATATGTAATAAGAGCGTTTATATATGTTTATGTAACAGTTCCGGTCTAGCTGTGTATGTGCGGGTATAAACTATAGATATGTGTATATGCACGTGTAGTTGTTTTATGTTTCGGTCGCAGGAACACATACTCGTATATATGAAGGAAAATTGATTAAACCTAATTAAATTTCTAAATAAAACATGACGCGACGGGTAATTTTAATTGACTGACATTGGAATCCTAAAATTACACAGTCGGTTTATTTAATTGCTTAATTAAGTTAATTACGGTGGGCGTAAATACTATTTTATTAAAAGGCATTTACCCAAGTTACCATTCAAAAATTTTAATATACAGGCTAAGTCAATACTTACTTCTCAGGCCTTGAATATGTGTTCTACAATTAAAAATAAGACAAAAATGAAGAATCCTAAAATCCCAAAAGTGTCATTTTCGGGTAAAATTGAAATAAAAAATTAACCAGCAATTCGATGACGGGGGTATAGACAAAACCATGCACAAGCGGAATTGGTATTTATAGTAAGTACACGGACCCCAGGGCCCATAATTATTAGAATAGCGCATACGGCACTGACTACCGTGGTGGAGTTCCTCAACTCTACCCAACGGCGGGGCCAAAATTGCGCCGGCAGTGTTGATCTCCTTGGTCCGAGTTGCCGTGGATTTACTTGACTTTGACGTTATTATGTGCATTTGACTTGTATCATTTATTGATTATTGAAAGCTTCAAGTACAGGGTGGGGAAAAAGTACTATATATCGCTTGCAACTTTTGAATGAGCAATTTAATTAAACAATTTCTTATAAAAAAAATGGTTCATATAATATTTGGCATCACTTTGTAGCATTAATTTTTTTTTAATTCACTATTTTAATGCAAGGCCATCTATGTATTTTTTTTACATCTTTAAAAGACATTTTTTTCGTGAATATAATGTTATGAAAATTTTCAAGAAAATTGTTGTAATTAACGCTCTGTCTTAATAACTGCTGTGAGATAGTGAGGTTGTTCTTTTTTGTGAATGTATTCTTCGCCAGCAGGGGTATACTGACGAATCTGTAGAAAGATGAAATACGTATCTGCGTCTCTGGAGAGGGATGCGTTCACAAAAATATTCATATTGAATTTGTATTGTTTTTCACACCAGATTTTTAATAATATTTTATATTATTCAAAATACTTTTGTATTGTACAAAATTGGTGAGATTTTGTCCTACTCATATGTATGTTTCAAATTATTCTGTTCTATATATATTGTCTTGATATTTCATATGAAATTTGGAAGAGACTGCTAAGACTTATCTTTTATTAAAAGAAGTATAAGACAATGAAAGTTTATCACGTGCTCGGGTAATTGAGTTGTTTAAGCCGTTGCTAAGATGGCCGAGAAGGTATTGAACATAACGCATGCCCGTGACGCCTTTCCACGTCAAAAAGGGATGAAAATATACCAAAAAATATCTGTAATCTGATTCGATCTAACGGTCGATTAATTATTCGATATTGTTGCGATTCACAAGTTTCTTTTTGTAGATTTGGTAAGAATAAATGAAAATTTAAAAAATGTAATTTTTTTATTTCAATTTTATCAGTAAACGGCTTCGCTTTCGAGATTTTAATATTCTTCATTTTTGTCTTGTTTTTAATTGTAAAACGTATATCCGAGGGCTGGGTAGTTAATATTGACTCACCCTGTATTTTAATTTTAAAAATTATTTTGAATTTGCAAAAATGCGTAACGCCATTTATATTCGTATTGTCTTTATATTTATTTCTTTAATAAAATAACTATCAAAAAAAAATATTCCTCAAAAAGCAAAAAAAAATCTATAATAAATCCTATAACTGTGTTAGAAATACATCGGCGAAACATTTTCTTTATTTATACCGCACACAAACGACTAAACGCACAAAAGAAAACTAAAGTGCTCCTAAATTGATTTATCGCAAAGTGGTGGGCGATGGAAAAATTAAATTCGTAAAAAACACGCCTTCCGATCCTGTCAAGTTCTCCGTCTTATATATAAAGCATAGCAAAGCAAGGGAACCTAGACAAGGAGTCAGTCTGATAAAGCGAGAAAGAACCTAATATGGATGGGGAGAAAGAGAGAGACATAAAGTCAATAAAAGCTCATGTCTTTGACGAAAAGTAATTTTGAAAGAAAGAAATTTGATCTAGCTTCTCGCTGTTGCAAATTAATTTTTTAGCGACTGCAATGTAATACTTATAAATATTTAAAATGGCAAACGAACCGTTCTCTAAATATTAGAATATAATTTGCGAAAGTATATTAAATTATATCTTTATGAAGTTAATGCGGAAGGATTATTAAATGGAAAATATGAAAAATAATTGCAGCATTATATTTAATTCCAATAAATTTTATAAAAACCTTAAATAACATTATAAAAACCGTTCAAATAAGCTTTGCCTCTAGTAGGCCATTCCTTTAAAAACGTATGATTATTAATAATTTAAATTTACATTAGTTGTCAATTAGATAGATGCATAGTTGACAAAAATTGCTTTGTAATTTAAAATTGATTTAACATGGTTTTTACTATACAACACAAATTATTCATGCTAGAATCTTATTTTCGAAACGGACGTAAGATTGACGGACAATGGCAGTATTCTCTTCAAGATTGTTTAGAAGAATTTCAATCAAATATCTCATCTCATAACCAACAAAATTCCTATTAAAATTAGTAACAAGCTAAGACATAATCATAATTTCCAAGGGCTACTTTGAGGTAAAATTTATTTGAATTCTTTGTATATAAGTTTGTACAAATAACACATTTTATTTTTTTATGATTTACCTACTTATTTCTAAAGAAGAAGAAATAATTTAATTCCCGGAGTACCTCAAGGACTCGTTGAGAGCCCAATCCTATTAATACTTTATATCAACAAAAATCAAGTATCAAGTATCAGCATTGATAAACGTACAAATAATGATAAATAACAGTTTTAAGGATTACGCAGAAATTAAATTAAATTTCCTCAATTTACCATTGCCAAAATTGGTTGTTCCTCCAAATTTCTTAGTACTTGACAATATTTATAAAAATTAGCAGTCGCGATTGCAGAAATTAAATATGATAAGATCTTATTAATATATGATTTAAAAATTGTTCATTTTTATTACATATCAGTAGCTATGAATCTTTATATTAAGTTGCTTCCCATTAATTTAAACCCCACCAATTGAACATATTTAAAATATTGAAAACAAATCTTAAACTTAAAAATGTGTATGTATACCGGGTGGCTAGAAAAAAACGAATTCTGTTTAAGTCCTTAAATCTCCGGAAGGCTATGAAGTAGCCATGGAGTGAAAACTGTACTTTTTAAGAGACAATGCACTGAAAATTGTTAATGCTAAATTACAAACGCTAAATTAAAAAACAAAAGAATGCTGAACTTTTTAATATCAACTACAGAAAATCAATTACACGTTAAGGATATTCTTAAATAGACTACAATTTTACCTACATTTTGTATGCTGAACTCTAATTACGAACATGTTGTGTGGGACCTCATTAAGTAAATTCACAGTTCTTAATCTATTTAAAAAAGGTATGTAACCCCATACCACAATTATTAATGGTATCCTAAATACGTATTTCGACAACTAAGTTGTCATCATCAGTAGGTAAAACCACTAATCAAAATGTATAGAACTTATGAAATCTATTAAACTCCTTTGACCGGGAAGTCATTGTGAAAAGTCTTAATCTATGTTTGAACTGTAAAATAGCTAGTATGATTAAATTTACAGACACTACTGGCCACACCTCTTCTAACTGTCGGCGCAGATCTTCTAAATTTGCAAATGGTTCCCGTCTTTGCGAATACACTTTTTCTTGCAATGCGTTCTACTCTACATTGAATAATCTAAAGGATTACAGTCTGGAGAATTAGGCGGACACTGGTTTGCTTGAATAAAAGATGGGGTGTTTTCTAGTAGTTTCTAGTAGTTGTGTCCTTACTGCTCTGTGGGATGGAGCGCTGTCCTGGATAAAAACATAATCACTATTCGGGTATAATCCACGCATTTCCGGTAGTAAATCGTCCCGCAAATATCGTATGAAGCTATCTGCGTTTGTGGTACAAACGTTCTGGTTGAATAGCATTCTTTTTGGTTGTCGAATAAAGCCTCTTATTTTGTCTATTTTTAGGTACTTGGAGCGTAAAATTCTTTTCATCTTGAAAAATTAGACGGCTTATGTCAGCATTCGAAAACCGCCTGTACAGACGCAGGGCTCTTGATAATCGACGGTCTTTTGCATTTAGAGTAAGTTCTGAGGTTTACTGCTTTTTGTAGCATTTAATACATATACGTTTTTGAATAACTTGTACAGACCTGCGACTGCGATTTCCTAGCCTGGCTGTTATTTTACGCTGAGATAAATGAGTTCCCGGTTGATTATCCTTTGATAACGACAATTCTCTTTTTTCTGTGAACAGATCAGGTCTCTACAAGTCGTCGAATATCACGATTTATGCTGGAAGGTAGCTATCTCTCTCTCTCTCTATAACACATGGTAATCATGTTTAAATCAGGCTTTGTCAAACAAGGTGCCATTATTACAAGAAAAGTACTTTAATTTGTACGAAATGTACCAATTACAAAGTGACAACTAACTACAAATGTCACTCAGAACTTCATTTGTTTTAACAAAAGGTTGGTTCGATTTAAGTTGCTTATTAAATTATCAACGTGTAATCGTTATTTTTTAAGTTTACTTTAAACTTCTGTTGTTCCATTATTGAAGAACATATACTTGAAATGAAATTTTTCACCATAATTCTCTGTCCTTTGCCTGCAAGTGAAAAAAAATTACCTTGATATCTCTATGCGTTCGGATAATATAGCTATGGAAACAGAATTCGTTTTTTTCTAGCCACTCGGTATATACAAGTGTAGTCTAAAATGTTTTGAGCCTAATGTAGAAACAAGTATTTTTCCAGTCAAACGTAATATTATTTTTCAACATAGTTTCCTTGTAAACCCATACACTTTTCCAAGCGATATGCTTTAACTCCTCTAACTCTTCCAAATAGTAGTTGGCGTCTTCCTCCGCAAAATGCGATGATCTCCTCTTGCGATAAAAATCTTCAAGTGAAACTTTTAGCTTAGGAAACAGGAAAAAGTCGCTGGTGGCCAAATCTGGTGAATACAGTGTGGGTGGTCAATCAATTCACAGTGCAATTTGTGAATCTTCTCCATGATGACCAGTTAAGTGCGAGCTGGTGCGTTGTCTTGATGGAACAGCAGTTTCTTCTTCTTCAAATACGGCCGTTTTTTGCAATTTCTGCCTTCAGGTAATGATGCATAATACACTCACATTATTGTTTTGCCTTTTCAAGATAGTTGACGTACACCATTCCGCGACTATCCCGAAAAACAATCGCCATCACCTTCCTGACTAATGGAACTGTCTTCGCCATTTTCGGAGCAGATTCGATATTTGCAATCCACTGTTTTGATTATTTTTTCATCTCAGGATTATAGTGGTCGATCCATGTTTCATCTACAGTTACACATCAACACAAGAACATGACTCGTATTGCTTAAACATCTACAACAGGGCTTTAAAAATGTTCGTTAGAATATATTTGTGATTCAAAGTGTGCAAGCGCAGCTCCCAAAGGATGTGTTTTTCGTCCAAAGAAAGCAAACACGGTACCCAACGAGCGGATATAATTCGCATGGGCAATTCTTTAGTCAATATATGACAAACACGTTCTTTCGATATGTGCATAACCTCTAGTAACTCTCTAACCTTGATCCGACGGTCGTGTAATACATTTCTGGTGAACATTTTCAATGTTGTCAATAGTAATCGCAGTTTTTGACAGTCCCGAACATCCATCATGGTCGTATCAAGCTGGTACGACCATGTTCAAATTCAGCTGCTCGTCTTTTCACGCTGGGAAACGATGGGGTAGACTCCCCGTAGAGAGCGTCCAAGTCATTTTTAATTTGCGCAGTCGTATTGTCTTTCAAATGCAAGAATTTAATCCCGGGACAATATTCGATTTTTTCGGCTGACACGAACGATTTGCTAAGCAACAATTGTGTGTCCAAAATTGTGACTTTTTTACAGGCATCTTTGAAACCATATACGATTGTAGTACCAGAATAGTTTATTGAGCAACGTCATCTTCATGTTGTGCTCCAAAACATTTTAGACTACCCTGGTACATAGATTTATCCAATATTATTTTTATTTTCAAAAGATGCTGCATTCGTAAATTTTTAACGGAACCTATTTGACAAAAAGATTACTACCTTTTGAAGTATCAGAGATATTTTAGAAAGCATTAAACTTATTTGAATGGTGCCAATACCTAAAGGCAGACAATTGTAAGCCTGTAACAATCGGTATTTTCGGATTACAGATTTTCTTTCTACAAAGAATATTTACTGAAATATTGAATAAAATAGGATAAATATAAAATTAAAAAAAGCAATGCAAAACAAATTCAAAGAAAACAAACAATAAAGAAAGGAATAAATCCGTATTTGCATGAAACCACTTGTTAATCAGATAGTTATTACGGTCGGACAACTGTGCGGCATACAAAAGCGCCGAGGACGTTGACTCCTACGCTACCAGTGGAAGCGCGAGTCTAAAAACGAACACCGTATATACCTGAACAGGTGTACGCAATCGATCGGTTTTCCTGGCGCCAAGATGGCTGCAATTGTCTCGAACTGGGACCGGGGATCAACAGAACAGCCTTCATACATACAGAAGGCGAGCTCCTAAATAATGAGAGAACAACACCTGTTTTGTTCTTTCTCGACCGTATGGCGACTGTCGGACGTTTCGTATTGCGCGAGCCATGCTAAATATTTAAAATTGTTTCCACGATCTTCTTCTTCTTCTTCTGTTGTTTCTGTAATAAATTCTATTTGGTTACATTCTACAGACATTTACATACGTACACTTGCCCGATTTTATAACAAGGCAGCTTCAGGGAGGATACATAAACTCGGTCAAAGCCTTTAACACATTGTTCCCGCGTACATTGTGATATTTATATTATTAAATCAGCTGGACTATCTACAAGATATATCAGTGGATGCGGAATATTGTTAAGAATTACATATTTTTATCGCCTTTTTTTATTAATCTTTTATGAATTATAAGCATTAGTTTATACAAGCTGTCCCGTATCGTTATGTTCAAATTTTAGGAGTGTAAAGTAGACTTCATTTCAAGTAACAAAAACGCAAAACTTGTATATCCATTTTTATTTGTTTCAAAGTTACAAATCTATGAATGTGATTGTCAGATCATGAAAAAAAAATGTAATCCTACAGTAAATAAAACCTGATTTTATTTAAAAAAGTTCAATTAATAGTATTTTCGAAATGTCCACCTTCTTGTTGAATGCAGGCTTGTGTCCATAAGCCAACAGAAGAAGTACTTATCCGAATTTTATACTTGTTTTGTCGGATTTGCTCGGCAGCCAGGTGAATACGATCCAACAACTCTTCTCTTGTGTTCGAAACTTACGCGTAGACTAATTTTTCATGTACACCCATAAATAAAAGTCAAGAGGATTAAGATCGGGTGATCTGGGTGGCCATGCAACAGGACTACCTCGACCAATCCATCTTGGATAATTGACGTTAACACATGTCTCGTCGAACATTCAGTGGGACATCCTCTAAAAGACCTGGCAGTTCGTCAATAAGATAAGGAGAAATTTAAGGAGAAATTGAAGGTTATTGTTCGCATTTAACCTCCCAGGAAGAATGACAGGACCAAACAACAAGTCATCGATTAGGGCCGCCCAAACGTTAAAAGAAACTTCATGTTGAAATTTAGATGGCCGTATAGCTTTGAGATTTTCTGATGACCACCTGTGCAGGTTACTCAGATTTGTAACACCACTTCTCGTGAACGTAGATTCATATGTCGAGAGGACTGTTCTGCAGAAATTCAAATGAAGCCGTGACTGTCTTAATATCCAGGTAGAATAAACTAGACGAGCATAGTGGTCTGCCTCAAGCAAACCGTGTCCCCTGCGATAGTGATATGGATATAAGCCCTCACGTTTCAAAATTCGTTGTTGTATGAACTGAAACGTAATGTAATCCTTTATTAAAAAATGCAACGTTAGCAGTCATCTGAACATTTGTTTATTGTATGATATTCATGGTTCAGCACTTACGAAATAAGTAAGAACCTTCTTTATCATAAATAAATTTTCACTACTCTTTTTTGCAGATCTCCAAAAAATTACTGTATGCAATACGACGCGACACGTGTTTATTTATTTTAGGATAACATTTTATTATTCGACGTTAACAATCACAGGCGTGTTATTGAATCGTATAACTTTTTTTAAATAAAATCAGTTTGTATTGACTTTAGGATTACATTTTTTTTCATGATCTGATAATCACATTCATAGATCTGTAACTTTGAAACAAATAAGAATGAATATACAAGTTTTGCGTTTTTGTTACTTGAAATGAAGTCTATTTTACACTCCTAAAATTTGAACATAACTATACGGGGCACTTGTATTTAAGTAATGCGTTTAATTTGAGAAACATAGTTTCAATTAGTTACTTTATTGTTATTAGAACTTTGTAAAATATTTTTAAATTTTATAACGGATACTGTTACCTTTATAATAATTACAATTTACACATTAATATAAATAAATAGAGCCCCTGGGATTATGTAACAAACTTCTTGCTTTTAAATGTTTCGGTTAGCAAAAAATAAATTAATAACACTTGACTTTATTAGAAAGGTATATAATTAATTTAAGAGAAAAGAACTACTGTAGAACGGGTATATATGAAACGATTTTTGAACTATTTTTGTTCTAATTCATCTAATTCAATGATCAAATATGTTAACAATTGGAATTGATGCCTTATTGTTAAAGGTATGTAATAAACACTGAAAATGTTAAATTAGGATTAAAAACAACCCCCTTTTTTTATTATTTACCGTTTCATATACCCGACATGTAGGGATTTACGAAACGGTAAGATTTCTTGTGGTAAACACGATGATTTTCTAGATTGTTTTGTATAGAATACTTAATAGACATATATGAAACACATCCAAATAAAAAAAAAAATTGGCACATTGAATCCGGAGCAGAGAAGAAAATTACAAAGAAACGCCAAGATTTTCCAACTTTTTATTCAAAAAATATAGTAAAAAAGAACATTCTGTCAAAAAAAAAATAAAAAAGTAAACTTATTTTCTCAAAGAAACAAAAATATGAGCTCTGCTATAAAATAGGAATTTCAATAGGAATTGTAATAAAATGGGCATCTCACTTATAAAATACTTTCTGGAAAGGTATAAATACCTCTATTAACCTCTGGTTGAAACAATATAAATTTAATTTGTTTAAAATTTATGTCACTGATGTCAGGTGTATTGGGAAAAACAAATATGTTTTCTTTCTTTGTAGGGCCGTAAACAACTAATTTGAAAACTTTTTTCTTAGGCTTCAAAATTATCGCATTCTTTTTTAAGTCCTTCATTATACACAAACTTTGCTATTATATAACAACCTTCCTCTAGACCATTTACACTTTCAACAAGCTTTTCTTCGCTCAAATCATCGCTCATTTCAACGTTCATTTCATCACCATTCTCATTATTTTCAATATCATCAGCTTGATCTTCACTTCCGTCAGTCTTTTCTGTAAGGTCACTCATGGATATGGACGTTCCAGCTACGACGTTTACACGTTTTTTTTTTCTAATTATTGGGGTTTCGTCTTTAACGTTTGCATTATTATCTTGTGTGGGCTGTATCTTACTCAAAACTCTATCAGTGTTACAAGGAACAATACCAATTGCTTCAAATCTCTTGATGGCGTTACCTCGAATACCTCGAATAGTCTTCTAACGACTCTATTAATTTTTTTAATAATTGTGATACCTCCTGATTTGGAACTACACCTTTATTGTGCTGTTTCCAACTGGTTAACTGGTCCAACTGATCTCCACTTGCGTTTTAGAGATCGAAAGACAGCAACATCTAAGCGTTGACAGATGTGTGTGCTGTTTCTCAGGGAAATATTCTTTTCTTCACAATGTTTGATAACTTTATAGTATAAGTGACTGCCTAAATTATCACCAATTATTTCCATCTTTGCCTCTTTTTTCGCAAATAGGGTAAGGCAATTTTTTCGCACCAATCATCGAAGGTGTCCGAGACAACCCGATGGGGTTCTATTATATCGGGCATTTATTGGTCCTCCTTTAATCCAGTTTAGATACAAGTATTTAGCCTTGAATACTACGTAAATTGGAAGTAGTGTACCGTCCGCTGCGATAGCGAACATCACAGATGTGGAAGTTTTAGAGGAATCCATTATTCTGCTTGCGTGTTTGGTACCTCTTCACACAGAAATTTTTACCGAAGCAGGATCATCGGTTATATTGGTTTCATCGTAGTTTATCACATTCGCTGGAGGAACACCACTTACTGTTGGTTTTAGGTGATTAAAATAATCTTGTATGACCTCGGGCGATAAATCTGCCTGACATCGTTTAACGTTTTCTGAATTTCGGCGAGCAAGTTCTGGATGTCGCAGCATGAAGTTGTGACACCAGTCCCTGAAAGATTGTCATTAAAAGCGGAAAGATTAACTCCTCTGTGATTGAAGTACTGTTGTTCAAAACCTTGTAATTCAGTAAATTGGAATCGGAATTCTGCCGGCGTAATGATGGCCTGATTAATTATATTTTCTTGTGCTGCGGAAATTACGGAAATATTGAATTTGCCATGTATCACCATATTAACTGTTAAATCGTAAACTTCCAACATTCTCACAAAACAAATGGCGCATAATTCAAATCCGGAAGTTCAATTTTAAAATCTTTTTTTTTTAATTGAAAACCACTATTATAAATGAAATTTTTAACGCGTTGAGTTGTTGTTTCAAACTAATATTTGATGTGTCGAATACGCACCTGTATAATTTACAGTGTATTCAAGATAGGAAGCTGGAATTGGATCACTTATTACATTTTTTTGACCAGTTCGTCCCCATACTTCTTCCGCTGTATATAACATTCAAGGTTTATCAATTGTAACAGGACATCGCGTCGAAAAAGAAAAAAAAATTAAAGTCGCATCAAGTTAGCATTTCT
The DNA here is from genome assembly GCA_935421215.2 of Melolontha melolontha. Taxonomy (NCBI): domain Eukaryota; kingdom Metazoa; phylum Arthropoda; class Insecta; order Coleoptera; family Scarabaeidae; genus Melolontha; species Melolontha melolontha. Next base: position 131,647,001 of record OW285240.1, on the reverse strand, counting down.
CTTAAACTGCCTTTGCAATTTTTCTTAATTATTTTTTAACCAGTAGAGCCTTTAGTAGTGATTTTGCTTTTTTTTCTACTCCTCTTTCTTCCTGTTATTATATTCGTTCAGGTCGGTATTATGCGAAACGGAATGAATGGAAATTTACGACATTTTTTAATTATTATTAAAGATGAATAAAAATCCGAAGTACACCGGCAGTGTATACCGTCGGTTATGACTCCCTAAAAAAAATATCGCGCGATTATTCAGTCAACATAAAAATACACTTCGCCAGCCATTTACCTTGTTTAATTAAATCCGTGAGGATAAGACTCGAAATAAGGGAAAAAAGGAATTTCTTACTGTACAGTCTCTGTTATGCTTGGGACTTTTTACGTACCAAAAGGCCAATTATCAGTTTATATTAAAAACAGGAGGGAGTTTAACGGCATGGTCTTTTGTATGAATACACAGACGTATACACACAATTATTATTTGCTTTTCTTCTCGTTTATTTTTTTTAATAAAAATACGCTTTAGATTAAATATTTTTCCTGTGATATTATAGTCTTGTAAGCGGCGATACGCCTAGACTGTATATTACGCTCTTAATATATTCGAATTTCTTATTTTTGTTAAACTAATAAGGAAACTAAACAGAACACTTGGAAAAATTTAAAGTATATATCATTAATTTTTTAAGTCGACAATAACACAAGTTTAACACTACTTTTAATAAAAAAAAATTATTACATTTATAGCATTGTTTCCCCTTTCAACTAGAACTAACAAGTGTTCATTTGAAAAGTCAATCTAGTAGCATGTGATTTACTGAGAACATTTTGAAGTATGTCGTAAATTAAAATTTACTACTTAACCTACGAAGTCGTATATTTTGACAGTTTCATTCATACACACAAATAAATAACAAATAATAGGTATTTATTGAAAACTATAACAAATGTTGAAAATGTTGTCCTTCAAGATCAATGCCCTTTAAAATCCTCCGTTCAAAATTTCTGATGATATTCTGTAACATTACTGGATTGTTATTAATTTCCATGCATTTCTGTTCGATTCTCTGTAGCATATCATTCAAATTCAATATAGGTGTTCGAAATATGCTATTTTTTAAATAAGGCAACAAAAAGAAATCGCAAGGTGTTAAATCGCGTGAACGTGCAGGCCAGGCAATTTCAGTATTTCGACTAATTATACGCTCATCAAAAAATTCTCTTAATATTTTAGTATCTTATTTTTTTTTTATATCTTATAATTTTAGTATATTGTGTATTGTGTTGTGCAACAATATTAATAAATAATTCTTTTCATTTGAGCCCAATTAGAAACCACATCGTCCCCCCGGGATCCCGGGATTGCGCTTCAAAAATCCCGTAATCCCGGGTTTGAAAAACATGCTCGGGGTTGTCTCTCTAGCTGTATATTATATATGTAATGTTGTAATGTACTCTTGTATTCAATAAAACCGCGTACACAATTTAAATCAAGTAAATATTTTTTATTAGTTTTTTATCTTTTAAAAACGGACTTTCCGGACAAATTTTATTATAAAGGTTAGGGAAGGTTGCCACAAATGAACCGATTATTGCTTTTTATTTTTTACTGTTGAAAAAAAAAATTTTTATATAAACAAAAATTATGTGAATCCATTTTAGTGTTTTAGGTATCATATTTTTATTTTTTAATTGCAACATGCACGCTACAAATTTTTTTAAACCTATTTTTTTTAAAGCTTGCTTGTGGTCCATTTGGGGCAACCAGCTGCCACGATTGGACTTCTAGTTTCCTTAATTGAACCACAGCACAATAATGTGAAAATAAACATTAATAAACTCATATAACATTCTTAAAAATTGTTTATTAAAAAAACCAAAGTACAAAATATTCTTAAGTAATAAAACCACATAGGTAAATCAAAAAGATATTTCTTAAAAGTAAATAAAATTTAGCTTTTACAGCACCACTAAACATGTGGTAAGTTAATGCAAATAGGGCAAAAATAAAATTTTCGCAGAGGGCTTACATTTGCACAAAGTGCATGCACCCATTTATTGCATTTTTGACACTGAATCATGTCAATTTGTTTGTCCTCCTTACATAGTAAACAATACCATGATGATGTGGAGCCAACATCTGCTTCATCATGATCAGGGCATAAACTAGTGGATGGTTTAGAAGATCGACAGTTTTTCAATTTCTTTTTACCAAATATACTTTTTGGCTTTGCCTCCTTCACTTTTTGCTTGCCAGCAAGTTCTTCTTTATAAGGGCTGCTCGTTATTTCGCAAGCTTGTTGGGCATCGTTTCTTTTTCGTTTTTTGGACGTCCTCTCACTGTTGGCTGGATTTGGAATCGGGCAGATTGCTTCCACGGACACACACAGTGAACTGTTCCCAAGTGGAGATTTGAAATTGTTTATAAAAAGTAGAATAATAAATTGAAAAACTACAATAACAAATTGTATAACCTTGTGTTCCAGTCTGGATATCGCTTTGAATGTTTACAGTTTCCTCTTGAAGATTTTCCGCAGCAACAAAGTCTCTTTCACCAAAAACATTTCTGTCCACTGGCCAGATACCACTGGTCTTGAATCCACTTGCTGCATTTTCAATTGTAGCTGCCCGTCCGTAGGCAGGTGTAAATATTGATGCAACATTGTACATCGATACGGGAATACTAGGATTGGTTCGCATCCATTTTTGCATTTCCTGAATATAAAAGGTTTCAAGGGGCTTGAAAACTGCTACATCTAGTGGCTGTAATTTATGGGTGGTGTGGGCCGGCAGTTGGAGCATTATAATGCCCTAGTCACGAGCTAATTCCAAAGCTTTCAGGTTTTTGCTGTGTGTTGTATGACCGTCCAAACATAAAAGAATTTTTCGCTCTTTACTAGGATGTACTGTGGAAATAAAATGTTCCAACCATTTAACAAATAATGAGGAATCTATGTATCCACTCTCAGATATTTCAACAATGCTGCCTTCTGGAGCTCCATTCTTTAATTCTGGTGCCATTCGAAGTCGTTTAAAGATAATCATAGGTGGAACAAACTGACCTGACGCACTGCAACAGCACACAAATGTGGTATTGACTCCTCTCTCACCACTTGAAAGACCTGCAATTTGCTTTTTGCCTTTGGTTGCGATTATTTTTTGGCATCTTTTCTGAACTGTGGAAAATCCACTTTCGTCCATATTAAAAATTCGTGTTCCATCTAATCCGTTCTCATCACAAATTTTTTCAACCAAATCAAAAAATTTCGTTACGCTCTCTTTATTAAAACCTTTCGCACGAGCTAGTGAAGTACTTTCTGGGGTTCTTAAAGCCAAGTCCGGATGCCGCTTCATAAAGCTGTAATACCACTTTTTACCAGCCAAATCTTTCACCTTGTTAAAAGAATGAGGTATACCATTCTTTTCGGCAATATCAAATGCCAATTTGCGGACATCCGTGAGTGTCAACCCACACATGCATTCTTCCAGTTTCAAAATATGAGACTTAATTTAATTTTAATTTAATTTAGCCCTGTCATTAGCAATCTTATTTTTCGAATCCAAGTGGCGTTTTAATGTTGCTTTTGGGACGTTATAAATTCTAGCACACTCGTTTAAACCATATACTTTGTTTTTTAAAGCACTTAATGCTAACTCTAACTCTCCGCCTGTCCATTTTCCTTTTTTCCTAGCATCCGACATTTTTCCTCTTAAATTAAAATAAAAACAATAATTGTAACTCAAAGAATCTTATTAGTTGCCTGAAATGGACCAGTTCATTTGAGGAAACCGAGCATGGTTCATTCAAGGAAACTGACTAATATTCGAAATACGAAGGCGTCAACAATATAAACATAACCTGAGAAACTAAGTGGCGGAGTAAATTCATTCTCAATACCCACATTTTCTACGTAAAAATAAAACATGCAGCAAAATTCAAAATCCTTACGTGCCAAAGCTTACAGTAGAGGTGATCAAAATTACATATAAATGCTTTCTTTTAGTTTTTTTCCTTTAAAAACAAACGCCGACCACTCACAGCACAACCGATTCGTTTCTGGCACGTGCTCATATTATCACACGCCATCTATTGCAGCTTCCTGAGACCTATATACCGTGTATACCTGTAAATTGACAGTGGTCCATTCGAGGAACCGGTCCATTCCTAACAACTTTCCCCTATGTGTTTTTAGAATGTTCCCATTCCCGTCTTCATTTAATTCTTAAAATTGTGCTCTTATTGTAATGGAAATGAAGTGCAATATCTAATTAACAACTATTGCCGTAATAAAATACTTTTCTTATTCGGAAACTTTTGGTATTTGCATTTTTGATTAGCTTAATTGTCACGGCATGACGTTAATATACGTCAGAAAAATACAAAATTAAACGGGAAAAAATAGATGAACGCGATTTTTTTTAATACAGGCTAGTAAATAGAGTAGGAAAATTAGGCCAACCGCCAGATGTAACCGCTTAAAAGTTCACACATAAAATAAATATTTCACCTCTTATTGGACAGTGGGCATGGCTACATTTCTTGACTTTATGTCTGATTGGCAGTCAATGTATTCAGGGCATTACAACGCCCACCGTCCAATAAGATGTGATAGCAGTATGTAGGGATCGGCAGTCAGAGATACGTTGCAGGAGTGGCCAAAATAATTTAAAATTAAACACAATAATAAAAGTAATACATTAATACCTAACAAGCTGTACATTATATATGTAGTATTGTAATGTACATACATATTATACCAGAATTTAAATGCTAGTAAATAGAGCAGGGAAATTGGGTCAACTGCCAGACGTGGCCGCTTAAAAGTTCACACCTAAAATAAATACTTCACCTCTTATTGGGCAGTGGGCGAGGCTACATTTCTTGACTTTATGTCTGATTGGCTGTTATTGCATTCAGGGCATTACCAATAAGATGTGATAGCAGAGTATACGATGATTGGTAGAGATCGGCAGTCTGACATACATTCCAGGAATGACCACAGTAATTCGAAATTAGACACAGTAATATATTAATACCTAACAAGGTGTAATGTAATGTTGTAATGTACATGTTGTACCACAGCTCAAGTAATAGTAAATAGGGCAGGGAAATTGCACCAATCGCTAGAGGCGGCCGCTTAAAAGTTGACAATAAATACTTCACCTGTTTTTGGACAGTGGGCGTGGCTACATGTCGTAATTCAATTAACAGCCAACCAGACATAAAGTTAAAAATGATGATTGGGATGGTATATAACAAAAGTAAAATGGTGTTGTAATTTCATTCCTTGAAATGCCAGAATTACAGAGAATGATAAAAATTTAAGGATTAAATAAATAGGCACAAAGATTTTTCTTATGTGTAACGGCCGAAAATATAAATCTAACTGTAGAGCGTTTCGTGTTCACGGTGCAGAATGGGCTTTATGGATAAAACTTACATAGTTGTCAAATTTTTCATAGAATTTGGCAACTGATAATTTTTGAAATTTGATTTTAAAATAACCTCTATTGACGGTGTTATAGAAAATAACCTACATTAATTAAACACATATAGCAAACGCGTCACTTTATGATCCCCTAGCAAAGCATTATGTTCCGTCAAACGTCAATGACAAATGTATTCTGACAATTACTTGAGTAGTGGGGGTGGACGCTTTTAAAAACGGCTTCTGCGCACCCCCTCCTCGCGCCAACTTAATTGGCGCTTGCTATACTTATAATGAAGAAAATTTTGTTTATACTGAATTGTAGTATTACAATTAGATATAAGGTGCCTTCGAAAACTTTCCATATTAGAAACGACTTAATTTACTTTACGAAAATTTTACAATAATACATATATGTTAAAATATATCTGTATACGTACACATGGATACACAACGGATATAACCAATTCGCAATAGATAATAGTGGATTACATATTTGAACGCATAGAGTTTCCTTCTGGTAACTTAGCTACCCACGGAAATTATAGGCGGTGTCTCTTTTTTGACCGGTAGATGTCGTGAGATGTATCTAATGGCTATTTGTCGTACAAGTTTAATATAAGCAGAGGGGCTAACATATGCATGGCTACTACCGTCGTACGCTGATGAGGACAAGTAACGCCCGAAACACGTGTTGCTATGTTGACGTCTGCACTGCGAATTGATATTGTTTGTGTTTCCATGTCTACGTATATAGATACATTTTAACATATATGTATGTATTATCGTCTTTACACACTTTATCTTAATTAAACATCAATACTATATTTTTTACTTGGAATATTTTACATTTCGTAAAACAAAACAAAATTGTTGCATAGGCGCAAACACCTAATTCGCCACGTTTATTAAAGTAAAATAAATATTCGAAAAAAACTATTTGTGAAAAAATTCCATTTAATAATTGTCATTTATGTTATGCATTTGGCAAAACCAAATTAATGAAATACTTCAAATATTTACTCAATAAATAATTTTGAAGCCGATCAACGAATTTTCGCGTTTGCGGGATATGGTTTATTGAACGATCCGTAAAAACATTCATCCTCTCGATGAATCGTTCGAAAAATAATATGTTCTAATTTGTTCAATAAAATTACCGATAAAATCCGAAGCGCCACAACGATTAGCAAGCTAGAGACACGCAACTTCACCATTAAACTGGGCGCGATCAATATTACCGGGCTTTTCTAGTATGTTGATAGCATAATGGACAGTCTTACTAAAAAAGTATTGATTAAAATATATATTTTGTTGTGGCCAGTAGAGTATTGTACTGAAATATTGAAATTAATAAAAAGTACATTAGAAAGAAGTTCAAAGAATTTCTATACATGTTTATGTAAAATCGGTAATGTATGCAACAATTCGTTTTACCTTTATAGAACTGGCTATTAAGCAAATGCATTATATTTGTAAAAGGCACAGGTAATTTCATTATATCGATTTAAAATGTCTAAAATATTATTTTACTTGTGTATACACAATTTTTACGTATTAAAACCCTTTAATATTTGAGGACATTTGTTCCATATTTCTTAGAAATTTTGCCGTTCTTTATTTGCCGTTAGGGCTTTCCATCAACATATTTCTAACCTCGGCGGCACAGAAAACTACTATTTTTTTAAATACAAAATATTTATAATCTCTCGGTGACAGATTTGTTTTTCTGAAAATAATTACTAAATTATAATTACAGTAAAACGAGGGAATATGGCCATAAAATTTCAATGGGTCACATTCTAACAAGTAACCGACCTAGCTGCAGGCAGACGGTGGCATCTTAGAGCATGTATATATGGATATGTGACATAAAATGCTCATTGCCGTATTCCTACTGACAAATATATTACAAGCAGAAATGTCGAATAATGCGCTCTTGCCATATTACCCGTACCCATGGGTAATATGGCACGCAGCATTGGGTAATATGGCAACATCAATTTATAATTTGAAAATTAGAAATTACCGTCTTTTATTTCCAATAAAAAATAAATGAACATAAAAAAATCTTAATACATAATAATAACGGCGACAAATGACATGCTTCAAGCTGCTGTTTTCTTATTAGCTATCTCAGATGACGGAATGCAACCTTCGCAAAACCTGTCAGATCCAGTGCAAATTTCGTGGACCCATCGGAAACATCTTACACATTCGAGCCAGTCACACTTGGGGCCTTTTTTGTTAAAAATATTCCCGTTGCAAGTTGGGCAAATATCTGACATATCAAACTCGATTTCTGAATCATCGCTTTCCTTCGTTACTATCTCTGTGTCGGTGTCCGATGAACTGGAGCTATGATTCTTTTGCATTGAAATAGTTACTTTTTCATTGTGTGTTTCGTATTCTGAATATTGCCTTTAGACTCTCTTGATCTTTCTTCTTTTTGCTTTAATTTCTTTATGTTTTCGTCCTTCATTGGTTTTTTGAAGGAAATTGTTTCGGGTGAAGTTAGTACTTTAGCATGTTGTTTTCGGTGACCTCTATTGTTACTTGGTCCGGGTTCTATACGAGGAACCGGCATAATTTCTTCGAATGGATTTCCGTTTCCACGATCGTTAGCTGCAATAACATCTTGTCTGTGGAAATTTGGAAAGTTGTCATTCTTATTCTGCTCCTCGTTGGGATTTTCTTCTGGTTGAAAATCTTCTGGAACCTGTGCTACGTCACCAAGGACAAATGCATAATCAGGAATCTGTTCGGGATTAAACTGGAAAATTCCACATGTTTTAAATCCGGATGTCCAATTCTGAATATTTGCTGCCTTACACCAGGCGATATTTAAAAGTGAGGCGAACTGTAATCGACCTAGTTTCCGACCCGGATTGTTGTGAACCCAAATTTGACAAGTAACTAATAGGTTTTCAGGGGCTTGAAGAATGACCGATCAAACGTTTGGAGCCAATGAGTGCTGTGGCTAGGCAAACAAAATAAGATCGCATCATTTGCTACCGCATAATCTAACAATTCGACATTCGAACAGTGAGAAGAATGGCTGTAGATAATCAGTAAAACTTTACCGGCTCCTTTTCTCGGCGCAAAGAATTCTCGAAACCATTGGAAAAAATGTCAGATGTAACGTAGGCGGATTTCTTACCGATAATAACTTTACCACCGGCTGGTAGATCATCTTCAAATTCGCTTTTTTTATTTTTTCCCTAAAATATGCAACAAGGTGGTAGAAAACTGCCTTCTGCGTTTACAAAGGTAATAACTAGAGAACGGATGCAATTTCCATAAAACGCAATCGGCAATTGGAATTGTGTACAACATCGCTCAGTACATCCCGGCGTAATTCAATGAAGTATTTGTTTGACTTACTCGGCCACCTGGTCTCGCAGCGATAACAATGGACAACCCAGCTATTCTATTCGGAGAATATAGTGTTTTCAGTGGTGTCGAGTACGTAGATAAAATAAATAAGTTTATCGTATTTCGTAAGAGAAATAGCACGTACATTCCTTTTCATTTCATTTAAGCAACGTCTTCCTATTATTTTCACGCAAGTGTGCATAAAATTTCGTTATTTAATTTCGTTTATTTGTGTGTGTGAAACGTTATTGAAAAATTGCAAATAAATCAACCGTAAAACGTGACGTAGGATCGTTAAAGCACGAAAAAAAATTGAACCCGTTGGAATCTGACAATTTTAACGAAGAACTCTGTGAAACTTTTATGTCAGCTAATATTCCATTATTTAAATTGAACAATCCAATTTTGAAGACATTTCTGAAAAAATATACTGGTCGAAATGTTCCTGATGAATCAACTTTACGCAAATATTATGTTTCTAGGTGCTATACGAGAACAGTAGAACGCATTAGAAGCCATCTTTTAAATCAGTACATATGGATAAGCGCCGACGAAACGGTGGATATGTTAGGACGCTGTGTGGTAAATGTTGTAGTTGGTGTACTACATCCAAGTATTCCTATAACTCATATGTAATAGCAACAAGTGTTATAAATAGAGTTGATGCGGAAACAGTTGCTGAAACCATTAAGGAGAATATGCAAAAAATGCTTCATTCTGACGCCACGTACAAGGAAAAAATACTTTTATTTGTCAGTGATAGTGCTGCGTATATGTTAAAAACAGGCAGACTATTGAAGAAAACATATCCTAATATGCTGCATATTACTTGTGTAGCACATGCTCTCCACAGAATCTGTGAGAGACACTTCTCCGGAAGTTGATAGACTTGCATCAGCTTTTAAAAAAGTTTTCAGAAAAGCACCATTGAGAGTAGCTCTTTTCTGGGAAAAATTTCCATCTCTATCACTGCCTCCCACTCCAGTAATAACTAGATGGGGAACATGGCTGGAAGCTACTAGTTATTATGCTGAGAATTTCGATTGTCTAAAACATTTCGTAGTACTGCTAAAGGAGGATGCTAGAAGTATTGGTGAGTGCAAGGAGCTCACACAAATCCCAAATTTAAAAAATCAGTTGTACTTTCTTCACGAACACTTTAGATAATTGCCAAAACTAATCACTTATTTTGAAAATCGAAATCTCAAATTAAATGACGGATTAACCACATTAGATGTGGCTGTTAATAATTTGAAAAGTATTCCAAGTGACTTCGGATGTGGCCTTCGGCAAAAGTTTGAAGCAATTCTTAATAGAAATCCAGATTTAATTACATTGCAGCAATTATGTATGGAGACAATTCCACAAAATCTAACGGCTAAATATGAAGAAATAAAAGAATATTTCCAGTATGCACCTATAACCAGTTGCGATGTAGAAAGGACGTTTTCTATATATAAGGATGTACTTAATTCAAAGAGAACAAAATTGACAGAAGAAAACATTGAGAAACTATTGCTAGTCAATATTAATACTCCTTTACTCAACTTGAACGACAAAATGAACAAATAAAAATGTTCCAATTATAGAAATAAAATTAAAAACTTTAAAAATACAACTTTTCAACAAATACATATGTATTTCGTAATTTTATAGATCACCACCCGTTTGTTTTCCAATTATATAAATAAAATTAAAAACTTTATAAATACAACTTTTCAACAAATAAATATGTATTTCGTAATTTTATAGATCACCACCCGTTCGTTTTCCAATTATATAAATAAAATTAAATATTTTAGAAATACAGCCTTTCGCCAGTACTGCACTGGGCTTTGCGTCATTGGTAAGCGTGTCCGTTCTCTAGTAATAACAGAAATGGTTTCCCCTTTCAGCACTTGTAATACAATTTACCATCTTAGCGCCCTTATTTGTCACTAAGTTTCCAGGATTATAATTCAACTGCAATCCCGATTCATCAAGGTGTGGGTTATTTAATAAATTATTTTCTCTTAAAACGTTACCTAGCAATTTGAAGTATTTAGCACATTCTTCTCTTGTCATTCCCTTAGCTCTGGCGGTGGATAGTCTTTGAGCTTTACGTACTGCCAGCTCAGGATGTCTTTTCATGAATGACAGAAACCAGTCTTGTCCTGCCGTTTTTTTCTCAATATTGAAAGTATGAGAAATATTTTGTTGGATAAGAAAAGAATGCGCAATTTTTTTACGCCATATTTCCCAGCTTTACTCTAAATGTAATATTCTTATTTTAAGAAAATATAAGAGTGTCGGGTAATAGGACCTAATATTGTCCAAAATTGTCTAAGAATAAAAGAGAAAACAAAGAAAAATAAGAGTTTCGATGTCTAGACGAAAAGAATATATTTAGTAAAAAATCACCCAATACCTAAATAAAATTGAAAATATTTTGAAATAATTCCACAAGAGGTATTTTGTATGAAGTCTAGTCAGCCTAGTCAGTTTAAGAAAGAAAATAAATTATTTTAATTACTGAACGTCTTCAAATGTCTTCTTATTGCTTTTGTTCTAATTCCTTCTCCAAAATATCTTATTTCCAAGAAATTATCAAGTAATAGCCACCGAAAAGAAACCAATTGTTAACAGATTTATAATCAGGGATTTAAATCACAGCTTTCGGTAAAAATAGCTTCATTTAATTTTCTTATGCATCAATTGTTGTTGAGCCTTCTGCGAATAGGAGATAGATATGAAGAGAATATAATTGAATAAAAAATTGTTTAGATTCGAAAATAATATGGAAAGTCTGAATTCAAAAAGACTGTTCAGAATTCTATTTGTCTATTGTCACAATGCAACACGCGAATTCGTGCCATACGAGTACGAGACGAAATTTGGCGCTTTCGAGGTGCCCACAGTTTTTCGCGAATATCTCAAAAACTGAAAGAGATAGGCGGGAGCGGTTGTATTTATCGGAATCAACAGCTCAAAATACATTAAATAAAAGTTTCGGAACGCCGAAAATCGACACTTTTTGATTTTTTTAAATTTTCAAATTTCTACCGCCTGAGGTTAAAAAAATTGTGAAATCTTCAAAATGCTGTAACTCCCTCATTTATTGTCCGATCGACGTGAATTTTGCGGCGAATTAAAGTATTCGTCGAAACGATTAAAACGAGCCCAAGAACGTCCCCATAGGGCGATCCGTTTGGTCGCTACAGCGGGCAGAACTTTCGCAAAATTTCCGGATTTTTCCGGGAAAATTTCGGTTTTTCAGGCATAACTCCGAAACTGGACGTCATAGAGCGTTCTGACTTCCAGCAATCGATTCGGCGCGTCGATCCGCATCCGCGGATGTTGGAATGACCGTCCTGGATGGTTTAGTTTCGGAGATACGGTGGTGGCCCAAAATAGCAATTTCAATTTTAGTCCGATTTTCGTGAGTTTGAAAATTATTTTTTTCGAATTTCGACTCAAAAACTACTCCGAAGTTTTCTAAGGCGCTAAAGAAGACTGTACAAACGTTGGGGCGCCGAAATTTGGCGTTTCTGAGGTGCCCACAGTTTTTCGAGAATATCTCAAAAACTAAAAGAGATAGGCGGACGCTGTGGTGTTTATCGGAATCGGCAGCTCAAAATACATGAAATAAAAGTATCGGAACGCCGAAAATCGAAACCTTTTGATTTTTTGAGATTTTCAAATTTCTACCGCTGAGGTTAAAAAAATTGCGAAATTTTCAAAATGCCGTAACTTCATCATTTATTGTCTGATCGACGTGAACTTTGCGGCAAATTAAAGTATTCGTCGAAACAATTAAAACGAGCCCAAGAACGTCCCCATAGGGCGATCCGTTTAGTCGCTACAGCAGCCAGAACTTTCGCATAATTTCCGGATTTTTCCGGGAAAATTTCGGGATTTCAGGCATAACTCCGATACCGGACATCGTAGAGCTTTCTGGTTTCCAGCAATCGATTCGGCGCGTCGATCCGCATCCGTGGACGCTGGAATGACAGTCCTGGATGGTATAGTTTCGGAGACTTTAAATAAAATTTTTGAAGAACGTGCGTTTCAAGTTTTATTTAAATCCGGTAATTTTCATTAATATATAATTTAAAACAAACAATACCATACAGAAAGTAATTAAAACCAACAAAAACAAAACGGTTAAAGGATTAAACTTCAGGTGGCGAGTGTCACAGGTTAACGTGCGAAGAATATGGAAAAGTTTACATAGGACAAACAGGGACGACATTCGTAATAACGATGAAGGAACACGAAAGAAATTATAAAGACAAAAAACGCAAAAACTTTCGCAAATCATTGTTTATTATGTAATCATAGATTTAATAAAAATATTAAAATTTTAGATATTCAGGATAAAAACAAAAAAAAAATAGTTTATTAGAAATCCGTTGATATAATAAATATGTTTACTATTAAATGAGCAAGTAGGCTTAAATAATTCCCTCTTCTCAATTTAATAGGGTAGCTTCTCAACCCTTCTATTCTTGTTAGTATTAAGCATGTGTATTCTCAGTTTGAAATTTAAATGTGTAGTTTTCATGAGTTTTTACCTGATGAAGCCATTGAATGGCGAAACAATATTGTAGTAATTTATAATAAATATTTGAAACTATAAAATTATTACTAGACTTTAGTGCTTTGTCCGAAATGCAGGCATGTATTTTAGAGACAACCGCCCAATGCGACTAGCAGCAGTCAGAGTAGTTAGTCCTGAGCTATGTTACAATGTGAATGTACATTTCATAGAACGATAACTATTATGCGGTAAATATAATACTTTTGTTTACGTTTGTTTATTTTGGTTTCTCCCTTTTTTATGTTTGTACCCAGTAAACTTTGGTCCTTTTGTGTAATAAATTTTACATCTTGAATAGAAAGTGACTATTATTGAACCATCCCTTCGTGTATAATTATTTTTTCATTATAATATTTATTTAAGTTTAAATTTTTCACCATCCTTTAGGTTTAGTTTGCAGTACAACTCCATCTGAGGAAGTCCCGGTGTGTCGAAACAATGTAATGGAATATTATCCCAATAAAGTGGAAATTAAGTAATACTGCTTGTTCATTTTTATTTCATTAAATATAATATTTATTAAAGTTACATTATGGAATAGATAGAAACAAAAAAAATCCATAACCGCAATATAAATTAATAGACTCTAAATACGTATCTCGGCAACTAAGTTGCCATCTTCGTAGAACAAACTGAACAACGGCGTTAAACGTTGCGTGTTTGGCTAAAGTACAACTTTTGAAGATATGGTCTTCACCAAATCGTAAGTTCGATCAAACTACATTGTAGGGCCCATGAGCTGTAGTAAAATAAGTAATAGATACGTGCTGCTAAAGATTCGTTATTCCATAGTGGACGAGATCGGAGAAAGAACTGCAGCATTAGATATGTTTCGACATTTGTTTCAGCGAGGCGTGTTCTCCGCGATGAAAATATATTCTTATATGCAGAAAACATATACCACATCTAATGATGTAATGTTAGCATAATTGAAATAATGATCGCTTTCTATCACGTCGTTCGTTCGGCATTACGCTACGTAATACATTCGTCTGCACTGTTGAATACATCGAGTCAGATTATCGCTCATGGCTGTTATTGGGTTCGGCCGGCTATCCCACAATACAATATATCCCTACATTCTGGACAAACTCGCAACTCTAATTATTACTTATTTGTTAACATGAATTTTTTGAACGCTTTTTGTTGATGTAATTGTTTTACTCTTTTTCTGCTCCAATAAATAAATTTAGATTTTTCCGATAGACTTTAAAATTTTTCTTCCAAGCCTAATACCTTTTCTGCTTCAGAATCTTTGTAAACTTTGTTCTTTGTCCATAAATATTTTGATGACATTTTATATTTAACAATCAATCTTTTTCTCCTCTGTCTGCTTATGAGTTCAATTCCAAAAGTATTCAATACAAAGAAATATATCTGTTTTGGAAACTAAAAAAGATATAGCATGTTGGCCTACTAAAATTAGGCCAATTAGCGCAATAAATTTATTTGAAAATGCACCATTGTTAGAATTCTAGAACCTAATATTATAAGAAGAAAAAATGATATTGTAAAACAATCAATTTTTACATATTTCGGATATCACGTTTCAAGAGGTAAACAAAAGTTCCCGAACAAAAGAAGAAGACATCAAAAAATTCTGTAATCTCAACAGAGACGTCTGTAAACGAAACATGGAACTATAGTAGAGCACATGAGCCAGGCACAAATCCTCCATCTCACTCTCTGCAAGTTTTACAAATTGAGACGTATGGTTAAACACAGTCGTTCGGATTCTTCGAGGTGACAGACGTCGGTGGTTCTCCCGAGCCCGTAAAAACCGGCTCGTTTCATTGATCGACCGTAAGCGATCTCTTCATCTAGTACAACTTACAAGAGCAGTAGCCGTTTTACACAAATTTATCGTTCGTAGGATGAAGGAAGTTCGCGTTAAAGGGGAGGACGGAACGAAAATAGATGCTTGAGAATGAAATAGAGGAGAAGAAGGGAAATCATGTCACAAAACAAGGCGACGATTGGATGCAGATTAGGGAAAAACAGGACCGCGGGCTCCCCCTTTCTCAATTTAGCAAGAGATTATTCTCTAATTTCGGGACGGAACGATCCGCTATAAATTTTTAGATTCATAAGCGTTTCATGCAATCTCGTTCTCGGTCTGGGACTTTTTTAATCGAGAGAATGGGCGTGTCGTATTATGCTTTCGCTTGTAAAAATACATAGAATTTTTTGTATTGATCATAATTAAGATATAAGTAAGTGTAGGATCTTTGAAATGTAAAAATACTAAGAAAATATATCGAGATACATACAGGGACTACTGAAAAAGTTAAATATCTACTGATGCAATATTTAGAAAAGGAAGTAAGAAAGTTTGTCAAAATTTAAGCGGAATTTTTCAATATTCAATTGCATGAAAGAATTCTTAACACATTTATTGCGATAGACAATTATTAAGAATTTTATAGTAAGTCTAAGAAATCAATTTTCTTAGAAAGTCTAGAATAGCGTTTTGAACATTTACAATTGCAACCGCTTCTATGCAAATCTAATACGACATCCCGAAAGTTAAATATGCTTTTATGGACTAAAAAGGACTAATTAGATGGTAACCTTCAATGACCCTACTATACTCTATTCGCCCAACAGAAAAAGTGCAAAAAATGGATGATCAGCTCGTTATCACAAAAAACTATCTCTTTGATTGGCTGGTTAAAATTAAAGAAAAGTCAGTTAGAAACGATTGAAATTTCAGCGATTTAGCGACATAACCTAACATCACCTCCGGAAAAGCGAATATTTTTCTGCAAATGAAAATCCGTATTAAATATATGAGGTGTCCCGTATCGTTGTGTTCAAATTTTAAGAGTGTAAAGTTGACTTCATTTCAAGCAGCAAAAACGCAAAACTTGTATATCAATTTTTATTTTAAAGTTACAGATCTATGAATGTGATTGTCAGATCATGAATAAAAAAATGTAATCCTAAAGTCAATACAAACTGATTTTATTTAAAAAAAAATTATACGATTCAATAACAGACCTGTGATTGTTAATGTCGCATAATAAAATGTTATCCTAAAATAAATAAACACGTGTTGTAGTGCATACAATAATTTCTTGGAGATCTTCAAAAAAGAGTACTGGAAATTGATTTATGATAAAGAAGGTTCTTACTTATTTCGTAAGTGCTGAACCATGAATATCATACAATAAACAAATGTTCAGATGACTGTTAACGTTGCATTTTTTAATAAATGATTACATTACGTTTCAGTTCATACAACAGCTTATTAGTGAGTGGTCAGGTTTTCTTTATTCAAAATGCCTTACCAATTTTCTTCTCAAGAGCATGCGGACATGCATTTTGTGTATGGCTACTGTAACGGCAGTGTGCCAGTGAGAAACTCACCTTTAGGTAGGCCGTTTCAGTAATTAAAGAATCAATTCTTGAAAATAGATGGAAACAGTACAAAAAGTAGATAATCCTGCAATTAAAAAATGGTATATCGGACAAAAATCAATTGTCCACAGCATTAAAGTCTAAAATCACGAACTACAGGCTACATTTCCGATATTTACTTTTGTATTTTCCACTCTTTTTTAGCTGGAAACTGGAAAAATACACTTCGGCTAAAAATAATGTTTATTTAAGATTAAACCAATTACATATTCCAACGGATGAGTCGAAATAACGACTGTCCCGATCAACCGCTATCCATTCGACCGATACCAAGTTATACGGTCGGATGCAGAGTGGATTTATAAGCAGTATAGGGAGGCGGTTCGAGATTCGTGTTTTATTCAAATTCCGGAAGGCGTGCACTATCCACCGCACTGTCACAACCAGCCTGACTGACCTAACAATAACACGGAACGCGGCAGGTTTGTTTATTGAATATCGGCCATTGATTAACTAATCAGGTTGCCGTTGGTGAATTACTAACGCTCCTATACACAAAGAGCTCTATCGACCCACGATGAACTACGGTAACTTCGCATATGTTACACGTTGGACATGTCAGGATTGTATGTTAGAATGTTTTCATGAAATTTTTGAATGTTTTCAATGTAATAGTAGATTTTAGTTGAAAACTCGTTTTGAAGGGAATTGCAAATTAATTAAAGTCGAATTTAAACAAAAAAATTGACTACTGCTATGTCTGTTAATAAAATTCTGAAATGAAAACTATAAAAACTCCAACTTCCGCTTCACTTTAAATATGAAATTACGTATTTTTTAAATAATATTTTCAGTCAGTTATTGAAAAAATTAAAAGAAGAACAAAAATTTGACGAAATTTATACAAAACAGATAAAAAGAGCTGTTAGAATTTAAAAATATTTTTATTTCAGAGATTACTAATTACTTGAATATGTTTCCGAAATTGGTGGAGACTGTGGCTTGAAATCTGAAACAGAAATAAGAAAAACACCCTAACCACAATATATATATCAATAAATACTATATACGTGTTTCGGCAACTAAGTTGCCATTTTCAGTAGAATAACCTTAAAACTGAAAAAAAATTGAAAAAAGGGTAATTCTTAGAAGATATGCTACGTTTAACATTTTTTTAAGTTCTAAGGTTATTCTACTGAAGATGGCAACTTAGTTGCCGAAATACGTATATAGTATTTATTGATATATATTGTGGTTAGGGTGTTTCTCTTATTTCTGTTTTGAATTAGTTTATGTTTGGTATAAATTTGGTATATACTTACACTTATATAAATTATAAATATTTTGAGCAGATATACGAATTATAATGTATTATATTTTTTATTACGAATTATAATAAATTTCTATTTTTCTTAGCAGTTCTTTTAGTTATAAATGGTTAATTATTTCTTGGAATTCGGGTTGATTACTACTCATCAACTAAAAATACTCATATTAACGTTTCGACTTTGTATTCTCTTCTTCAGAATAAACTATTATTATACTTTATTATCATTAAATCACTTCGCACGAAAATAAAGTATCAAATTACTGGCAGAAATAAGCACAAAAATTTTTAAAATAAAACGTGTAAATTTCAGTTTACTTTTGTATGTAAAATAGTCACTGTCACAATATATTTAAGTAAAATAGTTTAAAATACATATAAACAATGTAAAAATGATGAAAAGAATGTGTAAGTAACATTTAACATGTCTTGTTAGTTTAAATTTACATTTACAGAAAACATCTTGCATTATAATCAACAATTTATTCTGAAGGAGATAAAAAGTCGAAACTTTAATATGAGTATTTTTAATTGATGAATAGTAATGAAGCCGAATTCCAAGAAATAATTAACTATTTAGATATGTATATATATATATATATATATATATATATATAAGGTAAACTTAATAAGTCGGCGATTAAAGGTCTGGTTTACTTCAAAGTATATATATTTAAAACAACCCTACATGTTTCGGCAATGATGCCTTTATCAAGGATATAAAATATAAATGACAGAATACAAAGGTCAAATAATTGAGTTGCTATGGTTTAAATTATTCAAAGATACATTCCAATTGAATAATAATAAATTATGCCTTAGTATTCCAAAAACAGATAGCAAGGTGTGAAAATATGTGTTGTTCGCTGCTAGCAGCTTGTGTCTCTTTCTGGGTATGAACTTGTGTGTTGGTTGCTGCTGGCAGCTTGCGTCTCTCTTTGGGTGTGTGGTTTTGTGTTTGTGTGAGAGCGTAAGTGTAGGGTTTTGTATGTTGGCGCGCTCGTGCGTGTGTTTAGTGACCGGTCGCGTAAATTTAGAGAGATCGGATAACCAGCCGTTGCGCAGGGCCGCCAACCCTTTCCCGGCAACTTCTTTACTTTTCCGTGCAGTACTTCGGGCCGTCGAATATATATATATATATATATATATATATATATATATATATATGGTAAATTCAATTTATTGGCGATTTAAGGTCTGGTTTTACTTCAAAATATATATATTTAAAACAATCCTACATGTTTCGGCAAATGATGCCTTTTTCAAGGAATATAAAGTATAAATGACAGTATATTAATGTCATACTTATACATTTGTAGTTGCTAGGGATAAAATTTTTCAAAGATACATTCCATTTGAATAATAATAAATCATGCCTTAGTATTCTAAAATAGATAGACAACAAAAACAGGGAAAAGCAAGACATGAGTTATTATTATGTATGCGTCCGTGGAGCGACGTAAGATGTTAAGCTGTCGGCATTCGCCCTAAACGACGAAAACCTACTCGGACAGCCAGTCAGGGATAAAAACACGGAATTGTCAGCATGATAAGCAAATGTATAGATATTTAAATAACATAAGATATATAATTATATAACAGTTGTCAGATATTTGTTTTAATTCAAAATGTGTTTACAGTGAAACTGTGAGAGAATTCTTTAATAAAAATCTGTTACCGTACTCTTTCTATCTTTAGGTTTTTAATCAAGGTGAGCACGTTAGTGCGTAACGAAAAGTTTCTATTACCAAGGATCTCAGCAACCAGTAAAACTTTTTGAATGCACTGTTTCATGAAGTAATTCTCATATATACATTATAACTGACGTCTGCGAGCGTTTTTCACGAAAATGCACTAGGCTCCGGTAGGGCACCTCCCCAGTAAAACTTTTTGAATGCACTGTTTCATGAAGTAATTCTCATATATACATTATAACTGACGTCTGCGAGCGTTTTTCACGAAAATGCACTGGGCTCCGGTAGGGCACCTCCCATGGTATAATTGGTATACCACTCCAAGCTTTGGAACCTCCTAAATCGGTCAATTTTGAAACTAGAGCGTTGAGGGTGGTACCAATCGATTTCTTTCGGCGAGATATCTTGATTACAGATAATTACAAACCCAAAAAAGACGTATCAAAAAAATTGCAAAAATGTACCTTTGCCCGCGAATTTTTTCCAAGGAAATGGATATTTAAATGGGATTTAAGTAAAACACTTATACTAGTTTCCAGTATATATTACACTTTATTATATTAATAAATAGATGACATGTTTCGCTACGATGTAGCTTCTTCGGATCTTATATTATATATAAAAATTCCACAGTAGTAATATAAGATCCGAAGAAGCTACATGGTAGCGAAACATGTCATCTATTTATTAATATAATAAAGTGTAATATATACTGGAAACTAGTATAAGTGTTTTACTTAAATCCCATTTACATATAATGGATTTCCAGCAAGTATCGGCCGATTCAATTAAAAATTTAAAAAAGAAATGGATATTACTCGACGGTGGTATTATTTTCAAAATCGCCATGGTCGACCGCGTTGGACATATTTTTTCCGTATTGACAAAGCATGTGTGTAAAGAGATATACAGGGTGTTTGTTCACTCGTTTTCCTAATTTGGAGGGTATAAAGTGCCCAACTTTTATAATGTTTTACCAAAAAATCGCGCAGAAAAAGTTTCCAAATACGTTCGAAAAAAAAGGAGAAAATATAGGAAAATATTTTTAAGACGGTCTGTATACATAGTGTATGTGTGTATATGTGTGTGCCTTCTATGTAAGTTTTATGCAATCGAATATTATTGAAAGGAAAAATGCAGACCTGTCAAAATAGACCCACTTGTCGAACTCAAGGCTATTGTTTTGTGTTTTAAATATACTTCTTCACAAGTACATTGTCTCGAAAAAAGTATATTTAATACATAAAACAATATTACGCAAAACAATTCAATAAAAATTCCAATATATAGTATATTAAAAAGTCCACCTTTAATACCAGATTAGCGACATCTGTGTTTATCCCCACCTAGCTGAAGGTTCGTGTCATAACTAGGCTAAAAAAAATTTACTCATCTTCCTAGAAGTTATCTCTGCCCGATCTCAGTCTATCAGAATTTTTCCTGTGAGGGTTCCTGAAAGACCGTGCGTTCCAGAGGCGTATAATGAGTATTCAAAAACTCAAACAAGCTATTGTAGACGGAGTTGCAGCCATTGATATGGCCCTACAGAAGCGCGTGTACGACAACTTCAAGAAACCTTTGCAGCAATGCATTGATGCAAACGGAGGCCTTCTGCCTGATGTAGTATTCAAAAAATAACCTTGTAATCTATGGGAAATAAATGGCATACTTAGTCGTATCTAAGGAAATTTTTACTTATTTTTTCCCTGCTTCCGTATATAATATTTCAAAAATATCAGTTGACCCCGCTCCACCCTGTATAACTAAGTTAATCTATTGACAAGTGCACAGCCATATTAGAAAGCTTGCAATCATCAACGAAAAAATTAAATGATGATATGTTGAATTACAAAAGAGAAATAATTAAGAAGTTTGTAATACTTAATAATTTCTGTCTTCTTTGATTCACTAACAACTTAACACGCCTTAGTATATGTACGGTTAACAAAATTATCTTAATACGATCCTGTTTTATGTGTGGGAGTGTGTGTCCATAAGCCGACCGCAACTACCACGGACACGGACTCGGGATCGCTCTGATCGTTGGAATGCCGATTACCGCTGACATAATGTTTTGCCGTCCGTAAATCCGGTACAGTTCGATTGCCATCGGGCGTGTATATGCCTCCAGTTCGAGTTTGGAAGCACGGCGCCGTGTCGCGTCGTCGTAATGTTCTATCTTACTTTTTCCAAGCGACGGGAATTACGGATTCCCCTTATTTGTCTCCGGCCGTTTTTGCCGCACGAAAAAGCTTTTGTAATTATGTGCGTTTGTGTATATATCTGTATGTGTGTGTATACATTTCTGCGTGTTTGTGTCTACTTGCCGTCAAAGCGATTGCTAAATTCGTATTCCCGAATCAGATTGAACTGGAACAATTATCGATTCAATTGAATTATCGGCTCGTTTTAATTAGAGAAAGGGATGATATAATTTGTTAACCGATGTTAACTGGAAAATTAATATTCGGTATTTTCTGCCAAAGGGTTTTGAGTAGAGACGGTAGATATTATATGGAATAATTGTAGAATTTGCTTAATATACAGTACGCGACAAAACTATTCATACTTTTGCGTTTGAAAAGAGTATATTTAAAAAGTTAGGGGTTTGGTTAAGTTTAATACATTAAATTTAATCTAATATACAAACATTAATATAGGCTCCTATGCCGTTCATCTGATTGCGATGACACTTCGATAAAATAAAAAATATAACTAAAAAAAAATTATTTCCTCAAGTCAAGATCAGTAGTATAGCAAGCGGGATCCTGTGACACTTTGGCGTTGAAACTTTAACAGCACGATGCCTATTTTGGGTGAAGCTAGGAAGTCAAGGGTCATTGACAGAAGCAAGATTAAATGTTATCACTTGTCCAAGGTAATCTCCCACCTATCGATTTTTATGCCTGTCATTGATATCACAGTGTCGTGCAATGGGTAAGTGTGCCTCTTTTAGATGGAGCTAGAGATCAAAGGTCATTGACGTAAGCAAGATTATATGTTATCACTGGTCCAAGGTAATCTACCACGTGTCGATTTTTATGCCTGTCATTGAGGTCACAGTGTTGCGCAATGTGTAAGTGTATTTATAGACTAGACTAGAGGTAGTGGTGAATAGTTCCACCTGCTAAGGTATGCCTGGTCAAGGCTCACCTGTATTTTGTTCAGGTGTGTTCAGACTGGGCCAGGGTTTAACTGTATGTACTTGGCTGGGGTATGTTTAGTTACTATAATTAAAAGATAAACAACTTATTATCTGCCACCAGACCGTTTCTTTTGGCGGTAGCAAGTATAATTTTTTTCGCTTCTTTGGACTAGGTGAGCCCAGTCCAGTCTAGCCTAGTGAGGATAAATTTGTAATATTTTTTTAGATTTTTTGTAGATTGAGGAAGTCAAAGAAAAAACATTTTTTTTTAAATAAAACAATATTTTTATTTTTTAAACAATAAAATTATGTTCAATTTATTCTTTTTCTTTTTACTTGACAAATTTTACGATGCTGTTGTTTCTTCTTCTTCTTTTCTTTAATCAGTTTGCAACTCCAATTCAACTTCAGATGCGTGTGTTTACTTGATTGAGGTATGCACAGTTGTTTCAGTGGTATAGCGGAAGATTTTAATATATTTTACATTATCCTATTATAATTAATAAAAGTCAAAAAATTTTTAAAAAATTTGTTCAAATAAAATACATATCACATAAATTAGTTATTTATATTTAAACTCTAACTAAACATACCCCAGCCAAGCACATACAGCTAAACCCTGGCCCAGTCTGACTTAGTCCCATTACAGGCCATCCCATTACAGGCCGCGGAGCAATGGAGTAGCATTACAGGCCGCGAAATTGTTATGCCGTAAATGTAGGATTGAACGGTGCCATTACAGGCCGCGACGAGAAATTGGCAATAAAAACTATCAATTATGATTAATTATTTATTATAAAGTTTATTATAACATACATACATAATTATTTATATTTACAACATATACAACATTTTACAATTTTGATTAATTAATTAAACTAATTACGTTTGCTAAATATAGCAAAAATGCAAATATTAAAAATTAATTAAACTTGCTAATTTGGGAAGTGCTTGCTCTACATCTTGACTTTCTTGTATTTGCGACACTATTCCATTTATCCTCCTATCCATTTGAATATATTTTGCAGCACGCTTTTTTGGGGATATATTGTGGTCAATCCTTTGTTGAATAATGTCGTAGTGCCTTGAATCGTTTTTTAAAGATATAATTAATTCCATTAGATTTGGCTTCGACTTCCCAATATGCCTGTTTAGACGACTATGCCAAGATTCGCATACATTCGTCGTTCTATGACGTTCTTCATAGCATATCCACATGTCTTGCACTATAGAATTTTCTAACCATTGTGTCACAAAATAATCATTAAAGTCCATTATTTCTCTAAAATTGGGGGAGCTTTCCATTATATACAGCCAGCCATCGTCAATATATTGGGAAGGTAAATGAGCTAATGCAGCTGTAAGCTTTATATGCTTCCTGATGTCTTTGTCTTCCCTGTATCTTTTAGCCAATCCCAATTCTTGCACTTTTCGCCATATGCTTTGGTTAAAGTGAAAATTGCAACCTTTGAGTTTGCAATCAGGGAACATTTCTCTGCACGCTAATATTGTTGACGTTTCAAAATCTATCTTCATGCTCCTTGGGTTGAAATTTGGAATATGTTCTTTCATTAACGTGAACAACTTTATGTAGGTGTCTTTTTTTCTGTTAGGTAGTAACGCGTACAACGCTGGTCGTACACTAGTCGTTTCTTCGGTACTTTTTAAATCCACGTGGAATGTATATAGTTGATCAAATAATGAGTTGCAACATTTAAATGTACCATCCCCAAAAATTGTATTTTTTGACGATAATCCCTGTATACCCAGCTTACTTCCAAAGCCGATAATTCGATCTGTCGTACCTTGATCAAAAATTGTGAAATTCTCTCCATCTTCAGTTTTATTTATATAATCGGGAACTATAAATTCTGCTCTAGTTTTTGGTAACGCAGGTATCCCTAGAGCTTTATTTCTGTGTCGGTACAAGGATGATTTTACAGACTCATATGCTGGCATTTTTGTAACAAATTCCAATCCACTATCTTTAATTTGATGAAATTCTTCTTCATACACTTTTGGTATGCATGTCATTTCCTGTCTGGCACGTTTTCTACAAATTGATTTGCACTTCTCAACATCGGTATATGCAACGTTAGGTATTACTAAACAATTGTGTTGACTGGTGCGGATAACCTTATTTTCATTGTTCGTTGTAATTCTGCCGCTGCATTCTAACTTTGAATTGCTATTTACACATCTCCAGTTTTTGGTAAAATTTTTGTTAGTCCTCTTCAAACAATATTTAAATCCTTGATAGAGAACTTGCGGATTTCCCCTTGCACTCTCAATAATTTCAACACAATCCATTGCAACTTTAATTTTCACACTGTGTTAACCGTATTGAAGTTCACTACGTACTAATAATTATACTAATAACTACTTAACCATGACAACTTAGAAAATACACCTATTGGTCGGAATGTCGTCATTTTGTAATTATTAAGTACAGGTAATAGATATGACTAATGACCTATTTCTGAGAAATATAAATATATTCCGATTATCTAATTCCAGATTTTGCATTTTGTAATCGCAAATACATCAATACACACAAATGGATAAGGCATTAGGATTAGGATTATAGGATAATAGGTTATTAAGAGTTTCTGGATGTTACGCACATTAAAATATTGTTGAATGTGAAAGTAACTTGATTATCTAGGGTTTTTCCTATTCCGCATATTGTTAAATCTATGGGAATTAATGAATCATCGCGGCGGCCTGTAATGAGACTCAGTTTTTGGTCAAAAAGGGATGCGGCCTGTATTGGCACTGTTTCAGGTAGTTTTCAAACGCGGCCCGTAATGGGACGGCCTGTATTGGGACTACACGGCCCAGTCTATACACATCTGAACAAAATACAGGTGAGCCTTGACCAGGTATACCTTAGCAGGTGTAACTATTCACAAGTTTTGCCACACCCTAGTGGTGTAGTCTAGTCTAGTCTAAAAAAAACATTTACCCATTGCGCAACGCTGTGACGTCAATGACAGGCATACAAATCGACACGTGGACACGTATTACCTTGGACCGGTGATAACATTTAATCTTGATTACGTCAATGACCTTTGACCTCTAGCTTTACCCAAAAAGAGGCACCGTGCTATTAAAGTTTGGTTAGAGTTCAGAATTTTAAAATACACATGCAATTTATAAACTAATAAATACACATTTCTCAAAATACTGTTTTACATTGGTTTCACCATTTACATTAAAACATTGCATTCGGTCCAATTGACTTACCTGTCATAGCGCCTGATTGTCACTAGAGAATAACTACTACAAAAAATACCAAAAATATAATAAATTCACTTTCTAAAATATAATGTGTGATACAACGGTGAATTGGCAATGAAAAATGCCATCAAATGCAGGATGTACTTTCTTCTCCGTCCATATAAAAAAATTAAATTGATGATAGTTTCTCAAAACCGAAACGTCGTATTAAAAATATAATAACACCGTATTGTAGAGTTTTAAAAGTGTCAATGATGAAGAAGTTTTATTTATTTTTCGGTAACTTGTAAAATAAAATCAGACAAAAATAAAAACAAAAACTAAAAAAAAACACATTTTCTTAAATATCTCAAAAAACAAAAAATGTAATTGAATTACGTAAATGCCTTGTAAAAGGTCACTAAAGTGCGCAACTTTCTTCCCATTTAAACAACTTTGTATCTCTTACCGTTCCCGAGATGCAGTTCAATCTTATCTTGGACACAGTGTATACGCGTTTCTAACACCTCTAACACCTGATGAGTGAATTTTTTGCTTGAAAATAAGTCATAGTTTGATTTTACGAATAACGCGCACTTAAGTATATAAAGTCATGGCAAAGTAAGTATGTTGATTCTTATAAATACGTAATATATATATATATATATATATATATATATATATATATATATATATATATATATATATACGAGTATTATATATATACAAGGTGTGTATAAATTGTCGCAAAAGCTACACGTACCGACATTCTTCGTTCGGTTCTGAATAAAAAATCTTAATGTTAAAATGTCGTATCATGCTTCGTAAATTCGTAAATGTCAAAATTTGACAGTAATGATTTTGATTGAACTCACTTTGAAATACAAACTTATTGTTCTACAACGTTGTCAAATGTGTTTTTCGTGGAAGTACGTTAATGAATAAATGTTTAAAACAAGCTTTTAAATCAAAAAGAAAACGTTTACGAAATAATACTAGTAAACATTTTTTCTTTAAACTAAATTGCATCTATCTCTATTAACAGATATCGAAGAGCAGAGGTTAGTTACGCTCTAAAAGTCTGAACTTCAAGAACCCCGTGAAAACAAACGAAGCATGATACGACAATTTAACATTAAGATTTTTTATTCAGAACCAAACGAAGAACGTCGCTGCGTGTAGCTTTTGCGACAATTTATACACACGTTATATATATATATATATATATATATATATATATACGTATATGTATGTATAGATAGAACAAATGGAAGAATTAGTGTTGTTAAGGCCTGTGAGTTTAGGTCGATTTGTAAACTAAATTACATACATATAATAATAATTGAAGCCTTAACATCTCTCAACAGTTTGATGAAAAATTACAGAGGGCATTGACAGGTCATGTTTTATTACTACGTCCGCACCCGTGGAGCGATGATATATGACAGTCGACATTCACCTTAAACGATAAAGAAAACCACGAAAACCTCTTCGGGCAGAGTGCTCCGGTTCTATTCCGAGGTCCCTAGCAAAATAAGTCAGTGACTTGCCACTGTGCTATCTGCCGATTATCCCAAAAGCTATGATGATGTGTACTTTTTAGTACGCAATTGAAATCGGGATATCATATGCATCACAATTACTCAATAGAGTTTTATTCAAAAGAAAAGTGTCACTTCTTATTTACTTTCAAAATTGATAAAGCAATAAAACCGAAAATCTTCGTTGCCGAATTTGCATTCTTATGAATCAGCCACATTTATGATTTATTGAATTATAAATGGAGCAGTTATACGTTAAAAATCAATAGAGTAAGTCTCTAGTAAATGTTGTAAATTTTTAAATTTGTAGCCATAATAATATAACATTTTTGTATCATTAAAAAATATAAAAAATAAATCACGCTAGGAACCCGAAAACGATATTTTTTTTACGAAACGTCATTTCCTATTCATATAATCGTAAGGAAGAATTTTTTGGACGAAAATATAACTCCCTTAATGTTTCCTCCTTAATAGGTATCAAATAATTATTTGTTCAAACTGAATTTCAGCTAATTGGACTTGGAGAAGACGGTTGTGCGTTACTTCTTGCAACATTTATTTGCAATTAAGGGGGTTCCTAGTTGCGTACTTTAACATTTTCCGACTCCCTTTCTCGCTCGCTCTTACATTTCCTTCTTAATTTTCTTTTTTTCCTTGCCCCAGAGCAGTAATTTAATTTCAAGCTTTGTCCGCGTGTGCCTACCGGTCGTGGAAAACTCGAAGAACTCGAAGAAAAATACTCGTGGAAAACGATCAACGATATTACGGCGAATCTCTTCGCAGAGGAAACTTTCTCAAAAGTCACGTGAAAAATTACTTTTAAATATGTCAGAGACTTCACAAGTAAAGTTTTCTACACAGTTCGAGATACCGGTGGATGGATTTTCTTTTCTTTTTCAGCGCGCTACCTTGACTCGTTCAGACTCTCATTTTTCAGACGAACACGAGATTTACGCCATTAAAAATATATCAGTAGATAATACAAATATACTGGCCGTACACTAAACAAACACTAAATAAACGTTGATATATTTTAGAGAAATTTTCAGGAAATAAGTATTTTTAAGTATTGACAAACGTTTAAAATTTCAGCAAGATACATTCGATTACAAAAGGCAGTATTGGCAATGAAATAAGAAATAAGTGTTTTTGGTTGACATTATTTATTTAAGTGGCACGTGGCACTGTGAAGTATAAACAAATCTCCATGCGATATATAGTGTGTTTTTATGTGGTGTAGGATCATAAATTGAAATAAAAAAACACAAGTTTTGGGAAATGCGAATTTTTTTTTTAATCGGTAAGATAGTTTTATGACATTAATGATGGAAGATTATTTCAGGCATATGGCCATCGCGGGGGTTGACTTCCAAGGCTGCAATAGTTGTTGGCTTGTTTGAGTAGATCAATGATATCAAATAGCCGTACAAAAAATAGTCAAATCACATGATCTTGAAGACCAATGTGCAGGTCACAAACAGGACCACAAACCGCACCAAACAATGCATTTTTCGGGGTGAGTCGATAGTTGATGAGACACCTGTGGATTCATGTCGATCCAAATGCGACAATTTTGCTTATTCACAAAGCCACTGAGCCAGAAGTGAGCCTCATCACTGCATTCAATTTGACTATAAAACAGTGGATCAACTTCCAACTGTTCAAGTGCCCAATTACGGAACTGACGTTGAAACCGATAGTCGGTTGGCTTCAATTCTTGCACTAATTTAATTTTCTAGGGATATAGGCCAAGATCCTTGCGCAAAATCTTCCACAAAGTCTATGGGCGCAGGCCAAGTTCTTGGACACGATGACAAATCAATGAATTTAGATCATCCCCAACACTGACCTAAACAGCGACGATATTTTCTTCAGTGTGTATTCTACGCAATCTCATCGGTGGATGGAAGTTCAAAACGGTAAATTGAGTGCAAAATTTTTCAATTGTGTTGCGAATAGTAGTCTCAGTTGGCCGTTGATGTATACCGTAACTGAACATTGATTTTAGACAAAAATTTCCAAAATATGTAGACGCTGCTCGGCTTCAAGTTTTTGCATTATGAAATGCCAAACAATACTGAATAAAATGGCGGTTTGACTTGTCAAATTAACTGTTATAATGTCATAGTTTTTCCCTATTGAAAAAGAAAGGTACTAAAAAAAAAACACATTATATCGAAGAATTTTTGTCTTTTTACCTACAGTTTCTTTGTTTACCTCAAATTCCACGCAAAAAAATTGCATGGCCAGCTGTAAGTGGTGTAATGAAAGGTTGCACAAGAATGAGGAATGGAATCGAGTCGTCTTCAATGATGAATTTAAATTTTGTTTATAATAATATGAGCATCCTAAATTTTTTTTTGTTAGCGTTAGCTTTGGTTAACACTGTGATTTGTGAGTTGTGCAAATGCGTATTTAGTACACGAACATTAATGGTTTTTTTTAAGAGGTTTTATACTTATGTGAAGTTTTTTACTTAGCCTCAGTCTCTACCTTTACGAAACTAAGACTGATGCATTCAAGTGTGAATGTTCTGGTGAGGTCTGATACCGCCTATGACATGTATCTTTTCACCAAAAAAGATGATCAAAAATCTACTGAATCAATTTTGTTTGTCAACGGATATAAACTGCCGATAACAATAATAGCTTTATTGTCCAATAGTTTTAACCAATAACAGGACAAACTAAAGAATGTACATACATATGCATAAAAATATTAAATAAAAAGATAATTAGAACTAATATAAAAAAAATTTAAAAAACAAAAAAAAAAGACAAACATATATATAATACAAGTGAAAATAGTTATTTATGACAAAGGACATTATGGGTATTATATCTCTCTGAGGTCGATCGAGGGCAATATAATTGTCATAACGCCAGTGGTTCAATATTTTATTTTTCACGAAGAATGAATTTCTTAAGCGGAAAATTCAAATTACATTGGAAAATTTCCGAGATCTCCGTCAACTGTCATGTCGTTACGCATCTAATATAACCCTTTTGGTTAAGGCCGGTGCATCGTTCGAGACCCTAAAAATGCATGGGAAATGTAAAGTGCATCTGTAACAAAAGGATACATGGAGGAAAGCATTTCTTCCAAGAATAGAGTATCCAGCATGAGATATTAAATTATGTTACAGCATCGGAGAAATTCTCGTTGGCTTGTTAATGTACTAGTGGGAATATAGTCACTCCAAGAACTTTAACATTTGGAAAGCTTCGGATCACATAATTTTTCAGGACATTTCGAAAACTGCATTTTTAATTTTGCTAAATAATGTTAAGAATTTGATTGTTTCTTTGGAAATTGTTGAAAATAGACAACTATTACACTTTGATGTTTTGAAGATGATAAAGTTTTCGCTTCTTTCTTTAGATTTTGTTAAAAACTAAAATTATTAGTTCTGTAAAATATATATCCTTTCTTCTCGGTCCTTATTTATACTCACACAACATTAAAAACTGTAAATCCAAATGACATTTGATAATGTCAATCACAAAAATCAGTTAGTGCATAAAATAATCGTGCGTCGATTCTGGTTTAAATAAATTGCTTCTCAGTTTTAAAATGGCTTTCACTTTAGAACATAAAATTTTTTTAGTCCAGGCTTATTTTCGAAGTGGTAATAAAATTGATGGTTTATGGGTTTATTCAGTTCAAGATTGCATGGTAGAATTTCAAGTTGAGTTTCCACATTTTGTAATAGATTATGTACAATTTAAGAATACTTTGAATAGAACCTTAAAACTTTTTCTGAAACTGGTAGTCTCTTAAGAAAATCAGGCAGCGGAGCAGTTAAGAAACGTACACCTCAAGTTGTCAATCGTGTTGAAGAAATAATGGAAAATGAACCACAAACAGCTGTTCGACATTTGAGTCAACAAATAAACCTTTCTGTTGGTACAACTCACAAGTTATTAAAAAAAGATATGCAACTTTATCCATACCGTGTCACAGCAGTACAAGAATTGTTAGAAATGATTACCCACGTAGACTACAGTTTTGTAATTGGTTTGTAAATATGAACAATAATGGAGTACTTTCGCAAAGAGTCATCTTTACTGATGAAGCATGGTTTTATAAAACGGGATACCTAAATTCACAAAATACAACAATTTGGAGTAGTGAAAATCCACATGTAATTAATGAAGAATCGCTACATCCAGAGAAAATTGGTGTTTGGGCAGCGATAAGCCAAAGGCGAATCATTGGACCAATATTTTTTCAGGGAACGTTAACTGCTCAAAGGCACCGTACGGAAATTTTACAACCATTTGTCAATCAGTTGCATGATGATGAACTTCAAAATGCATATTTCCAACAAGACGGAGCACCTTGTCACTGTACTGCAGAATCTTTGGATTATAAGGTTGATTTTTTGTCTTTATGTAATAAGTGCCCTTAATATAATCAAGGTCAGGTCATTGTCAAGGCGCAACGGATTACGGAATGCAAACTGGCAATCCCGAAAATCCCGATATTAGCCAAGTACAGTCCCGGGATTTACGGGATCAAAACCCGGCCGGGATCCCGAGATCCCGTGATTCGGGATCCCGGGATTGTATTCTCTATATACAGCTTGTTAGGTATTAATGTATTACTCTTATTAATGTGTTTAATTTGGAATTACTATGGTCAATCCTGGAATGTACCCCTAACTGCTGATACCTACATAATTATATACTGCTATCACATCTTACTGGACAATGAGTGTGGTACATGCCCTGAATGCATTAAGAGCGAATCAGACATAAAGTCAAGAAATGTAGTCACGCCCAGTGTCCAATAAAAGGTAAAGTATTTATTTTATGTGTGAACTTTTAAGCGGCTACGTCTGGCGGTTGGTCCAATTTCCCTGCTCTATTTACTATTATTTGAACTCTGGTATAATATGTACATTACAACATTACATATATAATGTACAACGAAAGCCATGACGTTATTAGGTACATGGCAAGATTATAGTAATTTCATCCATTCACTACTAATTTATTTATAAAACTAATGTCTATTATTGTATTGATTTTTTTAAAGGAGCTGTAAATAAATGTTAAAAGCTTAGACACTAAATAAAGGAGTTTTATTGATACCGGAATTTATTTCATTTCCGTATTTCGTAATGTTAGATATATTTTATTCTTGTCGTCTTTCACAGTCTTCATATTACACTGCTACACACAGAAGTCCTTCCATTTAATAACGTACAATTTTCTATTAAATCCACGATCGAATAGATTCACAAAGAACTAGCTGGCTAGCTAGCCTTCCGAAATAGATAAATCAAATTCGCAATCCATCACCCACTTTAGCTTTTCATGCGGTACAAAGAGCTGTCGCTTCGAAAACAAATATTTATTGCGCCTGTAAGTACAGATTCATATATACTGTCTCTCCAATGAATCCTTTGTTATCCCCGTCGAAACAACGATCGCCCGCGAGTCGAATTAGAAATAAATAATTCTTTTTCGTTTCCGAATAACGTCTGCGCGCCTCAAATCCTTACTAATGCGTCCGCATTCCGCCCTTTCGAATCGCCCAATCCCAGCCACGCAATCCGACTACAAACTAACAATTTATATTCAAATGGATTCGATGCAATTTTGAGCACATCATATATATATATATATGAACGATACAGTGGAACGTCGCGCGCGGAGAGCATATTCGCTGGTCGACTGGAATTAGAATTGCCAGGAGAACAATAAACAACACCAACGCCAACAACGTCTCCTTTGTGGGACCATTAGTTCGGTTTCCGGTTGATATTCCGGCGAACGGGCGATGCACAAAATCGATAGATCCTCACTTTTGATTCAGAACTCGGACGGCGTATCTATCGAGGGATAGTCAAGGACCAATCGACTTCTTATATTTGATCTCCAAAGGTCTTGCCGCCGATAGTTCAAGAGGTCGGCACGTTTAAAGCGCTGGCATATCGATTTAATTAAAGAAGGTGTCGTCTAGATCTTGTTTCAATAGTTTCTCATGAACTAGATTTTATAATAAGTTTTAATTACTATAATTAGTTTTCCTATGTACGTTGAAGTCACTATTTGTTTTAATCAATGTTTATTTGATGTAGCTTTTTTTAATCAATTAAACTTTTTTAATTATTAACTTTATTAATCGCCAAAAGAGATTTTATTCGACATTTTCGTCAAGGATCTCATGAAATTGTTGCAGTTTTAAAAATGACAACACTTATTTATAATAATGTGTGTTAATATTTAAAAACTGGTTGAAGTAAGTTGATCAGTACTTTCCTATTAAGTATCTCTCCAATGCGATTTAAATTCCAGGTGCCGATCAATAAATTAATTCTTGATGTCATACCTTCACTATTGACATAACGTATCCTGAATCTTTTTTACCCCTGCTGTTAGATTAAGCCCATTTGGTCCAATATTTTCCTTGTTAGTTTTATAACTTTTAAACGGTATTATATATTGCTTTGAGATTTCAGCTCACGTGTTCTCTTATTATCATAATTTTATAACCATAATTTGAAGTGTCTGGCATTAAACCGGAGTAAAAAAAATGAAAATTTACTTATCTTGGATTAGGGACCATTTGGTCCAGTTTATAATTTTATTTAATTTAAATCAAAACACAAAGCTTTTTCTACAACAAATTTGATTTTATTGATAGTTTCTTTCAGTACATCCTGAACAAAATACACTGCTCAACTTTTGAACTGGTACATTTACAAGAACATATATAAATAACAATTTACTACTTTTTGAGCAACACTTTCTTGCTTAGTTGATAGTATATGGTTCTGGGAAACACTTTTAAGGCGAAGAATTAAAAGAATAAAATTTAAATAACGAATTTCAGATGTTTTAATAGAAAAATAGCAAAATCTTCATTTTAGTATTACAGAAAAGTTTGCTTTGGAAAGAAAAGATAACCAAACAATGAAAGATTAATAATACGTGGGACCCCCTCTAGCTCTTATGACCTCCTGGCAACGTCTTGGCATGCTGGAAATCAAATTCCGAATGTAATGCTGAGGAATATTTTGCCATTCTTCCAAAACGGCAGTTCGGAGCTGATGGTGATTGTTTGGATCCACTCCTCGTGATCTTATCAACCTCTTCAAGTAATCCCATACATCCTCTATGGGATTAATATCTGGAGAGTTCGCCGGCCAATCCATGTGCGTAATATTGTTCTCTTCAAAAAATGCATTGGTTTATCTTGTTCTATGACGACGCGCGTTATCATCAACAAACACAAAACCATCGCCTATTTCATTAGCAAATAGCAACACCACAGGTTGTAATACGTCATTAAGATACCTGACACTATTCATTGTAGCATTTCCAAGCATAACCAATTCAGTACGAGTCGCAAAAATACCTCCCTAAGCAGTAATTGAACCACCTACATAAGCTTGATGGTAAGTCACGTTGTTCTCAATATGGCGATCTCCTCTGTTTCTCCAAACTCTAACTCTTCCATCTGAGCTATGGAGATGCACTCTGGTCTCGTTACTGAATAAAAAACGACCCCAATCTTCAAGATTCCAATTTGCATGTTGATGTGCCCACTCTAGTCTTCTTCTTTTGTGGGCCCTGGTCAACAATGGGCATTTTTTAGAAGATCTGAACCTTAAATTTACCCCATGAAGCCTTTTTTCTTACTGTTTGAGTGGATACTTGAGTACTTGTTGCATTCAATAGCTGAATTTGAAGTGTTCTTGTAGTAGAAAATCTATTCCTTCGACACTGAACCGTAATAAAGCGGTCCTATGACCCCTGACTGTTGTACTGCGATTTCGCCCTCCGCCTGGTCTATGTTGGACAGATCCAGTATCATTAAAATGCATTCGAACTCTTCTGATCACATTGTGGCTCACATTGAAATGGGCTCATCGGTCCATCTGTCATTAAATTTGACTCTACCGTAATTGTTAGTATTTTCGATAAATTGGATATTGGAGGCGAAAAGAAATACAAAAATGCTGACATCATATCACTGCATCTAGATGCTGCAAATCTAGTTGGTCCTGGTTGTGCTGAGATAATATTCTCAACAGCAGTTCTAATGGATTGAGGTAATGGAGTAGCACTCCATACTATTTTGTTTTTAGCAATATACAAGGGATTCACAGAGCTATTTGCAGCCACGTCTGGTTCCTTGCTGTTTCAAAATCATTTGTTTCGTTATTTTCTGAATTACAATCAATATTCAAATCTGAAATATCTGAGTCAGTTTCTGAATTGAGCACTTCACGAATATCATCTTCGTTCAAGTAACGTTGTTTTGCCATTTTGTTATACAGTATGAAAAAAACGTGTGGATATTTAGAAAGCAAAACACAAACTGAACGAAGCAGTGTAAATTGGCATGTGTTTTCATAGCAAAATGCAAAAAGGGGAATCCCACAACTAAAATTGTACTTATCAGCTGTATTGTGGTTATGATGCAGGATGCCACATGACACGATACACAATAATATTAATCAATCAAATTACATAATTATATTGGATTAAATTTTGACTTTTACTGAAACATGTAGTATGGACCAAATGGTCTTTTAATCTAAGATTCGTATATGTATATTAAATAAATTATCATGAATTTTCGATAAGCATCTCAATGACTTTGGAAAAAGATCATTGCTCGTAAATTGCTCCTTCAGGCATATATTTTGTTCAGACATATATTTCCTATTTCAATGCCATCTTCGTCCTAGAAACTTTATGAATCACAGTAGTACTATAAATGGTTGAGAAACTTTTATAGCAATATCTTAGATACTGGAGACATCCCTAAAATTTTCAGGAAAGCAAGAATCCTAGCAATATTAAAACCTGGTAAGGAAGCCTAGTCCTCGGATGATCCTGGAAGCTGCAGACCTACAGCTTACTTATCTGTTTGCTATAAATTTCTATAACGGCTTATCTACAATATAATAACTCCTACTCCTACTGACGAGATTATTAATAATGAGCAAGCTGGTTTCAGAACGGGAAGAAACTGCTGTGACCAAGTGTTAGCGTTAATAACGTTGAAACATGTTTTCAGCAGGACCTGAAAACACCCGCTGCTTATGTCGATCTCTTCAGTGCCTTTGACAGTTCGGAAGGATGGAGTGATTTTAAAAATAAATTGCCTTCCTCAAGGCTCGGTTTTGGATTTTTTAATGTTCAACAGTTACACCAATGATCCCACATCCACAAAATCACGAAAATTTCTATTTGCAGATGACCTGGCTTTATGCACCCAAACCAAGGATTTAGAGGATGGGGAATTACAATTTACTGAATATCTGCAAGTTTTAGACGAATACTATAAGAAATGGCGCTTACAAGCAAATCCTTCAAATCCGAACCATGTGCCTTTGATTTGTGTAACAAAGAAGCCAATAGAGAGCTGAATGTTGAATTTAGTAGTGACCGCATCAACCACAATCCATACCCTAAATATCTGGGCGTAACGTTAGACGGATCTCTGACATTGAGGTAGCACCTCTATAAAACTAGTCAAAACGTAAAGACCATTTGGGTGTGTCCTCCATGAAATCATATCGTCTATCGTCGAAATTTCCGACAGATCCTTACCTCAATGTTTTTGTCTGAGTCTCGTTAGTTCCTCGCCAATACATATTGCACGAAGCTCTAGTTTATCATATCTCCTACACCAGAGTTGCCTAACCAGACCCATGTTGTATTAATGTTTCTCGTTAGTTCCTCGCCAGAACATATTGCATGATGCCCTAGTTTTTTCCTGTTTTCCGTATCTCTTACAACAGAGTTGTCTAACCAGACTCACATTGTATTAATGTTTCCTTAAAAAGCAATGGATGGATGCCGAGCCGATGATAATCTTAATTTCCTTATAGGAACTTCTAATTAGGTACAGTTCTTCTAAATGTTTTAGTATGGAATTGATCTTGAGTCAACCTTTATTTTTTCCATATTCCTTTTTCAGCCATGATCAGATATCCCTTTTTCCTATAAAGTTCTCCCTTTAAGTCGTCCTCTTTGTCCATTTCGTGTCGGTTACAACCGCATGTCCTGGCATTCATGTCAGTATTATAGTGTTATCTTGTGCCGTTGAGTACTTCCTAACAATATTTAACAAATTTCGACCTGGTAATATAGTTCATAATAGCTTTTATAGCCGCCTGACTATCAGTCATTATGTTAGTCCTTCGTTCTGCGAAGCCAGCTTTCCTAATTTCTTCGACACAAACTTCAACTGCAAACAACACGATATAGAAGACCGTCATGTGTTTGCTCAAACTCACTGATATCTTGGAGGAACACAATCCGCAGATTCCCGCTCCAATAAAAGAAACTCAGGTGTTCACCGACATTTGTAATAAGAAACGTTTAAGTAGTATTTGCATAACCCCCATT
Organism: Melolontha melolontha; assembly: GCA_935421215.2. Taxonomy (NCBI): domain Eukaryota; kingdom Metazoa; phylum Arthropoda; class Insecta; order Coleoptera; family Scarabaeidae; genus Melolontha; species Melolontha melolontha. The sequence continues at coordinate 131,608,957 of OW285240.1, read as the reverse complement.
ATTGGAATACCATAAATACCATACCTGTGTCTTCAGTCTCAGCATGGCGGAGGCCTTCACAAATAGTTCTAATCCACTACGGCCCCCATGGCGGCGGTTTCCATACTGTTAATTCCTCGTGTAATTCCTAGTAGGACCTGCTATTACTCTTTTCTAAGTGTTCAAATGATGTTTGTTACAGAATAGTGTGTGAATCAAAGTTACATCCAGATATTTCATAGTTGTATATAGAAGAAACGCGTTAAGTCCAATTGTACATCATTGATGATGTTTACATGTTGTCATAACTATATTAGAGAAATTAAAATAGTTTGTTAAACTATATTTGAATGTTTTTATTTAATTAATTTAAATGCAAAATGCTATAAATTGATGATAATATAGACATTCATGGAAAATAAACACATAATCTCCGTTTCAATACTAAATATGTCTTGTATATATTTTTAACAGGGTATTAGTTACTTGCGGTGTTGAAAGATAACATATCTGTCAAATAAGCCTAGTTTTGTGTACATTGTTCCCGTCTATTTTGATTGTTTGTTTTGATTGTATCGACAACATACATAGGACTGTCGGGACGGATCTAATATGACGTACAATTGGATATATAACGCATTTTTTCTATAGTTTTCCACAGTTTAATTGTACCCCCTCCCTTCCAACACATAGACACACATACGTACATATCTCATAGAAGTTATAAAGTTTACAAAATCATTTATTTATCAAACTAGATAGGTTCATTTATTGAAACTAGGGATACAAACTCAAGAAACACAATAAGACAACACTAAAATAACGAAGTATTTAGACCACTTATTCTGACCTGATAATCGAGAAAGGAGAATTCGTTTACCTCCATCCTGTTAATGAAATTGTCCGACAAAGTCGAGGTTATTTCGTTTTACTCTTTCGCGATCACCGTGGTTGTATGTCGAGACAGCGCAATAGAAAAAGACGGATCAGCCTTTGCGAAATCGATTCAAGTGAGCCAAACGAAAAGAAAAATACAAGAAGACAATTTAACTGTTCATCGGCGGAATGATGGTAGGAAAAGAGCCGAAAACGCAAAGACAAATGGATTAGACAGCAGGAAAATAATTACAATTTCGCCGAAGATGCGAACGGAATGTACTTATTTTTGAGACGTTCGCCGCCGTCGTCGGCGTCTCGACGCTCTCGAACCACTATACTTATTATCTCTTAATTTATTGCTTTAATTTTTACGAATAATCCATTGTAATTTCGAAGCCATTTAGAGTAATTAGTTGGGGAAACTTTCGGAAGTAAATTATCTTTTGTTTAGAACGAGAGCGAATCTGTTCTGTTCCATTCTGTTGCGCGCTTCTCTGGTCTGCGCCACTCTACGGTTTTGACAATAGTTGTTCGGAAGCAGCAATTTAGTTTCAACACAATGAATGACACGCTCGGATTAGATATAGGTAGATATATACGTCGATTAATGTTCCTTCGAGGCATGTTTTCGTTCATGTGCATCTCTTTAACCAATTATTACAATGTGCACGAATAATCAAGCCAACGTATAAATTCTCCGAAGATAATTAGATCGATGATTACCTTCTGCTCGAAATTAAATATTCTTTTGTGACGACTTTAATTAAATACTAAAACCGTCCTCACGTATTCGCATTTCAAATTTGTGTTCATGAATAAAGAAACGCTAATGAAGTTAAGTAGGCTGAAACGTGTTTAATTCTTGTTCTTCAATAGCTTAAGTTTGTAAGTATACACCTGCTGTAATTTTATTATTCTTCTCTAGAGAGTGTCTGTACAATTACCCAATATTATAATAATAATATTGGGTAATAATTATTCCAAATGAAACAGACATGCAATATACATATCTGTAACTGTACACATGGACAATACACCTCGTATTTTCAGCATTTACTTCTGCTTAAGACACGTGTTTCTGCCATCTATAGGCGTCATCAGTCAAGCTAGTGAAGCAATGTAATACAAATGTTACAAATCTTTTTAAGAACAGATTTGTATCTGTATATACATTTACGCTGAAATCGCCTACAAGATATAGCTACAAGATATGCTATATCTTGTAGGCGAATTCAGCGTAAATGTATATACAGATACAAATCTGTTCTTAAAAAGATTTGTATCATTTGTATTACATTGCTTCACTAGCTTGACTGATGACGCCTATAGATGGCAGAAACACGTGTCTTAAGCAGAAGTAAATGCTGAAAATACGAGGTGCATTGTCGATGTGTACAGTTACAGATATGTATATTGCATGTCTGTTTCATTTGTAACAAATGCGTAATACTTGCATAACGTATTGATATACTTAAACCTTTTTGTATAATAATTATTGGTTAAACAAAAAAATTAATTACGAGGGCAGATTAGTGGAAGAAAGAAACTCTACGCTGTTTAACACATGCTTATTAATAGGAACCGGACACCAGAGGCCGATGACTCATCGCCCACGGGCGTACTATTGAAAATTTGTACAGTTTTTAATTTTATTTACTATATAATTGGAAAATAAACGCGTGGTAATCTATAAAATTAGAAATACATTTTTATTTGTTCATTTTGTAGTTCAAGTTGAGTAAAGGAGTATTAATATTAACTAGCAATACTTTCCCAAGGTTCTCTTCTGTAACATTTGTTCTCTTTGAATGAAATACATCCTTGTAAATAGAAAACATCCTTTTTACATCGCAACTAGTTATAGGTGCATACTGGATATATTCTTTTATTTCCGCGTATTTAGCAGTTAGATTTTGAGGCATTGTCCCCATATACAATTGTCACAATATTATTAAATCTGGATTTCTTTTAAAAACGGGGTCAAACTTTTGCCGAAGACCATATCCGAAGTCGCTTGGAATATTTCTCAAATCATCTAATGTTTCTAATCCATCATTTAATTTGAGAGTTTGATTTTCGAAATAAGTGATTAGTTTTGGCAAATTTCCAAAGTGTTCTTGAGGGAAGTACAACTGATTTTGTAAATTTGGAATTTGTATTAGTTCCTTGCACTCAGAAATACTTCGAGCATCATCATTTGAACATGTAACGAAATTTTGTAAACTATCGAAATTCTCTGCATAGAAACTAGTAGTTTCCAAACATGATCTTCATCTAGTTATTACTGGAGAGGGAGGCAGTGACAAATATGGAAGTTTTTCTCTGTAAAGTGCTACTCTCAATGGTGCTTTTCTGAAAACTTTTTTACAAGCGGATACAAGTCTATCAAGTTCCAGAAAGGTGTCTTTGATATATTTATAGATTCTGTGGGGAGCATGTAATATGCAGCATATTAGGATATGTTTTCTTTAATAGTCTTCCTGTGTTTAACATATCTGCAGCACTGTCACTAACAGCATTCGGTGCATATTCTCATAAATGGTTTTAGCTACTGTTTCCGCATCAACTGTATTTATAACTTTTGTTTTTTAATACATATGCGTTATATGGAATAGTTTGATGTAGTACACCAGCTACACCAGCTACAACATTTACCACACAGCGCCCTAATATATCGACAGTTTCGTCGGCACTTATCCATAGGTACTGATTTTAAAGATGGCTTCTAATGCATTGTACTGCTTTCGTGTAGCACTTAGAAACATAATATTTGCGTAAGGTGGATTCATCAGGAACAGTATACTTCATTAAAATTGTCAAATTTCAACGGGGCTAATTTCTGTGTATGTGTTTGCGATGTTAAGTGATGTTTTACGTGCGATTTCTTGGAATTTTTTAACGATATTTTACAGACTTTCAATAAATTTCGGTATCACTGGTAATGGACATACAATAAATAAAATAAATTATAAAAACTCCTCATGCTTCTATCTACGCCCATGAAAAAAATAATTTAACTGTAATATTGAAGTAATTGCGTCACAATTCAACGACAAAAAACATATGTGCGGTTAACCGAATGAATAGTGCTTTTCAGTAACTGCGTGTTATACTTAGCGATGTTACAGACTATTTGTTTGGTCGATCGTAATTTCGGCCTGATGCGTTCAGTCTCTAGTGACATATTATGGATAATAAATAAGCGTATTATAAAATGTTTAAACCTAGAAACGGTGAAACCGAAAGAAAATTCTTCAAGATGAAGGAAAAATTGGCCAGGGGTTACCTTAGGATAGGACATTTCAGGATTTTAGTTAGCAATATCCTCTTTACTTAATATTAAAACTAAAATACTACTAAAGAGGATACACCAAAGATAACAAAATTACATTTTATTAAAAAAAAACATCGTAATATAATAATTAGAGAACGGATGCAATTTCCATAAAACGCAATCGGCAATTGGAATTGTGTATAACGTCGCTCAGTACATCCCGGCGTAATTCAATGAAGTATTTGTTTGACTTACTCGGCCACCTGGTCTCGCTGAGATAACAATGGACAACCCAGCTATTGTATTCGGAGAATATAGTGTTTTTCAGTGGTGTCGTGTACGTAGATAAAATAAATAAGTTTATCGTATTTCGTAAGAGAAATAGCACGTACAATCCTTTTCTTTTCATTTAAGCAACTTCTTCCAATTATTTTCACGTAAGTGTGCATAAAATTTCGTTATTTAATTTCGTTTATTTGGATCTAGAATATTCTTACTTTTTCAGACAATGCAAGAGCGTCGAGAATGGCATCGTGAAACAATGGCGAGTTGGATTGAGGGCCATACTGATTGTATGTACATTGCCAGTGATTCCGAAATTTATTGTGAAGTGTGTGAAACGTTATTGAAAAATTGCAATAAATCAACCGTAAAACGTCACGTAGGATCGTTAAAGCACGAAAATAAATTGAACCCGTTGGAATCTGACAATTTTGACAAAGAACTCTGTGAAACTTTTATGGCAGCTAATATTCCATTATTTAAATTGAACAATCCAATTTTGAAGACATTTCTGAAAAAATATACTGGTCGAAATGTTCCTGATAAATCAACTTTACGCAAATATTATGTTTCTAGGTGCTATACGAGAACAGTAGAACGCATTAGAAGCCATCATTTAAATCAATACATATGGATAAGCGCCGACGAAACGGTGGATATGTTAGGACGCCGTGTGGTAAATGTTGTAGCTGTTGTACTACATCCAACTATTCCCTATAACTCATATGTAATAGCAACAAGTGTTATAAATAGAGAATATGCAAAAAATGCTTATTCGGACGCCACGTACAAAGAAAAAATACTTTTATTTGTCAGTGATAGTGCTGCGTATATGTTAAAAACAGGCAGACTATTGAAGAAAACATATCCTAATATGCTGCATATTACTTGTGTAGCACATGCTCTCCACAGAATCTGTGAATATATCAGAGACACTTTTCCGTAAGTTGATAGACTTGTATCAGCTTTTAAAAAAGTTTTCAGAAAAGCACCATTGAGAGTAGCTCTTTTCAGGGAAAAATTTCCATCTCTGTCACTCCCTCCCACTCCAGTAATAACTAGATGGGGAACATGGCTGGAAGCTACTAGTTATTATGCTGAGAATTTCGATAGTCTAAAACATTTCGTAACACTGCTAAAGGAGGATGCTAGAAGTATTGGTGAGTGCAAGGAGCTCACACAAATCCCAAATTTAAAAAATCAGTTGTACTTTCTTCACGAACACTTTGGAAAATTGCCAAAACTAATCACTTATTTTGAAAATCGAAATCTCAAATTAAATGACGGATTAACCACATTAGATGTGGCTGTTAATAATTTGAAAAGTATTCCAAGTGACTTCGGATGTGGCCTTCGGCAAAAGTTTGAAGCAATTCTTAATAGAAATCCAGATTTAATTACATTGCAGCAATTATGTATGGAGACAATTCCACAAAATCTAACGGCTAAATATGAAGAAATAAAAGAATATTTCCAGTATGCACCTATAACCAGTTGCGATGTAGAAAGGACGTTTTCTATTTATAAGGATGTACTTAATTCAAAGAGAACAAAATTGTCAGAAGAAAACCTTGAGAAACTATTGCTAGTCAATATTAATACTCCTTTACTCAACTTGAACGATAAAATGAACAAATGAAAAAATGTTCAAATTATAGAAATAAAATTAAAAACTTTAAAAATACAACTTTTCAACAAATACATATGTATTTCGTAATTTTATATAGATAGATCACCACCCGTATGTTTTCCAATTATATAAATAAAATTAAAAACTTTATAAATACAACTTTTCAACAAAGAAATATGTATTTCGTAATTTTATAGGTCACCACCTGTTCGTTTTCCAATTATATGAATAAAATTAAATATTTTAGAAATACAGCCTTTCGCCAGTACTGCACTGGGCTTTGCGTCATGTGGTAAGCGTGTCCGTTCTCTAATAATAATTCCAACTTCATTTAAATAAAATAACATCCATATCTACAACTGAAAGAAGAACAAACAGTTAAAAGTCAAGGAATGAACCAAAACACACGCTAACCTGCCAATAAGAATAACATCCGAACAGAATTTATAGACATCGAATTCTACAAACCGACTGAAGGAAGATTTTCACCTAAAAGCAAATAAAATAAATCAATAACTGGGCATAAATTACTTAATAGGGCCTTAATTTACAAAAACAAATAGAATGACAAAACATAAATAGGATTTATTTGAGATCTTGGAAAATATAACTAGAAATTTTGAAATTTCGTAAAATTAGAAAAATTTTGACAGGTAAATGAAAATATTTAATATACAAAATTTATTATTAATGAAATAATTACATGAATAGTAATAGAAAAACATAGGGCTAATTTTCAATATTAATAACATCAAATTCCAAAAAAGCATTCGAGAACTAAGAAGAAGAGGTGCTGAAAAATTCGTTTCGTGATAATGCTATAAAAGCCAGAGACCGAAAAAATTGAAGGACTGATTGTTTTGACGCCGATAAAATAATACGTACTTCGTATTAGTAAAGAAATAAATAATACGTACCTCGTCTTAGACACGTACTTCGTGCAAAGAAAATAAATAAAATAGTATCAATCAAGAGTAGAACAGGTTAAGTAAAGACAAATAGCCATTTAAGAAGTTGCCTAAGGAAAATAAACGCAGTTATTAAGTAAAAAAAAATTACCATAAGAAGAAAGTGCCATCTGTCATCAGGTAAAATAAGGTCAGATAAACGCTAATAATAAAAACACCTATTTTGTAAATATCAAATCATTAATATAAAAATAAGTTTTCAGTTCATGAACCAAATTCAAAATAAAACATCATAACACAAGGAGTCACTGAATTTCAAATACATTATCTGTTCTTTGTTCTCATTAATCGAGGATCCACGATCCAAATTTAAAATAACGATTTAAAGAAAAAAAACAAAAGTAAAAAGTTAAAAGTAATAAATAATCCCCTGAGAAGAACGAGTCCATGTGCCCACAACGAAGAGCTAGTCGAGGAAGAAATTAAGGAACACCACGTCCACTTTTAATTATCTTACCTGAATTCTAATGATTTAATATATTTTGTACGAAATAAAGACATTTATAAAAAGGTATTAAAGTTTTATTTATTGTAGATTAGAAATAAGAGATAAAATAAATTAAATAAAAAGGATTACGATTCGCATACATAATACCAGTTATAATAAACGAGCAACAAATATTATTTTAAACACTATGATACTAGAATATTTTTCTCTCCCTCCGCAGTAGTGTACTTCGATCAACACTATATAGCGATGAACATGCAGTAAACACCCGTATAAACTTGTATGAAAAGCAAAGTAAAGTTTAACGTTACATTCTGTTCCGTGCGTACAAACTTCCGAAACCCCGTTCCAAAATTGCAGGATTTAAATATTAAATGGATCTTGCAAAATCGGCGTTTCATTACAGCATGTTTATTTATGTTTCTTGGCCTGCAACAATAGCTTCCTGAGTCTATCGTTGACTTAAACATTAAGGAACTCCCACGTTGCGTAGCTGTATTGTTTCGGCAACAATGGGGCATTGTGTACACTAGTTAATTATATAATTTTGCAAAGTCTATACACCTAATAAAATTCATACCTATACCCTTAGATAGACACATACTGCTATAGATTTTTCCCCGCAAATATTTTGAAAAGTTTTATTATTTATGAATGCACATTTACTTTGAACTTATATATATATATTTGACTAGTGTAGTTGGAGCACGCCGTTTTGCTTTGCTATGGACGATTTTTATAACTGTATTTTTTTTATACGGAGCCGATGCTTTGCTGTATCTTTATTCAGACGCTAGTGTACTCTGAGTTTAGAAAGACGTGTTTATTATAAGATAAATCTCTATCTTTGTTAAGTAACTTCGTGATTTTTGATTAATTTGTGGTTGGTGTTTGAATTCACTACCGATATTTTATTTAGGAGTTTGTTGATCTAGTAATTGTTCAATTTAGTACGCTTTCTAGCTCAAGTGTCTCGAGAAAATATATATATTTTTTTTATACGTAAGTAAATTATATTAAAAGATCTTATTATTATTATTATTATTATTATTATTATTATCTTTATTTTGAATAAATTGAATTGTGTATTTTTTCATTGTGTTAATTTTTATATATCGATTTTAATCTTAGTTATTTGATTTAAATGACAAAGAACGTTTTTTTAAAATTTCTAATATAAAAAATTTCTATAACTATAAAATTTTGTACGCTTGGGATATCAAGGGCATATTTTTTTTCATGTGGTTGCACATGTTTTAGAGTTTGTGTCGATCTGTCATTTCAGTTTGTTTATTTTTGTTTCTTGTGGGAGAAATTAAAAAGCATCTTTGTAATTTATTAGTTTTAATTTTGATCGGAAGTCATTAAAGGAAGTTTTTATCGCATGCAGCTGTCATTTCCATGCGATATTTTTACCTTAATAATATTGTTTAATGACGCAATATTAATCTTTATACTTCATAAATATATTTTTTTAAATTTTTTTTATTGTTGTATTAAAGTTTCATTTAAAGTTTGCTGTGTGTGTTTTTGAGTTTTACCTTTTTTCTTTTGAGCTCATAAGTAACTTAAGGACATAATTACTATTTCTAAAATACATTTTGAGTGGCGCTTAAATTTTTACTAATACAATTGTGTTTTCCACTTTTCCGATTGGAACCCTGATGGAAAAACAGTCTCATCTTGAAAATTAACCGACTGAATATCCAAGCTGGACAGATTGGTGGTGAATAGTGGTATTATCAAATTCAAAACTATTCATAGCAATACGTATGAGTAAATATTATGCTAATTATAAAATGCTTGAAACAATTAGAAAATGCTGTGGTTGTAATAACACAAACACGAATTACTTGCAGAAATGACGCAGCGATGCTGTAAAATTATTTATTAGTGTTGTTCCAGTTTCAATTCAAAATAAGCAACGTACTAATATTTTATTGTCTTTCCATGTCTGTACATATTTATTTATAAAAATATTTAACTGTAAATTCAAGGTTACCAATTTACACGTTTAAGAATTATCATTAATTTTTAATAGATTTCAAAGTTTGTTATTTATTATTTCTGAAATTTCGTTTATTTGTCGCGCCATTTTTTATTAAGAAAATTGTCAAAATTTACCAATGGTTTTGCCAATAAAAACCTGTTCTTAATTTGTGTATACTTCGCTTTATACGGAAATTACAGCAATTTCAAAATTTAACTTACTTTTGAATAACCCTATACACGTGTCCCGTATCATTATGCTCAAATTTTAGGAGCGTAAAGTAGATTTCATTTCAAGTAACAACAACGCAAAACTTGTATATCCATTTGTATTTGTTTCAAAGTTACAGATCTATGAATGTGATTGTCAGATCATGAAAAAAATATAATCCTAAAGTCAATACAAACTGATTTTATTTAAAAAAAGCTATACGATTCAATAACAGGCCTGTGATTGTTAACGTCACGTAATAAAATGTTATCCTAAAATAAATAGTAGTGCATACAGTAATTTCTTAGAGACCTACAATAAAAAGAGTTCTGCAAAGTGATTTATGATAAAGAAGGTTTTTATACTTATTTCGTAAGTGCTGAACCGTGAATATCATACAATAAACAAATGTTCAGATGACTGTTAACGTTGCACTTTTTAATAAAGGATTACATTATGTTTCAGTTCATACAACAGCTAATTAGTGAGTGAACACGTTTTCTTTATTCAAAATGCCTTACCGATTTTCTTCTCAAGAGTATGCGGTCATGCATTTTGTGTATGGCTACTGTAACGGCAGTGCACATCAAGCAGTTATTCAATAACGACATCGGTTTCCCGATAGGCGCATTCCTCATTACAGAACGTTTTTGGAAGAACACAGACAATTTCGGGAATGCGGACCGAGGAGTAAATTTGCCAGCAGACTTAGAGGAAGAAGCAGTAGCTATTGTTACAAGATCCAACTCTCAGTGTACGTCGAATCGCTAGACAACTAGGAGTACCACGAGCGACAGTTTGGCAAATTTGAAAACGTGAAGGCTTATATTCATATCACTAGCGCAGGGCAGACGGTTTGCTTGAGGCAGACAACTATGCTCGTCTAGTTTACTCTACCTGGATATTAAGACAGTCATGGCCTCATTTTAATTTCTGCAGAACAGTCCTCTGATCAGATGAATCTACGTTCACGAGAAGTGGTGTTACAAATCTGAGAAACCTACACAGGAGGTCATCAGAAAATCCCAAAGCTATACGCTCATCTAAATTTCAACATGAATTTTCCGTTAACGTTTGGGCGGCCCTAATCGATGACTTATTGATAGGTCCTGTCATTCTTCCTGGGAGGATAATTACCTTCAATTTCTTATTGACGAACTGCCAGGTCTTTTAGAGGATGTCCCACTGAAGACGAGACATATGGTTTCACATGAATGGGGCACCACCACATTTAGGAATTGCTGTCCGAAATTAGGTTAACGTCAATTATCCAAGATGGATTGGTCGAGGTGGTCCTGTTGCATGGCCACCCAGATCACCCGATTTTAATCCTCTTGAATTTTATTTATGGAGGGGGTATATGAAAAACTTTTTTAAATAAAATCAGTTTTTATTGACTTTGGGATTACATTTTTTTTCATGATCTAACAATAACATTCATAGATCTGTAACTTTGAAACAAATAAAAATGGATATACAAGTTTTGCGTTTTTGTTACTTGAAATCAAGTCTACTTTACGCTCCTAAAATTTGAGCATAACGATACGGGACACTTGTATAGGGTTATTAAAAAGTAAGTTCAATTTTGAAATTGCTTTAATTTCCGTATAAAGCGAAGTATACACAAATTAAGAACAGGTTTTTATTGGTAAAACCATTGGTAAAACCATTGATAAATTTTGACAATTCAATTTTAGGAGTGTAAAGTTGAAGTCTACTTTACACTCCTAAATGTAAGGTAGACTTCAACTTTATACTCCTAAAATTTGAACATAACGATTCGAGACACTTGTATAATAGGTTAAAGGCACAAAGATACAGGTGGCTCGAACATGTGGAAAGAATAACGGAAACAAGAGTATCTAAACTACAAATGTCAATTATAAAAGGAAAAAAAAGAAGAAGAGGTCAACCTAAGCTTAAGATGCACAATTACAGCGGAGAACGATAAATGGTGCAGCAAGGATAAATCTACAATCCCAAACCAGAAAATATGGTAACAAATCATCAATAATAGTGCGTTTATTAGGCATTTTAAAAGAGGGGCAATCAGTAACGTAATAAGGATAAATAGTTTGATAGCTCTTGCAATACATACATTAGAAAATATGCAAAAGCATTGACGATGTCCAGAGGATCATTGAATTCATCGTCCTAAAGTCGTAAAGTCTTCCAAGTATTCTTGGTTGATTCTTCGTCGTGAATGAACTATCACAATTTGTCATTTCGTATTGTTGTTTAAAAAATAATAAAATAAGTATATAAGCTAATATAATTGATCCGTTTTATGCAAAGGAAGATCTTTCTTAAACATCACGTATAATATATTCCAAAAGCCACAAAATTCAATTGTCTACCTATCATAAATCCGGAGATATTCCAGAATTTTGTTCCCCACTGTATGAGAGCCGCTAAAAGAACAAAACTTTTACCCTATATCCTTTTAGCATACCTCTTTACAAATTTTTTACATCTAGATTGATTATCCCCATTGTGGAAGAAAAATATTAACAACGTACACGGTCAAAAATTTTCAATAAACTTCGCTCGCATAATAGACACTGTGAATGATTCAGAATATAATAAAACTTTTCCAGAACGCGTTTCGTAAGTTATCGATTTCAACGAGCTCATACGTCAATCTAGCCGTACGATAAAGCAGTCATTGTGGGGGTGAACTTTTCTTCGATGTCAAACTTCTTATCCTCTTCCGAACTGGATGATTGAAAGGAAGTTTTAACGGAAATTTTTGCAAAAATTTATGACGAAAATTATTTATGAAAGGATGAAAAATTGAAGTTTCACCTACAGAGCTTTCTATATATTAAAGTAGTTAGTCCGCAACAGATAGGATACATTCAGAAGTTAAGAAATTAATGTACGTGTTCGTAAATGATGACGTGTTCTTGATATGGCATTTAGCATTGTGATATTTTGAAACTCCACGCCCCAGGAACTTTTAGCTTTCAAAAACCTTTTTGTCGTTTACGAAATACCCGGAATCTTTGTCGTTCAATAATTCTTAATAATATGTGCAATTTAACTTCGCCCAAGTTTGAATTGAAGGGATCGAAACCCGTATGTCATCTCGTAGAATTTAGGGGTTAACTAGAACACACACTTCACAGTTTAGGGCCTGTCGCACTGACATTATACTTACATACAAATATTCAGTCCACGATTACTAAAGTTTGTAAATCACGGTTCTTGATCATAGGCCTTCGACTGGAAAATGCGTAACTTTGTTTTAAGTGAAAATTTATAGGTTACAATTTATAATTAACATAATCGAGTAATACTTACTAAGTAAATATTAAAATTTCGAATGCGTTCCAGTTGACAGTAGTAGTAGTGTGTTAAAATGAAGATTTTTCACGAATTCTACGACATTGTGAGTTTTAGTCGCTTATACGAATTCGGACGTAGAGCGTGAAATATTTATAGATTTGCCGTATACCGATTTCAAAGTTTTGAAGAGCGCCCGTAAGTAAAATTGAGTGACGTTACCCATCATCTATTTAGTCACCCACACCCATTCTCCACTGACTAAGGGCATGCACCATAAATACTCTAATACTTTTGTGCGATACGACTACCGGTTTCGATCCGATTTCGACCATCTTCAGAACGCCATCGCTGCGCCTGTGCTAGTAGATAGAATGAGGTATTGATAACATAGCTGATTTCTTGAGATAAAGAATTGGGTTCGAGAATATGGAAGTCTCTTTGGACCAAGTTGTTTATTACACCACGCTTTTGTCCAGGATGGTGGTGAGAAACGGCGTTTAGGTATGTGTTGGTATGAGAAGATTTGGGATAAACAGAAAGTCGTAATGAAGGCTCAGAATGACGATTCACTAGGACGTCCTGGAAAAGAAAACCATCCAACTCAATCTCTATAGGCTACAAATCTACAAGCCGCCTGTTTGTTTAAATGTGTTCCGCGACAATTTCAAGAATTGACAAATAAATGCAGGACATCATATAAAATATTAAAATACCAAAACTACTAAGTATACAAATTTTGTAAAATTACTAATCACAGTGTTGAACATGGGGCATAATAAAGCTAACATAAAGAATCACGAAATATTTTACAAGGCTTCCACGTATATACTAAGTTATAAGAATTTAAAATTACGTCGACTTACTCCTTTTCAGAAATGGCACACATGTGTTTGTTCTCGCGCCCTCCGTTTTCTACCTCTTTTCTAAGAATCCAAAACACAAATGGATGAGACAAGACCATTGTTCGCATTGAAAGCATTAATTTTGTGTTTAACGATATGAATACTTTCGTAGCTCTCTATCTAGCTCCCTCTGATTGCTTATATTTTTGATTAATTTTAAACAATCTACCGTGATGCTATTGTCGGCTTCTAATACATGACGTGCGACACTCGATTTTTGGGGTCTACTGAATTCAATATGCGATATATGACCTTTATAACTGATTATTATTGAGTGTTTCGTTTGATTTTTATATTTAAAATTACAATCGCGACAATTAATTTCACACAGGTCCATATAGTTGTTATAATTTAACCAAAACCTTAATTACACAGGTCTACAAAATTAAACTTTTTGACAGATGTTTTTATTTTGAAAACTGATTTTATATAATTTTGGTAGCCTGATTTCAAAAATTCTATGCATTCATTTGTATCACGTAAGGTTTTTTTGCAAATATTAAATGAAAAAAAACGATATTTCTAAAAAAAATTATTTGTTTATTGAGTAAAAAGGTGGAATACAAGTTAAAAAAGTGGAAAAAAATACTTTACTCAGTCTTTTTTAAGTGAAATCTTTGTCTTTTTGCCAGAAAGCTGCGTTGTCCGGACATTCGATTGTATGTTTTTAAGGGCATATCCCGTTTTAACATCCAGCAGTAGTCCGCCATCATCGTTATGTTCCATCTGCCTTGGTATCGCCGTTCCATTTCCTTAATGTCTTGGTGAAACCTCTCTCCCTGTTCTTCGCTAACTGCACCAAGATTTTCAGGAAAATAGTTCAAATGTGAAAACAGGAAATGACCTTTCAAACTCATATTACAACCTAGACGATGAAAGTGTTGTAACATATTTTGAACAATATTTTCGTAGTTTTCGTTCTTAGAGTTCCCAAGAAACTTATCAATTACTTCTGTAAATGAAACCCAGGCGTTTTTCTCGACATTGGTCATTGTATTTTGAAAATCCTTGTCTTTGCATAATGTTCTTATCTGCGGCCCAACACAAATACCTTCTTTTAACTTGGCGTCGGATAAGGCTGGAAATGTCTCGCACAAATATTTAAAACACTGTCCATTTTTGTCTAGGGATTTAACAAATTGCTTCATCAAGCCAAGTTTGATATGGAGAGGAGGCAGTAAAACTTTTTTGGGGTCAACCAAGCTATCTCTTAATACATTTTTGCTACCAGGTGTAAGGCTTGTTCTAGAGGGCCATTCTATTTGAGTCCAATGTCTATCCCTTGCTCGACTATCCCACTTACAAGTAAAGCATGGAAATTTTGTATAACCTCCTTGTTGTCCTAGTAGCATGCACAGCACTTTAAGGTCACCACAAAGCATCCACTAATGTTCTTGGTAGTTTATTTTCTTTAAAAGAAGTTCAAAATTTTCATACGTTTCCATTAAATGTACCGAATGGGCAACGGGAACAGAGGCCAGCTCGTTACCATTGTGCAATAAAACGCCTTTTAAATTACGCTTACTTGAGTCAATAAACAGGCGCCATTCTTCTTTTACATACGGCACATTTCCTAATGTTGAAATTAAGTCAGGAATATTGTTGCAATACACTAGCGGTCCGTCTTGAGTAACATATTGACATAACTCTTTTTCGCGATCCCGGTAAAAGCTTGATGTGACGCCAGGTGCCAGTAAATGTTTCTCACGAAGTCGAGAGGCTAACAATTCGAATGCATCCTTTGGAAGGTGCAAATCTCTAATTAAATCATTTAGTTCGCTTCGGGCTCTCTGAAATCTGGTGTGAAATCTGAGTCATCTGGGTCGCAATTAGATTCCTCTGATTCTGACGATATGACGTTTTCTAGTGCTTTTGGGGCGGTAGGTATCGGTACATCTGGTCCATGAGGAACTGGTCAAATAGCAGAGTCAAGATTGGGATACACAATTTGTTTCTTATTTTTTCTGTTGAATCCTTGAACATTACACGAACAAAAATAACAATCATCACTGTGATTTCTAGGCTCTCGCCATACCATAGGAACACCAAAGCTTAAACATTTCTTCCTACCTTTCTGCCAGTTTCTTAATGCTTCAACGCAAACGGAACAAACAGTATGAGGAGCCCAGGACTTGTCTTGGTCGCCAATTTTTACACCAAAATAAGCGTGGTATACATTTTTCACAAACGAAGTTATAGTTTACCTCTGCTTTACTACGACATAACTACCACAGATATAACAAAAGTTATTCGAATTCTTCACACAATGTCTTCTTTCCATATTTATACGTTCTAGAACACTTAAAATACGCAACAACGAAGACAACAAGCGCGCGGACACAGTAGCACGACGACTAACACAACCAAACTGCACATAAGCAGGTTTCAACGTTGTATTGACGCTTCTGCGCCGACTCTGTTGCTTTGCTGAGAAATCTAATATTAACCAGTGTTGCCAAATCACATTTAATTTCATAAAAATCATGCCTAATATGGAACAAACATATTCTTGTCATAGGTATGTCTATTAATAAATTAACATTTTTAAGATATAGAGCGCTATAAAAAAAATTTACGTGATAGAGCAAAAATATGGCGTTTTTTGGAATAAGGGCCCCCAAACATATACAAATTAGCAAACAGCTTTCAAACATCAAAATCACTGTAGACCTGTGTTATTAACCATATTCCTTTGCGAAGAGTACGAATAGTTTTCTCGCATACCGTATCCGTTGGGTATTGAAATATTAGATTTTATTGATTTAAGTTTCTCCACTAGCCTAATTACAAATGTAAAATTAAAATAAACTTCACACTATGTGTAGTTTTAGAAGTCGAATATAATCAAATATAACGAAAATGTCGCAGTTCTGCACTATAAAAATGATATCCCCAAAATTCAGGTCACATGTTTTCTTTTCCTTTAGACACGCACACAGACTCACACATATACACACATATATCCATGAACATGTCACAAACACTCTGAAATATACGCAGCCTTTCAAACACACACACACAAATTCAAAAGGAATTCTTATACGGATGGACTTAGCTGACCGCAACAATAGACACTAGTCCCAAGAATTTCGCTTTTTCATTCTGTTTATGTAACAGCGACGTGCCGGGCCATTGAATTAAACCCGACATATACACCTACACATGCGATCTCTCCGCAGCGAAAACCAATCCCAAACTCCGGGATGAAAATTTTCCAATGCGGATCCGTTCATGTGGACGCACTTATGGAGCGATGAAAATAGATGGAGAGATGACCTGGGTACATGCAACAGACCAATTCGTTTTCGTCCATATACCCCAGTATATACGTAGGTACGGTACATACATACGTGGATAGTAAAAATGGGATTGGTGGTGCGAACACTGACCGATATTGTATTGGGAATCAATTGTGCTTAGCCGTTTTTATCCTGCTTAATACTGCTGCACTGCGGAGAAACGCTTATGTATTTATGATCGAAAGATCATTGCTCGAATTGGAGCTGTGTATTTGTACATGAGCAATTTATTCGGTTGAAAATAAAATTCGAACGTTTAAAATGATAAAAACACAATTAATTATCATGTATAGATAGCTTAAAATGGATTATACATCTACGTTTATAAAATTCAGTAACGAAGAGCAGCTATGCTGGGAGCTATGATTTTTGAAATTTCGAAAATACAGGAATGAAATATATTTGCGTGTCAACTAGGTAATTAAATGGAAATAGAGTAAATTATTCAAGAGAAGAATTTAAACTAAAATAAAGGATTTTATTTATAAAATTAGAATATAATAATAAAATAATTAATCCAAAAGCAAATAGTTGAAACTCCATTTTAAAGTAATAAAATAAACCAGAGTAGCTTGAAAGTTTCTTATTGTTTACTACAGGGATGCACAGACTTATAGGGAACAGGGGCCACTCGGGAAAATTATAAGCCAAGGACGGGCCACTACAAAGAATACTTATTATCACAAATATTTTTATTTTTAAATAGTATGAATTACTACAAATGATAAAAATAAAAGAACATTCAAAAATTTTTGTTGTAATTATGTAATCGTAATGTAATCTAATCATTACAATGTAATATTTCATGTTTTATTATTTTGATGCATGACATTGCATTAACCTAACAATTTTGTTTATGCTTGGCTCCACATTACTTGTCGCCACACGTAAAATTGCTTCCAGATTTTCATTTGCCAGACGGTTTCGATTTTTTGTTTTGCTAAGTTTCATCACTGAAAACGTTTGCTCACAAATATACGTCGATCCAAATAAGCTTGCGCATTTCAATGCATTTATTCGCAACTCTTTATAAGCGGTTTTGTCAATGCAACGGTAAAAGTTGAGTAAATTACCTTCATTAAACTTGTTTCGTAAATTATCATCATTTGCGTGTCTATCAATTCCAGCTGTATTTATTCCGGTGCATTTTCAGGTGAAATGTTGAAAGGATTGCTGAAAATGTCTAATAGAGGTTTAACTTTTTTGAAGTCTAGAAAACGATTATGAAAAGCTTGTATTAAAATATAAATTTTTTCAACATAAGCGAAATTGACATCGGATTTATTGAATTTCTCCATAATTTTTTTGTAGTTCGGAAAATGGCTGTAATTGCCTGAATTGATTTGTGTCCTGAAAAGACTGAATTTGCATTGAAAGGACGAAACATGAGAGTATAAATGCGAAATCAATTGATCTTTACCTTGGAGTCGCGTATTTAAGACATTCAAGTGATTTGTGATGTCTACAAGAAACGCTAAGTCGCACAGCCAATCAGGGTTGTCGAGTTCGGAGACGTCCTCTTTCTTTTCCGCCAGAAATATTTTTATTTCTTCAATCAAGTTAAGAAACCGCTCTAGTGACAACCCACGACTTAGCCACCTTACTTCAGTGTAAAACAGGAGATCACCATATTCGCTTTCAATATCCTCGAGAAATTGTGTGAATTGTCGGTGATTGAGACCTCGTGATTTTATAAAGTTTACAGTAGGTTCTACAACTTTCATCACATTTTCAAATCCCAATAATTTTGAACAGAGGGCTTCTTGATGTATAATGCAATGAAACTGCATTAATTCCTTGGTATCTATGTTTTTAATTTGTAAATACTCTTTTAACATAGTTATTATCCCAGATTTACTTCCAACCATTGAAGGTGCTCCGTCAGTCGTAATTCCAGATTATTTCGTTAAATCCAAATCCATTGTAGAACATTTTTCCAGAAGTGCTTAGAGCATATCACTCCCCTTGGTTTGACTTGCCAAAGTACTCATACCAATCAGTTCTTCACTCACTTCAAAATTTTGCGTTATACCTCGTAAAAATATTAAGAGTTGAGCAGTGGAACTTATATCTGTAGATTCGTCGAGTGCTATAGAAAAATACTCAAAACTTTTATTTCGCAGCTAATTGCTCTTCTATATTAGCTGCTAATGTGGTAAGTCTTCTTTGAACAGTCGTCCGATTTAGTTGAATTTTCTCAAACCTCTTTGCATCTTTTGGACACACTTTTTTTGCGGCGATATCTAAATACTGCTTAACAAACTCACCAGCTTTAAAAGGCCGACAAGTTTTCGAGAAGCATCTTGAATTGGTTTTGTAAACATAGCTTGCTGGCCTAGTATGATGCTGGATTTCATAATGCCTTTTCACATTATATTCCTTAAATATTGATTTGAATGGATTTTTACCTACTTTTGTAGTTTTTCGAACAATTTTTAAAATTCGTGGGCGGGCCGCGTAAATATCGACAGTGGCCGCATGCGGCCCGCGGGCCACGGTATGTGCATCGCTGGTTTACTACAATACTGTTTCGCCAAACTTTAGCTTCATCAGGTGATGATAAACTGTTTATCATCACCTGATGAAGCCAAAGCATAGGAATATTTTGGCACCTTACAGGTGGTGGCGTGCCCTATCCAAATTTCTACCGACTCTGCTATGACTTGAGACTGATTGCATACACTCAAGCCGTAAAAGACAGCGTGGAAGAAAACTCAGGGCTGTTCATTGACTAATGTCAACATCACGAAGGCCAGAACAACTAACGCCATCCTCTTGAAAAGTGTAAAACAAGTGGTTTCCATCGGATGACCACAGTTGTACCAAATAGGAAATTGTATTAACGTGTCTCCACTAGAAGTTGAACAGCTCTGACAATATACATTAATAATTACATTACAATTTAGAATTACAACAAATAAGCCATTGACTCAATATGCCTGTTCGATATACTTTTCGAATCATATTTATTCTGCGTAACTTAACCCTTATCCGGGCAAGGGGGGCCTGCCAGGCCCGAGCGACAATAAAAAATTCGATATCTTAATGAGTAATTTTAGTACGACTTAATGCTCTTTAGAATCCCTCAGAAATGTTAATTACTGTTTTCTTGTTAAGTAATATTTGTTAAATTATGAATAATCGTTAGTTAATTGACGGATTGTACTTAAAATCCCATTAACAGGCAAGCCGGGCTTAGCAGGCCCATACCCCCTCTTTACGTAATTAGTGTTTCCGATCATTTTTGTGTCATTTGTGCAGCAAATACATTTGATGACGTATATAGGTCGTAATTTTTCGAGGAAAGTAATATTAGGTAAAGTAGGGGTTCCCTGTCTATTTTTATATATACGAGCATTTTTTGTTCATTGCTTTTAGTTTATGCATTATAGTGAAAGTGTTATAATTATTCAGCAATGTCGAGAAAATTTTTATCAGACGCCGAACTCGCAAATATACTGGAAAACCTATCGGACGATGACCAGGCGCCTGTAAATTTTGAGTCGGATGTCGAAGATGAGGACGAAGAGGACCACCTTTCTAATGCTAGTGAAACGGAAGACGTGCAAGAAGGCAGTGAGGGACTGTGTGACACTCCTCTTGTCAGTATTTCCAAATTTGGTGCTAAAGATGATTCAGTGTGGAGCAGCCAGCCTCCTTCGACAGGACGGGTTCGTTCGTGCAATATAATAAAATCGCAAATGCATAAAGTTATCTTACCGCCGGGAAAAATTGTTGAAGATCCAATTGATGCATTTTTCTTATTTATTGATGAAGCTGTACTTACCGAAATTGCTTCACATACAAACAAGGAAGCAGAGAGGGTACTGATAGATATTCCCTGGAAACCATGTGATAATATCGAAATTCGCGCTTTTCTTGGTTTGCTTCTAACTGCCGGTCACCTAAGTGCTAATGATACTAGCTACGATGTGCTATGGAGTCGATTATATGGCCCTTCAATTTTTCGAGCAACGATGGGATTGAAACGATTCAAAAGCTTGTTGCGATTTATACGATTTGATGACAAAGGTACACGTTCCGAAAGAAGGAAGAACGATAAACTTGCACCTATTCGAGTTATTTGGGAAAAAGTAAATAACAATCTAAAAAGCACTACCTCCCCGGAGAAAACATCACAGTGGACGAACAACTTGTACCCTTTCGAGGAAGATGTCCATTTAGACAATATATGCCTTCCAAACCAGACAAATATGGAATGAAGATCTGGTGGGCGTGTGACTCTGAAACCTACTATCCTCTAAATGGTATTCCCTATATTGGAAAGGAAGGAAATCAAATCGCCAAGGGCCTCGCAACACAGGTAGTGGAGCAGCTCGTACAACCGTATTATAATACGAACAGAAATGTCACAATCGACAATTATTTTACGTACTTATCATTAGCAAAAACATTATTGACAAATGGGTTGACGAGCGTTGGTACCGTAAGGAAAAATAAACGCTTCATCCCAACCGAATTTTTGCCCAATAGAAAACGTGAAGAACAAACGTCCATTTTCGGATTTACAGAAAAAGCGTCTTTAGTGTCCTACGTTCCAAAGAAAAACAAAAGTGTTTTGGCTCTGTCAACGATGCATCATACTAATAACTGTAACGATGACGATAAAAAAAAAGCCAGAAATAATTCTGTATTATAACAGCACAAAATGTGGCGTGGACACGTTAGACCAATTGGCTCATAAATACACATGTAAACGCAGAACAAATCGTTGGTCATTTACATTTTTTATGAACCTTCTCGACGTAAGCGGAATTGCAGCATATGTTACTTGGATGAATTTGAACAAATTGGAATAAGCCTAACACCAAAAAAGGAGATTGTTTCTAGTAGATGTATCTGAAAACCTAGTTCTTCCGCACATTCAAAGAAGGAAGGTGAATGGACTTCCTCGTACCATCCAACACTGTGTCAGCGAGTTTGTAGGTGAAGAAGCAACGCCGGCAAAGAGAGCAAGAACTAAAACTAAAGCAAATTCTAGAAGAAGGTGCTACATGTGTCCTAAAACAAAAGACAGGAAACAAAGACAATGTTGTGATGAGTGCAAACAAAACATTTGTAACGAACATTCTTCATCAAAAGTTTTGTGTTATAATTGCAAGAAATGAATAAAATTTAAGATCAGTAAGTAATTAATGTTATTTATAAATGGTATTAAATATATAATTCCCATAAACTCTTTGTTTCATTAATTCTGTAAGTAAAAACATATACTAAAAGCACCGGGCCTACCAGGCCCGAATTGCCCGGTTACGTTAGTAAAATGTCTTGCCCGGACAAGGGTTAATGCTATTAAAAAAAGGTATATTTAACGACTTTAAATAATAACAAACAAATATAATTTTAGATTATTATTCATTTATTTTCATTATTACATTTCTTTAAAAACTACAGACATTGATTAGGTGTAGCCTAATATGTTGTTACTAGTAAAATTAGCTTCTTTCCTAGTAAAATATTTCTCTACATATTTTTGATAATTATATTATTATTATAGCCCAACCTTTAAGCGCAAGTACGATAATTGTCTTATGTTATTGTTTACAATCCTCTCTTCTGTTTTTTTTTAAATAAAAAAATAGTAATTTTAAAATTGTGAATTTTCGTAGGGTTGGCAATACACAATGAATTTGTCAATAATATTCTAGTAAATATACTTTACACTTTAGTTATTGATTGGATTTAACCTAATATATTGTTATTAGTAAAATTAGCTTCTATCATCGTAATATATTTAATTTCACTCATATTTAAAGGTCAAGTGGAATTATTACCTTAGTGCGATGATTGTAATAGCGTAAATAACACAGGCCTGCATTTTTCAACTCTAAATGTTGATTTAAAAATTTTAACGGTTTTCTGGTAATTGGGTAGCGCTGATTTCAAATCTGCTTTTTTTTTTGTATCACGTAAGGTTATTTTTCAAACCAGTAAAATCAAAAAATATAGCAAAAACACGATTTATTTCATTTATAAGCTAGTTTTATATTATATTTAAAAAAATACAAAAATATACACATAGAAACTATTAGAAATAGTTATTTATTCTTTATGCTTCTTAAAAAAACGTTTTCGCTTTTAAGAAAAGCTTCGTTTGGTTGTTTTTCTGTCATATTCAGCTAAAGGAAGATCTGAAGGTAGTTTCTGGGGCAAGCAAATTTTTTTGTTTCAACCTAGACCCCAGTACTTCAGAAAGATCTTTTGAAAGTCCCAAATCTCTTACTAAATCATTGAGTTCGGCTTGTGAAAATAGCTGAGGTTGGTTTTGACCTGAGGTTGATGGTTCAAAATCACTATCCATCTGTACGGAGCCGGAAGTTGAAGAGGTTTCAATATCTTCTTGTAGTACTTTGGGGGGTATAGGTATAGGTACATGATCACTGTGAGGAACTGGTCTGGTAGCTGATTTAATATTGTTTGGGTACAAAATATGTTTCAAAGTTTTTCTATTAGGCCCCTTAATATCACATAGACAAAAGTAGCAATCTTCATGATGATTTTGCGGTTCTCTCCAAACCATCGGTATTCCAAAAGGAAGGCTTTTTCTATTCCCTTTGGTCCAATGTCTTAAACCTTCTCCACATACCTTACAAACAACGTGCGGTGCCCAATCTTTATCTTGATCTCCTAATTTGATTTTGAAATAAGCATAATATGCATTTTTCACAAATTCACCGATTGGTCTCTTAAACTTTTTCAAGACGAAATATCCACAAATATAACAGAAATCATCTGGTTTGTTTTTGCAACACCGGTTAGACATATTTTTAAGCAATGTTTATTTATCAAATACCACGCGCAACACTAAAGACAAATTAATTTTACTTGTTTACTGATCGACACTCAGAGCTATAATGAAGTAAATGACATTAAAATATACATTTTGTTTGGAGTGATAAACTTGAAATCCTTCTTCGCAGTACTAATAAAGTGAAAGCATAATAAATAGGATTTAGCAGGTAAAAATTCCCGGAAATCTTGTCCAAAATTAATACATGTAATAAAATATTTACATCAGGTAATGAGAGCCTATTTAACAAATTTCTTTTAAACCACAACAGAAAATCATTTTTGGGTTAATACCTAGAATTTGAAGTAGTACATTCATTTTAAAATGTATTAAAACGCCTATTATAAGATTTTTTTTTTATTTTTTTCTTTTTCTTTTGTGCAAAAAAAAATCTGTGGGTGGTAGAGACCAACTGTATTTTAATTAGTTATTGCTATATAAAAACTGAGCTTAACAAACAAAAATCACGTCATCACAAATTTTATGCAGGCCTGTGTAATTTACTTCCCATTAAATGAAAAGCAGTTTATAAAGTTTGAAGAATTGGGCAAAGAAAAAATATCGAAAAACGTTTTAATTGCATATTTCCAATTACTACATTCTTAATACAAACCATCTACTTTCCGGACAATTTATTTGTGATTACTCGATGTTTAATTACCTTATGTTTGCATTCGACAATTTGACTTCACATTTTTTGGTATTTCAATGTGATATCAAATTACAAATCACTCCTCTTGAAAAATCCAAATTGAACTAGATTAAAACAGTACATTTATAGGTTATAAACGCATTGTGTTCGATGTTTTAATACCGTTTTTATAGTAGGAAATTGTAAAAATATTATTTTGATTTGAATACGTAATACATATTAAATTCGTTTCATGCTTATCAAAATATTATTAATGTTTCAACGTCTATAATCTCAAAATTTGTTTTTTTACTTAATACAAAAGCTATAAATTTTAGTAAATAATTAACCTTCATAATACCATGGAGTCTCTGAAAACTCCTGAGTTCTTTGCAATTGTATTTATTTAAAATCCTCTTATCCAAAATTTTAAAGAAATTTCCTTTTTTCCTGGACACATTCTGTGTCTGTACACCGGAAATACATCTCGATATTTTACCAACGTTCACTTCAGTTAAAGACAAGCGTTTCTGTATTGCGACGTCATCAGTTCAAGGGCTTAATGCAACTTACGCATTGATATACTAAATTTCTTTAATATATTGACACCATCTGGCGACGCGTTAATTAAATACGCCAATATACGTATTTTTTCTTCTTTATATATAGGCCTAGCCTATCAAGAGGAGATCGCTATTATCGGTGTAGTCTCTTTTCTCCGTCAAATTTCACGAATTTGTCTGGTGCCATCTGATAGAACAAAATTTGCTATTTCTACCGAAGGGCGAGCCGTTAAACATTAGTTATATTAGCCAGACTGATGACGTCGTAAGACAGGAACCCATGACGTTGGCTGAAGTGAACGTTGGTAAAATACAAGCTGTATTTTCATGTGTATAGACACAGAATGTGTATACATATATGTATCGTTATGTAAGAATGTACAAAACCAGGAGAGATGTGTAGTCTTAGATACGATAAGGGATTAGAAAAATCATGAAAAGACATAACTACAGATATTTCAATACTAGCCTAAAATATGCAAAAGGAAATCTTAGTCTGCTCGGCACAGTTAGAAAAAACAAAGCAGAACTTCCTCAAGATTTAGTAACGTTGATTGGTAGCAAAATATATTCAACTATATTTGACTATCAAGAAAGTACCATGATAAAATTTTTACCCTGCTATCAAATGCACGAAATCGTAGACATTATAATGCATTACTTATGTAATAACCTATAAAATATAGCTTGCCGGACCATTGCCTTAACCACTAAGCTATTAAGGGCCGTGATTTCGAATCTTTGTGGGAATGCCTTAAATTACATCAAGGAAACAGATGATATATATTTTACCCTTAGTCGGCAGTTGTATAAATTTATTGCATTCTCGCGAAGTAAAGAATTTTTACTATTAAAAGATTCGAATAATTAGCGTCGTAACATGTAGAAAGCATATTTACGTTTACATTACTTCGCAAGAATATAATCAATTTGCATATTTGGGGTAATATTAATTAAAATCAAATGCTCCATACGTATTAAGAGAACTGAAGAATATCCACAGGTAAAGAAGTATTGTTCACAATGCCAAAAAAGTACATTCCAAACGAATTTAAATATTTACGCATTAACTTTATCAATGTCCATTTTATTTGAATATATTTATGTAAATATAAATGTTTCAATAAATTGTTTCTTAATTTATGAAATGTTATTAATTCCTGTTCTCAGTTAGTAACATATT
The DNA here is from genome assembly GCA_935421215.2 of Melolontha melolontha. Taxonomy (NCBI): domain Eukaryota; kingdom Metazoa; phylum Arthropoda; class Insecta; order Coleoptera; family Scarabaeidae; genus Melolontha; species Melolontha melolontha. Next base: position 131,582,620 of record OW285240.1, on the reverse strand, counting down.
AAATTGCTTTGCATATAAAAAGAATAATTACCATGATAAAATTGTTACCCTGCTATCAAATGCACGAAAACGTAGATATTATAAAGCATTACTTATGTAATAACCTATAAAATATTATTTACTTGGAATATAAAACAAAATATGTATTAAATCTTATTAATTTTTGATGAGTGTATTTAACTTATATGTATATTATAAAATAATGTTTATATAAGACATTCGTTTCTTTAACTACAGTTTGGAGTAAATGGAATAAATAAATTTGGGGTGTAAATATGCTTTCTACATTTTACGACGCTAATTATCCGCATTTTTAATAAAAGAAAAAATTCGCCCTGAAGCAGGATTCGAACCCACGTCCATAGCTTGCCGGACCATTGCTTTAACCACTAAGCTATTAAGGGCCGTGATTTAGAATCTTTGTGGGAATGCCTTAAGTCACATCAAGGAAATAGATGATATATATTTTACCCTTAGTCGGCAGTTGTGTAAATTTATTGCATTCTCGCGAAGTAAAGAATTTTTACTATTAAAAGATTCGAATAATTAGCGTCGTAACATGTAGAAAGCATATTTACGTTTACATTACTTCGCAAGAATGTAATCAATTTGCATATTTGGGGTAATATTAATTAAAATCAAATGCTCCATACGTATTAAGAGAACTGAAGAATATCCACAGGTAAAGGAGTATTTCATTAATTGACCTAGCAGACACTTCTTGGTGAAACATTTTGTAATTAACAAATTATTATAAAAACACACTTGGCTATTTCACAATTTTTTTATTAGATCTATGTCTAACATATGTTTCGGCTGTTATGCCATTGTCAAAGAGTATCTTAAAACTAGTTTTAAGATACTCGAAACCTTTCAAACTGCTATCTACCTGGATAATTTACAAAGTTATCGATCGATCTCTCTCTATATAAATGCACATATTTTGTAAATTCATGCAAAGAAAGTTATTACTTTAACTAAGTTTTTAATCCCAAAATTAAGGCTTAACAGTGAGTTGATGGTATAATAAATAATATTTACTGAATTAAACGCTACCAAAAACATACAAAGCCAGTAAACGTATGAACGTTCTGTTCGAAAATATTACGCCCAGACGAAGATGTAAATGATGCCATATTCGCGCCAGTCGATACTGAAAAGCGGTTATTTTTCACGGATTCATTGCACGTTCGCCGGTACTTAAGCACTTTGCAACACGGAACACCTAGAAATAAAATCAAGGTATTATTGCATTGCAATATACACCTACACTACCGCAACTGTATATCACCGCAATAGTTGCTTCCACTGGCTGACTCGCATCTAAAGAAGCCTTAAAGAGGATTGTGTCTGGGGAAGTTCAATTATCCCTATCAAACCCCGCTACTGCTTAACGAACGAAAACAGTAGATTTTAACGATATCGTGGATTAAATTTAATAATGTACTAACAGTTATTCAAGACAATAGAAAAAATAAGTAGTCGATTGTGCAGATTATCAAATCTTATAATAAAGATTAGAAAAATTGAAAGAAAACAATCAAGGCTTAAATTATGTAACGTGCTGAAATTGTCCCATGTTCATTTTTAGTCATTTATTTCAGTAATTTTTGAACGGATCTTCGATTTTGGCTTATATTTTTGTATTTCGATCGTTAAAATTTCTATTAATGGTTTTCTCGCGCAGATATTTATGTTGTTAGTTAAAATTAGAAGATTAATCGTAGTAATTCTCTCGTAGTATTTAAAAATTAATTAAAAATTTGTGATATATTGTACGTTGATGTAGGGTTTCAGTATGGCTTAGTTCATATTTTACGCGTGTGATGACGTAGGAATTCGCACTAAATATTATAGAGTTGATTCAGTGTAAACAGTTATTTAGTAATTGAATTAATTTGTACCAGTTTTTGTGCGAATCTTTATTTTAAAATTAATTCGAATATTTTATTATTTTGTCTGTAGTAAATTTCGTTAGAATTGTCCTTAGTATTTTCATTTAAGATCTTTTTGGGCATTGACAGAGTCAGAGTCATCTAGTAGTAATTCTTCTGAACTATAGTTTTCGATTAATAATTTTTAATAAAGTACGTAATTAATTAATATTCTTCATCAGTTAGATTCCGTTTTTAATTTTGATATAGCTAATTGATCGATATCACTTATTTACTTTAATTAATTTTTTTTTAATTCATTAAACATGTTGGTCAGTGGTATTTGTTTTAATTTTTAATTCATTATTACTTGTGGCTTGTGAACTTTATTAAGATTTCGCATATTTTATTTTATTAATTCATTTACTACAGCGTTGTTAATTTATATGCTTATTGAGTTTTTCCATTGTTTTGTTGTCTTGTTTTTGTTAATAAACTATTTCTTGTTATTGTTATATTACTTTGGTGTCTTATTGTTTTGGTATCAATTTTCTACGTATTTGCCTGTGATTTAGTAACTTACTATCGGCGGCGTCAGTGTTCCGGCTTGAGAGCATAAACACGGTGGCGCCTCTTTTAAAAAAGAACCTCCCCTCGCTCACCTCTTAACTGAGTTGATCTCTCAGCCGAATATCGCCGGGGCAATCGTGTTATTGGGATAAGTTATTGAATCAAGAAAGTTTTACGTTTTTGCAGGAAAAGCGCGGATAACAATTACTTAAATCATATTTAACAAGCAGAAATCAGTGTTATAAGTAATAATAAAAACTTTATTCCTAGTAGAAAATCATAGCAAAGGGATTCCTCAAGGACAAGCTTTTGAAATTACTACTGTTTTGATATGTTTGAAGTTACAGAACTTTTTGCCAACAATACATCTGTAAGTAAACTTGAAGAATTAAATATAGAATGATGTCATTTATTCGGCTTTTTCAATTTTAAAGAAGAACCGATCACACTTTCTTGGACTGATGGTGGAACATCAGTTAAACTAGAACCGTCATTTTGAGTATTGGGCATACAAAATAGCTCCAATTATACCGAATATTAAATGCAGCTTATCATTTCCTGTTTGTCATTTTTATTCATACATTAAGTCTCGGTATCTCCTTTTAGAAGCCAATTTGAATTGCGTTGTTTCAGATTTCATATTTTTATTTTCTTCTGAATTTTAAATATGACAAAAGATGAAGAATAACAATTTTTATGCATATACATGTATATTACATGTATATACATGTATATTATTTTATGTTTAAATTCACGAAATGTATTGCCTATTCCGTCTTTTGTTTCCAGTTTATATATTCAATATTAATGGACAGTTATTTATATTCGATCTTTACTTGCAAATCCATATTTGAACAACAGGAATAAACATTCAAACCCAATAGTATTATACAATTGTATTCAAAATTTATCCTTTTATTTTATTAATTCCTTCAGTGTAACTAAAATTGTATAACATTACTAGGTTTGCTATTGTTTAGCTCTTCCATTATTGGTGTGAATCTTATAGAGCTGAATCCATTCTTTCGTTCTTTTACAAAATTCCCTTCATCCATTTCTGTTTGGTATCAATTGTGTCAGCTCTTTCAACACATTTTTCTATAGATTCCCATACTTCCTTCTATCATGTCCTGGTTGGCTCACTTTTTTTTTCGATTCCTGATTTTGCTTCATGTACTCTTTTAGCAGTTCTTTCTACTTTCCATCTGAGTTATTCTCATTCAATAGACTTAGATCCCAGACTCAATCTTTTTTTGATTACTCACTTTATCCAAAATACACCGCCCAAAAGAATTAGCGGATATCTCTTAAAAATTACCAAAAAAGGTAATTGGCACTTAATGTAACATCAGCAAATATGTTTCAATTGTGCCTATAATATCTGTAAATAAGTACTAGGGCGTGCTGTTACGTTTAAATGTCTTTCTGCAAGTTGCAACAAGATTAGTCGCCCTTGGATATAAAAGCGAATAGCAGTCCTTTACGGTATTCATTTTCATCATTTGAGTAACAAGCGGAGTGTAGTAAACTTTATTTATTTATTGCAACATGATTTACCCATACCACATGCTTGGAGAGCCATAGGTCAGTTGGAATGTAGACGACCAAGATCGCTCAAGTGTTCGGAGTGAGTCAAAGTGTAATTTCCCGAATCTGGCATCGCTTTTCGGAAACGCGAACAGTTAGGAAAAGCCAAGGTCAAGACCAGCATCAACAACGCCAGGGGATCATCGATACGTATTCCAACTTCAAAATCAGTTTGCTGTTGCTACTGGAAGATCGATATGAACGCAAACAATAAGAAATCGTCTTCACAACATAGGTCAATATGCCCGAAGGCCAATGGTATGCGTTCCACTTACCGCAGAGTATAAAATATACCGTAGAATATGAACAGACGAGCATGTAAATTGAGATAATAACCACTGGGGTTGAGGTTTGTTTAGTGACGAGTCAAGATTCAGTGTGCACTAAGATAATAGACGTGTTTTGATTTGGCTTGAACAAGGAACACGAAATACGCCTCAATTTGACCGGGAAAGGCATCGGCATACCGGTGGCGGTGTGATGGCGTGGTACGAAATAAGTATCGCAGGCTATACCGAACTGAATTTCATTCAAAATGGTTCACTTATTGTTCAAAGGTATTTGGATAAGATATTGAGTTCCTTTGTTCTCCCATATGCTGGAGCTGTGGGAACACAATTTATTTATCTGGATGATAATGGTCGTCTGTATCGAGTAAAAATTATTAACAATTGGTTTGAAGAAGAAGGGATCGATAGGATGGACTGCCAGCCAATTCCCCGGACGGTAATCCTATCTAACATGCCTGGGATGCATTAAGAAGACGTATTGCTTCATGAAATCTTGCACCTTGTTCAATTGCAGAACTTCAAACTGCTCTTAGATAAGAGTGGGACAACATGCCCCAAGGATTGTTTGATAATCTGGTTCGCTCCATGCCAGCACGATGTCAAGCCATCTTGGCCGTCCAAGGAGATCAGACGTCCTACTTATTTTCATTTTTTATAACAATTACCAAAATTATACTTGTGTTAAGTCTGTAATTTACTGTACTTATTTGTACACAAAAATGTTTATTTTCCCAAAATTCTAATAAACATTAAAATGAACTTAAACGACAATGTTTATCTTTGCCTATACTTAGTCAAATAAGTCATTCAAGTATTCTTATCATTAAAACGATGCTTATTTTAATAGTTAGAACTCTTTTTAATAAAAATAATAAATATCAGCTAATTCTTTTAAATATCTGTTAATTCTTTTGAGCAGTATAGTTTTACCTTCTATTTTGTTAAGTATCTCATTAGCATTACACCGTATTTTCTTCTTGTTGTTTGACATGACTACAAAGCGGATCTAATATCAACGTGACCACTTTATTATTCTATTCCCTTAATGGATACGTCTTCATAAAATTAAATATTTAAACACTCTTTCCGCGAACTAACTCTAGCTAACATCAACATTTTTAAAAATTCATTCATTATATCTTTATTTTTATTCGAAAATGCACTTTTCCGCACTCATAAAGTTTATGATTTTATTTTGTAACTTACTCCTGTATGTCTGTGAATGTATTTGAGTGTGTGCTTGTTCATACAAAAATGCATCTTATACTTCTACGGTAACCCGTAAGCATTTTCAATTTTACACTACAGAATGCGCTAGTGTGAACAAGCGGTGGTAAAAATCAAAGTCGAGATACTCTAAAAATTCGATCGTCACGCGTTATTGTTTTCCCTCAGTTTGACATTACGGATGAACATCTGTCTCGCGGCTACACCACCTGACATTTTGCCTTTGATACCGTTACGTGCATGGAATATATTACACAAAGGAATCCTTTTGTTTTTAATCGGTATCGGAAACAATCAAGGATGTTTTGATTGATGTGACCTTTTTTTGTCGCTGTAAAGGATGTCATTACTTAACTCTGTCAATTTTGTTTTTTAAACAGAAAGAATAAACTGAAATATATAGTTTAAAAAATAGCTTTTGTTGTCTAATAGACATCTCCAAAAGTAAGATTCAATAATTTTGTGTGTGAAAAATAGCGAAAGGATATTTAATAATTCCTTGGATTACATTGTAGAACAACAATGAATAAAGAGATAAACGGCTGATTAACAAGTAAATTACGATTAAAGGGTATAAATATACACAAAAACAATGTTTGCTTTGAGTTACTTTTAGGAAAGAAACCATATTTATTTTTAATAATATAAAATTTTATTAAAAATCTTGTGTGAAGAATACAAATACAAGTTCACTATTAATATTTTTTGTGAACGTGTCCGGACATATCCCTCCACAGAGACGTAGATACGCATTTCGCCTTTCTACAGGCTCGTCGGTACGCTCCTGCTGGAGAAAGGATATTCTCAGACACATTCACAAAAAAGAACCACATCACCACATCACCGAAATTATCCAGACCGGGCGTAGAAGTAAATTCAGCGCTGCCTGTTGTCAGACAGCCGAAGTACCTCGCCCCGTCCACATAACCAATGTGAAGTAACGACGCCCTTCCAAAGGTGGCACAGCCAATCTCTATAGAAACTGCATTTTGTTAGTGTCTTCACTCATACTACGGACTAACCGCATGTGTAATGTATCAGAATAATTGAAACATATATGAGTAGGTAAACCCCACCAGTTTTGTATAATGCAAAGGTATTTTTAATAATATAAAATATTATTAAAAATCTGGTGTGAAGAACACAAATACAGGTTCAGTATTAATATTTTTTGTGAACGTGTCCGAACATATCCCTCCCCAGAGACGTAGATACGTATTTCGCCTTTCTATAGGCTCGTCGGTACGCCCCTGCTGGAGAAAGGATATTCTCAAACACATTCACAAAAAAGAACCACATCACCACATTACCGAAATTATCCAGACCGGGCGTAAAAGTAAATTCAGCGCTGCCTGTTGGCAGACAGCCGAAGTACCTCGCCCCGTCCACATAACCAAGGTGAAGTAATGACGCCCTTCCAAAGGTGGCACAGCCAATCTCTCTAGAAACTGCATTTTGTTTGTGTCTTCACTCATACTACGGACTAACCGTATGTGTAATGTATCAGAATAATTGAAACATACATGAGTAGGTAAACCCCACCAATCTTTTTTGTGAATGTGTCTGAGAATATCCATTCTTCAACAGGGGCGCACCGACGAGCCTGTAGAAAGGCGAAATACGTATCTACGTCTCTGGGGGGGATATGTTCGGACACGTTCACACAAAAAATATTAATAGTGAACCTGTATTTGTGTTCTTCACACCAGATTTTTAATAATATTTTATATTTTTAAAAATACCTTTGTATTATACAAAACTGGTGGGGTTTACCTACTCATGTATGTTTCAATTATTCTGAAACCATATTTGTTTTTACAGAGTGGTTTGAATTTTTCCAAGTAATTTAGTAATTTTTGATACATAATACCTTGGTATATCTTTGCAGAAACGAACTGTAAACTTATTTGCTTATGAACTTGAATGGTTCGCACATGTAGTAAGGCTCTTTGAAGCAAGTTTAGGGGTTTATAATTTTATAAAAGAATAAATTTCAAAAGTATGTGTGAATTTTTTGGCAAATTAAACGGTAAATTTAAATTTAAAACGCTTTCCATTTATCCAACTCTCGGTATAGTTTTCAATAAGAAAAGAATTAACAAAACAATTTGAATCATAACATTTTCATTCTATTGAAAATGTTTTTCTTTTATACAAGAAAATGATTGTAAATCGAACGATATTTCATTTCTTTGTACATTTGACATTGTTAGTCAAGTTAAAACCATTACTTAATGCAGAGAGATAACATTATGAAAGTGAAAGAAAGAAATTATTAGAAATTACTTTTCCACTTTTCTTTGTAGTCGATACTCCAAAGAATAAATATTTGATACCCCAAACTTTTTTCATTAGAAAGTTTTAATAAACGAAGTAACATTAACTAGATTATTAACGAATACACGAATTGAGTTTTTGAGCATTTTTTGCAGACGTAGAACACATATAATTCATTAGTATTTACAAACAAGTAAATAATACTTATATACTTATGTAAAACTCAAACAACCATCACTTATTTCTCTTCTGTCGAGAGTTATAATCATTAACTCTGTTTTTTTCTTTTGTTTCAGGTAAGCTAACTTCAGAATAGTATCTCTTGTTAGTATCCAGGATTTTAAACTGAGGTTTGTAAAATTGTAATGTTTAATTAATTTTTCTCGTGCTGCGTAAATTTTATAATAAAAATTACTTCAAAAAAATTTATTCAATTATATTGGCATATTTCAGAATTTAATGAAATTTTACTGAAGAATTATGTATAAGTTAAACTAAATACGTGAGAAATATATCTTAAAGTACTGGTGAATTAGTGAAATATAATACTGCTTGTGCCACATGTCTTAAAGTGGGTACATCGATAGTAGTAGTACTGCTTGGAATATGGAAATATAACGCCAATAAATAAGTAATTAAACTTCTAGTTCCAAAAATTCTTTTATTGTCAATATACTACAATATTGCTTCGCCATATAATGGCTTCATCAGGTGGATGAAATACTGTGATGAAATACTGTGAAACAGTATTTCATCCAACTGATGAAGCCATTGTATGGCGAAGCAATGTTGTAGGATATTTACAATAAAAGAATTTTTGAAACTAGAAGTTTAATTACTTATTTTTTAGCGTTATAATGAAGTTTCAACAAGTATCTCCTTCGTCAATTAACTTTATGGAAATATAATATACGTCGTCCATTCATGGCGTTTTTTCGCAACAGAAACCTTTGTGTCCAAGTTTTTTGCCCATTCTTTTGCAAATTCCGTCTCTATTCTTTCGTAATGTATATCCAACCAATCGCAATTTCCTCCTTATTACTCTATCTATTTTCTCTTGTTCTGTTCCCTTCCATAGCTCGAAGTTTGTAATAGTTTTCTGCCACCAGATTTTTCAAATAATGTGGAGATAACTGATAGCAACTAATGTTAATTTATCCGCATCAGTCATTTATGTGGATCAAACCATCTTTCAATAAAACCTTAAGTCTATAAAAATAAATAAAGTTTGAAATCAATATCTGTATTGACTTTTAAATTATCAATATGTCAATTTAAAATCTAATTGTATTAATGTGAAATCATCATAATACCTTTTGAAAGATTATTTTGAATACGTATGAGAAGTAGTTTGAAATGTTTTGAGCCTAAAATAGAAACAATAATTTTTCCTGTTAAATGTAGTTTTGCTTTTCAACATAATTTCCTTTTAAGTTTATACAATTTTCCACCGATGCTTTAACCACTTTAATCCTACATATAGTAGTTGACGTCTTGCTTCACAAAATAGGCATTTACGAATGCAATAATCTCCTCGTTCGATAAAAATCTTTGACCTCTAAGCAAAATATTAAGCTCAGGACATAGAAAAAAGTCGCTGTGGGCTAGATCTGGTGAATATGCTGGGTGGTCAATCAATTCGAAGTGCAATTCATGAATTTGGCCATCATGACCATCGAAGTATGAGCAGGTGCATTGTTTTGATGGAAAAGTACTTTCTATTTCTTCAAATGCGCCATTTTTTGCAATTTCTGCCTTCAGCTTATCAATTGATCACCTTCCCGGCCGATGGAACTGTCTTCGCCTTTTTCCGAGCAGATTAACCCTTGAAGGTCCACTGTTGCGACTGTTCTTACGTCTTAGAAGCCTTGGATCCAAGCTTCATCTGCAGTAATGAATCGACGCAAAAACCTGACTCGTTGCTTTTAAACTGCTCCAACAGGACTTTGGAAATGTTCATTCAAATGCGTTTTTGGTCTAAAGTGAGTAAGCGCGGATAGCTTTCGCATTTGCAATTCTTCAAACAACTTGTGATAAACGCGTTCTTTCGATACGTTCATAGCCTCTGCTATCTCTCTAACCTTGATTCGATGGTCATCCAGTACGGTGGTGATGGTAGTTTTTGACCATTCTGAATACTCATCATCAGCTAAGCTGGTACGATTACGATTAAATTCAGCTGCTTATCTTTTCACCGTGGCAAATAATGTGGCACGGGATTTAATTTGCGCAGTCACATTGCTTTTCAAATGCAACAATTTAATTACAGAACGATATTGTTTTTTGTCATTTTTACAAAAATGACTGTCAAACAATAACATCCAAAGTGGTTGAAATTTTCGTAGGCATCGTTCAAAGCATACGAATGTAGTATCAGAATGGTTTTGACTAGTAGTGCCATCTTCATGTTGGGACTCAAAACATTTCAGACCCTCGTAAATTCGTTCATGTAGATATTCGTTGTACAGATGCCGTTGTTTGGCGATATTTGCATTTTTTATCAATCCTTTTTTTGTTAATTCCATTGAATCAAAGGAATCAAACATGCTATGAAAAAAATGTTTATTGTTTTCCATTTTGACAGTTCGAATTTAGTTTTGATAACTGCAACAGTTATTTTGCAAGCTAATTTCAGACCGAGTGGTCTGCAGTAAAAATGCATTTAACGAGAGAAAATTTTAGAGCCATGATTTACTATGAATTTAAATGTTCTTTAACTCCAAAACAAAGTGTTTCAAGACAATGTGTTGCATTTGGTGAGCAAGCCCCTTCTCAGAGGAGTGTTTACAATTGGTATAAGGAATTTAAATTTCAAAGGGTTTCACTTAGTGACGATTTTCGCGAAAGAAGGCCAATCTCAGCCGTTACTGAAACAAATGTAGAGTCCGTACGAAGAATGATTCAAGACGACAATCGAGTCACGTATAAGATTATTAGGAGCACCTTGGGTATTGGCATGACTGCAATAAACAAGATTTTACATTATAATTTGGGTGTGGGGAAAGTCTATTGTCGTTGGATACCTCATAATTTAACACAAGAACAAAAAAACAATATCGAGTGGAATGGTGTAAAAAGCGCTTAAGAAATATGATGGAGGAAGGTCTAAAGCAGTTTATAACATCACTACTGGTGATAAAAGATAGATATATGGATTTGAACCGGAATCAAAACGGCAGTCGGCTCAATGGGTGTTTCCAACAGAACCTAATCCAGTCAATGTGAAAAAATCTCGAAGTTTTGGAAAGAAAATGATGGTAGCCAGTTGCTTCTCAAAATCAGGACCTATTACCGCAGAATGGTACACGACAGTATTTCTGTCAGATGTTGTTCAAAAGGCTCTTTTACGACGCCCTAGATCGGAGATTGTCCTACATCACGACAACGCACTGCGCGTTAAACAAACGAATTTTTGAAAGCTTCCGGATTCAAATTACTAGATCATCCGCCATATAGTCCGTACCTAGTACCTACAGATTTCTTTCTATTTCCAAGACTAAAGGATAAAATGCGTGGTGTACGATTTGTAAGCCCAGAATATGCAGTTGAGAGCTTCAAAAACTTTATATCTGAAGTGACTCAAGAAGAGTGGAATTTATATGATGATAACTGGTTTTATCGAATGTCTAAATGCATTGAGTTTAAGGGCGAATATTTTAGAAAAACAATAATAAAAATAATTTTTGAATACAACATTTTGTTTTATTAGTTTGCAGAAGTAATCGGTGCTACCCTCGTATTTCTATTTATTATTAAATAAGATATCACACAAATAAAATGTTTTTATGGAAAAAAGCAATTCTACGTCTTGCCTGCTGAATCTGCATCACAAATAGGTTAAATTAAAGCTTTTCCATTTCGAATACACTTCGTTTCATCTGGCATGCCAGTCACGTATCGTCTGACATAAACTCGGTCTCCAGTTCCTTGTCCGTGCCAAGAAAACGCCGGCTTATAGACATAATTTGTCGGAAGAATGCTAGTACGTCGATCCGCCCTTAGTTAAAGATTCAATATTTGTCAATTAGTAATGTCAGTGGTGTACTGTCATAGTCTCCCTTCCTCTAAAATACTAATACATTCGATAATAAAAACAACCCAAACTAATACCGAAGGCATTACTTAGTCGCCATTGCTTTACAATTCAGAGCACATTCCATGTTCTACATGTCGTAGAAATGATGGCACAAACCATTACCGTGAGCCGCATAAAAACGTGAATCCTCCATAGCATAGGCTATGCGTGCTGTATCACCCTCCATAAGCATAATTTATTTCGTGTGTAGAAGTCGTAAGTCTCCTGCGCTACCGAGTTTTCTCGCACAAGAGAACGATAAATGAAGCTGCAAAGTACCCGACGTTTTCGCGAGATTTCTTATTCAAGCCACGGGACGACCAACGATGAAGTAAAGTCATCTTTCTTCGACCGTGTGGCTTGCTCCGTTCTTAGCGGGAGACCGAGGTCTGCTTCGACATAACTGAATCGAGCGTTTGTCACGTGAAGGTGTGGCAACAATTTTAAATTCAGATTTGGCGAACAATCCTGCTATAATAAATCATGATGTGCTTGAACAGTACCACAAATGATATTTTAATTGAGATAGCTGAACGAATCCAGTTGTGGAATAACATTGAAAACTAATACTAAAGACATGAAGAGTGAAAATTCCAAAAAAAATGTAGTAAATACGTGTAAATACCGAATTAATGATATTGAGTTTAATATTATAGGGTAGTTTATTTAAAATATACAAGTGTCCCGTATCGTTATGTTCAAATTTTAAGAGTGTAAAGTAGACTTCATTTCAAGTAACAAAAACGCAAAACTTGTATATCCATTTTTATTTGTTTCAAAGTTACAGATCTATGAATGTGATTGTCAGATCATGAAAAAAATGTAATCTTAAAGTCAATAAAAACTGATTTTATTTAAAATAGTTCAATTAAAAATATTTTAGAAATGTCCACCTCTTTGTTGAATGCAAGCTTGTGGCCGTAAGCAAACAGAGTACTTATCCGAATTTCATACGTATTTTGTCGGATTTGCTCGGCAACCAGGTGAATACGATCGAACAACTCTTCTTTTGTGTTATAAACTTGCGCGTAGACTAAATTTTTCATGTACCCCCATAAATAATAGTCAAGGGGATTAAGATCGGGTGATCTGTGTGGCCATGCAACAGGACCACCTCGACCAATCCATCTTGGGTCATTGACGTTAACCCAATTTCGGATAGCAATTCCGAAATGTGATGGTGCCCCATCCATGTGAAACCACATGTCTCGTCGAACATTCAGTGGGACATCCTCTAAAAGACCTGGCAGTTCGTCAATAAGAAATTGAAGGTAATTGTCTGCATTTAATCTCCCAGGAAGAACCACAGGACCAATCAACAAGTCATCTATTAGCGCCGCCTAAACGTTAATAGAAAATTCATGTTGAAATTTAAATGGGCTTATAGCTTTGGGATTTTCTGATGACCACCTGTTCAGGTTTCTCAGATTTGTAACACCACTTCTCGTGAACGTAGATTCATCTGTCCAGAGGACTATTCTGCAGAAATTAAAATGAAGCTGTGACTGTCTTAATATCCAGGTAGAATAAACTAGACGAGCATAGTTGTCTGCCTCAAGCAAACCTTGTCCCTTGCGATAGTGATATGGATATAAGCCCTCACGTTTTAAAATTCGCCAAACTGTCGTTCGTGGTACTCCTAGTTGTCTAGCGATTCGACGTACACTGAGAGTTGGATCCCTTGTAACAATAGCTACTGCTTCTTCCTCTAAGCCTGCTGGCAAATTTACTCCTCAGTCGAAAAGATAATCACGCAGTCCGCATTCCCGAAATTGTCTGTGTACTTTCAGAAACGATCTATATTGAGGGATGCGCCTATCGGGAAACCGATGTCGGTATTCAATAACTGCATGACGTGCACTGCCGTTATAGTGGCCATACACAAAATGCATTTCCGCATACTCTTGAGAAGAAAATCGGTAAGGTATTTTGAATAAAGAAAACGTGTCCATCCACTAATAAGCTGCTGTATGAACTAAAACGTAATCTAATCCTTTATTAAAAAATGCAACTTTAACAGTCATCTGAACATTTGTTTATTGTATGATATTCGTGGTTCAGCACTTACGAAATAAGTAAGAACCTTCTTTATCATAAATCAATTTCCAGTACTCTTTTTTGTAGATCTCCAAGAAATTACTGTATGCACTACGACACGTGTTTATTTATTTTAGGATAACATTTTATTATTCGACGTTAACAACCACAGGCCTGTTATTGAATCGTATAGCTTTTTTTAAATAAAATCAGTTTATATTGACTTTAGGATTACATTTTTTTTTCATGATCTGACAATCACATTCATGGATCTGTCACTTTGAAACAAATAAAAATGAATATACAAGTTTTGCGTTTTTGTTACTTTAAATGAAGTCTACTTTACACATCTAAAATTTGAACATAACAATACGGGACACTTGAATACCAGATCCGGAATTACGATTATTCGCGAGCCAGCCTGTATATCGAGTAAGTCACCATCGCCCTAAAGCCGCACCCAAGAACTGTAGGTAAATTTCCGGTAACAGATTCTGAATTTACTGGGTCGAATTAGGTGGCGATCAACCTAATTTTAAAAAGTTGACTTTGACAACCTGTATATTGAAAAAAAAAAGTAAAAAAAAAGTGACATAAGGACATATCGAAAGTATGCTCATAAATTTTTACATAACCATAACTGACATGACTATTATTTTATAAAGTCGCGTTCCTCTATTAAAATGGAATAATAAAAATAACGCAAGAGGTTGCAAGTCGGTTGAAGATTTAGAGGTCATCTACCCTTAGGTATTTGCTTTGAAATTACTTTTTAGACATGTCCTGCTTTTTGTGTGCAATTGACTTCAAGTACAATATTCAGTTTCGTCTTTTTCAAAATTTGAAAAATTTTACGCAGTTTTCCACATTATATTGAGGTTGATTCGGTTTTACTAACAAAAAACTATATAGATATAAAGAAGTTTTCGTAATGAAGTTTTTCTTATTAAAAGCAATCATTTAAGATTGAAGATTATAAAAATTTTTAGTGATTCTTCTCAAAATCAATATATCATGAGAGCAAAATGAATTGAGGTAGTAGGAGGCTGCGGTTCGTAGATCGTATTTCGTGAATTATATTCACAATATTTTTCTGTCAAACATTTAATGACAGACTGTCAGTGTGAATTATTAATTCTTTCAATACAATTTTTTAAAAAAAAAACAGTATAATCACATTCAGAATGTTTACTCAAGAACAAATGGTGTTCATTTTAGAATGTTACTTTCGTAACGGTCGACGTTTGCCAAACGGCGAATGGTATTATTCAATAGAAATGTGCAAGGAAGAATTCCAACAACGTTTCCCTGAAGTTGTTTTAGTAAATAAGAACTTTTCTCGTGACCTATTGAGAATTATAAAAAATAACTTTCGAACAACTGGGTCTGTAAAAAGACAATGGAAAGGGGGAAGATCTTCTCGAGTTAGGACCCAAAATGTTGTTAATAATGCAAGAAACGCAATTAGAGAACAACCTACAACATCTGTCAGAAGACTGGCACAACAGTTGGATATAAGTTATGGAACCTGTCGCAGTATTCTTAAACGCGATATTGGTATGCATCCTTACAAGGTTCAATTGTATCAAGAACTATTGCGGCCAGATTACGTTCGAAGAGTTGCCTATTGTCGTTTCTTTAATGCAAATCTTAACGACGACGATGTTTTGAATAAAACGTTTTTCACCGACGAAGCGTGGTTTCACCTGAACGGCTACATAAACGCTCAGAATATGCGTATGTGGGCAACAGACAATCCGCATTATTATAGGGAAACAAAGTTGCATCCTGTAAAAATAGGGGTTTGGTGTGCCATGTCACGTAGAAGGCTTATTGGTCCGATATTTTTCGAAGGAACTATAAATGGTGAAAAATATCGCAATAATATACTGGAAACATTCATAAATCAACTGCATGATGACGAGTTACAGTTAGGTTTCTTTCAGCAAGATTCCGCACGACCACACACTGCCCGTTAAACAATAAATTATTTACGTGAATTTTTTTATGAAAGAATTATTAGTGTTGACCGTTTCCCGCCAAGATCGTGTGACTTAACTCCTCTGGATTACTTTTTATTTCCATACTTAAAAAACTCTATTTTTAAGAATCCAGTGCATACAATAGACGATTTACGGAACAATATCGTGCGACAGTACGAGTTAGTAGACGGATTTATTTTACAAAAAGTTTTTGAAAACATGAAGCGGCGCGTAAATTTATGTTTGAATGCCTAGGGACAACAGTTTCAACAATTATTGTAAACTTTTCAATAAAATATAAAACAAGACATTTGTATGACATTTTATAAATATTTTGAGTTGTAAATTAAATTTGTATCAAGGAGACATTTAAGTGCTGTCAGTAAGATTTATTTACTTTATAATTCACGAAATACGATCAGCGAACCACAGCCTCCTACTACCTCAATTCATTTTGCTCTCATGTTATTTTGCTAAAAAATAATTAACTTTTATAATCTTAAATTTATATTTAAATTTACATAATCGTTTTTATGAACCAACAGTATTAATTTTTTTATGATTTTAATAACTTTTCTTAGTTAAAATTTTTCTAATTTAGTAAATGCGTTCTGATAATCTTATTCACTGTCTAAACTATAAATTGCGCGAACATAACTAAGATATAGTTTCAAATTTAATATTGCTGTGAGCCAAACATCTATAATTCACCAAAGCTATGTAATTCTGTTTATTCGCTGAAGAAAAACGTAATATATTAGAGACGGAATCTTTTAGGATATTACCAGAGCCCAAACAATAAAATCCAATTTGTGAATTCTCGAAGTATACGGTAACAACCGGTGAAACAATAAAGGTGCATTACTATCGTAGTTTCAGTCAACCGTGGTCTCACATGAAACACATCCGTCCCGATAAGATGCATATTGGAGTATCTCCTTCGAACTTCTGTCTCTGTTGAACTGCTGAAATTAAATCGAGAGAGTGTGCATTTTCTATTACTTTTTGTTATGTGTGATCCTATTCCCGTACCTATATATTATAATAAAGTCATTAGAAAATATGAATATCAAGATATTAGACAACTCGTATTTATAGAAAGTATTTAATTTCTTAGATAGGAATATTCAAATTACTGTGACAAAATTTTAATGAAAATGGGTTGATGAAAATCTCACAATTTATTACAGCTAATATAACATATAATTAATTAATAATAATAAATAATATAATACACTTCTCAAACGCGTTCTTACAAATATGAATATTGGAAATATAGATTTAGATCAAGCTATTTTACTAGTAGATATTGAAAAAGCCGCAATTAGAGCTATTTTGACAGTGCTTCCTGTTACAGCACCTGTATTAAAACTAATTACTTTTAACACGCAAAATATTGATTTTTTAATTGACGTTAGTCATCTCGAAATGTCAGCTTTGTTGCGGTTGTCAGCGGTTGTCAGCGGTGTTGGTAGAAAAAGTATGTTATTATCATGGGGTCGCCTTGTCTTGCACTTCACCTATCGCTGAGAAACATTTTACTCGACCCACGTATTTGCAAGTAAGTTCGGCTATACGCAGCTGATGTTTCAGTCGATTCGTCGATTGATTTATTCCCAGTATTTGTGCAATATCTTTTTGCTTGCGACCCTCGTTAGCTAGAGTAACAATTTTAACAGTCTCTAATTCATTTAGATGTGGCATTTTACTAACAAAAAACTCAGAATCAACGCACAATGCACTAGAAACGTCACTCTGATAATGTAAAACAAAAGATAATCATTCTGACTCACCAAAATATTGCCCTAATTGTAAAATATTGCTAACTCACCTATAATTATACAATAGGGTGGAGCGATAATGTATGAATAAAAAAATTTTTGTTTTTTAAAATGGTATAGCGATATAAAGTTGCATTTCAATGAGTAAATTAAACGTACGAAATATTACCTATTTGTAATGATGTTTTGAGGTGCCCCAACATAATTGAAAATTTTAAAAAAATTACCTATTTTTCATATTGTGATCAAACTATATATTTTATTTGTTAGGTCAATATCTTATATTTTTTATACAGATTTAAAGAAGCGAGATACAAGAAATAATGGTAAACTAGATAATTATTCTGAAATACAATAATTATATATTAAATTGTTTTTTTGTATCAAAAGCAGGCATTTGTTGACCTGATAGTAGCCTTGCCCTGATGAAACCGTCTCGTTTATTTTTTCCACAAACTGCACTTGAAGCTTCTGTCACCACTTTGATGCAGCGCTCAACGGCTTGAGTATGGCATGGAAAATCTTTAATTTTTTGACATGTGCCGAGACCGTCTTTGACAATGGCTTTCAAGTCGTCATTAGATAAATTTAAAGTCAGAGGTGGCTCAGTTATCTCACAGTCTCGCCACGTTATAATGTCGGTATAATCTTCAGCATCGAAATTAAGTGAAGGCAGTTTAAACGTTCGAAGTCCTGGAGCTTCCTCACTTCTTGCTTTTAAAATTCGTCTATATACTAGATCTCGTATGATTTCCCTTTCATCTCCAAGCATAGAAATAAGAACATTTTCTGGGTGGCCAAAAAATCCATTTCGTTGGATTACCATGTCAATGACCTTCTTCATATCGGCGTTCAAATAGCGACTCAGACTAATTGTTTGCCACTGGTGCTTAGCTCCGTTTATACACGAGGGATTACATTTTATTCTAAACCACATCGGACCATAAACTCTCATCACGTACGTGGCTAATATCACCAATTTTTCTTCAGGGTCCGGTTTAGTAGCATATAATCTTAGAATTCGATTTGCTGTTGTAAGCCATCTAGAGTGGTTGAGAGATCCAGGTTCAATGTTAGCTAAATCTGAAGAAAAAACGCCAATGCTGATAGCGATCATAATATCGTACAGATATTTTTGGTCGGTAATCAAATCACCCCTGGAAATTTGAGGTAATATTGTAGGAATGGCGTTGAATTCGACTATTGGCATTGTTTCACATTTTTGTAACTGATATCCAATGGCACCTGAAAAGCATTTAGGCCCTGTAGTTTTTCCGTCCAAATGTAACAACAGATGTCGCAGTGGTAATTCATTGGAATGCAACTGGCAGATAAATCACTGTAATGGTTTATTCAGTTCTTCTTCCATCAAACGAATAATACCAGCTTTAAAACCTGTGTTTACTACTGTTCCATCGCAACCAACAACAACTATTTCACTGAGTTTCACCGATTTGGATTTCAAGTGAGTTAATATAGTATCTTTAATACATTTAGCAGTTCCCAACTCACATGTGACATGCCCGAAATAGTCGCTTCCTGGCTCTGATAAAATCACATAATGGTCTTCTAGTACCCTTTTTCTGTAAAATTTATTTTTTTCCGAATACTAATCAACGTTTTATCCTTTTTCCCATCAAAATACATACCGCGTAGGATTTTCTTGCGATCTGCATCCTGTGAAGCTGTTCTGACTTTAGTCCTTTCACGGCGCAACTTTGAACGATCAATAACACCACTTGAACCTATGGTGAAATAATGCCAACATCTTTTAACACAGAAGAAGCTATAATGGCAGCGGCTCTGTCAGAAACTCCAGTACGATCGCAGGCAAGAGCTAATGATGGTAAATTTAATCTCCTTTTTTTTTGGTGGCGGATCAACTGTTTTTTTTTGGTGCTTCAAGGTAAGGACTAGAAGCTACGCTATCGCTTGAACTGTCGCTTTCGATTGCCAAGTCTTCAGGTAAAGAACGCGAACAACACGGTTTCTCAAAATCAGTTATCTCTCTGTTACGCGATAAACTTTTTTGCTTTTTTTCTTCTTTTTTCTTATTTTTTATAGTTTCAACCACATCTGCAGCGCCTATGACCATTTTTCTTGTTGTTCTTTGATCGAGTAAAAAATGTGTTTCTTCCTTGGGAACACGACTGCCTTTTAAACAATTACAATTTGAGAAAAGTTTACATTTGCAACTGCAAACATCAAATAATCTGTGGGACTCAGTTATAAATCTATTTTATAAAGTTTCATTAAGATTCTATATTTGTCATGGTAGGAACGAATAAGTTGTAGAATTCTCTTAACACTAACAGTTGGCAGCGAAGCTTTTTGCCAAATTTCTAAAACTTCTTGAGCCAATATTTCGGATATGCCATGAACGGTTGGCTCTTTTACTGTTTTATTGGGCTTTAATTCATTTTTAATGAATAGGTAATTTTTCATAACGTCATTATAAGTTGGTAATTGAGATACTGGTAACTTCTCTGGTAATCCGAACACAGCACAGGTCATCATTTGTCGTGTTTTGACTTGAGACATTTTACTGTAATAAAGATATATAATATGTGCTAAAGTATTACAATAATATCTGAAACCTAAATAGGAAATTGAAAATACTACTTACTTGAGTCTTATTTCTTGATCTCAGACGTAAAATTCAAAGGGTATCACAAGTGAAATAGTACTCACGCGAGTTGACTATAGCGTTCGAATAACGTTTTAGGAGAGTTGCGAAATCGTCTCCACGTGCTTCAACACCCACGCGTCTTAATACGCTCGCTTCGGATTATATTTTTCTATCTTATACTAACTGCGCAACACTCAGTGTGTAATTTAGCGTTCATTAAATATTTTTGATTTTTCGACTAAATCCATGAATTTTGCCAAACTTAATAATGTCGGGGGCACCTCTAAATATATCATGTGCGAAATGAAATTTTCTGTGTATATTTGGGAGATAATAGAGCAACTTTTTACAGGTATTCCAAAGCTATCGCTAAATTTTAAAAAAATCGCTCCACTCTATTATACAAATCTAAGCATTTTTGTATATCCACGTGTGTTATAACAATACTAATATACGTAGAACACTTCAAAATAATACACTTAGCAAAAAGAAGGCAGAAATGTTATAAAAAATATATAAATAAAACATTTTAAAAATATGCAATATTTTTGTCCGTGTGTATATATTTAGCAGTCTTTTTATTGTGTATAGGTTTCTTCTCCAAGATCAGATAAAATTGTGTTATTCTGTTGTAAAATTCTTTACTACAGTGAATTTCATGTCCTAGCCATAATCGCAAGTAACAAAACTAAAATCATATCAAAAAGAATTCAAAAACGATGTCACTTTGACAGCCAGTTCATAAACACTATTTTCTCGTTAAAAAATTGGAGAAAAAAAGATGGCACAATCCATAGATTTCATAGCAATAAAATTTGGAGTTCTTGGTATTACACTTTCAATAACTAATGCTATACTTCACTGTATGAAATAGCATATATTACATAATTTCGGTCGACTTTCATAAAACTTAACCTAAATTCATCTTGCACCGCATTAAATCTTCACAGTACACGGAGAACATCCGTATACATAGGAACCGAAATGTATCTCCGTCATATTCAATTTACATAATTCACTCCATCTAGTGTATATAAATTTCAACATTTACATAATGTTTACGTAAATATCGTACATTCGTGTTTTGATTTATTTACGTCCTGCATTCAGTATTCATAATTGCCAACAAAAGATTGAACGGAACTTTTGCGAAACTTTGAATTACCGAGCCGAAGCCGTTCTGCCACCACGTAGTGTGCCAATCGAACGGAGCAGTTATTCCCGGTGTTGTGCTGAGTGATCGATGGAAAAATGCTTAAGTGGTGGAATTTAATTTGTTAAATGGTGTGTGGTCGGGTGGTTTTCTCTTGTTACTTTCAACACTATCGTTCTTCGTTCGATTTATTTTTATTGTGATATTATTATAATGCACTTGGAAAGCTATCGTTCTACAGATATTCTCCAAGCTTCGCTAATGTTTACGTAAAATGATAAAAACTATTGTCTTAAACAAATTAAAAAAACAATCTAACAATTAAATAGTTACAGATATATTTTTATAAAATCAAAAGCGATATCAGTAAGGAACATACTGTCATGTTTTAATAATATCGAGAAGGCACTGCAGACAAATTTAGAAATTTCACTTTACACTAACTTAAAACAATCTTTGCCTCCTATTGAAGATGATAACATAATTATATTTATTTAATTTGTTGATATTGCTATCGACGCCTTGAATACAGAAAAATTGCGGGAATTTTACGAGCGAGTGATTGCTAAGTTAGGTGTTTAGTGGAAGTATATCAAACGCCAATTAAGTTGGCGCGAGAAGGGGTAAGTTCGCGCAGGATTAGAAGTAGTGGGAAGATTTGTATTTGGTTTTACAATCAAATGTCAGATAATTCTAATCTCTGAGCGTGTATCACTTTATAATCCCCTAGCAAAGGCATTATGTTCCGTCAAACGTCAATGACAAATGTATTCTGACAATTACTTGAGTAGTGGGGTGGACGTTTTTAAAAACGGCTTATGTGCACCCCCTCCTCGCGCCAACTTAATTGGCGCTTGCTATACCTTTGCTTTATATATATATATATATATATATATATATATATATATATATATATATATATATATAATCGATAAAGCCTTCTTATACCCGAAGGTGTTAAGGCGTCTAAAAACTTTTTATTTACGAACAAACATTGCCCAATCCCTTCTGTCTCTTGCCATTACTTCTGCATCCTTCCACTTTGTTCCCCTGGCTTCCAGGCACTCTGCCACTACAATGTTCCACTCTTTTCTCGGTCTTCCTCTGGTCCTCTTTTCCTGTGTCCTTGCCAGCCATATCCGTTTCGGTTGTCTCTGGTTTTCCATTCGTATTACATGTCCGAACCACTTCAGATGTTGCCTTTCAATGCTCTTTAAGATCGATTCCACTTTTAGTTCTTCCCTCACTGCTTCATTCCGTATTCTATCTCTTCTTGTAATGCCTTTAACTGCTCTCAGGAATCTCATCTCTGCCGCCTGGATTTTACTTTTTTGCTGCCTTGTTAACACCCAGCTCTCACTACCATACATTAATATTGGTTTATGTATAGTCTTGTAGACTAGGATTTTTGTCTTAGTTGATATTTCTTTCTTTCTTATAAATTTGTTATTCAAAGCATAGTATGTCCGTGCTGCTTTTTCTATTCTTTCATTTATTTCGGTTTCGTTCTTACCATTCTTCTGTAGATTTACGCCCAGGTATCTCATCGTCTTTACTTGCTCTATTTTTGTATTGTCCAGTGTTATTAATGTTTGCTTGTTTTCTTTCCCAATTACCATTACCTTTGTTTTATCGATGTTAATTTTTAAGTTTCGGTTTTGAAGGGCTTCGTTCCATATTGTTACGTTTTCTTGCAGGTCTGTCGTGTTTTTTTGCAAATATTACTAGATCATCTGCAAAGACGTACTCAGTTATTGTCGTTATTTCCATATTTCTATAACCCACTGGTAATTTCTTCAGTTTGTGCTTTATTTCTTTTTGTACGTCATCCATCACTATGTTGAATAGTGCTGGGCTCAGTACACCACCCTGTCTCAATCCTTCTTTAGTTTCAAATATCTGTGACTCTGCATTTCTCGTTCGTACATAATTCTTTGTGACCTTATACATACACTCTATATTGTTTCTCAATTTCTTATTTACACCTCTTCTTTTTAGGCTTTCCCATATCGCTTTCCTTGGTACACTATCAAACGCTTTCTCTAGATCAATAAAGGCCAAGTACGCATTGCTTTGCTGTCTTTTTTCCATTATTTGTTTTATCGTAAATATATGCTCTTGTACTCCTCTTCCCTTCCTAAAACCGCTTTGTGAATCTTCTAGCTGTGTCTCTATTTGTATTTTTAATCTTTTTTCCAGTATTCTTTCGTACATTTTGGCCATTATACTCATCATTGTTATTCCCCTATAGTTCTTATATTCACGATAATCTCCTTTCTTGAAGATGGGTAATATCACTTCTATTTCCCAATCTTGTGGTATTCTCTTTTCTTTCCATATTTTGTTAAACAGTTTAGTTATAGCTTCTATGCTTTACAACATCTAAATGTGTTTATATTGAATAATCCCCGTATAACCTCAAACTAAGTTGAAAGTTTTACTTTCTCAATGTTAAAAGTTGTTCATTATAATAAATCCGGTTGCTCATTGGTTAACAATAAGTCATTAATATCGAGGAAATATATAGCTTAAACATATTATTTTGTTCTTTTTAAAGAGGAGATAGGAAAAATAAAAATATTCTAGTATTATTAAACTTTATTTGTTAGATGAACGCTATTTTTTATGGAATTTTTTGGATATATAATCAAATAAAAAATTCTTTGCAGTTTCTAAACATGTTTCTATTGTATCTTTCCCTCTCTATATACTTTTACGAATTTTAGGAATTTGTTTAGATATTTACTTGTAATTCGCCTTATACTGAAGACGCGAATCTATTTTTGAATGATTCTCGTATGTTGTTTGTCTTAAATTCTCTAAACTGTCTAAAACTAAAAATCTCTCTATTTGATTCTTAAATTGTTTTTCTCTGTTTTTTTTTTGTGTTGGGTATATTTATGTTCTCAGTTTGATACAGAGATGGCGCAAGTATTCTCGCAGAGGGTAGTCCAGAATCTTCTCGATCTGAAACAGAGATGGCGCAAGTATGCCCGAATAACTATGATATTTGTCAACCATGATTCAGAGTATGATAACGACCTGCGCAGTTTCAGACGGACGTATTTAGTTGCTTGTTTGCAATGATCGTGAGATACGATCGATTGATTACGAAATTTACGGTTTTCCTGGCATAATTCAAGAAGTAGGCGTTCGAGAGCCTTCCGGTTTGGACCAGCCGATTCAGCGCATCAAAACGCGTCGGACAGCATAGAATAGGTCATCTGGAGAGCCAGCTGGTTTCCAAAATACAGAGAGGCGTCGAAATTGAACATAATATTTCGACGAAATTTTCGAGATTTTGAAAAATTTTCAATCTCGAATTTCTACTCGAAATCCACCCTAAGGTTTTCAGGGGCGCTAAAGAAGACTGTCTGAACGATTTTCCGCTGAAAATTCGCGATTTCGTTTTTTGTACTTTTGGTCTGTCGACACTTTTTCGTAAATATCTCGAGAACCAAAGCAGCTAACGAACTCTAGTTTAGGTTATCGTAATCAGCGGGTCCGATTACACATAGCGTTGGCGTCGAAACAGGGAAAATCGACACTCGCCATTTTTGTAATTTTTAAATTTCATCGCCTGAGGTTTAGAAAAATCGCGAAAATTTAAAACGCCATAACTCCCTCATTTCTCATCCGATCGCCGCGAATTTTGCGTCAAATTAAAGATCTCGTTATGAGGATCAAAACGAGTATACAACTCTAGGACCAACCGTTTGACCGCTACGGCCACCCGAATTTTTGCAAAATCGACATTTTCGATTACGAAATTTACGGTTTTCCTGGCTTAATTCTGGAAATAGGCGTCCGAAAGCCTTCCGGTTTGGACCAGTCGATTCAGCGCGTCAAAACGCGTCGGGCAGTATAAGATAGGTCATCTAGAGCTAGCTGGTTTCCAATATACTGAGAGGCGCCGAGATACGAGAGTTCCTAGAAATTTGAGCTGTCATAAACTACTTTGTTATAAGGGGTTTAACCCCAACAGACATAAAAGAAGTTAGATTCCATTTTAAGAGATTTCTTCTATTCGATTTAGATGGTAAAAAAAGTTGGTTGCTGAATTCAGACGTGGTCGTCATCATAGATGGTGAACATTTTGGATGCTCAAGAAACTGTCACGACCGACGAAATCGTTACATAAAAACACGATGCGATTCTTGCCGACATTGTAAAGATCTTGATAGACCATGTCCACTACATTTTGCGCCTTTCCAGTTGATAGGTGTCGCGCTTGTTAACAGTAAACAATAAATCCACTCGAGTCAACACTTCTCAAGAGAGTGCGTAAGAGTTATTTAAACCTTCGACCCTCTATAAGAGTAGATGAAACATGGATTCACCATTACGCACAAAAGATAAAGTACCAATCCACACAGTAGGTGGGAACCAGAGAAAGTGCGCCAGAGTATTCGAAAACGCTGTCTTCAGCAAGAAAAGTCATGGCTTTGGTTTTCTGGGATTCTTTATATGTGGGGCTCATTGTCTATATGGAATATCGGCAAGACCTTCAACAGGGAATATTAATCACATTTCACTATTGGGCCAATTGGGTGATCTGGCCGAAAGGAAGGTGCCCTTTCATTATGCTATTGCGCCAGCAGCCAAATCTCGGGTTGTTGCTGCTAAACTCCATGACCTATGCTTTAAAGTGCTTTCACAGGCACCATATTCGCCAGCTTTAGCATCGATCCATTACTATCTTTTTCCAAACCCAAAGAAATGGCTCGCTGGACAAATTTGCACTTCAGATGATGAAGTCAAAGTTGAGACAACTGTTTATTTTGCAGAGTACTTGCGGTGGAAGTATAAAGAAATTGGAAAGTCGTTGGTTTAAATGTATTGCTTAGCAAGGTGACTTTATTGAAAAATAAAAAGATTATTCATAAAAATATTGTATTTACTTTATGAAACCGAGAACTTTCCAAACTTATCCTCGTTTTTTATCTTAATTTTGTCAATATTTTGTGTCGAATTTTGTAGCTGCTGCATTTATTCATAGTACTAACCTTTTTATTTAAAGGAAAACGGTGTTTACTTTATTTAAATTCTTATTTCCACATGTTTGCTTGGCTTTTCTGCTTTTACCCTAGTAATATTATTTTGGTACTTAATTAAATCTTTTAAATTGTAACGAATTTCAATTTGATTTGCAGATTATTTCTCTCTCCAATAAAGTATTATTTCAAAGCAAAAATTCGCTAGTCTTTGAAGCAGTATAATTCTAATTAATTTCTCTCATTTATCCAATTAGTAACTGTATTTCTCAGCATTAATCAAGCACCGTTCCACCGCTGTATAACCAGTACTTCTAACAAATTAAAAATTAATATTTATGTTAGTAAAATTAACCCAAAAACTTTAAATGCAACCCTTAGCTTGATTAAAAGATACTTCATACTGCTTCATCCTATAAAGAATTAAAGTTTTTTCGTAAAAATATACAAACTATTATATTGCAGATTTAAAACCGTTGTTATCTATCGGTATGTTTTAGAGAACGCATTTTCTAAATTAACTTTAGGCATTTACGT
Organism: Melolontha melolontha; assembly: GCA_935421215.2. Taxonomy (NCBI): domain Eukaryota; kingdom Metazoa; phylum Arthropoda; class Insecta; order Coleoptera; family Scarabaeidae; genus Melolontha; species Melolontha melolontha. The sequence goes on along the minus strand of OW285240.1, from coordinate 131,555,607 downwards.
GGCGAATTTTCCGACTAAAAACGAAACTAGACGAAAGTGTACATATATAATACACAATTGAGTAAATTCCGTGTCTTTCCATTACCTTACAAACTCCCGAATCGTCTTGGCGTCGTGGATTACATGGAAAAGCTCTCACCGCACTTGTCGCCGTAATATAAACGTAATTCCATAGAGAAGGTGTTTTTAGCCGTTTCCAAGTAGCCGGTTTACCTTATCCGGTGCATAACGATAGAGATGACATAACATACTCCTCGCTAAGTGAAAATGCACACTCGCTTCGTCTTATTACTATCGAAAATTATTATTTGCTTTCATATCTTGATTGATGGATAAGTTACAAGTTGATATATGACTCCGACTACATATACGGTATACTAAAATAAGGTTACACGTATTTATTATTTTGAATATTTAGAAACGTTTTAGAAGCTTTAAGTTTAAATCAAATTTATAGAACGACTCTATTTTATTTTTCAAATGAATACTTATAACTTTTTCGTATTAATCGCATATTATTTTCTTTCTATGCCCTCTTGTGTTCTAATAAAAAAAACTATGTCTAGTCAACGACTAGTAGTAGATAGAAAATGTAAAAATGTATTAAATGTAAAAATTTGTTACGTTTATTTTTCACGGTCAGTCTTTACCGCTCTGTAGATAAGGATGTATAAATCAAATTTAGTTCGTTGTATTCATTATTTTCTTTGTAATCCCTGTGCTCTGTAAGCGAGATAAAAGGCCACACTATACCTTAATTTTATGGTAATTTTCGTTGTTAAGCGGATTCGAAAGGGCGTGTGTGGTTGCTACTAGAAAGCCTGCTACCCTTAGTGAATTTGGACGTCTTACTGCGAAGCAATTAATTAAGCTCAGGCTTTCTTTATCCGATAAACGGGATATATATATATATATATATTGAGGTAGGTCAAGCCTACACACAAGAATCCCTAGTTTAGATAAGATACAGATCATTAGTTAGAATGGTAAAATTAGAAATTAAGATAATTTTTTGAACTGAATGCTTCATCTGTCAAATCAATAAAGTTGATTCCGCGTTTTATTTGTTGGAAATTAATTTGCATTTTCATTTATTTAACCTTTCTTTTGCCTTAGTCATTTTAATTATATATCATGAATTTCCGAGAACTTTCAACTTAATTGATCAATAATAATCTACACACATTCATTAGAGTAAACTGTACTAATTCAAATTAAATACAGCGGGAAATAGCCCAATTACAATTCAGCACAAAAATGAGATTTTTATATTCATATGATAAGTATTTATATACTAAAATAAAACATATAATTTTTGGAAGACATTTATGTGGCAAAAATAATTAAATTATCAATTTCAATAGAATTATTTACGAGATTAAATGAATACATATTAGATAAGCGAATGAGAAGCCTAGATTGAAAACAAACGATAGTTAGCGTCATGATGTCAAAATTTCGAAAACCACGCCGACGTTTTATTAAGTGCTCCATCTAAAATAAGAAGAAATTTATTAAATTAAATTGAAAAACTATAATACGAACCTACAAAATATTACCCGTATATCCAGCACCTTTTTAACGTATTTTGCGCATCTATACATCATCCAGTTCCTTATAAAACGAACTTTGCATTTCACCGGGGACAACATCCACAGAAAACCGAAGCCAGCAGAGACGCTAGTCGATTGCCCGCTACCGAAAACCTGTATCACAAACGTTTTGAATTCAAGATAGATCCTGCCTTCCTGAACACCATCTAATTCCAATCTAAGTATGATTAACATCTCCTAAAATTTTGAAAACATTAAATAGGTTCAATTCATTATAGAAAACTCACAATCATAGATATTTTTCAAGATATGTTTACTAAGTTAAGTTAAAATTAGGATATTTTTATAAAAATATGAAGAAGACAGTTCTTTGGTTAGTTTATAAAGTTAGTTATGTAATATAATAAGATATTAAGAAAGTTACCATTGAATATCGTCACGTAACCTATAATTTATTGTGTTCAATTTTATCACGTGACTGGATGCCAATTAAAATTTATACTAAGTACATATCTATCACTTACCTGTTTTTAATTAATTCTCTCATTAAACCATTTGCATAATTCTTAGATCCTCTTGTTGTATTTAGTAGATTTTGCTTTGAAAACACCATCATCTTTGATCTTGTTTACTATTGGTGTATATGTGTTTTATTGACGTACCGAACTTACATTATAAGTGTTTTTTTTATATAAAGCACAACAACCAAGAGTCTCACTGTTCTAGATTAGCCCGACACTTAACAGAATATTGCCCACAACAAACTAAGTAATCCGTTTTACACAAGAACAGCTGTTTAGGTCATGTACACTTTATTATTAAAACTATTATATCGTTGATGTATATACAAGCAAGATATGTAATATGTTATACAACCCCATCTATGTGTAACATTGGAAACCGCTTTTAAATAGATATTTATATTATATATATTTTAAAAATGATCTTAACAGTTTCATCTTGGTTAAACATTTAATTCTGTATATTTATCATTTAATTGCACGTTCGGTGCATTTCAATTTGATCGGCCCAACGTCGGGCTGTTACAACTGGCTTTTTACAAATTAGCCGAACTTAATAAAAAAATATACATTTAACATACCAGCTCTGCTATATTTTATCATTTAGCATTGTATTTCTTATAAAGCCCCTTTTAGCTATATTTCAATTTGACGAGCCAACGTGGGGCCATTATAAGTACAAATGTTGGGTGCAATTCAATATTTTGATTATTTGGCTTGATTTTGCATTGCAGCTACACTACGGGGTCGCTTGGCTCTATTTTATTTATTAGCGATATTTCAATATATATATATATATATATATATATATATATATATATATATATATGTATATATATATATTGTAGTGGGAATACTTTGAAATAAGTTAATATATAAAAGTTTTATCATGTTCCACGTTGATCAGCCAAAAATATCGATTAAACAATGAAAATAAATAATTATTAATAATTTCTTATAAACATATGTCTATAATATAATGCTATGATATTTAATTCGACATGTCTAATGATATTTCGTGGACTGCAATACCAACAGTATGCTCAATAAACATATCGATTCTACACTCAGGTCATTCAAGCAAATTTTAAAAAAAATTTCTTCCTAAACTAACCTTGTCGAAGAGAAAGAGCATATTATCTTTCTGAGGGTGAGGTTCTCTATAACAATGTTAATTTTAACAAGTAAAGATTTTTTTAAATGCTTCAATAATGTAAGTTTATTTTCTATATGAAATTAAATCCGATATATGTAGTTATTTACATCTGTGGCTATTTCTAATATTATAAAGACAAATTTTTTCATAATATTTTCCTTTTACAATCGCCAAATCTTTTGTCGTGACTATATTACATTTACCCTTTTGCGTAATTCACAACTGTCAATTAATATATTTTAATAAAAAGTAAAAAATTAAGTTACTTTCATGTCCAAACTTCGATTACAACTATATATACTAACTAAAAAACATTTCTCGATGAAGTCGCACCTTGGCATCTGTTCCTGTTCATCCTCCAAAATCAAATTCCACGCATTTAATTAACGCGGCCATAATTAAAATTTTCCAACAATTCAAAATTCACACCCTACCCATCTCCTGCTACCACGGCGTCATCTCAATTACCCAAATCGACATTAAAATGTCCAATTGAGCCGTCGAACGACTTAACGGCCGGAATCGAAAATTGATTACAGTCTCACACCTAATTTCGTCACATCTCATTTGTTCGGCACGCAAAAGCGACATCATCCAATCTCACTCACTTACGGGCGATTAATTTCGTGAAAACTCTTTGTCATACGCGCGGTCCCGAGTTCTCTTTTTCCTCTGTGTGTAGGACGGGCTTGTCTCTTCGCCGTTCGGATGAATGGCTCGTCATTCGTTCGTGTATAATTCCAAAAAAGAAAGGATTCGCGACAAAGCGGAAAAATTCTCGATACGCAGACCTTTTTTTACGCATAAAATTCGGTGCTTTGTTGATGTTGCACAGAGGAATGACTGATACTAAATTTATTGTCGATTATTTTGTTTTACAAGTGCCGCAAGGGACTGATAGATAATATTTTTTCTATATATTTTTGTTATTGTACACTGTGATGCATCTATAAGTATTTTTCAAAATTAATAAAGTTAATTACTGTATTGTTCGAGGTGATGATGTACCAATGTTATAGTTCTATCCAGTTTCTCGCGATGATGCCTCAACGTCAGTTAATAGAATCATGACCCCAATGTTGATTCACCATGCACAGAGTGTAAGGTATACACTTTACTATTTAAATTTTCGGTGACTGTTAAATGAATAAATGTGCTTTCATCTAAATATATTTATTTACACTATATACATTTATTTTGGATCTACTAACTAAATCTTTTACTAACATACACTGCTGTTGAGAATGGTGTCTCTTGTTAAAAAAAATTGTTATGATGTTACAAAGAAGACTGTGTGTCTGTTGTTGGAATGAGACTCTGAATGATATTGTAAGACTGTATAACTTATACTGATGTTGAGATTGTACTAATCTATTCTGTTTTGTTTCACAAGTAGGTAAAAATATACCACTACCTCTAACTATCGTACATGCAAATATTTTAATAACATATATACCATTAAGACCCATGTCAAAGCTCGAATATGCATCCATGAATTTCAAAGCTCGAATATGCATCCAAATATGCACTTCAAAGCTCGAATATGTATCCATAACCTGGCATCCCTTTTACGGTGCTCAGATCAATCTACTAGAGCGAATCCAATGCAATTTTTTTTTAAATACCTTCCCTTTAATTGTGATGGACGCCATCCATTGGGTGGAATTAATTACGACGAATTACTTGAACGACATGGCGTCGTTTCACTCTCAGAAAGGAGAAAGACCACTAGCCCTCTATTTATGCAGAATGTCGTTACTGGTTAGGTAGACTCATCTAACTCATCTATCCAAAGTTTATATTTTCTTGTGCCACGTTTGGAATCAAGATCAATGCAATTACTTCATATTCCTACAACAAGGACGAACATATTGTTAAAGGTGCATATGGTATATTCGGCACAGAATTTTAATATGCTGGGAATGGATTTGCCGTGATTGTTATGGGAGCCGGAAAATTCCCCGTCAATAGTTCACCGACGAAAGATTCCTCGATAACAATTCCTCGACAAAAAAATCCACGACACGAAAATTCCCCGACAGTATCATTTCCCGTCGAACAATTCAACAAATGGAAAATTTCCCGACAATAACAAGTTTTTTTTTGAAGTTTTTATTTTTTATTTAAAAATTTTTTTTTTTTGGTTATTTTAATCTTTTGTTTGCTTTTTTTTTACATTTTTGTTGGTTTTTATTTTGTGTCACTAATAAGCTAAGTTGTGGGCTATCCCACGCAAGTAATCGGCAAGGTTACTCCCATCATATGTCCTTACAAGGGCTCCTATTCGTTCAGCACAATCACGGTGCTTTTTACGACCGGGAGGGCCTTCAGCACCTCCTACGTATTGCTCTATCTGAAGCTCATGTAAACTCTGTTCCCGTTTTATAGCTTTAATAAACTTCCATATATTGGGATGATCTGCTGAAACTTGCGTTTCAAAAGCTATCGAATTGTTCGTTTTTGGTAGTCCTTCTACCACAGTTTCGTAACAATTCCACATATCATGAGGAAATCGTGGTGAGCGGCGATGTTAGCGTCTTTGCGGCCGTCCAATCCAGGTGTCCTCGAAGTAGTCCACAATTGGTTGGGCGTTGTCGGGTAGCATATTTTCTTCGCAAATCGTCTCAAACGCATCTACTACATTTGCAGTGGGCACAAATGCTAACGCTGGCAGTAACTTCAGTTTCAGTGCAAATTCCGCATCGGTTTCGTACTGGTTCCTTAAGCCTTCTGATTGAATCTTTCTAAGGATGCACTGTGAAAAATGGAAGAAGCAACCACGATGCTGTGAAGCTGGAAATTCTTCGGAAAAAGCACTTATCATGCCAGTTTCGAAATCCGTGAGAATGGTGGTTGGTGACACTCCAGGCATAAATTCTTTTAACTTTTGCAGCAATCGAATGTAGGTATTTTTTGTTTTGTCCGGTAAGAGCACATATACTAGTGGAATTGAAATATTTTTCTGTAACCCATGTATTGTAAACAGTTGACAAAACAGGTGTGGCACTGTTTTAAATGTCCCGTCCGCGTACCAATGTCCGCTTTGAGATAGAAGTGAAATATTTCTTCTTGTACTAAAAATCAGCATTCTATCGTTACTTGGTCCAGAATCGTATAGTAAAAAAGTTTCTTCGTTTTCTGTTAATGTGTACATGTGGGATATTTATTTATTAGGTGTGTGTATACATGTTTTCATATTTTATATATATATATACAACGATATAATATATACAATAGTATATTTACATTACTTGTATTAAAAAATTTGTCTGTATCAAAGTTTGCGCTGTACAAACATTAGTGGAGGATATGAACAAATTACTATTACATGTTAATATTGAAAGAAAGGTTCAACTGTCTTATAAAACCTTATTTGTTAATAATAATAGATTCGGTATATCGTTATTAGGGAACGGACATTCTTACCACATGACTCAGCGTAATACAATGAAGTATATGTTAGACTTACCCGGCACCTGCACTTACAGCTATAACAATGGACAACACATCATTGTATTCGGAGGATATATTCCATTAGACGCAATCGGCAATTGGAAATGTTTATACTCTTCTTGGAAATGTTTATAAACTTCGCTCAGAACATCCCGGCGTAATACAATGAAGATTTTGTGTTTGACTTACTCGGACACCTGCTCTCGCAGCGTTAACAATAACAATATAGTCATGTGGTAAGAATGTCCGTTCTCTAATCATTATCATTGCCTAACATTTAGAATTACGTCCTTGCGCTGACACGCCTATATGAATGCCTGTCTGTAAAATGGCCTGTCGTATAATGGTCAATTGTTATGATATATTGTTTGATTGTTTGTATAAGCATATTTTGTTTATTCGAGAGTAGAAAAATATTTTGTAATCTTTATTTAATCTTGCTTGGAATGAAGAAGTAACCAAAGCTAATGAATGACATAACACGATGAATGATAATATATATTCATTAATTTTTAAATTAATATAGATTTATATTGCTTGGTTCAAAAAGACATGCTTTTTTTAGATGATTTGCAAAACCTTTGATCTTATATTAAGAATGAACATTACTCATTGCTCTTTTTTGTCATCCCCGGATTATAATATGATTATATGATATGATGATTATAAATATAATATAATGAAGTAGGTATTTCTTGTAAACTTTTTAATAATACACATAGAAGACAAACTGCCGCTGAACCATCGACGAATTACGTTTCGAAGTGAAGTGAAGTGCGTTATAGTCGGGAAATTTTCTGTTCGTTGAATTGCTTATCGAGAAATGTTACTGTCGGGGAACTTTCCGGTCGGGAAATTTTTTATCGAGGAATTGTTGTCCAGGAATTTTTCGTCGATGAATTGTCTTCGGGAAATTTTCCTAGATCCGATTGTTATACGTTTTTCTGGAGAGGAATTTCTAAGCTGGGCTTAATGGCCTGTTAACGCTTGATATATATATATATATGTGTGTGTTTTAACTGGAATCCGGGTTTTCTTCCGCGTTTCCACTGTTTGGTCTTTGTAAAGACTGGTTTCTGGACGACGTTTCGGCAAAATCACATTTGCCATCTTCAGGTCTGCGATAACTGTCTGCTTCTGGTTATTCGTAAACAGTTTATGAGTAACCAGAAGCAGAAGCAGATGAAAATGTAAAGTTGAAATAATATTTATAAATATTCATCAAAGCAATCAATATACTCCTATGTAGAATGCAATTACATAATTTCTAAAACTTATTGTCGCTAATGCAAATACCTAATGTGCTTAAAATTATACTTTTCGGAACTTAAAATGCGTATATTTCAAAACTACAGGCTATAGAAAAAATCTGAAAGCAAATTTGAATTTAATTCAGAATGAAAAGTTACATAAGAATTACCTAGTTTTGTGTAAGAACCAAAAACAATATTAATAGTGTTATTATCCAATTAAACTGTTAAATGAAGCTTGCTAAAATGAATCCCTGAAAAGGTCACAAATTTGGTTCTCGAAGATATCAAAATAACTTATATGTAGCTTTGCGCAGTATGCCGAGTTCTCGTAAGATTGAACAGAGGGAGTCAGGTAAATTCTGGGCGACAACGATTTAGGTACGACAGTAAAACTTAACGCGGCTTCATCAAAATTTTACGACTCAGAGAACAATTACAGATTATGCTTTAATTCTTGATTTTCTCATTTGTTTCAACCTGACGCTAGGACGACTATTCCGGTATATCATCATATCCTGCGTGGTTTGCGACGAGAATGGCCGGGACCAAGTTTCGGCAGTGGTAATTTTAATTTCGCCAGTCAACGTTGAAAATTAATAGAAAATTGTTAGTTGTACGTAGGATTTTATTAAATTAGAGATAAACTTATACCAGTGTTATCTAGCATAAATTTGAATTAAATTTCATTTGAGAAGATTTAACACTATAGCCGACTACGTTGAAATCTGTTAATTATACACAATCTTGAAAATAGAAAAAGAATAAATCATGGTATTAAATTAAATACACACTGGGGTGATTTGATAGAAAATCGACCTTTCAGAAGTTAGCACACTTTCGCTATGATGAGTTTTTACAATCGTTTTTCTTGTTAACGGATGTAGCAATAGGTTCCTGGAGATGCATTGTTTAAGTAATACTTTTTATGTTCTTTTAATCTAGTATTTATTTTTCTACTGTGCAAAGTGGTAGACATATAAATACTAGATTAAAGTAACATAAAACGTCAATTATTCAAAGAATAAAAAAATACGTGATTTGCAGAATATTGCATAGACAATCTCCACTTTCCTGGTATGGGTACCTGCAAACAGTTATACAGTGTTAGTAAAAAGTATGGAATCCTTAAGTATTTCTACAACGATTCTTTCATTTTAAATAAAATTGGGTATATCTTTGTAAAAAGATTCAAGGATTCTAAAAATAATATCAGATTCGCTGTATTACTTCCGGTTATACCGGAAATAGACTTCGGATTTGTTATTTTAAATGGAATATTTTAAAATTTTTGAATGCCGTGTTAAATTCTGGATACAGTAAACATTGATATTGCTATTTCGATCAAAACCATTACTTGCTGGAAATCAGTTTTCATTAGTAACATCATAAGCAGAGAGCGGACTCGAGCGATTGATTATTCAAAGCCCATAGACGTCTTGTATTCGCAATAGTTTTGTTTTGATACGTGTGGCGACCTGCATAAGTGGCACATACTTAATATGTATCTGTCAATGCATAATAGAGCGAATGTAATATACTGCTGAAACAAAAGTAATGCCGACAAGCAAATTGCGTATAGAATTTTGAATAAAAATAATTTACAAAGAAGAAAACTCAAAACTTTGTATTTTCAATGAAACATTGAAAGTGAAAAACATTACTATGAACAAGTAAAGTTTGTTCAAGATGTTCCTGTCTTAAATTAGTTCTTTTAGAAGTTAAAACGTCTTTAAAAATTGAAAATATCCGTTGCACATCGCAACTGGTGATGGGTGAGTGATTAAAATGTTGCAAAAGTGCACCATACTTCGAATATATATATATTTTGTAATCGGCTCTGTGCAGAATTGATATAATATATTCAAATCTGGATTTCTGCTAAATATGGCATCAACTTTTTATCTCAGCTTTGAGAAATATCTTTTTAAATGATGAAACTAACTTATCAACATTTGGAAAATGACCCCTGATGTATTCACATACTCTGTGTGCAATCTGTGTGCTGCACAGGTAACGTGTAACATATTGGGATAAGATTGCTTTAATAACTTCCCTGTTTTTAACATATAAGCTGCCGCATCAGTAAAAATAATAGCATCTTGTCTTTATAGTTGTTGTCCAATGACAGAATATTATGAACACATACGGATATAATTTTTTAAGCGATTATTTCGACGAATTCAACAAAATAATATGTAAATGTATATTCCACCTTACACGCCACGAATTTATGAAGGAATACACACAATGTATTATTCATAACGACGGAATTAACAACATCTGCTCGACGAATGCAATCGAGCAAGCTAATAGTGTGGCTGTTACTTTCATTAAAAAGTCGACCACATTCTTTCAATAATTTGAAGGGATTCGCCATGAATGTAGAATAAATTCAAAATATATCTAATAGAATAAATATTTAATTCGTCTTGGATATGTGTGAACAACATAAAACCAGTTAGATACGAAATACACTTTGTGACAATTTTGACAGATCAGGTTTATTTTTCAAGGCTTACTACAACGATTTTTCTTGATAATGCTCAATTTGGAAAATAATCATTTATAACTCTAAAACTATGAGAGATAGACATAGGGAAATCTATACCTGTACAATGCAAAATATTTATCTACAGTTCATAAAGTATAAGTTTTCAGTTCGTACTGCCCAAGTGTGAACCGCAAATTGTACTTTATCTCTTTCTAACACACATGAACACGCGCTGTAATACTACAGACGTTTGTCATTTTGAGTTAAGACGTACGTCTTTGAAATATTATATTAAATAAAAAGGATAGATTGTCTAGGAGATAGTCTTATGATATTCGACTTGTCAAATTATGTCAATATTGTTGTTTATTGACTTTGTTTCCGGTATTCTGACTTCTAGGTTAAGCATTCTTCCAATTTGAATATTTACTTTATCAAAAATTACAAAATCTGGTTTTTTGAGAACAATACTGATAATAAATAGTAATATCAATTAGTGGCAATAAGTACGAAATTGTTTGATTATTACTTTGACATTTCTAACCTATTTATTTTACAGAATATTAGATGTCAAGTAAACCTCTTGGTTCTCAAGCGAAACAGCTTCTATTAAATCTTACAGCCTGTTAACAGGTAAAGGAGAATGGTGGACCATTTATGTCCATCAACCGCGTTCATGAGGTAATTCACATAATCAGTTAGATAAGGCGGTATTATGAAATAAGTTTTATTTTAGAGGGTAGCAGAAGCCCTTAATATTTCTAGTAGAACGGTCTACACTATTAAACATCGTAACATTCAGAATCCAGTCTTATCGTCTCCTAGCAAAAAAAGGTCTTGTAAGAAGGCAAAAATTAAGGACTTAGCAGAAGCAACTAAAATGGAAGTTCGAAATAATGTTTATGACATGTATAAAGAAAGTATGTTTTTAATATATTGTAAATATTTATTACATGTTAAAATTTTTCAGAAAAACATCTTACCTTAAAAAATTTAAGCAATGTTTTGGCTATGAAAGAATTTGTTCATACATGTACAACTACTTTAGCAATATTGCTTAAAGATATTGGTTTTAAATATAAGAAAGAGTGTAACAGGAGAGCGTTCACAGAGAAATTAAATATAGTCTGAATGAGAAATGTATTTTTAAGGGAATATATGAATAACTTAAATTCAACTTTATGTCAGGTTATGTTCCTTGATGAAATTTGAATCTTTTCGAAAGAGAATAGAATGAAATCCTGGCAAAATGATAATATAAAAAGTGTTAGGAAACCCAAAGACTATGATGGTAAACGGTTTATTATTATACATATTGGCACAGAAAATGGCTTCTGACTTTTCCATCAAAAACAATCACTGGTGATTACCATGGAGAAATGAATGGTGACTCCTTTAAGCAATGGGTAAATGATCAGCTTATACCAAATCTTGAGGTACCATCACTTATAATAATAGATAATGCTCCATATCATAGCGCTAGTCAAAATAAACAACCAAATACCTCCTCAAAAAAACAGAAATTATGGAATACTGCCATAAAAACCATCAATGTGTATCATTTGCATGCACATAATATAAAGCAGTGAAGAAATTACTGCCACTGGTTCAACGAAACATTACATGATAAAGATCTCGTGGCAAAGTTTTATATGAATGAAGTTTGTTTTTTTCTTATTGGTAGTGTACTAACCTGCAAAATTATCAAATGTAGTTATCAGAAAATCCTCATGTGTTTGTTAAATATTATCTTCATCTAATAAAGGATAATATGGATTTGGATTGTATTATTATACCATTATTTTCTTAAGAAACAATAAAATATTAAATGTAGACTATATAAAAGTTTCTTTTATGTATAATTTTATAAATGTTATTTGACAACATATATTTACAACTTTCAAAAGGTTTTAATTCTTTTTCAAAGAGTTACGAACATAACTTTTACATTCTTTTCCAATATATTTAAATTTATTTAAAATATAAACAATATATAAGTTAAGTAGAAATCTAAATTATTCATCAAATTAATACATTCCCAATCTTCTTAACCCAGATATAGTGCAAGAAAATGATTTTGGTAGGTATGTCGTTCTTAATAATGCAAACATTTTTAACACTAAAGATCTTTTCAATACCTCATTTCACTATTGATATCTGACTTGAAATATTTCTTTTTAAATAAATTTTTGATCGAATATTTTCGTGAGTTTATAATTATAAATAATATTTAAAATAATTTGTTCAAATATTAAAGTAATAATTTCGGCATAGTTTTCTTGGATAGAATATATTTATACAGAACTAGAAAAGAAACAATACTATATTTATACAGAACTAGAAAAGAAACAATACTTTTGAACTATTTTTGAACTATTAATGTTCCCACTTTACTCATTATTATTATTTTGACATGTAGGTTATGTATATGCTTTCTTTGGTTATATTGCAAGTAACATACTAAAATTTTGACAATATTGAAACATGACGTTTATATTTTATGATGACAAACGGTTATTTCCGCGATTGAATACTGACTTCATTTGACTCTGCAGTACTGATTTGAATCATATGCTTCGAATTTGACCTTGAACTGAAAACTTATACTTTATGAACTGTACTTACTATGGCGTGCTCATCTACAGGGTGTTCCATTTTAAAAAAATCGATTTTCCTTTAATTAAAAATTACTTAAATAATCTATATATAATTGTTTCAGCCTTTACTTGATGAAATTCCTTTATAACTATCGTTATATGTCTGATGAAGCTCTGGTTGAATCGAAACTATCGCTGCAGTGTCAATTAAAAAGTGAAATTCATTAAAATTTGTTTTATTTTATCCTGATAATACTTAAATAATCAATAAATTTCGAACACCCTGTAAGAGATTTCTTAAATGTTTCGACATTACTCGTAATCTTATACCTTTCGCTGTCACCAGTAAAAATATGTCGTGGTTTAGATCATATTCTCCTGAGATATATGGCTTTAACATTGAAAACACAAAAAATTTCACAAAAATAAAAATAATTCAAAAACGGTTAATTTTTTGCAAAAGAAACCTTAATACAGGATGGCCCAAAATGACCGAAGGGGTTTGAGTTGATTATAACTTCTTATTTAAGACATAATTATAAATTTTTTTAAATTTTAAATACAGTATATTAATGGAGAATATTTTTAAATCAATTATGAAAAATTATATCTCGCAAGTGGTGGCCATTTTCTGCTTCGCATATTCGTGCTCTTTCCAAAACATTTTCCATAACCTTTCGCAAAACTTCAGGTGTTATGTTGTTGAAATCGTCGCGTATATTATTTTTTAATTGCTGTATGGTTCGAGGCTTATTAATATAGACTTTTCCTTTCAAATAACCCCAAAGGAAACAGTCTGAAGCGGTTAAATCCGGTGAACGCGGAGGCCAATTAAAATCGCTTGTAAGGGAAATAATTCGTTCACCAAAGATGTCGCGTAAAAGAGCCATTGTGTCCCTCGCAGTGTGCGCTGTGGCTCCATTCTGTTGGAACCATACTTGCGGATGGTTTTCCACGGCTGGCCTTAAAAAATTTTCCAACATTGTCCGATATCTAACACCAGTGATGGAAACGGCGACACCGTGTTCATTTTCAAAAAAATATGGGCCAATTATCCTTTCCGACGAAACACCGCACCAAACGGTACACTGACGAAAATAAATTGCAAAATCAAGTCGTTGCTGGTAATCTGTCGGTTTCAATTGTTGGACAAGCTGAATTTTGTATGGAAACATTCTTATTGTATGCAAAATTTTCTGCAGCGACCCTCTTGAGAGGCCAAGTTGTGTCGAACGTCTCCTGGTTGATGTTTCTCCATCATCCCGAATACTCTCCTGTACCCGTTCAATATTGTCATCCGTGTGCACCGTTCGTCGTCTGCCGGCACCAGGAAGGTTCCTTACTGCCCCTTGTTCTCGAAAATTTGCAACCAGACGGTTTATTGTTGACTCTGAGGGTCCAACCCGCACATTAAAATCACGACGATATGCACGCTGAGTCAAAACAATGGATCGTTGATTTGAGAAATAAAGTTCAACGATTTTGGCACGTTGTTCAATTGTGTACTGCTCCATTTTAAATTCCCCAAGTCTTCTTTACAAAATACTGAAAACAAAAAAAAAATTATAATAAAAAAGTTATAAGGAATTAAAACCCCTTCGGTCATTTTGGGCCACCCTGTATAAAGTGTTATAGTACTTTACAAGGAATCTAAATAACTAATAAACAGTGTAACATTCCATTTAAAATATCAAAGTTGTCTATGACTTCCGGTATAACCGAAAGTATGGTGTAAATGGGTGTAAATATTTTATTTCAACACATCAAGTATCAAGATTACGTACTACGAATTTTCAACAGTGACATTAACATAGAAAACTTCTAACGAACGGGTTACGTGAAAAACCTGTTTGCAATAGGACCTGATTTTGACGAAACCAAGCCACTATTGATTGAAATTGAAATTTTCGAAATAATAATTTTTAATAATGTACACTACTTCTGGCCTTAACAAAATCCCCTTAATCTTATAAGCGAGGATTGGCAAAAATTCCAACAATCACAAAATAGAAGCATTAAAACTTATTAAAGAAACGAACTAAAAATCATATTTAGAATTTGCAAGAAGATTACAGACAGGAAAATACAAGTTGTCTAATTCTGTATCATTGGATATCATATCTAAGGTACATTGCATTCGAAAGAGAAAACTAAATTAATACTCTAACTACTCAGTGATCCATAATTTAAACAAAGTAATAAGAGAAGTTCGCCTTAGAGCAATCACTTCGCATTCTAATTGCACACAGATATAATCTCTTTAATCACAGTTTATTGAGATATTATGAAATGAAAATGAGTTTCTTCTGCTGTGATTATATTTCATAAACAAACCGGACGTGATTTTAAGCAGTTTCCTTCATACAAAAACATTCTCGGCGTTACAATTTAAACACTCATATTTGCAACGTGACGTGTATTACCCTCTGTATTCCCATACAGTATGTTTTTGCTAATGCAAAACAAACTTTAATCGCACCATTCGCACAACAATGCGAGAACATAATGGAAGAAATGAAAGTCCGAAAAGTTCGCTGCAGTACCGTACGTTGAGAGCGAGAGGTACGTAATTGAAACTTAGAAAGCACTCGTGGTGTCTGGCGACTACCTACTAAGCACCGTCACACCATCGGGCGCCCGACGAGACCCCTCTGGCAACTTTGATAATTAGAACAATGGCATTGTATTCCGGAACACGCATGATCCCCGGGGAACAAGGTAATACAACTAAGGGGGGACACCGGTGACCTGCTAATGAACGCGCACACTACTCCATGGTGACGTGCTTTTGCTAGTTGTCAAGTGGACTCGAATAACACTGAGACGGCCACGATCGCTCTAGTCGTCTCCCTCGTACAATACACATGACACATACACATTGCACATGTACACCCTCTGCCCTTACCAAATGACCCCGCAACATGCACACACGGTAGCATTGTTCTGTCGTAATTACGTATGAATTTGTCAACAGTGGCGTGTCTAAAATAAAATTGTTAAAAGATACTTTGTATATATTTCATGGAAACCAATTACGAAGAGTATTCAATAGAAATATGTTACAATTTCTTTAATAAATTTTAAGGAAATCACCATTTAGATGTTGTGACGCGTCGAAATCGCCCTTGTTCATTTTTTTAGTCATTTAATTCTATAACTTATGAACGGACTGTATATGGCGAGATTTTCGCGTAAATTTTTGTAATTTTCGATATTTAAAAATTTTTTATAAGATTTTCTTGTGAGGATAATTATCCAATTGTTAGTTAAATTGGTAATTTTCTAGTAGTATTTAAAATATAATTAAAAATTTACGATATATTTGCCGTCGATGTAGACAACCTTGTTTGCATGTAGTTTTGGATCGAGAATCGTTCATATTTTTGCACGCGGTGATGGCGTTCAAATTTTCAATAAAATGATCAAGTTAGTCAATGTTAAGGAATTAGTTTTTAATTGGGTTAAAATACAACAGGTTAAATTGTTAGCCCTAAAACTGAATAGGTAACGAAACCACAGTGGGAATTATGACAAAGCCCTAATTCCGCCCCTGGTCTACAACGGCCCCCGAAAAACTCACCGGCCAGCTCAGAAATTAATTGCGGAAGCGTCGTGGGCCAACACAACGCATAGATAGTAAATAGGGCACCACTACGTTAGGTATGGCAAGTTCACAGGTTAAAGTAGAATCATCCTTGGGCCATAAGGGCTTAAGAATACTATAAAGGTGTTCGTATACCTGGTTAACCATGTCACTAAAACTAACACTTTTGCTCATAAGGATTTACAGAAATAAAACACCAACAACGGTATATAACAATAACAACAATATTTATTAAGGAAAATAAAATATGAATTAGGTTATATAGGTATAACCACCCTGTTTTAACAGGTAAGAAATTAAAGTAAACAAATTATGAATTAAATTAAATTCGAGTCTGAACAAGCGTTTCAGTAGAACGCAACTAAGTATACTTAATTCTGGGTTCTTTACAATAAGGTTATAACGATCTTAATTACATCAAAACAACAACGTATCCCAAAATAATATTTATCCAGTACGTAGGCCCGTCTAAAGGACCAATGCCTCGTACAGAAGAACAATACAAGTTCCACCTGGCCGCTAAAGAAGTTAGTCAACCAGTATAAATAATACTACAAGAAAATAGAACGTAACTTGGTGTGTAACCACCTATCTACTAAATACACATTGATTAATGCCTTGCTCGGCTAACTAAGTTACATGAAAATTATTAAGAAAACCTGTGCGAATAACTATTCGCTGAACAGTAAAGAATTGACTGAAAATTACTTTTGAATTTAAACAATTAAAATGCTCTTCACAATAACAGAGCTTTTTTTACATTTGATATAAATTAATCTGACAGAATCATTACGATGCTATCCTCTATGGCAGGTTCAAATTGCCTCGAATGCACAAAATTAACTAATAACTGGCTTTCTCTCAAGCCTTTACGTAAATGAAATGTGAAGACACATATATAACCATTAGAGGTTAGGAATTGCACTTATATTTTTAACAAAGTATCGACTAAAAATTCTATCACCTACTTTATATTGTCTTCGCTATTGCCAAATCTACTAACTTAAAGGAAATGCCCTCCAAAGGAATTCTGATGAGTACTATTTCTTAAACTCGGAAGTTCGCCATATTGGTGACGCCGATAAATGTTCTAGGACGTTGCCTTTTTGCTGCGACCACGCCTGGTTTTTGCGAAGTCCCACGTGTCGAAACCGCAGGAGGAAAAAAAATAAATACAGGCCTACGATATAAATAAATCCTAAAAGGATAAGAGACAACTATTAGACAAAGTACCAATAATTAAGATATTTCTTACCGCAAGTGCCTTTTCGTACTTAAGTGAAGACCTACTACATCAACGAACGCTCGACGGGAGAATGGCGATAAACGCCTACAGCCGGTCATGCGACACACATGAACATCGCACAATTCAAAAGTTAAGGGCGACATCTATTGCACGATATTATGCAAGCACAACTGGTTGCAGAAACAAAGATATCGAAAATCGGTTAAATTAATAGAAGACGGAAGTTAAAATGCGCGAAGTCGCTACAAAATTAATTTAATTACGGAAAATGTTCGTGAAGGAAGATGAACCTCTATATTTTCTCTTAAAACGTAACGAAATGCGAATCTTTTTCTATAAAATTCATTAGAATATTTTCCGGTTCTGTCTGTAGCGAATTCCGTTAGATCCGTCCTTAGTATTCTCATTTAAGATCTCTTTGGGTATTGTCACCGCAAAGTCAGCTAGTAGTCATTCTTCTGAACTTAAGCTTTCCATTAATAATGTTTAATTAAGTACGTAATTAATTGATCTTGGTCAATTAGATTCCAAATTTTATTGTCTCAATTTTGAGGTACCAAAATAATTTTCTAATTAAATAATTCATCATTAATTTCTTCTCTAACAGTAGCTTCATTTATCGTTGATTTTCGGAAGGATTACGTAGCTTTTCATATATAAGGTCGAGTTGGGAAATTCTGGTTCTCTCTTTGCTGTTGAAATGTCATCGCGAACACGTTGCACTGACGACGGATTGTGTGTTTGGTAATGACTTGTCGTAAGTAATTTTATTACTTCGCTATGCGACTTTGAGGCATTATTAAGGTTAGGGCATTGTTTCTCTTTTATATATTTTTTCGTTACATTAGTTTTCTTTCTGGAATTTAACAGGGTTCTAGTACTTGGTCGTTTCAAGTACGATTTAATTTCCTAATACGAGATTATTTTCTAGTAAGTGGTATTTTTAGAAGGCGAGCTTATTGTACAAGTATAGGATACTTTTGCCAATATGATGTAAATTCAAGCACGTGTGTAGTTCAAGGACAAGGTATTTTTTTAGTCATTTAATTCTATAACTTATGAACGGACTGTATATGGTGAGATTTTCGCGTAAATTTTCGTAGTTTTCGATATTTAAAAATTTGGTATAAGATTTTCTTATGAGGATAACTATCTTATTATTAGTTAAATTGTAAATTTCATTATAATAATTTTCTAGTAGTATTTTATTAATTTTTTTCACAAGTTGAGATTTGAAATTGTCGAGCGCGTGGTATTTTTCAAGCAGCCATTGGTTCAAAAGTTTGGTGATCCTTTTTCCAAGACGTTATTACCATCGGAAACGTAAGGTAGTGCTTTTTTCTTCTGCAACCCACAAGGTATGAATTGTGTCTATATTTTTTCGACTACAGACAATCAAAATTTATTCTGTCCAACAAATTTATTATTATCTATTGCATAAGTTTATTGTAATTGAAAGTCATAGTTTTTTTCATAAGTAAATTTCGAGTCAATCGATAACCCTTAATTTTGATTGCACAGGGTAATCAAAATTTCGTTACGTACTAGGGTCATGACAATTTTTTTTTCGATTAATTGTGGATAACGTAAGAAATTTTCTAAATTTCAAATATTCATTATCACTTTGTAGATTGGTATAGACCAACGTATGTCTAAAATTTATTTATTTATATTTTATAGTATATTTTCACTGTTCAATTTTCTTTATTACGATTTACAAGTTATAAATATATTGTTTTGTTTTCCTAATATTTAATATTCCAATTAGTATACTGAATGCACATGAATCTCGTTGTGAGATTTATCGAAAGATCTTTAGATAAATTGACCATCATTTACTTAGACTAAGCATACCATTTAGTAATTATAGGTTAATGATTTATATACTGAGATCCTATTGTTTTTGTTGTATAATTTTTTTTTGTCTAATTTCATCAGTATATTTTTGATTAAATTTCATTTCAGTAGCTAATTGCTTTTTGAATCCATATTAAACGTGCATTTATTTTTTTTTTGTTAATATAATATACCAAGCTACTATACTGGTGAACCATTTACTCGGTGTCACTTGGTCTCGCAGCCGAATATCTTCGGGGCAATCGTGTTATTGGGGTAAGTTATTAAATCAATTAGATTTTACGTTTCTGTAGGAAAGGCGCGTATAGCAATATCATATTGGTTTACCACTCTACAGATTCTCTGCTTGTAACATTTCCGCGTAGAAGAACTATTCACTAACAACAAACTTCACCTCAACAGTATACCTTGATAATAAAAAAAAATCGACCATCATTTCGAAAGTTGAGATCGACATTTTTTCGTTTTTGGCAGTTCTATACATGGCATTATAACACCAAGACTAATCGCTTGCAATAGTTTGGTGTTGAAAGGTTGTTGGTAGCGTATCAAATGCTACAGTAATAAGGGCAAACCTTAATTATTCTGATCATCAATAAGCAGTCGTAGAATCCACTAAGCAACAACTATTTAATAGCCAAGACTAAAGAATTTTTCAATTGTCTTACATTTTCATCCGATTTCGCAACACAAATATGTTTCCAAGTGTTTCTGTCAGACGGATGGAAACCCTTTTCCAAGACTTACACTTTTCATAAAGACAGCAATGGTTGATTTAGAGTTTGGAGTTCGATATGAAAAAATGTTACATAATTTTTCCTACGAGTTCATTAAATTTCTCAGTCAGAACGTTGCCTGGTTATGGTTGAAGTCATGTAAGTGGATGAGATTTGAACGATGTATTTGATCGAGGCTCAGATTAAACTGATGCGGAAGAAATATGTTTCTGATAGAATTCTTGGTTGGGGATCATCAAGCTTTTTAGTAGGAGGCAATCAAATATGAAATACCAAATAACGATAGGTTCGAATTTTGTTGGGCAATAGCTGGATTTTGGTGTGAATTTGGATTTTGCTGTGAATTTTGTCGAGTTAAAAAAGAAGGTGCAGATCTCGATAGGGATCGGTTTTGGGGTGATCTCGAGAGGGAGCTGATTGGAGATGATCTTGGGAAGAACTTAGTTGGGGATGATTTTGGGAGGGAACATGTTGTGTATGATCTTGTGTAAAACCGGGTTGTGGATGATCTTGAGAGGAACCGGGTAACGGATAATCGTGGGGATAATCTCGAAAGGGATCAGGTTGGAGATGAGATTGAAGCGATGGATTGTCAGGTGAATGACAACATGGTCAGGTGAATGACAACATCATCGCTATTTTTATGACGCACTTGTCATAAAAACAGCGATGGTTAGTTTAGCGTTTGTAAAGTGAAATTAGTCAATGGGCGGCGCTGAATGTTCTGCTATGATATCATCTGATGATTCGATTGTAGTAACGTAGTTATTTACAAATGAAACAGACATGTAAAATACACATCTGTAACTGTAAACATGGACAACACACCTCGTATTTTCCAGCTTTTTTACTTCTACTTAAGACATATTGCAGTGGAATTTGCTTTTGATTACTTATTAATCTTTTTTGTTCACACTACAACTTATGCTTCCAGCTGTTCAGTCTTGTAGATTCCTTGAGCTCACTTCTCTCGGGTCGATCTTCGCAGATATGGGCCAGGTTATATTTGAAGTAAAACAATAAACATTAATAAAAGACACATCTAGCTAGTTTACAATATTTAATAAAATAAAAAAAGAAAAAAAAATCCCTTTACCGAATGTACAGGGAGCTAAAGCAAATTAACAGTAGCTTAGGAGGAAAGACTTTTTATGAATATGACTCGCACAAAGAGAAAAACCCCCTGTGACTCTCGAACAAACATAAAATTAATAAATAATTGAGAAATTTGTCAAGTTTGACCTCTACTTTAACCCCTACAACTTAAACGTCAACAACTACAAAGTTATCGAAACCGCGTAACAGTCTTACAGTCATGCGCCAATAAAACACGACAAAATCAACCCACAACTGAAAAAAAATCCAACCTGAATTTAAAACGTTCTAGAATATTATCTTGAAGAAAAAACTCCACTAACTAAAAAAACATGACAACTTTCTCTAGTATTCATATACTACTTTAAATATCAAAATTATCGCAAATTATACACAAAATTATAAACATAAGCAAAATAATCGTAGTATCAATTATATAAATTAAATGTTTTTATAGAACTTACATCGATCTAAGCACTGATAACACAAAAACTACGTGAGAGATACCATACTTTATTTAATTCAACTCACCAACTCTCGTAAAAATCGAAATAACGTTACATGCACAGGAATAAATGCATAAACTAAAAATAAAAACCCGACTTTACTTAAAAACAGAGAAAAAAATGAATTTCTTATACTCTACAACCAGTTACATTGCTAGTCCTGATATCTCTAAATACATTTACCGCGAAAAATTCCTACATCTAATTCAATAGTACCAATACTGTCCGCATCCATACGTTTAAACTAATAAACATACAGAGTCAGTCAAAAATATAATTACAAATATAATAAATATAAATAAAATTCAAATGTTGTTCAAAATTTAAATCTTCCATCTTTTTCTCTCTCTCTCTGGATGGAAAAATCCACAACAATATGTCTCCGCTATTACTATTAAGCGTCGTCAGTTAACTAGTGAAGTAATTTAAAACCTGATAGGACGAAATTTGCTATACCTTATAGGCGATTTAAGCTCTTAAATTACTTCACTAGCTTAACTGATGACGCTTAATAGTAATAGCAGAAACATATGTCTTAAGCAGAAGTAAAAAGCTGGAAAATACGAGGTGTGTTGTCCATGTTTACAGTTACAGATGTGTATTTTGCATGTCTGTTTCATTTGTAACAAATGCGTAATACGTGCTTAACGTATTGATATACTTAAACCTTTTTTGTGCAGTTATTTGTTGTGAAATTTGTCTTTCCCACTATCATGCACTGACGAATCAATAGTAAGATGAAACACATGTCTGCATGTCCGAAAAGCAATTTTCATACAACTATGAACTTGTATTGTGGTCTCCGCACCCGATTTTAAGTAATATTTTTTATATTATTAAAAACTTTTTTTGTTTTGCAGTTGTTTTGAGCCTATACCCACTCAAATATGTTTCAAATTATTTAGAAAATTAAGGGTATATTACTCAGCCAACGAACAAATAATTAATGCCTCGTTAGGAGTTTTACAAAAACTAGATTTAACTCATTTACTTATTCTTAATTTTTATTTAACATTAAAATCAGTGTACGCCTATGTACATCACTACAACAACGCCACCACTACTAAACGGCCATAACAATTACTTCAACTGAAACACCGAAAACTACGCTACTTCTGAATGTTGATGACACTAACTAGGAATTGCCATTGCAGTGCTGGAATGTCGTGTAATTTAACGGATGTTTTGTGACAATTATGTGCCCTGTGCACAAAGCAGGTTCATCTATCTAGCTTTCTAGTTAATTAGTTAGTTCTGTTTTGACTTTCAGACTTCTAAGAATCAGCTTCAGTTGAGTAGTAAAGGATTAATTGATTAACTTGAAATATTTAGACGGTGAATGCCATGCATGTAAGCGAAACGCTAATTATTTCCATTAACGGAAAACAAACACAACTAACAATATGATGTAGGGAATTCGTGTTTCAATTATTGGTTAGGAATTCTAATCAGTGTCATCGGCTTATGCAGTTAGTTATAAAATCGTTAAGGCCTTGACCGATTGTCTGAGATGATATACTGTCGCGTAAACTGAAATAGTTTACTTAATGTAATAATTACGCGAACTGGGGGAGGCGAAATGCGAGAGAATTCACGTAGGATATGCTTCTTCTAATAATACTTTGACTTATCTCTATTACATATTGCTATAGACTTTTCCCCGCAAATATTTTGAAAAGTTTTATTATTTAAGATTGTACAATTATTTTGGATGCCAGTGTATAATTTTT
This sequence comes from Melolontha melolontha, assembly GCA_935421215.2. Lineage (NCBI taxonomy): Eukaryota > Metazoa > Arthropoda > Insecta > Coleoptera > Scarabaeidae > Melolontha > Melolontha melolontha. The sequence goes on along the minus strand of OW285240.1, from coordinate 131,531,808 downwards.
GAAATTTATTATCTATGAATGTATTTTTATTTTGAACTGATATTTATATTTGACTTGTGTAGTTGTAGCACGCCGTTTTGTATTGCTGTATCCGCAGACACAAATGTGGAGTGTAGTAAGGAAGTTGTGTTTTCTGAAAAGATAAATCTTTATCTTTGATTATTAATTTCGGTTTTTGTTTTTGAATTAATTGTGTTGTTGTGCTTGAGTATATCTCATTACCGTTTTATATACGAGTTTGTGATTCTCGTAATTTGATTTTTAACACTTTCTTACACACACCGTATCTCGAGTTTTTTGTGAATATATTCTTACGTAAGTTTTATATTATTAAAAGATATTTTCATATTTAAAAAAGTTAATACTGTATTTGCTTATGTATAATTCTTTTCGTATTGATATTTAATCTTAGTGATTTGAAATAAATGACAAAGAAGGTTCTTAAAGTTTCTAGTTAAAAAAATCTGTTAACGATAAATTTTATACGTTGTTATATCAAGGGCATTTTTTCATGTGACATGCACATGCGTTAGAGTTAGAGTTAGAGTTTGTTTCAAGCTGTCATATCTTGTTGTTTACTTTGTTTATTGAGGGAGAAATTAAAAAGTATCTTTGGAATTTATTGGTTTTAATTTTGCTCGGTTGTCACTAAGGAAGTTTTGATTATATGCTACGGTCATTTTCATATAATATTTTTAACTTAATAATATTGTTTAATGAGGCAATATTTATCTTTATACTTCATAAAGATATTTTTTTTTATTTTGTATTAAAGTTTCATTTAAAGTTTATTGTGTTTTTTATTTAACATTACTTCAAGAAGTTTACAAGTAACTTAAAGACATTATAATTATAACATTTCTCAATACTCTTTTACTGGCGCATTATAAATTTGTAGAAGAGAAAAACCACGTTTTCCGATTGGAACCCTGAGGGAAAAGCAGTATCATCTTGAAAATTAACCGACTGAATAGCTAAGCTGGACAGATTAGTTGTGAATTGTGAATTAGCAAAGTACAGCATCACAATTCATAGCAATATGCAACTTACTCCTTACAATATTGCGAAGGTCATTGGTGCGACTTTTTGTTCCATTCCCGAATATCAATTACGGCATTTTCTTGATCACTTTAGTTTTAATTTTTTTTATTAGTTTTTCCATGAATTTGAAAAATTTACTTTAAAAATTTTTAAATTCTTTCCACTTTACCCATCTTATAGTTTATTTGGCTACTTCCGATTGCTTTTCATTATCGATCCCATATAATTGAAGCGTCTGGCTTGTTCGATGTTCTGGTCTTCTGGTTTATTATGGTATATTTAATGATTTGTTGTTATTATCAGAGTGTTTGCCTTGTGTACATTTATATTTATATTTGTTCTCTTTAATTCATCATTAAAACTGTTAGATTATGTTAAAGTCTCCTACGTGTAGACGTTTTATTTTTTTGTACAAATCTTTTAAATTGTCCAGCCCTCAACACATTCCGTATTTTTAAGTTTCCTATACATAATCTCGGTTACAATATTGTTATTATTATCATCGTTTGAGTACCCGAGTAACCGTTCTAACTAGTATTTGTCGACTAAATTACACCAAAAATGAACATAATCTTTACAATGGACGGAGACGATTAATGATTTGGAGATGAGAGGAGTCGTCCTTTGTTGGAACACTTCTTCGCGCATAGACATACAATTGCAAAGGCTTTTCTAAACGGTGCTTCAACATTCGTAAATAATATTTGTTTGACGTAGAACTATCCATCGTAAATTTACAAAATAATCAACGCGGCAATTGTAGCACGATGTGACGCCTGAGCTACTTCGATGTATCCCATTATGTGTTTGCGGAACATGTATTATTTCATATGCGAACGCAATAGTATTATATATTTATGTATGTATTTTCCATGTTTAGTTTATAAATATTTTAGGAAAATGTTTTATTAATTTTTCAAAATGCAGACGGTGGAATATTTTTTTTATTAAAAAAATAATTATGCGCTTCCAGCGATGCGATGTGTACACAATAATTTTGCGTATGAAAATTTCAAACTTGCCGTACCCGAATTGCAATAACAAAAATAGAAGTGTTGGTATGTTTTATGCACGTCCATGTCATACAGAATGTTTTACGGCGATGTGCATGTTTTATAATGATGTGCATACGGTTTAAGTGCATGTATTGAATATATACGTTGGAACGATGAAAAGTGTTTTTCTACGTGTCGTTGTTAAATTTTTACATGACTTTTTATAATATAAAATGTACCAATGCGCGATAAAACAATAAAATTTCGATAATTTCGACGAAATTCATTATTTATTCGTTAATAAGATAATATTGATCCCTGTATTAAGCCACGTTATAAAGTTATACATTCTCTAAAAAAAGGAACCTAGCTTTTTCAAAATAATAGAAATTAATAATGTTGATTGAATCTGCTGATACTTGCTGAAAAACCATAAAAGATGGCATTGAAGTAAAACACATTTTTTACTAATTTCCAGTATAAATTACAATATATTATATATACTATACGAGCTGTCCCGTATCGTTATGTTCAAATTTTAGGGGTGTAAAGTAGACTTCATTTCAAGTAACAAAAACGCAAAACTTGTATATCCATTTTTATTTGTTTCAAAGTTACAGATCTATGAATGTGATTGTCATATAATGAAAAAAAATTATTTCTAAAGTCAATAAAAACTAATTTTACTTAAGAAAGTTCAATTAATAATATTTTCGAAATGTCCACCTCCTTGTTGAATGCAGGCTTGTGCCCGTAAGCCAACAGAAGAAGTACTTATCCGAATTTCATACTTATTTTGTCGGATTTGCTCGGCAGCCAGGTGAATACGATCCAACAACTCTTCTCTTGTGTTCGAAACTTGCGCGTAGATCAAATTTTTCATGTACCCCCATAAATAAAAGTCAACCGGATTAAGATCGGGTGATCTGGGTGGTCATGCAACAGGACCACCCCGACCAATCCATCTTCGATAATTGACGTTAACCCAATTTCGGATAGCAATTCCGAAATGCGGTGATGCCCCATCCATGTGAAACCACATGTCTCGTCGAACATTCAGTGGGACATCCTCTAACAGACCTGGCAGTTCGTCAATAAGAAATTGAAGGTAATTCTCGGCATTTAACCTCCCAGGAAGAACGACAGGACCAATCAACAAGTCATCTATTAGGGCCGCCCAAACGTTAATAGAAAATTCATGTTGAAATTTAGATGGGCGTATAAATTTGGGATTTTCTGATGACCACCTGTGTAGGTTTCTCAGATTTGTAACACCACTTCTCGTGAACGTAGACTCATCTGTCCAGAGGACTGTTCCGCAGAAATTAAAATGAAGCCGTGACTGTCTTAATATCCAGGTAGCATAAACCAGACGAGCATAGTGGTCTGCCTCAAGCAAACCGTGTCACCTGCGATAGTGATAAGGGTATAATCCCTCACGTTTTAAAATTCGCCAAACTCGTTCGTGGCACTCCTAGTTGTCTAACTATTTGACGTATACTGATAGTTGGATCCCATGTAACGATAGCTACTGCTTCTTCCTCTAAGTCTGCTGGCAAATTTACTCCTCGGTCGAAAAGATAATCACGCAGTCCGCATTCCCGAAATGGTCTGTGTACTTCCAGAAACGTTCTGTAATGAGGAATGCGCCTATCGGGAAATCGATGTCGGTATTCAATAACTGCTTGACGTGCACTGCCATTAGAAGAAAATCGGTAAGGCATTTTGAATAAAGAAAACGCGTCCACCCACTAATAAGTTGTTGTATGAACTGAAACGTAATGTAATCCTTTATTAAAAAATGCAACGTTAACAGTCATCTGAACATTTGTTTATTGTATGATATTCATGGTTCAGCACTTACGAAAATTTTGTAGATCTCCAAGAAATTACTGTATGCACTACGACACGTGTTTATTTATTTTAGGATAACATTTTATTATGAGACGTTAACAATCACAGGCCTGTTATTGAATCGTATAAAGTTTTTTTAAATAAAATCAGTTTGTATTGACTTTAGGATTACATTTTTTTTCATGATCTGACAATCACATTCGGTAACTTTGAAACAAATAAAATTGAATATACAAGTTTTGCGTTTCTGTTACTTGAAATGAAGTCTACTTTACACTCCTAAAATTTGAACATAACGATACCGGACAATTGTATATTCACAAAGAGAGAAGAAGTTACGATGTAGCTTCTTCAGATATTACCTTACTATTAACCCACATTCTATCAATTTATGAATTTCCCACTAACTTTTTCCTTGGGTTTTACCTATCCAAAAAACTCTTAGAAGATAATAAAGAAAATACTAATTTTTCAGCAAGATTTACAATTAGGCAACTTCTTTACTTTTTCGTGCAGTACTTCGATGGGGCGGGGGCGGGCCGTCGAAATACTGCACGAAAAAGTAAAGAAGTTGCCGGGAAAGGGTTTGCGGCCCTTCGCAACGGCTGGTTATCCGATCTCTCTAAATTTACGCGACCGGTCACTAAACACACGCACGAGCGCGCCAACATACAAAACCCTACACTTACGCTTTCACACAAACACAAAACCACACACCCAAAGAGAGACGCAAGCTGCCAGCAGCAACCAACACACAAGTTCATACCCAGAAAGAGACACAAGCTGATAGCAGCGAACAACACATATGTTCCCACCTTGCTATCTGTTTTTGGAATACTAAGGCATAATTTATTATTATCAATTGGAATGTATCTTTTAATTTAAACCATAGCAACTCAATTATTTAACATTTGTATTCTGTCATTTATATTTTATATCCTTGACAAAGGCATCATTGCCGAAACATGTAGGGTTGTTTTAAATATATATACTTTGAAGTAAACCACACCTTTAATCGCCGACTGATTAAATTTACTATATATATATATATATATATATATATATATATATATAATTATAGAATACCTCACTTTATTGACTTACTGTATAAAATGTGTGTAGGTGGACAAACTCAGTCGCCAATAAAATAAATCCATTAAAATTTTGCTTATCCAGCGTCGGAAGCAATGTTTATTTTACATTCTGCAGCTTTCGAATTTCAATCAGATTCGTATTTGGTGGTCGTGTTAGGTAAAAAGCACCGATGTAATCGGCAAGCGTTTTTCACAGCCGGCGCTTCAAACCGAGGCTAGGACATCCGTACGTCGCCGACATCGTGGCGACGGCGTGGTACCGTGACGAAAACCATTTTCGACTGAAACTTAACTTATATGAACTGTAATTCGGGCGTGCCAATATTTGTTCTGACATGTTCGGCGTTTTCAGAAGTACATACAAAGTTTGCTCGTTATTAGTTCGAAAATTGAAGCTGGACTTGTGATAAAAATTAAGTATTTTCACCAATAAACTTCTTTTTGTTATAGTCAGCTTTATTTTCGATTTTCTGTAATTACTACTGCATCGTGAATAAGAACAAATTATTTCAAAACTTTAATAATTAATAATGGCTTACATTACGATTGTGGTTAGTATCCATGTTTAACTTAATTTTACTTCACATATAGCCATACTACAATGTGAACCTGTATTTCCTTGCTTAGTCTTAACTCAAAATTTCCAAGCTTCGGTCATGTTTTAATGTCGTATGTTACAATAAAAGTCGAAAGAGTTTGGATAGAACTGAGACACTCTCACAACTAAACATTTTTGAACTAATTTGCGGTGACGATTTACTCTTATTGGCAAATAAAGATATATGCAGAATAATAATTTGAAGTATCGGGATGTATACACGAACTCACACGATGTTTTGAATTCGAAAATAATAGAATTGTCAACGTAATTAGAAAAAATATGAAATTACAATAGAAATCAAAATCAATATATATGATAGTGTTTGCATCCATATACTATCTTACAAATGCGAAAATTGATCATTGAATGATTTGCTAAAAAGCAAAATGGCACAGCAACTAGAAGGGATAGAATTAAGGACGATATAGTACGTGATGGAATGAATATGGTACTGATACAAGAGCAGGTAGATAGAAGGTAGTTGTAATGGTTTTGGGTGCCTGAATCTTATGATGTAGGTAAGGGAAGTCTAGCAGATCTGGAAGACAAGGTGCTGAAGAAAAATGCTTAAATTAGCTTTCGCCAATTGATTCAATTGTCTACAACCATGTGGCAAACTTTCTATGTTCGAGACAGAAAGTTTGTCATGCAGTTAAAGTAAATGGAAATAACAGAATCGGCGGTCCTTCGGTCTAGATGGCTAGCTCGTGGCCGTCTTCCACGCCGGATGACACCAGAAGGAACTTAAATTGGACTCATCCAAGCGATCTTCCAATTAATTGCAGTGTAATAACTAAACCAGGTCATGTATTCACAATATCCATTTCATCAACACGACCTTGTTAAAGTTACAATCTTACACCACATCATCTTGTAACTTATCATATCATTTTGTAATCAGAGCACTAGGCTAAATTGACACATTTAAATGGTATATAACGGGAGAGCAAGCAGCTGCAAAGCCAGAGTGGGTACAAGCCTAGTGCCTCATATTTACAATGTAGTATTTACTGTTGTTACCGTTGTTGTTATCGTTATTGAATTATATGTTATTATTTAATCGTTGTCCTGCATATTATTCATCACACTGATAAACCTGCTGTGTAAATGGAACTGGCTCGGCATCAATGTTACCTCCGGGACCAGGTGACATTACATGGCGATCCTACCTTTAGTTAGATGATCAGATATTACATGGTGATCCTACAATCCCATCATCTGATATTACATGGCAATCCCACTTCTGATATTAAAGCAGCCCCAAATTAATTAGCGTATACTTAGAGCCCTAGTTGGCAATATACCACGTATATAGAAGGTGAATAAAATATTACAAAATAATAAATATAAATATAAATAAAAATAAAAGAAAAGCGTCTCTTATCAAGTAGTTATTTCTTGGGCTGTTATCCAGATAGCGTGTAAAAAAACTACAGAAAGCTGATTCCAGTAATTAAGCTTCCAAATCAAGGCATACATCTACCCCAATGGGTGATTATAAATTCTTAATTAACGTTAACGATAATTCAAAACCGTACAAAAATGCCTCGACTATAGAACACAACCAACTTTATTAAAATGCAAAACAAAAGTCAAAGTGACGGAGGACCAAAATAAACGCTATCTCCCTACCACACTTCGATTCCTACAGCGACGCGTATATCGGCCGAACATAATTCCAAAGACTTAGCAAAATTGCACATTCGAGTATTGCTTGACAAAATCTCGTAACAATGGGTAGCTCTACATCATAAGTAGTAGAAGATAAAGGACCTTATTTATCACATCTAGATTACTCTTTCTATTCCCTGAGGTTTGAATTTGCATCCAAAAGAAAAAGTTTTGAAACCGTAAAAGCGATGAAAATGATTGAAACCGAAAGAAAAATTTCTAGCATTACAATCAAAAGCGAGACATTCGATTGAGTAGTGTCAGGATTTAAAAAGATAATGTATGGAAAGATATAATTATTTGTTTTAATATAAATTTTAGTTAATTAATCCATTAATCTTCACTACATGAACAGCCAACAATGTATGCAATTGACTGCAATGCATTTCTAAAGAAAGTAAATCAATCTTACAAGTTTATTACATCGCTATAGCTAGACAAGTAATACATGAAATAACGTAGAAAATGTAATAAATTATGTTATTCTTTTAAGTCAAATTATATCGAAATCTTGTTTTGACATAGTTAAGCATAGTTCATAGGCTTAAACATTCTTATAAGTCTGAACATTATTAGAGCTTCAGTGTTTTTAATGATTTATGAGACCTATTGAGATCTATTAGAATTAAATCCTTCGAACTGATGCAACGTATAAAAGTATGCTTTATAAATTCTCTGAATTTTTCTGAAGATGCAGACACTCCTTTTTAGCAAAATTTCGGATTTTATTGCATGCCCACTTCAAAGCCCTTGTTTAGATTAACGTTCACACAGCCTTAAGCTTCAATCTTAAGGACATCGATATATAATTGAAATGTTTAGTTTTAAAAATTATTAAAGGAAAATTAATAGTTGAACTCTATATCAGTATTAGTTTAATTGTATTGCATTATTGATGCCCTTAGCAGGTGTTAAACTGGAAAGAAAAGTTAAAATTAGTTACATTTATGTAAAGTAGCTGTTTTCTGTTATAGTTTTGCTGTCATTTACTTGTAAATTATCTAATTTATATAACCTTCGACCTACATACACTTCATTTAACATCTTTGTATAATGTTTATCTGCATAAAATTTGTTCTGTGTTTACATCATAACGTCTGAAAGATAAACATTATTAAATTATATTGATGTTGTTACAGCATAGATAATGTTACACGGATAAATTATTCATAAGGGCTATTACTATGTAATATACATATGCATGTATGTAAAATTTTGATAAACTATCCTTTGTGATCTATTAAACAAAATAAATATATTAGAAATTCATTCAAAGTTTAAATAGAAAAACTCAAATAAATTCAAATAATATGGGAATTCATTATTAGTACTATTTTCTAATATTTGACATCATCGAAATAAATTTAACATTGTTCTTGCATAATCTGAAGAAGATATACACAAAACTCTCTTGAATTTCTTTCGTATAGTATAACAGTTGTCTTTCTCTCTAATATGTTACTAATGTATCGCCAATAAAAATAATCGAATATTTACTAAATGGTATTAAACCCAGCTGATGACGAAATGGTGAGCTTACTGTGTCGAAAGCCCCAGGATCGAATCCGCGACTTTCTCCGAGAAGGGTTTCGTGATTTTCTTTCTCGTTTAAGGTGAATGTCGACAGTCAAATATCTTAAGACATTTCACGGACGCTGGAGTAATAATAACTTAAGTTATTGGAGTATGCTAAGACATGAATTATTATTATCGAATATGTTATAATATTTATATACTGTAGTTCTCCGAGAAGGGTTTCGTGATTTTCTTTCTCGTTTAAGGTGAATGTCGACAGTCAAATATCTTAAGACATTTCAAGGACGCTGGAGTAATAATAACTTAAGTTATTGGAGTATGCTAAGACATGAATTATTATTATCGAATATGTTATAATATTTATATACTGTAGTTCTACCAGTACAATATTTATTTTCTTTTTCAATCATTAATTTTTCTCTCGTTTATTTGAATCTTCCCCTGAACTTACTTTAAACTTTCAGTAACTTTTCCTGATGAATCAAAATTCGTAAATGTCATTTAAGAATCTTTCTTTTCCTAGCCCCACAGAAACCTATTTTCAATCTAGAATTATACTTTCGTTTATTCTTTGAAAGATTGGTCCTGATTCGACGAATAATGATTATATCTTTATCAAAAGACTTATGAATTACGCACTAAAACTAAGTTTCCCCACAATTAATAAAGCTAATAAGACATTGGTACCATACAGACTTTCTTATAAAAATTTGTCCCCATGAAAGATTCCAACCCATAATACTTCTAGCCAATTTTCCATGCGAACGTGTTAAATACTGCATTACGAAACGCGCTATTTTCGAATCATTTTAAACATTTTAAATTAATTTTAGGGAAGAGATAGATAGTTAAGTAATTTTCACACATAATTTCGTCGTCAAATGAATATCTAAATAATTATCTCTCATTTTTAAAATAACTGTTAATTAGTACGTCCTGTATTCAAAACATTTTAAGCATTCTAAATTACATTGGTGAAACAAATAACATAGAGAACAGAACACTCTACATCAGATTAGAGAAATAAGTAACAGAACAATTAATAGGTCTTAGGTTCGAATTTTGCTCTATACGACGATTTTATATAACACGAATTCGTTGAGCAATTATTAATGTAGGATTAAACGAACATATTACATGCATATTAATAATAATTCAAGCGTTCCTGTGGTAACTGTTATATCGTCGTAACGTTCAATTCACAATTTGCCCTTCCGTTTGATTATAGTGCTTCTTTCGGCTGCCACATCAATGATGAAAATATAAAATAATTGAAATAATCTTCTTATAGATTTGAATAGAAAATAAAGAATTAGATAAAACTTGACATTTCTTTCCTTACGTAAACATATAAATATAACGCATATTTGAACATTCTCCGCGATAGATTTTCAACGAATTTGTATGGATTTTAACATAAAGAATTCAAATTTGGAAGAAGTAAAGGAAATTAATAAAAATAATTAAAACATATTATGGTCCATAAAAAGAAGACCAATTGTTATATAACTTATTGTTATAATTGATAGCAATTATGTAATCCATGACAATAATACATTAAACATAATTATAGCAGTCTATAATTATAATGCGTAAAATACTAAATTTATTATAGTTGTTTATGTACCAAGTCAGTAAAGTGATTCTTTATTGAACGAGTCTGAGATTATGAGCCGAGCGAGCAAGACGAGTATCAGGCGAGTTCAATAAAGTCAGTTTACTGACGTGGTGCATACAGAATTTTATCGCCAACCGCAAAAATTTATATTTAAAAATGGACATATGTATTATAAATTATCACAATTTATTATGACAAAGTAAGCACAGAAAAACAACAACGAATAAAAAACAAATCTACTTATTACTTGATATATTAATAATTAATAATTAATAATAATCTTTATTTAAGAGCATGTAGCTCGTAAGTCTCAAAATATGTACAGTACAAGATACAAGATATAATATATACACCAGAAAATACATGACATTGCAGTATATACAGTACCGAATACAAGACATCATACTACAAGCAACAAACAATAATAATAATGGTCAATGCAAAACACTGATAAAACTAAACAAAAACACAACATATGCCCCTACAGAACAGTGTATATATATATATATATATATATATATATATACACGTCAGGGAACATAATGTAAAAATTGTCGATCAATAATGCAAAAAAGGTCACAAAACAAAATAGAACAAAATGAAACAAAAAAAAAAACATATTATTGCGAAGAATGTACAGTGCCATACCAAAGCAGGGAACATTAGATAAGCCAATGATACCATCTATATCTAAACAGTCTCTTTAATATAAATAACACACTTTCGTTTAAAGTTTATTATATTACTACTAGCTTTAATATCATTAGGAAATTCGTTATATAATTGTAGCCCCTTGTAAAAGAGACTATTTTGGCTGTAATTGGTCCTGACTTTATTTAAGTAAAAGTTACCCTTAGAATTACCTCGGGTATTGCGATCGTGGACCTCACTAACAAACCTACAGTGACCCAAAAGATGACTCGGTAGTAATTGGTTAATCATTTTATATATGAAGAGCATAGTATTAAGGGTCACAGTTTGTCTTACACTCAATAAATTTGCAGTTTTTAACATATCATTTCTGCTTGTTCGCCTATGACATCTTAGAATAATTCGTAAAGCTTTATTTTGCTTTTTCTGAAGAACTCCCATTTCTGACTTATTCATCAAAAATAGTAAGGTTGAACAAAAATGAAAATGTGGTGCTATAATTGTTTTGTATATTGTCATTCTTGTCCAAGAACTTAGATCGTTTGCGACTCGTCCTAATACGTTGATTTTTTTAGCTACTTTATTGGTGAAATAACTAAAATGCTCCGAAAAAGTAAGATTCTCATCTATTATACACCCAAGATATTTGAATTGCCTTACCCTTTCAATAGCCGTATTGCTGATATTTAAGTGGGGATTGTTTGATAATGCTTTCTTATTATATTTATTTTGTATAATTATCATTTTGGTTTTATTTGAATTTAGTCCAAGGGAATTGTTATTTAGCCATTCCAATATGTTATTAAGATCTTCGTCTAATGTATCTATGATATCCCGCACTGTATCACCCGAAACATATACCAATGTATCGTCCGCAAAGAGCTGAATGTTACATTTTTTAATTACTTTCACCATATCGTTTATATACAAAATAAAAAGTGTGGGTCCCAGCACAGTTCCATGGGGCACCCCATGCTCATTCATCCTGGACCCAGAAGTATTACCATATTTTGTCACCTGTATTCGCTCACTGAGGTATTCTCGAAACCAAGCCAAAACGTTGTCTCCAAACCCATACCTTGCCATTTTCAGCAATAATAGTCGTCTGTTTATGGTTTCGAAAGCACGTTTAAAATCCAGGAATACCACTCCAATAAGTTTTCCCTCTTCTAATGTTGCTTTCCAGTCAAATAGAACACTCTGTAGCGCACTCTCACATGAGTTTTTACCTCGGAAACCTGCTTGAAATTCACTTAAGATGTTGTTTGTTTCTATATAGTTTATTATTTGTTTATTTACACATAATTCCAACAATTTTTCATATGGTGGCACAATATTAATGGGCCGAAATTCTTCACTCCTTATGGTGCCATTTGTCTTCTCTATTGGAACTACGGTATTTAGTTTCCAGTTCTTTGGAAATTCCGCCTTCTTTAAACTTGTGTTGATGAGATTAAGAATCTTATCTCCTATTGTTTCGAATGCTGCTTTTAGTATTTTAACCATAATGCCGTCTGTATTGCTTTCCTTGTTCGGCATATTGTTTACGATCGCTCGCAATTCAGACATTTCCAACCTGCGAAAACTTTCCATCCCACAATCAACTTGTATATGATCAACACTCCCTAGAAGTGCTTTACTTGGTATTATGTTTTCCACTATTTCCGTAATACTGTTAAAAGCAAACGAACAACCTAACACATTATAAAAATTAATTCCTGCAATGGAAGAAGTTTCAATTGAACATGCTTGAAGATTATTATCTATGTTAATAACTTGTAAACCGTTAGTAGAATTATTATTGGTAACTATCCTGTTAGTTTGACTTTCACCTAAAATCGTCTTTGCCATTTTCATTTTATTGAGCACAGATTCCTCAACATAGGACTCTGCAATCGTGTCGCTTTTCCATCCTCCGTGGCGTTTTAAATTTTCCTTATTGCCGCCTGCGTTTAAGACAATAAAACACAATTTATTTTACAATACATTTGATACCTTAGCTATTTTTCTGCTTTACATAATCGCCGTTCAAACTAAAACATTTGTAATAACATTTCACAAGGTCTTCTATGCTGCCTGGACATTCAGTTAGTGTCAAATTGTTGAACCAGTCACTAGTGCGCTCTTTCAGTTCGTTGTCAGTTCCATAATGGTTTCTGCTCAATAAATTCTCTCAATTTGACGAAAAGATAATCGTTCAGGACCAATTCCGGGCTATAAGGCAGATATTTAAAAACTTATCACTTAAGGGGGTGTGTACGATATTGTAAACATTTTGTTTTGAAGTGGGAGTGGCTCTGTAATCTGGTAATTTTAAAACCAACCGCAAAAAGGGCGACAAAGAATCGACGTCGTTTCAATATTTACACGCACTTAGAGATCGTGAATTTAATTTGCTCATGTTATTCTATTTTTTTGCAAACATTTAAATTGTATGTTTTGTTTAACTGGTACATATATACATTCCGTAAGGTCGTTGTATAAGTGGAATCTTCTTTTCAGAAAATCCGAATAATATTTCTGTTTTCTTAGTAATTCGAAATGTTTAGAACCGAACCTTTACACAAATCTGTCATTAGAGTCTTATTATAAAAACTTTTTTTTTAAGTTCGGTAAGTACCTTCGATTATTTGCGATGATATTATTTGTGATATTCAAAATGTTTTTGTTTTATACAAATGGTGAAGTTTTATCAACCCAAAAATATTTCAAATTGTTTTTGTTATGTGCGCTGTTGAAGCTGTTCGACTTATAATGGACACACATCAATACAGGTTCCCGTCTGTTTCGATTGTATTTGCTTGTTGGAAACCACATACCAAGTCTTACAGTTGTCATGAGGATGGCCCTGGTTGGGTTGACATGATGTTCACATTATTTGATGTGCGGCACTGAATGTTCTCCCATATTGCCTTTTATGTCTTGACTGTATGCGGTAAGGTAGTCTTTGTTGTAAAATTGATCTATCCGGCAACATGGACTCACACGCGTCCATACTATAACGAAACACGTGTCTGCATGTCTAAATCACCATTTTCACACAAATATGCTCTTGTATTCTCCACGCCCGATTTTAAAGAATATTTTCGCTATTACTTAAAATTTTAAATTTATTATTGGTATTACCTCTCTCCAAATGATACATATTTGCCAACACATTCTGTATCTGTAAACATGGCGAAACACCTCGTATTTTATCAACATTCACTTCAACCAAAGACATCTGTTTCTGTCTTACGACGTCATCAGTCTGGCTAATAAAGTGACGTTTAACAGCTCGGAACAAATAGCAAATTTCGTTCTATCAGATGGCGCCAGTGTGCCAACTCGTGCATCTGACGGAGAAAAGAGACTACACCAATAATAGCGGTTTCGTCTCGACAGGCTAGGCCTATACATAAAGAAGAAAAAATACGTATATTGGTGTATTTCATTAACTTGTCGCCAGATTGCGGAAAAATATCAAATAAATTTAGTATATCAATGCGTAAGGCGCATTATTCTACTAAATTTCTTTCGTAAATTTGGAGATTCGAAATATATTGGAAATTTATATATTAAGTTGATGGATAAATTAGCAATGTTTTATTGATCTCAAAAATATGTAGACTGTAGTCTTTCCTATTTGAATTAATAAAGATATCTTTGACCTACCTTTATTGATTTCACATTCTGAATTCGGAGATCCAATTACTTTTGGAACAACCTAGCAAGATTATAATTACTCCCATTTACGAATATAATTACTGTATAGCGTTGGACAGAAACTTTGTTAATGATGAATAAGCTGACCTATGTGAACTATTTTTTCATTGTCGATATCAAACCGTAATCCTTATATTGAATATTAAATTGAATTTCTTCGAGTAATTAGAATCATTTACTTTTTATTGTGTCCCCGACTTTTTTGTTCGTCATTAGACAAACTCAAAGCAACCAAACAAAACCATTTCACTACATACCTCGAAATTTGATATGACAATAATCATGGATTCCATTCTACTCTGGAGTGTTTAATTGAATCAATAAGCAGGTATGTATATATTTACATTGTCGAAACGTAGATAGCCCGGCTTGATAACTCATTATCTCGGCATTCCACTGTTGATTCAAGCAGTTCAATGTTTAAATGTTAAATATCTTAAGCGTCCCTCGGGCCTTGTTAGCAGATTATGTGACTCGACTTCTATAGGATTGAATAACTCGGACTAAATGAAGAATTTCACTATTACAGCACAATTAGCGTGTAAGTGGAGTATAAAATCTATTGTTTTAAATCAGTTTGGAAAACATAAAAGAATTTTTATTTTATACAATTTAAGTTCAATAAATTTAGAGTGAAATCATGGATGAGACGATTGTTATTAAAATAATTACATATTAGCATTAAAATAAAATGTATCAGGTCGATGCATACTTTTGGCTTGGAGTAATCGCTTCTTGTTCTTGAATTATGTCTCTCTTGTGTTCTAACCAAAAAAACTATGCCTAGTCAGTGACTATAGCAGGAAATGTAAAAATTTATAATTAATTCATGTTTCAGACACTTTTTGGTGTAACATTTTAGTAACTGGCATAGACTAAATGTTGAGAATATATTATTTTGTCTATTTATTTCATTTCTGGGAATAAAAATGTTTTGATATTATTTCTTTATTTGTGTTTTAGCATATTATCAATGATTTTGGGATTATATCCATTATTTTCTGCTATCATTTTAATAGTGTTTACTTGCTCTTTAAAATCGTCAGTGTTTAATAGTATGTGTGTTGCTCTATGTATGTAACTATAGAATGTTAACATTTTTATTTTTAAGACATTGTTTTCCTTTCGCGTGTAGTATATTATTTGTAAATGTAGGTTTTCTATAAATTTTGTATGACAACCGAAAAATTTATTACTTGAATTATACTCAAATTTTAATTGGTTTAAATTCCATAACATATTGCTGTGGACTTTTCCCCATAAAAATATTAAAATTTATGTATTTATCTTTGAACAGTTATTTTGAACGCAAGTGTATAATTGTGAAATTTATTATTTTTTGTGAAAAAAGCTGGTTTTATATTCTAAGCCTGCGCTCTTGATTTAACCGTTACACAGACACAAGTGTACTCTGAATTAAGAAAGACGTGTTTATAAAAAGATAAATCTTTATCTTCTTCAAAGTAACTTCGGGTTTATTTTTGATTTAATTGTGGTTGGTGCTGTGTTAATTCATTACCGATATTTTATACGAGTTAGTTGATCTCGTAATTGTTATATTTTACACTTTCTTACTCACGTGTCTTGAATATATTTTTTACGTAAGTAATATATTATTAAAAGATATCTTATTATTATTTTGAATGAATTGAATATTGTATTTTTCTATTGTGTTAATTATCGTATTGATTTAGTCTTAGTTACTTGATATAAATAACAAAGAAGGTTTTTAAAATTTCTAGTAAAAAAATTCTGTTAACTGTAAAATTTAGTACGTTGGTATATCAAGGGCATTTTTTGTCACATGTGGTTGCACATGCGTTAGAGTTTGTTTCGGTCCGTCAAATAGTTTTGATTTTGTTTTTCTTGGGAGAAATTAAAAAGTTTCTTTGTAATTTATTATTTTTAATTTTGATCGGCTGTCATAAAGGAAGTTTAGACGTATGCTGTGGTCATTTCCATGCGTTATTTTTACCTTTATAATATTGTTAGATGAGGCAATTTTAATCTTTATACTTTATAAAGATTTTTTAAAATTTTTTTTTTTATTTTTTATTAAATTTTCATTTAAATTTTATATTGTGATTATTATTTAACCTTACTCCAAGAAGATTACAAGTAACTTATAGAAATATAATTATAACATTTGTCAATACTCTTTTACTGGCGCATTATAAATTTGTAGAAGAGAAAAACCACGTTTTCCAATTGGAACCCTGAGAGGAAAGCAGTCCCATTTTGAAAGTAAACCGACTGAATATCCTAGCTGGATAGATTTGTCGTGAATGGTGGTGGTAAATTAATTATCAAAACCACAGTTCATAGCAATATGACGTATATTTAATATATCAAGTCGATGCATAAATTCGTAACGCTATTCGTTTCTAGGATGCGACTACCAGGCATATGTCAACGATGTTTTTTTAATTTTGTATTATTGTTTAATTGAATAATTTGTGAATTTGTGAAAATATTGTATTAATTATTGACGAAAGAAAATGAAACGTCAGTTCGACTTCAAAAGAAGAGTTAATAAATCGGAAACTATAACCACTTTTCTGTTTACATGAAAAACTTAATTAGGAGAGTAAAATACGAAAATGATTTTGGCGTTGTGACACAAAGGTTCCTCAACGTTTAGGAAAACGTTTAGGACATTGATAAAGAACGTCTGAATTCTTTAGTTCATAATGATTCGTGCCAATCAACTCTGGAATTGATCATTTTATTTCGTGGACAAAGTTTAAAACTGGGTGTTTGGTTGCCGCATATTTTGAGCGAAAACAACAAGAATCAACATGTCAACATTTGTGCCCTTTTGTCATCTAGTTTAGCTCGCAAACAATGTCAATCGTTTTTGTCCCAAATTGCCACTACTCACGAAAAATTATGCCACCTCTTTAACATCAAGAACAGAAAATAATGTCTCGGCACTAACAGAAAGGCAACTCCCTGAGAAAAAACGGATATTTATCCGCGTAAGCTGATGTTCTGCATATGATGCGACAAAAAATTTCGTCAGTTTGAGGCAGCGGTTCAATAAAGATGACCTGGAGGATATGATCAAGTGGGTCTAGGAAAGTTCACCGAAAACAATTCACCGAAAACAATTCATTGAAAACCAATTCACCGAATGGAAAATTCACCGAAAAACATATTCACCGAAATGTATTTCCACAAACTATACATCGAGGACAGAAGGTCAGTTACGAAAACGATGCCGATTTTGCTCTAAAGCTTCGTTTACTACCGGCATTAGCATTTGTTCCGCTGGAAAACACAATAGATGCGCTTGAAAGACTCTGTGACAAAAACATATTGCCTCTAGAAGCACAGAGTGTTGTAGATTATTTTGAGGATATGCGGATTGGACATCTCCAGCGGCGTCAGCATGGTCGTGCGCCACGATTTTCTCATGAAATGTGAAACTGTTTTCATGTAGTACAACCGGGTCTACCAAAAACGAACAACTCCATTGGAGATGACACGAATTGAGGTGGATCACCCTAACATATGGCGATTTATCGATGCAATTATCTACGAGCCATAGCACATAATTTAAGTTACTAATGACAAGGAGATGAAAATATCAAAATATGACAAGGGAACTCATTTTTCGCATTAAGTTTAAGTTACCTTAAGTAAAGAAAATAAAAAAGAAAACAAAGAAAAACGAAATAAGACAAAGGAAATCGTTTCCAATTCTAAACACGCCAAAATTATACTACCAGTAGATAAAGCCGGATAAATTGTGAAGGAAAGTTGATTAATTCCCAAACGGTGTCGGTCTGCCTACGGAATTCTAGTTCGATCGGCCACGCCCCAGCAGGATGTCCGAAGTGTCCCTAATTTACGTGAAGCCTGGTTAAAAGTCAACGATTCTAAATTCCACAGGATTCCTACAGAACCAAAATTTCCTATAAGACCCAGGCTGAAAGGATACGGGAATTCCTAAAAGATCCAGGCTAAAAGAATCCGGGAATTCCTAAAAGACCCACTATAAAAGAAATAAAAGGGAATTACAAAACGATAATTAAACCACTAGCATTCTGAACAAATAAGCCGTGTGAAAACACGTGTGCACGCTATCGGGATCAAGACGAAATAGGTCGATATGAAACGCGCGACGTTAAGCGACGGGAAAACGAACTATAGAGCTACAAAATAGGCCAGCTAAAATGCAAAAAACCTAAAGTGCGAACATACCTAATTCAACGTTACGAAAAGTAATTACCATACGAAAATTAAAGTTACGGCAAAAGTGATATTAAATTTCAAGATAAAATCCAAAAAGCGAAAATTTACGTAACAATAGTAATACAACAATTTCACAAACTATTATTTCGGTGAACTTTCCATTTGGCGAATTGCTACTTCGATGAATTGATTTTCGGTGAATGGTTTTCGGTGAATTGTTTTCGGTGAACCTTCCGGTAGCGAATCAAGTAATTTTGCAGCACGATAACGCTCGTCTTCATACTTTTAACATTACAACAGCGAATATTTGAGAACTTGGTGGGTCATTCTATATCCCCTTATTCTCCTGATCTCGCTCCGTCAAATTTTCATTTCTTTCGCGCTCTATCAAACGAACGTTCGAGGAATCTTCTTTAATAACGATGTCGCATTTCAAAATTGGCTTATCGACTTCTTCACTCCCAAACCACGGGATTTCTCTAAAGGTGGAATCGAAAAATTGCCTGATCATTGGGAGGCAGTTGTATATAATGGAATATAATATATTCATGATTACTTCATGTATTTCTGTTTGTTAAAAAAATTAATAATTCTTTTGTGGTGTATGTATAGCGACCCAATGTCTTAAGCTTGAAGCTTGCAAAAGCCCCACGGCCACTTGGAGTATATATGGTGCTAGTAAAGTAATTCATGACCCTGTCGACATAAGAGGTTAGAAATATTGATTTAACGTTCACGTCCCCAACACTTAAAGGTACCTGAAGAAGCCGGCCAAAAAAAAAGCGAAACCCCTTCAACGCCGATACCGAGAATCGAACGCTCGATCAACGGAGCCCCTACTCCCGTTGCCCGACGCTCTTACCACTTGCGTCGTTCAATACGTACGAAAAACGTTATTTTAAGTAATTAAGCAAACTACCATGAGTAAACCAAAAAAGCATATTGATGTAACTACTTGTGAATACAAATTAATACGAATATGTTAAAAACATTTCTGTACACATGGACCTACACAACGTATTTAACCAATGATCACTTTAACATACCGACACATGTGTTTCTATCTCACGATCTCCTCAGTGCAGTTATGTAGCGACGTCTTTAGATCGTGATATCTCGTGACATCTGACGGACAAGCAAGGACCACCAGTAAAAGTGCTTTCTCACGAACGGCTAAGCCGCTTCTAGGAGAGAAAGAAACACGTATATTTTGGTAGTGGATTAACTCGTAGCCGAATTGCTCAATATACCAAAAAAATAACATATCGATATGTAAACACATCATGTATCTATGAATACAAATTTATACAAATAAGTTAGCGGGACGAATCTAAAGACGTCGCTTCATAACTGCACTGAGGAGATCGTTAGATCGAAACACATGTGTATGTCGAAGTGACCATTGATTAAAAACGTGGCCTGTGTCCATACATTCAGGTACAGATATGTTTTTAACATATTTGTATTAATTTGTACCATGAGTAAGTTTACAAAATTTGTATCCCACTAAATTAATTAAAAAATATCGCTTTTTTTAATAGTATTTTCGTTACATCAAAGCATATTTCATTTATTAAACAACATTTATATTACAGTTTCATAAAGATTTCTCAGGTAAGCGAATTCGTATAATAATCTAATATTTCGCACGGTTGGTAGCTACTAGGCAGATACAATGACAAATTCCATTACGACTAATTTGCAGGCGCACTGCTGTTTTCGAAATGATTTTTCCACGTGTCGTCGAACGAAATTTCGCTTCACCGCTCACCGAATCCCAGCTCGTGATATCGGCAGGCGTGTGTCTGTTAGCATAATTGTGTTAGACTTGGCGCGCACCGAACGGAATCATGTGTGTGATGCGGTATGTGCGCGCCGGGAACTAAAATACGACGAAAAAGCGGAAAAATGGGACAGAAGACGACGAAGAGGAGGTAGAGGAAATCATGAAAGTCTCCCGTCGGACGTCGTCTATGGAAATTTTTGTCGAGGGTGAGTTCCCGAATTTCGTCACCATCGACGAACAAGGTAGAATATATCTGGGCCCTCTAACTGTCGAGTTCTCATCTTATTGGATTAATCAAACGCGACTGGAACCAAGATAAAGATGTCACATGTCATTTGCATAAATTGATTGACACTATTACGCTTGTTATATGGAAGAGAAAATATTTGCAATTGAATTCTTCATTGATCAAATTTATGTTATAGTTTTCTATAAATTTCTCCATATGCAATTGATTTTGATTAAGTTCTAGTATGGGTCATTAGATTCTATTTCGCTTTCTTAAAACTTCTGCGAAAGTAATAGGTCCATGTATTGAAATATAGTAAATAAACTTTTACACATTTTAATTGCTTTTGAGATTCCGGACTGGAACCACGTCCTTAGCAGTGCTTCCTTCTTAGCCGACGTTTCAGTCGCAATTGCAAGGGATATCTTCAGGGGTGCTGGAACTATTGTTGCACTGGAACAGCGGGGATTCAGCCCGGAATTACAAAAGCAATCATGGATAACGACCGCGAAGGCCTACAAGCCATACCAAAAAATTGCATGTTGATGTGTAAACATGTCAAGTATTGTGAATATTAATACGAATACGTTAAAAATATCTGTGTGTTGTTACTAGAAAGCTGGTTCGGTTGTGGCAATGTACTAACAATCACTGGGCATTCCTGTATGGTTGCCGCAAAAAAAATTGAAGAATTAAGGTTCGAATTAGTACCCCACCTCCCATATTCGCCAGACCTAGCATCACCTGACTTTCATCTATTTTCTAAACTAAAAGATTTTCTCGGACTATTATTATTTTCCAGGGTTACAAGAAAATCACTTTCGAGACGGAATAAAGAAGCTTGGAAACAGATGGACCAAATGTATCGAATTAAAAAGAGATTATGTAGAAAAAAAGTTTGTCTATTTGAATTATTCCATTGTTTTTGTACGATCGCGCGAATTAATCAACCCGCTCTCGTAAAAATATTGAATTATATAATGAAATTTCCCTCGATTAATTACAGTATTTTGAGTAATCCAAAATAAAGCTTTTACTTTTGAAAAGTCTTTCTTTGGAGACTGTGGTTAAGTAAAAAACTCAAAAACAGTATAAAACCCTTTACCACTATTAATAATCGTATCTTAAACACGTATTTCGACAACTAAGTTGTCATCATCAGTGATTAGTGGTAAAACCACTAATCAACGTGTCGCACATGGGGCACAGTAAAGCTAACACATATAAACTAGCAACAGCTTTACACGGCGTCCACGTATATACAACAGTGTATACGTGGTTTTACCTATTGATGATAACAACTTAGTTGTCGAAATACGTATTTAGGATACGATTATTAATTGTGATAATGGGTTTTATACTTTTTTGAGTTTTTTTTCGTTTTGAGAATTTATAATTGTTAGAGAAACAACTTTACAGTTTTAATATATGATTGTTTCAGCCTTTACTTGATGAATTTCCATTATAACTATTATCAGGATAAAACAAAACAAATTTTAATGAATTTCACTTTTTAATTTACACCGTAACGATCGTTTCGCTCCAATCTGAGCTTCATCAGACATATAACTAACTTATGTACAAATTTTAACACAAATGTACCGTAACAAACACATGTTTTGTTTTGAATAGTTGAAGGGATGGGTACTTTTTATTACTAAAATGTCTATGCACAAAACTTTCACTACGGTTTATACAATACTGTTATTAAGTGATAAAACTGAGGCTCTACATTATGATACAGTGATGTTGGAAAAATACAATATATGACTGAATATGAAATAAATAAATTGAGTAAGGGTGAATTATTAGTTTCTAATTGATCATTGAGAATCTTGTCGGTTGTCTTTAATTTATTAATTTCAAGTGACTCCAATAAATTTATTCCCTAATATCCCTCCAGAAAAAAACGGTTATTTTAGTAAAAGATCTTCTCCGTAAATATAATGTAAATCCAATAATAATTATTAATGAAATTCTTGATTTACTAAATATATGCATAAAACAAAATTACTTTCAATTTAATGAAAACATATACACTTGCAAAGAAGGTTTAATTATGGGTAATCCCCTAAGTCCGTTATTAGCAGGGATTTTTATGGATCATCTTGAAAATTCTATTTCAAAAAATCCTCTTTTCCAAAATGTATTGTTTTGGTACAGATACGTGGATGATATATTACTAGGTTTCACAGCAACAAAGAGACAATTAAACATTATTTCATTATATTAATACATTGCATCACAATATTAAGTTTACAATGGAACAGGAAACAAATAATAGTATTAACTTTCTCGATTTAACGATTACTAGAATTAACAACAAATGTAACTTTCAAATTTACCACAAACCGTCAAATACAGATATAACTATTCATAACACTTCTTGCCATCGGATACAACACAAATTAGCGACTTATCACAGTCTTATACATAGATTAATCAATACTCCGTTGAACCAAACAAATTTCGAGAAAGAGTTAAATTTAATTAAACAAATAGCTATCAGCAATGGATATAAAAGTAATATAATAGATAACATTTTAAATAAAAAACTCCTTACAAAAGCCATATCACAAGTTTACCCAATTTCAAATAATAATAATACCCAAAAATTTAAAAGATCACGTTTATAGGCTCTTGAAGCACAAAAATTTGTAAATATTTAAGAAAGTTTGACATTAATACAGCGTATAGAACTAAAAACAATTTATCCAAATTTATCCAAATTTATAAAAAACAATAAATATTTAACAAATAACAATAAAAAGTCAGGAGTCTGAGTTAACTTGCGGTAGTTGCCCCATGACGTATATCGGACAGACAGGCAGATCGTTTGAAATACGCATCAAAGAACATTTTTCTTCATTTAGAAATAATAAAAGTGACTCTTCATATGCGTCTCATCATAATTTAACAAACAACAATTTTAACAAAGAATTTAGAATATTACACGTAGATAATAAGGGTAAAAAACTTAATTTATTAGAGTCACTTGAAATTAATAAATTAAAGAAAACCGGCAAGATCCTCAATGATCAATTAGAAACTAATAATTCCACCCTTACTCAATTTATTTATTTGATATTCAGACAGTCATATATTGTATTTTTCCATAGAACTTCTTTATCTCCCTGTATCATAATGTAAACCCCTAGTTTTATTACTTAAGAACAGTATTGTATAAACCGTAGTGAAAGTTTTGTGCATAGACATTTTAGTAGTAAAAAGTACCCATCCCTTCAACTATTCAAAACAAAACATGTGTTTGTTGCGGTACATTTGTGTTAAAATTTGTACATAAGTTAGTTATATGTCTGATGAAGCTCAGGTTGGAGCGAAACGATCGTTACGGTGTAAATTAAAAAGTGAAATTTATTAAAATTGTTTTATTTTATCCTGATAATAGTTACAGTTTTAAGGTTGTAAACGCGAAGTTTGTTTTTAAAAAGCTATTTTTGATTACTGATCGAAACAAACATTACAATACGACTGATGACTTAATACTACTTAACTATCTCTTCATTGGGATAAGATACGTACGCTATTTTTAGTATGATGATTCTTCGTCGTATGATGTCCATCATACTTTAGATTTTTTTAAGGATCAGTGTTTTTCAATATAATTAATAAATTACGTTTAACTAGATAGGTGTGTTTAGTTTAATTATACCAAAAAATCCAATTTCTCAAGACCTACTATTTACATGTACTGGATAATTTTTTCATTAACTGACTTTGTTATCGACTGCTGTTAATCATTCAGTGATCGCGAATAACTAGCTTTAATAAAAAAATAGTCAAAAGCGACACAAAAATGCAATAGATAAGGCGAATAAAAGAAAATAACACCAAGAATGTTGTACAGTAGAGGAACTTCCTTCATAAACTATGCATATTTGTCACTGAATGTCACAAAAGCTTCCCGTCAGTTTGGCATCTCCAACTTCAGTACGGCAGCACCGAAATTCGTCCGCATCAGTTATCCGAGAACCGAACCGCGATATCTCCTTGACTGCAAGAATCCCGCAGGATTTCAAAGGCACAATCGTGTCGTAGTAGTTGTCGGCGTTCTCTTCTCTGTCGCGCCTCACTCCTTCTCGAGTTTCACGCGCCGCACACCTTACATAGTCCCCGAACGTTTCCCGACCATCCACCGCTCTCCCTATTAGAAAGTGCTGGCTAAAGATAATGCCTCTGCAGAATTGCGAAAGGCAAAGATCAGTATTTGCTTGCAATTTCTTTAGGAAATTATCTCTCGAAATTCGCACGCCTTTGTCTACTTAGAAAGAAGGAGGAACCGCTTAATTGCCGAAAATGGAATGAGGAATTCTATTTGAGTTTTTGAACGTTTCCATTTGACTATACTTTACTTTAAACGAAGTTTAATTTATGTAGAGGAAATTGTATTAATGTGATTATAAAAACAATTGATTTTTATGCAATTAAGTATTATAAATAAGTTTGGGTTCGATTAGATGTTTCCGAATAAGAAATAATAATATCCCAAAGAAGTATTGTTTGTATTTATATTAATAACACGAGGGGTGGTTTTTATATTCCCGGACTAGACATTTTTCAATTTTAATATTGTTTCGTCTTATAAACGAAATTAATTTGTATTATATATTAAATATAAGTACTATTCATTTTGTATATATTAAATATAAGGAATCGTAGAATTTAGTATTTGAACCTAAGGGTCAGATACAAAATTGAAACCTTTGTATAACTACATATATTTTATTATCGTATTAAAATGCAAACGTTTCCCTGAATTTAGGATGCGTTTATCAACCTTTATTCAATTCGGTACTTATTTTATTGCTGGACTCTTATGACACTTTTCAATTTACCTTATTTTATGAGTGAACGTGCCATGTACACAGTTTGAAACTTTCAAATGCTTTATCAAACGCACGTTCACTAAATTTTGTACCATCAAATATCAGAATGAAGAATGCCAGCATCATAAACTGGGAATTTTAGTTATAGAATTAAAAAACCATCTGCAATGTTTGCTATTTTAGTAGGCACAGTTTACAAACAAGGCGGTCTTGGGAATTTTGCCGACCTTTGTCCGTCATCTATTTTGTTAATTGTTCCAAAGTTTACTGAAGTTAGGGGTAAATTTTGCCTACAATTCTTAAACAGTCTCAACAGATCAGTGTGCGCGACAACAGTCGCAAGTGTCAACACAACAGTGTTCAAGACAAGACTCTCAACATAATAGCGTTCTAGACAACAGTCATAAGAACAATGCTCAAGACAACAGTCTACAGTTAATATTAAGAGACACCCGTCTCATGTTTTATCAACAAGACAACAGTCTTGCTTTATCAACAAATCAACAATTCTTCTATATCAAATAGTGTAAATTTTGTAAATAAAGGTGTTATATTGAAGTGCCACGTTTCATTAAAAATTGTCACCGACGAGTAAATAATTAGTGCGTATACGGCCTTGCAACCCGTGCGCGGTGAAACAATACACAGGAGCATCAAGTCCACGTAACAGTGCAGTTGCCCCAACAAATATAATTTTTCATTATAGTGTTTTATTATCATACATGCCTTGGTAACGACTTGGACAATTTATCAAAACATTTTTTCCACTCTGAATGTTGTATCTCAGAAAGATGGTTTTCTGCTTCTTGAGGTGTTCAAAATCGCTGTCCACGCAATTTTTGTTTCACAGTTGGGACCAAAAAAAATAATTCGGCGACAATTCAGGTGAACATGGACAATGAGACATTATTTCAACACTTTTTTCCTTCAAATAGTCAACTCTTAGACGTGCTGTATGGTTGTCGTGATGAAGAATAATGCGACGTTTTCGGTTGTTCTTCCTGATTTCGTCTATAACTTTGGGCAAACAAATTACTGTATACCATTCAGCGTTTAACAGTTTTTCGATCCTCTAAAGGAATTGTTGCGATGTGTCCTGTACAGCCGAAGAAACAAGCGATCATTTGCTTGGAAGTGCTCCTTGCACGAACAACTTTTGTTGGATTCGGTTCGTCTTGGAACACCCAAACAGTCGATTGTTGCTTGGTTTCTGGCTCATACGCATATATCCATGTTTCGTCACCTGTGACGATGTTGTGTACAGATTTTTCGGTTCCTACGTCGAATTTTTTGCGCATCTCTTTACACCAATTGACACGAGCTGCTTTCTGTGCTTCGGTCAAGTTATGTGGAATCCATGTGGAACATACTTTTTTTACATTTAGAAATGGTAACCAAAAACAAATACATTACTTATTAACAGCACAATTTTAATGTAAGTATAATTCAACATTATAACCTTATAAGTTTCTAGCATTTTCAATAAATATTAAAATAATAAGCTTTTTTTTGGTTTACCGACCTATATTGAATTTCAATTTATTTAACTAACGACGTTTCGACTTTTTTGTATATAATTAAGTCGTTTTCAAGTGATTAGAACTAAAAAAAAAATTACAACGAAAGGTAACAATTATATTTACATTATATGAATGAATTAAAATTAAAATAATGATTAGAGTAAAGAAAATTAAAATTTAACACTTAAAATTTAAAATTTAAAGGATACAAGGATAAGGATACAAAGGATATATATATATATATATATATATATATATATATATAAGGTAAACTTAATAAGTCGGCGATTAAAGGTCTGGTTTAATCGCCGACTTATTAAGTTTACCTTATCATACCAAGGTCACGAAGATATTATATTTATATATATATATATATATATACATATATATATATATATATATATATATATATATATATATATATTGTTACGCTCCGCATATAAAAATATTTTAATTTATTTTTAAATAATATATATTTCGTCCTTAAATATCTCGATTTAACTTAGACATTTTTCTGTACACTTTCGTTACAAAGAGAAAGCATTTCTTTTGTTATATCCTGACCGAGACCCTTCGTTTTCCACCTGACCGTCAGCAACCCTAACGTTACTGTGAAATTTCTGTATACATTTCATTTTAAATTGTTTTAATTGAATTATATACATCTTTTATATGTTGTGTTTCATATCATTAGAAAGCTTAAGTCACAAGGGTTATTTCAATAATATTTATGCCATCGATAGAACATCTCTTCAGGTCGCGCTTCTTATTATTTATTATTCAAGATATCGACCCTCTCTTCGACTCAGGTCATAAAACAGACCGTTTTCAAAAACCAGTGTTTTATCGTCAAAACTATCAGTCCAATCTTCTTGTTAGAACCCTCGTAAGATACACACACATCTTACTCATCGTACTGTGCAAGTCCACGATGCCACGCCGCCCGGCGTCTTTTGCTTCTAAGAACCGCTATATACTTGACCAGGTATATCTTCGAAGGCCACGTGACCATCATCGCCACTCAAAGGTAACTCTGTATTGTTCTATACAGAGGTTATTTTATGTATATTAAGTAACATTTAATTTACTACTCAAGTTAACGTTCGTTTCAGTGTATTGTGTGTTAATTTTCAATTATTTATTTACCGCTCCTCGTGTATATATTACTTTTGTTAATTACTTTTAAATATATCAATTTCAATTTCTTCTTATGTAAATATAAATACAAACTTTAAGGACAACGCTCCTGTGTTTTATTTAGTAAGGAAATTGTAGTATATTTATTTAAATTAACCAATATCACGCACGTCCTGGCACTTTGATGAAACTTCACCAGCACCACTAATTATTTTATTATCTTAGAATAATTTCATTATTATTAGCACGGCACATCCACATTCCAATATCCAGCGAAGCCGCCGTTCGTAATAATATATACAGTGAAGTCTTAAAGTATTGCACATCGGTAATAACTTTTTACCTGCGTCTAGTTCAAATAAATGCTTGGACAAGTCGATTTTGTTTTTCAAAGACCTACCTTTTTGCAGTCTTCAAATTTTTAAATGTTCGACATTTTGGCGCTAAGGGATTTGAGAGAGTATATTTTACACAATGGCTTAACATAAGTAACACATTAAAGAAGAAACTTTTCGATATATTTAATGTCAAAGCAAAATATTTTTACCACCAACAACAAAAGTATGATGATGTTACTTAAGTTCTACAATGATATATGTCAATTCTGACAGTTCTGTCATAATATCCAAGCTCCATATATTTCTAAGTTTATTCACTTTCGTATACTATACGTAAATAGGCAGTAATTTTGTGATCATAAAATGGTGCGTTATAGGGAAAGGCAAAGAATTGAAATTTTGATGATGAAAAGATACAAAATTTCAATTCAAATAGGGGTTACAATTAAAAAACAAATAACGTCATAGCGCAAAAATGTCAAGCAATTAATACTTTTAAAACTTCATAAAAGTTGCGCTTTTGAAAAATAAAATCGACTTGTTCAAGCATTTATTTCAACTACATACAGGTAAAAGGTTATAACCGATGTGCATGTGAACGTAACTAAAGATGTTAAAAAATAAATCCATTTTTTTACATGTTTAGTTACGTTCACTGCTAATTTTTAACTCTGTTTTTAGTCTCCTGAAGAAGCCGCCAATGGCTACGAAATATAGAGGTTGATATTTTCAAATTAGTAGGTTATTTTGCGAAGTAAATATTAATGTAAACATTACTGTCTACAAATTCATGTTCATGTAAAATCGAATGAATTGTAGTCTACGATATGCCAAGAGATGCCTCTACCTCACTGCAAGTCACATGTCGATCGTGTTCTATCATTTTCCGCACAGCATCGACGTTTTTTGGAATCACAACGGTTTTTAGTCGACCTTTACGTGATTCATCACTCATTGAGGCACGACCATGACGAAATTCTGCAAACCAATTCTAAACTGTCTTCTTTGATGGTGCTTAATTACCAAAAGTTTACCAAAACGATATAATGCATTCTTGTGAAGTTAGGCCTTCTTTATAATCGTAAAAAATCATCCAACGAGTAATCTCCAATATTTTACAACTCACTGTCTTAAAACTGTCACCGTCAACAAACTACTGACTCAATTTCTAAGCTATCGCGGATTTCTCATTGACAAATGTAAAACTTTAAGAATATAGTGGTTACATATGTCGAAAGCACAATCTAGTGGTCGATTGTAAAAATATAAAAGTGTCCCTCGTACATAAAAGAACGCCCTTTTAATATAAGAGCAAAAAAATTTTTGGGAGCATTTAAAACAAATAATAAAAAATGAAATATCTTTATTATTTCGAAGTCTCTTCATCTACTAACATATCATATTTTATGACAGAATGCATTAATACACACTTTCAGAATACACAATTCACGTCCATGGAGTATTTTAGACTGACATAAACATTTGTATGTTGAATATGTTTTACGGAAAACATTTTACTTCGTGTACTCGAGATCCCCAGTCACATGAAAGCTTATTTATTTTATTTTAGGTACTTCAGTGCATTCGAGGTCGAAGGATGTGTAGTATGTACTGCATCTAGGAAAGTGGTATAATATATAGCGCCGCAGGGGACATCCTACCGACTGTACTGTATTATAAAATATCCTCTATGCAAAACCTCACTTCTCAGCAAGCTTTCACTAATTCTCTATCTTCTTTGCGAGGTTATTAAAAAAAATATTTGATAACTCCCAATAACTCCTACGTGAAGCGGGAGATATATGAGAAAATATTTCCAGTTTTGCTAATATTACTTAGTAATATCAACAAGCAGTTTACATATTTTTCATCCCCAAAAAGTAGCGATGTAATTAATATTGAATTATTTTATTTCGATAAATTAACTCCTATATAAAAATGTCCATTTGCGGGTGACATTTTTGTCACTTTGACAGCGATAAAAACCTACATAGCTTTTTATCACCGATAAAAATGCTTCTTCCTCCGACAAAAATTCTTCTTCCTGTTACATATCTAGTAGCCCTGCATCACTTAATTTATTTTGGCAGCTGACAGGTAATAACTATTAAGTATCGTTGAACGTAAAATGTACGAGTCGGTTAGGGGAAATTTCAACAAATATCAAAAGATCAATACCGCAATACACAAGAAATTCAAAATCGTCAATATGGAGACAATTTAAAAAGTTTTATTCATGTTGTTAATTTATCTTGCCAAAAAACACTCGAGCTTTTCTTTCAATCGGATAAATTTCTTTTTAACTCAATATTTTTCCAATCAGTAATTTCGCTCGAAAAACTTACATTAGAAAAACTCGCTCGACCTTTCGGTCTCGCGATTTTTTCATGTAAGTTTTTCTCGTCAAATTACTGATTGGCAAAATAATTTCGTTACAAAGAGAAATTTATCCGATAAAAAAAAAGCTCTTGTGTTTTTACTTATGATAAATAATGAAGTATTAATTGGAAAGAATTTCTAATAACCTACGTTATTGGATTCACTAATTAATTTGAGAAAAAGAAAGATGGTAATGAAAACTCTCCTCAGGCATACCTTTACATTAGAAATTAAATAAATTATTCTTTATTATTTATTATTCTTGAAATGAAAAGTACGAGGGCTGTTAGATAAGTTGTTGAATTAACGAAGCGAACAATTAAAATATTTCAAAAAAAATATGTAATTTACAATGTTTTACTAATAATTTTAATTTCGATTTAATAAATTTTGAAAAGTAAAACCTTCGAGTAAATTTTAAGAGATTGCGGTTAAGTCAAGATTTATAACGATTCTTCATTTGTCAGAAAAACCAATATAAAAACAAAAATAGCATAGTTTTATTTTAAAACTCGAAATTTATGCCAGAATCGATTCAAAACATATACATGGTGCCCTTGAAAGAAAGGGCCAGCGTATGAGAAATAGAAAGATGTAAATAGGTATATATAATATGAATCCAAAATATTTTCACAAAATTTCCTCTATTACACGAAAAAAATTACAAAAATATTTATAAAATATTTGTACCGCCACTGTGCAACTGACTGTAACATAGAAGGTATGTTATAGTCGGTCAGCTTTAAGTATCTAAAGAATTGCTTCCCCGATTCAGTCAGTTGTCGATCGTTACATGTGTAAATGTGTACGTTCGATGTGATTTACGATTAAAGATAGATTGTGACAAATTGAATGCGCCACAGAGCACACATCTTACATCTTCTTTTAATAATTCACACGCAAGTATAAATTTTTAACAGCTGACTTTTCGTAAGAGGTTACCGAACCCTTACCATACAAAGCTGTTTAAAAATATTATCAGTGGTATCTTAACATTGACAGCTGGTACGCTGTAGCATCTCTCTCTCTCTCTCACTGTGTGTATGTTGCACTTACACTCTCTCCCTCTCTCTGTGTGTGTAAATGCAATAGATAAGACATTCTGAATTATTAGGCCGCACATACTGCAATTTTCAGCGAGTTCTTAATTTTGCGGTTCGCGTCGTAATTGACTCACGATTTTTTGAACAGATATTCTATATAATTGCCTTTCCATTCTTCATACATTGTATCTTTCTTTCAAGGGCACCTGTATACAATCTCAGTTGGAAGTAGACGGTCGTTTTGATTATTTTGGTGTTTCGTATTGTTGAAAAACTCACTGTTTCGGCTGGACGACATTCTAATAATGCTGTAAATGTTTAAATAATAAATGGTGGTTATGATGAGCGTCAAAGGTCCAGGACGTGTATAATGTATGCTGAAAAAACTATATTACAACTTATTAACTAAATAAAACACAGCAAAGTTGTCCTTAAAGATTTTATTTATTATTTACATAAGAAATTTAGAGATTTAAAATACATTAAAGTGATTAAATAAAAATAGTAATATATACAAGTAAGAAATTAAAAATTAATATTCGAAAACAACCCTGGAAGAAAATTAATTAAGTAAATTAATGTGAAATAAATACAAGAATAACATAAATTTGAACAATACAGATTACCTCGGTGTTGCGAACATGTCGTGATCGGACATGTGGAAAGCAAGGCCCCGAACGGCGCTTGGATGCTGGAACAGCACATGTCGAGTTTCAGCAATGTGTATCTTACAAGAGTTAGAGACGAAGAGGGTGAGTTCGATGTAAAAAAACACTGGTGGTTGGAAAAGGTTCCTGGTTTTATGGCCCAACGTGGAGAGTCGCTGATGTCTAGAATAATGGCATAATTAAAACCGCGAACTAATAATTGCGATATCGATAAAACAAATATCATTAAAATATTTCTTGTGAAGAAAGCTTTAAAATGATATGCGACATGATATAATTATGAAGACGTATGTAATTAATTAAACAACTTAAGTTTAAAAACGAAATATAAAATATTTGTAAGCGAACGTTAGATATGAGTTGACCGTTTATGAAAGAATACGAAATACACCGAAAATGTCAAAGTTTGAATTCATATTTTAAATTCGAAATTTTTGAAGAATATTATTTAAAATTAATTTAAAACATGTGTATATATACGAGGTGTAACAGTATCAATATGTAACATTATCCTTCCTTCATGCACTAGAATTCACTTGGACATTGAGAAACAACAATTAAGTTTCATGAAACGTTTCGTTCTGACCGCTATTGAATACCTCAGCAGATATTCTGGTTGGTTCTGAAAATTTGTGTAATAACAATGTACTTCCTGGCGGGATTCTCATTGATTAATATCACTTATACCAAACATATTTTTCACTGACTATACTAATAACATAGAAGCTTTAGTTATTTGCTTGAAGACATTGTGAATACATTGTGAGACTTCAATCATAGGCGATGAGTGTATTGATTCTATTATCATTGAAAACAATCAACAAAGGTAAATACCTACAATTATTAGAAAATGAAACTTAGTAGTCACTTAATGCCAAAAGCAATTTCTTTGCTGGTAGGAATTTGGTGTAGTAAGGTGATACATTGCCAATTATGGATACTGAATTTAGTTCCTTTAAATTATGCCTTTTGTAGATGACTAAAGACTAACATTTTTTCTTTGCGGTATAATCCGAGATGGATTTTTACTATTCTGGGTATTTTCTTCCATTCGGCTCTGTGTTAGATTGTTGAGGCTAGTGTTATGTCCCCTGGTCCTTGTTATGGCCTCATCTCCGAGGCGAACTCATTGGAGGTCGGCTTTATTGGTAAAATAAATAATATACTCGGGAACAATACAAACAACATTTAATAAACACATAACAATAACATTACATTTTACGCTGTTCACATGTACAATATCGATTAGATCAGATTTACAATACTGACTCGTTCTCCTCTGTCTTCAGTATATATATCATGTCTACTTACTTAATAACCTATTTACTTAGTTAATGTTATGCTAACCTAGTTACATAACTAAACTAGAATGCGAAATATGCAGCAATTAATGAGGATGTGTTTCGTTAAATAAGTGTTACATTGAATATGTTGAAATAGGTGTTTTACTTTATTTATTACACTAGTGTCTTACGTTCAATGTTTTTAAATCATGTGCGAAGTCATCCAGCGATATCAGCCTGGATATGTCAACCCTTGACATCTTATATGTTTGGTAGTAGAACATATTTAGGTTGATCTATTATTTGCACGAAAAAGACATTAACCAAATCAAATTACATTCATAAATGGAACTGACTTAGCTACCCATATAAGAGAACTACAAACTGTAATCATAGAGACAGCACAGCATCTACAAAATTCGATTTAAATCAGTTTAGTTTAAGTGCATTTTCCGTTAGATGTAGCACTGGAATTGAACAAATTCTTGATTTTTAGGCCTTCGTTTCTTGAGCTACTGTTTTTTTGTTTTTACTGCTTTTTTTTACATCTTATTTTCTACACTTTCCTGGCCTGCCTTTTTTGTTTTTCACTGTTGTATTACTTTAGGGAACGATATCTCTCCACCTGAATTATCTTTCTATTATCCTATTTTTAACAGGTTTTATATTCAGTTGATGAGTCTCATCTTTCTTTGTCTTTCCTTCTATTTTCATTAGAAATTTCATTTCCACTGAATTGATGCGTCGAAGTCGTCTAAGACTCGCTTCGATATATAAGGTTGGGAGTTACTACATTTTCTATTACTGTTTTAAGCTGCTAAAACTCCAACCACATCTTCTCGATTCTATTTCAAACTATAAATAGTTGGAAAGTAATTTGAAACATAACATTGCTATATACTCATTCGGTTTGTCCAATAAAGAGTGGAGGCACGTTAACACAACTTCTACAAGTTGCGGTTGTGTCCGTCAGATGGAAGCCCCTGAATTAGTTTTGCACTTGTTATGGAAACATTGGTAGAATTATTTTGGCATTCGTGTAGTTGACATTAATCAATGAGCTCTTAATGCTCTTCTACGCTTTTAATAACTTCTGCAATGTAGCAAAGGTGTGGTTTTTGTGAAAGTATCTCCACAGTGGTGCGCACAAACGATTCTGTAGTAAGATGACTCACGTGTCTGCGTATCTGAAGAGATACTTTCACACATATATAAACTTGCATTGTGTTCTCCACACCCGGTTTTTGATAATATTTTATATTATTGAAAATGTTTTTGTTCTGTAAATATTTGCATTGTCGGCACAATTCATTTTTTTTTGTAATGATTCAAAGCCATCACCTTCCAGAACATTTCACTTTCCATCTGACTAATCCTGCATTAGAAGATGTAATAGTGACCGTTACAAACTGATGA
This sequence comes from Melolontha melolontha, assembly GCA_935421215.2. NCBI lineage: Eukaryota > Metazoa > Arthropoda > Insecta > Coleoptera > Scarabaeidae > Melolontha > Melolontha melolontha. Next base: position 131,496,199 of record OW285240.1, on the reverse strand, counting down.
TAAATTTTAATTTTACCGAAACAATAGTGGATCGGCTATATTTTTCCATACCTCGAACGCCCGAATTCGTCATATTAAGTGAAACGCAAGTACAATTAAACATTAAAACAACGGAGCAACATAAATATTAATTTCGCGAATAATGCTTTTGAACTCGTAGTCAGTCGCGTCGGCATCAGGAAACCGAACCGCATAAAACATATTTCCGGCGTTATCCGTTCCGGAATTGTCCGTTAACGTTCGATACACGTCAAACTGATGAATGGCGTATAATAGAAAATCTGAATCTGATCGTTTTGTGTCGTATATATACATTATATAGGTTTTCAGTTTATGTATGCTGTTGTGCGGACGAAAGTAGGTGTCAACGGCAGATGTATACGTTATGATCTGTAATAATCGCGACGGGGATGATGTATTGAAATCTAGATTTTAATTTGATTTGCGTACGTCATTGAATTTAATGGGAACGATTTGATAGGTTTTAATTGAAATCTCTTCTCTTTCTGGTAAATCATATGTCAGATATATCCAGGGGGTGAGTGGCCTCATAGTTTTAGAAAAGTATCGTTCCGGAGGACGTTAAATACCTAGCTTTGTGAATTTTCATTTATTAAAACTATAAATTCCAACGTTTATAAGACTAAAAGTATTTTCCTCTGTATAATTTCTTCTTATAAAAGCAAGGCTTCTGACAATAAATAACGAGATCAAAGAGATAACTAGAAAATAAAATAAAATTCATGAGTAGGCTGTGGCAACTCATACTGAAAGTACTGTTGAATACAAAATAATCGATACAATTTCAGAACTTACAAAAACAACGGCACTGTATTATAAAAAGTTCAGAGACAATATCTTAAAGTTGACCGACAATAACAAAAAGAATAGCTTTGTTATTGTCGATCTCGCTTGTCGCAGTTGTCGATCGTTACATACGCTCGATATGTTTTACATTTACATCTTCGATTAAAGATATATTGTTACCAAATAGGACGTTAAATGCCCGTAAAGCACACATCTTACATGTTCTTTTAATACATCCGTCTTTAAAAATTCACAAGGAACTATACATCTTTAACAGCTGACTTTCGTACCAGGTTATCGAACCCTTACAATACAAAGTTAATTATTCAATGTTATCTTCTACAGTTTATATAAACACAAACATTGTAGTATGTATTCAATAGCGGCATTCTAAATCCATATTAATATTTTGTATTTTGTACTTCTCGTAACAAAAAAAAACATTCACGTAATACATAAGACAAGAAGGTGATTTGGGTTAGTTCTAAAAGTTTTCGTCCACAAACTATTCACAGCAGATATATTCGTACGTAATTGTATTGAGGTTATTGAACCGTAAGTTAACAAAGATGCTCCACTGAAGGGCTTTTATAACGTCGACAGCCATCTAAACAATGTTATCTGTTACAGTTCTTATAAACATAAACATTGCAGCATATGTGTAAATTCAAAGGAGGTATTTCTGATAGACATTCCGATACATAGGCAGCACATTCTTTAATTTTAAGAGGGTTTTCAATTTTGGGGTTCGCGGCATAATTAACTTGGACATATATTCTATATAATTGCATTTAAAATAATCCTACATGTTTCGGCAAAAGGAATATAAAATATATTTTATATTCCTTGAAAAAGGCATCATTTGCCGAAACATGTAGGATTGTTTTAAATATATACATTTTGTAAAAGTAAAACCAGACCTTAAATCTCCAACAAATTAAATTTACCATAACATACAAAGGTCTCGAAATAATTATCTTTATATATATATATATATATATATATATATATATATATAATTTGATAAATTCTGGGAATTTTCGGCTTTTTATATTAAATATTTTCAAATTAGTATGTTATCTTGCGAAGTAAATGTGAATGTAAACATTATAACGCAAATTATACGAAATTTTACTTGAAAAATTATTGATCGCGTTTGGACTTCAACCCAAATCTACGGGTTGCCGGGTCGTCGCTCTAACCAACTGAGCCACGATGGACCTTGGTTTCAAGTTTATTGGAAACGCCTTATAAGGCACCGATGTTAATATTCAGCTGTCAGTTTGAAAGTTTAAAAGTTTATAATTGCTAATTTTTCATCCTTAGCCATTAATATATACAGATAATTTCTTAGCCGTTCATTTTAATATATCATTTGATAAATTCTTGAAATTTTCGGTTTTTATATTAAATATTTTAAATGTCTTATTCTTTTCTCAGGTGTTACTTTAAAAAAAATGTTTTTTAATCTGTTACTTTCTTTTTTTTTAATTGGGTTAGTGGATCCTCGCTAAACGAGAGCAAAGAACAGCTAATGTATCTGAAATTATGTGACTCTTTGTAATATGATGTTATAATATTGAATTTGGTTTATGTATTATATTCTTATTTTTATATTAATGATTTGATATTTACAAAAATAAGTGTTTTTTTTTTATTGGCATTTATCTGGCCTTATTTTACTTGATGACAGATGGCTCATTCTTCTTCTGGTAATTTTCTTTTTTATTGAATATTTGTGTTTATTACATTTTAACAGAAACACCAATTCTAGGCTCAAAGAAACCATTAATATAATCCAACAGAATATGATTTGAATTTTCCAAACTAACAATAACACAAAAGAATGTAGCGATAATTGCATAAAATTCTACCACATAAATCAAAATTTAAAATTGATGAACGATTTGAGCAAATATACACAGTATACAAATTAAAATTTGTTACCCAAGAAAATTAAACATTTATATGATATTGATGTTAAATTATTTCTGTTCCATTTCTTATTTTATTCCACTTTTTCTTATTGCATTTTTACTATGTAGATTACAAATTGGAAAATCAATTGGATATTATTATAGGTTAAAAACAAATGAATACCTAAGATAAGTTTCGGCCAACCAATCTATGAAAACTATCCAGATAATAATAGTAGAATTTTCTTGTTCAAAATTACTTGTTATTTAAATAATTTGTGAACAGCCTATATTTAACAAATTTAAAGATGTAAAATGGTATTATTATAAACGTTTAATAACACTCAAAATTCCCGTTCCATCGGGTATATACACATTATGTACACAGAATTATACGAAATTATACAGAATTAAATTGCAGCATTGTAGGGAAATGATTAGTCTGCAATTCTATTCTGCACGCAATCAAAGCAGATGGTAGTAAGGTACGAAACAATAGAGAGACAACCGACAATTGCGGAAACGACCGCCGCGAGAGCCGAGGCGTGTGTTATCGCAAATCTTTCGAGGCTCCAACCGGCATGGGATATAGGAGAGAGAGGTTATTATAACTCAAAACCGTGTCGACGGCGACGCAGTTTCACAGAGCCTTCTGTTATTTAGAAATGTACAAGTGTGCCTTTGTAAAGGCGTATGCAACATCTGGAAACGCTGGAAATCGAATGGATGATGCTATGACATAAAGACGTGAATAGAGTAAATAATGAATTTTATTTTTCAATTGAGTTTCGCCTATCAAGGTACAAAGGAAAATGTGTTTTTCTTTTTTTTCGTTATAAAAGTTCTTTGAAGTTCAATAAATTCAAATCGTCGAGTTTTGTACTAGAAGCAAGGTTATTTAACAGCAAGATGAAGAAAGATTACATGTAAATCGGAAATATTAACTTAAAGAACAAGGAATTTTCCTACGTATTGGCGAATAATAAGTTAAAAAAACAAGTCTCAATACGCAACAACCTAGAACCGATGAAACTAAAATTTACCAAAGAAATATAATCATGTGTGATAAATTATTTTGTTGGAAGACTATTTAATAGAAAAAATAGCTACAAATGAAACAGACATACAATATACACATCTGTAACTGTACACATGGACAATACACCTCGTATTTTCCAGAATTTACTTCTGTTTAAGCAGAAGTAAATGAAGTAAAAGTCTGTTTCATTTGTAACAAATGCGTAATACGTGCTTAACGTATTGATATACTTAAACTTTTTTGTAGAAAAAATAGCAATCAAATACTGGAAGATCTAACCTCTTTTGCAAAGCGATTATACGAGGTACAGCACAGGAATGTAAGAAAACAATAAATTATTCTTACAACTTATTCACTACCATCCGCTTCAAAGTACTCTCTTTCCTTCCGCAAGAAAACACCGATCCCAGCGACTTGTCCATGACTGGAAGCAGTGTTGGAAGTCTCCGCGTGCTGACGTGTTCAACACTACCTGCGATTCTCTGGATCTCCTCAATCGTCACAAAACGCCCCCCCCCCCCCCCCCCCCTTGAGCTTCAGTTACAACTTCGGACACAGGAAGAAATCACAAGGGGCAAGATCTAGGAAATAGAGACGATGGTGCCATCTCAGTTGAGACTTGAAACTGACACATAACAAATAACATGTAAGTTGGTGTATTGTCATGGTACATGATCCACGAATTGCTGCGCCAATTGGCAGGTTGCTTGCGTCGTATGTTTTCCCTTAGTCACCGAAGAACATTCAAATAAAATCGTGCATTAACTGTTTCATCTGGTGGAAGAAATTCTTTGTGCACGATACCATCAACGTCAAAGATGCAAATCAACGATGGCGTCTTCTACTGCGATGTTTCGGGATCATATCCGTACACCTATGATTCGTCGTCACTAATGATTCTAGTATGTTGAGTTCGCCGGACAGAATACGCTGACAAACTCCGTACGAAAAGTCGACAATGTTACAAATTTCATGGATTGTTCGCCTTCGGTCTTGCAGGATAGCATCACGCACTCTTAATATTCATAAAAGTTTCGTATATCGATATTGTACCATTTCTCGTTTTTGATAAATTGGTAATGTCGTTGATTGCCCTGGCACCGGCTGTGCGCGCTCTCGACGTGTGGCAGTCCTTCGTGCAAAAATTGCTTTGCATCCACTGCGAAAGCAAACAATCATACTCTGATTAATGAACGTCGTGAACAGTCTCATGAACAGTCTCTAGCATCATTGGGGAGAATTTAGGAATGAAGATTTACTTACAGAAGGGTCAAACATCAACTTTTAGCATTAGCTTTAAAAAGCATTAGAACTAAAAGAGTGGAAGAGTAGTTAAGTCATGTGGCAAGAGAAGGTATCGCAAAATGTATAGATGAGAAAACCCTTGCTATTGAGAAAACTTAATCGACAGCATCAGTAGAGCGTGGCACCGATTTAACACAACTGCCATCCGACTTTTTGCTTAGCGGAAAGAGATGGGTAATTCAATAGGATGAGACACTCACTCAAAACAATGTTAGTTATTATAAAAACAGGCAGACTATTAAAGGAAACATACCCTAATATGCTGCATATTACTTGTGCAGCACATGCTCTCTACAGAATCTGTGAATATATCAATATATCTTGTATCCGCTTTTAAAAAAGTTTTCAGAAAAGATCCATTGAGAGTAGCTCTTTATAAGGAAAAACTTCCATCTTTGTCACAGCCCTCCTCTCCAGTAATAACTAGATAGGGAACATGGTTGGAAGCTACTAGTTTTTAGGCAGTGAATTTCTATAGTTTATAAAATTTCGTTACATATTTAAATGACGATGCTCAAAGTATTTCTGAGTACAAGGAACTAATAAAAATTTCAAATTTAAAAAATCAGTTGTACTTTCTTCAGGAACACTTTGGAAATTTGTCAAAACTAATAACTTATTTTGACAATCAAAATCTGAAATTAAACGATGGATTAACAACATTAGATGTGGCTATTAATAACTTGAAAAATATTCCAAGTGACTTTTTTTAATATTTTTTTTATATTTATATTTTTTTTATATTTAATATAAATCCAGATTTAATAGCATTACGGCAATTGTATATGGGGACAATGCTTCAAAATCTAACTGCTAAATATGCTGAAATAAAAGAATATTTCCAGTAAGCACCTATAACCTGTTGCAATGTAGAAAGGACGTTTTCTATCTACCAGGATGTATTTCATTCAAAGAGAATAAATTTTACAGAAGAGAACTTTGAGAAAGTATTGCTAGTTAATATTAATACTCCTTTACTCAACTTGAACTACAAAATAAACAAATAAAAATGTGGAATTCTTAATTAACCTAAGTACCAGGAAGTTCGTTGTCGCGAAAGGGTGTGTTCCGCATACTGGTACAAACTTAGTTTGTCGGATTGTAGTTATGAACGCATCACATAAGTCGACATTTACATGTAAGAATGAGATTTAATATTCATTAATTCTCACTTGCAGTAAGTTCCAAATGTTAACTATATATACAGAAAGTATAGAAATGAAAAGCAATGTCCGTCTTCGAGGAATGCCATGCATTGAAAAGTTCCAACCAGAACGAAACGCGCGTCTGTACGTTTCCCGTTGATTGACTTGTTTTTTTCAGAATTCTTAATTAACCTAATTACCAGGAAGTTCGTTGTCGCGAATGGGTGTGTTCTGCATACTGGTACAAACTTAGTTTGTCGGATTGTAGTTATGAACGCATCACATAAGTCGACATTTACATGTAAGAATGAGATTTAATATTCATTAATTCTCACTTGCAGTAAGTTCCAAATGTTAACTATATATACAGAAAGTATAGAAATGAAAAGCAATGTCCGTCTTCGAGGAATGCCATGCATTGAAAAGTTCCAACCAGAACGAAACGCGCGTCTGTACGTTTCCCGTTGATTGACTTGTTTTTTTCAGAATTCTTAATTAACCTAATTACCAGGAAGTTCGTTGTCGCGAATGGGTGTGTTCTGCATACTGGTACAAACTTAGTTTGTCGGATTGTAGTTATGAACGCATCACATAAGTCGACATTTACATGTAAGAATGAGATTTAATATTCATTAATTCTCACTTGCAGTAAGTTCCAAATGTTAAATAAAAATGTATTGCGTATTTTATAAATCACCACCCGTTTGTTTTACAATGTTATAAATAAAATTAAAAACTATTTAAAAATGCAAATTTTCCATAGTACGCCCGTGACCGTCATGGACCTCTCGTGTCCGGTCCCTACTTATGATCGGTAGTCTGGTAGCCCTGACATGAATCTTCTCGACTGGAGTGTATCAAATATTCCCAAAGTTATAGGGCTTTCTTTCTAGACTTTTCCAATGTAAATAGGTATTTAAGTTTTATAGGATGTTATATTCGTTTTTATACACCATTAAAAGTCTGGCAGTATTTGTGTATATATCAGCGGATATATCCATAATTACCACATTCAAAAGTTATTCTTGCAAAGTACACTAAACCTTTTTAACACTATTTATACATGCGTCATTAAAGTTTAACAATGGAATTGACATTTTACATGAAAAAATACTCACGGAAATTAAATTCGAATAACGCAAACAAAACGATTGCAATTAATTTTATTCTTCAGAAGTCTAATGTGCGTTTTCTTTTGTTCATAGTAAATAACTCCATGTTATTATTTTTATTATTTCCTACTGCACATTCTGATATCATTGAGCAATTTCGTGGTTATACATAGAAATATATAATATAAAAACAGAGGAACTTTTTTAGCGATGAAACGGAAAACTGCTTTTGAGTTCGTGAATTACTTTTCCCATAAAGAGAATACGTGTTTTTCACTTGAATACACAATCTTTTAATTCAGACGACGTTTGCCGTACACATACAACATGATACCATGCAAAACTTTAAACATAGTCTGCCATTAAAAGGAAAACTTTGGATGAAAGAAAATAGACGAGGAAGCAAAAAATCCATTCGCAGATGGGTCTCTATAGTTTGTATAGTCTGTGTCTCTGTATAGTTTGTGTTGTATAACGTACAGCTAGCTACACAATATCGCCTAAGAATTTATCTAAAAAGGAAACAAAATAACAAAAAGGCGTTAGTAGTAGTGGTGGTAATTGATATATATATGAGTGTATACAAGACGTGTATACAGTGCCCTTCACAAGATTTTAAAATTAAAACAAACAAATGACACTGTTATCATACCATTTTATTTATCAGCAAATTAAGGAATTAAATAAATTAAGAAATAGAAAATAATATCATCCTACTAAATTGAACATCTATACTGAACGATTCAACAAAGGATAGAATGATAGCACCACGTTTTAATCACTAGTCACAATGTTATAAGTAAAATTCTAATCAGTTTTTCATATCTAACAATACTAAATTCGGACCAATTTTTGGTAGTTTATCACCTTTTTGAAGCCTAAACCTTTTATTAAAATTCGATGAATAACATCTTTTTATACACTGCTCAACAAAATTAGCGGAACACAAATTTAATACTGCAACATTTTTTAATTAAAAGATAGATATAATTATACTGCAACGTCTTTTAATTAAAAGAGAGACATAATTATCAACTTTGGAATATCAAATTGTCAACATTAGTTAACAAGATTTTAATAACAAATATGCTCTAATTTAACAATTTTCTTGTACAATAATACCTAAACAATTAAGAATACTACCAAAATCAAAATGTGTTTTATTACTTAAATTTATTAAAAATTCTGTTTTGACCTGAATATCCAAACTTAATATCGTGTGTGCCCTCCGTTAGCATTAATTACATCTTGGCATCGTCGAGGCATGCTGCGGATATAGCATCGTAACATGTCTTGTGGTAAATTTTGCCATTCTTCTACAAGAATTTCGGCTAACTCCTGAAGAGTATGAGGTGCAACAGGGCGCTTTCTAATGTTCGTATCAAGTGAATCCCAAACATGTTCGATAGGATTCAATTCCTCAATTGGATTTCTTGTTCTAGACGAAAATTTGTCGCAAAATTTGCTGTGTGAATTCCACAGTTATCCTGCTGGAAGATGAAACCATCACCAAAATTGTTGGCAAATAACATGCTGTTGAAGTATCATTCCAACATAATTCTGTGCATTGAGACGTTGAAGAACAACAACCAAGTCGGTACGACCATCTATACTGATTCCACCCCATATAATAACTGATCCTGATCCAAATAGATCCACTTCCTGTATATACTCTGCAGTGTATGTCTCTCCAGGACGTTTGTATACTCATATACGACTATCGCAACGCGTTAAAGTAAACCGGGATTCATCACTAAAAAGCACAGACCTTCAGTGTCAAAGTTGCCATTCCACATGTTCGCGAGCAAAGTTTAGGCGGATCCGTTCGTGATGCCTGATCAAGCGACGAGCACGCATGGGCCTTCGAGAAGTCAAATTTGCTTCTCACCGTTTGATCTGTTGATCTTCTAACCGTTTGATCAAAGATTGTTATACCAGTAGCATTTCGAAGTAGAGTTTTGTAAGTCACGAGCGGTTGAGGAAGTTCGACGACGAAGGCAAGAATTGATAATGATTCTACGTCCTTGTCCAGTTCTCCTAGAGTATCTGCCCGTTTCTGGATATCTATGCCAGGCTCTGCAGATAAACGATGGACTGGATTGGATGACGACATATCGCATAGTTCCACCATCTTCAAGTAAAGCAACTGATCTTGGGACTTCGATTTCATTTAAATAAGGCATTTTAATCTTAGACGTAAATGATACTCAAAATTGACGTTTAAAATGTCAAAAAGCTAACTTCAAAGGTTTTGATTGGGTGCTTAAGGAACAAAAACATTTTGTTTTTGGTAGTGTTTTGCATTTGAACATCTCAAGAGAAAAAGAAATAGTGCGTCAACGCAATTTTCTTTTGTGCTTAGCTAAAACATTCCAGACAATAAAAATCATGAAAACAAATTCGTCTTCTACTCTTAGGAAAGTTTCAGTCGTTCAAAGTAGTGTTCCGCTAATTTTGTTGAGCAGTGTATTTAAAATTCTATTACCATAAATATCTTTGATGTTGCTAATCAAAATCAATTACAAACAATAATTAATTAATTGTTGTGCAAGAGATACCAACTTATATTTTTACGATATCCTGTCCTAATTACACTTGAAAGCCGACGTTTCGCAAGGGCCAGATAATATTCACTAGTAACTATTTAACAACTTGGAATTAATTCTTTGTAAGCAATTTCTGTAGAATCTTAAATCTCCAAACTATTTTTTTTATTTAATTCTTTTGGTAAACATTACTCTAGCGTTTTGTTTTATGATGAAATTGAAAACTACAGGTTTTACTCACAACTAACGTTGTTGTAAATAAAATTCTGGTCGTTTTTTTACATATCTAACAACGCCTTTGCAATACTAAACTCGAAGCAATTTTTGGTAGTTTTGTCAATTGAGGTGGAGCAAACTTTTTTAAAGCTCAAACTTACTATTAAAATGCGATGAATTGTATCATTGAATATTTCTACTATTTTACATCATTTAGTGTATGATCTGATGGACTTAGGCGTTCATACTTTGCAATGCTTTCACAATCGGCTCAACCTTGTATATTACTAGTCAATCGTGAACAGAATGGACAAGCATCACTAAACATCTTGTGTCGTTTGATGGATTCCGGACAAAAAACATGAGGTTTATACATCTGCATACATACGATGTTCTATATACCATAGTTATTTCATAATAGTATATATTCTTATTAAATTGTTATTATTATTAAATATGTGTTAGTATATTTAGTATATATAATTAAAATAGAAACAAAACTACGGTTAAAAAATAAACAGATAAAAACAAGAAATCTGGAGTCTATAAGTTAATATGTGGATGCGGTAAGATATATGTTGGTTAAACAGGAAGATTGTTTGAAAAACATATTGCCGAATATTGTTCTTCGTTTAGAAATTAAAAAAAAGATTCCACTTTTACGAATCATCTATTAGAACAAAACCACAACAAAACCACAAGATTTTCAAATTTTGCATTTAGAAAATAAAGGCAATAAATTAAATTTACTGGAAAGTTTAGAAATCAATACATTAAAACAATCACAAATTTTACTTAATGACCAATTAGATTAAAATAACTCGCCTTTATTAAATTTATTCTTTTAAAATCTGTTTAGATGATAATAGAAATGTACATTTAGTTTATTAAAACAAATTTTATGCGTAAACATGTTTAGTATCCTCTAAAATAACATAACTAACCTTGTTGATTTTATATTTTTAATTTAGTTTGTAACGTATTCTTTAGTTGTAAGTATCTAATGAAACCACTGTGCTGTGAAAACAATTAAGTATTAAAAAGTGAAAATTTCAATTGTAGTTTTATTTCTATTTTAAATTATGGATATTCAGTAAAAGTCGAATCAATTAGTTATTGATATATATATAATTAACTTTTATATGTTCCTGTGAATGGCTGTAATTCGTATTTTATTATTTCCAATGTGTTTGTTATCTATAAAATCTGTTTATTAATATAAGTACAGTGTGTCCAGAAATATACCGTTGTTTTTTAAGTAAAATTTAAATCGTATTCATTGCATCGCATGAGGTCTAACCCTAACAGAAAGAGAGACATTAGTGTACCAGGGTCGGTCTTAGTTTAAATTTTTATATATTAAAAAATCATTGAGCAATAGCTTCAATTAATAAAATTCTAATGCACAAACATTCGACCAATATACTTGAAATAATTAATGCATATCAAATTATATATTCAATATCTCTATTTTTGTAGTCTTAAATTTTATAAAGTAATTGTAATATGTATTGCCACCAACGCGGCGTAAAATTAAATGTGTGACGAGTGATAAGGAGTGAACGCTCGCTGATCCTCTCTGGTCTGAACCTACCTGTTGATGTTATGTCCCCAGGAAGGTCTCTGCAGGCTAACTCTCTTGTTTCGGAGAACGTCGCGGATTCAAGGCCGCGAGTTGGAAAATGGACGCCACCGTTATATCCACCTGCAGAGATTCAGCTATAACGGGAGCAGGCGGGACCTGGTAGCTCCAACTAACACCAGAGGGTCAGCCTCTTATCACTCATTGCAGAGCAAGAAACTTTGTTATACTCATAAAACTAGTGGAAGGGTAGGGAACAAGACACAATCAACAATTCTACAATTTATTAAAGGCTACAAATGGGCCAACATCAATCCACAATTCGGCGTTGTCAATTCTCACAAAATATAAAACTAGACACATTCGTACATCAAAATTCAAAGTCAAAACGCTAAACTAATATAGTAACAGACACTTAAAATGTTTCGAAGCAATTAAAAGGTGAAGCCCTGTTCAACCAAACAAAAGTGTTAGCAACTTGATATTTGAGTTAATAATACTGAGTACGGAAAAGTTAGCAACTCTCTCCCCCTGTATATTTGAACCGGGAGGCGAGAGGGGTTATTCCAAAATTGTCTCGTCAGGTTAATAAAATCTTGAAACCACGAACGAGTTATCAAAAGAAGTCTCAATAGACGTCAACGCGAACAATTACAAGAATGGCAAAATCATAAGCGAAACGGAAGGTTACCTCATGAAAGTAATCAAAGTTATGCCTTAATTACAGCAAAATAATAAAGGTAAGAAAAGTTACAAAATTATGAGATCTAATATTCCTGGCAGAACTTTTGGAGTACCCCCTGTATATCAGGTGTGCAAATATTTAATATAATTTAAAACAGAAAAACCTGTAGGAAATTAATTAACAAAAGTAATTATTAGAATACCAATTCCGTATACGTAATCTAGATTCTGTACAGTTAAAAACAAAATAAGTACATTAAACTACAGAAAGTTCTTCAATTTTCAGGTATCGAAACAAACAATTAAGGGACCGATCTGAAGGATCTGACCTCGAAAATGACACTAAATCTAAACAGGTGACAAACAGTGAAGCTGTCGGTCTTCTGGAGCTAATATTAAGTTTCTGTACCAGTACCCGGGGATATTTATGACTATCAACGGGTTTATTACAAAATCAGACTCGAATGACACAGTAAAACAAACTTGAAATAGGGAAAAGAACCCTTCTAAATAAACTGAATTAACAGTTTGATCTAACACACAAGGTGTGCGTCTCTTAAGGAGAGTAACAGCTTGATTATAATATTAATTTAGAAAATACTAAACACTATTCGATTTTTAAATGATCTTCTATAAGTTTAGGACTGCAAGAATTAAAAGGCAACACCTACTTTTTCTAGGATACAATAACAGAATTCGTTCCTTCCAAGTACAATATATCGCTTACTAGGGCATTTCAATTCTTTTATTCACGAGCAGGTTTCACAGCGTCGCCATTTCGGGAATCCAATATGGATGAACCGCGTCCCTTTCTCCTAATCCAAAAAGGTCTTGCAGAATAAATGTGCCCCAAAATTCACAGGTTGCGGACGGCTTAAGGGAGTTTCAGAACTGCGTCGAAGTATTTCGATCAGCAAAATTATGCCCCAAAACACAGGTTAAAATTACCGGTGAGACGCCTTACGCTTCACAATAGATATCCAAATATTTCTCAGAAATTCAGAGAAAACCTCGTTTTATAAAACGTTTATAAGAATCCTGAAAGTTCAAAATGCGATATGGTAAAAATTATTAAGGGGATTTCAAAAACTCACCGCAGAAATCTAGTTTTAAATAACACGTGACACAAACACGACACAGCGCTTATGAAGCTTAAGTCTCAATGGCTGCCGTATCGATATAGAAGTAAAATGCCGGATACACGTCATCGTAATTGCCGGAAGTAAAGAAAGAAGAGGATATAGTTTTCAAAATCTCGAGGATGATCTCATATCGCAAAAAGTGTCAAACCAAACTTAAAACGTTAAATAATTTAATGACCAGAGACGAAAGTTTCTAATAGGAGTCGGCAAGTGAGTTTCCTGTCGCAGAGGGCGAACAACGAAAAGGAGATGGCGCAATAAGCGTTGTAATTAAAAATTAAACTAGAATTAATTATAGAAAGGCAATATTTAACACAAAACAGATGCGTCTAGAAGATCTATATTTCAAAGCAAAAATTCCTTCATAATTGGTTTGAAATTCGGTGTGACTTTTAGCGAGTTAGCAGTGAAAATCTTGCGAGCATTTCGGATAGGGAATTTAAAAAGATGGCCGCTTGCTAATATACAAAGGCTTTCAAGATGAATAGAACGAATGAAATGGGTTGAGAATATTGTAGTTGAAGGGTCTAAACTGTTCGATAAATGGAGTTTGAAGCAAATTAAAAATCATTAGTAGAAATTTATTTAAATGTTAAAGCTACGAGGGTTTTAAGAGAAATAATAGAGAAAACTTGCACTTACATAGGCCGTATGCAGGAAAGTGTATTTGTATGCGTAACAGTATGTTTGAATACGGTTCTGTGTGTGGTTATTTGTGTCGACTACCTACAGCTCTGTTAGGGTTAGACCTCATGTTGCGTTAATTACGGTGCAAAGAATAGGATTTAAATTTTACTTAGAAGTTAACGGTATATTTCTGAACACACTATACGTTTTTATAGTAAAGTTAACCTTTTTCCCTTAAAATAAATCACAGAAGATAGTTATTTCAGATAAAATAAAGTTAAATGTTAACAGTCAAAAATTAGAGTAACTAATTAATAGTGAAAACTTATTATACATTGTACTCATATTTAATGCTTGACATCTATAAAAATAAAGTATGTATCTGTATATATAGGTCATAGATACGCAAAAATGTTATAATAAATTGTGTATTAAACATAGTGACATGAGATATCCTTCTTTCCCAATGTTTATTACAGAAGTTGATCATATTTTTAATGCAATTTTCTTTAAATTTTAATAATACTTGGAATCTCTAAGACTTGGTAATTGATTGTCCCATGTATTTATATACGCAATTCAATTTAAACTAGAGGCAATTTTGTACCCAAATCTTCTGACGGTAGTGTACATAACAAGAGTAACAGGATGCCAGTACGTTTGCTTAGCATTGTTCAACAGAAGTGGGTCCTCTTAGTACGCGCGACTCGTGATGTCGAGTGGAATGAGAAGAATATACACTGAGAAGAGAAGCCGGGAGAGACCCTTTTTGTAAATTGGAGGGATGAAAGAAGATGCACGCTATACGAAACCGGAGGTAGCTAGCCAAGCTGTAGCTGATGTAAGCGGCAGTGACGGCAGTCAACTTGAAAAGTTCATGTAAACAAATATCCTGCCTTTATGATTTCCATCTTCACCTCCATTCTGGATCCACTTTTCAATTTTATCGGACTTCCCCTCCTCATTTTCTGTTAGACAAGAAAGCGATTCCCGTACCATCCATACGTACTTTATACTCTCAAAGTGATATACGTTGTGCCTACATGAGTCCTATTTCACATTACCTATCCGTATACAAATATACCATTTCTGTCTTTTTCTTTTTCCTTCTTCGACGTATGCCATTTTCTTTGTCTCCCGCGTTTATCAGAGATACGTCTCTCCCTTTTTAGGTACGTACTAAAGTGAAGGTATTTTTTCTATTCCACGACTCGGATTCACATCCTGAATAGGGGGGAAGGCGTTTGTGATATGAATCGTGGAAAAATACGTTTTTTTTTTCATTTCTGTAGGGCTGTGATCAGAAAGATATCTATGGAAAATTGAACAAATTTGTGTCGGGAATGCGTCGGAAGAATGTAAAAAGGCCGTGTGATGCGTTATTTATTATGTCTTGGATATGTTGCTGTAAGGATTTATGTATTTACGTAAATTTTTTCTTTAAAAATTCCATTTTTATTCCGCTAATAAATGAGTGAATAAATTCATTGTTTCTTTTAGAGAAAAGTTGTTTTTACGGCCGGTATTATCAACTGATATTAAAAGTAGTTTTAGTTAAAAGACATTTAATTTAAGTATCTCTTTAAATTAGGGGTTGTGTATTATAAATTATATTTAAGCAGCATTTAACTAAATGTGATATTTAAGAAGAAAACAAAATATATGAATTTAGCACATTTGAACAGTTTGTGCCTGACTTTGCAATGGTTTATGTTGCTTTTAATTCAAAATTATGAGCAGATCTTTAATATTATTACGTGTTTCCTTAGAACTAAGTTTTAGTTGTAAAATGGTTTTTAATTGATGTAAACTGTCAAACAAAAACTGTCCAACGTTTGACAATACATATTTTAACAAAATTAACACGTTGTGAATCAGTTTTTAATTTCTGAAAGTTATTTAGCTGCAAAATGTCTGTGTAGGTACCTATATTACCTGCCACGTGGATCTATTTAATATTTGATTTATAACTATAACCTATAACAATTCATATGCTATTTTTAAAAGATCGATAACCAATTTTACAATGCATAAAAATTAATCGGACAGTTTTTTGTCTGCCAGTTTACTATCGGGAGCGATTGAAAGTAGACACGTTTTATGTTGGTATGTCAGAATTTCAAATAATTAACTAATGTACTTTGGAATTGATAAAGTTTTGACGTATGTGTACTAAAAGTGTCAGTTTAATAAATTTTATTGAGTAAATCGTTAAAACTGAAGACACACGTGTAATTAAAAAAATCTTTCTTTGGAAACTGTGGTTATGTAAAAACTTAAAAAAGGTATATAACCCCTTACCACAATTATTAATCGTATCCTAAATACGTATTTCGACAACTAAGTTGTCATCATCTTAGTAGTTAAAATACGTATTTCGAATACGATTCATAATTGTGGTAATTAAATTAAAAATTAATTAAATTAATAAATACCGGTTATAGTAAATTCCATAAATTAAATTAATATTTTGTCAAAAACAAATTAGCATATCGATGCCACAACTCACATCAAGCTTTGATCCAAGCTTCCTGTGAGTTGTCGCATCGATATGCTAATTTGTTTTTGCTATATTACGCCGCCTGGCGACGAATTAATGGACTCACAGTAATATGGGTATTTTTTTCTTTTTCTGTAATATCGTAGCTATGCGAGCGAACACTTTGCATCGGCGTAGTCGGTTTTGTCCGCCAGATGTCACGAGGTTATCTGGTGTCATCTGATAGAACAAAATTTGCTGCATGACCGCGAAGTGTACTACAGTCGTTTGTCTTCGTAAATCCTCCATTGATGAAGTCGTTAGATAGAAACACATGCGTCTGGTGGTTGAAGCAAAAGCTGATAAATACGTACCGTGTGTCCATGTATATACATATACAAATTTGTTTTTATACAGATTTGTATTAATATTTTGTCCATGATCCATTGTTTGCAATTTTTGTTTGAAGACGATTTCTCATCAAAAATATGAGAGATGCTGTATCATAATTAGAGCAGACCAATTCCCGTGCGCGCCATGAGCGCCGGTATGGGAGTGTAATTCGTAATATATTAGAATATGCGATAGAATAGGAACGCAACATGAGCTTGTTACCGATATAAGTATAGAAGTAGAGACATTTATTCTATCAGAAATAATTAAATATACATTTGGTTTTCTGCTATTAAAGTAATATGCATAAACACACGAAAAATAAGAATAGTACATATTATAGCAGCGTTGTATGTACCTATAAATAAAATGGAAAATGTATGAAATCAGTGATTGTGTGCACGACAGAGGATTTAAAAAAACACTTACTGTTTTAAGCGTCTTCCAAGGATTGACAAACTAGAGAAACCCGATTGTATATTTTCAACATCAGGTGCGTTTCTAAGGTTATTTCTGAAAAACATGTCCGCCGTGACGAAAAAATATGTTTATATTCGGAAAACGAGCGTTCTACATCTAGTGATGTTATATTCGCATAATCAAAATACTTTTTTAAGCAACTTAATGCATCTGTAGACGTGCCCTCACAAATACGTATTAATGTGTCAAAATCTGCATTTCTGTCTAAAACACTTTCAAAATTTAATTAAAACACTTTCACTTTTTGCGTCTTCTACAGCACACAGTTGTGCGTGAACATCTTTAACGATTTGCAGTGATTCCTCTAACGACAGCGACGAATATTCTAATTTTGTTGTTGCTTTTTCTAGTCCCAAGTAATTCTCACGAATACTTTGTAAATCCATTTTAATCTGGGCATCTTGAAATTTTTTCTTGCTTGTTTCTGCTGCACTTTCTTTCGGATCGAATGATAAAACTACGTCCTTAATTTTTTCAAAATGTTCATGATAGTAAAACCCCGCCCGTAACCATGTACCCCAACATGTCAGAATCGGCTGTGGTGGCTCAGGGGTATTGGGACACAATTCGTGAAATTTCCGAATACGTTTTGGAGATTTCAGGAATACTGCCTTTGTACTCGATATTAAACCATCTACCTCTGGATAACATCTACGAACCTGTTCTGCAAGGTGTAGAGCATGGAATTTACAAGTAATATGTAACAAGTTAGGACAATATTTTCTAAGACGCCGGCCTACAGAACACATGGTTGCGGCACCATCGGTCATAAACATTAATATTTGGTCTTTCGAAAGTTTAAATTTTTCCAAAGTATCTAATAGCACCTCTGAAATTTTTTCGGCATTACATTGTTCTAGTCGTCTGGATTCTAATAAAATTGAAGACATTGGTTCATGTGCTGTCAGTTGTTTCGTCTACACATAACAACAGTTTTTTATTTTTCAGTTCGGCTTTTTCGTATTTTATTTTCAACCTGTTTACGCGCCGTTGGTAAATTCCTTCGTAACGTTGTCGTGCTCAGTAATGTTTGATTCGCGTATTTATCCCAAAACGAAATAAATGAATCATTACTTAATAAGGTAGACAGCAGTGTACACACAGTCATAGTTACACATAGTTCATGTATAAACTGTTGTCGATTAATTTAGTTATTATTGTGCTTCGAACTGCTTACAATGTTCTTTACAATGTGTTTTTGACCAACACATTAGATATTTATTGCACACTAAACATTTAATTTTTGAGCCATCGTATATTAAGTCCGGGAAATCCATAATATACTTGTTCACTTCGTCTGACAACTGTCGTTTTCTCGATTTATGTGTCGACGACATTTTATTACGTATGCTTACACTTACATGCAATCTAAGCAAGTACCAAACACATACTGAATGCTTTTTATTAGATCTGATGCAATACAATCATCCTCACATCGGCGCACATGCGCCATGTACGCCGATGTGAGGATGATTGCGCGCCGCACGGAAATTTGTCTGCTCTAATCATAATCAGCTAGATCTTCCCAGACATTCGCTATTGCTAGCAACAGATTGTTTTTATTTCGAGCAATGAAATTATTTTTATACATTTTTTTCACCATTAGTACTCAAATATTCTCCATCGGATTTAAATCTGTACATTTAATGATGAATTAGATTTGACTAGTGTAGTACATTGTATTATTAGGTTTGATCTTTCATATAATAAGTTATATGACGTTCAAAAATACACACAAATTCTGCCTCAAGATTGCTAAAACGGCAGCGAAAACTCCGAAATTGCTTAAACAAGCATTTGGTGAGAATGCTTTAGGCCAGACGCAAACTTGTGAGTGGTACAATCATTTTAAAAATGAACAGTTGTATCGGTTGATGATGATGAGCGTTCCGGTCGTCCATCAACGGAAAACACACCACCAAATGTGGCAAAAGTGCGTGATGCTATACTGCAAGACCGAAGGAAAATAACCCATGACGTTTGTAACATTATTGGCTTGCCATACGGCGTAAGTGTCCCAAGAATTCGTGGATCCTACACCAACTTACACGTCGCTTGTTGTGCATCAGTTTCCAGGCTCAACGAAGATGAGTCCTAATGCTCTATCCTCCCTACGCCCCAGATATTGATCTTTGTAGCTTCTTTCTGGTTAGTTAGAACTGAAGCTTAAAGAGTGCCGTTTCGAGACAATTGAGAAGATTCAGATCGAATTCCACGCAGTATTAAACATGTTAACATGTGAAGGCTTTCAGCGCTGCTTCCAGTCATGGAGAAGTCGCTGGAATCGGTATATTCATAAGTAAAGAAAGTACTTTGAAGGAAATGGTAGTGAATAAGTTGCCAGATCAATTTATTGTCTGTTTTTTTTTCACATTCCGGGAATTTTTGGGTAACACCTCGTATTTACTTTATTTAAAGTATATTCATAACTTTGTTAGAGTTATCGAATATTAAAAATTTAATCTCCGTTAGCCTCGCCACTTCTATTGGAAAATCACGGTACCGTCGCACAGTTCTCATATATACAACCTATTTTTAAAGCAAACGATTGAAATTTTAGCGGGCCTATATTTCGTTTATTGAAATAATTCACTTATGTTTTGTATTCTAATTTCAATCTTGTCTCAATTTAATTTGATTATGCTTTTAACCCATTTAAAGCTCGACAAAAACAATTTTGTAAATTAAAAAAGCTCTCGTAACTCTGCTAATAGGGTTTATAATTTGTTTAGGTTGATTGAAATTAATAAATAAAATTTTTGATCGCCCCTTAGGCAATAACTACATAAAACAATAACCTAAAAATTTTCCTAAAGAAAAAACTTTTAACTTGCGCAAGCGACAACAGAGACTAATTGACGCCACCTTTAAAAGAGTTAATGGCACAGAAACTACTCCCATGTCGTAGATATCTCCTCTCCGACTTTAATGTAACAATAATTAATACGCGCCGTCTACATTTAGTCGTAAATAGTTTAAAAGTTGGAAGCTAATTAGGTCACGTGTTTTAAGGGGCCGTTACCAACTTGAGTAATTTCAGAACGCCGCCGCAAGCCTACATATAAAGTTTTTATGCGTCGCCTCAACATCGGGCGCTAATTTATAACTGCGATGAGCAACACATTCGCATGTTACACATTACGGATATAACTAGTAGGATGACACTTCTAAGAGCATCAGCCCGTACACTATGAGACGTATAAAATTTACAGTAAAAGAATAGAGATTGTTATTCAAGACATAAGATGAAGACAGTTATTAATTTTGTTTAATACTTTAACTCGTTTCGTTTACATATTCAATTTTGATAACTCTTTAAGTGTTTGTTTGATTTATATTACTTTAATAGAAAGTGTTTGAAAATGGAGCAATATTTTGGCAAAATGCCTATAACCTAAAAGACTTAAATTATCGAAATATTGGTGGCAATGTTGTTAATACATAGCAGCATTATTAGTCTATGAAAGTTTACTATATCGCTTTATCATGGCAAAGATATAGCCATATACAAGGTATGACTGTAAAATAACGAGGCAAATGCTATTACCGACGAACTACGCATGCGCCAAAATCGTACGACCGACAGCTGTGCAGCGTCACCCCTTCTCTTTTGATTGCCACCCTTTCCCTGTCTGTAGTCATAGTAGTCTGGCCGTGGCCTTGGCTTGCATAAAATCTATTTTTAAGTGTTTAAGTAGAGCAACGAATTGTCGTGAAATTTCATACGAAACTTGGAAAAACTGCTACTGAGACTTATTCTTTGATTTAAAGAAGTATATGGCAGTTAATGTTTATCACATGCG
Organism: Melolontha melolontha; assembly: GCA_935421215.2. Classification (NCBI taxonomy): domain Eukaryota; kingdom Metazoa; phylum Arthropoda; class Insecta; order Coleoptera; family Scarabaeidae; genus Melolontha; species Melolontha melolontha. The sequence goes on along the minus strand of OW285240.1, from coordinate 131,474,923 downwards.
TGGGTATTTGAGTGGTTTAAGCGTTTCCAAAATGGGCAAGATGACGCACGCCGAAGACGACCTTCGACGTCAAAGATGGATGAAAATATTTAAAAAATCAGTCAGTTAATCATTTGTGCGATTGATGAAACTGTAAGAATTGATGAAAAATGCAAAAAGTGTGTCCGAAAATTATGCTAAAAATTCTTACAATCGATCAAAAAGAAACTTATGAAAATAATTGTACTGACACTTTAAGTGGTATTAAAAATAGCTCAAATTTCTTAGAAAAGTGATAACAGGTGATTAATCTTGGTTTTTCACCTATGATTTAGGAACTAAGCGTCAATCAATGCATTGGAGGAGCTCAGCTTCACCGTGAGCTAAAAAAGGGCAAATGACCAAACCAAAATTCAAAGCTACGATTATTATTTTCATCAACGTTACTCGCTTGAGGATTTTGCTCAACTCCGTGAAAAAATCAGATAGAAAAAACCCGAATTCTGAAAAAATATCATTAGTTTGCACTGGTGCACCTTCCTGCGAGGTTAAATGCGGACAATTACCTTCAATTTCTTATTGACGAACTGCCAGGTCTTTTAGAGGATGTCCCACTGAATGTTCGACGAGACACTTGGTTTCACATGGATTGGGCACCACCACATTCGGAATTGCTGCCCGAAATTGGGTCAACGTCAATTATCCTAGATGGATTAGTCGAGGTGGTCCTGTTGCATGACCACCCAGATCACCCAATCTTAATCCCCTTGACATTTTTTTATGGGGGTACATGAAAAATTTAGTCTACGCGCAAGTTTCGAACACAAGAGAAGAGTTGTTGGATCGTATCCACCTGGCTGCCGAGCAAATTCGACAAAACCAGTATGAAATTCGGATAAGTACTTCTTCTGTTGGCTTACGGGCACAAGCCTGCATTCAACAAGGAGGTGGACATTTCGAAAATATTATTAATTGAACTTTTTTAAATAAAATCAGTTTGTATTGACTTTAGGATTACATTTTGTTCATGATCTGGCACTCACATTCATAGATCTGTAACTTTGAAACAAATAAAAATGAATATACAAGTTTTCCGTTTCTGTTACTTGAAATGAAGTCTACTTTACACTCCTAAAATTTGAACTTAACGATACGGGACACCTTGTATATTTATATATGATATTTTAAATACTTGTGTTGTTTAGCAATTGTAGTTTTATTGACTCTGCTGATTGGCAAACTGGCCCCTTAACAGCAGCCGATTACCAACATCAAACTAAAATTTAGCACAGAAATCCCTACTTCTGCGTTGCCAACCTTCAATATATATGGTTTATTTAAACTTCGCTTAAACCATATTTCTACAACGCATTTTTAATTTAGCCTTACTTAAATCGCTAAGAAATAAGTAATTAAACTTCTAGTTTCAAAAATTCTTTTATTATAAATACCACTACAATATTGTTTCGCCATACAATAGCTTCATCAGGTGGATGAAATACTTAAATGTTAAGCCTGGTTTTGTTAAACTCATGTTTAAGCTGTCATTGTACAACCCGCCCTAAAAGTCATTTGCCCTTTTTTTATTGCTAATACTCTGTGTAACAAGACTCATTATCTGACTATTTTACCACTATTTCCATTCCTTTTATGTAATACGTGTATATAAAACATTGGTATATATTACATTGAGATTTCGTTACATAGTCTCATTTGTATAGCAAACGTATCACCATATTTTTTTATCAAAAACTTACTTAGTCATTTTTATACGGATATTTACACACGTTAATTAAAAGGAATTAATAATAATTATATTGTATGTGTCTTTTGCTTTTCTGTGTAGGTGCGGACACTGTTCGTGAGCGGCCTGCCCATGGACGCCAAGCCCCGCGAGTTGTATCTCCTATTCAGAGCCTACGAGGTAAGTAATTACATTAGAGCCATTATAGCTCTCACCGGTCGCTCATATTACGGAATTTATTTCAATTTTAATTTGATTAAAGCGTGACGCGGGCGGGGCGGGTGCCTTACCGTACAGGATCGGCCCAACCTGCGTCTCGTCGCCATGCCGCCTCACGCACGAAACACACATATACACGCACACACAAACACGCGTATTGACCTGTGAAATATTGATGCAATTTTTTCTGTTTTTCTTTTGTCCGCAGGGATACGAGGGCTCTCTGCTGAAAGTCACGAGCAAAAATGGGAAAACCGCTTCGGTAAGTACGCTTTTATATTAGGACGACGCATTACACATGACATTTCGAAAATAATACCGAGAAGAATAAAAGAAACGCGAATGTTTTCGTCAGAATTCGAGTCTCATGAATAAGTTGTGGTTGTGTGTTATTAGTAGTTATTACATAAATGTTGTTCTTAATAAAAAAAAATGTTTGTTGTCCGAAGTCTGTGCATTAATAAATAAGTAATTTCATAAACATTTACTAGTATTAATCGGTTCTCAGCTACTAAGAATTAATTATAATCGCTGCTTAGACCAGGAATGCACAGCCTTATAGGGAACAGGGGCCACTCGGGAAAATTATAAGCCAAGGACGGGCCACTACAAAGAATACTTATTAACACAAATATTTTTATTTTTAAATAGTATAAATTACTACAAATGATAAAAATAAAAGAACATTCAAAAATGTTTGTTGTAATTATGTAATCGTAATGTAATCTTATCATTACAATGTAATATTTCATGTTTTATTATTTTGATGCATGACATTGCATTGACCTAACAATTTTGTTTATGTTGGGCTCCACATTACTTGTCGCCACACGTAAAATTGCTTCCAGATTTTCACTTGCCAGACGGTTCCGATTTTTTGTTTTGTTAAGTTTCATCACTGAAAACGTTTGCTCACAAATATACGTCGATCCAAATAAGCTTGCGCATTTCAATACATTTATTCGCAACTCTTTATAAGCGGTTTTGTCAACGCAACGGTAAAAGTTGAGTAAATTACCTTCATTAAACTTGTTTCGTAAATTATCATCATTTTGCATGTCTATTAATTCCAGCTGTATTGATTCCGGTGCATTTTCGGGTGAAATTTTGAAAGGATTGCTGAAAATGTCTAATAGAGGTTTAACTTTTTTGAAGTCTAGAAAACGATCATGAAAAGCTTGTATTAAAATATCAATTTTTTCAACATAAGCGAAATTGACATCAGTTTTATTGAATTTCTCAATAATTTTTTTGTAGTTCGGAAAATAGCTGTAATTGGCTGAATTGATTTGTGTCTTGAAAAGAAAAACAAGAAAACAAAGGAATTTTAATTATGATACAGACATTTACTTCAGTGTCCGGAATTATTTGTCCACGACTGTAGAAGATCTGTATACGTTCCTAAATTTATCCTAATCGGTGAGAAAGATAGGCATTATAAGAAATCGGTGATTTTCGTTCCTAGATAATGTCAATATACATTTGTTCCATTATTTCGTATTTTAAATTTAGATTGGTATAAATCCAAAGCTTGGTTGTAGCATATCAATCAGGAAGATTATTTTCATCATTTCGAAACAATTTCGGAAAGCTACTATTTTTTAAAAACTTCTCCTTTTAGACGTGATCTTCCTATATGCAATTCTTCAGCAATTTGTTTGTTATTATTAACTTCCAGTACAATAATTTTCACAACATGCTATTATTTACTCTGAACTTAATTTTCTCATTCAAAATTCTTCAACAATTTGTCCATCTTTACTATAACAGGTACACTTCAAGTATTGATTTTCACATGATGCTATTATTAATTTTGGACTTGCATTTTGCCAAGTCAAATTCTCCATCAGAGAAATTTATTAAAGAATTTTAGCAACGATTTGAAAAAGTTTATCCGCCCATTAATAGCAATTGTAAATTTGTTTCTCATTTTAAAACTCCTTTAAGCGCGAACGTTTTTAGCCGCAGCCAGTAGCCAAATGGCCATAGCTACTGGGCTTCAAATTTCGCGGATAAGATGCAGGTTTTTGCATGTCGAATTTTTTCGGTGTGTCGAATGTCCAATTTTAACTAGAAAAAAGATTTTTAATAAAATTTTAGGGCTATAATCTTAATTTTTTCTTTGTTGTTTCTAATTAGCTTGTTTGAAAACCTAGCATCTATCATCAACCTTTCGTTAGCCTTCATTTCTTTTTATATTCTCTTTCTAGCCATGACCAGATCTCCTTCTAGCAGTTAAGTATTTCAGATGCCAATTTTAGTTCTATGAAGTTCCACTTTGACCCCTCCTTGGCCAGTTCATCGGCCATCTCATTGCCTTTAATCTCCTCATTTCCTGGCAGCCATATCAGTGTTAGACAATTGTCTGTTGAGGACTTCATTGCAATGTTTAACCAGTTTCATTTTAACCATTTTAATCAGTTATTACGTAGAACCTTCTTTTTGTATTATCAGGGCCCCGAATTTCTCCGCCACAAATTGCCACTGCAAAGAATTAAGCCTAGAAAACAGACCCAAACATTTCTCCAGACTCAGGATCCTTCATTCCACAGATCCTCCTGTGGATCCTACGGATTTGGGTCTATCCGTGAACCAGGTACCATCTTATAAGGTACTAAGGTACCATTAACATCCATATGGAATGATTTTATTAATTTCTTGTTGGCAAAGTTAACGCAAATAGATTTAGATTCGTTGAATTTAATTTTTCATTGTTTAGACCAATTTTGTTATTTTGTTACTTATTTTTTGCAGGCTTCTTATAGCGCCTTGAGTCTAATCCATTACTGATAGAGCAATATCATCAGCAAACAAGCAACAACTGTATCTTCTGATTCTAAATCATAAATAATTTCTTTTTCGAGTTCCTACATCTCTTTTAAATAAAAACGTAATTCGTTCAGTACTACCACAACCACAACATTTTTTTAAAAACAAATCGAACGTTTCTTAAAGCATTTTAACGACATCTTCCTTGTCCAATTTTCGTAATTATTAGATAAATCAATTATAATTTTATTTTTAGCCCGTCGGTTTTGTGACATTCAATACAAGAGCGGGTGCGGAGGCAGCCAAACAAGATTTACAGGTGGGTAGACATCATATACATATATCCTGTTATATATTATATATATATAAATCTATATATACATACACGAAATCCTATTATATAGCCACCACGGAGGAAATGAGACACACGAAATATAATATACACACGCTACACAAGTAACCCTGTAACATATTCCCCGATGTGGCATGCACCTATAATGCACCGTGTGTCACCAGCAGACTATACCAATCAGCTTTCAATATGGCGTTAGTTTAACAATAACCCATTATGTACTCTTGACTCTATTACTATTTATTTACTAAAAACTTACGTATTATAAATAGTACTCACTCACACCTTTTTTTTTTACTTTTAATGTCATAGTTTCGTTTCTTCATTGTCAGAAAAAAGCTTCGAATAAATTATGTAATAACAATTGTAATAATTGTAATAACAACGTATAAAAAATGGAAAGATGTAATTATATATATAATATGATTTTAATTGAATAGGCCGATACTTGCTGGAAATCCATTATATGTAAATGGGATTTAAGTAAAACATTTATACTAATTTCCAGTATATATTACACTTTATTATATATATTAATAAATAGACGCTAATAAAAGATAAACCAAGCAATTATAAATTATTAACATACATAGGACCGATAAGTGAAAAAATAGGAAAAATTTTACGAAAAACAGATATAAATGTAGCTTATAAAACTAATAATGTTACAGTCGGTCAGCTTTAACTATCGTCCCCGATTCAGTCAGTTATCGATCGTTACATGTCTATATGTGTACATTTCATATGATTTACATTTACGTGTTCGATTAAAGGTAGATTGTTACCAAATTGGACGTGAAATACCCTGTAGAGCACGCATCTTACATCTTCTTTTAATAATTCACTCATATAAAAAAATAAAAATGCAAATTAATTACATTTTTCGCGAAGCAATGTGATTGAATTAAATATTTTACGATGCTAATTATTCGAATTTTTCTAATGAAAAAATTCGCACTTAAACAGGATTCGAACCCACTCTCCCACTAAGCTGTTAAGGCCTGTGGTTCCAAATACATCGGCAAGTCTTAAATTACGTTAAAGAAATAGATGTTAATATTTTTGTCTGTAGTCGGCACTTGTTGCAAATTAATTGGATTTTTCGCGAAGCAATGTGAATGAATTAAATATTGCTTTCTACGTTTTACGATGTTAATTATTCGAATTTTTCTATTGAAAAAATTCGCCCTTGACACATTACTTCGCGATAAATGCAATTAATTTGCAACAAGTACAGACTGCAGGCAAAAATATTAACATCTGTTTCTTTAATGTAACTTAAGGCTTACCGATGTATTCGGAACGACAGTTCTTAATAGCTTAGTGACACAGCAATAGTCCGGCAAACCATGGACGTGGGTTCGAATCCAACTCAAGGGCTTATTTTTTCAATAGAAAAATTTAAATAATTAGCATCGTAAAGTGTAGAAAGCAATATTTAGTTCATTAAAAGTATACATTTCTAGCAGCTGAGTTTTCGTACGAGGTTATCGAAGCCTTAGCATACAAAGCAAAAATGTCAATAGCTGTCAATAGATAGAACATTCTGAATTCATAGGCAGCACATAATACAATTTTCAGAAGGTTTTTAATTTTGGCGTTCGCGTCGTAATTGATTCACAATTTTTTGGATTCATCATTTATACAAGGTGGCGCAAAATTAATCATTCAATTTTGTTTTTGAATAACTTTTTTAGTAAATTAAAAAAAAAAATTTTGAGTGGTGAAAATCTTTATTTGGACCTTTACCATTTTTTCTGTTAATTGGAAAATATGATATCCGCCAAGTGGCTGCCGCCAGTATTGATACACATTTGTGCCCGTTTTATCGCATCTTCCATAACTTTCCGCACGATGTCTGGTGATAACTGTTTGCATTCCTGTCGAATATTCTCCTTAAGGTGCGATTGACTGAGGCTTGTTGGCATAAACCCGCGACTTCAAGAAGCCCCAAAGAAAGAAGTCTGGGATGGTTAAATCGGGCGATCTTGCTGGCCATGCCAAATCGCCAAAACGGGAGATTACGCGACCAGGAAATGCTTCCTTCACAATATCCATTGTCGCTCCTGCTGTGTGTGCGGTTGCACCATCTTGTTGAAACCACATGTTCACCAAGCCCCGCTCATTCAATTCTGGCAGTAAGAAGTCGTTTATCATGGCCCTGTAGCGTTCGCCATTAACAGTAACCGTATTGCCGATGGCGTCCTCAAAAAAATACGGTCCCATCACTCCTCCCGCGTGAACACCGCACCACACAGTAGCCTTGAGTGGATGTAACGGCTTTTCGTGCATCACACGCGGATTTTCAGTGCCCCAGAAACGAAGATTTTGCTTATTGACGTAACCGCTTAAATGAAAATGCGCCTCGTCGCTCATGATGATTTTCGACTGAAAATCGTTCACTTCGTTGTTGAGATTGAGGATGGCTCTACAGTAATTCACACGCGACTGAAGATCAACAGGCATTAACTGATGCACTGTTTGCACTTTGTATGGGAACATGTGTAAGTCTTTCACTAAAATTCGCTGTAGGGTCCGTCTGCTGACGCCCAATTGCGTGGCACGTCGTCTGGTTGATGTTTCTTCGTTCTCAGCAACATCAGCAGCCACAGCCGCGATATTCTCGACAGAACGACCAGTCCGGTGGCGGCCACGCCCTGGAAGATCTCTTGTGGTTCCAGTCTGTTCGAGTCGAGCAGCTAAGCGGCGTAATGTTTGTCCAGTTGGCGCGACACGATTAGGAAATCGACGACGAAATTCACGCTGCGCTAACACCACCGACCGATTATTGGTAAAAAAAATCGACACAATTATTCCACGTTCTTGCGGAGTATAGCGCTCCATTGTTTGTCTGTTTGTATTCTGCAGCTGTCTAGTTCACAAATGTCAAATATGATTGACGAACGACGCCATTTGCAAAAGTTATAACATCTTCCGACAGGGTGATTAATTTTGCGCTACCTAGTAGTATAATTATATCTTTACATTTTTCATACGTTGTCTCTTTCTATCAAGGACACCTGTACACATTAAATGTGATTTAGAATGCATATATTTAATTAAAACGTCTACATACATAAAGGAATAAATACGTTGTTCGCATGTGTTTTTTTAAATTTGTAAAATGCCGTAAGAAGGCATAAGATAATGCGAAATAAGGAGAAAACTATTAATAAACATATATCTGTAAATAAACTGCTTCTTAGTTATTTTCATTTTCCGTTCTTAGATTCACTTGCCATTATTAGTTATCTTACTTTTAATAAAATATAATTGACGATGGCTCAAAGGTAAATCAACAGTTTCCAATTGCGCGATACGTGGCTATGTTTGAATCCTTACCTTTGCAGTAGGTTTTAACAATCTTTACGCGTCTTTTCTGTTACTATTTGATACATTTTCGTAAATGGCAAACATTCAACTAAAAATTTGACGCTTCGGTTGACACAAATATTTGATAGCTATCAAATGACAGTCCTACTGTTTTGAAACCACGAAATGGATAACCCATTATTCGGCTGATGTTTTACTTGATGTTTGTAATGTAAGTGCGGTTCAAGTAACGACATACGATTTGGGATTCATGAATGACTCGATTACAAATTATTTTGATCGCTAGTTATTTAGTACGTTTGTAATATTGATTAGAAAGGAGTCGAAAGATCATATCGCTTATTCTTATTTCTGTATGACTTAAATAGCTGTATTATCTTCTAAATCATAGCATTCCATCAAGTATGCTAATAGTCCCTTTATGATTAGACATAACGATACTTATGACGATACTTTATCAATATCTAAACCACCAAGACGAATGAGTTTGGAAGGATTCGCAGAATCATCAAATAAACATTCCCGCAACAAGATGTTTCTTACTTTGTTATATATCTAGATATAGATATACAGCGTGTTTCTAAATAAAGGGTGAGTCGTGAGGAATCGACCAAACTGGAGGAGTGTATTCTACAGGTGAAAGTAATGGAAAAAAACTCAAATGTTGCTATACGATTTTTATTTGTTTTCGAGTTATAGCGTAATTAAAAATAAACAAAATTTCATACATTGAAGTTTTTGTATTTTATTGGTATTATCGTTCCTTATAATATATTTTCAAAAATACAGCCATTCATTTCATAACATTTTTTACATCGTCTACCAAGGGCGCTGGTTGCGTTCCTGATTGCGTCAGGTTGATGTTTGATATTGTCAGCAGCATTCATAATCCGTTGAATTAGTGCTTCACGAGTGTCCACTTTTACTTGATACACTTCATTTTTTAACCAGCCCCATAAACAATAATCGAGTGGCGTGAGGTCTGGAGACCTAGGAGGCCAACCAATGTGACTACCATGTCCAATCCAACTCCCTGGAAACCTTTCGGCCAAATGTTGCCTGACTGCACGAGCGTAATGTGCAGGCGCTCCATCGTGCTGGTAGAAGATTTGGATTCTGATGTTTATGGGAACATCCTCTAGCAGTCCGTGCAGTTCATTTTCTAAAAAAATGTAAATAGGTGTCTCCCGTGAGGCAATTCTCAAAAATGTAAGGACCAATTAAAAGACCATCTATCATACCACACCACACGTTTACCGAAAATTTATGTTGAAAGTTACTTTCGACTGTTGCGTGTGGATTTTCGTCTGACCCTACATGCTGGTTATGACAATTATTAATACCGTCACGGGTGAATGTCGCTTCATCCGTAAACAGTATACGCGATGCAAAACGAGGATTATCATTTATCCATCGACAAAATTCCATCCATACGTCTACGATTATCATCTCGTTGTAGGTGCTGTACTCTTTGTACATGGTATGGACGTAAGCCATGCTCGTGGAGTATTTTTATCACCCTTGTTTGTGGAATACCCAATTGAATACTAATTATCCGTGAGCTGGTAGTTGCGTCTTCTTCTACTACATCCAGAATATCTTCTACTTCTTGTAATTGTTGTCGACTGCCTCGTTCAGATATTATGTTTACACTGGGAAGCTTTCCGGTCGCGCACAATGTGTTGAATACACTAATAAATAAAGTTTTATTAGGATGTCTGTGATGTGGAAACCGTTGACGATATTCATTAGCAGCAGCTGTAGCATTCCCATCACAAAATCCAGAAACAAACACCATATTAGCATATTCTAAATTAGAATAAGTGTGTGGCATTTTAGTTTGTTACACTATAGTCGTACAAACGTCAAGTCAATGTCACAATACTCGAACACAATGTTATAATTTACTCCAAGGTATAGGGAACATTTTTTATGATGGCAGCGCCCTCACTATATCAACGATGAACTAGAGGTAGTGACATTAGACGCATTAGGCATACAAACCACTCTACACTATTTCTCGACTGCTTTCAATGTCACTACCGCTAGTTCGGAAAACCACGAACAGGTAGCGCTTCAGCTAGGAAGACTTCCCTATAATCACCCCAAAAAATTTGTCGCATATATGTATTTAGAATCAGCCTGAATAACAAAGTGAAAATATTTTTTATATTTTTCTTAAAAAAATGAAAGGTGGCAAATAAAAACTAATGACACCTAAAATAGATACGAAATGGTATCATTGAGAGATGAATTGCAGTACAGAGCCAACCTGAAGAAATTAAATCTGATCGTTAATCGACTTATCACATTTCTATCTAGCACAATTGTTATGAAAATAATTATTTCAGTTTACCAGTCGTTATAAATTAGTAAAAATCTCGAATTAACAACTTATGAACTAAAGTATCTACATTGTTCAAAACGCAAGATGCAAAAATAAAATAACAAATCTCCAGTGTTATAAAATTATGCAAATCTTTCTCAGGATAATTAAAAAAATTACTGAATTAGGTTCAGCTAAGAAACTTAGCTCTTCCAAAATTCTACAGAAAATCGCGTCTTAGAATCTTTCAAGTTAAAGTTTAACTCACTCTTTTTGTAATAAACTAGTGGATGCTAGCAAATATAATTTTCTAATTCTCCTTTAACTCCTAAACAACTTCATAGATAAAAACGATTAACATAATTTAATCGAAGCAATTTCACAAAGAATAGCAACCAAAATCGATCTCATTTCTGCATCCAAAATAAATCATTGCAATAGCTAATTTACGAATGAACAAACTGAAATTTAAAAACCAAAAAAAAACAGAAAGAAACTTAACCAAACCAAGTAAATGCATTTTTAAATTCACGTTCACTCTTTTTGTGGGCAATTTTGCAGCAGGGCGTAAGGTTTGACCCCGACATGCCTCAGACGATTCGACTGGAGTTTGCTAAAAGTAACACCAAGGTTAGCAAGCCCAAACAGCAAGCTGCTAACGCCGCCAACACGCACCCAACTCTGATGCACCCCCTCACAGGACGTAAGTACACCCGCCGCCCCCGGGGACAAAGGGGTGGCAGCAGCTACCTGCCCGCACTACCCCCTCCTACACATCCCTTCACGGAGCTTCACTCCTGTAGTTCTAAAAACGTAGATATCATTAGTGTATTTATTTATTCCTTCTTCTAGAATTCTTATCTTTTTCATAATAATATGTAATGTGGACATATTTGACAACATGTAATAATATATGTGCAATGTAATATTATATTAAATTATGAAAGGTATATGTATTTGATTAAAGGAAATGAAATATAATTTTTAAAAGGATTTATGGAAAACTATTAGCTTTCTGCATTATTTCAACCAAAATGTTATAATAAGAGAAATATTTACTTATTTTCTTAGGCTTAATTGGAATTTTTATATTCCAAAACACATCGGACACATTCCCAAAGAATAATTTTATCTTCATTTTGGAATTTCATAAAAATCATGGTTGAATTCCTCTCAAAGTTACTATATTTTTATTGTTAGCTTAAGAGTATTTCCTCTCGTAAAAACCATTGACATCGTCAGCAAAAAATTACGGGCAGGTATCTTTGAAGGGTTTATTATAACAGCCAGAAGATACATGAACTAAATTTAAGGAATGCCAGATTTTAAATACTGTGGCGTGGTTCTTAGATAGTGAGTTATGTACAATTTTGAATATATCACCACTCACCGAGTGGGCTTCTTGGCATGAATTTCTTATAAAAGGTTAGGTATTTCTGCTAAATAGTTACTTTCAAATTAAGGAAATATTAAATCGAAAAAAATCTTCTCCAACATACAATTTAGAATGCCATCCGTTCATTTGACCTGCTTGGCATGAGTTTATTGTAAATGGTTCCCATTTCATGTTGAATTCACAAATTGAGTTCACAAATTATGTTGAAAGCCTTTGTGCATTTACAAAGGCTTTCAACATAATTTGTCAATGGACCTACTTAGAATTACATTTTTAGTAACAGATTCAAATTTTTTATGACTGACTCACCTATTGGTGGTTATAAATGGTTCTTTTTGTCAATTGACATTCTTGGTATATTTCCTTGTAAACGGTTCCTTTCGAATCAAAGAAATACCGAATTGGAAAACCACGAAAAACGAAGGATTCAGAATATTATCTGCCAATTGACTTTCTTGGAATTAATTTATTGTAAATGGTTCCCATCTCTAGTTAGTGCAAAAACGGTTTATAACACTATTTGTCAATGGACTTTCTTGGATTTAAATTCTTGTAAGAGATACTATTTTTTTGTAAATAATTGACCAACTCACGTTTTGGTCTTCTAAACATAAATTACTTATCAATGGTTCTTTCCAAATTAAAGAGAGAAAAAACTAGAAAATCGTTCATAAACCATTTGGAACACTTTTCACTAATTCAGGGCATGCTTTCTTGTAAACGGTTCCTTCCGAATCAAAGAAAGACCGAACCGGAAAACTTCACGAAGCGATCAGATTCAGCGACTCAGAATACTATCCGCTGATAGACATTCTCGGCATGAATTTCTTATAAAACTTTCCAATTTCTCCTAACTAGTTTCTTTCGATTGAATCGTGAAAAATCTTCTCCAACAAACAATTTAGAATGCCATCCCTCAATTGATCTTCTTGGCATGAATTTATTGTAAATGGTTCCCATTTCTTGTAAATGCACAAATGCTTTAGAACATAATTTGTCAATGAACTTACTTAGAATTAAATTTTTTGTAAGAGATTCATATTTTCGTAAATAGCTGACTGCCTCACCCATTGGGTTTCTTGACATAAATTACTTATAAATGGTTCTTTTCGACAATTGACATTCTTGGTATGTTCCTTGTAAATGGTTTCTTTCGAATTAAAGAAATATCGAACTGGAAAACCTCGCAAAACAATGGATTCAGAATACTATCTGCCGATTGAGTTTCTTGGAACTAATTTATTGGAAATGGTTCGCATCTCTTGTAAATGTATGAACGGTTTAGAACATTAATTCTTGGAAGTGATTCTTGGAAGAGATTCAACTTTTTTGTAAGTAACTGACCAACTCACGCTTTAGTGTTCTTAACATAAATTACTTATCAATTGTTCTTTCCAAATTAAAGAAAGAAAAAACTATAAAATCGTTCATAAACCATTTGAAACACTTGTCGCTAATTCAGGGCATGCTTTATTGTAAACGGTTCCTTCCGAATCAAAGAAAGACCGAACCAGAAAACTTCACGAAGTAATCAATTCAGAATAGTATCCGCTGATGGACATTCTTGGCATTAATTTCTTCGAAATGGTTCCAGTATCTTATAAACGGTTCCTTTCGAATTAAAGAAAGATAAAATTGGAAAAACCACGTACCATCAGAACTTCTCCGATTCACTTTCTTTGCGTAAATTTCTTGTAAATAGTTCTCAATGAGTAAAAACCAATAAGCAATGAAGTAATTTGTTTTTTTCTAAATTAATGTTACTTCGATATATTATTCTTTTTGAACTTTTGCGAGCGTCTGATATTAAAAATTTTGTTACAACTCATGAGCTGTGACATTTTTCAATCTAAATCAACAAGTCTTGGTATATCTTTAGACTATTCTACTTTCTAATACCTTTCCTCATGAAACCCAGTACTTTTATGGAAATCAGCGAGAAATTTTGATAAAGTATAGTTGTCCAGGCAAGAATGTCAAGCACTTTTGCACGTTTTCAGCTTTATGACTTGTTCTGACTCTATTAACATCGGCAATATCTTCCTTCCATCACCAAATAAAGTATGTTGCCAACAAACTTTGAAGTGATTCATCTTCATCATTCCGTAGCTTCCTTCAATTGTTTCACCTAGCACAGTGCAGTGCTGACTCATTGCTACAAATCACATCAACTTTTTGTCTTAAAACCAGCAGCAAAAATTGTTATTTGAAATATTGGGCTTTATAGCTAAGAGCAAGAAAACATATTAAAAAATTATTCGCTTAAGAGCTTGAGTAAGTTATGGATAATTAATATTTTTCAACGTTTTAATTTATTAAATACTATAAACAGGTCTGTATTTCCAGAAAATTAAACAAACTTGTAAATAGAAATAAAAACAATTTCAAGGAATGGTTTTATTTTAAAACTTTAAAAGTATAGACCAACGCCTTACATGATTACATTGGGTGTTTAAAAATTAAATTGTGAAATAACCTATTTAAACATCAGTTTAGCTAATATATTTTTTTCTCTTCGCCGTGTAGATTTGGGAGCTCCCTTCTTCCCAGGTGGTCCGGAGATCTGGCATCATCCGTTGGCTTACTCGGCTGCCGCCGAACTACCAGGCGCGGCCCTTCAACATGCGACACTCGTGCATCCAGCCCTCCATCCCCAGGTCCCAGTACGTTCCTATCTTTGACTATCTACAGACAAAACTCTGGACTCTCAGCTGCAACAAGCAGGCGCCCCAGTCCATCACCACGTTAGTTCTAATTCTACTCTCTTATTGTATCTACATTTATAATTATTCAAAATACACATAAACAATTCACCTACACAAGCATAGAAGGTCTCTGTACACACACACATACACGCAAAAAACTCAAATAGTACCAGAAAATTGGCACGTGTGAAATATATGAAAATTTCTGTGATTGGCTTACATAAAAAATCCCCTGTAATACTGAAGGAAGTGAGAAAGATGAGTTTGAAAATTTTAATATTTTTTGTGCTATTTGAGTTAAAATAAAATGATATTCCTCATTTGTTAAAAATTAATGTTACAATCAAATATTCATTAAATAAATGCAAAAATCATTTGAGAAGTTCTCCAGATGAATTAAATGCAATAGCGCTTACTAGAAGGTTGTGTTTATATGTGAAACAGACATGTAAAAAATGTTACATATCATTAACTGTACACATGGACAATACACCTCGTATTTTCAGCATTTACTTCTGTTTCATATTGTAACAAATGCTTTATACGTGCATAACGTATTGTCATACATAAACACAACTTTTTTGTATATCTACCGCCATCTGGCTCGTGTTAGTGGACTACACCTATACGTATTGTTTCGCTTATGTAATAGCTTAGCTATTCAAGCGAAAGGTCGCCTTTTTCGTCAAAGTCTCTTTCGTCCGTCAGATGTCACTTATGAAATAAGTGCCACCTTATAGGATGAAATTTGCTTTATCTTGTAGGCGATTTCAATGAAATGTATATACAGATACAAATCTATTCATAAATATTTGTTTCATTTGTATCACATTGCTTCACTAGCTTGACTGATGACGCCTAGATGGCAGAAACATATGTATTAAGCAGAAGTAAATGCTGAAAATACGAGGTGTATTGTCCATGTGTACAGTTACAGATATGTAAAATTTTTTACATGTCTGTTTCATATTGTAGCGCTTACTAGCTTCACGTCTGCACTAGAAAGAAGTTTTACTAATCTAGGATAAAATGGAGCAAGGAACTACGTATTTACGTAATCTATTAACTGTAACACTGTTCATAAAATATAAGAAACCAATTTTTCTAAATTTTAAACGATGACATATTTACCGCTAAAAATAACTTCCAACGTGCGAATTCTTCCTAAATATCTTCCATGTTAATCTCTTAACACTCTCTTCAAATGGTAATATCTTTTGCTGATTCTTATACAAAATATGATTTTGCGAATGGTATTCTATTAAAATTTCTTGCCAATTAATACACTGAAAAATTCAGGAAAACTCCGTCTTCCAAAATTTAATGTAACGAGAAAGCAAGCTAGACAGTTTTATCAGCACTAGTTCTGGAAACTAAAATTTGTTTCATCATAATGAATAGCTTCTATAGTTGTAAAGTTTGTGTTTGTATAAACTTTTATATTACACTTCCCACAAACTGACGGGCAAGCTCCATCTTCCAAAATCAATATGAAGAAAAGCAAGCTAGACAGTTTTATCAGCACTAGTTCCGGAAACTAAAATTTCTTCCATCATAATGAATAGCTTCAATAGTTGTGTAGTTTTTGTTTGTACACAATTGATGTTTCCAAAATTCTGGCAACGCTATTGGTGATAGACAAGTCCTTGACATCTTTATGCAGCTATCCAGTGCAATATCGTTCGGTCTGATTCATGTGTTTGACCAATATAGACGCATTTTCGTAGCACTGTTTGCTAAATCTCAAAGAGCAATATTTTTTCTTGTGGAAAGAGGGTACAAAAACTTCAGAAATTATTAAACGTCTGCAAGGAATGTTTTATGCATTTGCAGAATTTAAAAGTACTGTATATCGGTGGATTGATCGTTTTAAAAGCGGTACAACACCATTAGAAGACGAAAGAGGAAATGAAAGAAACGTTACTGCTGTGGAGAATCTACTGAAAGAGGACACACGAATGACTATTTCTGAAATTAGTGCACGCCTAGGAATAGGTACACAACAAGTTCATGAGCCAGCTAAGTGCCAAGACTGTTTGGACCGGAACAGAAACTTAATAGATCTGACACTTGTCGTCAACTTCAAGAGCTGTTAGCCCGTTACGGTGATGAATTTTGGCAACGGATAATGTTTCTCCTTATTTCACTCCTGAGACCAAAAGGTAGCAAGGTTTCAGCCAACTGAGTGCCAAGACTGTTTGGACCGGAACAGAAACTCAATAGATCTGGCACTTGTCGTCAACTTCAAGAGCTGTTAGCCCGTTACGGTGATTAATTTTGGCAACGGATAATGTGTCTCCTTATTTCACTCCTGAGACCAAAAGTCAATCTAAAGAATAGCGTAAACCCGAAGATGGTCCTCCACTCAAGGCGCGTGCAATTTTGTCTGTTGGAATGGAAATGCTTACTGTATTCTGAGATTATGAAAGGTTTATTTTAAAGATTATCTGGCGAAAGGTACTATAATTAACGCAGAATATTCGAACTTTTTATCCGGACCACTGCGCCAGGCATTTATCAGAAAACGGCCTGGGAAGTTGCATAAGTTGCAACAGAATAATGCCAGAAGACAACCGAAGGATGTTTTGAACGATTTACGATAGAAATTGTTTCCGCATCCACTTTATTCACCGGATCTCACACCGAATGATTTTCATCTGTTCCCAGATTTGAAAAAACCTTTACGAGATGTTCGCTTTGAGAGTTTAACTGACGTAAAATGTGCTATAAATAGGTGGATTGAAAAGACAGCGAAAAAATTCTTTGAGGATGGCTTCAAAAAATTAATTTATCGTTGGGATAAATGTATTCAATTAAATGACGAATATGTTGAAAAACTACATTGTAATATTGATGAAATTGACAACATAAAAAAATTATAGCTAAATTCCCAGAACTTTGGAAACATCCCTCGTATAAGCTTCCATATTACGCTTCCCACTTAAGACTTTCTTGGTGCTTTATTTGAATTATTTTTATAAACAGTACTTTGAGCAATGTAAGTTTATTATTGACTTTGATACTATCTCGTGCTAATCTCAGTATTGTTAAACTCGTTGAGTTCATATATTATAGAAAAAACGAACTCTAATACATGAGAAACACAGTTCAATTAGATCCTATGATTTCCAGATTTCTTCTGACATTTTTTTATTCTTTCTTCCTAAATTATTTTCAGCTTTGAAATTTATTTGACTAGGTGTCGACTATGGACTTTCACAGTTATTTTCCATTGCAATAGCTTCTTAATTAAGATTTAGACTTGGCTTAGTCAGCTAATTTAGAAATTTTGAAAACTTCTTAAGACGAAATATACTCTGATCATAGTTAACTCAACACAAGATTCCTGTTTGACTTGATTTGATCCTTTCAAATTTCCTTTAATACGTTTTCAGTAAAGTGTTCTAAAGTCTTCAGAAGTTGCCTCGTCTTCTGCTTTTGAAATATGTGTTTTCTAAATATTAATCTATCTCTCTTATTTTTATGAAATGCCCGAACTAACTTATTTTTTGGCATTGCTTCGGATTCTAAATTTAAGTTATATCACCCTTTATTTTCTTATATCTTCTTGTTTGAAAGAAGATCAAACGCATATCTTCGTATCTGTAACATCTCTTGCTATTCTATTAATAACTACTTTTCTAAATTTGTTTGTGTACTCTTCTTAGTAATTATAATAAAGATAATACAAATATAATAATATTCCAAAAAATAGAGAACACAATGTACACAAAATTTGTTTAAAAAAAGGCCGACATCAATATAATATAATACTCCATTATATTCGTGCATATTTATGATTTAACGAGATAATAACTTTTCAGAAGTTAGCGGCGATGATTATATTGTTGGCTTTAGCCATGTTTGAAAAATCCATGCCCAAAATTTCGCCCAAATCTATTGATATGTAGAAAAAATAATAAAAATCATTTTTACGTGAAAAAATAATTAAAGAAACTCTAGAACGTTACGTAAATATTTATGATGAATTTGCTGTGTAAGTGGATCACTGCTTTCAAAAGTGGTTATATAAACACAAATAATGTTGTACAATTACAGTAGCCTCTCCAGAAATTATTATAAGAATGTCCTTACCAAAGAACGACCGACGAATGAATGCACAGCGGAGCTAAGGCCGTAGACATCTCAACCGAACGGGTATACAATATTTTGCATCAACGTCTAAATAGAAAAGGAAAGGAAAAGGTGCCGCGTGTGCTGACGGTTGAGCAAATGCAAACTTATGTTACAATTTGAAATGATTCCATGGTTAAATTGAAACGAAATCCTAGAGAATTTTTTCGTCTTTATGTCACCACATGTAAAACCTGGATACATCATTATATTTCAGAATAAAAATATTGCCAAATCAATCGATTTATTCTAATTCAATGGTCGCATATTAGAGTAATCTCAGGGTTTATAGTTTAATTAGTCATTTTGTATTAAAACAGAGGTTTACAGGTTGGATTGATTCTAATAAACGTGTTCGAAAGAAGGCAAAAAGCGTTTTTTCGGCCAATAGGATTTTTGGGATTCCAGGGGCATAATCTTCATTATCTATTTACAGAAGGGAAGTATAATAACTGGGGAATATTATGCTGATGTACTTACACATTTCGACGCCGAACTGAAGAAGGAACGGCGGCATTTATTTAGAAGAAATGTTGCCCATCCGAATTACTATTATTGATCCGCTGTGGCAACCGCTAAATTTATCGAATCAAGATAAAAATTTCTGCTACATACCCATATTTACCAGATCTATCTCCGAGTGAGTTTTCGTTGTTCTCAAACTTGAAAATATATCTTGGTGGAAAAAGATTCGAGACAAATGAGAAGTTGGCAGCCCCAACGAATCCCTATTTTGAGAAGTTTCAAGTGATTACGTTTTAAACGACTTGGGAAATTTGAAAATCGCTGGGCTAAGTGTATAGTATTCGATAGGAATCATAGTAGAAAATAATAGTAGTTTATACAACGAGTCAATAATGACGGTTATTATTTCCGAGAGCTGAATTTACGAGCCGAGCCGCGAAGCGGCGAGGGAGTAACTCAGCTCGAATAATAGTCATTATTGCGAGTTATACGTTACTTTATCTACGACTAACTAAAAATTACTAAAATAAAAACAAACATTATACTGTAATATCGATATGGTACTTGACGTTTTGACAGTTAGTAAAATGTCTTTATCTACGACTAACTGAAAATTACTAAAAGAAAAACAAACATTATACTGTAATATCGATATCTCGCTTGACGTTTTGACAGTTAGTAAAATGACAGTTAGCAAAATGACAGTTAGTAAAATAGTAAGACTATGTTTTATTGGTGGAACGCAGGAAATAATGAGACATAACGTTATTATTATCCCTGCGGGAATTATGAGTCCCATTATTAACAAATAATCACTAATACAATACCTACTTTATTGTTTAATCGTGGATAAAATATATTTTTAATTCCAAAATAAATATTTCATTAAAAATCCTGGCAGGGTCGCCATGTGATGTCAGAGGATGGGATGGCAGAATCACCATGTAATATCTGATCATCTAACATCCTGGCAGGATCGCCATGTGATGTGACCTGGTCCCAGAGGTCACATCGTTGCTTATGCACCGAGGGTTTACCAGTAAAATAAATAATAAGCGGGACAACGAATAAATAACAACATATAATTAAATAAAGATAATAACAACGTTTAACAATATAATACACTACATTATACTTATGAGGCACTAGTCTAGCAGGGACTCTAACTCACTGTCTCAGACTGTGACTCTGTGTGTCTGAGTGTGTCGAGACCTCTGAGTGTCTCGTTATATACTAGAGTATGTCCCCTTAGCCTAGTTACCTGTTTATAAGATAAACATGATGTGGTGAAAGATCATAACTCACCGAGGCCGTGTTGTCGTAAGAGATGTAAATAAATACATGACCTGGTTTAGTTACTGCATCCCTCTCTCTCGTCAAATCATTCTTGCAATCATAGATCATAATTAATTAATGTCGAATACTCCAATTCAACAAATTCGATAAGTTCCCTAAGTAAAAGGAACAGAAGAAAGGTATCCTCGTCAAATATAGTATGTATTAAGTTTAAAAAAATCTGTAAGTAAAAATATAACTTTTAAATGAATTTAGAAAACTGCTCAAATGATCTTTTTTATTTCAAATGAGGAATCTGCGTTGTATTTTTTTTTTGTTTTTACTTATAAAACCCACCAAGTTTTACAGTTTGTACATTAAAGCTTGACTTTTTTTTTAATTTTTAATTTTTTTAATTCTGCATCTATCTTTATGGAAGGAGATTTTGAATTAATAACGCCGATATTTTTTTTTGCCTTGTTTGTAAAGCAATTTCTGATAGTCTGGGATTCTGTCTCTCTTATCTTTTCCTAGCACACAAGCAATATAGCAAAAACCAAATTAAAATTCCTTTTTTTTTTGTTTCTGTTCTTTTTATAGCCTCAGATGTCTCTGCCACATCCAACAGCTCTGACTTCAGTACACGCGGCCTCGTTGCCGCACTTTCTGCCTAGTCCGGCCCTGGCATCGCCAGTAGGCTCTTCGTCATCCCAACCAGGTCTGGGAGTGAACAATCCACCTTGTTCCACGCTCTTCGTGGCTAACTTGGGACAATTTGTCTCTGAGCACGAGCTGAAGGAAATATTCGGCAGGTCAGTAAATTAGATCTATCATTAAAGAGAAAACAGGTATTTTTTTTTTACTTTCATTTGTACAAAATTACGTAAACAAGAAAAAATTGATAAAAGGAAATAAAAAATTTAAAAGACAATAATAGTGCAAGTTATAGTGATAATACATCAATTTATTTTTGTCTGTTTATAAAGAAGTCTGCAGCATACCTAGCAGGACGTAACCGTGATCTTTGATGAGGAACTGAAGAGCTCATTTATTTGTAAGTACCGAAAGAAGTGCAATAAATAAATCATATAATAAGACACGAAATTAGAAAAATACAAAATATAAATTCTCAAAATAGTTGGTTTTCCCTTATTTTAAACAAGAAAAAATCATATTGCGATTTTCCAACATTTATATCTTGAATAATATTCTTATTGTAATCCAAGAATTCAAGAAAGAGTTGCAAACCTAGCAATACATATACATTTTTTGTCCCTTTTTATACGCTCGAATTGGAATTCCGCAAGAATATGTTTTGGGCCCCTTATGTTAAACTTAAAGTGCAAAATTAACCAGACCCTTGATTTTGTCAAAATATTTTTGACCCACCAAAATAAAAATCATATGTTTGGTGATTAAATGCTTTATTAACACATTACAAATAAAATCCGTTATAAAAGAGAGAAATCTAAGCCAAAAGAAAAAAATAAATAAGCAACTTTGGAAACGGAGAATAAAATTCCTATAAATTGGAAACGAAAAAATGTTAATTTAATAATGTCAAAAAACTCAATAACTCGTATTCCAACGTGCCCTAATTACGTCTACCGTTCGATCAGGCATGCTCTTGACCAAAGCGGCAAATTCTTTTTGAGAAATTTCGTTCGATTCCGCAGTTAGGGCTTCTTCTAACTTGTCCAACGTCGGAAACACCGCATAATTGCTGCGAATACGTAATCCCAACATACCCCATGCATGTTCTATAGAACTCAAATCAGGGCTTCGTGGTAGCCACGGCAACAACACAATGCCAACTTCTACTAAGAAAGTCTGCATGACCCTTGCAACGTGTGAATTGACATTATCTTGTATTAAGCGAAAATTTTCGGCAGCAAATTGCGCAAAAGTAATTACATGTTCCTCTAAACATTATTGAATGTAGCGGTCGGCAAGAATTGCTCCACCCCGGATTCTCACAAGCACTGTGTTAGTAATCAACGAAATGCTCACCCGCATCATTACACCACCTTAATCGAATGGCACTCTTGGCGACAAACAGACTTTAGCGAAACGTTCGCTTGTCCTTCTCCATAACCTATAGCGACCATCTATTGTATATAGAATTAATTGAAATTCAACAATAAAGAACACAATGTACCAATCATCAAGACCCCAATCGGTAAATGTTCCCGTGCAAATTGCAAACGCTATCGTCGATGCCCTGCAGTTAAAAGACGACCTGTTGCAGGTCTTCTGGACTTCAACTCACCTTCATTTAAGCGTCTCCAAACTATATACCGTCTGTAAACGTGGTAAGTTAACGGCGGAGATGTGAACGATACCCTACCAGTACACTAGATAAGAGAGAAGGGAGGTACCATACCAGGCGCCAGGCGTGTCTGTGCCCAATCTGATCAGATACCTCGACGATGGATACGATAGAAATACGTGTGAGTCGCAATACGTATGTGTATACCACACATAGTTCTGACCTATTCCTATTGCTTATCCAATCAAATGCTACACTATAAATTGAATAAACAAATCGAGGAAGTAAAGTTGGCCGGGACGCATCTTGCGCAGCAATGTCGTTAACTTACCACGTTTACAGACGGTACATTGACACTATGTTGTTATGGATGTCGTTCATTCTTTGAACAAGAGCAGATGCTGTTGTCGTGCGATCACGTAATGCCTGCATTCTAAGAAACCGATCTTGGATGTTATTTGTTACTCTGCGTCTACCTTATCCTTGTTCTCGTGTACTCTTCTGTTTCCCGCAACTTTTGCAAGGCATCTGAGAGGATACTTCGCGGAAGTCCTAGGACATTTGCGATGTAACGCACACTTTGTTCGTCATTTTTTAAAGATTGAACAACTTGCTCTGTACCCATGTATCTTTCTTGTTTTCACTTTTAAAAACAACAAATTTAACTGGTTACTACACGAACAACTTTCGAGAAAAAAACCGGAATAAGGCAACTTTCTTTGCGACATACTCGGTGCATTTCATTCTAAATAAGTTGTAACATGTTCCAACTTAATCACCTAAAATGCAGCACAATTATAACAGGCGTCAAATAAATTGGCGAGCGGTGGGAGTAAGTTTGCGCAGCATTAGAAATAGTAGGAAACTTTGTATTTGGTTTTACATAAGGTTGCAAGTAAGTGGGTAAGTGGGTGTGCGCGTTTTTAAAAACGACTACATACAGCGCATACCCACCGCTCGCCATCTTATTTGGCGTTTGCTATACATGCCCACAAATACTTTGAAAAATTCAAATGTCTGGTTAATTTTGGATCTCATTTATTTTATTTTATTTATTTATGAAAATAATAAAATAAAATAAAACAGTAACTTTGTTATACCACTTTATTCACATGTAATAGTGACCGCGGTTTCGACATACAATGTCATTATCAAACTGCAAAAGTTACAGGCCTACATAGAACTTATAAATGACACAAAAATATATGGGGGTGGTTTATGATGTTATTTAAAATTACTACTATATACTTAACTATTATATACAACATTGGAAAAGATGTGTATATATAAGATCCAACTGGTCGTTCAAAACAATATCTATTGTGTTGTTTCGGCTTTAAAAAATTTCTAGTGACTCTAAAAGATTTAATTTACGACCTTTCTCGGCCAAATGCAATATTTTATGATGACCAAATGTATGCCTTTCTGTAATATGATGGTTTGCGAATGTTGAATCTGTCTTCCTCATAGGTACTCATAGATAACTACAAACATTTCTGAACTACATAAATTCAATCCATTCTAATATCAATTTTACAGTAGAAATAGAAGAGAATAACAGTATTAACTTCCTGGATTTAAAATTAAACAAATTAGATCAGATCTTAAAATTTGATATATATCGTAAACCTACTTTCACTGATTGCATTATTCCCAAAGATTCACTACACCCTAAGACGCACAAACATTCATTTTTTAATTCTATGATACATAGAGCATTAAATATTCCTTTGTCTAATGAATCTTTTGTTCGTGAAATCAATACTATAAAACAAATAGCGGTAAACAATAGTTATAAAAGTAGCGTAATTGACAGTATACTAAAGAAAAAACAGTTACAAGTGGCCCTTAGTTTAGTATATCCTAAAGATAGTGCTAATTTGAAACAATTTGTCTCGTTAACTTACTTCGGTAAAATAAGCGAGCAAATTGGAAATATAATTTCAAAAAATAATAGTAATGTTAGTATAGCTTACAAACCATATGTAAAAACAAGTAATTTCATTTTTAACGCAAAACCTAAAACAGATATCAATAATAAATCAGGAGTGTACAAATTATATTGTAATGATTGTAAAAGTGTATATATAGGTCAGACTGGTCGAAGTTTTATTATACGGGTAAAAGAACACATGAGGTCATATAAACTAAAGAAGACGGATTCAACATTCGCAAACCATCTTATTACAGAAAGGCATACATTTAGTCATCATAAAATATTGCATTTGGCCGAGAAAGGTTGTAAATTAAATCTTTTAGAGTCACTAGAAATTTTTAAAAGCCGAAACAACACAATAGTTATTGTTTTGAACGACCAGTTGGATCTTATATATGCACCTCTTTTCCAATGTTATATATAATAGTTAAGTATATAGTAGTAATTTTAAATAACATCATAAACCACCCCCATATATTTTTGTGTCACTTATAAGATCTATGTAGGCCTGTAACTTTTGCAGTTTGATAATGACATTGTGTGTCGAAACTGCGGTCACTATTACATGTGAATAAAGTTGTATAACAAAGTTATTGTTTTATTTTATTTTATCATTTTCAAAATGAATTACCACAAAGTTACGGCTTCCAGTATTAATTTTTTTATTTATTTATTAATAATTGCGGCTTTTGTTGATTTTTATTCGCTTATGTGTTACGTAGTAAGAATTGATGAAGAACAATCATGGAATATTTTGTACTTAAACGCATTTCTTATAGTTATTACGAAGATGAAATTAAGAAATGTAGTGTAACACCTACAATTTATTCTGACAAAATACATATTATATAAGTAAATCTACTAATTGTATAAACGTGGCTACCCATAGTCTAAATATGTAGTCTAAAGAGCAGAAAGAGTTGATTTTCTATGAAATCATTGTTAGAAATAGTAAAAAAAAATCGTTTCAAATCTGTTAGGTAATTAAACTTTGGAAATTTACTATCTGTATTGAAATATTGGAGAAGATTATGTTGTATGGACGAAAATTAAATGAATCATGGAATCAAATGGGATTATAGTATGGTTATAGGTTATGTATGTTACTAACATTTTTTCACATTGTTTGATATTTGCCTTATAAGTAGGGACCACCATTTTTTTTCGATAGCAGTAGCGTCATCGCATGAGATCTATCGAAATAAAAGTGCGCTTTATTTAGAAGAATTCTTTCCGTTCGAAACTTTGCACTATCAACGCTATTCATAAACTACATACATACAACAGGCAAAGCGCTGGCTAGGTGGGGGACGTACGACCTGAGGTTTGTTTCGGTTCGCAATTCTGAACAGTAATAGAACTGCGCAGAACTGATGCGCACAACTTTGTTAATTCCAGAATTGTTCTGAATTTGAGTCGACTCAAGAAAACCACAACAAATTGAAACTAAATTTAAATTTTACTAGTGCGCCATCTAGTAGCAATTTAAGTAAGTTCAAAAAAGTTCCAATTCTTTTTAATCTGCAGAATTGCATACATAACTGTATTATTATTTACTTTAAAATATTTTTAGAAAATCAGTGTCGAAGCTGCTGTCAAGATGATGATTGTACCTCGACATTTTTCTCTTAACATCAACTACCTTTTTTTCTGTTAAATCACTTACAAATTTGAGTATAACGTTTACCTTTAATTTGTTTGCTATTGCCGTGCTTTTATGCGAAATTAAATTAAATTAATGCACTCGAATATTTTAGTTCAATTTCGCTATATGTATATCTTATTTAGAGTTGCTTAGAGCAACTTTGAGACCAATTGTATACCAACATTCAAAAATATCAAAACAGATAAACACAATGTGCAAGCTCGCACTATTAATTCTGAACCGGTATTCGCTAAGAAGCAAGAACTGCTAGAACGGTACTAGAATCATCCCGAATTAGTTGTAACAAGCAAAATATATAATCAAAAATTCGGAAGTAGTTTACATGTAATCAAATCATCAAACAATGAGTACGATTGCGCAGTAGCTCTAGAACTGTTCAGAATTGCGAACCACGAATGGTGGTCTGTACTTCATAAGTAGAGCAGACCAATTTCCATGCGCGCCATGAGCGCCGGTATGGGAGTGTAATTCGTAATATATTAGAATATCCGATAGAATAGGGACGCAACATGAGCTTGTTACCGATATAAGTATAGAAGTAGAGACATTTATTCTATCAGAAATAACTAAATATACATTTGGTTTTCTGCTATTAAAGTAATATGCATAAACACACGAAAAATAAGAATAGTACATATTATAGCAGCGTTGTATGTACCTATAAATAAAATGGAAAATGTATCAATGATTGTGTGCACGACAGAGGATTTAAAAAAACACTTACCGTTTTAAGCGTCTTCCAAGGATTGACAAACTGGAGAAACCCGATTGTATATTTTCAACATCAGGTGTTTCTAAGGTTATTTTTGAAAAACATGTCCGCCGTGAGGAAAAAATTTGTTTATATTCGGAAAATTCGCGTTCTACATCTAGTAGTTATATTCTCATAATAAAAATACTTTTTTAAGCAACTTAACGCATCTGTAGACGTGCCCTCACAAATACGTGTTAAGGTGTCAAAATTCTAAAACACATTCAAATTTAATTAGAAAACTTTCACTTTTTGCGTCTTCTACAACACACAGTTGTGCGTGAACATCTTTAACGATTTTCAGTGATTCCTCTAGCGACAGCGACGAATTTTCTAATTTTGTTGTTGCTTCTTCTGGTCCCAAGTAATTCTCACGAATACTTTGTAAATCCATTTTAATCTGGGCATCTTGAAATTTTTTTTGGCTTGTATTGATAGCTGCACTTTCTTTCGGATCGAATGATAAAACCACGTCCTTAATTTTTTCAAAATGTTCATGATAGTAAAACCCCGCCCGTAACCATGTACCCCAACGTGTCAGAATCGGCTGTGGTGGCTCAGGGGCATGGGGACACAATTCGTGAAATTTCCGAATACGTTTTGGAGATTTCAGGAATACTGCCTTTGTACTCGATATTAAAGCATTTACCTCTGGATAACATCTACGAATCTGTTCTGCCACGAGGTGTAGAGCATGGAGTTTACAAGTAATATGTAACAAGTTAAGACAATATTTTGTAAGAGACCGGCCTGCAGAACACATGGTTGCGGCACCATCGGTCATAAACGTTAATACTTGGTCTTTCGAAAGTTTAAATTTTTCCAAAGTATCTAATAGTACCTCTGAATTTTTTTCGGCATTACATTGTTCTAGTCGTCTGGATGCTAATAAAATTGAAGACGTTGGTTGATGTGGTTCCATATTACGCGCCATCACATTAACTACAGATTGTTTTTTGCTGTCAGTTGTTTCGTCCACACATAACCACAGTTTTTTATTTTTCAGTTCGGCTTTGATTTTATTTTCAACCTGTTTACGCACCGATGGTAAATTCCTTCGTAACGTTGTCGTGCTCGGTAATATTTGATTCGCGTATTTATTCCAAATTGAAATAAATGAATCATTACTTAACAAGGTAAACGGCAGTGTACACACAATCATAGTTACACATAGTTCATGTATAAACTGTTTTCGATTAATTTTGTTATTATTGTGCTTCGAACTGCTTACGTGTTCTTTACAATGTGTTTTTGACCATCACATTAGATATGTATTTCACATTAAACATTTAATTTTTGAGCCATCGTATATTAAGTCCGGAAAATCCATAATAAACTTATTCACTTCGTCTGACAACGGTCGTTTTCTCGATTTATGTGTCGATGACATTTTATTACGTATGCTTATACTTACATGTTGCCTAAGCAAGTACCAAACACATACTGAATGCTTTTTATTAGATCTGATGCAATGCAATCAATCTCACATCGGCGCATATGTCGCGCACGGAAGTTGGTCTGCTCTACTTATAAGTCTACTAAAGTTCTTTTTTTGTATTAACTTTAATTCAAAAAGTTACAATTTTCATTGATATGAGGAATATAGTTTTAAATTATGAAATGCATAAATAAGATCACCAAAAATGCTAAAGATATGTCCATATTTGTAACTAGTATCGGTATAAAATAAAACAAATTTAAAAAACAAGAAAATGGTATTTCATATTTATATGCGTACGTAGTACGTATGACTTATTGTAATAACTATAACCCTGTGAATAATGGCCAGTATTCTATACAGAAATGTCTTATCTGTAAGAAATACAATAACGAACAGTATTAGAACAGGTTAGTCTAATAGCAGGGGATAATCTATTAGTATTAGAATTCTATTTCGATTAAATAGTTTCCAGACATAGTTCATTAAAGAAATATTTAAATATGATAAGTAGAAATTGATAGCCATTAATACTAATTTTGAAGATACTCTTAACCCAAAAGTTTTCTAGTTATCTCTGTTGTCATTATGGTTTACGAGTATAGTAGACTACAAATAATTTTCGTAAATTTTAACAACGTTTTTAAAACTAATACACTCAATTTTCATACACCAACGTGTAAAAAATTATCTTTTTTCATAAAACGTGTAGTAAAACTTTTGCTTTTTCCACTAGTAGACACTGACTAGACATAGAATTTGTTTACAGAAATAAAGGTATAATGTAGCGTGATGTTACATCTATATTATACATCGATATAATAATACTAATTTCTATATAGTAATATAATAATATACTTAAAAAAAGTCTTGATAATTATCCGCAGCGATCAGTAAAAATTAATTAAATAATGGTTCGCAATAATAGATATTTAATTTCCGATATTTTGAGAATTTAACTAATTTTAGTCATTTTACAGTATCGTCCAAAAGGATTTTGCTTTAGCCATTTAGTCACTATACCTTGCACTTAGTTTTAATACTGATCGTATTGTATTTTGTTTCAATTAAGTATCTTTTGTTTTTCGTTTAACATTTACTTTGTTACTAAATGTCTTATGCTCGTTACCAGTACAGTATTATTTACTTATTATTGTTAAAAATCCAATCACCATTAGTTTGATACGATTGGGTTTGCCCTATGTATTTACTTTTATTATATTTTTGTGTGTGTGTAAGATCACTTGTCGCTGTTCTGCAGTTGAGAAACACTCACGAACTCACCCGATCATAGTTTTGACTTATATTACTAATCAAAGGTGCATGTTGTGTGTTTTTACTAATTTTGTTTTGTGTAATCACCCCTGTTTTTTCTTTTCTGCTGTATTGTATTGTAGCGGTGAGGGTTCTCTTTTTTTTTAATTTTCCGTTTAGTATTTTATGTACTCACAATCAGTTCGTAATCATTCAATATACACATACAGTACGTTCTTAAAATATATGTCAATAATATAAGAAAAATTGGCAAGTTATTCGTTTTTATTAAGGAAAGTCGAGATATCAGATGCCTTGGTTTACACAATTTTATATTCTAGTTTGCCACTCGTCTTTACAGTTACTTTTCACTTTCATTATCGAGATGAATTCCCATGCTTAATTTAAATTTTATGGGAAAAAAAAATTTATAAAAATAAAAAATATTAGACATCTCGAAATCATTATACGAAGATGCGTTGATCGATTGATTAACTTTGAAAATTACCAATGTAGAAATCACAGTTTGAAGCTTGAAAGGAACTAATTGAAAATGCCAAGGAGTACTACGAGAATCCCGATATAACTTTGAACAACGAAGACTTGATACTTACACATATTGAAGACTGGAAGAGCCATAAAATTGTATATAATGTGCCAAATCTCTTATGACTTGAGCCTTACGATATACTTTAAAAGAGTATACTGCGGAGTCTTGTTAACCTAAAATTACTTGCAAGTATTCACTTTTATCAGTTGGGTTGAGTTGAGATTGTAATAACAATCGATTTTGTAGACTGCATTTGCGTTTGAGCCTGGTTTATTAGATACATAATCTAACCACAAAACCAATATAGTCCTTGAAGTGATTAATAAAGAAGGAAGACTCTACTTCACGAATGAGAACAGTTTAAATATTTGTAAGAAATCTAACAGAAGAACAAATCCAACGCTGAAGAGTAAAAGCAAAAGGTAGGGGAAAATGGAAGGAAGCAACAAAGCTATTTGTCTAAATTTAGTATACTGTGGCTATATTATACAAGGGTATACACTGAAAATTCTTAGAAAATTAAAGGATTAGTTTTAAAAAAATTAAACAATTTTATTGTTTTTCAAAATATTCCCTTTAACATCAATATTTTTGCATTCGATGAAACCAGTCCTTAAAGGAATGATGCCACTCTTCCTGAGATACTTGGGAAATCAGGCTTTTTTAATGTTGTGATTTCACGCATTTTATCTTTAAGTTTTGGAAACAAAAATGAATCACAAGTTACTAGGTCAAGGCTGTATGGTGAAGGATTCATAGTACTGACGTTTAGGGCATCCAGATACTCAATTGTTAGTCTTGCTTTATACAACGAAGCGTTGTCATCGACAAAAAAGTGTTCTCACACCTAACTGTTGATGTAAACTATATACAGATTGACTGAAGTAACGGTGGATATTGCGAAGCGCAACACATACACCAGCGCACACATATTTACACGTACATGTGACGCTAATGACAGTAGGCGTAGTTTAGTTACAATAGTGGGGATACATTCGTCAGTTTCGGTCCGTACTTAATATGTGTTTAGTACGGCAGAATGAAAGTGTGGATTTACAGGTTTGCTTTAAGGAATTGCAGCCGCTGTTAGTACATACGTACATACGTTAACATTAAACTGAAACAAAACTCTGTAAAAATTGTAACTAAAATAAAATTATTAATGAAAATTAAATAAAATTCTTATTAAAAAATGCCTCTTATTCTTCTGGGACGACACGGCGTCTTTTACTATGCCGTCAATTAATGCAACATTCTGTACGAAATTTATTTACAATCTTATGGATAGCTGAGACACAGGGAGGTGGACGCTTTTCGTATGCTGCTACTAATAAATTTTGCACGTCTTTATATATTATCCCTCGCGTATCATAATACAATTTGTATTTTTTCTTCGACAGTGAAAGGCATTTTATTTTAGTTTTTCGTGAGAGTTTGCTCAGACACAATATCGCACGCATCAAGATGCGAACAACGAATGTCATCCGCTCTCCGCATACCCCATTACATGAGCGAAATCCCTATCAGTATCCTTGAAAATTGTTTTGCATGTACGTATCAAGCGGAACACAAAATTTGTATCCTAAGTTGTCATCATCATCATCATCAACTAAGTTGTCATGATCCTACTGATGATGACAACTTAATTGTCGAAATACGTATTCAGGATACGATTAGTAATTGTGGTAAGGGGTTATATACCGTTTTTAAGTTTTTACTTAACCACAGTCTCCACAGAAAGACGTTAATTAAACAAATGAACTGGAAAAGTAAAACAGAATGAGAAAAACTGGGAAAAACTATCATATGTATACGACATTTTTAGGAAAAGTATTGAAACAAACAAAAGGCCAAGCAATTAAAAAATGAGGCGATAGCGAAAGAAATATCGGAAGAATATAAGAGAATAAATGCTGTGAAGATAAGGTTGGTCGCTAAAAGAAAGCGTATAAATTATGGAATTTAATATCAAATTTATGAAAAAATAATTGACACAAGAACCAAATGCTTCAATAGAAGCACTTGAATCACACTTGAATAGCACTTAACACTTAATAAAAGCACCTAAACGGAATCGCATAGAATAGAAGTGGCATAGAATTTAATTAAGTAAAATTACTAAACGACTACGACGATTACTACGAACATGAAGTTGTTCATGTCAACCACAATTACTATTTAAAGACTTCGAAAACTCCTTTTGAATTGGTTCCTACTGAAAACAAGTTCGCCTTACTGGAACAATTACCACGTTCGCATATAACTCGTACATATATGAACTGAAAGATATTTCGAATCCATAAATTTGGTGAAAACGAAAACTATGTACTCACAAATACAATCGAATATAACGCTTCTATTATATAAATGTTAAAATAAGAAATTTCCGAGGAATAATCAGATCTCAGCACTTCCAAAAAATAAAACTGAAAATACGAAATTCATTGATAAACTTTATTAAATTTAGAATTTGAAATGGAAATTGTATTTCATTTAAATTATTGAATATTAAAATTATGTAATCCAGGCGCAAGTATATTTTACACAAACTAAATTTAAACTTAAAACCCCTCCGATAAAAAAATAACAAGAAAAACACATTTGTAACTTTACAATTGGTGTTCGTCAAAGATCTATTTCAGTCCCATTCAATTTTGTTTTTATATTTAAACAATTCCTTAGATTTCAGTATTAAAAACATATTTTTTTTTCTAGTTTCATATTTATTTTTAATTAAATTCAAAATTATACAGAACGCACTGTAAAATTTAGACCGAGGACTTAAAAATAAAACCTAAAAAAACATCAATGGAAATAATAGGATCGTACTATCCTCCCTCTATATTTTCAATTTCTTTTTGTGTACCGAAATAGCACAAACACAGACACACTTTCACTACCTCTCCCCCCTCAGTAGAGTAGTATCGCAGCAAGTAGTGTCCCGATACACTGAGCCGCACTTGTGGTGTTCTTGTTGCACAGCTTTCCTGGCTTCTGTCGCCTGCGCATGCACAACAAGGGTGGATCCCCGGTGGCCTTCATGGAATACCAGGATGTGCGTTGCGCCTCACAAGTTATGGCCGCACTGCAAGGTTCCTTCCTACTCTCCTCAGACCGTGGTCCCATACGTATCGAGTACGCCAAAAGCAAAATGGCATCAGAGGTCGGTTTTCATTGAATAATATAAATAATAATAATAGCTATTCCAATTGCATTTGTGTTAAGTTGACGATACTACGTTTTAAAGACAAGAATGTGTTTCAAGAACTTCACGTAATCCTAGAGTCTTTTAAATTGTTAAATTATTATGTCTCGGACAAGAAAAATACTTTGTTTCTGAAATTTGGTAAGACCACTACTATTAGAATCAGAAAAAAGTATCTTGCTCCATATGTAAGGACTATCACCTTTCATTAATATTTACTTAAAGGATGAAGAGGTAAGGAATTTGTTAATAATTTGGACAACTCCAGATTCTAGAAACCCTTCATTTTATAATCCTAAGTTCAAGTAATCTACTCCAAATCAATGTATTTAAGTTTTACAAAAAAAAAAAAAAATTCAAGCTTGTGGGTGTAATATGGTGCCAGTCTTTCAAACTCTACTGCTGAAATCTTGTATGAAAAAATATGAAAATGATGAAATTATGACGAAACTGCACACCCATCATTAAAAAAATCAATTTGATAACAACTAATGTCAGCTATTTTATAGTAATTCAGTAAATTTGAGGAAGATGGCGATATGACCTGAAAATTCTTAATTTTAGATTTGTAATCATAAGCTATATTCCAATTCAGATTAAAGCAATCAAAATCAGCAGATATCAGAAATCTTAATTCGTTTAGTAACAGTTTTGTCAAACTTTGAATAACATTTTACAGCCACCTCTTTTACGCAACGAATTATCACCATTTTATATAAAAGATTGTAATAACGTATGAGTTTTCGGAAAAAGTTTAGATGATTTGTAGTTGTCCTAAATGACATTTGGTTTAGTTGTTGCTAGAAGTCATATGTCACAATTAACTTGTCTTAATTATGTTTTTGTGATCTTGTTTAGCAAAATGTCTTATAAGCTAGATATTCGTAAAGGAATTTACAATATAGTTGGGCGAATGCTCAAGCGTGATATTGTTGTCATTGATCATGAACAAGATATTTCTTTATCAACAATTTATCAAACCATAAAGGAATGTGAAGAGGAATACCCTGCGTTAATTTGGTCAGAAGTGGTCGGCCAAGAATTTTGAGCCAAGTGAGGGAACGAAGAATACTCGAAGCAGTTAAGACTTGAAGTTTCACAACGAAAAATAGGTTGAAGATTCGGCGTCTCGAAAACCAGTGTTTTTCGAACAATTTCCCGAAATAACTCGATGTTTCGAAAACTAAAGAAAGTACCCAAATACACCGCCGCCCAGTTAGTAAGTATACCCAGGTGTTGTCGTGCGCTAAAGTGTCAATAAACTGATTGTAATGGGTGACGAGAAATATTTCACCTTGTCCCATTCAGAGATGAAAGGAAACGACGGTTTTTATACCGACGACATAGAAAACACACCAGAGAATGTCAAATTCAGAAGTAAATCCAAATTTGAGGACAAAATTTTAGTGCAATGTGCCATTTCTGAGACCGGATTTATCTCACAGCCGTAAATTGGTCGTGTCCGAGAAGAAGCCTTAACTGCACAACTTTACGATCAAAGATGCTTTTCTAAACTGCTTCAGTTTTTAAACACACATCATGACAATGATGATATCATGTTTTGGCCTGATCTAGCCTCATGGCATTTTGCTAGAGTTATACAAATTAGACAATCCTCCCAATGTAGCTCAGGCTCGGCCAATAGAGGAATTTTGGTCAATATTGACCAGAAAAATGTATGAAAATGGACGGGAAGCTGCAAATAACGACCAATTACGACGTCGAATTTTTCAAAAATGCGAGATTAATCCTGCTGTTGTCCAAAAGGCGATGGGACAAGTCAGAAGAAAACTGAGGACCATCAAAGATAATAACCTACTGTGAATAATTTGAGGATTAATATTTATTGTTAATTCTTGTAATATATAGTTTATAAAGTAAATAAATTTTGAGAAAATTATCAACATCTTAAGTTTTTCCGGAAACTTTGGTACCATACGCTATTTACTGATTGCGCACACAATTTGGTGAAAAATGATCTACAAAAATTACTCATCCAAAGTTCTAAATGTATACATTGCCATTCGTTAATTTTCGAAATCAACGATGATAATATTCATCGAGATAATCAGCTTATTTCTAAAAATGGAAAATAAACGAATACATATATAGAAGAAATCGGGAAAAAGTAGTGGAAGTTAATGGACCTAATTCAGATTAACAAGAAATTGGAATATACGAGGGCTTACTTTTATGTTATCTACCTAGCCATGAAAAAAGCACATAAGAGAACCAAAAAAAATATTTTTCTACATAACTCCCTTCAACACTAATACACTTATTCCATTTTTTTCCAGTTGCCCCATACCCTCAGAAAAAAATTGCTTCGGTAACCCCGCAAAATATTCTTCAATAGCTTCTTTGAGTTCTTCATCAGAAGCAAAACGCTTTCCCCTGAGATGCTTTTTTAAATTTTTGAATAAGAGGAAGTCTGACGGAGCTAGGTCGGGGCCATAAGGTGGATTCCTTAACTCTATAAACCCACAGTCATTCATTATCAGCTGAACTTTGTTTGCCTTATGAACCCGACAATTGTCGTGCAGCAACAAGTTTTTTTTTGTGGATAAGATTGCGGGCTTTTTTCCTCCAGAGCAGTTTTTAAATTTTTAATTGTGTTTCCATAGGCCTCTCCATTTATGGTAGACCCTCTCGGCATATATTCAATAAGCAACACTCCTTCAGCATTCCAGAAAACAGTTTCCATCAGTTTTTTTTCCAGAAAATTGTGTCTTAGCCTTTTTTGGTGGTGGAGAGCCCTTATGAACCCACTGCATGGATTCTTGTTTAGTAGTAGGGTCCCAGTAATATGCCCAAGTCTCATCACCGGTGATAATTCGAGATAAAAATGTTTTGTCCCTCTCCAACTTGACCAAATTTTCTTGAGAAACTTCTTTTCTGTACAGCTTTTGTTCAGGTGTAAGCAATCTGGGTATCAGACACCTTCTTCATACCCAAATAGTCATGCAAAATTTTGAGGACACTTGTTTCGGATATACAGACTTCATTGGCAATGACAGAGATCTTTACACGCCGATCTTTCAGTTCCAAATTTTCGACTTTTCGCACAATGTCTTCAGTTCGAGATTCAACGGGTCGTCCGGACGTTGGGTCATCATTGATTGACTCTCGGCCCCATCGAAAGAGTTTAGACCAATATTTTACTTGGAAATAAGATGGTGTATCTTCCCCATACACAGCAACCATTTCTTCATGAATTGCTTTTGGACCATTGCCATCTTTTGTCAGGAACTTTATTACGCTGCGATGTTCAACCTTAGATTCACTCATTTTATCGAGAAATAGACCGTCTCAAATCTCTATAAACAGCACAAACTAAACACAACTTAGCACATGTACTTCTAACAGTGACAGCAATTTTTCAATAATTTGTTTGACATCGTCACTCTTTTGTTTCATGGCTAGGTAGATAACATAAAAATACGCCCTCGTAGTACAAAAAATTTCAAAGAATTTCTTCAATTAAGTTCAATTAAGTTTTCAAGTTAAGAAATGAGATTTTATATAACAAAACATTACAATCGACGAATTTTCGACTATACAATTACATTTCATAACTCATTTGGATCTTCATAAACAAATTCTAGTATATTTCTAAGTTGATCAGAAAACTTTAAAAGTCAAATATTACAGTCAAGTTTTTTTAATTCGAAAGGAAGAACCAGTTAGAATCAAACATATTCTGAGTAGATGCATTATTTTTATTCCAATGACGTTTGCTAACATATTTATGCTAAAGTCAAAAAGAATTATGAAGAAATTATACTAGTAAACATTACCTTATTTACATCGTAGAACTAATTCGTTACATTTCAACTATGCAAGTTCTTGAATGCCTAAAAAACATAGAAAAAAGGAAATTTGAAGGAAATAGGAATTCCGTAAATAATCCAAAAAGTTTTCTTACTAATTGTAAGTTAACCGAGATTCATTCTAGCAAAAAATCTTTCATTAAATTTTTATTCTTATTGGTGTATGGATAACGATCGAGTCTAGGTCAATCCTGCACTTCTTCTTGTAAATTATTGGAACACAATTTAGTTACAATTTTAGATCTTGCTGCCAATCCTACTTAATTATGAATTTTCGAAATTGCAACTACACAAAAACAGTCCATGTCAATACAAATTACAATAAAAATTAAAACGTCTGCTACATAGAATTGAAACATTTTTGCTTTAGTAATTATAAAAATCTGGAACCTTATTAATATAATGAATTAACCAATACACAAAATAACACAAACATGATATAAACAAAAATCTACTAGCAGTACTGAACTGAATCAAATGCTGTAAACCGAATTTCAAAAAAGAAGTTAATTTTCTTGTCCTAGATATATAATAACTGTTTAAAAGGCTCTAACTGTATATAATTATAAACACAAATTCTTATGAAACGGTTCCAAATCCCCTAAATTCCCTGACTGACGTAAATTTCTAATGTAGTTTAACCCAAATCCCCAATCACTTAGTTTCACTTGCACACCAAATGACAACTTGATTTCTAGTCTTTTATTTTCGTTCATTATTTGTAATTAGATTTGAGTAAATTTATGCCATTAATTAGCCATAAATCTTCATCCGTATATTGGGTTGGAAACAATAATATAAATTGCCGATGATAATTACTTTAAAATACATTTTTCGAACGCTTTCTAACACTTTTTCTGCTCATGTGACTAATCAAAATAAAATAATGAAAAAAAAAGTTTCCGCTTCGTTTAAACTTATAGATTGTACAGCTTTATAAATCCTTACACAAATTAGATTCATCCAATTGTAAAATTAAAGATCACAGTCTAATTTAAACGATGGATGTATTCTTTCACGGACAATTGCCCGGTAATTTCGTCGACAATTTGCGTCTGATCCATTTCTGGATTGAATTTTGTATTTAAAACAATGAAATGGGCATATTTTCCGAACCATTGAGTCGTCTGCATAATTAGAATCCCGGAATAAAAATTATAGGGCGCATTTTAATTTAAAAGATCAGAGACTTGAATTAAATAGAAAACGATCGGTAATAAAAAATTAATTAATTGGAATTCCAAATTATATTTATATTAGGTCTTTTTTACATACATTATTATTATTGTTATTTTTATTCACGTTGTAACACGAAGAAAGTTCAGTAATTAGCGAGCTTAGAGAAGAAACCCCAAACTTTTTGCCAAAAAATTAATTTATATTTCAACGTACTCTCCTTATAACTCATATTTAGTCCATCGATATTCAACTTTTTTATTACTTCAGAAAAGTAAGCCCTATCAAACAGCTCGAAATATGTATTAATTTCAGTAATTGTCTCATCATTCGACCCAAATATCTTGCCACCGAGCCAACTTTTTAGGTTGAGAAAAAGGAAAAAAACAGTTCGAATATAATTGCAAAAATCTCTTTATCATTGAAGTAGTCGAAATGTGAACGCGTCCATTATCCTGAAGAAAAAACACGCGTTTCTTGTTTAAATAGGATCTTTCGCATTGTATTGTATTGTGCAATTGATCTAAAAAGAATGCATAGTTTTCGCGTCTTATCAGTCAACATGCTGAAAATGATCGATAAGAAGAATTTCACTGTAGTCCTAAAAGAAAGGACCCATAACCTTTCGGCCAAGTGCACGGCCCTTGCCTTCTTCGGATCATATATACCAGTCTCATCAGTCCATTGTTTCAATTCGAGTGTATAATGGTGTGTCCAGGTTTCTTCAACCCCTCTATGGTTATAATTTACGGAGATTGGTTCCTATAAATAGCCACCAGCTC
Source organism: Melolontha melolontha (assembly GCA_935421215.2). NCBI lineage: Eukaryota > Metazoa > Arthropoda > Insecta > Coleoptera > Scarabaeidae > Melolontha > Melolontha melolontha. The sequence goes on along the minus strand of OW285240.1, from coordinate 131,435,369 downwards.
GGCATTAATTTTAGAGTTTGTTTTGTTCTTAATAAACCACCTTTTCCATGTATCAAGACAAGCTGGAAGTGGTTAATTTTCCATTCAAATAACAAGCGTCTTTAAAACGATCGAAGTAAATGCAAATGTTGGTAGTTATGTTTTGAAAGATTATCAATTTGAAAATATATAAGATTTTTTTCGGTGCTGGCTTAATAACATATGGGGTACACACATTTTTTGGTGTCGCCCTGCGTTTTCCATCAAATACACTGGTACGGTCACATTTAACCTCAGCTGTCTATCGTATTATGGATGCAAACGATAAAAATAAACAAACTTCAGCTTTGACATAGTTTCGTTTGTTCATTAAAAATAAGAACTCAATTCCTGTCCGCCCAAATAACAATCTAAGGATTGCCAACGTCAAAAGTAAATAAGATTTTTTTAGTGCTGCCCTCTTTGGTGAGGTCCACTAATTACTGATCCCTCTTCGTGTATACAAAACTTCAAGAGAGGTCCTAAATTAGTGGTGTTAATGACTTACCTTAGGCCAAAATACATTAATTTTATATAGTTTATCTCCATTTTTGCTTCATTGACGCAGTAAGGCTTTAACATGTTGATTTTATTTGTAAAAAGAGACACGATCTCCTTATATTTCATTTAAATAGTATTTTATGCAATGATGGATATTAAAACACGACTATGAGAGTTACGACATGAGCTGAAAGCGAGTGTCGTAAAGAATACAAGTGTCTTAATAGCCATTAATCGTGAATTGCATACACTACTTTTTTCTATGACCAGCTGTTATAACGAATAAAATTTGCATTTTATATTCAAAATTTATTTATTTCAACTGACAACTATATTCAATATGGTTGACTGAATTATCAAAATTTAGATTTGTCAAATGTTCATGACTAGAGTGGATATATATATATATATATATATATATATATATATATATATATATAAAGTAAACCTTATCAGTAGGCGATTAAAGGTCTGTATATTACTTCAAAATATATGTATTTAAAAAACTCTACATGTTTCGGCTGTATACGCCTTTATCAAGAGAATACAAAATATGAATGACCAAAGGCGTATACAGCCGAAACATGTAGAGTTTTTTAAATACATATATTTTGAAGTAATATACAGACCTTTAAACGCCTACTGATTAGGTTTACCATATCATACCAAGGTCACGAAGTTATTATATATATATATATATATATATATATATATATATATTAATTGATAAATTATTGGAGTTTTTCGGTTTTTATATGAAATATTTACCAATATCGCTCCAGATTGGTCCACTCTATTCATGACCAGAGAGGGAATTCGAGCGATTGATGATTCATAGCCCAAGGCGTCTGCCTTGTATTCGCAATAGGTTTGTTTCTGTAAGCGATCCGTGAGTTTCGAACAATTTGATTCGTGTGGTCAGTTGCGTAAGCTACATATGCAGTTAATATGTATCTGTCAATGCACAACAGAGCGAATGTAATAAACGGTTTGGTAACCGGTAGCAACTACTGCTGTAACAAAAGTAATGCTGCCAAGCGAATTTCGAATAAAAATAATTTACAAAGAACAAAACTGAAAACTGTGTATTTTCTGTGAAACATTGAAAGTGTAAAACATTACTATGAACAACTAAAATTTGTTCAAGGTGTTCCTGTGTTAAATTAGTTGTTTTAGATGTTAAAACGTCTTTAACATAGAAAATGTCCGTTAAACATCACAACTGGTGATGGGTGCGTGATTAAAATCTTGAAAAAGTGAACCATACTTCGAATGTATAGATTTTGCAATCGGCTCTGTGCAGAATTAATATAATATATTCAAATCTGGATTTCTGCTAAATATGGCATCAACTTTTTTTCTCTTGTTTCCAAATTCAGAAGGCATACTTTTCATTCGATCGATAACGGTTTCTAAGTTAATTATCGCTTCTTTTAGGTTAATATCTTGATTTTTCATGTAAGTAATCGTATCTGTAAAACATTGGAAATTAGCTTTAATAAAGTTTAACTGGTTTCCTAAATTTTCAATTTGTATCAGATGTTTACAATTAGAAATGCTTTTCGTATCATCATCTTGAAGATGAAAAACAAAGTTTTTTAATTCATAAAAGTATTATGAATATAAAACTGCTCCTTCTAGCCACCTAGTTAATACAGAAACTGGGGGTAAAGGCAAATTTGGAAGTATTTCTCTATATAATGCCACTCGTGAAGGTGCTTTGAGAAATATCTTTTTAAATGACGAAACTAACTTATCAACACTTGGAAAATGATCCCTGATGTATTCACATACTCTGTGTAATGCATGTGCTGCACAGGTAATTTGGAGCATATTGGGGTAAGATTGCTTTAATAACTTCCCTGTTTTAAACATATAAGCTGCCGCATCAGTCGAAATTAATAGCATTTTGTCGTTATAGTTGTTATCCGATACAGAATATTATGAATACATTGGTCAATTACTTCTTCAACTGTTTCACCATTTACGATCGCCAATATTTTAGTTGCAATTAAGTATGGTTAGTATGAAGTTGTCGGATGAAGAATACCAACAACTACATTTAACATTGCATCCGTTGTTTCGTCTGCACTTACCCAAAGATAATTACTAGATAGGTTGGTTCGCATTCTTTCAATGGTTCTCAAATAACATTTTGGTAAGTGGTATTTACGTAAAGTAGATTCATCTGGTATATTACGATCAGTATATTTTGTAAGAAACCTCTTGAGGGCTGGATTGTTAAACTTTTTGAATGGGATATTGGTCGCCATGAAAGCTTCACACAGTTCTTCGTTGAAAGTGTCAGGTGCAGATGGTCATATGTTATCTAGATGAGTTTTCGAAGAAATATGTCTCTGCACGTTAAACTTATGTGGACGCCTTAAACTAAATGATCAGGCACTGCAATATATCTCGGTATCATTACGAATATGCAACCAATCTGTACGGCCTCTAATCCATCCTACCATGGTTGCCCTACAAGAATTCTCCATAATTAATGAAAATAAAGAGAAATACTAAGAACAGAAAGAAATGGACTAAAAAGAAGAAACGAAAACTACTCGATCAGGAACGAACGCCCACAGCGACATTGTCGACGAAGTGAACAACATGATTCGAGGAGCGACGCCGGTTCAGAATTTCTGAGTTGTTTGCTGATTTTCCTGAAATTTCTCGGTCAGTTCTTTATGACACTGTTACAGTAAAACTCGGCTACCACAAATTTTCTGCACGATAGACCCCAAAACATCTCTCAGACGTACGCAAAATATCAGTGAGGTAAGTGAAAATTTGTAACAGGAGACGAAAACCTGAAACCACAAAAACTGCAGCGACATACTATGAAACCCTTACACATCTACGGAGAGTAATACAGAACAAGAGAAAAGGCATATATTGTCATCAAGATTGCCCCTCTTCATCATAATGGAGCAACACAGACAACCGAACTGCTCGCGAAATTAGGATGGGAGCGGTTCGACCCGATCCTACAGCTCGATCTTAGCACCAAGTAACTTCTATTAGTTCGTCAGAATGAAATTACACCTGGGAAAGCAGCGGTTCTTCAGTAGAGTTCATTTCTTTAGGATTATTACATTACATAACATGTGCAGTAAACACTTTGGGTTGAGAAATTCTGTTTCTAGGCAACAGACACGCTATCAGCATTGGCGCCCGTATCGTCATGTCGCAACCGTCATTACCGAAAACAGTTGTTGTGTTTATTAAGGTTAACGTTAGTTGTTTTTTTTTCGATCGCTCTTTTTAAATACTCAATATTTATGTGTGCTTTATATATTCAAGGTGTGTATAAATTGGCGGACCCACTACACGTGGCGACATTCTTGGTCAAATTTTGAGTTAAAAGTTATAATCCTAAAACGATGTATCAGGCTTCCTTTGTCTTCAGAATGAATTTGACAGTAGTAATGTATTTGACTAGAACAACATTAGGCTGCCTACTTATTGTTTTACAACGTTGTCAGATGTGTTTTTCGTCAAAATAAGTTAATAAACAAATATTAAAAACAAACTTTAAAATCAAAAAGAAAACTTTAACGAAAGGATAATAACAACAATTCTTCTTTCATCTAAATTGTAGCTCTTTCTGTCAACAAATATCGAGTAATAATGCTTATTTCAAGACAGAAAGTCCGAACTTTAGGAACCTCGTGCAAAGATATGGAGCATGGTACAACAGTTTCGTATTAGGATTTTGGACTCCGAATTTAACGAAGAACATCGCCGCGTGTAGTGGGTCCGCCAATTTATACACACCTTGTATATAGATAAAGTATAGAATAAGTTTATTATTTTTTATTCATATACGCATTAATAAAATTATTTCTTATAAGCGAACACCCAAATGGGCTGCCACTGTAAATTGCAATCGTATTTCTGCATCTCAATATCACGTATGTTTTGATGGTATAATGTCCCAATCTCTAAGGAAATGAGTTGTGCTAATTAGGAATTGAAAACTAGTGTGCAAATTTGGCTAAGAACTCAGACAGAAACATGGTTTGAGGAAGGTATAAAAAAATTGATTTGACGTTACGATAAATACCTTTTCCTGTTGATAATCATGTAAATTAATGATACAACCCTAGTAACATAGCATATAAGTCGACTAACACATTCGTTCGTAGTTTCGTCTTGACAGCGGAACTTAATCTTATTATGAAAATTCCTAGGAAAATAATGAACAACTCATGATTCTGGTTTAAAAGTTTATTTGGAGTAAAAATTAGGAATATCCGAACTGACCATTTTTGTTCAGGGTTAGTTAAAAGTATGGAGACGGCGATTTATTGTCGTTAATATTCATTTTAGGGATTTATGTTCAATATAAAAGTTTGTTAGGATATTCTGATCTACATTTGAGATTATTTGAATTTTTTTTTTCTTCAATTGTTTTTTAGTTACGCCTGTCCGCGCATTTTTTTAAATGGGAACTAGTAAATTTTACTCTACCATTCGATAGAGAATTTTTTTCTGTTTACAAAAATATTTTTGTTTTTTTAAAATTAATTTTAATAACTTTTTTATAAGAAAAAGCCGGTTCATGTGTTTAACAGATGTTCGGTACATCGTAGATAGACAGAAGCGTAGCGATAAACAATCTTGAGGGACATAATTTTATCAGTGGTTATTGTGTACGTCAAATCTTTGACAGAAATAATTCATTTGTGCAATTTGTTGCTGTTAATATTAACAATAGCGAGTTTAAGTGAACATGAACGAATTGAAATACTTATGATGTTGGGTTATGGAGATAGACGCATAAGTTTACAAGACGTTAGTAATTTATTTAATGATACGCATCCAAATAGAAATCCAATTTCTAAATCCGTTGTTGGTAAAACTTTAAGACGCTTTGAACAAACGGGTAGCGTTAAAGATTTGCCATGGAGTGGTAGACCTAGAACAGCAAAAAGCGATGGTAACAAACTGGATATTTTATTGGCTGTATCTGAATATCCCCATTTATCAACCAATCAATTAGCGGCCAATTTCAATATTCCACAGTCATCGATCGTGTCATTTTTAAAAAGTGAAAGGTATAAACCTTATAAGGTACACCTTGTAGACGAGTTAACGGAAGATGATTTTGATAGGAGATTACAATTTTCTGAAGAAATGTTAAATATTTTCAATAATAATGAAAATTTTGTCAACAATATTCTTTTCTCTGACGAAGCTACTTTTTGCCTTACCGGTGAAGTAAACAGACATAACTGCAGATACTGGTCATCGGAAAATCCCTCTTGGTTTTTGGAGCACCATACGCAGTACCCCCAAAAGGTTAATGTTTGGGTTGGCATTCTAGGCGGTCATATTATCGGTCCCTTTTTCATCAATTGCAATTTAACTTCGGCTCTGTATTTGCAGTTATTGCAAAATGAAATAATACCTGCTAGTGCTACGCTCTATCCTCATGAAAACAATGAACAGCTGCCCAATGACAGTATCTGGTTCCAGCAAGATGGCGCCCCACCACATTATGGTGTAAATGTTCGTCAATATCTGGACAACGTTTTTCCCCACAGATGGATTGGAAGACGAGGAACCATTGAATGGCCAGCCCGTTCGCCAGATTTAAGTCCTTTAGATTTTTTTCTTTGGGGATACGTAAAAAACAAAGTTTACAAAGAAAAGCCTGATAATGTCGAGGATTTACAAATCTGAATTACCAGAACGATACAAGAAATTCCGCGAGATTTTTTACAGAACTCTGTTCGGGGTTTTCTAAATCGATTGGGTCATTGTAAAATTACTAATGGACGACAATTTGAACACTTACTTTAATTTACTTTGTTATTAATTTGTTTTATTTTTCTTGTAACAAAGTTATTAAAATGAATTTTAAAAAAGCAAAAATATTTTTGTAAAGAGAAAAAAATTCACTATCGAATGGTAGAGTAAAATTTACTAGTTCCCATTTAAAAAAAATGCGCGGACGGGCGTAACTAAAAAACAATTGAAGAAAAAAAAATTCAAATAATCTCAAATGTAGATCAAAATATCCTAACAAACTTTTATATTGAACATAAATCCCTAAAATGAATATTAACGAGAATAAATCGCCGTCTCCATACTTTTAACTAACCCTGTATAGGTATATACAAATATATATATACAAATACAAAATTACGATTTTTACGGCTTCTTCTATTTCATCAACCTCAATTTCGAATTGATTTCCGGCGTTTCATGCAATTTTCAATCATCTTCTCGGTTTGTTTATAATGTCAACTATTTGTGTGACATGATAACCAGAGACCGGACACATCGGGCTGAAATGGACGTCATTACGACGGACGATATAAATAATCTACAACATCTGTAAGTACATCAAGCAATTGTTGAATAGCACTATTCATTCGGTTAACTGCACATATATTTTGTGTGTGTGGTTAACCGAATGAATAGTGCCATTCAATAACTGCGTGATGTACTTGCAGATGTTGTATATTATTTATATCGTCCGTCGTAATGAAGTCATTTCAACCCGATGTGTCCGATCTCTAATGATAACACATGTAACAGGATTCACGACTCAGGGTTTCAAATCAAAATTAATTCTAACAGGTGATAAACCAAAACGATTTCTTAAAAATTATAGATTAATTTCTAACAGCAGCATGAAAGCTATAAGTCACACGAAATATATCGACTATTAACATTCTTGGCAGGCAACAAGCTTCGGCTTTGCCTCAGCTTGTATTTGCACACCTCGAATGTTAATACATCCTTATATTCCTTGTGATTTAAACAGCTATAATGTTCATAGCAGCTCTATGTAGAAATAGTTCAAGTATATATGAACTCTTGTATACATTAAACCTCTTCATATTGGCATTCTTTGTTTTTGTCAGCTCACAGGAACTTAGAAACAAATAACTCCCGTACTTACATCTCGAAACTTTACATATATTTAAGCATGTTAGACCGAGAATTTATGAGTTTTATTACACATTCTACGTTACTCGTCAAATCATTAATTGCATAGATATTTGCTATATATACAAGTTGTGATTAGTCAATGTATCTTTATAGAAAGACTTTATAAAAAATATCATTGAAATTTATAAGAACGTTCGTTCAATTTGCTATAAAACGCAATAAATGTCTATAATACCTAATTTTCTTTACCAGATTAATTATCAACATATACATTTAAAATTCAATGCATAAATTTGCTCAAATCTTAAATAATTACAGTTAAAATAAAACTAATAGTTAAGGTAAACGTTTATTAAGTTAAATAACTCAAATGAATTTTATTTACAGGGATCCAAAGGAGAAGAAAATGGACAATCTTAATTCCTATGTTTCGCTGAGTACTTGACAGCGAGCGGCCATGGTCGCGGCCGGTCACTGCTAACAACACATACATATATACACACATACAAACACACACAACATACACAAACAAGTGAACCGGAATTAACTGCAGCTTCCGTACTGCAAGACAACAAAACAATTCTCCTAAAATTTTAAACAAAACAAAAATTTAAACTAAACAAATCCAAAGCATGGGAAATAAAATGTATCTGTTAACTGTTGTAGTTGTACTGTTTAGAGTTTGCTGGACAGTTCCGTGATAAGTACAGGTATCTATAATATATATTATTATTATTATTATTATTATCTTTAAAAGAGGAAAAACTAAATCTAATCTATCTCTCTCTTCTCTATCTCTCTCTATCTATTACATATATTATTGATATAGTCATTTTTTGACGTGACTTAAAAAAGAATTAAAAAATTTAAACCTTTATTAAGGGATGACACATTTAATTAAAACAAAAAAAAATGGATAAGCTAAACCAAAGGTGCCCTAAAGTTAAGTTTTAGATTATATTACATTACTATTATTATTATTAATTAATTATTATTACTAATATTTAGAAATACAATTGTTGAATGTCTGGTTTTCCCCCCTCACACGCATAGCTTAGGAAACTAAAATCGGGGAATACCAGGCACCTCAACGAAAATGTCGAAAAAAAAACTAGTATTATTTTGTCGAGCTTTCTTTAGAATATATAATATACATATATACATAATATAATATATTTAAAAAAATATATAACATAGAATTATCTAATTATATATATTAAAATGAAAAAAAGAAATGTGGAAGTAAGAAAACGGAAAATAAAGGTAACATTGATTATAATGTAACCTGTCAATATTATAATTAATATATATACATTATATATGTATTTAATTTATTGATATATAATAGCAATAAACCAAATTTCTGTTTGTACCATGTACTGCTATTACTTCGCCGAAAACTTTTTTGAAAATAGAAAAAACAAATTGGGCTGTGGCATATACATATATACATATAAATATAGAATTAAAACTTTTCTGAAACATATCATTCAAACTATGCCCCCGCCTAATTTGATTTTTAATTCGGCAATAATGTGAAACTCTATATATATACATATTATATGAATAAAATAGTGACATCCGGTCCCCTCGCTGTCTCACAAAAAAACATAAATAAATAAAACAATACATAATGTAACAATTACATATGTATTAATACGTGGACATTGTACATCAAGAAGAAAGAGTATAATATATATAGAAAAAAGAACTCGCTTGGAGGGAATATCTACGATATGAACTGTATGAAAATAAGAAATTCGATTTGAATAGTTGCGTACATACTATGATGTAGAACAGCTTTTCTCGCTTAAATAACTAAATAAATAAACTGATAGAACTTCTAGAATATGAAGCATTTGTTGAATATCGCAGGACGACATGTAAAATGTTCTGTAGGAGAAATTAAATTCATTAAATAGGAAGGAACATTTTTTGAGTACATGAGTGCTGTTGTAGGTCTATTGCAGTTCTAATTGTAAGTTCTTTTTTTTTTCCTTTTAGAAAGATGATTTTTTCCTAGTACCTTAATTATTTTCTTATTAATATTATCTGTGTTTTGTAAATTTTATGTACCCAAACGTAGAAGAAATGTTTGGGGATTGGAATAAATCGGAAAGGATCTGCGGTTTTTAAAGCTGCGTTCTTAGCGTTACGTTTTTTTTTTATAAACGGAGCGTTTTTTTGAATGTATATTTATAACATTATCTAAGCATATTTTCATTTTAAAGTAGTTATGATATCACAGGTTCACTATTCTATCTTTCTAAATGTAGTGAAATTTATTTTGACATACACTAAGAAAAAAAATCAAATATATTCTTTTCTTAGCAAATAAATAAGGCTTTGTCTGTGATAGATCGATTTTAATAAACATTTATACCATTTCGTAGTGTAAATGCGAGGTTTTAGATAAACGATGTATTTCAAGCAGATACCTTTGATGTTATATGTCATTTACACTTTTTTGATTATACTCAATCTGCAGATGCACTTCTAAAACTATATTTGGAAACTCGTATTTTTAGTATTCATTATAATAGATTTCACTTTAAAGAGTTTGTTAACATGTGGGTGTTACACCGGGTTTTAATTTAAATCCATTTTTTATTTTTTATTTTCATCAATGACCTTTTCAACATCAACTACCCTATTGTTGCAATCAACAAGATGACTGCATCTTAGATGATTTGTATTTGCCCCATACGAAACCTTTCTGCTCGTTCCTTTCACAATAGTAAAGAAAATTGCTCATAAACTAAACGGTATATAATTTGAGGTATTCTGGCCCTTTTCTGTTAAGCTCTATACCCAGTTTATGAAATTCCACTTACAACTGTTGTGATAATTATTAAAGCAATAGTGTTCAGAAATTGACTTCGTAACGAAAGCATTTTTTTCAAATTCTATTAAGCTGGCAACAGATACTCAGTCACCAGATTTTTTATATCCATTATAATAGACACCACTTTAAGAAGTTTGTTTGACAGCTTGGGTGTTCCGCAATGTTTTAATTAAGATCCACTTTTATTCTCTAGTTTCATCAATGACCGTTTCATCATCAATTACTCTATTATTGCTTTTACTATGTTAATTTGTTCTGATATATCTACCATTAGATCTTTTGATAAGATATCGACAAGTAGTATTATGTTATACATACACAAAAACTACTGAGTTATTAAGAATTTAATAGTTACTTTCGATTCATAATTTACGCTTAGACCATAATTGAATTGGTATCTGTTCCTGACAGCAAAGCCCCTGATTACTTTTTTTATTGGTATTGCTAAAAATATTTTAATAATCCCTTGATGACTCTATATTTCGACTACGTTCTAAATAAATTTAAATACGCTAATATTCTAAAGCCTGTCGTCTATGCTTTATAGATACTTATCCGACAAAATGGATTAAGTAATGGGAGCACAATACGAAATCAAATTGAAAGATAAGAAGCTTAAACTGTCACCAAAATTAAAAGTCATTCCTTTAGTTTCTAGAGCTTCATAGCCCAAAAATTGCGAATATGTAAAGATGCGCATTCCATCTACCAATGACGAGAAGTAGTATGTTACACCCAACATTTATACCAATTATATGAAAAATGCAGATGAACTTATTTTTAAAAAGTTTTTCGAAGTACATACAAGTTTTCTCAAAACTTCTAAAAACTATTCCCATTCTATGACTTTGCCATCTTCTTTCTGGATCTTCTTTCAACTGTTCTTAATCCTCCATATTTACTTTTCTTATTGGTTGGTAATTTCTTATTAAATCTGGTTTCTTTCCTATTATTTTCACGCTTCATAATTTTTTCAATTGATCTTTGATCAATAAAAAGTAATTTTGCTTGGACTTATATTATCCATTAAGCTACTTACTTTAAATAATAATTTTCTTCCATATTTGCAAGTAATACCTTTTCTGTTTCTTTTTTCCTATAAATTTGGTTTGACTTTTATGGTGCAGCCAACTATTAATTTGAACCAATACTGAGTCATAACGATTCTTGCCTTTAATTATTGAAATCAAAAGTGCATTTAGTACCAAATGGACTTTTCTTAAAGCCATGAAATTACCGCTTTCAGCCTAACATAAATCAGTCGAAATTATATCTCGACATTTCGACCAAAATTTTCAAATTCAATAAAATAATATCTAAAGAAGTGAATTTGATTTGACTCATAAGCTTAAGCCAACTTTATCCAATACGGTTTCAAATATTCTTCTGCACATTTTCCCTCTGTTACGATTGGGATTCTACTAATTGCATTGTTAAATCAATTTCTTTGTTACAATTACAGTTACAGTTTATCCCTTTTTATGCATCCTTAAATCAGATTTCTTGATTAATTTTCTTCCATAATTCTATACATGTGTTTTTGTCTAACCTGTTGATTCGTTATGTTATAATTTCTTATCGTAATTTTTAGAAAGCTTTCTGATATGTGTTCTATTGATATTTTCACCCACTTGTACCTGCCAAGATTCCAGAAGTCTTTTACAAAATACGATTAAATATCCCTAATGTAACAGTTTTAATCTGTAAATTACTCGTCATCTAAATTACAAAGCAAAGATAATCTCAAAATCTAATCGTGGATGTGGTGGTATTAAGACATTTTGACTTGCCCCAAATAAATTTTTCTCTGTGCATTTTCCTGTAATAACCACTGGGATATTTTCTTTGAAAGATTAAGTACAAACTGACCTTGAACATTTTTTTAAACCAATTTTTGTTTTTTAAAAGTCCAACTATTTAAATTCTTGGACATTTCTAACATACTGTGTTATTTCGACTATACCATTACAAATCGTACCAAAAAGTATTTTTACAATTTTTGTCTTAAAAAATATACAGAATAAGTGTCAGAGAATTTAATTTTAGATTAAACATGTTAATTTATATTTAACAACAACAAATTTAATCTAAAAAGTCCGCTCTCTAATTTTATTTTATTTTGAAATTAATAAAACCGTTTTGGGACCGCAAGGAATACTCAACTGTTCTATCGAGAGTTCGATGAACTTTACTAAATCGTAAATATCTCATATTAATAACTTTGTTATGAATACATTCATTCATAGTAAACGAACAGTATATAAACATATACGTCTGCATATCTGCAAGCAACAAGGAATATACGCACGGCACATAGCGAGTGAATCAGGATATACAGAGATACTCAAAATTTATCTGGTTAAATTAATTTTTCACACTTTTTTTTATATTAAAAATAACACAATTGGCATATATTTTAGTAGTATAATCTAATAATTAATTTCAATGACACTTATTCATAATAACCCTCTACATATAGGTACACTAGATTTTAATAGGCTGTTTAGAAATAATTTTTACTATCGATACCAATATGTATTATACCAAAAACAATTTCATAATTATTTTCAGTTACCCAAAACTCCAAAGTTAAAGCAAATGCAAAATTATTATTCTCAACTAAGACATTATATAATCATATATGCAATAAATGCTTTATTTGTGATATCAAAGAAACGCTGCGTTTGTAAAATCGCTGCGTTTAGTAACTAACAATTTTTTTAATTTTTTAAGTGAATATTTCTTCTATTTTTTGAGTACATAATATTATTAGTTAACCAAAGGTCTTTTGATTATTATTATTATTATTGTCATTATTATTATTAATTATTAATCGATATAATTTAAGTTGATTACTTAGTAATTAGTAATTGTTGAAAATATTTATTTAAAAAAAACGCAAAGGGCAAAAAAATACAAAAAAAAAATTTTGATAAGTTATGGAGAAAAAAAATACTAGAAAAGTAAGTTTATTTTTTATGTAATTTTATAGTTTTTTTACGATTATGTCTTAAACTAATCACTTTATATTATTATTATTGTAATTATAATGAAACTATTGTCATTTACTATTACAGACGGAAAGATATGTAAAATGTTATGAATATATAGTGAAAAGGATAAAAAAACGCAAAGACGATAAAGATAGATTAAAAAAACCGATAATTCTCTATATAAAATTATCTATAGATTACTATATTCATATAAAAATAGTGTTGTAGTGCTTTTTGTGTGACGTTTATGTGATATATCTCTTACTATCAAGTAGATGTACTTTAGAGGTTCGGGTCCTTACGGGACCCGATCATATTTGGGCCTTCCGAGGTAGAGAATCACGTGAACTACATTTTTGAACGAAATTGGGGAAAAAAAGTTAATCAGAGACTCAGAGTTTGGTCGCGTATTTCGTCAAATGTAAACCAGTCAATTATTGCATAGATCACATTCTAAACAAAGAAAAACGGAACAAATATATTTGATTAATTTTAAAAAATTTGCTACTGTGAAAATGAAGAACTGATTCCATATCTCGGGGTCTTTAATATATATAAATATATATATTTATATGCAGATAAAAAGCGATTCGACTATATTGTTCAAGTTGAAAATGTATATTTTTTGAAAAGTGAAAAGATTGTACCAAATTCAGTTGGGAAGGTATTTTTATAAGACGATTCTGTATTACTTATTTAAACACTTTACGGAGCCATTTTGATTTACACCAAGAAGGATTTAGCTATATCGATGCTAAATTAATTCAGGAACCTATTTCGTCAAACTAATTTAATTCCATTCATTTAGATAATAATTCTTTTATTTCTTATGTAAAAAAATAATTTCAAATAACACTAAAACATAATAAACAAACGCTTGTATTTAAATATGAACACAAAGTCTAAAAAAGTATTTAGCAAAAATGACATCGTTCCATTAATGTATAGAAGACAAACAGTTATTTTAACGAACACCAAACGAAATCTAATAAAAGATTTTGATCAAGATTTGCTTATGATATATACACTCATGGACAAAATTATCGAATGTTTTAAATTTTAATTTTTTTTGTATATATAAATTTTAATGAAAAAAAAACATTATGCAAGAAAAAATAGTTTATTTTTTACAGTTTACTTAACGAATATTAATTTTTAATTAGCAGAAAGTTAATGAAAAATTTAGGATAATTATTTTAAACTTAATACAACTCGGTTTAGCAAATACTAGTCTTTTGTTTGAAATAAGAGCATAGTTAATACACGAGTATTCCCACCTCGAGCTCTAGTTACTGCTTACATCCTTCTCAACATGCTACCAGTTATAGTTGAATATATTCTTGAGAAATTGCATTCCATTCATATTGTGTTGCAAATCGAATTTCTTCTATTGTATTTGGAACGGGATTTATTTGTCGTAAACGACGTTTTAGCTGAACCCACGCGTGTTTAATGAGATTCAGGTCTGAACTATACGGTGGCCAATCTGCATCAAGATAATTAGTCACTATGCCTGCGTGTGGTCGAGCGTTATCGTGCATAAATACGAATCTGTCGTATCCAATCTGGCCCACATATGGCAAAACATGATTTTGGAGGATGTTTTCGATATACCAGTCACTAGTTACACTTCCATTGGCTTGCACAAGTTCGGGCGTCTATCCCAACTAATGCCTCCCCAAAGCGTTATGCCACTACCTCCAAAACTAACAGTTTGCATGAGATTGCAGTTCCTGTACCGTTCCCCAACTCCTCTATAGACATTATTCCGCCCATCTGGCTTCCATAATTCTAATCTCATCAGCGAATAGAATATTTTTTTAATTCTCGATATTCCACTGTGTGTGTGTTCTAGCAAATTGTAAACGACGAGTTTTGTGATTTTGAAGAAGACCTGGAACTTTGGCAGACCGTCTCGGCTTTAAACTTACTTCTTTTAGTCTTCGTCTAACCGTTCTAGAACTAACATTAACATGTCTTACATTTAGTAACTCATTTTAGAGATATGTGAATGTCAATGTGCGATTTCACGTAGAATTTAGTGTCAAAAAAACGAACATCAATTCCTGTTGCGCATCTTTTGCGCACTTGGCCGGGTCTTCATACGAAATTTCCAGTTTCTTGATACCTTTCTAAAATATTCAATATTATAGATTGACCTTTCCTGAGACATCGTGCGATATCTTTTCGTCTACATCCTTCGTCATACAGAGTTACAATTTATGCCGATTCAACTTCACTGCACTAGCTAACTGGTGGCATAATGCTTATTTTTAAGAGGAAATATCAAACGAAAATCACTAACACTTACTTAATTTCACCACAAATAAGTTAATTCACGTTAATTCTTAAATTATGTGAGGAATTTTTAAGTGACGTAACGCGCTATGGAAAATATACGCCATTAAAATCATTAAAATGAATTAAACGTCAAAATATTTTAAAGCAATTGAATATATTCACCTACTAGATCAATAACATCAGCACATATATATAACTTTACGGCGATAATTTAAAATTATATTTGAGTAATAGAGATAACAAAAAATATTCGATAATTTTGTCCATGAGTGTGTATATATATATTACAAATTTTAGAACACAATATTCTCTTATCTATGAAGACGCTTTAAACAACATGTTTCATTTACGTCAGGAAGAAGTAGATTTTTTGTTAAACAATTAATTTCCTTACACATTTTTAAAAGCGATTTAAAAAGGAAGTTTTCAGCTTCTAAAAGATGTATTAAATTCCTCTAAAATTATGTTTCAAAAATAACGAGACCAATGAAAGAATGCTTTTACATTCATTAATTTGAACCAATATTGAGTCAAAACGATTCTCGCCTTTAATTATTGAAATCAAAAGTGCACTTAGTTCCAAATGAACTTTTCTTAAAGGCATACAATTACCGCTTTCAGCCTAACAAAAACCAGTCCAAATTATTTCTCGACATTTCGACCAAAATTTTCAAATTCAATAGAATAATAAAGAAGTTCTTCAAATTATAGAAAGATGTTTGTTTCAAAATAAGACAAGCGTTGGAAGAAAAACAACTGGCAAATAATTGAATTTTTTCATTACAAAAGTACACTGTGGTTAAGTAAAAACTCAAAAAAAAGTTATAACTCCTTACCACAATTACTAATCGTATCCTCAATACGTATTTCGACAACTAAGTTGTCATCATTAATAGGCTAAACCACTAATCAACGGGGCACAGTATAACTAAACACATATGAAAACGCACCAACTTTACACGGCCCCCATAAAATAAAAATATATCGACTAGAAATTACGACAAAGTTGCATTTCGGTCCGAAAATACCATCAAGAGTCTCCTAGGAAATACCAAAGATAAAGTTAATTTTAATTTGAAATCAGGTATATACGAAATTAATTGCGCTGATTGTAATTTGAAATATATAAGCCAAACGAGACGATCAATAATAACCCGGTTTAAAGAACATATCACATATTAAATTCAATAGACCAGAAAAATCTAACGTAGCCAACCATTCTTTAAATACATTACACAATATGTCGATTAAAGGGTTAAAACTTGTCAAAGCGATCAATAATCCCCGAGATCTTGACGCATACGAAAGCATTCATATCGTTAAAAACAGAACACGATGAATTGAGACAACGGACCGATTCCTTATAGTTGTCTCTTTTAATTCTTAGAAAAGAGGTAGAAAGGTCGGAGGCGTGCGAAGAGAGAACAAACACATGTGATTGCCGTTTCCTAAGAGAGGTAATTTTGTCGTAATTTTTAGTCGATATATTTTTATTTTATCAGTGTATACGTTGACGCTGTGTAAAGTTGGTGCGTTTTCATATGTTTTTAGCTTTACTGTGCCCCATGTGCGACACTTTGGTTAGTGGTTTTACATACGGATGATGACAACTTAGTTGTCAAAATACGAATTTAGGATAGGATTAGTAATTGTGGTAAGGGGTTATATAACTTTTTTGAGTTTTTAGACAGTACATTTCCATAAAATTCTGACAATTAATTCTTATTGAACCCTATCGAACTAATTTAAACCAAAAAAAAATCGAAAATGGTATTTAAGTATTGTTATTGAATTAGGAGGTATTTTACCTTCTCACTGAAAAGTATTTTTCTCTAAATTCAACGTATTTTTATTCTTGAATAATACAGACGAATCGTTCTGCGTTATATTTCCGTCCAAAGCATGTCTTAATGAATTATAAAAAGTAAAAAAATGAAAAAAAAAACATTAAAGACATGTTGCAGCTCAATTATAGAGCGTGGGTAGGGTGGGTGCGGATCAGGGTGACCTAGCTGGCCCCCCCGCCAATGTGGAAGGCCAGCTGTCTTCGGGGACTATAGAAAAACATATCAGCTTAAACTAATTATTAATTGATAAAAATAAAATGATTACCTGTTAATATGCAATCCGACCTTTTCAATGTCGTCTCGTAAATGTGTTTAAAAAAAATTATCCGCAAAGTTTTGTGTATTATAATTAATTAAAGGAAAAAAAATATTGTGAAAAGATTGAAAAAAATTCTCATCAATTATTATTATATATTCGTGAATTATTGTATTTTATTGACGAAATAATAATAATTAAAAATATGAAAAAAAAATCAGTAAGCGAAATTATGAAAAATGAAAATACATATATAATCACTGTGGAAATTTGTTGAGGTCCGTGGCCAAAGGGATGCGAAAGCGAAAAAAAGTTTTTTGCACTTATAAAACATATAAAATAATTAATTTGTATTTTTTTAAATTATTACTTATAGAAAATACAAAAAATCGAGTTATATAGGACAGACGGCTTGTGATTAAATTATTTAAAATTTATAAGTTTTAATTATAAAATAATTACACTTATTCTCTATAATTATAATATATTCTTAGATATACATAAATTATATTACATCGTTGAGTGTAGAAGTATATATTCTTTCACTCAACGATTACATCTTTTACATATAATTCAGTATATTTTTATATTCGTAAATCAGAGTCCTCTATTGACAAGCTCGGTAACAACTAAAACCGACTAGCGCTAATCAATAAGACAGCGACTTCATCAATATTGTAAGGCTCGCAGAGGTCGCCCGTACTATATTCGTTTTCGTTCCCATGGCAACGACAACTTGTGATATAATATCAACGGTATTTAAAAAAAAATAAATAATAAAATATGAACTAGCCACAATCGCCTTCTCTGCTTTAGGTCATAGGTTTTTAACAAACACCACTCTCTAAACATATCATGATCTGTGCCCCTTGTCAAGTGACATCTTAAATTTTTTAGAAATTAAGTAAGGTAATTAAATGAAGACAAAAAAAAGTTTGATAATATTTAAACATGTAAAAAAAAAAACAAAATGAATTTACATAATATTATTATTATTACAATTATTGTAAACGATATAAATAGTAGGAGTAATTAATTGTTCAAAAAAAAAATTATAAAGAAAAAGCGGTGGAATTCTACATTGTGTAATATATTATTATATATTATAAATAAAATTTAAAAAAAAAAACGAAAAATAAATAATAATAAAATTCATTAATGTAGTGGAAATTTGTAATTGGACGGCTGCTGTTAATTGTTAGTGTTATATATTAACTATATCACTTTATACCCAAGGTAAATGCTAACGTGAAGTCATTTTTAAGAATAGAAAAATTCTAAACATACAATCCATACATATTAAATGCATTTCTTATTTTCCGTTTTTTTTATATGTATACAGAGTGTGCACAATCTAGTGAATAATTTGAATATGATATTGTTCACTGTGAACATTTTACTGTAAAAAATAGTGTTATTCGAGTCTTTGTCACATGTAAATGTTGTTGTATGTAATAGTGATAATCATAATGTGATAGCGTAGAATATCCCATAATAGTACCAGCGGTTGCGAACGTAACCATTAAAAAAATAATACTTTCCTCAAATTAAGTGTTTTTGTAACTATTTACCACTTCAACCAAAAAAGACATTGTAATTCGCTTGTTATTTTATCTACTACTTCGTTTTGCAAATTTTTCTTTTAATGTCAGTATTCCTAGTCTTATTTCTTCATTATATCCAATCCCATACAACACATCACTTTCAAATATATTTCTACAACCTGTCACATGAACCCAAAATGAGTAAACTTGAAATATGCCAGAATAATTTGTTTCAAAGTATCTAATATATTTCTGAAATATTTCCTAACTACACTTTTAATAATATATTTATGCAACAAATCTGAAATATTTAAGCATCTATGATTGATTATTTATAGTATTTTAGTAAAATAGAAAATAATAATTGTGGTTTGTAATTCCCATTTTCTACGCAGTATGTAAGGATGGCACATTATTTGTTGATCCTTATTAACTTTTTCTAAATGGACAGCTAAATAAAATAATAGTTTCCGAGATTTACTGCCAATAATAACTTTTACAGAATATCTAGATGAATACAAACACTTATAAACTAAAGGCATTTTATTTTATTATTTATTCACTTTCAGACTATTAAATTCTTACCAAGTCTACGATATATTCTTTTTATATTAATTTATTACATTAAAACTGGAACTAAAATTTAATTACCTATCAGTGCCTGGTTAAATATAAAAATAGAAAAGAAATGTAAAAATAATATTCCTATAATATTACAATAAATACATTCTATGACACATTATAAAGGCCGACATTTTTAAATTACTATAGACATTTACGAAAATTACACCGGTATATACCGTATTCACCATTTGCATTCGAAAATTGTTACCGGTTAAAAATGAACTGTTCGAAAATTACAGCGGTATAAGCGATGCATGCATGTTTTTTGGATCGAAGTTGATCGTCGGTTCATACATTCGGTAGATGAACACCTCTATTGGGTCGTCGTAATACAGACAGAAAATATGGAAATATCGTAAAGCAACATTAGTAACATAATTTTTTTATCGAAATTCATCTTTTTGTGTAAAAATTGATAATTTGTTGTAAGAAAATCAACTTCACTGTTTAGTAGCCCTGTAGCCTGTAGCCTGCAAGTACAGTTTCTAGGTAAATTTTAATCGCGTTAGGGACTCAATATCAAAATTAATTTGCAGCTGTAACAAGCGTTTGTATTTATAGGTTAGAAATTTTTGTTCAAATTCACCACAGCGTTCGGAAATCGGTTAACCAGATGCATTTACCGTAAATCAGAAATGTTCGTAAACGTCTTATATGTTTCTTAAATATTTCAAAAATGTTTCGAAATATATCTGACATATTATAAATGTTTCGGCAGAATATATCAGCAACAATGCTGAAATATATCTGTGATGTATAGGATACTCTTACATCACTTCTTGATTTAGCAGTTTCACTTCTTTATAATTTAAAGGTGGGTTTAACGGTCAAAGAAATTCATGGAGAAGTACATGAATTTATTGAAAATTAATCCTTGTATTACACGCTCAAATATTTTATTGAAGTTATTCAGTTAATGCCAACCATAAAATAACGACTTATACTTACTACCAACCCGTTTGCGTTTGTACTCAAATTTAATAGGTTATGTCAAATGTATTCCAGTGGTTTTAAGCATATTTGTTCACAAATATTCACTTGACCTATGAAAACCATAACCTGTAATAATCACAACAGTTATAAGTTTGACATTGACATCCCTTGATGACGCCAAGGTTGGAAAGACTTTTAAATCGAAATGTAACTAGAATTCCCCGAAAACTTCATGAAAAATTAGAGTTGGATCTAATATCTCAATTTCTTCTTGAATTTATTGTTTTCAATAAATTGGCAACAATTTTGTGTATTACACGCATGAATAAATTTAAGGTCACAAAATTCATGAATTTCTTTGACCGTGTGAAGTTGCCTTAACGATTTCATAATATTTTGTCTTTAATTTTTTGTTTAAACATGGTGGTGTCTAGTGAATAGGTGACTACCTTGCAAGTATTGCAAAGGTATTAGGTTCTGAAACCGAACCTAACTCCTCTCAAAGTATAGCAAAATGAGTAATTTGGAAGTAACTTTGTGTTAGTGCTAGACGCATCGTAGACACGTTCCCATTCTAATATTTCGCAGGATTTTACCCGTAATCGACCTACCTTGTTACAAACCCATCAATCTGTTGCGAATACATATTATTTGTTCATAAAACAAAATATGAATTCAGGAATTAATAACAGATCTTTATTACATTTATTCTGCGTAACAACGAACTTAAATCATAAGAAACCTGTGTTGTATTAATATCTCAAAGATCTTCAACGTTTAATAGGAAAAATTATTAAGGTTTCTACACTTTTTCATTCATGCAATTTGTATGTAAACTTGATCCTTTATTACCGAATCTATAATTGATAAATTACATTTTATTTTGCATCCAGTTTTCTTCACATACTATCGCGTTCACGGAAAAATAGGACAATAAATTCTCTTAGTTTTAGACAGTTTTTAAAAATTTTGGCATTGTAACATTCATATACGCACATCTGATCCTGAAACGTTATTTTTAAACGTCAACGAAATAATATAAAACGACACTGCATATTTGGCACCTATGTTTGTTTCTACATTCATGCAGCCCAATTTAATGCAATCAAAATATGACTTTCTTAGTTTTCAATAAACGCGATTGTACCTATCATATTATATCGACCAAAAATATGTTTAGTTTTAATTCATTGGTATATTTTCACTTCCAACTATGCAATTTTTTCCGTTTAAATATATTTTTAAACGAAATTGGTGTCATACATCGACCCTTTTTGTTATCCTGTATATCCACTGGAGATTTAGTGTCCTATTTTTTATGAGGAATAGTCATATTGTTCTATAAATCGCTTAGACATATTGCTGGGTACTTTGATTTTCAAAATGGGCTCCAATTATTAAACATGAATCATCATACACACATATTCATAGTTTAGACTCTTAAAAATGTTCTCAGAGTTTTTGTGTTTAAAAAAGTTTCCTTGCAACTAGGCTTAGCATTCAATGTAATAAGGAGAGAAATAAAACGATAGCATGTTGAAATTTGCAAAAATATACATTAATTTTCAATGTAATAAATATGGTCAATTATATTTTGTTTCACAGCAAAAGAATATCATGTAAATACATACTTATATCTAGTCAAAATATACGCATGTTTATATATCTAAAAATATGACTTTGAAGATCTTTGTTTGATTTTAATAAATCTTCCGAAATACAGCTGTGTATCACTTTAGACCACTTTACAAAATACTAAAGTATGACACAGTGTTTTAAAATTGATAAATTGTAAAACTTATGGATTTAGTTGTTTTATAAAGTGATAATATTTCAAAAGAGAAATGTGTTATTTCATATTCATGTGACGAGAATTTACCCTAAGACATGAGATATTCAATACCACACAATTTGTTCTATTCAATATTTCAAATATTTAATGAGAGTTTTAATTACAAGTTTAAAAACGCAGATATTCTTAAATGTTCGTGAGACGTTACTCTACTTATAATTTAAAAGATATCTGTGTTATATCTTTTGTTTTTAAAACTGAAATTAAAATTATTCCCGAACAATCAAATATCCATACCTATAAACAAATGATATTAAAAATTTATTTTAATGAACTTCAAAGCCTTGAATGCCTTTATTACAGTATTGACCTGTCGAATTCGTTATTATATGAAACGTAAAGAGATATGATAATCTATAAAATATTTAACATTCAATATAAATTTACTAAATATACACAGATGTGCTTTTTCTTAACACGATCTGTATTATTGCATATTAAAACTTATTACAGAAAATAACGAGGATCTCTACATAAAATAAACCTTAAATTTGTTATGTCGATGCTCATACAGGGTGCATTCAAAATTTACCTGTTTTAAATTTTTCACTGTTGTTTTCAGCTCTTTCTAATTTTTCAATTTGTTTCGTTTAGAAATAAACACAGCAAAATGTACTGTCGTTTATCTCTTGCTATTAAAGAAAACAACTATATTAAATATTTTTTACGAGATTATTGCCCCCCATCCAAAGAAATAGATCGATCATTTTCAGATCAATGGTAGTGCGAGGTTGTCAAATAGTTTATAATTTTAAAAAGTTTGGAAATACCTAAAACTAAACATTCGCTTATTATTTTGGTAAACAGTACTTGACTTGAATGCAGGCGCGGCTCGTGATGACGTATTTTGGTTTGCAGTACAATGATCCGAGTGCTTCGTGTATTCTCGTGTACTAACTATAACGTTTGCTTAGTAAACACCGAAAACACACGAGGCACTCGTATCATTGTACTGCAAACCAAAATACGTCATCACGAGCCGCGCCTGCTTGAATGTAAATAAGGAACAATAATATATTCAAATTATACGCTATTTTAAGCACAACTGTATATAATTAAAATATAAATTGTTTTAGTGGGTATACTGTAAGAAATAACAACTATATTTGTTAAAAATACCATAAACAAGTTCTGAGGCTAAGCATGTGTTAAATTTTGACATAATTTTTTTATATTTGTATAATACAATTTGTTCCCAAAATTAAAAAATTTAAAATATTTTTTAAACAATTTAAAAAAATACCTATTCAAATTATTTACACAAATATAGACGTGAATATAAATTTTGATTAAAATGATAAATTATAAATAAAATTCAATCACCCGTTTATCAAATAAAATGTATTTTATATTTCAACAAATAAAGTTGTAATTTTTTAAAAAGTATGTACCACCGATATACCTGCAGCCTTCATTTCTTACTTGAAACCATATATGTTTTTTATTAATATTTATTCAGGGAATGCGTATTACTTTTAATTGTAATTTGTAAACAAAACAAACACAAATCAAGTAGACGTGTTAAACTTAGTTTTTATTGTATTGCTGAAACATATGTAATTTAATTGTTGGTTTAGTAGAAATATTAATGATAAGTACAACCGATATGCAAATCAATCGATAACGATGGGTTTTTTACCACCGGCGGCCAGAGAAAGAAAGAAAAACGATGATGATGATTATTATTATTAAATTAATGAAAATGACAATGATGAGATATATAAAATATACATGAAGCCACCGTGAATTCTATCTATCTCCCGCTGGGTATATATTGTTGATACTAGTCAGATATTTGTATAACCCACCCCACCATCTTGCCCCTTATATCTTTTACAGAAAAGCATTCCAAAAAAAAAATTAAATAAAATAAACAAAGATTGTATTACCTGACAACGTACTTAGCTATAAATTGTATAGGGTCCAAAAGATGGGAAATAAATATGTATAATTAAAAAAATATATATGTTGTCTAGTTATTTACCTAATACTCCCTTTCCTCTTCCAGTTACATAATATTTGTTCATCAAAAAAGAAAGAATTGGACGAATGAAATTACTAAAATAAGTGGTGCTTTTTAAGATGCAACAATCACCCAAATAATATATGGTAATTCATTAAATTTCAAAATAACTAAAATAGGAGGTTAGAATTTGAACATAAGAGCCTCTCTATCAAATATAAAATAAAATCTGTATAACATATTACAACATCTTTCTATTATTTTTAATTTAAAAATAAAAATTAACTATTCTAAACATGAATACAATTAATAGTTAATATTTTCTGTCATATTTGCATTTCATAATTACTCATGGCGCCATCTTGGTTGTTTAATGTAACGCATCAAACTATCTAGCCATAGATGTACGCGTGGTTCATAAACAACACTAGATGGCGCCACTGTAGAATTACAAGCTAATTTTAGAAAATTTTTTTTCTAGATTTTGTAATGTGTACTGCTTGTTCAAGAAATCAAAGACCAATTTAGGGGTACACATAGATTATATTGCGCAAACAATTAAGATATATATTTTTTAAATTTTTTAAATTCCCTTTCCTTTTTACATATTCAGAACAAAAACATAGTATTTCTTCCGCTCAATACCCGAAGAATTTGTGGATAAGTATGTACGTTTAATATAAAACCATAGTTTTCCACATTTAATGTGAAAAGCATTTTAGAGTAGAAATTTTAACAGGTGAACTATTTCGTTTTCAGCGCTATCATTGAATAGTTCAAGTTATTGGCGCTGCAATCGCCTTAAACATTCAAATTGTATCAATTAAGATGAGCAATAATTGATTTTTGTTGCAGCATTTTATTTATATAGCAAAACTGTTCATAAGAACTCATTAATTACAGGTGCTAGAAGTTGAAACTATTAAAGAAATTAAATTTTGCAATTTATAACGAACGTTGTAACGTTGATTATGATAATCGCCTTCTTGTATACATAACGGAGTTCATATTTTCCCAAAATTTAATTTTATTAATAATTACATACAGCGCCATCTAAACGTTAGAAGATAAGGTAGTAAGGAGAATTATATAAAAATTAGATTATTTTAACAAAAATTTAGAGAAACCTGTAATTTAAATGATATCCTAAAACGAATACCAAAATATTGACCATATGCTTGATAGCTGTACTATTAACTGATATTTAAAATAGGAATCTTATGAAACTGATTACAGGTACCTGCATCATTAACTTAAATTAAAGATGCCTAAAATCAATGAATTACCTATTCTAATTTTCTAAATTGTCAAATCAGAAATATTTGTTTTGCAAGTAATCATGGCTACAGAGCGATATAGTTTTTCTTTAACAACTTTCAGGTAAAAAATCATCAATATATTAATTAGAAATTTTAAATTACTAAATTACAACTAAAGGTAATTCTTTTCTTCTAGCCCTTCGGGAAAATTGGTTCAAATAGAGTACGCTTTAGCTGCAGTAGCTGCGGGAGCACCTTCAGTAGGAATTAAAGGTATTCAAACAACGTAAAATAATTTTCATTTATATAATTGCTAATACCATTAATAAATTGCAGCATCAAATGGAGTTGTTATTGCGACAGAAAATAAGCACAAATCAATCCTTTATGATGAACATAGTGTCAATAAAGTGGAGATGATTACAAATCATATTGGAATGGTGTATTCTGGAATGGGCCCTGATTATAGATTATTGGTGAAACAAGCACGAAAAATGGCACAACAATATTTTCTCATTTATAAAGAACCTATTCCGACAGTTCAATTAGTGCAACGCGTTGCAACCGTCATGCAAGAATATACGCAATCTGGAGGTGTTAGACCTTTTGGCGTGTCTTTATTGATATGTGGTTGGGATAATAACAGACCGTACTTATTCCAATGTGATCCTTCAGGTGCATATTTTGCATGGAAAGCAACGGCTATGGGTAAAAACTTTATTAATGGAAAAACATTTTTGGAAAAGAGGTATGTTTATTCATATTTTTTCCATATAGTACTTAATAACAATATAATTAAAAAAAGTTGCTGTGGTCATGCATTGCTTGTCTAGGTTATGTATCCATTATTCTTTTACATATCACTAGGTGACACCATATGTATTACTATTATAGTGAATTTGTTTTTTCTTATTTTTTTTTAACTTAATTTTATTACTTTTCAGATATAGTGAAGACCTAGAATTGGATGATGCTGTTCATACGGCAATATTGACTCTAAAAGAAAGTTTTGAAGGACAAATGACTGCAGACAACATTGAAGTTGGAATTTGTGATCAAAATGGCTTTAAACGTTTAGATCCTTCAAATGTTAAGGATTATTTAGCTAATATCCCGTAATTTTTATTTTATTTAATTGTCAATTTTTCTATTATAATTTCTTTAATTAAAAAAATAAAGATGAAAATATATTATTTAGTATTTCTTTTTAGATTGTACGAACATATAAATATTTTAATTTAATAATATATATTCCTACAGATTTACATATAATTATTTACGAAGTGGTACATATAATGAGCAAATATACAGAATATGTGATCAAAAAGTTTTCTAAAGAATACAAAGACATTTTTAGTTATCCTTGTCCTATCTTGAATTTATTTGTATCCATGTAATCGAAATATATAAGCTCAATTTTTTTTATATAAAAGTTGTTACATTACCTTTTAAATCCCAAATGTATTATTTTTCAAATTCTAAAACAAAAAGAATTCAAATTACCAATAATATATAATCTTCAAAATGCAAAAAATTGAGTCTCGTTAATTATTTTCTACCTTTATTACAATTATTTATGTAGGTAAGTGGTTAGTATTGCAAACATATACATATTCCATGTGTTTTTGGTTTCTAGTATGAGAATGCCTTAAAGAAATTGTTAGGCATACCTACGTTAAAGTTATTTTAATGTCGTGTTATTGTTTAATTGTCTTTGAACTTGTAAAAATATTGTGTTAATTATTAACCCAAAAAAGTAGAATATTAAGTAGAAAGAAACGAGTATTTACCACAAATTCTTTGGTTCGTGTTCAACAGAGGAGTTAATCCATCGGAAGCCGCTACAAGTCTACAACCATTTGTACCGTTTAGAAACTTGAAAACTTTGACTACAGTACGGAAATGCTTTATGATTTTCCCAATTTAAAGAGGGCTATTTTGATACAGGTGTGTATATGGTGGATAAGCCATTTTTATGTTATTTTTTTTTTGTTGATAAAAGATGTAAAAAAAATTAACATATTTCTTCAGTTATTTCATTTATTAGAAAGATAATTTTGAATAGTCGTTTAAAATTATAATAATTTACTGTTTACAGCAGTATTACAACGAAAAATCGCATTTTTGGTAATAAAAAATTCGAAACTTTGTCGACCTCGTGTAAAGTTATTATCAGCCGTTGGAAGTTTATTTATAAGGAATATCGAAGAACTGCTCAAAGGTACCGTACGGAAATTTTACAACCATTTGTCAATCAGTTGCATGATGATGAACTTCAAAATGCATATTTCCAACAAGACGGAGCACCTTGTCACTGTACTGCAGAATCTTTAGATTATTTAAGAGAATTTTTTAATGAGCGTATAATTAGTCGAAATACTGAAATTGCGTGTCCTGCACGTTCATGCGATTTAACACCTTGCGACTTCTTTTTGTGGCCTTATCTAAAAAATAACATATTTCGAACACCTATATTGAATTTGAATGATATGCTACAGAGAATCGAACAGAAATGCATGGAAATTAATAACAATCCAGTAATGTTGCAGAATATCATCAGAAATTTTGAACGGAGGATTTTAAAGTGCATTGATCTTGAAGGATAACATTTTCAACATTTGTTATAGTTTTCAATAAATACCTATTATTTGTTATTTATTTGTATGTATGAAACTGTCAAAATATACGACTTCGTAGGTTAAGTAGTAAATTTTAATTTGCGACATACTTCAAAATGTTCTCAGTAAATCACATGCTACTACATTGACTTTTCAAATGAACACTTGTTATAAACGTATACTCCGTCTTACACACCACTGTTAAATTAAATCTATGAAGGAATACACACAATGTAGGTACTATTCATAACGATGGAAAAACAACATCCGCTGGACGAATGCAATCGAGCAAGCAAATAGTGGGGCTGTTATGCATACTATACCTGAGACCGCCACAACGTTTTATCGGGGCAATTGGTTATTTAATCGCTTCAGTCCGCTCTCTGCTGATTAGGTTCAACTTTAATAAAAAAATCTCTGCCATTATATTTAAACTGTTAAAGCAAATGAAATGTTTCTATATAATACAAAACATCGGATTCTAATTTGATAGTTTTAATACAATAGATATTAAAACAAATAAAATGTCGTTTTTAAAAAAACGAATGACTACCTAATTGCGTTCTTGCCCTAAAAGGAATCTACGAGCTCAAACCTTTTTAGAAAAGATTAATGTAGCGTTTGTTAACCTACGGGTGTGGCCGCATTAACAATTCTAATTGATTTGTGTTCTTTTTTTATGACCTTTATATTATACGTATTGGGTGTATAATTATATGGACACAAAATTATTTTCCAATCTTATACATATTGGCATAGTATAATTGGAATATCTAAAGTAGAGTGGGATTTTTAACTTAACAATATTATATGGTTACCTATCTAAATTGCATTTATGTCCTTAATTAAATAATAAGCATAGTTTTAGATATTTCTCCTTGTTGATATTTCGATTTAGTTCAATCTATCAAATTTATGCACAAGTTTGTAGCGTTTTTATTAATCTCAAATCTTATTAATTTTTTAACGAACAATATGCATGAACTAATCTAGGATATACTCTGCTCCATTGTTAGTAATTTTTTGATTCCACGCCTGAATAGGTTTTTCACGATAACAGACGAGACACGTGATAAACAACTACTTCTGAACAAGTAACATTTAAATTACAATAATACCTAATAATCCTAGTATTTCTCTATATTAAGTGAATATATTATGTTACCAGAAATGAGCATGGTTGGCAGTTTGGATTCTGTCAAATGTCATTCGAATAAATTGTTTACAATGAGTTCATATTTACAAGTTCCTACCTATTTCATTTTATTTATAAATCGATATTATTGATTTTGATTTTTGTATTTGATTTTTATTTTCACAATTAAATCATGCCTAGACCGTTAGGAAAACAAGCGAAAGGAATAATTCGATCGTTAATAGGGTATTTCGAAACAGAACGCGATAATAATGGGCCATTACTTCCGCTTCCTGCTGTTCGACAGGTAATATTTTCTATTATTTATATTATAAACGTTTTAACGTTATATGAATTTAGAAGAACCCTCCACAATTGTTTTAGATAATGCCAGTTATCAGAGTACTAACGAGTGATCATTAAAATTTTCGCTCAAGTAAGCCATGTACACTAAAAGTATGACCTAACTTAAGTTATTAGAGGAGATCTGACATTATAATTTCAAACGTCATAATTGTTAAAAAATAATTTGAAATGCTGACTTTTATATTAAATATATTTATAATTTTTATACAAAGTAATAGAATATTATAAAAAATGTGTAAAATGATGACCATTCTCTACCAAGTATAATCGCACTCTATTTCGTAGAGCATTGAAAACATTGATCAGTATTTGCGGTGAGTTATTGATGTGTTCACATTTTTCAATGATTTTATGTCTTAACTCTTGTAGATTATTAATTGGTGTTTAATAAATAATATTCTTTATATATGGCCACACAAAAAATCCATGACTGTTAAATCACACGATCGTGGTGGATATGGAATCGCTGTATTTCTACTTATTATCCTATCGCCATAAAATTGTTGCAAAAACTGAATATTTTCAAGTGTAACGTGAGATGTAGCCCCATCCTGTTGAAAATATCCGACCTGGAGTTCATCATTAGTCAAT
This sequence comes from Melolontha melolontha, assembly GCA_935421215.2. Taxonomy (NCBI): domain Eukaryota; kingdom Metazoa; phylum Arthropoda; class Insecta; order Coleoptera; family Scarabaeidae; genus Melolontha; species Melolontha melolontha. Next base: position 131,404,814 of record OW285240.1, on the reverse strand, counting down.
TGATTAGTAAAAACACTGAGAATTTCGTTACGATATTTCTCCGATGTTATCGTGCCCTCAAAGAATATTGGTCCTATTAATCGGTGACGACTCATACCTACCCATACGCCTATTTTTTCTGGATGTAGAGGAACTTCTCTGTAGAAATGAGGATTTTCACTAGACCACATACGCATATTTTGCGAATTAACATAACCTTTCAAATAAAACCAAGCTTCATCGGTGAAAAAAGTATGATTTAAAATATTGTCTGTCATTGTTTGAATAAACCATTGGCAAAATTGTGTTCTTTTTTCATAATCCGTAGGTAATAGATTTTGTACAGAAGTTAATTTATATGGATACATGTGCAAGTCCTTTTTTAAAATTTTTTGACATGTTCCATACGAAAGCCCAACTTGTTGCGAAACTCTGCGAATAGATGTTTGAGGAGATTCGTTAATAATTTGTCTGACATTTTCAATTACGCCGCGACTTCTCTTGAGAGGAGGACCGCTTCCTTTTTTCCTTAAAATACTGCCTGTTTGACGAAAAAGATTTACACAATGCATTAGCGTATCACGGAAAGTTTTATAGCTAGGAACAGTATTTGGATACCTCTCTTCAAACTCCGCAAGGCAATTTTCTATTGAATGCTGCCAAATACCATCAATTTTTTGAGATGTCAGGAAGTAACATTCTACCATAAACGCTTTATGCATATCATTAAAGGCCATTACTTTTTCTTTTGATGAAACTTTAAAATATATATTTGACACTGACAGATGTTTGAAATAACATCTTAATGACTAAAGCTACGACATAATTTTTATATACACGGCCAGCTACGAGTGAAATTTTAATGATCGCTCGTTATTAAAAATAAAAATCCAACATCAGGTTGTAATAAAAATGATATTCAAACATGGCTGACCAACAATAATATTAGTTATGACAGAACTGCCTTAAAAATGCAATTAATGGATTTAGTTGAACGGTTAGTACATATTTATTTAATTATTTTATTCAATAATTTCATTTATATCTTTAGGTAAAGGTATAAACCACCAATTATGTTTGAAGTTGATGAATTAGCAGAAAAATATAGGCATGTGGTTCTTCGACTTCCACCCTCCAATATATATTTAACCCCATAGAACTTATATGGTGTATAATAAAAACATAAAAACTTAAAAAAAACGTATACACTGAGTGTATACGTGGACCCCGAGTAAAGTTGTTGCGTGATTAGTTGTGCTAGTTTTGCTGTACCCCATGTGCGACATTTTGATTAGTGATTTTACCTACTGATGATGACAACTTAGTTGTCGAAATACGTATTTAGGATACGATTAATAATTGTGGTAAGGGGTTATATACCTTTTTTAAGTTTTTACTTAACCACAGTCTCCAAAGAAAACATATTATAAAAATATAATAGGAAAATATGGTAGAAAAGAAGAAGAATCTGTTAGATTAAATTAAGAGGGATTAAACCAAGTCACCCCTGATATTTGGGCTAACAGCATTAACCATTGCGAAATGGAAATTCAAAAATGGTGAGATAGGGAAGTGGGTTTAGAAAGGCAAGACATATTACCATTTATAATCAATGAAAGTAATTTTGATTCTGAAGACAGCGTAAATGTTGAATAAAATTAGTATTTCATATTAATATTGTTTTCTTTTTATTTATATCATATGTTTATCACAATGTCACAAGCCCTTTAATCTCTATGTATTTTGATTTTCTGTGTATTATTTTTGCAGTCTAAAATAAATAAATTCACGTATACATTTTGATGTTGTTTGTATTTTTTTTGTGTATGTATAATAATAACATAAATATTAATAGGATTTGTAAATATTTTAAAATGACATAAACCTACCCTCATATAGATTATTTACTAACAACAGCTGACTCAAAGCAATGTAGATTTGTCAACCCTGTTTTGTAACTATTTATCACGTGTCTAGTCTGTTATCGTGAAAGACATACAGTAAACTTATTCACTGCGACTGACAATAATCGTTTTGTCGAACTACTAACTGCGACATTATGACATACAACATATAACACTCCGTACAGAGTCTATATACACATCCGAAGGAATACGCACCGGCCCTGACTTAACATATAGACACTTATCATATACACACAGTTCTGTATAGTGACAAATAAAAAAGGGGTGAAATATACATATGGTTAATACAAGAAATCGAGGTCCAATGATCATGTCCTAACGAGAAAATGATTGTTCTTTATTCGAGTCCTGCTCTGTCGCAGTTAATATACGGGCGACAATACGGGCATCCACTGCTACAAACAACGCTGGAATTTACATTTAATATCCTATACGAATATCTAATACAAATAAGTCAGGTCTCCCATAATTTCTGACGTAAGTCATTGCATCTTGTGTTTTTTCATACAAATAACGCGGAGAACCTGTAAAAGATGATGGTAATATTATATGTTGACCAATATTTGATGGGTCAACATTTGCGTCTTGGTTTAAGGCATCTCTAAGATGTATGTAATCGTCAGTCCTCAGTTGTTGTTGATTCCGAGAAATATAATTTAATCATTCAGATATAATTTGTGCCATCATGTCGACACAATATTGGCTAAATAAGTCTCTGTAATAATGTAAAGTATTAAAAGAATTTGCTCTTATCATCAGTGTATATGCGTAAAGTTGCATACATGTAACATTTTTGTTCCGCGCTGTACCTTGTTGTGGGATGGTTAAATAATAACCATCTTCTCCTCTTATAAACATTATGGGGTATTGTAGGGGGTCATATGAGCGGTGTAATTCTGAAACTCTTCTTAGCTGTCCGTGTTTACTGTGCAAAACTATATCCCGGGGGCCCTTCTCTTCATCGACCAAGAGAACGGCTACCTCGTTTACATTAGGAGCATTATATCTACCTCTGTGTGCTATCTGTGGTGTACGATCAGAATGAATAATTAGCTTTAAATTTTCCGAAGAGTTAGGTTCTGAGTTTTTTTTTAAACTTTGTATATATACATTGTGACTATTCAACATGATCTGCAATTCGTTTATCAAATCTGGTTTTAGCGTGGGGGCTATGTTTGATCGCAGAGATAATTGGTCGGCATCAGAAATAAAATATATCTGCAAAAATTGAGGGCTTTGGCCAGATGGCGGTAAAAGGCTACCTATCAGATGATAAACTTGTCCTTCAACTTTAAAGGTTGGCATAAAATTACCCTCTCGAATTTCTTTTGCCCCAAACGAAGTCATCTGAAAAAGGCTATTGTATCTACGTACGTTATTCAAAAAATGCTTCGACAATGTATGATTATTTGTTAAAAGGTTTTTTATTCGTTCTGGTGGTTCTTCAATTTCAGGAAGAATAACTTTTCCAGACGCGCAGCACATACCGATCGCTTCATCAGTCCATTTTTTTGCAAAACATTTAGGACAAATCTTATTCATTGCTCCTATTTGAATGCAGTTCTGGTGAGCATAATCAATTTGAAGATCGTAACTAAATGCCGATCTGTTACTATGTGCTAAAATTCTGTTGCGCGTCCTAGTTGTTAGTGACTGTTGCCTTTGTCTCTGTGCCATAAGCCGTTGCGAACGTTCAGCACTAGATTCCCGTGCACGCACTTGTGACATCCTAACTCTATTGTCAGCAAGACGCTGCGAGCGTTCGGCGCTAGACTGTCGTTCGTGTAATTGTGACGATCTCGCATTTTGTTCTGTAAGACGAAAGCAACGTTCAGCGCTAGATTCCCGTGCACGCGTTTGCGAGGTCCTAACTCTATTTTCAGCCCGTGTCTGCGTAATCCTAGCTCTATTGTCAGCAAGACGAAGCGAACGTTCGGCGCTACATTCGCGAGCCCGCGATTGCGACGCGTACTCTCTCTGACTCGCAAGGCGAGCAGTATTTTCAGAAGAAGATTCTCCTATACGACGTATTTTTGCTATTCTCGCTTGGGAACTACGTGTAGATAGTTGCGAATTTCTTTTTCGCGGCATAATTATTTCGTGAAAGTTTTATTCAAGTCACAGAAAATAATAAGTAATGGAATAGGTTATGTGTGTATGATGACATGTGAATAAAATGGTACACTGCAAACAAAATGAATATGGCCATCGCTATACTACTACATTATATTAATACATTATTTTCTTTAGATTGACATTTTTAAATTCGTTATATCTTTTGAATGGAATGTCCGATTTTAATAATTTAAAAAGTATTTTACTGGTATTGAAATGGTCTTTAATAAAATATCATTTAATAGGATAAGGAATAATACAGAGGTATGGATAATATGGTTTGATTATTGTCGGCACTTTTATTAACTTTTAAAATGTAAAAAAGTAGTTATAGTGGCATAACTACAGTAGTTGGACATATGGTTTCGCGGACTTTTTTGTAGATATTAATACGTTCTATAATACTGTAGAACATTTTTTTGTTCTATCAACAATAGTTTCCGCAGCGTACGCGATGACAGATTTTTTGTGACTAATTTTTTCACACCTTGGGTTACATTAATGCATTTTTATTGGGGATCCCTTTTTTTTGAAAATGTAATATAGCCTATGTCACTCAGTGAAAATGCAGCTTTCTAATGGTGAAAGAATTTTTGAAATCGGTCCAGTAGTTTTTGTGTGAAAACATTACAAACATACATACAAAAACACAAATGTTTCCTCTTTATAATATTAGTTTAGATAATCTAACATGATTTTAATTTATGGCGAAACAGGACAAAATAGTGTTGCGGCAAAAATTTGTATGCGGAACATTTCCCGAATCGACGTCTTCTTTCGAATAAGACACGTTTCGAAGGTCGTGGCCCTCAAAAATAACGCAGAGTGTAACAAGCAGAAAAGGATATTTTAAATATAGTGGAAACAGATCCCGGCGTAAGTACGACAACCCGAACACGGAAAGTAAATGTGTCTCAAACTACGGTACATCAAATTTTGAAAATTAATTTACTTCAGCCGTATCATATACTACAACACGTGAAAAAGTTAACGAAATTACATTTTTGTGAATGATCTCAACACGAGAAGTTCATCAGTCAGATCTTGCATCAGTAATTCTCTTCACCTACGAATTATTTTGTCATGTTTCGCCTACATCGTTATTTGTCAGTACCACCACAAATTTAGAGAAAAAAGAAAGAAATATAAATAATTGCATACAAATAATTACTTATATTTAACTATATTACAAATATGACATAAGTTGTCGACATATTCAACGGAAAGGCTATTATAGATATCTACAAAAAATCACATAAAAAGGCCATATATGCGGCTGAGTATATTGCATAAATGCTTTGGTAAAAAAACAACATTCCCGTTCATAACGTCTAAAAAAAATGCAAAAATTCTTAGGCGCATACTTAGTTTAGGAATTTTATCGATTTTTTTGCAGGTCCATGAACTTGAATTATCAGCTGTTTTCATAAATATAGGATAAACAAAGATATGGACCGACTTTAACTACATTTTCGCCCTAAAATTGAAAATGAACTACAAATAAACTTCTTTTTTGAATTTCAGTTAGACATTTATACGTATTCTTCAGAATCGCATAACTTTATTGGTTACAGATAGGTTACAATACATTATAATGGCCAATTCTCAAGTTGATTGTTGTGAATTATCATGAATTAAAACGTTCAAGCGATCTTCATCAAAGTCTAACGGTCTTCTTAAATGTTGTGAATCGTTTATGTCAATATGGTCCTGTTTAAATCGAAGAAACTATTTTCGTGCTGTACTCTCTGCAAATACGTTTTCTCTGTAAACGGCACAAATGATTCTGACGGTTTCCGATGTATTGACACCTCTGTTAAAGACGAGCAAAAGGTTATGACAGAAATGTTTATTTTTCTACTAGGCGTTCCATTTTCTGTTTTCAGTAATTAATATAATTTTTTAATCAATTCAAATTTAAAAACTATTCAATTAAACAATAATAAACATTTTGAACTTACTGCAAGTGAGAATTAATGAATATTAAATCTCATTCTTACATGTAAATGTCGACTTATGTGATGCGTTCATAACTACAATCCGACAAATAAGTTTGTACCAGTATGCAGAACACGCCCTTTCGCGACAACAAACTTCCTGGTAATTAGGTTAATTAAGAATTGCTGAAAAAAACAAGTCAATCAACGGGAAACGTACAGACGCGTTTCGTTCTGGTTGGAACTTTTCAATGCACGACATTCCTCGAAGACGGACATTGCTTTTTCATTTCTATACTTTCTGTATATATAGTTAACATTTTGAACTTACTGCAAGTGAGAATTAATGAATATTAAATCTCATTCTTACATGTAAATGTCGACTTATGTGATGCGTTCATAACTACAATCCGACAAACAATAAACAATAATAGATTAAAATCACTTTGACATCATCCTAATAATTTTGTTTTCAAAACACTCTGACCCAAGAAATCAAAAATGGTACCAGGCTTTTCCATCAACCTGATATATGCTACCGTTCGAGGAATGTGGGAAAAGAAGAGAAAACAAAAATACAAAATTATTGTTCCCTTTCAATATATTAACCTGCATCCCTAGTACATTTTTCAGATCTTTGAATTAGCTTGTGTATGGCTTCATAACAAAATGTTTTATCTTTGTCTGAAAAATGCGCCGTAACTGCCTCCTTTATTTCTTCATCGCTTGTAAATTTTTCCTCATCTAGCTCCTTTTTAATTTTTAGAAATAGATCAAAATCGCTCGGAGTGATATCTGGGCTATAGTGTGGGTGATTCAAAATATCAAAGTCCATTTTATCAGAGAAGAATCATAATTAACCTAATCACCAGGAAGTTCGTTGTCGCGAAAGGGTGTGTTCTGCATACTGGTACAAACTTAGTTTGTCGGATTGTAGTTACGAACGCATTAAATAAGTCGACATTTACATGTAAGAATGTGATTTAATATTCATTAATTCTCACTTGCAGTAAATTCCAAATGTTATCCATTTTATCAGTGCAGTCAGCGCAACACGACTCTTGTGGACGGGAGCATTGTCATGCAGGTGCATTATTATTATTATTTAGTATGAAAAGCGAATTGGAAATTCAGATAGAAATTTAGATATTAGTGTATAAATCACCTCTATGGCAAAATGTCAAAAAATATGTCAAAATACTAATTTATACTTTAATATCCAAAATTTTCAACCAGTCCAGAGGTGCAGGAAGAGGCCTTGCTCAACTCGGGGACGCCACCAGCGAAAGTTCTTCTGGGATTGTTATTTACTATGTGGGCCATAGTTTGTTCAACATTTCCGCAGTCGCAAAGGCTAGTATTTGCTAGTTTCCGTATATACAGCATTGAGTTGCACCTTCCATGGCATGTGCGGAACCTATTTAATTAAGACATTAAGAAAGGTGATCTGCAGGAGCAGAACACCCTTCATCAATTTTGCCCTTGTTTTTTCTTTAATGACTTTCTAGCCGCTCCAGGATTGAAGTATAGTATTCTCGCTTTCACCTTTGTATTCTATTAACAGGTTTCTTTCTAAGCCCCCCAAAAAAAACGTGGCCAAGAGTTTTCCGGCTGACTATGACATCTTAAGCTTTTTGGGTGGTGGTGTGCCTTTTTCCATGACACTGCATTGAATCTTGTTTGGACTCAAGTCCACAATGATGAACCGAAGTTTCAGCCACATTAACAATTTGACTCAGTACTCCTGTCTTCATTTCAGAGATCCAAAAATGCACGGAAACATTCAACGCGCTGTTATTTTTGCACTCATCTTCCGCTCAGCTTAGTCATCCACTACGATGATCATGAAGAATTTTAAAAATTATTGTATCGGGTTCTCCAATAATTCCTGCGAGTTGTGTCTTCTTTAGCCGAACATCTTCCATCATTAATTTTTCGACTTTGCGAACAAGTGTCCATTTCAATAGGCCGCTCTCTCTCTCTGGCCGTGGATCGTCTTCAAGTGATATTCAACTTTGCTTAAAGAGATTATGCCATTTATAAACCATAGTTTTTCTAAGAATCCCCGTAAACTGATGACATCCCTGTCAGTATGGGTTGAACAGACTTTTCTTGCTTCGTAAGGAACTTCAGAACGGTGCAATACGCAATAATTCACATTTCCTTCCCGATTGAGTTGCTTGGTCGACGATACTTCAAACACTACTAACGCAATTATTGTTTATACTAATAATTAAAGAGCTCTCCCACTACTAACCCCCCTCCTCATTTCGCGAACTTGAAAATGCGCCTCGCAATAGATATTAAAGTACGACATCTTTATGAAACCTCTAACGTCATAATAAGATAATAATTTTTTTTCTTTTCACCAACTTTTTCTGTATAGCTCTGCACGAAATGCGGATGACGTAATTTTTTTTACGGCATTCCGAGCGTATATTACCTAGCAACCAGTAACATTGTGAGATAGAACTTACTGATACGAACACATACATATACAAAAGAATTGAATACTGGAGAAAGGAAATGTATGCTAACATGGTGGAATATATATTCACCGTGGCGGGAAGAGTTTCGTAAAACTTTTTATCGGCTCTTTATTATAAAGTTGACTGCTTCTACCGCGTTATCTCGCTCTCACTCAGTCTGTATCACTGCTGAATGTCTTTCGTTCGCTTGGACTGATGTCGTAACTGAAAACTTGGGCCGTTTTTAAAAATTAAGCGAGACATTTTACTTTTAAATTTTTGATGATGGCCTTCTTCTGGGAAGTGTTTTCCCTCTCTACCCTTAGCTCAACTCATCTTCGAAGAAGACATTTGCATTAAACAGTAAAGGAAATTTTACAACATAAATGTAATTTTGTTTCATTCGTTACATGTTGGAAATTTCGCTAAAACCGTACTTTGGTCGAGTTTATTGTGTGCCACTTGAAGTTTGAGTACTTCCAGAAATCTTGAGGAGAGTAAATACTGTAAATAGTGTTCAATAAATGTTATTTCTAGATGTAAAAGAGGTACTGATGTTTTTATTATGGTTTTATTACTTTCTCATACATATCCTGTCCTATTAAATAAAGCAAAATAAAAGGAATGATTAGAATTCGAAAGTATACCAAGAATTATGAATACAATCAAAATTAGTAAAAGAAAAGAATTCTTAAATCCCTGTAAAAATTAAAAATAATGTAATAAGTTCCTGCAATATAAGGACTAGCAAAGTGGAAGAATTTTATGGAAATTAAAACTCCGAATGAAGAATATGATTCATTTGTATTTTATTTTAGTATATTTTCGTCGGACACAGAGCATTTATGCGAATGAAATTAAAGTTTTATCATTATTATATATTTTATTCATATATATATATATACATATATATATATATATATATATATTGTAGTGATGCAAGTTATTCATATAGAGCTGCATCTAAAATAGGAAGAATAAGACATACAAAGTGAAAAAGGGTTTATAATGGTTATATAATTAATATTATTAAGTCTTAGTAGTATCGAAGTGCATATGTATTTTTATAACGAGCATTTCATTCTTAAAATTTCTATATTTATTTTCCTTTCATTATTTACTTTTATTATATCATATTCAAATTTTCAAATATTAGCGCGAAAAACATATTCAAATCCATATGCATCTTTGTATTATATCGACGCTAGTAAGACACGCCTACAAATTGACATCTCGCTATGTTTACATTTATCATGCGCAGTATGCGATTTGTATCATTCAAATCTATCTTAACCTAACTTGGTAATTTATTATATAATTTTTAAAATCAGTTAGATAATCAAAATTAATCAAATTCTTTTTATATAAAATTGTTAAAAGGGTAAATCATCGAGACTTTTGATATCAATAGATAGCGTGTTTGGTAATATTCAGACAAGTGCTATCGGGATATTCGATCCTTGAATTTTAAGAATGAATAGACGCATCTTTTTAGACCAAGCCTTAGAAATCTTTTAAAAAACATAAATTTAAATTATAAATTCATCTAAAAGTTATTAAAAGTATCCAGAATATTAATTAACTCGATCGACAAGAGAATTACTACAAGAATTTTCGGTAATAACGAACTTTCAAACAACATAGCGTCACAGACGTAGTTCCACCGAAAACGATAGAAAATCAAAAGAAAAATATTCAAGAATCCATCGCCGAACATTAACATAATAGTCTAACGTACATCTGCAACGATACCTGAAATCTTACAGCCAGAAACGAGCGCAGGGAGTAATTAGGCACCGGAGACGAAGTCCGAAGAAAATCTTCGATAGCGTCTTCGTAAACAGCCACCCACGCCGCCATCGTTTTGTACTGCACCCGAACATTTTCGGATCGCCGAGAATCTTCCCAATTCATACATACGATCTACAAACATACATCAGGATCATTATTATAACAGGTTTTCAGATAATATTTATCTATTTTTCCAAAAATTAAATTCTTTAAACTTTTATTTAACTATATTCTCGAATTATTTACCTGATCTATCACGTCCTGTCCTGATTTTTATATTTAATTAAACAAGCTATTTAAAACTTAGATATAGCAATAAAAGGGTACTCACCATTATTGTAATAAGGTTATTCACATTTATATTCATATTATTTATTAGTCTAACACACATAACCTCTTTTCACATTAGTAACACCTTGTTGTTTATGCGTATATACAGTTTCGGTAATATCACATTTGTAATACGTTATATTTTTACAGTTTCCTTTAATTTAATAAATATCATATTTTTAATTTACATAAATCTTTTATTTGTTTATATTTGTTTGTAGGAGTTATTTTATTAAGCGTCAATATTAATATTATTCATTTATGGAAGCAACAACCTAAAATTCACGACGAGCCTGAGATCACCCATTTAGTAAAGTTGTTTTTTTATATAGTTTCTTGCTTTCCGACTAGTTGGCTATTTGAGATAAAGATAGCGCAGTATGAGGTGAGATTTTATAAATTAAGGCGCCCAACTAATCTTTTCAAATACATAATTTTTATCTTACACTTTTATTTCATTAACATTTCATTCTCTCACCGCAGGCAGGGTGCGTCATATATCAATATATATATATATATATATATAGTAAACCTAATCAGTAGGCGATTAAAGGTCTGTATATTACTTCAAAATATATGTATTTAAGAAACTCTACATGTTTCGGCTGTGTACGCCTTTATCAAGAGAATACATTATTTAACCTTTAATCGCCTACTGATTAGGTTTACCATATCATACCAAGGTCACGAAGTTATTATATATATATATATATATTGTTACACATAGCGTATAGAAGTTTAATTCACTTAATTAAAAATATATTCGTTTTTAAATACCTCATATTAATTATATTTTAACTTAAGACATTTCTTCTGTATATTCGTTTCCAAAGAGAAAGTATTTTCTTTTGTTATATATCTTGAACTGACCGCCGACGACCCTTATTACCTGGACCGTCAACCGATGACCGAAATGTAGAATTTAGAATGTCGAATTTCTTCTAGATAAATTCCATATTTTTAAATTGTTTTAATTTAATATTATTTACATCTTCTTTTATGTGTCGTGTTTGATATCGTTAGGAAACTTATGTCACAAGGGTTATTTTAAGAATATTTATGACATTGAAAGACGACGTCTTCAGGCCGCGCTTTTAATTCACTATAATTCAAGATATCGACCCCCTCTTCGATACATCATAAACCAACCGTTCTAGACCCCTTCCTTTGCGATACAAACTAATGGTCCTTCTTCTCTCTCGACCCTTTCGTGAAAAAACAACTCCTCGTGTACTGTCCAAGTCATGACGCTATCACGCCGACCAGGTGTTCTTCAACTTCTAAGGTAACCTGCATTGTTCTATGCACATTATTCTTTTAAGTGAATTCATATTAATTTAACTCATTTCTTATTCCTCCGGAAAAACATCGCCCTACCTATACTTGTTCGAGTCTATCTTCAGACCACGTGGCTACCATCGCCGCAAATCAAAGGTAAGCTCTGTATTCTTCGATACAGAGGTTATTTTATATACATATTAATTAACCCTTAATTTACTACCCCATTTAACGTTCGTTTCAGAGTATTTTTTGTGTTAATTTTAATCTACTTATCCACCACTCCACGTGTACATATTACTTTGTTTTAATTGCTTTTAAATATACGAGTTCAAATCTTTATTATGTAAATATAAATACAAAATTTAAGGACGCCGCTGTGTTTTATTTAGTAACTAAGTTGTTGTATATTTATTTTAATTAACCAATACCACGCACGTCCTGGACCTTTGAAGGAACTTCACCAGCATCCGTAATTATTTTATTATCTATCAAATAATTTTATTATTATAAATAGCCGAGCCCCCCTCCTATTTCTAATAATATATATATATATATATACATATATATATATATATATATATATATATAGTGTTTATAAGAATTTTATTTTTCTTATTTATTTTATTGGCCGTGTCTTAATATTAAAAATAATAGACTTTTTATTGGTTTAGCGACCTTTTATTGAATGTTGATGTTTTATTCTACGACATTTCGACTTTTATTATTATTCAGTCTTTTTCAAGTAACTAGAAACAAGAATTAATACAATGAAAACATGAGAACTGTGTTTGCTTTTGTGAGACTGAATTAACAATTAAAATTAAAATTAGATTAAAAAACTGAATTAACCAATTAAATTAACAATTAAAGTTAAAATTAAATTAAAATTAGATTAATGATAAGTAAGGAAAAATTAAAGTGTTTACATCTGTATAAATGAATTGGAAATTTGAATTAAAATACAAATACAGTAAAGAAAACATTGAATGACAATAAACTCACCGTTTCTTTTGTTGGATTTCAAAAACACGCATTCTGTGCAACATGTGTTATCGAGGACATCCGAGACTTCTTTTATTAAGGACCGACCGCACTGGTTCAAATATAGTAAGTGTCTGTGGCTTGGTTCAGAGAGGTTAATTTCTGTTCTATTTTGGAATTAGCAAAGTGGTCAGGACCGTGTTTAGGGGTATATTGTTAAAGTATTTACAAATGGGAACTGATAAAAAAAAAAATTTTTTTGGTTTGTTTGTGTGTGCGGGGGTGTTTTGATTTTATCTATTGTTTAATGAGTGGGTAATAGAGTTTAGAAAGTCCATCAATTTCGTTTCTGTCGTTGATTGTTCTGCTGTTTTTGAAAATATGGATCATTTCTAAGGCCTCCCTAGCTTTTGTATTCTTTTTCTGTGTTATTACTTTGGTGTTATCAAAATCAAAATTATGTTTTAGTGTCAATTTGTGTTTTTTTAAAGCAGTTTGATTTTTTACGTATTTGTGACCTTTCAATCTTTCTTGTAGTAACTGTTTTGTTTGGCCTATGTATACTTTGTCACAGTCTTTGCAGGGTATGTTGTATATTGTGTGTGATTGTTTTAGTGTAGGTGTTGAGTCTTTAAGTTTGGTGTGTAGGAATTTTAGGTTTTTACCGCTTTGGTGTGCTATTTTAAAATTAAAGGTTTAAATATATTGTCTAGTTTTTCGGATAATCCAGTTATATAGGGTGTGGGGATATATGTTAATTCGTTGGTTTTTTTTTGTTTTTGTTGTGGCTGTTTGTTGTGTTATAAATTTTATTAAGTCTTAGTTTTATAATTTTTTGTATAAATTGTGGTGGATAATTGTTTTCTGTCAAAATTGTTTTTACTTTATTTAGTACTGTTGGTCTGAAAACTGGAACACCTACACTAAAACAATCACACACAATATACAACATACCCTGAAAAGACTGTGACAAAGTATACATAGGCCAAACAAAACAGTTACTACAAGAAAGATTGAAAGGTCACAAATACGCAAAAAATCAAACTGCTTTAAAAAAACACCAATTGACACTAAAACATAATTTTGATTTTAATAACACCAAAGTAATAACACAGAAAAAGAATACAAACGCTAGGGAGGCCTTAGAAATGATCCATATTTTCAAAAACAGCAGAACAATCAACGACAGAAACGAAATTGATTTACTTTCTAAACTATATTACCCACTCATTAAACAATAGATAAAATCAAAACACCCCCGCACACACAAACACAAACCAAATTTTTTTTTTTTTTTTTATCAGTTCCCATTTGTAAATACTTTAACTATATACCCCTAAACACGGTCCTGACCACTTTGCTAATTCCAAAATAGAACAGAAATTAACCTCTCTGAACCAAGACACAGACACTTACAATATTTGAACCAGTGCGGTCGGTCCTTAATAAAAAAAAGTCTCGGATATCCCCGATAACATATGTTGCACAGAATGCGTGTTTTTGAAACCCAACAAAAGAAACGGTGAGTTTATTGTCATTCAATGTTTTTTTTACTGTATTTGTATTTTAATTCAAATTTCCAATTCATTTATACAGATGTAATCACTTTAATTTTTCCTTACTTATCATTAATCTAATTTCGATTTAATTTTAACTTTAATTGTTAATTTAATTTGTTAATTCAGTTTTTTAATCTAATTTTAATTTTAATTGTTAATTTAATTGTTAATTCAGTCTCACAAAAGCAAACACAGTTCTCATGTTTTCATGGTATTAATTCCTGTTTCTAGTTACTTGAAAAAGACTGAATAATAATAAAAGTCGAAACGTCGTAGAATAAAACATCAAAATTCAATAAAAGGTCGCTAAACCAATAAAAAGTCTATTATTTTTAATATATATACAGTCCGTCCATAAAGTATGGACACAAGCCCGTAGTAACGTTATTGTGCATTATTTGACAAAATGCAAAGATATGTTGATGAATGTTTTTTATTAGCTATATTTAGATGCTACCATTTTGTTTTTTCCGTCGACCTTGAATAAGTTCTGACGTCATTGACAATTTTTTTAAATGTCAACCCCATTTTTTTAATGGATTTTTGAAAGCCTTTATAATTCTTATTCGATGATGTAAAAATTTTGGTATGTAACATTAGAAAATATTTGAGTAAATTGTGTTCTAATTCTAAGTTTTATTTTCTGTATCAAATTTATAACAAATGCTCAAAATGTTTTCTTTCATTTTGTTGACAAAATCCTAAGCGATAATAAATTCCATTTCGCACATTCTGTAATATTTCGGGAGTGATTAGTCTGGTTTCGTAGAGGATGCGTTGTCGTAAAACGTCCAAATTTTCCGGTTGTGTCGCATAGACTTTTGATTTGAAGTAACCCCACAAGAAGAAGTCCAACGGGGTTAAATCTGGCGATCTAGCTGGCCATTCAATTGTCCCTCTTCTTTCAATCCATCTGTTAGGAAATGTATTATTGAGGTATTGCCTTACTGGTAGCGTATACTACGGAGGAGCACCATCCTGTTGATATCAAATTCTACGATATGGCAAATGTGGTTCCTCATTATTAGGAAAAAGAACCGCTAAAACGGGTATTAATTCATTCCTCAAAAAATTCAAGTATATTTCCCCAGTCAAGTTTACATAAAAGAAAAACGGTCCCACAATGCGATCGCCGATAATCCCTGCCCATACATTTAGTTTTTGCGGGTATTGGGTATGTGTCTCTTGGATCCAATGAGAATTATCAGGCGACTAAAATCGGCAATTTTCACAGTGCCATTCAATGTGAAAGTAGCTTCGTCAGAAAACAAAATGTTGAAGAAAAATAGAGGGCCATTATCACAAATTTGCATCAACCGTTCACAATATTCCAAACGCCGATCGAAATCATCCTCAGACAACTCTTGAACTAAATTCATATTATAGGGACGATACTTTGATTTATGCAAAAGTTTCCCGACTCTACCCCTTGCTACGTCAAATTCTCGACTAAGTTGCCGTGTGCTTGTGTGAGGACGTTCTTGAACTGTTACCAAAATTTCAACTTGAGTGTCTAGGGCTGTTGATGGACGTCCACTTTTTGGTTTATCTCGAACGAACCCTTCTTCCAAAAATTTTCTGTGGATTTTACTTACAGTTAAAAAACGATAGGGTCCAGTTCAGGATGCGTTTCATTAAACAACTCCGCTACTTCCCTAACATTTCGACATCTATCTCCAAACCCAATCATCATGAGCACCTCAATGCGTTCCCGTTCAGATAAATGCATCTCAGAGAATGAGATCACTTTCACCAACAATTAGGATTAGATAAAAATGTTGTGATTTGGATTATTTACAATCTGTCAAAAAAATTTCCTTGGCACTTTGGGAATGTCAACCTTTTAAAAACTAGTTTTTAAAAGGTTGGCGATAAACCAACATCATCTTAATTTAAAGTTTTAAATTTGATTAATTTTAACATGTTTAGTGTCGTTGTTTGCTGTATTTTAACTCTCAATTACACTCCTGAGGAAGTAACAAATTCGTTATAAAATATAGAGTGAAATAAAGGAGTTTTTTTTTACTTGACAGACCGCTCACCCGTTAATTAATTTTTACTTATATATATATATATATATATATATATATATATATATATATATATATATACACTGTGTCCATAAAGTATGGACACAAGCCCGTAATAACGTTATTGTGCATTATTTGACAAAATGCAAAGATATATCGATTAATGTTTTTTATTAGCTATATTTAGATGCTACTATTTTGATTTTTCCGTCGACCTTGAATAAGTTATGACGTCATTGATAATTTTTTTAAATGTCAACCCAATTTTTTTTTGTGGATTTTGAAAGCTTTTACAATTCTTTATTCGATGATGTAAAAATTTTGGTATGTTACATTAGAAAATTTTTGAGTAATCATTTGTGTCCATAAAGTATGGACACTAGCCCGTAATAACGTTATTGTGCATTATTTGACAAAATGCAAAGATATGTCGATTAATGTTTTTTATTAGCTATATTTAGATGCTACCATTTTGTTTTTTTCCGTCGACCTTGAATAAGTTATGACGTCATTGATAATTTTTTTAAATGTCAACCCCATTTTTTTTATGGATTTTGAAAACTTTTACAATTCTTTATTCGATGATTTAAACATTTTGGTGTTAGTGTTACATTAGAAAAGTCTATGTGACAAAACCGGAAAATTTGGACGTTTTACGACAACGCATCAACGAAACCAGACAAATCACTCCCGAAATATTACAGAATGTGCGAAATGGAATTTATCATCGCTGAGGATTTTGTCAACAAAATGAAGGAAAACATTATGAGCATTTGTTATTAAATTTGATACTGAAAATGTCAAAAATAAAGCTTAGAATTACAACACAGTTTACTCAAAAATTTTCTAATGTAACATACCAAAATTTTTACAACATCGATTAAGAATTGTAAAAGCTTTCAAAATACACAAAGAAAAAGTGGGGTTGACATTTAAAAAAAGTATCAATGACGTCATAACTTATTCAAGGTCGACGGAAAAAATAAAATGGTAGTATCTAAATATAGCTAATAAAAAACATTAATCGACATATCTTTGCATTTTGTCAAATAATGCACAATAACGTTACTACGGGCTTGTGTCCATACTTTATGGACACAAATGATTACTCATAAATTTTCCAATGTAACATACCAAAATTTTTACATCATCGAATAAAGAATTGTAAAGGCTTTCAAAATCCACAAAAAAAAATGGGGTTGACATTTAAAAAAATTATCAATGACGTCATAACTTATTCAAGGTCGACGGAAAAAACAAAATGGTAGCATCTAAATATAGCTAACAAAAACATTAATCGATATATCTTTGCATTTTGTCAAATAATGCACAATAACGTTATTACGGGTTTGTGTCCATACTTTATGGACACAGTGTATATGCATATATATATTTATATATAGGTTAAAATAAATTAAAACGGGCAAGCGGTCTGTCAATTAAAACGCATTTATTTATTATCTTTATATTTCGCAACGAGTTGTTGCTTCTTCTGGAGATACTACAAGATTAATGAAAAAAGACATTAAATAAATTAGTGTATAAAGAAATATGTAGTAAAAAATGTAGAGTTCAAAAAAGAAAGTGACGTAAACGGACATTAAAATTGATTAAATCTAAAACATTAATGTAACTATATATATAAGGTGTCACATCAACCTGTAAAAAACATGTATATGTAAAAGTTAAAACATGAAAAATAAAAAATATAAAACGGAACATGTAGCAAAAAACTCTTCAACTCTATCAACTCCTTTGAGAAGTTAAATTTCTGTTAAAAAACTTTACCGTTTAAATAAACGATGTAAACAACATCCCAAACATTGTTTGACATAGTTTCAAAATGGCTGATTGGATTCGGCGCACAAAAATCTAAATTAACAAAAAAAATTATTTGTCCTTTCTGTTATTCTGTGATAGAGTTTAGCAGTGCAGTGATCCAATAAAATAATGTTTTCCCACTCCCCTTATAGTAAGCATACCATTAATATATTGTTTCTATAGACGTAAGTTGGTTTTACTGAAATGACTGTGATTGTTATGACAACGGGGCGTAAGTAATTTACTTACGTCCTTTAGGGAAAAAAAGTGCATCAAAACACGTGTTCTATTAATTTATATTTATGGTAATATTACAGTTTGTACAATTAGTAACATTATTAACAAAATTGGGATATTTATTTATATTTCTTGATAATTCAATGTTATTATCACCTACTTTATCAGCAACACTTAATGTCTAATTTATTAAATTCCGAGGTTGTTCACCGTTACTGTTTATCATGATTACATTTAATTTTTGAGGATTTTATTGTCTGGGGAGTGGGAAAAATGCCCTCGGACGCAAACTAGTCCTCGACTAGTAAATGTTACTACCTCCCTTATTACTTAAATAACTATTGCCATTCAAATTACATGTATAAAACTAAGTATGTATAACGTACTATATTGCAGTGCAAAATTCGATACATTTTATTGTTACAAACATTTTATTGTATTTATTCTCGATATTGTCGACGTTTCTCTCAACAAATGACGATAACAATTATTATTGTCATCGCACCATTGGGAGCAGTAATAAAACAAGAGAAATAACATGAAATATATTTCGTAGCGTCAAGACGTATAAGACTACTTCATATTTCATATTAATTAATATCTAACGCAACATTTGCCTCGTAAAACAGATAACACATGTACTGTCTACCGAAATAAAAATACACATTTATTTGTTGCTTAACAATTTGATAATGAACTTGAAAACAGACAACACAATTAAAATAATTTCGTTAAACTGCCGCTTTGCCAATAAACCTATCATCATAACAAAATCTAGTCACCCGTTATTGTGGCGAGACAAAAGAAAACAAACGCCTACGCCAACGCGGAAACAATAAAATCGTGTGTATCATTTATTTGGGACTTGTGCCTGACGTGTCAAACGCCGTTGATGGTACTGTTGCATTTGTATTGTTTGCGGAGAGGGTCTTGTAATTAATTACAAACTATATTTTTAAATACGAAGAAAGTTGTATCAAAATTTTAATTAATTGTTATTTATCATATTTATATTTTAGAAAAGGGAATAAAAAGTGGAATATGTGTATTTATATTTATTTTCTCCCGACCGAGAATAAAGTGTCATCTTATACATCTGACAATTGACATATATTAGACTACTTTATTCTCTAGGGAATAAAATATTCGATTTTCCCTAGGGAATAAAGTGAATACTGTAGTGAATGACTTTTAGTTCATTTATTTAAGTCAAAATTAATTTAACTGTCAGATTGACGAAGCATTTAAATATATCAATCAATTTTATTTTGTAATCGTAATAGTATTAGTAACATTAGATGAGTTTACAATATTTATATATGGACAATCATCTGATATCTTAACTTGGCGGTTGCTTACAGTAGTGCTTGTGCAAAAATTATCTCCTTCACTGCCATTAATATTCATTTTTGCACAATAACTTAAACGGACTGCGTTTTTTTTGGAAAAAAATAAGACACAAACAAACTCGTTTTACCTTAGTAACCAGAAACTATGCACATTTTCATGACAAACCAACTTAATTGAATGGCATCAGATCAATCTATCAATCAACTGTCAAACTAATAATGAAATAAATTATTACATTTAAGGTCGGGAGAAAAGTTTTGTATGTAATTTGGGAATAAACGTCTATAATCCCTCAACAGAAAATGCCCTCGCTCCCTTCGGTCGCTCAGGCATTACTTACTGTCTCGGTATTAAAGCTGTCGTTTATTCCCTTAATACATAATAGATATTTATGTATTAATTATGCTCTAATTCGGAAATAAACGTCTATAATCCCTCAACATTACTTACTGTCTCGGGATTAAAACTGTCGTTTATTCCCTTTTTCTCCCATTTTCTGTTGAGGGATTATAGTATGGTTGCTCTGAACCGGACCTGTTCCTTTGAACCTAGTTCGCGTGCCGGAGCAGGTGCACCTAGTTCGCATTTTCCAAAAGAGTAGATCCGATTGAAACGATTCCGAGTCGTACAATTCTGATTCCGATCGTTCAAGTCGGAACGTCCGAGAGTTGATCTCGCAGTTGCACCTACATATTCGCATCGTATTATGTAAAAGAGTAGGTCCGCCTGGAACGAGTCCGACTAAGCGAAGCGAAATATGAGAAATAAACGACGCAACTACTCCTATATGTATAAATAAATACAACTGGCAATTGTAGTTGCTGCGATTCCGAATAATTGTATATAGCAATTGTGGAACCAAATATATTCATTTTTTAATAATTAGTATGATTTCTAGTCATAAGAAAAACTAAATTTTTAGCTACACAAAAAAATATATAATAAAAAGTAAAAATAATAAGAACTAATACATAAAAAATAGTTTTAATTTTTGTATTTAAATCTAAATGAAGTCATCGTTCATATTCAGGAAAACTAGTTTTTCTACTTTACTCGCACTTAACCGTGTTCTTTCATTTAAAATATACCCGGCTTTAGAAAAAAGTCTCTCGCATGGAACTGAAGTAGCCATTGCACAACAAATTTCCTTTACAACGATACTTAGATTCGGGAATAAATATTCATTGTCCTTCCACCAATGAAATGGATCCTGATTTCGATCAGCCATTTCACACAACTTTTGTAACACATTCTTTGGCCACATAAATTACATTTAGCAAAGTCTTTATCAACTACAGAAAAAAAATTCCATACAATACTGGTTTGCCTATTAGAACTCATTCTTAAATATTTATAAAATTTAAATTAAATTCCACAAAACTACAACCGACAACGACAATGCTTATTATGCAACTAATCGAAATATATCCTATTTAGTAAAGGAAGGTAGAGAAAATACAAATAAACCAAGTGATGTGTTTATTTTAATACATCATACATTTATAGTCTTCACTTTTTTTAACAGTAACATTATGTCTCTCGACTAGACATTATATTTTTTGTATAAGAAATAGGCGATAATACTATATTTATGGTATTATTTTTGTGATTATTTTTTTGTGTATATCGTATGCACTTTAATTTAAAAAAAAAATCTATAAATTGCAATCTGACACCTCATTTAAAATGTAATAAGTTAACTGCTATTTGTATATCCAAGCTGTGTGCCTAAGTAAACATAAAGATTACCCTGACTGATCGGACGCAAAATATGACTCATAATCGGTCGGTGTCGGAACTGATTTGTGCACCTAGTTTGCCGCACCTAGTTCGGAACTGGAATGAGGGTAGGTGCACCTACTCCGCTCAAGGAGTAGGTTATATCATCTCTAGATTATAGACGTTTATTTCCGAATTACATACAAAACTTTTCTCCCGACCTTAAATGTAATAATTTATTTCATTATTAGTTTGACAGTTGATTGATAGATTGATCTGATGTCATTCAATTAAGTTGGTTTGTCATGAAAATGTGCATAGTTTCTGGTTACTAAGGTAAAACGAGTTTGTTTGTGTCTTATTTTTTTCCAAAAAAACGCAGTCCGTTTAAGTTATTGTGCAAAAATGAATATTAATGGCAGTGAAGGAGATAATTTTTGCACAAGCACTACTGTAAGCAACCGCCAAGTTAAGATATCAGATGATTGTCCATATATAAATATTGTATTCCCTAGGGAAAATCGAATATTTTATTCCCTAGAGAATAAAGTAGTCTAATATATGTCAATTGTCAAATGTATAAGATGACACTTTATTCTCGGTCGGGAGAAAATATCTATTATTGACTTATTTTTAGCTAACATTTTGTATAAGGTTAATGAATCGAGACTTTAGTCTCCATTTCCCCTCCCTTAATCCTATTGTGGGATAAGGTTTTGTTGCCTGGCAACTATATATTTCTTATTATTATTGCCAACGAAAGTTCCATTACACACATGTTTTTAAATGAAAAAAGAAATCGATCAATACTCGCATGCCAAACTCAGATAACATGTTTCTTAAATAGCCTCTACATTTGAAACCATGCTGGTTCAGAATACACCAAATTTATATAAAAACACGACTGAACTGAATAGGGCGGATGAGGAATGGTGTGGAATTTTGTTCAACGCGAAAGGTTTTCCTTGCGCGTTTTGTATTTTTGTACTAGTCTGCAACCATTTGGAGCAGAAATCGAATCTCTTTAAATCGACCGCTGATGAAAAAATCATTAAAAAAGCTCGTTTGAAATGAGTAGAACGAGGCGATGAATTGTGTGAAATGTACCCCGTTCGAGAATGGGAGAACACAAGTCTGCAATAATTTGAAGTGCTTCTGTTGAAAACATAACATATAATATCCAATATTTGCGAAATTGGTTTAATCTTACTTGTATCTTGAGGTTTATACTTCACTTTTCTTTATTTTACCATCGATTAAAGGTTAGTTTTATAAGTTATATAAGCGAGTTTATAAAATTTTTCTATCTGAGGAATGCTTCTGTTGAAACCGTAACATATAATATCCACCATTTGTTGGATGATGTGGAATTCGTTCAATTCAAGAAAGGAAAAGCACAAGCAACTATTTGGAGCAGAAATTGAATCTCTGTAAATCGACCAAGACGGAAGAAGAATCATTTAAAAAATTTTGCTTGAAGTAATCGAAGACAAAACGAAAACAATTAAATTTCCAGGGATTTATATGTAGAAACGTTTTATTATAGTAAATGCTATATTAATAGTAGTACTACTTTTTGTTGGAGTAATTGCATATCACATATCCTTGTTTAGCAAATATTTTTTGATTGTGGTCTATTAATTTTGTAGGTTATGCTGCTAGCGAATTATTAAATTAACAGTTATCATTATGGATAACAGAGTTTTAAATAGTTTTTAATAAATTGTATGAAATTTGCAAATTTTCGTTGATCAAGTTTATTTTCAATTCACTTTTTAATAATTGTACTTTAATACTATAATAACGATTTATTCCTTTAACTATGTTTTTCTACGACAACATCGAAAAATGTTCATATCAAGAGTGTAAATTGAATCATAAGAAGCTACATTTTGTACTGAATTTCATTTTGCATCGGTTGCTAGGCAAGTTGCTAGACAACAAATGCAATTTGAAATATTTCTTGTTCGGTCTTCTGTTTTTGATAACAAAAAGTAAGGTGGCTTAGAGAATATAACGCCGAACGACAAATGTCATCAGTTTGTTACAGTTTGTGCATTACAAATAATTTCGTAGTTATTTCAAAGAAACCAGATAATTAATATGGAAAGTGATAGTGATAGTGACTTGGAATTAACACCTCCACGTATAACAGAAGCAGCAAATTTAACAACACTAAATTTATTGCCGGAAACATCGAAGAAAATGTACAAACGGACTTATAACCTATTTTTGGAGTGGAAAGGAGATCGGAACGCCAAATCGTTTTCCGAGAACGTCTTAATGGCGTATTTTGGCGACTTGGCAAAAAAATTCAAAAGTTCCACATTATGGACACAATACTCAATGCTTCGAACGACTCTCAGTATTCATAATAATATAGATATTGCAAAATACTTAAAACTGAAAGCATTTCTTAAGCGACAGTCCGACGGCTACAAACCCAAAAAGTCGAAGATCTTTACTTCAAATGGCATCAATAAATTTATTAAAGAAGCCCCAGACGAGATCTATTTAGCGACAAAAGTAAGTTTTATATAGCCATATAATGAAATATATATTTAATCTATATTTTAGGTCGCATTAATTATGGGCATAATGGGTGTATGTAGAAGACATGAATTACATCAAATGAAAATTACTAATTTCAATGATTTGGGTTCAGCTGTTTTAATAACTATACCAGACACTAAAAACAAAACTATACTAAGTTTTACTGTAACTAGTCCTTATTATGAAATTTACAAAAAATATGCAAACCTCCGCCCTTCAAATGTAAATGGTACATGGTTCTTCATTAATTATCAAAACGGAAAATGTACCGTCCAAAGAATAGGCGTGAATAAGCTTGGAGGCATGGGAAAAGAGATTGCTAAATATTTAAATTTGCCAAACTACGAATTATACACCGGACACTGCTTTCGTCGATCTTCAGCAACAATTCTTGTTGATGCTGGTGGATATACAAAAGTGGTCGTTGCCTCTAAATATTATCGTTAACCTTGCATTTAAATTTTAATATCTTAGTTAAATTAAAATAATTATGTTATTATAAATTGCCATATACATATTGTCAATTACATATATAACCTATAAAATTTTGTTATACGTTAACACTACTGCTAAATATCTTAAATATATATCACGGATAAACTAGTGTTGGGAAAAACCGATTTATTTCAAAAACCGGATAATCATTAATCGAATGATCATAAAAACCGAATGATTTTTCACTTGGATGTTTATAGTCGTTTTAATCAATACAACGTCAAATTTAAATATAATGAAATGATGAACTCCTCCATGGGCCCGCGAATAGTCCGGATTTGAATCTATATATTCCTTATAGTTGGACAATTCGCGGAAATAAATCAGTGTATTGTCCCCCGTGAATTGTATGTAATAATTTTTGGTTATCGCATAGATTTTGGATCGAAATTCTTGGTAATTTTTGTAATGCGCGAAACAAAAAATATTGGAAGTGGTTTCCCTTTTCTCGTATTATTTTCAGAAGACTGAATTTCAGGTTCTTCTCTTGTTTTAGACGCCTTTGCTTGAATTTGTTCCGCCGCTTGGGATGCTGGCTCTCCCATTTGTATGTCGTTTGTGGTGTCCGATAGGATACCATAGCGATTTGCAACCTCTACTGAAAAATAATCTTAGAAGACCATTAGAGGTGTTCTTTTTATTTCCTTCCATGTTTGAAGCCTGTGTATTATTGCGATCACTTAATTTCGGTTCAGTGGATGCATCGAACCGTCCTTTAGTGTCCTCAAATTTGTTGATTTTAATTACTTTATTTTCTTGATTGTCTTTAATTTTAGTAAATAGCAAACTATCGGAGTCCGTATCATTGAATTTATTATATCCAGTCAAGCGTTTTACGCTAACCATTCACAGTTATTAATACCTAAATTCACTTACAATTATTTGCCGTAATACCGGGCTTGTCCTTACAATGTCCTCATTAATATTCAGGAATTTGTGATCAAGCAACAAATTCCTGGAATTTTCGGTTAGTTTGTTACCCTGAACACCCTCACTGGTACGCTAGGAGACTCGGACGAGAGCTGGACGAGAACTGGTCTATTCAGCGTGGTATGGTCGTTGCCAAAAAATATTTTGGTTAACTTTACATTTAAATTTAGAATCTTAGTTAAATTAAATAATTATAACGAGCCATCGAAAAAATTCATAATTAGAGTAGACTGTGAAATTGGGTTGGTACTTCCAACACTTCTACATAATGAAATGACACATTACTTGATGCTTGACAGTTTCATTTGGTTTCATTGTAAAAAAAGGTTATGGCATTGAAATGATACTACAACAAAAAAGAAAACAAATAATTTATTTAATATCGAAATCATAATTAATAAATAAAATTTACATATAGGTACAGAAGTTGTTCAAAATGTTGTCCATTTACATCTAAACAAATTTAACTTTCTTAATAAGCGTTTTGAAAAATTTGACAAACTTATAGTTTCAATGTCAAATAATAAATGTCATTATGTGGAAGTGGCTAAAGTACCAACCCAATTTCACAGTCTACTCTAATTATGAATTTTTTCGACGGCTCGTTATTATCAATTACATATATAACCTCTAAATTTTGTTATACGTTAACACTACTGCCAGATATCTTAAATGTATATTATGCAAGTTATGCTCAACATCTATATCCAAAACATTACACGTATGAGCTAGTGCTGGGAAAAACCGATGTATTTCAAAAACCTTCGAATGAACATAAAAACCGAATTATTATTCAAATGATTTATCACTTGTATGTTCATAGTCCTATTAATCAATACAACATCAAATTTACATATAATGAAATTATGAAGTTCTCCACTGGCCCGCGAATACTCCGGATCTAATGAAAATATTTGGTGACTTATAGGTAATCGAAATTTTCGTCCTCAAAATTCTGATCGATCAACTTTGGGAAGCCATTCAAAATACATGGGATGAAATAAGACAGGACGAAAATTAAAAAAATTTATTGTGCCTTACATTTCATCAATGCCTAATTAAGACTTCAGCAAGTTATTTTATCCAATAGTGCGTCTATAAAATATTAGACTAGTTTTTCTTTTCGTTATTTTAATTTTTATATCTTAAAAAATCTGTTAATTTTGTCTGTTAGTTGAATTTAGGTTAGGAATTTGAATTTGTTTGTTAAAGATGCATTTTAGTTACCTTAGTTAGGCAAAATATTATACATGAATTTGTAACCAATATGAAACGCGATTACCACTTATATGTAAGATTATTTGAAGTATGTAAATAATTTCAAGACAGATAAGGTTATAAAGAAGACAATATTCAACAAAATATTAAAAATCGTGGTAATTAAATGCAACTAATCTATTTAAAAAATAGATAATTTTTTACTTTCCACCAGAGTTTTAAAAGCTTTAGTAGTGTGTAGGTAACAAAAAAAAAAGGAGGCAACAACACGCGGTATTCCCAAGCGGTCACCCATCCAAGTACTAACCGCGCCCGATGCTGTTTGACTTCAGTGATCGGACGAGAACTGGTCTATTCAGCGTGGTATGGTCGTTGCCTCTAAATATTATCGTTAACCTTGCATTTGAATTTTAATATCTTAGTTAAATTAAAATAATTATGTTATTATAAATTGCCATATACATATTGTGCTAACCATTCACAGTTATTAACACACAAAATACACTTACAATTATTTGCCGTAATACCGGGCTTGTCCTTACAATGCAATGTCCTCATTAATATTCAGGAATTTGTGATCAAGCAACAAATTCCTGGAATTTTCGGTTAGTTTGTTACCCTGAACACCCTCACTGGTACGCTAGGAGACTCGGACGAGAGCTGGACGAGAACTGGTCTATTCAGCGTGGTATGGTCGTTGCCAAAAAATATTTTGGTTAACTTTACATTTAAATTTAGAATCTTAGTTAAATTAAATAATTATAACGAGACATCGAAAAAATTCATAATTAGAGTAGACTGTGAAATTGGGTTGGTACTTCCAACACTTCTACATAATGAAATGACACATTACTTGATGCTTGACAGTTTCATTTGGTTTCATTGTAAAAAAAGGTTATGGCATTGAAATGATACTACAACAAAAAAGAAAACAAATAATTTATTTAATATCGAAATCATAATTAATAAATAAAATTTACATATAGGTACAGAAGTTGTTCAAAATGTTGTCCATTTACATCTAAACAAATTTAACTTTCTTAATAAGCGTTTTGAAAAATTTGACAAACTTATAGTTTCAATGTCAAATAATAAATGTCATTATGTGGAAGTGGCTAAAGTACCAACCCAATTTCACAGTCTACTCTAATTATGAATTTTTTCGACGGCTCGTTATTATCAATTACATATATAACCTCTAAATTTTGTTATACGTTAACACTACTGCCAGATATCTTAAATGTATATTATGCAAGTTATGCTCAACATCTATATCCAAAACATTACACGTATGAGCTAGTGCTGGGAAAAACCGATGTATTTCAAAAACCTTCGAATGAACATAAAAACCGAATTATTATTCAAATGATTTATCACTTGTATGTTCATAGTCCTATTAAACAATACAACATCAAATTTACATATAATGAAATTATGAAGTTCTCCACTGGCCCGCGAATACTCCGGATCTAATGAAAATATTTGGTGACTTATAGGTAATCGAAATTTTCGTCCTCAAAATTCTGATCGATCAACTTTGGGAAGCCATTCAAAATACATGGGATGAAATAAGACAGGACGAAAATTAAAAAAATTTATTGTGCCTTACATTTCATCAATGCCTAATTAAGACTGCAGCAAGTTATTTTATCCAATAGTGCGTCTATAAAATATTAGACTAGTTTTTCTTTTCGTTATTTTAATTTTTATACCTTAAAAAATCTGTTAATTTTGTCTGTTAGTTGAATTTAGGTTAGGAATTTGAATTTGTTTGTTAAAGATGCATTTTAGTTACCTTAGTTAGGCAAAATATTATACATGAATTTGTAACCAATATGAAACGCGATTACCACTTATATGTAAGATTATTTGAAGTATGTAAATAATTTCAAGACAGATAAGGTTATAAAGAAGACAATATTCAACAAAATATTAAAAATCGTGGTAATTAAATGCAACTAATCTATTTAAAAAATAGATAATTTTTTACTTTCCACCAGAGTTTTAAAAGCTTTAGTAGTGTGTAGGTAACAAAAAAAAAAGGAGGCAACAACACGCGGTATTCCCAAGCGGTCACCCATCCAAGTACTAACCGCGCCCGATGCTGTTTGACTTCAGTGATCGGACGAGAACTCAACTCAACTCAACTCAACAAAATCTTTATTTACATATTACATGATTGCATACAGATATCTACATGTAGCTCTAACATTTGTGTTTATAAAATTTTCCTACATAATGTTCTATGTTTACAATTTTGTTGGGAATGTGTCTTTAATAACCCATATGTGTTTGTCGCTATTTACACGCACGCACAGATCACTGGCGCACACGAGAAACATTTTGCGTCATTTTCGCTTAATAACAGGCACTGTCACATGTTCACTAGAGGAAAAACTTCTAAAAAACCTCTAACGTTTTCGTTGTTCCACTGAAGAGACGATTCCGATTGATTTTTAATCTAGATCTAATCTGGAAAGGGCATTTGGAATATTGGCAAACGTTGATATTGATGGGGATGTTTTGCCGGAGTTTGACGCGTTTTGGTAATCTTCTTTATTAAAGGATTTTCGTGATAGATGGTCTTGTTGTAGAATTTGTTGGCGATTGTCGTAATAAAATCTTGTATCGTCTGTATTTTTGCAAGTTCGTGCAGCGTTCGTACCGATACGTATCGGTCTTTATCGAGTAAGATACGAAGGCATTTATTTTGAATGCGTTGTAGTGTGGTGAGCCTAGTTTGGGCTACATTTGCGAAGGCGGGTGCTCCGTATGTTAGGATAGGCCGTAACACCTGTTTGTATAGTAGTATTTTGTTTTCGAAGGTCGTATTTGAATTCTTGATTATTGGATAGATTTTTCTGAGAGCAGCTATAGTTCTGTTGCTGTTGTTCTCTATCTGATTTTTGTATGTCAGTCTTTTGTCTAACTGTACTCCGAGATATTTGATGTTGTCTTGAATTGGGATATGGGTGTTTTGAAACTGAAGTTGCTTTGGCAAGTGCAGAGGTCGTGTTCTTTTCGTAAATACAATGGAAGAAGATTTTGTTGGATTTACGGAAAGTTTCCATTTTGTGACGTAGTTCTGAAGATGGTGTAAGTGGTTTTGTACTTTTTGAATGGCAACTATCGGGGAAAACGAATGAGCATATATGGCTATATCATCGGCGTACAGTGCGACGTTGTTGTTGTGGAATTTTGGAATGTCTGCCGTAAATATATTGTATAAAATAGGCCCCAGCACAGAGCCTTGTGGAACTCCAGCCGTGGCCACCAGTGGATCAGATAAGGTATTATTAACCTTTACCTGATATTCTCTATTGGTAAGGTAGGAATAGATGAGTTTGACTATATGACACGGAAATCGAAATTTGATTAATTTGTAGATGAGCCCTTCTGTCCACACCCTATCGAAAGCCTTCTCCATATCCATCAGTACAAACGCGGTGTGGTTCCTTCTGTTGAAGGCATTGGTCGTGTCTGCAGAGATCCGAGAGGTTTGATGAATAGTGCTGTGCTCCGATCGAAATCCGAACTGTTCATCTGGCATTATGCTGTTAGCTTCTAAGTGGTCTTGTATCTGTTCGTGAATAATTTTTTCTGCTATTTTCGAGAGGGTGCATAGTAGAGATATGGGACGGTAGGAAGTGGGATCGGTGGGATTCTTGCCGGGCTTGGGTATCGGGATAACAATTGATTTTTTCCAGTCTTCGGGAAAATGTTGAAGCCTGAGGATGCCATTAATGATTTGTGTGATATGTATTACCGTTTTCCTGGGGATGTTTTTTAACAAAAGATTTTGAATGCTATCTGGTCCTGGGGCTTTGGTTGAGGATGTGCGCTTTATCATGGAATGGATTTGGGACGGTTTTACCAGTAAACGCTCCGCGTGGAAGGGATCGGTGGGATTTTGCAATAGAAAATGTTGGATGGTTTCTTCTATTTCATTTTCAGTGGCGTCATCGGTTTGTGGAATTCTATGTTGAACTTCGAAGGCTTTCGCCAGCGTGTTTGCTAAGTCCTTGTCTGTGGCAACAATAGTACCATCTTCCTTCTTCAAAGTATTGATGGTTGTATAGGTCGATCTTAAGTGCTTTGTAAGACGCCACAGCGAGCCGTCTTGTGGTTTCAGATTTTGTATTCTTCTGTTCCAGCTATTTCTTCGGTGTTCGGTTATTCTTTTCTTGATATGTCTAGTAAGTGTTACCGTTTCTTCGTGATATCTCATATCCCTGGTTCTTTGGAACTGTTTTCTTAAGGAGTTTCTGTTTTTGATTGCGTTTATAATGTCTGCAGGTAAAGTGTCATGAACATATCTGTCGCTTGTTTTTGTCGGAATGGCTTTCTTGACGGCTTTATTGATGTTGGATGTTAGTTTTTGCACCTCCTCTTGGAGCTTGTTTTGATTCATTATCACATTTGGGATTTTTGTGATGCGGTGAAGCTCTTCTCTATACGCACGCCAGTTTGCTTTGCCATACTCTAGATGTTTTCTCGTTGTATCTGAACGATATTCTGAGTTCAGAGCAAAGATTACTGGGAGGTGGTCAGAGGGTAGCTGTCCCGTGACAAGTTCTCCTATGTTGACAATGTTTTTGGTTATTACTAGATCAATGGTGCTAGGGGTCATGCCATTTGTAGGATAGTGTGTAGGGTTAGGGGTATTATGTAGGAATATGTTGTTCATGGTAACATACCTATGCAGAATTCTACCATTGCTGTTCACCCGGTTACAATTCCAGAAATGATGATTGGCATTAAAATCTGCGGCAATTATGACCTTTCTGGAAATGTTAAATAACCTGTCTAGACTTGCAGCTTGTATTGTTTTTTTGGGACTATTATACAATGTTGCGATGGTGGTATTGTCAGCTGTTTGGATCGCTATTGCTTCTAGGTCTTGAATATCCCTATGGAGTTCTATACGTTGAAATGGCACACCTTCTCTTACAAACATGGCCACACCTCCATGTCCATTGCGGCCGTCCTTCCTT
Source organism: Melolontha melolontha (assembly GCA_935421215.2). Taxonomy (NCBI): domain Eukaryota; kingdom Metazoa; phylum Arthropoda; class Insecta; order Coleoptera; family Scarabaeidae; genus Melolontha; species Melolontha melolontha. The sequence continues at coordinate 131,373,101 of OW285240.1, read as the reverse complement.
TCGATGCGGAATCCACGTACCCGTGGATGATCTTGGTCTGAAAGTCTAGTTTCGTTGACCAGAGCCACATCTATGTTTTCGCTATGGATGAAATGTATGAATTCGCCCATTTTGTTAATGAGTCCGTTTGCATTCCACAGTACGATTTTAAGGTTCATTTTGTCTATTAAAGTCGTCTAAGGCCATTACGTACTCTACTAAGGTGTTGCAGGTTAACAGCTTAGAATGTAATTCTTTTAACTTACCAGCCAGCCAGCGGAGATTCACTATGTCATTGATTTTCTTTAGTGTGTTGGAGATGTCTTCCATATAGTTTAGATCCTCGCCGTGGCTGGAGGTATTGCTGTGTGTCTGTGGCCTGGAAAACGATGTTGACGCGTTCTGATGTGTGGAAGGGTGTTCCGCCTTTGCTTGCTCAGATGTGGTTGAATTCACTAGACTTGGAGACTTAATTATTCCCTTCGATGTTGGAGACAAACGTGGAAACTCATCTTTCCTGCTACTCCATGGGTTTTTGCTTGGCAGGGGTGCGGGTACAAACCGTTTATTTGCAGCCGCAGCTACGGCTTCCTGTCTTTCTTTTTTATGTTGCTTCTCAGCAATAAGATCTTGATATTTTACGCACTCAGTGCTGCTGGCAGGGTGATCTTTACCACAATTGCAGCACTTTGCAGGAGTCGTGGGAGGTTTTTCACACTCGAAGGATCGATGGTCGCCAGCGCATTTTACGCACCTGGTTATCTTCATAAAGCAGTTTAGTGTCGAATGGCCCCACTGCTGGCATTTCCTGCATTGTATTATTTCCTTTTTAGACACGTGCGGCTCATAGTAGACCCGCATTTGTTGAAGATAACGTGCCTTTGTCTCTAAATCTTTTCTGGTAGTACCTTTAGACACTACAATCATAAAAATGGGGTGCTTGGAATTTTTAAACTTGACTATGTTGTGAACTTTGATGTCTAGTTCCAATAATTCATTTTTGACGTCGCATTCTTCGACGTCGCTGTGAAGGCCTTTTATTACATACGCCTGTGTTTTTTCCCCACGCGGTGTGTATGTGTAAAATGGCAATGTCTCTTTGTGTAACTCTATATATTGCTTATAGTGGGACAATTCGCGGAAATAAATCAGTGTATTGTCCCCCGTGAATTGTATGTAATAATTTTTGGTTATCGCATCGATTTTAGATCGAAATTCTTTGTAATTTTTTGTAATGCGCGAAACAAAACATATTGGTGGTGGTTTCCCTTTTCTCGTATTATTTTCAGAAGTCTGAGTTTCAGGTTCTTCTCTTGTTTTAGACGCCTTTGCTTCAATTTGTTCCGCCGCTTGGGATGATGGCTCTTCCATTTGTATGTCATTTGTGGTGTCCGATAGGATACCATAGCGATTTGCAACCTCTACAGAAAAATAATCGAGAAGACCATTAGAGGTGTTCTTTTTATTTCCTTCCATGTTTGAAACCTGTGTATTATTACGATCACTTAATTTCGGTTCAGTGGATGCATCGAACCGTCCTTTAGTGTCCTCAAATTTGTTTATTTTAATTACTTTATTTTCTTGATTGTCTTTAAATTTAGTAAATGGCAAACTATCAGAGTCCGTATCATTAAATTTATTATATCCAGTCAAGCGTTTTACGCTAACCATTCAGTTATTAATACACAAAATACACTTACAATTATTTGCCGTAATACCGGGCTTGTCCTTACAATGTCCTCATTAATATTCAGAAATTTGTGATCTAGCAACAAATTCCTGGAATTACCGGTTAGTTTGTTACCCTGAACACCCTCACTGGTACTCAGTCTAATGCTATAGACCGAGCGCGCGCCGCGCACTTTCTCTCTCGCACGCTACCTACGAAAGATACTTAGGTAAAATTATTGTATGTACACACGACTATATTTTTACACAATGTAAACTACCCTACACATCAACCCTAGTGAACGCTAGGAGATTCGGACGAGAACTGGGGGACGAGAACTGGTCTATTCAGCGTGGTATGGTCGTTGCCTCTAAATAATATCGTTAACCTTGCATTTGAATTTTAATATCTTAGTTAAATTAAAATAATTATGATATTATAAATTGCCATATACATATTGTGCTAACCATTCACAGTTATTAACACACAAAATACACTTACAATTATTTGCCGTAATACCGGGCTTGTCCTTACAATGCAATGTCCTCATTAATATTCAGGAATTTGTGATCAAGCAACAAATTCCTGGAATTTTCGGTTAGTTTGTTACCCTGAACACCCTCACTGGTACGCTAGGAGACTCGGACGAGAGCTGGACGAGAACTGGTCTATTCAGCGTGGTATGGTCGTTGCCAAAAAATATTTTGGTTAACTTTACATTTAAATTTAGAATCTTAGTTAAATTAAATAATTATAACGAGCCATCGAAAAAATTCATAATTAGAGTAGACTGTGAAATTGGGTTGGTACTTCCAACACTTCTACATAATGAAATGACACATTACTTGATGCTTGACAGTTTCATTTGGTTTCATTGTAAAAAAAGGTTATGGCATTGAAATGATACTACAACAAAAAAGAAAACAAATAATTTATTTAATATCGAAATCATAATTAATAAATAAAATTTACATATAGGTACAGAAGTTGTTCAAAATGTTGTCCATTTACATCTAAACAAATTTAACTTTCTTAATAAGCGTTTTGAAAAATTTGACAAACTTATAGTTTCAATGTCAAATAATAAATGTCATTATGTGGAAGTGGCTAAAGTACCAACCCAATTTCACAGTCTACTCTAATTATGAATTTTTTCGACGGCTCGTTATTATCAATTACATATATAACCTCTAAATTTTGTTATACGTTAACACTACTGCCAGATATCTTAAATGTATATTATGCAAGTTATGCTCAACATCTATATCCAAAACATTACACGTATGAGCTAGTGCTGGGAAAAACCGATGTATTTCAAAAACCTTCGAATGAACATAAAAACCGAATTATTATTCAAATGATTTATCACTTGTATGTTCATAGTCCTATTAAACAATACAACATCAAATTTACATATAATGAAATTATGAAGTTCTCCACTGGCCCGCGAATACTCCGGATCTAATGAAAATATTTGGTGACTTATAATTAATCGAAATTTTCGTCCTCAAAATTCTGATCGATCAACTTTGGGAAGCCATTCAAAATACATGGGATGAAATAAGACAGGACGAAAATTAAAAAAATTTATTGTGCCTTACATTTCATCAATGCCTAATTAAGACTGCAGCAAGTTATTTTATCCAATAGTGCGTCTATAAAATATTAGACTAGTTTTTCTTTTCGTTATTTTAATTTTTATACCTTAAAAAATCTGTTAATTTTGTCTGTTAGTTGAATTTAGGTTAGGAATTTGAATTTGTTTGTTAAAGATGCATTTTAGTTACCTTAGTTAGGCAAAATATTATACATGAATTTGTAACCAATATGAAACGCGATTACCACTTATATGTAAGATTATTTGAAGTATGTAAATAATTTCAAGACAGATAAGGTTATAAAGAAGACAATATTCAACAAAATATTAAAAATCGTGGTAATTAAATGCAACTAATCTATTTAAAAAATAGATAATTTTTTACTTTCCACCAGAGTTTTAAAAGCTTTAGTAGTGTGTAGGTAACAAAAAAAAAAGGAGGCAACAACACGCGGTATTCCCAAGCGGTCACCCATCCAAGTACTAACCGCGCCCGATGCTGTTTGACTTCAGTGATCGGACGAGAACTGGTCTATTCAGCGTGGTATGGTCGTTGCCTCTAAATATTATCGTTAACCTTGCATTTGAATTTTAATATCTTAGTTAAATTAAAATAATTATGTTATTATAAATTGCCATATACATATTGTGCTAACCATTCACAGTTATTAACACACAAAATACACTTACAATTATTTGCCGTAATACCGGGCTTGTCCTTACAATGCAATGTCCTCATTAATATTCAGGAATTTGTGATCAAGCAACAAATTCCTGGAATTTTCGGTTAGTTTGTTACCCTGAACACCCTCACTGGTACGCTAGGAGACTCGGACGAGAGCTGGACGAGAACTGGTCTATTCAGCGTGGTATGGTCGTTGCCAAAAAATATTTTGGTTAACTTTACATTTAAATTTAGAATCTTAGTTAAATTAAATAATTATAACGAGCCATCGAAAAAATTCATAATTAGAGTAGACTGTGAAATTGGGTTGGTACTTCCAACACTTCTACATAATGAAATGACACATTACTTGATGCTTGACAGTTTCATTTGGTTTCATTGTAAAAAAAGGTTATGGCATTGAAATGATACTACAACAAAAAAGAAAACAAATAATTTATTTAATATCGAAATCATAATTAATAAATAAAATTTACATATAGGTACAGAAGTTGTTCAAAATGTTGTCCATTTACATCTAAACAAATTTAACTTTCTTAATAAGCGTTTTGAAAAATTTGACAAACTTATAGTTTCAATGTCAAATAATAAATGTCATTATGTGGAAGTGGCTAAAGTACCAACCCAATTTCACAGTCTACTCTAATTATGAATTTTTTCGACGGCTCGTTATTATCAATTACATATATAACCTCTAAATTTTGTTATACGTTAACACTACTGCCAGATATCTTAAATGTATATTATGCAAGTTATGCTCAACATCTATATCCAAAACATTACACGTATGAGCTAGTGCTGGGAAAAACCGATGTATTTCAAAAACCTTCGAATGAACATAAAAACCGAATTATTATTCAAATGATTTATCACTTGTATGTTCATAGTCCTATTAAACAATACAACATCAAATTTACATATAATGAAATTATGAAGTTCTCCACTGGCCCGCGAATACTCCGGATCTAATGAAAATATTTGGTGACTTATAATTAATCGAAATTTTCGTCCTCAAAATTCTGATCGATCAACTTTGGGAAGCCATTCAAAATACATGGGATGAAATAAGACAGGACGAAAATTAAAAAAATTTATTGTGCCTTACATTTCATCAATGCCTAATTAAGACTGCAGCAAGTTATTTTATCCAATAGTGCGTCTATAAAATATTAGACTAGTTTTTCTTTTCGTTATTTTAATTTTTATACCTTAAAAAATCTGTTAATTTTGTCTGTTAGTTGAATTTAGGTTAGGAATTTCAATTTGTTTGTTAAAGATGCATTTTAGTTACCTTAGTTAGGCAAAATATTATACATGAATTTGTAACCAATATGAAACGCGATTACCACTTATATGTAAGATTATTTGAAGTATGTAAATAATTTCAAGACAGATAAGGTTATAAAGAAGACAATATTCAACAAAATATTAAAAATCGTGGTAATTAAATGCAACTAATCTATTTAAAAAATAGATAATTTTTTACTTTCCACCAGAGTTTTAAAAGCTTTAGTAGTGTGTAGGTAACAAAAAAAAAAGGAGGCAACAACACGCGGTATTCCCAAGCGGTCACCCATCCAAGTACTAACCGCGCCCGATGCTGTTTGACTTCAGTGATCGGACGAGAACTCAACTCAACTCAACAAAATCTTTATTTACATATTACATAATTGCATACAGATATCTACATGTAGCTCTAACATTTGTGTTTATAAAATTTTCCTACATAATATTCTATGTTTACAATTTTGTTGGGAATGTGTCTTTAATAACCCATATGTGTTTGTCGCTATTTACACGCACGCACAGATCACTGGCGCACACGAGAAACATTTTGCGTCATTTTCGCTTAATAACAGGCACTGTCACATGTTCACTAGAGGAAAAACTTCTAAAAAACCTCTAACGTTTTCGTTGTTCCACTGAAGAGACGATTCCGATTGATTTTTAATCTAGATATAATCTGGAAAGGGCATTTGGAATATTGGCAAACGTTGATATTGATGGGGATGTTTTGCCGGAGTTTGACGCGTTTTGGTAATTTTCTTTATTAAAGGATTTTCGTGATAGATGGTCTTGTTGTAGAATTTGTTGGCGATTGTCGTAATAAAATCTTGTATCGTCTGTATTTTTGCAAGTTCGTGCAGCGTTCGTACCGATACGTATCGGTCTTTATCGAGTAAGATACGAAGGCATTTATTTTGAATGCGTTGTAGTGTGGTGAGCCTAGTTTGGGCTACATTTGCGAAGGCGGGTGCTCCGTATGTTAGGATAGGCCGTAACACCTGTTTGTATAGTAGTATTTTTTTTTCGAAGGTCGTATTTGAATTCTTGATTATTGGATAGATTTTTCTGAGAGCAGCTATAGTTCTGTTGCTGTTGTTCTCTATCTGATTTTTGTATGTCAGTCTTTTGTCTAACTGTACTCCGAGATATTTGATGTTGTCTTGAATTGGGATATGGGTGTTTTGAAACTGAAGTTGCTTTGGCAAGTGCAGAGGTCGTGTTCTTTTCGTAAATACAATGGAAGAAGATTTTGTTGGATTTACGGAAAGTTTCCATTTTGTGACGTAGTTCTGAAGATGGTGTAAGTGGTTTTGTACTTTTTGAATGGCAACTATCGGGGAAAACGAATGAGCATATATGGCTATATCATCGGCGTACAGTGCGACGTTGTTGTTGTGGAATTTTGGAATGTCTGCCGTAAATATATTGTATAAAATAGGCCCCAGCACAGAGCCTTGTGGAACTCCAGCCGTGGCCACCAGTGGATCAGATAAGGTATTATTAACCTTTACCTGATATTCTCTATTGGTAAGGTAGGAATAGATGAGTTTGACTATATGACACGGAAATCGAAATTTGATTAATTTGTAGATGAGCCCTTCTGTCCACACCCTATCGAAAGCCTTCTCCATATCCATCAGTACAAACGCGGTGTGGTTCCTTCTGTTGAAGGCATTGGTCGTGTCTGCAGAGATCCGAGCGGTTTGATGAATAGTGCTGTGCTCCGATCGAAATCCGAACTGTTCATCTGGCATTATGCTGTTAGCTTCTAAGTGGTCTTGTATCTGTTCGTGAATGATTTTTTCTGCTATTTTCGAGAGGGTGCATAGTAGAGATATGGGACGGTTGGAAGTGGGATCGGTGGGATTCTTGCCGGGCTTGGGTATCGGGATAACAATTGATTTTTTCCAGTCTTCGGGAAAATATTGAAGCCTGAGGATGCCATTAATGATTTGTGTGATATGTATTACCGTTTTCCTGGGGATGTTTTTTAACAAAAGATTTTGAATACTATCTGGTCCTGGGGCTTTGGTTGAGGATGTGCGCTTTATCATGGAATGGATTTGGGACGGTTTTACCAGTAAACGCTCCGCGTGGAAGGGATCGGTGGGATTTTGCAATAGAAAATGTTGGATGGTTTCTTCTATTTCATTTTCAGTGGCGTCATCGGTTTGTGGAATTCTATGTTGAACTTCGAAGGCTTTCGCCAGCGTGTTTGCTAAGTCCTTGTCTGTGGCAACAATGGTACCATCTTCCTTCTTCAAAGTATTGATGGTTGTATAGGTCGATCTTAAGTGCTTTGTAAGACGCCACAGCGAGCCGTCTTGTGGTTTCAGATTTTGTATTCTTCTGTTCCAGCTATTTCTTCGGTGTTCGGTTATTCTTTTCTTGATATGTCTAGTAAGTGTTACCGTTTCTTCGTGATATCGCATATCCCTGGTTCTTTGGAACTGTTTTCTTAAGGAGTTTCTGTTTTTGATTGCGTTTATAATGTCTGCAGGTAAAGTGTCATGAACATATCTGTCGCTTGTTTTTGTCGGAATGGCTTTCTTGACGGCTTTATTGATGTTGGATGTTAGCTTTTGCACCTCCTCTTGGAGCTTGTTTTGATTCATTATCACATTTGGGATTTTTGTGATGCGGTGAAGCTCTTCTCTATACGCACGCCAGTTTGCTTTGCCATACTCTAGATGTTTTCTCGTTGTATCTGAACGATATTCTGAGTTCAGAGCAAAGATTACTGGGAGGTGGTCAGAGGGTAGCTGTCCCGTGACAAGTTCTCCTATGTTGACAATGTTTTTGGTTATTACTAGATCAATGGTGCTAGGGGTCATGCCATTTGTAGGATAGTGTGTAGGGTTAGGGGTATTATGTAGGAATATGTTGTTCATGGTAACATACCTATGCAGAATTCTACCATTGCTGTTCACCCGGTTACAATTCCAGAAATGATGATTGGCATTAAAATCTGCGGCAATTATGACCTTTCTGGAAATGTTAAATAACCTGTCTAGACTTGCAGCTTGTATTGTTTTTTTGGGACTATTATATAATGTTGCGATGGTGGTATTGTCAGCTGTTTGGATCGCTATTGCTTCTAGGTCTTGAATATCCCTATGGAGTTCTATGCGTTGAAATGGCACACCTTCTCTTATAAACATGGCCACACCTCCATGTCCATTGCGGCCGTCCTTCCTTTCGATGCGAAATCCACGTACCCGTGGATGATCTTGGTCCCAAAGTCTAGTTTCGTTGACCAGAGCCACATCTATGTTTTCGCTATGGATAAAATGTATAAATTCGCCCATTTTGTTAATGAGTCCATTTGCATTCCACAGTACGATTTTAAGGTTCATTTTGTCTATTAAAGTCGTCTAAGGCCATTACGTACTCTACTAGGTTGTTGCAGGTTAACAGCTTAGAATGTAATTCTTTTAACTTACCAGCCAGCCAGCGGAGATTCACTATGTCGTTGATTTTCTTTAGTGTGCTGGAGATGTCTTCCATATAGTTTAGATCCTCGCCGTGGCTGGAGGTATTGCTGTGTGCCTGTGGCCTGGAAAACAATGTTGACGCGTTCTGATGTGTGGAAGAGTGTTCCGCCTTTGGTTGCTCAGATGTAGTTGAATTCACTTGACTTGGAGACTTAATTATTCCCTTCGATGTTGGAGACAAACGTGGAAATTCATCTTTCCTGCTACTCCATGGGTTTTTGCTTGGCAGGGGTGCTGGTACAAACCGTTTATTAGCAGCAGCAACTACGGCTTCCTGCCTTTCTTTTTTATGTTGCTTCTCAGCAATAAGATCTTGATATTTTACGCACTCAGTGCTGCTGGCAGGGTGATCTTTACCGCAATTGCAGCACTTTGCAGGAGTTGTGGGAGGTTTTTCACACTCGAAGGATCGATGATCGCCAGCGCATTTTACACACCTGGTTATCTTCATGAAGCAGTTTAGTGTCGAATGGCCCCACTGCTGGCATTTCCTGCATTGAATTATTTCCTTTTTGGAAACGTGCGGCTCATAGTAGACCCGCATTTGTTGAAGATAACGAGCCTTTGTCTCTAAATCTTTTCTGGTAGTACCTTTAGACACTACAACCATAAAAATGGGGTGCTTGGAATTTTTAAACTTGACTATGTTGTGAACTTTGATGTCTAGTTCCAATAATTCATTTTTTACGTCACCTTCTTCGACGTCGCTATGTAGGCCTTTTATGACATATGCCTGTGTTTTTTCACCACGCGGTGTGTATGTGTAAAATGGCAATGTCTCTTTGTGTAACTCTATATATTTCTTATAGTGAGACAATTCGCGGAAATAAATCAATGTATTGTCCCCCGTGAATTGTATGTAATAATTTTTGGTTATCGCATCGATTTTAGATCGAAATTCTTTGTAATTTTTTGTAATTCGCGAAATAAAACATATTGGTGGTGGTTTCCCTTTTCTCGTATTATTTTCAGAAGACTGAGTTTCAGTTTCTTCTCTTGTTTTAGAAGCCTTTGCCTGAATTTGTTCCGCCGCTTGGGATGACGGCTCTCCCATTTGTATGTCGTTTGTGGTATCAGATAGGATACCATAGCGATTTGCAACCTCTACAGAAAAATAATCGAGAAGACCATTAGAGGTGTTCTTTTTATTTCCTTCCATGTTTGAAACCTGCGTATTATTGCGATCACTTAATTTCGGTTCAGTGGATGCATCGAACCGTCCTTTAGTGTCCTCAAATTTGTTGATTTTAATTACTTTATTTTCTTGATTGTCTTTAATTTTAGTAAATAGCAAACTATCGGAGTCCGTATCATTGAATTTATTATATCCAGTCAAGCGTTTTACGCTAACCATTCACAGTTATTAATACCTAAATTCACTTACAATTATTTGCCGTAATACCGGGCTTGTCCTTACAATGTCCTCATTAATATTCAGGAATTTGTGATCAAGCAACAAATTCCTGGAATTTTCGGTTAGTTTGTTACCCTGAACACCCTCACTGGTACGCTAGGAGACTCGGACGAGAGCTGGACGAGAACTGGTCTATTCAGCGTGGTATGGTCGTTGCCAAAAAATATTTTGGTTAACTTTACATTTAAATTTAGAATCTTAGTTAAATTAAATAATTATAACGAGCCATCGAAAAAATTCATAATTAGAGTAGACTGTGAAATTGGGTTGGTACTTCCAACACTTCTACATAATGAAATGACACATTACTTGATGCTTGACAGTTTCATTTGGTTTCATTGTAAAAAAAGGTTATGGCATTGAAATGATACTACAACAAAAAAGAAAACAAATAATTTATTTAATATCGAAATCATAATTAATAAATAAAATTTACATATAGGTACAGAAGTTGTTCAAAATGTTGTCCATTTACATCTAAACAAATTTAACTTTCTTAATAAGCGTTTTGAAAAATTTGACAAACTTATAGTTTCAATGTCAAATAATAAATGTCATTATGTGGAAGTGGCTAAAGTACCAACCCAATTTCACAGTCTACTCTAATTATGAATTTTTTCGACGGCTCGTTATTATCAATTACATATATAACCTCTAAATTTTGTTATACGTTAACACTACTGCCAGATATCTTAAATGTATATTATGCAAGTTATGCTCAACATCTATATCCAAAACATTACACGTATGAGCTAGTGCTGGGAAAAACCGATGTATTTCAAAAACCTTCGAATGAACATAAAAACCGAATTATTATTCAAATGATTTATCACTTGTATGTTCATAGTCCTATTAATCAATACAACATCAAATTTACATATAATGAAATTATGAAGTTCTCCACTGGCCCGCGAATACTCCGGATCTAATGAAAATATTTGGTGACTTATAGGTAATCGAAATTTTCGTCCTCAAAATTCTGATCGATCAACTTTGGGAAGCCATTCAAAATACATGGGATGAAATAAGACAGGACGAAAATTAAAAAAATTTATTGTGCCTTACATTTCATCAATGCCTAATTAAGACTTCAGCAAGTTATTTTATCCAATAGTGCGTCTATAAAATATTAGACTAGTTTTTCTTTTCGTTATTTTAATTTTTATATCTTAAAAAATCTGTTAATTTTGTCTGTTAGTTGAATTTAGGTTAGGAATTTGAATTTGTTTGTTAAAGATGCATTTTAGTTACCTTAGTTAGGCAAAATATTATACATGAATTTGTAACCAATATGAAACGCGATTACCACTTATATGTAAGATTATTTGAAGTATGTAAATAATTTCAAGACAGATAAGGTTATAAAGAAGACAATATTCAACAAAATATTAAAAATCGTGGTAATTAAATGCAACTAATCTATTTAAAAAATAGATAATTTTTTACTTTCCACCAGAGTTTTAAAAGCTTTAGTAGTGTGTAGGTAACAAAAAAAAAAGGAGGCAACAACACGCGGTATTCCCAAGCGGTCACCCATCCAAGTACTAACCGCGCCCGATGCTGTTTGACTTCAGTGATCGGACGAGAACTGGTCTATTCAGCGTGGTATGGTCGTTGCCTCTAAATATTATCGTTAACCTTGCATTTGAATTTTAATATCTTAGTTAAATTAAAATAATTATGTTATTATAAATTGCCATATACATATTGTGCTAACCATTCACAGTTATTAACACACAAAATACACTTACAATTATTTGCCGTAATACCGGGCTTGTCCTTACAATGCAATGTCCTCATTAATATTCAGGAATTTGTGATCAAGCAACAAATTCCTGGAATTTTCGGTTAGTTTGTTACCCTGAACACCCTCACTGGTACGCTAGGAGACTCGGACGAGAGCTGGACGAGAACTGGTCTATTCAGCGTGGTATGGTCGTTGCCAAAAAATATTTTGGTTAACTTTACATTTAAATTTAGAATCTTAGTTAAATTAAATAATTATAACGAGACATCGAAAAAATTCATAATTAGAGTAGACTGTGAAATTGGGTTGGTACTTCCAACACTTCTACATAATGAAATGACACATTACTTGATGCTTGACAGTTTCATTTGGTTTCATTGTAAAAAAAGGTTATGGCATTGAAATGATACTACAACAAAAAAGAAAACAAATAATTTATTTAATATCGAAATCATAATTAATAAATAAAATTTACATATAGGTACAGAAGTTGTTCAAAATGTTGTCCATTTACATCTAAACAAATTTAACTTTCTTAATAAGCGTTTTGAAAAATTTGACAAACTTATAGTTTCAATGTCAAATAATAAATGTCATTATGTGGAAGTGGCTAAAGTACCAACCCAATTTCACAGTCTACTCTAATTATGAATTTTTTCGACGGCTCGTTATTATCAATTACATATATAACCTCTAAATTTTGTTATACGTTAACACTACTGCCAGATATCTTAAATGTATATTATGCAAGTTATGCTCAACATCTATATCCAAAACATTACACGTATGAGCTAGTGCTGGGAAAAACCGATGTATTTCAAAAACCTTCGAATGAACATAAAAACCGAATTATTATTCAAATGATTTATCACTTGTATGTTCATAGTCCTATTAAACAATACAACATCAAATTTACATATAATGAAATTATGAAGTTCTCCACTGGCCCGCGAATACTCCGGATCTAATGAAAATATTTGGTGACTTATAGGTAATCGAAATTTTCGTCCTCAAAATTCTGATCGATCAACTTTGGGAAGCCATTCAAAATACATGGGATGAAATAAGACAGGACGAAAATTAAAAAAATTTATTGTGCCTTACATTTCATCAATGCCTAATTAAGACTGCAGCAAGTTATTTTATCCAATAGTGCGTCTATAAAATATTAGACTAGTTTTTCTTTTCGTTATTTTAATTTTTATACCTTAAAAAATCTGTTAATTTTGTCTGTTAGTTGAATTTAGGTTAGGAATTTGAATTTGTTTGTTAAAGATGCATTTTAGTTACCTTAGTTAGGCAAAATATTATACATGAATTTGTAACCAATATGAAACGCGATTACCACTTATATGTAAGATTATTTGAAGTATGTAAATAATTTCAAGACAGATAAGGTTATAAAGAAGACAATATTCAACAAAATATTAAAAATCGTGGTAATTAAATGCAACTAATCTATTTAAAAAATAGATAATTTTTTACTTTCCACCAGAGTTTTAAAAGCTTTAGTAGTGTGTAGGTAACAAAAAAAAAAGGAGGCAACAACACGCGGTATTCCCAAGCGGTCACCCATCCAAGTACTAACCGCGCCCGATGCTGTTTGACTTCAGTGATCGGACGAGAACTCAACTCAACTCAACTCAACAAAATCTTTATTTACATATTACATGATTGCATACAGATATCTACATGTAGCTCTAACATTTGTGTTTATAAAATTTTCCTACATAATGTTCTATGTTTACAATTTTGTTGGGAATGTGTCTTTAATAACCCATATGTGTTTGTCGCTATTTACACGCACGCACAGATCACTGGCGCACACGAGAAACATTTTGCGTCATTTTCGCTTAATAACAGGCACTGTCACATGTTCACTAGAGGAAAAACTTCTAAAAAACCTCTAACGTTTTCGTTGTTCCACTGAAGAGACGATTCCGATTGATTTTTAATCTAGATCTAATCTGGAAAGGGCATTTGGAATATTGGCAAACGTTGATATTGATGGGGATGTTTTGCCGGAGTTTGACGCGTTTTGGTAATCTTCTTTATTAAAGGATTTTCGTGATAGATGGTCTTGTTGTAGAATTTGTTGGCGATTGTCGTAATAAAATCTTGTATCGTCTGTATTTTTGCAAGTTCGTGCAGCGTTCGTACCGATACGTATCGGTCTTTATCGAGTAAGATACGAAGGCATTTATTTTGAATGCGTTGTAGTGTGGTGAGCCTAGTTTGGGCTACATTTGCGAAGGCGGGTGCTCCGTATGTTAGGATAGGCCGTAACACCTGTTTGTATAGTAGTATTTTGTTTTCGAAGGTCGTATTTGAATTCTTGATTATTGGATAGATTTTTCTGAGAGCAGCTATAGTTCTGTTGCTGTTGTTCTCTATCTGATTTTTGTATGTCAGTCTTTTGTCTAACTGTACTCCGAGATATTTGATGTTGTCTTGAATTGGGATATGGGTGTTTTGAAACTGAAGTTGCTTTGGCAAGTGCAGAGGTCGTGTTCTTTTCGTAAATACAATGGAAGAAGATTTTGTTGGATTTACGGAAAGTTTCCATTTTGTGACGTAGTTCTGAAGATGGTGTAAGTGGTTTTGTACTTTTTGAATGGCAACTATCGGGGAAAACGAATGAGCATATATGGCTATATCATCGGCGTACAGTGCGACGTTGTTGTTGTGGAATTTTGGAATGTCTGCCGTAAATATATTGTATAAAATAGGCCCCAGCACAGAGCCTTGTGGAACTCCAGCCGTGGCCACCAGTGGATCAGATAAGGTATTATTAACCTTTACCTGATATTCTCTATTGGTAAGGTAGGAATAGATGAGTTTGACTATATGACACGGAAATCGAAATTTGATTAATTTGTAGATGAGCCCTTCTGTCCACACCCTATCGAAAGCCTTCTCCATATCCATCAGTACAAACGCGGTGTGGTTCCTTCTGTTGAAGGCATTGGTCGTGTCTGCAGAGATCCGAGAGGTTTGATGAATAGTGCTGTGCTCCGATCGAAATCCGAACTGTTCATCTGGCATTATGCTGTTAGCTTCTAAGTGGTCTTGTATCTGTTCGTGAATAATTTTTTCTGCTATTTTCGAGAGGGTGCATAGTAGAGATATGGGACGGTAGGAAGTGGGATCGGTGGGATTCTTGCCGGGCTTGGGTATCGGGATAACAATTGATTTTTTCCAGTCTTCGGGAAAATGTTGAAGCCTGAGGATGCCATTAATGATTTGTGTGATATGTATTACCGTTTTCCTGGGGATGTTTTTTAACAAAAGATTTTGAATGCTATCTGGTCCTGGGGCTTTGGTTGAGGATGTGCGCTTTATCATGGAATGGATTTGGGACGGTTTTACCAGTAAACGCTCCGCGTGGAAGGGATCGGTGGGATTTTGCAATAGAAAATGTTGGATGGTTTCTTCTATTTCATTTTCAGTGGCGTCATCGGTTTGTGGAATTCTATGTTGAACTTCGAAGGCTTTCGCCAGCGTGTTTGCTAAGTCCTTGTCTGTGGCAACAATAGTACCATCTTCCTTCTTCAAAGTATTGATGGTTGTATAGGTCGATCTTAAGTGCTTTGTAAGACGCCACAGCGAGCCGTCTTGTGGTTTCAGATTTTGTATTCTTCTGTTCCAGCTATTTCTTCGGTGTTCGGTTATTCTTTTCTTGATATGTCTAGTAAGTGTTACCGTTTCTTCGTGATATCTCATATCCCTGGTTCTTTGGAACTGTTTTCTTAAGGAGTTTCTGTTTTTGATTGCGTTTATAATGTCTGCAGGTAAAGTGTCATGAACATATCTGTCGCTTGTTTTTGTCGGAATGGCTTTCTTGACGGCTTTATTGATGTTGGATGTTAGTTTTTGCACCTCCTCTTGGAGCTTGTTTTGATTCATTATCACATTTGGGATTTTTGTGATGCGGTGAAGCTCTTCTCTATACGCACGCCAGTTTGCTTTGCCATACTCTAGATGTTTTCTCGTTGTATCTGAACGATATTCTGAGTTCAGAGCAAAGATTACTGGGAGGTGGTCAGAGGGTAGCTGTCCCGTGACAAGTTCTCCTATGTTGACAATGTTTTTGGTTATTACTAGATCAATGGTGCTAGGGGTCATGCCATTTGTAGGATAGTGTGTAGGGTTAGGGGTATTATGTAGGAATATGTTGTTCATGGTAACATACCTATGCAGAATTCTACCATTGCTGTTCACCCGGTTACAATTCCAGAAATGATGATTGGCATTAAAATCTGCGGCAATTATGACCTTTCTGGAAATGTTAAATAACCTGTCTAGACTTGCAGCTTGTATTGTTTTTTTGGGACTATTATACAATGTTGCGATGGTGGTATTGTCAGCTGTTTGGATCGCTATTGCTTCTAGGTCTTGAATATCCCTATGGAGTTCTATACGTTGAAATGGCACACCTTCTCTTACAAACATGGCCACACCTCCATGTCCATTGCGGCCGTCCTTCCTTTCGATGCGGAATCCACGTACCCGTGGATGATCTTGGTCTGAAAGTCTAGTTTCGTTGACCAGAGCCACATCTATGTTTTCGCTATGGATGAAATGTATGAATTCGCCCATTTTGTTAATGAGTCCGTTTGCATTCCACAGTACGATTTTAAGGTTCATTTTGTCTATTAAAGTCGTCTAAGGCCATTACGTACTCTACTAAGGTGTTGCAGGTTAACAGCTTAGAATGTAATTCTTTTAACTTACCAGCCAGCCAGCGGAGATTCACTATGTCATTGATTTTCTTTAGTGTGTTGGAGATGTCTTCCATATAGTTTAGATCCTCGCCGTGGCTGGAGGTATTGCTGTGTGTCTGTGGCCTGGAAAACGATGTTGACGCGTTCTGATGTGTGGAAGGGTGTTCCGCCTTTGCTTGCTCAGATGTGGTTGAATTCACTAGACTTGGAGACTTAATTATTCCCTTCGATGTTGGAGACAAACGTGGAAACTCATCTTTCCTGCTACTCCATGGGTTTTTGCTTGGCAGGGGTGCGGGTACAAACCGTTTATTTGCAGCCGCAGCTACGGCTTCCTGTCTTTCTTTTTTATGTTGCTTCTCAGCAATAAGATCTTGATATTTTACGCACTCAGTGCTGCTGGCAGGGTGATCTTTACCACAATTGCAGCACTTTGCAGGAGTCGTGGGAGGTTTTTCACACTCGAAGGATCGATGGTCGCCAGCGCATTTTACGCACCTGGTTATCTTCATAAAGCAGTTTAGTGTCGAATGGCCCCACTGCTGGCATTTCCTGCATTGTATTATTTCCTTTTTAGACACGTGCGGCTCATAGTAGACCCGCATTTGTTGAAGATAACGTGCCTTTGTCTCTAAATCTTTTCTGGTAGTACCTTTAGACACTACAATCATAAAAATGGGGTGCTTGGAATTTTTAAACTTGACTATGTTGTGAACTTTGATGTCTAGTTCCAATAATTCATTTTTGACGTCGCATTCTTCGACGTCGCTGTGAAGGCCTTTTATTACATACGCCTGTGTTTTTTCCCCACGCGGTGTGTATGTGTAAAATGGCAATGTCTCTTTGTGTAACTCTATATATTGCTTATAGTGGGACAATTCGCGGAAATAAATCAGTGTATTGTCCCCCGTGAATTGTATGTAATAATTTTTGGTTATCGCATCGATTTTAGATCGAAATTCTTTGTAATTTTTTGTAATGCGCGAAACAAAACATATTGGTGGTGGTTTCCCTTTTCTCGTATTATTTTCAGAAGTCTGAGTTTCAGGTTCTTCTCTTGTTTTAGACGCCTTTGCTTCAATTTGTTCCGCCGCTTGGGATGATGGCTCTTCCATTTGTATGTCATTTGTGGTGTCCGATAGGATACCATAGCGATTTGCAACCTCTACAGAAAAATAATCGAGAAGACCATTAGAGGTGTTCTTTTTATTTCCTTCCATGTTTGAAACCTGTGTATTATTACGATCACTTAATTTCGGTTCAGTGGATGCATCGAACCGTCCTTTAGTGTCCTCAAATTTGTTTATTTTAATTACTTTATTTTCTTGATTGTCTTTAAATTTAGTAAATGGCAAACTATCAGAGTCCGTATCATTAAATTTATTATATCCAGTCAAGCGTTTTACGCTAACCATTCAGTTATTAATACACAAAATACACTTACAATTATTTGCCGTAATACCGGGCTTGTCCTTACAATGTCCTCATTAATATTCAGAAATTTGTGATCTAGCAACAAATTCCTGGAATTACCGGTTAGTTTGTTACCCTGAACACCCTCACTGGTACTCAGTCTAATGCTATAGACCGAGCGCGCGCCGCGCACTTTCTCTCTCGCACGCTACCTACGAAAGATACTTAGGTAAAATTATTGTATGTACACACGACTATATTTTTACACAATGTAAACTACCCTACACATCAACCCTAGTGAACGCTAGGAGATTCGGACGAGAACTGGGACGAGAACTGGTCTATTCAGCGTGGTATGGTCGTTGCCTCTAAATAATATCGTTAACCTTGCATTTGAATTTTAATATCTTAGTTAAATTAAAATAATTATGATATTATAAATTGCCATATACATATTGTGCTAACCATTCACAGTTATTAACACACAAAATACACTTACAATTATTTGCCGTAATACCGGGCTTGTCCTTACAATGCAATGTCCTCATTAATATTCAGGAATTTGTGATCAAGCAACAAATTCCTGGAATTTTCGGTTAGTTTGTTACCCTGAACACCCTCACTGGTACGCTAGGAGACTCGGACGAGAGCTGGACGAGAACTGGTCTATTCAGCGTGGTATGGTCGTTGCCAAAAAATATTTTGGTTAACTTTACATTTAAATTTAGAATCTTAGTTAAATTAAATAATTATAACGAGCCATCGAAAAAATTCATAATTAGAGTAGACTGTGAAATTGGGTTGGTACTTCCAACACTTCTACATAATGAAATGACACATTACTTGATGCTTGACAGTTTCATTTGGTTTCATTGTAAAAAAAGGTTATGGCATTGAAATGATACTACAACAAAAAAGAAAACAAATAATTTATTTAATATCGAAATCATAATTAATAAATAAAATTTACATATAGGTACAGAAGTTGTTCAAAATGTTGTCCATTTACATCTAAACAAATTTAACTTTCTTAATAAGCGTTTTGAAAAATTTGACAAACTTATAGTTTCAATGTCAAATAATAAATGTCATTATGTGGAAGTGGCTAAAGTACCAACCCAATTTCACAGTCTACTCTAATTATGAATTTTTTCGACGGCTCGTTATTATCAATTACATATATAACCTCTAAATTTTGTTATACGTTAACACTACTGCCAGATATCTTAAATGTATATTATGCAAGTTATGCTCAACATCTATATCCAAAACATTACACGTATGAGCTAGTGCTGGGAAAAACCGATGTATTTCAAAAACCTTCGAATGAACATAAAAACCGAATTATTATTCAAATGATTTATCACTTGTATGTTCATAGTCCTATTAATCAATACAACATCAAATTTACATATAATGAAATTATGAAGTTCTCCACTGGCCCGCGAATACTCCGGATCTAATGAAAATATTTGGTGACTTATAGGTAATCGAAATTTTCGTCCTCAAAATTCTGATCGATCAACTTTGGGAAGCCATTCAAAATACATGGGATGAAATAAGACAGGACGAAAATTAAAAAAATTTATTGTGCCTTACATTTCATCAATGCCTAATTAAGACTTCAGCAAGTTATTTTATCCAATAGTGCGTCTATAAAATATTAGACTAGTTTTTCTTTTCGTTATTTTAATTTTTATATCTTAAAAAATCTGTTACTTTTGTCTGTTAGTTGAATTTAGGTTAGGAATTTGAATTTGTTTGTTAAAGATGCATTTTAGTTACCTTAGTTAGGCAAAATATTATACATGAATTTGTAACCAATATGAAACGCGATTACCACTTATATGTAAGATTATTTGAAGTATGTAAATAATTTCAAGACAGATAAGGTTATAAAGAAGACAATATTCAACAAAATATTAAAAATCGTGGTAATTAAATGCAACTAATCTATTTAAAAAATAGATAATTTTTTACTTTCCACCAGAGTTTTAAAAGCTTTAGTAGTGTGTAGGTAACAAAAAAAAAAGGAGGCAACAACACGCGGTATTCCCAAGCGGTCACCCATCCAAGTACTAACCGCGCCCGATGCTGTTTGACTTCAGTGATCGGACGAGAACTGGTCTATTCAGCGTGGTATGGTCGTTGCCTCTAAATATTATCGTTAACCTTGCATTTGAATTTTAATATCTTAGTTAAATTAAAATAATTTTGTTATTATAAATTGCCATATACATATTGTGCTAACCATTCACAGTTATTAACACACAAAATACACTTACAATTATTTGCCGTAATACCGGGCTTGTCCTTACAATGCAATGTCCTCATTAATATTCAGGAATTTGTGATCAAGCAACAAATTCCTGGAATTTTCGGTTAGTTTGTTACCCTGAACACCCTCACTGGTACGCTAGGAGACTCGGACGAGAGCTGGACGAGAACTGGTCTATTCAGCGTGGTATGGTCGTTGCCAAAAAATATTTTGGTTAACTTTACATTTAAATTTAGAATCTTAGTTAAATTAAATAATTATAACGAGACATCGAAAAAATTCATAATTAGAGTAGACTGTGAAATTGGGTTGGTACTTCCAACACTTCTACATAATGAAATGACACATTACTTGATGCTTGACAGTTTCATTTGGTTTCATTGTAAAAAAAGGTTATGGCATTGAAATGATACTACAACAAAAAAGAAAACAAATAATTTATTTAATATCGAAATCATAATTAATAAATAAAATTTACATATAGGTACAGAAGTTGTTCAAAATGTTGTCCATTTACATCTAAACAAATTTAACTTTCTTAATAAGCGTTTTGAAAAATTTGACAAACTTATAGTTTCAATGTCAAATAATAAATGTCATTATGTGGAAGTGGCTAAAGTACCAACCCAATTTCACAGTCTACTCTAATTATGAATTTTTTCGACGGCTCGTTATTATCAATTACATATATAACCTCTAAATTTTGTTATACGTTAACACTACTGCCAGATATCTTAAATGTATATTATGCAAGTTATGCTCAACATCTATATCCAAAACATTACACGTATGAGCTAGTGCTGGGAAAAACCGATGTATTTCAAAAACCTTCGAATGAACATAAAAACCGAATTATTATTCAAATGATTTATCACTTGTATGTTCATAGTCCTATTAAACAATACAACATCAAATTTACATATAATGAAATTATGAAGTTCTCCACTGGCCCGCGAATACTCCGGATCTAATGAAAATATTTGGTGACTTATAGGTAATCGAAATTTTCGTCCTCAAAATTCTGATCGATCAACTTTGGGAAGCCATTCAAAATACATGGGATGAAATAAGACAGGACGAAAATTAAAAAAATTTATTGTGCCTTACATTTCATCAATGCCTAATTAAGACTGCAGCAAGTTATTTTATCCAATAGTGCGTCTATAAAATATTAGACTAGTTTTTCTTTTCGTTATTTTAATTTTTATACCTTAAAAAATCTGTTAATTTTGTCTGTTAGTTGAATTTAGGTTAGGAATTTGAATTTGTTTGTTAAAGATGCATTTTAGTTACCTTAGTTAGGCAAAATATTATACATGAATTTGTAACCAATATGAAACGCGATTACCACTTATATGTAAGATTATTTGAAGTATGTAAATAATTTCAAGACAGATAAGGTTATAAAGAAGACAATATTCAACAAAATATTAAAAATCGTGGTAATTAAATGCAACTAATCTATTTAAAAAATAGATAATTTTTTACTTTCCACCAGAGTTTTAAAAGCTTTAGTAGTGTGTAGGTAACAAAAAAAAAAGGAGGCAACAACACGCGGTATTCCCAAGCGGTCACCCATCCAAGTACTAACCGCGCCCGATGCTGTTTGACTTCAGTGATCGGACGAGAACTGGTCTATTCAGCATGGTATGGTCGTTGCCTCTAAATATTATCGTTAACCTTGCATTTGAATTTTAATATCTTAGTTAAATTAAAATAATTATGTTATTATAAATTGCCATATACATATTGTGCTAACCATTCACAGTTATTAACACACAAAATACACTTACAATTATTTGCCGTAATACCGGGCTTGTCCTTACAATGCAATGTCCTCATTAATATTCAGGAATTTGTGATCAAGCAACAAATTCCTGGAATTTTCGGTTAGTTTGTTACCCTGAACACCCTCACTGGTACGCTAGGAGACTCGGACGAGAGCTGGACGAGAACTGGTCTATTCAGCGTGGTATGGTCGTTGCCAAAAAATATTTTGGTTAACTTTACATTTAAATTTAGAATCTTAGTTAAATTAAATAATTATAACGAGCCATCGAAAAAATTCATAATTAGAGTAGACTGTGAAATTGGGTTGGTACTTCCAACACTTCTACATAATGAAATGACACATTACTTGATGCTTGACAGTTTCATTTGGTTTCATTGTAAAAAAAGGTTATGGCATTGAAATGATACTACAACAAAAAAGAAAACAAATAATTTATTTAATATCGAAATCATAATTAATAAATAAAATTTACATATAGGTACAGAAGTTGTTCAAAATGTTGTCCATTTACATCTAAACAAATTTAACTTTCTTAATAAGCGTTTTGAAAAATTTGACAAACTTATAGTTTCAATGTCAAATAATAAATGTCATTATGTGGAAGTGGCTAAAGTACCAACCCAATTTCACAGTCTACTCTAATTATGAATTTTTTCGACGGCTCGTTATTATCAATTACATATATAACCTCTAAATTTTGTTATACGTTAACACTACTGCCAGATATCTTAAATGTATATTATGCAAGTTATGCTCAACATCTATATCCAAAACATTACACGTATGAGCTAGTGCTGGGAAAAACCGATGTATTTCAAAAACCTTCGAATGAACATAAAAACCGAATTATTATTCAAATGATTTATCACTTGTATGTTCATAGTCCTATTAATCAATACAACATCAAATTTACATATAATGAAATTATGAAGTTCTCCACTGGCCCGCGAATACTCCGGATCTAATGAAAATATTTGGTGACTTATAGGTAATCGAAATTTTCGTCCTCAAAATTCTGATCGATCAACTTTGGGAAGCCATTCAAAATACATGGGATGAAATAAGACAGGACGAAAATTAAAAAAATTTATTGTGCCTTACATTTCATCAATGCCTAATTAAGACTTCAGCAAGTTATTTTATCCAATAGTGCGTCTATAAAATATTAGACTAGTTTTTCTTTTCGTTATTTTAATTTTTATATCTTAAAAAATCTGTTAATTTTGTCTGTTAGTTGAATTTAGGTTAGGAATTTGAATTTGTTTGTTAAAGATGCATTTTAGTTACCTTAGTTAGGCAAAATATTATACATGAATTTGTAACCAATATGAAACGCGATTACCACTTATATGTAAGATTATTTGAAGTATGTAAATAATTTCAAGACAGATAAGGTTATAAAGAAGACAATATTCAACAAAATATTAAAAATCGTGGTAATTAAATGCAACTAATCTATTTAAAAAATAGATAATTTTTTACTTTCCACCAGAGTTTTAAAAGCTTTAGTAGTGTGTAGGTAACAAAAAAAAAAGGAGGCAACAACACGCGGTATTCCCAAGCGGTCACCCATCCAAGTACTAACCGCGCCCGATGCTGTTTGACTTCAGTGATCGGACGAGAACTGGTCTATTCAGCATGGTATGGTCGTTGCCTCTAAATATTATCGTTAACCTTGCATTTGAATTTTAATATCTTAGTTAAATTAAAATAATTATGTTATTATAAATTGCCATATACATATTGTGCTAACCATTCACAGTTATTAACACACAAAATACACTTACAATTATTTGCCGTAATACCGGGCTTGTCCTTACAATGCAATGTCCTCATTAATATTCAGGAATTTGTGATCAAGCAACAAATTCCTGGAATTTTCGGTTAGTTTGTTACCCTGAACACCCTCACTGGTACGCTAGGAGACTCGGACGAGAGCTGGACGAGAACTGGTCTATTCAGCGTGGTATGGTCGTTGCCAAAAAATATTTTGGTTAACTTTACATTTAAATTTAGAATCTTAGTTAAATTAAATAATTATAACGAGACATCGAAAAAATTCATAATTAGAGTAGACTGTGAAATTGGGTTGGTACTTCCAACACTTCTACATAATGAAATGACACATTACTTGATGCTTGACAGTTTCATTTGGTTTCATTGTAAAAAAAGGTTATGGCATTGAAATGATACTACAACAAAAAAGAAAACAAATAATTTATTTAATATCGAAATCATAATTAATAAATAAAATTTACATATAGGTACAGAAGTTGTTCAAAATGTTGTCCATTTACATCTAAACAAATTTAACTTTCTTAATAAGCGTTTTGAAAAATTTGACAAACTTATAGTTTCAATGTCAAATAATAAATGTCATTATGTGGAAGTGGCTAAAGTACCAACCCAATTTCACAGTCTACTCTAATTATGAATTTTTTCGACGGCTCGTTATTATCAATTACATATATAACCTCTAAATTTTGTTATACGTTAACACTACTGCCAGATATCTTAAATGTATATTATGCAAGTTATGCTCAACATCTATATCCAAAACATTACACGTATGAGCTAGTGCTGGGAAAAACCGATGTATTTCAAAAACCTTCGAATGAACATAAAAACCGAATTATTATTCAAATGATTTATCACTTGTATGTTCATAGTCCTATTAAACAATACAACATCAAATTTACATATAATGAAATTATGAAGTTCTCCACTGGCCCGCGAATACTCCGGATCTAATGAAAATATTTGGTGACTTATAGGTAATCGAAATTTTCGTCCTCAAAATTCTGATCGATCAACTTTGGGAAGCCATTCAAAATACATGGGATGAAATAAGACAGGACGAAAATTAAAAAAATTTATTGTGCCTTACATTTCATCAATGCCTAATTAAGACTGCAGCAAGTTATTTTATCCAATAGTGCGTCTATAAAATATTAGACTAGTTTTTCTTTTCGTTATTTTAATTTTTATACCTTAAAAAATCTGTTAATTTTGTCTGTTAGTTGAATTTAGGTTAGGAATTTGAATTTGTTTGTTAAAGATGCATTTTAGTTACCTTAGTTAGGCAAAATATTATACATGAATTTGTAACCAATATGAAACGCGATTACCACTTATATGTAAGATTATTTGAAGTATGTAAATAATTTCAAGACAGATAAGGTTATAAAGAAGACAATATTCAACAAAATATTAAAAATCGTGGTAGTTAAATGCAACTAATCTATTTAAAAAATAGATAATTTTTTACTTTCCACCAGAGTTTTAAAAGCTTTAGTAGTGTGTAGGTAACAAAAAAAAAAGGAGGCAACAACACGCGGTATTCCCAAGCGGTCACCCATCCAAGTACTAACCGCGCCCGATGCTGTTTGACTTCAGTGATCGGACGAGAACTCAACTCAACTCAACTCAACAAAATCTTTATTTACATATTACATGATTGCATACAGATATCTACATGTAGCTCTAACATTTGTGTTTATAAAATTTTCCTACATAATGTTCTATGTTTACAATTTTGTTGGGAATGTGTCTTTAATAACCCATATGTGTTTGTCGCTATTTACACGCACGCACAGATCACTGGCGCACACGAGAAACATTTTGCGTCATTTTCGCTTAATAACAGGCACTGTCACATGTTCACTAGAGGAAAAACTTCTAAAAAACCTCTAACGTTTTCGTTGTTCCACTGAAGAGACGATTCCGATTGATTTTTAATCTAGATCTAATCTGGAAAGGGCATTTGGAATATTGGCAAACGTTGATATTGATGGGGATGTTTTGCCGGAGTTTGACGCGTTTTGGTAATCTTCTTTATTAAAGGATTTTCGTGATAGATGGTCTTGTTGTAGAATTTGTTGGCGATTGTCGTAATAAAATCTTGTATCGTCTGTATTTTTGCAAGTTCGTGCAGCGTTCGTACCGATACGTATCGGTCTTTATCGAGTAAGATACGAAGGCATTTATTTTGAATGCGTTGTAGTGTGGTGAGCCTAGTTTGGGCTACATTTGCGAAGGCGGGTGCTCCGTATGTTAGGATAGGCCGTAACACCTGTTTGTATAGTAGTATTTTGTTTTCGAAGGTCGTATTTGAATTCTTGATTATTGGATAGATTTTTCTGAGAGCAGCTATAGTTCTGTTGCTGTTGTTCTCTATCTGATTTTTGTATGTCAGTCTTTTGTCTAACTGTACTCCGAGATATTTGATGTTGTCTTGAATTGGGATATGGGTGTTTTGAAACTGAAGTTGCTTTGGCAAGTGCAGAGGTCGTGTTCTTTTCGTAAATACAATGGAAGAAGATTTTGTTGGATTTACGGAAAGTTTCCATTTTGTGACGTAGTTCTGAAGATGGTGTAAGTGGTTTTGTACTTTTTGAATGGCAACTATCGGGGAAAACGAATGAGCATATATGGCTATATCATCGGCGTACAGTGCGACGTTGTTGTTGTGGAATTTTGGAATGTCTGCCGTAAATATATTGTATAAAATAGGCCCCAGCACAGAGCCTTGTGGAACTCCAGCCGTGGCCACCAGTGGATCAGATAAGGTATTATTAACCTTTACCTGATATTCTCTATTGGTAAGGTAGGAATAGATGAGTTTGACTATATGACACGGAAATCGAAATTTGATTAATTTGTAGATGAGCCCTTCTGTCCACACCCTATCGAAAGCCTTCTCCATATCCATCAGTACAAACGCGGTGTGGTTCCTTCTGTTGAAGGCATTGGTCGTGTCTGCAGAGATCCGAGCGGTTTGATGAATAGTGCTGTGCTCCGATCGAAATCCGAACTGTTCATCTGGCATTATGCTGTTAGCTTCTAAGTGGTCTTGTATCTGTTCGTGAATGATTTTTTCTGCTATTTTCGAGAGGGTGCATAGTAGAGATATGGGACGGTAGGAAGTGGGATCGGTGGGATTCTTGCCGGGCTTGGGTATCGGGATAACAATTGATTTTTTCCAGTCTTCGGGAAAATGTTGAAGCCTGAGGATGCCATTAATGATTTGTGTGATATGTATTACCGTTTTCCTGGGGATGTTTTTTAACAAAAGATTTTGAATGCTATCTGGTCCTGGGGCTTTGGTTGAGGATGTGCGCTTTATCATGGAATGGATTTGGGACGGTTTTACCAGTAAACGCTCCGCGTGGAAGGGATCGGTGGGATTTTGCAATAGAAAATGTTGGATGGTTTCTTCTATTTCATTTTCAGTGGCGTCATCGGTTTGTGGAATTCTATGTTGAACTTCGAAGGCTTTCGCCAGCGTGTTTGCTAAGTCCTTGTCTGTGGCAACAATAGTACCATCTTCCTTCTTCAAAGTATTGATGGTTGTATAGGTCGATCTTAAGTGCTTTGTAAGACGCCACAGCGAGCCGTCTTGTGGTTTCAGATTTTGTATTCTTCTGTTCCAGCTATTTCTTCGGTGTTCGGTTATTCTTTTCTTGATATGTCTAGTAAGTGTTACCGTTTCTTCGTGATATCTCATATCCCTGGTTCTTTGGAACTGTTTTCTTAAGGAGTTTCTGTTTTTGATTGCGTTTATAATGTCTGCAGGTAAAGTGTCATGAACATATCTGTCGCTTGTTTTTGTCGGAATGGCTTTCTTGACGGCTTTATTGATGTTGGATGTTAGTTTTTGCACCTCCTCTTGGAGCTTGTTTTGATTCATTATCACATTTGGGATTTTTGTGATGCGGTGAAGCTCTTCTCTATACGCACGCCAGTTTGCTTTGCCATACTCTAGATGTTTTCTCGTTGTATCTGAACGATATTCTGAGTTCAGAGCAAAGATTACTGGGAGGTGGTCAGAGGGTAGCTGTCCCGTGACAAGTTCTCCTATGTTGACAATGTTTTTGGTTATTACTAGATCAATGGTGCTAGGGGTCATGCCATTTGTAGGATAGTGTGTAGGGTTAGGGGTATTATGTAGGAATATGTTGTTCATGGTAACATACCTATGCAGAATTCTACCATTGCTGTTCACCCGGTTACAATTCCAGAAATGATGATTGGCATTAAAATCTGCGGCAATTATGACCTTTCTGGAAATGTTAAATAACCTGTCTAGACTTGCAGCTTGTATTGTTTTTTTGGGACTATTATACAATGTTGCGATGGTGGTATTGTCAGCTGTTTGGATCGCTATTGCTTCTAGGTCTTGAATATCCCTATGGAGTTCTATACGTTGAAATGGCACACCTTCTCTTACAAACATGGCCACACCTCCATGTCCATTGCGGCCGTCCTTCCTTTCGATGCGGAATCCACGTACCCGTGGATGATCTTGGTCTGAAAGTCTAGTTTCGTTGACCAGAGCCACATCTATGTTTTCGCTATGGATGAAATGTATGAATTCGCCCATTTTGTTAATGAGTCCGTTTGCATTCCACAGTACGATTTTAAGGTTCATTTTGTCTATTAAAGTCGTCTAAGGCCATTACGTACTCTACTAAGGTGTTGCAGGTTAACAGCTTAGAATGTAATTCTTTTAACTTACCAGCCAGCCAGCGGAGGTTCACTATGTCATTGATTTTCTTTAGTGTGTTGGAGATGTCTTCCATATAGTTTAGATCCTCGCCGTGGCTGGAGGTATTGCTGTGTGTCTGTGGCCTGGAAAACGATGTTGACGCGTTCTGATGTGTGGAAGGGTGTTCCGCCTTTGCTTGCTCAGATGTGGTTGAATTCACTAGACTTGGAGACTTAATTATTCCCTTCGATGTTGGAGACAAACGTGGAAACTCATCTTTCCTGCTACTCCATGGGTTTTTGCTTGGCAGGGGTGCGGGTACAAACCGTTTATTTGCAGCCGCAGCTACGGCTTCCTGTCTTTCTTTTTTATGTTGCTTCTCAGCAATAAGATCTTGATATTTTACGCACTCAGTGCTGCTGGCAGGGTGATCTTTACCACAATTGCAGCACTTTGCAGGAGTCGTGGGAGGTTTTTCACACTCGAAGGATCGATGGTCGCCAGCGCATTTTACGCACCTGGTTATCTTCATAAAGCAGTTTAGTGTCGAATGGCCCCACTGCTGGCATTTCCTGCATTGTATTATTTCCTTTTTAGACACGTGCGGCTCATAGTAGACCCGCATTTGTTGAAGATAACGTGCCTTTGTCTCTAAATCTTTTCTGGTAGTACCTTTAGACACTACAATCATAAAAATGGGGTGCTTGGAATTTTTAAACTTGACTATGTTGTGAACTTTGATGTCTAGTTCCAATAATTCATTTTTGACGTCGCATTCTTCGACGTCGCTGTGAAGGCCTTTTATTACATACGCCTGTGTTTTTTCCCCACGCGGTGTGTATGTGTAAAATGGCAATGTCTCTTTGTGTAACTCTATATATTGCTTATAGTGGGACAATTCGCGGAAATAAATCAGTGTATTGTCCCCCGTGAATTGTATGTAATAATTTTTGGTTATCGCATCGATTTTAGATCGAAATTCTTTGTAATTTTTTGTAATGCGCGAAACAAAACATATTGGTGGTGGTTTCCCTTTTCTCGTATTATTTTCAGAAGTCTGAGTTTCAGGTTCTTCTCTTGTTTTAGACGCCTTTGCTTCAATTTGTTCCGCCGCTTGGGATGATGGCTCTTCCATTTGTATGTCATTTGTGGTGTCCGATAGGATACCATAGCGATTTGCAACCTCTACAGAAAAATAATCGAGAAGACCATTAGAGGTGTTCTTTTTATTTCCTTCCATGTTTGAAACCTGTGTATTATTACGATCACTTAATTTCGGTTCAGTGGATGCATCGAACCGTCCTTTAGTGTCCTCAAATTTGTTTATTTTAATTACTTTATTTTCTTGATTGTCTTTAAATTTAGTAAATGGCAAACTATCAGAGTCCGTATCATTAAATTTATTATAACCAGTCAAGCGTTTTACGCTAACCATTCAGTTATTAATACACAAAATACACTTACAATTATTTGCCGTAATACCGGGCTTGTCCTTACAATGTCCTCATTAATATTCAGAAATTTGTGATCTAGCAACAAATTCCTGGAATTACCGGTTAGTTTGTTACCCTGAACACCCTCACTGGTACTCAGTCTAATGCTATAGACCGAGCGCGCGCCGCGCACTTTCTCTCTCGCACGCTACCTACGAAAGATACTTAGGTAAAATTATTGTATGTACACACGACTATATTTTTACACAATGTAAACTACCCTACACATCAACCCTAGTGAACGCTAGGAGATTCGGACGAGAACTGGACGAGAACTGGTCTATTCAGCGTGGTATGGTCGTTGCCTCCAAATAATATCGTTAACCTTGCATTTGAATTTTAATATCTTAGTTAAATTAAAATAATTATGATATTATAAATTGCCATATACATATTGTGCTAACCATTCACAGTTATTAACACACAAAATACACTTACAATTATTTGCCGTAATACCGGGCTTGTCCTTACAATGCAATGTCCTCATTAATATTCAGGAATTTGTGATCAAGCAACAAATTCCTGGAATTTTCGGTTAGTTTGTTACCCTGAACACCCTCACTGGTACGCTAGGAGACTCGGACGAGAGCTGGACGAGAACTGGTCTATTCAGCGTGGTATGGTCGTTGCCAAAAAATATTTTGGTTAACTTTACATTTAAATTTAGAATCTTAGTTAAATTAAATAATTATAACGAGCCATCGAAAAAATTCATAATTAGAGTAGACTGTGAAATTGGGTTGGTACTTCCAACACTTCTACATAATGAAATGACACATTACTTGATGCTTGACAGTTTCATTTGGTTTCATTGTAAAAAAAGGTTATGGCATTGAAATGATACTACAACAAAAAAGAAAACAAATAATTTATTTAATATCGAAATCATAATTAATAAATAAAATTTACATATAGGTACAGAAGTTGTTCAAAATGTTGTCCATTTACATCTAAACAAATTTAACTTTCTTAATAAGCGTTTTGAAAAATTTGACAAACTTATAGTTTCAATGTCAAATAATAAATGTCATTATGTGGAAGTGGCTAAAGTACCAACCCAATTTCACAGTCTACTCTAATTATGAATTTTTTCGACGGCTCGTTATTATCAATTACATATATAACCTCTAAATTTTGTTATACGTTAACACTACTGCCAGATATCTTAAATGTATATTATGCAAGTTATGCTCAACATCTATATCCAAAACATTACACGTATGAGCTAGTGCTGGGAAAAACCGATGTATTTCAAAAACCTTCGAATGAACATAAAAACCGAATTATTATTCAAATGATTTATCACTTGTATGTTCATAGTCCTATTAATCAATACAACATCAAATTTACATATAATGAAATTATGAAGTTCTCCACTGGCCCGCGAATACTCCGGATCTAATGAAAATATTTGGTGACTTATAGGTAATCGAAATTTTCGTCCTCAAAATTCTGATCGATCAACTTTGGGAAGCCATTCAAAATACATGGGATGAAATAAGACAGGACGAAAATTAAAAAAATTTATTGTGCCTTACATTTCATCAATGCCTAATTAAGACTTCAGCAAGTTATTTTATCCAATAGTGCGTCTATAAAATATTAGACTAGTTTTTCTTTTCGTTATTTTAATTTTTATATCTTAAAAAATCTGTTAATTTTGTCTGTTAGTTGAATTTAGGTTAGGAATTTGAATTTGTTTGTTAAAGATGCATTTTAGTTACCTTAGTTAGGCAAAATATTATACATGAATTTGTAACCAATATGAAACGCGATTACCACTTATATGTAAGATTATTTGAAGTATGTAAATAATTTCAAGACAGATAAGGTTATAAAGAAGACAATATTCAACAAAATATTAAAAATCGTGGTAATTAAATGCAACTAATCTATTTAAAAAATAGATAATTTTTTACTTTCCACCAGAGTTTTAAAAGCTTTAGTAGTGTGTAGGTAACAAAAAAAAAAGGAGGCAACAACACGCGGTATTCCCAAGCGGTCACCCATCCAAGTACTAACCGCGCCCGATGCTGTTTGACTTCAGTGATCGGACGAGAACTGGTCTATTCAGCGTGTTATGGTCGTTGCCTCTAAATATTATCGTTAACCTTGCATTTGAATTTTAATATCTTAGTTAAATTAAAATAATTATGTTATTATAAATTGCCATATACATATTGTGCTAACCATTCACAGTTATTAACACACAAAATACACTTACAATTATTTGCCGTAATACCGGGCTTGTCCTTACAATGCAATGTCCTCATTAATATTCAGGAATTTGTGATCAAGCAACAAATTCCTGGAATTTTCGGTTAGTTTGTTACCCTGAACACCCTCACTGGTACGCTAGGAGACTCGGACGAGAGCTGGACGAGAACTGGTCTATTCAGCGTGGTATGGTCGTTGCCAAAAAATATTTTGGTTAACTTTACATTTAAATTTAGAATCTTAGTTAAATTAAATAATTATAACGAGACATCGAAAAAATTCATAATTAGAGTAGACTGTGAAATTGGGTTGGTACTTCCAACACTTCTACATAATGAAATGACACATTACTTGATGCTTGACAGTTTCATTTGGTTTCATTGTAAAAAAAGGTTATGGCATTGAAATGATACTACAACAAAAAAGAAAACAAATAATTTATTTAATATCGAAATCATAATTAATAAATAAAATTTACATATAGGTACAGAAGTTGTTCAAAATGTTGTCCATTTACATCTAAACAAATTTAACTTTCTTAATAAGCGTTTTGAAAAATTTGACAAACTTATAGTTTCAATGTCAAATAATAAATGTCATTATGTGGAAGTGGCTAAAGTACCAACCCAATTTCACAGTCTACTCTAATTATGAATTTTTTCGACGGCTCGTTATTATCAATTACATATATAACCTCTAAATTTTGTTATACGTTAACACTACTGCCAGATATCTTAAATGTATATTATGCAAGTTATGCTCAACATCTATATCCAAAACATTACACGTATGAGCTAGTGCTGGGAAAAACCGATGTATTTCAAAAACCTTCGAATGAACATAAAAACCGAATTATTATTCAAATGATTTATCACTTGTATGTTCATAGTCCTATTAAACAATACAACATCAAATTTACATATAATGAAATTATGAAGTTCTCCACTGGCCCGCGAATACTCCGGATCTAATGAAAATATTTGGTGACTTATAATTAATCGAAATTTTCGTCCTCAAAATTCTGATCGATCAACTTTGGGAAGCCATTCAAAATACATGGGATGAAATAAGACAGGACGAAAATTAAAAAAATTTATTGTGCCTTACATTTCATCAATGCCTAATTAAGACTGCAGCAAGTTATTTTATCCAATAGTGCGTCTATAAAATATTAGACTAGTTTTTCTTTTCGTTATTTTAATTTTTATACCTTAAAAAATCTGTTAATTTTGTCTGTTAGTTGAATTTAGGTTAGGAATTTGAATTTGTTTGTTAAAGATGCATTTTAGTTACCTTAGTTAGGCAAAATATTATACATGAATTTGTAACCAATATGAAACGCGATTACCACTTATATGTAAGATTATTTGAAGTATGTAAATAATTTCAAGACAGATAAGGTTATAAAGAAGACAATATTCAACAAAATATTAAAAATCGTGGTAATTAAATGCAACTAATCTATTTAAAAAATAGATAATTTTTTACTTTCCACCAGAGTTTTAAAAGCTTTAGTAGTGTGTAGGTAACAAAAAAAAAAGGAGGCAACAACACGCGGTATTCCCAAGCGGTCACCCATCCAAGTACTAACCGCGCCCGATGCTGTTTGACTTCAGTGATCGGACGAGAACTCAACTCAACTCAACTCAACAAAATCTTTATTTACATATTACATAATTGCATACAGATATCTACATGTAGCTCTAACATTTGTGTTTATAAAATTTTCCTACATAATATTCTATGTTTACAATTTTGTTGGGAATGTGTCTTTAATAACCCATATGTGTTTGTCGCTATTTACACGCACGCACAGATCACTGGCGCACACGAGAAACATTTTGCGTCATTTTCGCTTAATAACAGGCACTGTCACATGTTCACTAGAGGAAAAACTTCTAAAAAACCTCTAACGTTTTCGTTGTTCCACTGAAGAGACGATTCCGATTGATTTTTAATCTAGATCTAATCTGGAAAGGGCATTTGGAATATTGGCAAACGTTGATATTGATGGGGATGTTTTGCCGGAGTTTGACGCGTTTTGGTAATTTTCTTTATTAAAGGATTTTCGTGATAGATGGTCTTGTTGTAGAATTTGTTGGCGATTGTCGTAATAAAATCTTGTATCGTCTGTATTTTTGCAAGTTCGTGCAGCGTTCGTACCGATACGTATCGGTCTTTATCGAGTAAGATACGAAGGCATTTATTTTGAATGCGTTGTAGTGTGGTGAGCCTAGTTTGGGCTACATTTGCGAAGGCGGGTGCTCCGTATGTTAGGATAGGCCGTAACACCTGTTTGTATAGTAGTATTTTGTTTTCGAAGGTCGTATTTGAATTCTTGATTATTGGATAGATTTTTCTGAGAGCAGCTATAGTTCTGTTGCTGTTGTTCTCTATCTGATTTTTGTATGTCAGTCTTTTGTCTAACTGTACTCCGAGATATTTGATGTTGTCTTGAATTGGGATATGGGTGTTTTGAAACTGAAGTTGCTTTGGCAAGTGCAGAGGTCGTGTTCTTTTCGTAAATACAATGGAAGAAGATTTTGTTGGATTTACGGAAAGTTTCCATTTTGTGACGTAGTTCTGAAGATGGTGTAAGTGGTTTTGTACTTTTTGAATGGCAACTATCGGGGAAAACGAATGAGCATATATGGCTATATCATCGGCGTACAGTGCGACGTTGTTGTTGTGGAATTTTGGAATGTCTGCCGTAAATATATTGTATAAAATAGGCCCCAGCACAGAGCCTTGTGGAACTCCAGCCGTGGCCACCAGTGGATCAGATAAGGTATTATTAACCTTTACCTGATATTCTCTATTGGTAAGGTAGGAATAGATGAGTTTGACTATATGACACGGAAATCGAAATTTGATTAATTTGTAGATGAGCCCTTCTGTCCACACCCTATCGAAAGCCTTCTCCATATCCATCAGTACAAACGCGGTGTGGTTCCTTCTGTTGAAGGCATTGGTCGTGTCTGCAGAGATCCGAGCGGTTTGATGAATAGTGCTGTGCTCCGATCGAAATCCGAACTGTTCATCTGGCATTATGCTGTTAGCTTCTAAGTGGTCTTGTATCTGTTCGTGAATGATTTTTTCTGCTATTTTCGAGAGGGTGCATAGTAGAGATATGGGACGGTAGGAAGTGGGATCGGTGGGATTCTTGCCGGGCTTGGGTATCGGGATAACAATTGATTTTTTCCAGTCTTCAGGAAAATGTTGAAGCCTGAGGATGCCATTAATGATTTGTGTGATATGTATTACCGTTTTCCTGGGGATGTTTTTTAACAAAAGATTTTGAATACTATCTGGTCCTGGGGCTTTGGTTGAGGATGTGCGCTTTATCATGGAATGGATTTGGGACGGTTTTACCAGTAAACGCTCCGCGTGGAAGGGATCGGTGGGATTTTGCAATAGAAAATGTTGGATGGTTTCTTCTATTTCATTTTCAGTGGCGTCATCGGTTTGTGGAATTCTATGTTGAACTTCGAAGGCTTTCGCCAGCGTGTTTGCTAAGTCCTTGTCTGTGGCAACAATGGTACCATCTTCCTTCTTCAAAGTATTGATGGTTGTATAGGTCGATCTTAAGTGCTTTGTAAGACGCCACAGCGAGCCGTCTTGTGGTTTCAGATTTTGTATTCTTCTGTTCCAGCTATTTCTTCGGTGTTCGGTTATTCTTTTCTTGATATGTCTAGTAAGTGTTACCGTTTCTTCGTGATATCGCATATCCCTGGTTCTTTGGAACTGTTTTCTTAAGGAGTTTCTGTTTTTGATTGCGTTTATAATGTCTGCAGGTAAAGTGTCATGAACATATGCGCTGTCGCTTGTTTTTGTCGGAATGGCTTTCTTGACGGCTTTATTGATGTTGGATGTTAGTTTTTGCACCTCCTCTTGGAGCTTGTTTTGATTCATTATCACATTTGGGATTTTTGTGATGCGGTGAAGCTCTTCTCTATACGCACGCCAGTTTGCTTTGCCATACTCTAGATGTTTTCTCGTTGTATCTGAACGATATTCTGAGTTCAGAGCAAAGATTACTGGGAGGTGGTCAGAGGGTAGCTGTCCCGTGACAAGTTCTCCTATGTTGACAATGTTTTTGGTTATTACTAGATCAATGGTGCTAGGGGTCATGCCATTTGTAGGATAGTGTGTAGGGTTAGGGGTATTATGTAGGAATATGTTGTTCATGGTAACATACCTATGCAGAATTTTACCATTGCTGTTCACCCGGTTACAATTCCAGAAATGATGATTGGCATTAAAATCTGCGGCAATTATGACCTTTCTGGAAATGTTAAATAACCTGTCTAGACTTGCAGCTTGTATTGTTTTTTTGGGACTATTATATAATGTTGCGATGGTGGTATTGTCAGCTGTTTGGATCGCTATTGCTTCTAGGTCTTGAATATCCCTATGGAGTTCTATGCGTTGAAATGGCACACCTTCTCTTATAAACATGGCCACACCTCCATGTCCATTGCGGCCGTCCTTCCTTTCGATGCGAAATCCACGTACCCGTGGATGATCTTGGTCCCAAAGTCTAGTTTCGTTGACCAGAGCCACATCTATGTTTTCGCTATGGATAAAATGTATAAATTCGCCCATTTTGTTAATGAGTCCATTTGCATTCCACAGTACGATTTTAAGGTTCATTTTGTCTATTAAAGTCGTCTAAGGCCATTACGTACTCTACTAGGTTGTTGCAGGTTAACAGCTTAGAATGTAATTCTTTTAACTTACCAGCCAGCCAGCGGAGATTCACTATGTCGTTGATTTTCTTTAGTGTGCTGGAGATGTCTTCCATATAGTTTAGATCCTCGCCGTGGCTGGAGGTATTGCTGTGTGCCTGTGGCCTGGAAAACAATGTTGACGCGTTCTGATGTGTGGAAGAGTGTTCCGCCTTTGGTTGCTCAGATGTAGTTGAATTCACTTGACTTGGAGACTTAATTATTCCCTTCGATGTTGGAGACAAACGTGGAAATTCATCTTTCCTGCTACTCCATGGGTTTTTGCTTGGCAGGGGTGCTGGTACAAACCGTTTATTAGCAGCAGCAACTACGGCTTCCTGCCTTTCTTTTTTATGTTGCTTCTCAGCAATAAGATCTTGATATTTTACGCACTCAGTGCTGCTGGCAGGGTGATCTTTACCGCAATTGCAGCACTTTGCAGGAGTTGTGGGAGGTTTTTCACACTCGAAGGATCGATGATCGCCAGCGCATTTTACACACCTGGTTATCTTCATGAAGCAGTTTAGTGTCGAATGGCCCCACTGCTGGCATTTCCTGCATTGGATTATTTCCTTTTTGGAAACGTGCTGCTCATAGTAGACCCGCATTTGTTGAAGATAACGAGCCTTTGTCTCTAAATCTTTTCTGGTAGTACCTTTAGACACTACAACCATAAAAATGGGGTGCTTGGAATTTTTAAACTTGACTATGTTGTGAACTTTGATGTCTAGTTCCAATAATTCATTTTTTACGTCACCTTCTTCGACGTCGCTATGTAGGCCTTTTATGACATATGCCTGTGTTTTTTCACCACGCGGTGTGTATGTGTAAAATGGCAATGTCTCTTTGTGTAACTCTATATATTTCTTATAGTGAGACAATTCGCGGAAATAAATCAATGTATTGTCCCCCGTGAATTGTATGTAATAATTTTTGGTTATCGCATCGATTTTAGATCGAAATTCTTTGTAATTTTTTGTAATTCGCGAAACAAAACATATTGGTGGTGGTTTCCCTTTTCTCGTATTATTTTCAGAAGACTGAGTTTCAGTTTCTTCTCTTGTTTCAGAAGCCTTTGCCTGAATTTGTTCCGCCGCTTGGGATGACGGCTCTCCCATTTGTATGTCGCTTGTGGTATCAGACAGGATACCATAGCGATTTGCAACCTCTACAGAAAAATAATCGAGAAGACCATTAGAGGTGTTCTTTTTATTTCCTTCCATGTTTGAAACCTGCGTATTATTGCGATCACTTAATTTCGGTTCAGTGGATGCATCGAACCGTCCTTTAGTGTCCTCAAATTTGTTGATTTTAATTATTTTATTTTCTTGATTGTCTTTAATTTTAGTAAATAGCAAACTATCGGAGTCCGTATCATTGAATTTATTATATCCAGTCAAGCGTTTTACGCTAACCATTCACAGTTATTAATACCTAAATTCACTTACAATTATTTGCCGTAATACCGGGCTTGTCCTTACAATGTCCTCATTAATATTCAGGAATTTGTGATCAAGCAACAAATTCCTGGAATTATCGGTTAGTTTGTTACACTGAACACCCTCACTGGTACTCGGTCTAATGCTATAGACCGAGCGCGCGCCGCGCACTTTCTCTCTCGCACGCTGCCTACGAAAGAGACTCAGGTAAAATTATTATATGTACACACGACTATATTTTTAAAGAACGTAAACTACCCTGCACATCAACCCTAGTGAACGCTAGGAGAGTCGGACGTGAACTGGACGAGAACTGGTCTATTCAGCGTGGTATGGTCGTTGCCTCTAAATAATATCGTTAACCTTGCATTTGAATTTTAATATCTTAGTTAAATTAAAATAATTATGATATTATAAATTGCCATATACATATTGTGCTAACCATTCACAGTTATTAACACACAAAATACACTTACAATTATTTGCCGTAATACCGGGCTTGTCCTTACAATGCAATGTCCTCATTAATATTCAGGAATTTGTGATCAAGCAACAAATTCCTGGAATTTTCGGTTAGTTTGTTACCCTGAACACCCTCACTGGTACGCTAGGAGACTCGGACGAGAGCTGGACGAGAACTGGTCTATTCAGCGTGGTATGGTCGTTGCCAAAAAATATTTTGGTTAACTTTACATTTAAATTTAGAATCTTAGTTAAATTAAATAATTATAACGAGCCATCGAAAAAATTCATAATTAGAGTAGACTGTGAAATTGGGTTGGTACTTCCAACACTTCTACATAATGAAATGACACATTACTTGATGCTTGACAGTTTCATTTGGTTTCATTGTAAAAAAAGGTTATGGCATTGAAATGATACTACAACAAAAAAGAAAACAAATAATTTATTTAATATCGAAATCATAATTAATAAATAAAATTTACATATAGGTACAGAAGTTGTTCAAAATGTTGTCCATTTACATCTAAACAAATTTAACTTTCTTAATAAGCGTTTTGAAAAATTTGACAAACTTATAGTTTCAATGTCAAATAATAAATGTCATTATGTGGAAGTGGCTAAAGTACCAACCCAATTTCACAGTCTACTCTAATTATGAATTTTTTCGACGGCTCGTTATTATCAATTACATATATAACCTCTAAATTTTGTTATACGTTAACACTACTGCCAGATATCTTAAATGTATATTATGCAAGTTATGCTCAACATCTATATCCAAAACATTACACGTATGAGCTAGTGCTGGGAAAAACCGATGTATTTCAAAAACCTTCGAATGAACATAAAAACCGAATTATTATTCAAATGATTTATCACTTGTATGTTCATAGTCCTATTAAACAATACAACATCAAATTTACATATAATGAAATTATGAAGTTCTCCACTGGCCCGCGAATACTCCGGATCTAATGAAAATATTTGGTGACTTATAGGTAATCGAAATTTTCGTCCTCAAAATTCTGATCGATCAACTTTGGGAAGCCATTCAAAATACATGGGATGAAATAAGACAGGACGAAAATTAAAAAAATTTATTGTGCCTTACATTTCATCAATGCCTAATTAAGACTTCAGCAAGTTATTTTATCCAATAGTGCGTCTATAAAATATTAGACTAGTTTTTCTTTTCGTTATTTTAATTTTTATATCTTAAAAAATCTGTTAATTTTGTCTGTTAGTTGAATTTAGGTTAGGAATTTGAATTTGTTTGTTAAAGATGCATTTTAGTTACCTTAGTTAGGCAAAATATTATACATGAATTTGTAACCAATATGAAACGCGATTACCACTTATATGTAAGATTATTTGAAGTATGTAAATAATTTCAAGACAGATAAGGTTATAAAGAAGACAATATTCAACAAAATATTAAAAATCGTGGTAATTAAATGCAACTAATCTATTTAAAAAATAGATAATTTTTTACTTTCCACCAGAGTTTTAAAAGCTTTAGTAGTGTGTAGGTAACAAAAAAAAAAGGAGGCAACAACACGCGGTATTCCCAAGCGGTCACCCATCCAAGTACTAACCGCGCCCGATGCTGTTTGACTTCAGTGATCGGACGAGAACTGGTCTATTCAGCGTGGTATGGTCGTTGCCTCTAAATATTATCGTTAACCTTGCATTTGAATTTTAATATCTTAGTTAAATTAAAATAATTATGTTATTATAAATTGCCATATACATATTGTGCTAACCATTCACAGTTATTAACACACAAAATACACTTACAATTATTTGCCGTAATACCGGGCTTGTCCTTACAATGCAATGTCCTCATTAATATTCAGGAATTTGTGATCAAGCAACAAATTCCTGGAATTTTCGGTTAGTTTGTTACCCTGAACACCCTCACTGGTACGCTAGGAGACTCGGACGAGAGCTGGACGAGAACTGGTCTATTCAGCGTGGTATGGTCGTTGCCAAAAAATATTTTGGTTAACTTTACATTTAAATTTAGAATCTTAGTTAAATTAAATAATTATAACGAGACATCGAAAAAATTCATAATTAGAGTAGACTGTGAAATTGGGTTGGTACTTCCAACACTTCTACATAATGAAATGACACATTACTTGATGCTTGACAGTTTCATTTGGTTTCATTGTAAAAAAAGGTTATGGCATTGAAATGATACTACAACAAAAAAGAAAACAAATAATTTATTTAATATCGAAATCATAATTAATAAATAAAATTTACATATAGGTACAGAAGTTGTTCAAAATGTTGTCCATTTACATCTAAACAAATTTAACTTTCTTAATAAGCGTTTTGAAAAATTTGACAAACTTATAGTTTCAATGTCAAATAATAAATGTCATTATGTGGAAGTGGCTAAAGTACCAACCCAATTTCACAGTCTACTCTAATTATGAATTTTTTCGACGGCTCGTTATTATCAATTACATATATAACCTCTAAATTTTGTT
This sequence comes from Melolontha melolontha, assembly GCA_935421215.2. Classification (NCBI taxonomy): domain Eukaryota; kingdom Metazoa; phylum Arthropoda; class Insecta; order Coleoptera; family Scarabaeidae; genus Melolontha; species Melolontha melolontha. The sequence goes on along the minus strand of OW285240.1, from coordinate 131,331,696 downwards.
ATACGTTAACACTACTGCCAGATATCTTAAATGTATATTATGCAAGTTATGCTCAACATCTATATCCAAAACATTACACGTATGAGCTAGTGCTGGGAAAAACCGATGTATTTCAAAAACCTTCGAATGAACATAAAAACCGAATTATTATTCAAATGATTTATCACTTGTATGTTCATAGTCCTATTAAACAATACAACATCAAATTTACATATAATGAAATTATGAAGTTCTCCACTGGCCCGCGAATACTCCGGATCTAATGAAAATATTTGGTGACTTATAGGTAATCGAAATTTTCGTCCTCAAAATTCTGATCGATCAACTTTGGGAAGCCATTCAAAATACATGGGATGAAATAAGACAGGACGAAAATTAAAAAAATTTATTGTGCCTTACATTTCATCAATGCCTAATTAAGACTGCAGCAAGTTATTTTATCCAATAGTGCGTCTATAAAATATTAGACTAGTTTTTCTTTTCGTTATTTTAATTTTTATACCTTAAAAAATCTGTTAATTTTGTCTGTTAGTTGAATTTAGGTTAGGAATTTGAATTTGTTTGTTAAAGATGCATTTTAGTTACCTTAGTTAGGCAAAATATTATACATGAATTTGTAACCAATATGAAACGCGATTACCACTTATATGTAAGATTATTTGAAGTATGTAAATAATTTCAAGACAGATAAGGTTATAAAGAAGACAATATTCAACAAAATATTAAAAATCGTGGTAATTAAATGCAACTAATCTATTTAAAAAATAGATAATTTTTTACTTTCCACCAGAGTTTTAAAAGCTTTAGTAGTGTGTAGGTAACAAAAAAAAAAGGAGGCAACAACACGCGGTATTCCCAAGCGGTCACCCATCCAAGTACTAACCGCGCCCGATGCTGTTTGACTTCAGTGATCGGACGAGAACTCAACTCAACTCAACAAAATCTTTATTTACATATTACATATTGCATACAGATATCTACATGTAGCTCTAACATTTGTGTTTATAAAATTTTCCTACATAATATTCTATGTTTACAATTTTGTTGGGAATGTGTCTTTAATAACCCATATGTGTTTGTCGCTATTTACACGCACGCACAGATCACTGGCGCACACGAGAAACATTTTGCGTCATTTTCGCTTAATAACAGGCACTGTCACATGTTCACTAGAGGAAAAACTTCTAAAAAACCTCTAACGTTTTCGTTGTTCCACTGAAGAGACGATTCCGATTGATTTTTAATCTAGATCTAATCTGGAAAGGGCATTTGGAATATTGGCAAACGTTGATATTGATGGGGATGTTTTGCCGGAGTTTGACGCGTTTTGGTAATTTTCTTTATTAAAGGATTTTCGTGATAGATGGTCTTGTTGTAGAATTTGTTGGCGATTGTCGTAATAAAATCTTGTATCGTCTGTATTTTTGCAAGTTCGTGCAGCGTTCGTACCGATACGTATCTGTCTTTATCGAGTAAGATACGAAGGCATTTATTTTGAATGCGTTGTAGTGTGGTGAGCCTAGTTTGGGCTACATTTGCGAAGGCGGGTGCTCCGTATGTTAGGATAGGCCGTAACACCTGTTTGTATAGTAGTATTTTGTTTTCGAAGGTCGTATTTGAATTCTTGATTATTGGATAGATTTTTCTGAGAGCAGCTATAGTTCTGTTGCTGTTGTTCTCTATCTGATTTTTGTATGTCAGTCTTTTGTCTAACTGTACTCCGAGATATTTGATGTTGTCTTGAATTGGGATATGGGTGTTTTGAAACTGAAGTTGCTTTGGCAAGTGCAGAGGTCGTGTTCTTTTCGTAAATACAATGGAAGAAGATTTTGTTGGATTTACGGAAAGTTTCCATTTTGTGACGTAGTTCTGAAGATGGTGTAAGTGGTTTTGTACTTTTTGAATGGCAACTATCGGGGAAAACGAATGAGCATATATGGCTATATCATCGGCGTACAGTGCGACGTTGTTGTTGTGGAATTTTGGAATGTCTGCCGTAAATATATTGTATAAAATAGGCCCCAGCACAGAGCCTTGTGGAACTCCAGCCGCGGCCACCAGTGGATCAGATAAGGTATTATTAACCTTTACCTGATATTCTCTATTGGTAAGGTAGGAATAGATGAGTTTGACTATATGACACGGAAATCGAAATTTGATTAATTTGTAGATGAGCCCTTCTGTCCACACCCTATCGAAAGCCTTCTCCATATCCATCAGTACAAACGCGGTGTGGTTCCTTCTGTTGAAGGCATTGGTCGTGTCTGCAGAGATCCGAGCGGTTTGATGAATAGTGCTGTGCTCCGATCGAAATCCGAACTGTTCATCTGGCATTATGCTGTTAGCTTCTAAGTGGTCTTGTATCTGTTCGTGAATGATTTTTTCTGCTATTTTCGAGAGGGTGCATAGTAGAGATATGGGACGGTAGGAAGTGGGATCGGTGGGATTCTTGCCGGGCTTTGGTATCGGAATAACAATTGATTTTTTCCAGTCTTCGGGAAAATGTTGAAGCCTGAGGATGCCATTAATGATTTGTGTGATATGTATTACCGTTTTCCTGGGGATGTTTTTTAACAAAAGATTTTGAATACTATCTGGTCCTGGGGCTTTGGTTGAGGATGTGCGCTTTATCATGGAATGGATTTGGGACGGTTTTACCAGTAAACGCTCCGCGTGGAAGGGATCGGTGGGATTTTGCAATAGAAAATGTTGGATGGTTTCTTCTATTTCATTTTCAGTGGCGTCATCGGTTTGTGGAATTCTATGTTGAACTTCGAAGGCTTTCGCCAGCGTGTTTGCTAAGTCCTTGTCTGTGGCAACAATGGTACCATCTTCCTTCTTCAAAGTATTGATGGTTGTATAGGTCGATCTTAAGTGCTTTGTAAGACGCCACAGCGAGCCGTCTTGTGGTTTCAGATTTTGTATTCTTCTGTTCCAGCTATTTCTTCGGTGTTCGGTTATTCTTTTCTTGATATGTCTAGTAAGTGTTACCGTTTCTTCGTGATATCGCATATCCCTGGTTCTTTGGAACTGTTTTCTTAAGGAGTTTCTGTTTTTGATTGCGTTTATAATGTCTGCAGGTAAAGTGTCATGAACATATCTGTCGCTTGTTTTTGTCGGAATGGCTTTCTTGACGGCTTTATTGATGTTGGATGTTAGTTTTTGCACCTCCTCTTGGAGCTTGTTTTGATTCATTATCACATTTGGGATTTTTGTGATGCGGTGAAGCTCTTCTCTATACGCACGCCAGTTTGCTTTGCCATACTCTAGATGTTTTCTCGTTGTATCTGAACGATATTCTGAGTTCAGAGCAAAGATTACTGGGAGGTGGTCAGAGGGTAGCTGTCCCGTGACAAGTTCTCCTATGTTGACAATGTTTTTGGTTATTACTAGATCAATGGTGCTAGGGGTCATGCCATTTGTAGGATAGTGTGTAGGGTTAGGGGTATTATGTAGGAATATGTTGTTCATGGTAACATACCTATGCAGAATTCTACCATTGCTGTTCACCCGGTTACAATTCCAGAAATGATGATTGGCATTAAAATCTGCGGCAATTATGACCTTTCTGGAAATGTTAAATAACCTGTCTAGACTTGCAGCTTGTATTGTTTTTTTGGGACTATTATATAATGTTGCGATGGTGGTATTGTCAGCTGTTTGGATCGCTATTGCTTCTAGGTCTTGAATATCCCTATGGAGTTCTATGCGTTGAAATGGCACACCTTCTCTTACAAACATGGCCACACCTCCATGTCCATTGCGGCCGTCCTTCCTTTCGATGCGGAATCCACGTACCCGTGGATGATCTTGGTCTGAAAGTCTAGTTTCGTTGACCAGAGCCACATCTATGTTTTCGCTATGGATGAAATGTATGAATTCGCCCATTTTGTTAATGAGTCCGTTTGCATTCCACAGTACGATTTTAAGGTTCATATTGTCTATTAAAGTCGTCTAAGGCCATTACGTACTCTACTAAGGTGTTGCAGGTTAACAGCTTAGAATGTAATTCTTTTAACTTACCAGCCAGCCAGCGGAGATTCACTATGTCATTGATTTTCTTTAGTGTGTTGGAGATGTCTTCCATATAGTTTAGATCCTCGCCGTGGCTGGAGGTATTGCTGTGTGTCTGTGGCCTGGAAAACGATGTTGACGCGTTCTGATGTGTGGAAGGGTGTTCCGCCTTTGCTTGCTCAGATGTGGTTGAATTCACTAGACTTGGAGACTTAATTATTCCCTTCGATGTTGGAGACAAACGTGGAAACTCATCTTTCCTGCTACTCCATGGGTTTTTGCTTGGCAGGGGTGCGGGTACAAACCGTTTATTTGCAGCCGCAGCTACGGCTTCCTGTCTTTCTTTTTTATGTTGCTTCTCAGCAATAAGATCTTGATATTTTACGCACTCAGTGCTGCTGGCAGGGTGATCTTTACCACAATTGCAGCACTTTGCAGGAGTCGTGGGAGGTTTTTCACACTCGAAGGATCGATGGTCGCCAGCGCATTTTACGCACCTGGTTATCTTCATAAAGCAGTTTAGTGTCGAATGGCCCCACTGCTGGCATTTCCTGCATTGTATTATTTCCTTTTTAGACACGTGCGGCTCATAGTAGACCCGCATTTGTTGAAGATAACGTGCCTTTGTCTCTAAATCTTTTCTGGTAGTACCTTTAGACACTACAATCATAAAAATGGGGTGCTTGGAATTTTTAAACTTGACTATGTTGTGAACTTTGATGTCTAGTTCCAATAATTCATTTTTGACGTCGCATTCTTCGACGTCGCTGTGAAGGCCTTTTATTACATACGCCTGTGTTTTTTCCCCACGCGGTGTGTATGTGTAAAATGGCAATGTCTCTTTGTGTAACTCTATATATTGCTTATAGTGGGACAATTCGCGGAAATAAATCAGTGTATTGTCCCCCGTGAATTGTATGTAATAATTTTTGGTTATCGCATCGATTTTAGATCGAAATTCTTTGTAATTTTTTGTAATGCGCGAAACAAAACATATTGGTGGTGGTTTCCCTTTTCTCGTATTATTTTCAGAAGTCTGAGTTTCAGGTTCTTCTCTTGTTTTAGACGCCTTTGCTTCAATTTGTTCCGCCGCTTGGGATGATGGCTCTTCCATTTGTATGTCATTTGTGGTGTCCGATAGGATACCATAGCGATTTGCAACCTCTACAGAAAAATAATCGAGAAGACCATTAGAGGTGTTCTTTTTATTTCCTTCCATGTTTGAAACCTGTGTATTATTACGATCACTTAATTTCGGTTCAGTGGATGCATCGAACCGTCCTTTAGTGTCCTCAAATTTGTTTATTTTAATTACTTTATTTTCTTGATTGTCTTTAAATTTAGTAAATGGCAAACTATCAGAGTCCGTATCATTAAATTTATTATATCCAGTCAAGCGTTTTACGCTAACCATTCAGTTATTAATACACAAAATACACTTACAATTATTTGCCGTAATACCGGGCTTGTCCTTACAATGTCCTCATTAATATTCAGAAATTTGTGATCTAGCAACAAATTCCTGGAATTACCGGTTAGTTTGTTACCCTGAACACCCTCACTGGTACTCAGTCTAATGCTATAGACCGAGCGCGCGCCGCGCACTTCTCTCTCGCACGCTACCTACGAAAGATACTTAGGTAAAATTATTGTATGTACACACGACTATATTTTTACACAATGTAAACTACCCTACACATCAACCCTAGTGAACGCTAAGAGATTCGGACGAGAACTGGACGAGAACTGGTCTATTCAGCGTGGTATGGTCGTTGCCTCTAAATATTATCGTTAACCTTGCATTTGAATTTTAATATCTTAGTTAAATTAAAATAATTATGTTATTATAAATTGCCATATACATATTGTGCTAACCATTCACAGTTATTAACACACAAAATACACTTACAATTATTTGCCGTAATACCGGGCTTGTCCTTACAATGCAATGTCCTCATTAATATTCAGGAATTTGTGATCAAGCAACAAATTCCTGGAATTTTCGGTTAGTTTGTTACCCTGAACACCCTCACTGGTACGCTAGGAGACTCGGACGAGAGCTGGACGAGAACTGGTCTATTCAGCGTGGTATGGTCGTTGCCAAAAAATATTTTGGTTAACTTTACATTTAAATTTAGAATCTTAGTTAAATTAAATAATTATAACGAGACATCGAAAAAATTCATAATTAGAGTAGACTGTGAAATTGGGTTGGTACTTCCAACACTTCTACATAATGAAATGACACATTACTTGATGCTTGACAGTTTCATTTGGTTTCATTGTAAAAAAAGGTCATGGCATTGAAATGATACTACAACAAAAAAGAAAACAAATAATTTATTTAATATCGAAATCATAATTAATAAATAAAATTTACATATAGGTACAGAAGTTGTTCAAAATGTTGTCCATTTACATCTAAACAAATTTAACTTTCTTAATAAGCGTTTTGAAAAATTTGACAAACTTATAGTTTCAATGTCAAATAATAAATGTCATTATGTGGAAGTGGCTAAAGTACCAACCCAATTTCACAGTCTACTCTAATTATGAATTTTTTCGACGGCTCGTTATTATCAATTACATATATAACCTCTAAATTTTGTTATACGTTAACACTACTGCCAGATATCTTAAATGTATATTATGCAAGTTATGCTCAACATCTATATCCAAAACATTACACGTATGAGCTAGTGCTGGGAAAAACCGATGTATTTCAAAAACCTTCGAATGAACATAAAAACCGAATTATTATTCAAATGATTTATCACTTGTATGTTCATAGTCCTATTAAACAATACAACATCAAATTTACATATAATGAAATTATGAAGTTCTCCACTGGCCCGCGAATACTCCGGATCTAATGAAAATATTTGGTGACTTATAGGTAATCGAAATTTTCGTCCTCAAAATTCTGATCGATCAACTTTGGGAAGCCATTCAAAATACATGGGATGAAATAAGACAGGACGAAAATTAAAAAAATTTATTGTGCCTTACATTTCATCAATGCCTAATTAAGACTGCAGCAAGTTATTTTATCCAATAGTGCGTCTATAAAATATTAGACTAGTTTTTCTTTTCGTTATTTTAATTTTTATACCTTAAAAAATCTGTTAATTTTGTCTGTTAGTTGAATTTAGGTTAGGAATTTGAATTTGTTTGTTAAAGATGCATTTTAGTTACCTTAGTTAGGCAAAATATTATACATGAATTTGTAACCAATATGAAACGCGATTACCACTTATATGTAAGATTATTTGAAGTATGTAAATAATTTCAAGACAGATAAGGTTATAAAGAAGACAATATTCAACAAAATATTAAAAATCGTGGTAATTAAATGCAACTAATCTATTTAAAAAATAGATAATTTTTTACTTTCCACCAGAGTTTTAAAAGCTTTAGTAGTGTGTAGGTAACAAAAAAAAAAGGAGGCAACAACACGCGGTATTCCCAAGCGGTCACCCATCCAAGTACTAACCGCGCCCGATGCTGTTTGACTTCAGTGATCGGACGAGAACTCAACTCAACTCAACTCAACAAAATCTTTATTTACATATTACATGATTGCATACAGATATCTACATGTAGCTCTAACATTTGTGTTTATAAAATTTTCCTACATAATGTTCTATGTTTACAATTTTGTTGGGAATGTGTCTTTAATAACCCATATGTGTTTGTCGCTATTTACACGCACGCACAGATCACTGGCGCACACGAGAAACATTTTGCGTCATTTTCGCTTAATAACAGGCACTGTCACATGTTCACTAGAGGAAAAACTTCTAAAAAACCTCTAGGACGAGAACTGGTCTATTCAGCGTGGTATGGTCGTTGCCTCTAAATAATATCGTTAACCTTGCATTTGAATTTTAATATCTTAGTTAAATTAAAATAATTATGATATTATAAATTGCCATATACATATTGTGCTAACCATTCACAGTTATTAACACACAAAATACACTTACAATTATTTGCCGTAATACCGGGCTTGTCCTTACAATGCAATGTCCTCATTAATATTCAGGAATTTGTGATCAAGCAACAAATTCCTGGAATTTTCGGTTAGTTTGTTACCCTGAACACCCTCACTGGTACGCTAGGAGACTCGGACGAGAGCTGGACGAGAACTGGTCTATTCAGCGTGGTATGGTCGTTGCCAAAAAATATTTTGGTTAACTTTACATTTAAATTTAGAATCTTAGTTAAATTAAATAATTATAACGAGCCATCGAAAAAATTCATAATTAGAGTAGACTGTGAAATTGGGTTGGTACTTCCAACACTTCTACATAATGAAATGACACATTACTTGATGCTTGACAGTTTCATTTGGTTTCATTGTAAAAAAAGGTTATGGCATTGAAATGATACTACAACAAAAAAGAAAACAAATAATTTATTTAATATCGAAATCATAATTAATAAATAAAATTTACATATAGGTACAGAAGTTGTTCAAAATGTTGTCCATTTACATCTAAACAAATTTAACTTTCTTAATAAGCGTTTTGAAAAATTTGACAAACTTATAGTTTCAATGTCAAATAATAAATGTCATTATGTGGAAGTGGCTAAAGTACCAACCCAATTTCACAGTCTACTCTAATTATGAATTTTTTCGACGGCTCGTTATTATCAATTACATATATAACCTCTAAATTTTGTTATACGTTAACACTACTGCCAGATATCTTAAATGTATATTATGCAAGTTATGCTCAACATCTATATCCAAAACATTACACGTATGAGCTAGTGCTGGGAAAAACCGATGTATTTCAAAAACCTTCGAATGAACATAAAAACCGAATTATTATTCAAATGATTTATCACTTGTATGTTCATAGTCCTATTAATCAATACAACATCAAATTTACATATAATGAAATTATGAAGTTCTCCACTGGCCCGCGAATACTCCGGATCTAATGAAAATATTTGGTGACTTATAGGTAATCGAAATTTTCGTCCTCAAAATTCTGATCGATCAACTTTGGGAAGCCATTCAAAATACATGGGATGAAATAAGACAGGACGAAAATTAAAAAAATTTATTGTGCCTTACATTTCATCAATGCCTAATTAAGACTTCAGCAAGTTATTTTATCCAATAGTGCGTCTATAAAATATTAGACTAGTTTTTCTTTTCGTTATTTTAATTTTTATATCTTAAAAAATCTGTTAATTTTGTCTGTTAGTTGAATTTAGGTTAGGAATTTGAATTTGTTTGTTAAAGATGCATTTTAGTTACCTTAGTTAGGCAAAATATTATACATGAATTTGTAACCAATATGAAACGCGATTACCACTTATATGTAAGATTATTTGAAGTATGTAAATAATTTCAAGACAGATAAGGTTATAAAGAAGACAATATTCAACAAAATATTAAAAATCGTGGTAATTAAATGCAACTAATCTATTTAAAAAATAGATAATTTTTTACTTTCCACCAGAGTTTTAAAAGCTTTAGTAGTGTGTAGGTAACAAAAAAAAAAGGAGGCAACAACACGCGGTATTCCCAAGCGGTCACCCATCCAAGTACTAACCGCGCCCGATGCTGTTTGACTTCAGTGATCGGACGAGAACTCAACTCAACTCAACTCAACAAAATCTTTATTTACATATTACATGATTGCATACAGATATCTACATGTAGCTCTAACATTTGTGTTTATAAAATTTTCCTACATAATGTTCTATGTTTACAATTTTGTTGGGAATGTGTCTTTAATAACCCATATGTGTTTGTCGCTATTTACACGCACGCACAGATCACTGGCGCACACGAGAAACATTTTGCGTCATTTTCGCTTAATAACAGGCACTGTCACATGTTCACTAGAGGAAAAACTTCTAAAAAACCTCTAACGTTTTCGTTGTTCCACTGAAGAGACGATTCCGATTGATTTTTAATCTAGATCTAATCTGGAAAGGGCATTTGGAATATTGGCAAACGTTGATATTGATGGGGATGTTTTGCCGGAGTTTGACGCGTTTTGGTAATCTTCTTTATTAAAGGATTTTCGTGATAGATGGTCTTGTTGTAGAATTTGTTGGCGATTGTCGTAATAAAATCTTGTATCGTCTGTATTTTTGCAAGTTCGTGCAGCGTTCGTACCGATACGTATCGGTCTTTATCGAGTAAGATACGAAGGCATTTATTTTGAATGCGTTGTAGTGTGGTGAGCCTAGTTTGGGCTACATTTGCGAAGGCGGGTGCTCCGTATGTTAGGATAGGCCGTAACACCTGTTTGTATAGTAGTATTTTGTTTTCGAAGGTCGTATTTGAATTCTTGATTATTGGATAGATTTTTCTGAGAGCAGCTATAGTTCTGTTGCTGTTGTTCTCTATCTGATTTTTGTATGTCAGTCTTTTGTCTAACTGTACTCCGAGATATTTGATGTTGTCTTGAATTGGGATATGGGTGTTTTGAAACTGAAGTTGCTTTGGCAAGTGCAGAGGTCGTGTTCTTTTCGTAAATACAATGGAAGAAGATTTTGTTGGATTTACGGAAAGTTTCCATTTTGTGACGTAGTTCTGAAGATGGTGTAAGTGGTTTTGTACTTTTTGAATGGCAACTATCGGGGAAAACGAATGAGCATATATGGCTATATCATCGGCGTACAGTGCGACGTTGTTGTTGTGGAATTTTGGAATGTCTGCCGTAAATATATTGTATAAAATAGGCCCCAGCACAGAGCCTTGTGGAACTCCAGCCGTGGCCACCAGTGGATCAGATAAGGTATTATTAACCTTTACCTGATATTCTCTATTGGTAAGGTAGGAATAGATGAGTTTGACTATATGACACGGAAATCGAAATTTGATTAATTTGTAGATGAGCCCTTCTGTCCACACCCTATCGAAAGCCTTCTCCATATCCATCAGTACAAACGCGGTGTGGTTCCTTCTGTTGAAGGCATTGGTCGTGTCTGCAGAGATCCGAGCGGTTTGATGAATAGTGCTGTGCTCCGATCGAAATCCGAACTGTTCATCTGGCATTATGCTGTTAGCTTCTAAGTGGTCTTGTATCTGTTCGTGAATGATTTTTTCTGCTATTTTCGAGAGGGTGCATAGTAGAGATATGGGACGGTAGGAAGTGGGATCGGTGGGATTCTTGCCGGGCTTGGGTATCGGGATAACAATTGATTTTTTCCAGTCTTCGGGAAAATGTTGAAGCCTGAGGATGCCATTAATGATTTGTGTGATATGTATTACCGTTTTCCTGGGGATGTTTTTTAACAAAAGATTTTGAATGCTATCTGGTCCTGGGGCTTTGGTTGAGGATGTGCGCTTTATCATGGAATGGATTTGGGACGGTTTTACCAGTAAACGCTCCGCGTGGAAGGGATCGGTGGGATTTTGCAATAGAAAATGTTGGATGGTTTCTTCTATTTCATTTTCAGTGGCGTCATCGGTTTGTGGAATTCTATGTTGAACTTCGAAGGCTTTCGCCAGCGTGTTTGCTAAGTCCTTGTCTGTGGCAACAATAGTACCATCTTCCTTCTTCAAAGTATTGATGGTTGTATAGGTCGATCTTAAGTGCTTTGTAAGACGCCACAGCGAGCCGTCTTGTGGTTTCAGATTTTGTATTCTTCTGTTCCAGCTATTTCTTCGGTGTTCGGTTATTCTTTTCTTGATATGTCTAGTAAGTGTTACCGTTTCTTCGTGATATCTCATATCCCTGGTTCTTTGGAACTGTTTTCTTAAGGAGTTTCTGTTTTTGATTGCGTTTATAATGTCTGCAGGTAAAGTGTCATGAACATATCTGTCGCTTGTTTTTGTCGGAATGGCTTTCTTGACGGCTTTATTGATGTTGGATGTTAGTTTTTGCACCTCCTCTTGGAGCTTGTTTTGATTCATTATCACATTTGGGATTTTTGTGATGCGGTGAAGCTCTTCTCTATACGCACGCCAGTTTGCTTTGCCATACTCTAGATGTTTTCTCGTTGTATCTGAACGATATTCTGAGTTCAGAGCAAAGATTACTGGGAGGTGGTCAGAGGGTAGCTGTCCCGTGACAAGTTCTCCTATGTTGACAATGTTTTTGGTTATTACTAGATCAATGGTGCTAGGGGTCATGCCATTTGTAGGATAGTGTGTAGGGTTAGGGGTATTATGTAGGAATATGTTGTTCATGGTAACATACCTATGCAGAATTCTACCATTGCTGTTCACCCGGTTACAATTCCAGAAATGATGATTGGCATTAAAATCTGCGGCAATTATGACCTTTCTGGAAATGTTAAATAACCTGTCTAGACTTGCAGCTTGTATTGTTTTTTTGGGACTATTATACAATGTTGCGATGGTGGTATTGTCAGCTGTTTGGATCGCTATTGCTTCTAGGTCTTGAATATCCCTATGGAGTTCTATACGTTGAAATGGCACACCTTCTCTTACAAACATGGCCACACCTCCATGTCCATTGCGGCCGTCCTTCCTTTCGATGCGGAATCCACGTACCCGTGGATGATCTTGGTCTGAAAGTCTAGTTTCGTTGACCAGAGCCACATCTATGTTTTCGCTATGGATGAAATGTATGAATTCGCCAATTTTGTTAATGAGTCCGTTTGCATTCCACAGTACGATTTTAAGGTTCATTTTGTCTATTAAAGTCGTCTAAGGCCATTACGTACTCTACTAAGGTGTTGCAGGTTAACAGCTTAGAATGTAATTCTTTTAACTTACCAGCCAGCCAGCGGAGGTTCACTATGTCATTGATTTTCTTTAGTGTGTTGGAGATGTCTTCCATATAGTTTAGATCCTCGCCGTGGCTGGAGGTATTGCTGTGTGTCTGTGGCCTGGAAAACGATGTTGACGCGTTCTGATGTGTGGAAGGGTGTTCCGCCTTTGCTTGCTCAGATGTGGTTGAATTCACTAGACTTGGAGACTTAATTATTCCCTTCGATGTTGGAGACAAACGTGGAAACTCATCTTTCCTGCTACTCCATGGGTTTTTGCTTGGCAGGGGTGCGGGTACAAACCGTTTATTTGCAGCCGCAGCTACGGCTTCCTGTCTTTCTTTTTTATGTTGCTTCTCAGCAATAAGATCTTGATATTTTACGCACTCAGTGCTGCTGGCAGGGTGATCTTTACCACAATTGCAGCACTTTGCAGGAGTCGTGGGAGGTTTTTCACACTCGAAGGATCGATGGTCGCCAGCGCATTTTACGCACCTGGTTATCTTCATAAAGCAGTTTAGTGTCGAATGGCCCCACTGCTGGCATTTCCTGCATTGTATTATTTCCTTTTTAGACACGTGCGGCTCATAGTAGACCCGCATTTGTTGAAGATAACGTGCCTTTGTCTCTAAATCTTTTCTGGTAGTACCTTTAGACACTACAATCATAAAAATGGGGTGCTTGGAATTTTTAAACTTGACTATGTTGTGAACTTTGATGTCTAGTTCCAATAATTCATTTTTGACGTCGCATTCTTCGACGTCGCTGTGAAGGCCTTTTATTACATACGCCTGTGTTTTTTCCCCACGCGGTGTGTATGTGTAAAATGGCAATGTCTCTTTGTGTAACTCTATATATTGCTTATAGTGGGACAATTCGCGGAAATAAATCAGTGTATTGTCCCCCGTGAATTGTATGTAATAATTTTTGGTTATCGCATCGATTTTAGATCGAAATTCTTTGTAATTTTTTGTAATGCGCGAAACAAAACATATTGGTGGTGGTTTCCCTTTTCTCGTATTATTTTCAGAAGTCTGAGTTTCAGGTTCTTCTCTTGTTTTAGACGCCTTTGCTTCAATTTGTTCCGCCGCTTGGGATGATGGCTCTTCCATTTGTATGTCATTTGTGGTGTCCGATAGGATACCATAGCGATTTGCAACCTCTACAGAAAAATAATCGAGAAGACCATTAGAGGTGTTCTTTTTATTTCCTTCCATGTTTGAAACCTGTGTATTATTACGATCACTTAATTTCGGGTCAGTGGATGCATCGAACCGTCCTTTAGTGTCCTCAAATTTGTTTATTTTAATTACTTTATTTTCTTGATTGTCTTTAAATTTAGTAAATGGCAAACTATCAGAGTCCGTATCATTAAATTTATTATAACCAGTCAAGCGTTTTACGCTAACCATTCAGTTATTAATACACAAAATACACTTACAATTATTTGCCGTAATACCGGGCTTGTCCTTACAATGTCCTCATTAATATTCAGAAATTTGTGATCTAGCAACAAATTCCTGGAATTACCGGTTAGTTTGTTACCCTGAACACCCTCACTGGTACTCAGTCTAATGCTATAGACCGAGCTCGCACGCTACCTACGAAAGATACTTAGGTAAAATTATTGTATGTACACACGACTATATTTTTACACAATGTAAACTACCCTACACATCAACCCTAGTGAACGCTAGGAGATTCGGACGAGAACTGGGACGAGAACTGGTCTATTCAGCGTGGTATAGTCGTTGCCTCTAAATATTATCGTTAACCTTGCATTTGAATTTTAATATCTTAGTTAAATTAAAATAATTATGTTATTATAAATTGCCATATACATATTGTGCTAACCATTCACAGTTATTAACACACAAAATACACTTACAATTATTTGCCGTAATACCGGGCTTGTCCTTACAATGCAATGTCCTCATTAATATTCAGGAATTTGTGATCAAGCAACAAATTCCTGGAATTTTCGGTTAGTTTGTTACCCTGAACACCCTCACTGGTACGCTAGGAGACTCGGACGAGAGCTGGACGAGAACTGGTCTATTCAGCGTGGTATGGTCGTTGCCAAAAAATATTTTGGTTAACTTTACATTTAAATTTAGAATCTTAGTTAAATTAAATAATTATAACGAGCCATCGAAAAAATTCATAATTAGAGTAGACTGTGAAATTGGGTTGGTACTTCCAACACTTCTACATAATGAAATGACACATTACTTGATGCTTGACAGTTTCATTTGGTTTCATTGTAAAAAAAGGTTATGGCATTGAAATGATACTACAACAAAAAAGAAAACAAATAATTTATTTAATATCGAAATCATAATTAATAAATAAAATTTACATATAGGTACAGAAGTTGTTCAAAATGTTGTCCATTTACATCTAAACAAATTTAACTTTCTTAATAAGCGTTTTGAAAAATTTGACAAACTTATAGTTTCAATGTCAAATAATAAATGTCATTATGTGGAAGTGGCTAAAGTACCAACCCAATTTCACAGTCTACTCTAATTATGAATTTTTTCGACGGCTCGTTATTATCAATTACATATATAACCTCTAAATTTTGTTATACGTTAACACTACTGCCAGATATCTTAAATGTATATTATGCAAGTTATGCTCAACATCTATATCCAAAACATTACACGTATGAGCTAGTGCTGGGAAAAACCGATGTATTTCAAAAACCTTCGAATGAACATAAAAACCGAATTATTATTCAAATGATTTATCACTTGTATGTTCATAGTCCTATTAAACAATACAACATCAAATTTACATATAATGAAATTATGAAGTTCTCCACTGGCCCGCGAATACTCCGGATCTAATGAAAATATTTGGTGACTTATAGGTAATCGAAATTTTCGTCCTCAAAATTCTGATCGATCAACTTTGGGAAGCCATTCAAAATACATGGGATGAAATAAGACAGGACGAAAATTAAAAAAATTTATTGTGCCTTACATTTCATCAATGCCTAATTAAGACTGCAGCAAGTTATTTTATCCAATAGTGCGTCTATAAAATATTAGACTAGTTTTTCTTTTCGTTATTTTAATTTTTATACCTTAAAAAATCTGTTAATTTTGTCTGTTAGTTGAATTTAGGTTAGGAATTTGAATTTGTTTGTTAAAGATGCATTTTAGTTACCTTAGTTAGGCAAAATATTATACATGAATTTGTAACCAATATGAAACGCGATTACCACTTATATGTAAGATTATTTGAAGTATGTAAATAATTTCAAGACAGATAAGGTTATAAAGAAGACAATATTCAACAAAATATTAAAAATCGTGGTAATTAAATGCAACTAATCTATTTAAAAAATAGATAATTTTTTACTTTCCACCAGTTTTAAAAGCTTTAGTAGTGTGTAGGTAACAAAAAAAAAAGGAGTCAACAACACGCGGTATTCCCAAGCGGTCACCCATCTAAGTACTAACCGCGCCCGATGCTGTTTGACTTCAGTGATCGGACGAGAACTCAACTCAACTCAACTCAACTCAACAAAATCTTTATTTACATATTACATGATTGCATACAGATATCTACATGTAGCTCTAACATTTGTGTTTATAAAATTTTCCTACATAATGTTCTATGTTTACAATTTTGTTGGGAATGTGTCTTTAATAACCCATATGTGTTTGTCGCTATTTACACGCACGCACAGATCACTGGCGCACACGAGAAACATTTTGCGTCATTTTCGCTTAATAACAGGCACTGTCACATGTTCACTAGAGGAAAAACTTCTAAAAAACCTCTAACGTTTTCGTTGTTCCACTGAAGAGACGATTCCGATTGATTTTTAATCTAGATCTAATCTGGAAAGGGCATTTGGAATATTGGCAAACGTTGATATTGATGGGGATGTTTTGCCGGAGTTTGACGCGTTTTGGTAATCTTCTTTATTAAAGGATTTTCGTGATAGATGGTCTTGTTGTAGAATTTGTTGGCGATTGTCGTAATAAAATCTTGTATCGTCTGTATTTTTGCAAGTTCGTGCAGCGTTCGTACCGATACGTATCGGTCTTTATCGAGTAAGATACGAAGGCATTTATTTTGAATGCGTTGTAGTGTGGTGAGCCTAGTTTGGGCTACATTTGCGAAGGCGGGTGCTCCGTATGTTAGGATAGGCCGTAACACCTGTTTGTATAGTAGTATTTTGTTTTCGAAGGTCGTATTTGAATTCTTGATTATTGGATAGATTTTTCTGAGAGCAGCTATAGTTCTGTTGCTGTTGTTCTCTATCTGATTTTTGTATGTCAGTCTTTTGTCTAACTGTACTCCGAGATATTTGATGTTGTCTTGAATTGGGATATGGGTGTTTTGAAACTGAAGTTGCTTTGGCAAGTGCAGAGGTCGTGTTCTTTTCGTAAATACAATGGAAGAAGATTTTGTTGGATTTACGGAAAGTTTCCATTTTGTGACGTAGTTCTGAAGATGGTGTAAGTGGTTTTGTACTTTTTGAATGGCAACTATCGGGGAAAACGAATGAGCATATATGGCTATATCATCGGCGTACAGTGCGACGTTGTTGTTGTGGAATTTTGGAATGTCTGCCGTAAATATATTGTATAAAATAGGCCCCAGCACAGAGCCTTGTGGAACTCCAGCCGTGGCCACCAGTGGATCAGATAAGGTATTATTAACCTTTACCTGATATTCTCTATTGGTAAGGTAGGAATAGATGAGTTTGACTATATGACACGGAAATCGAAATTTGATTAATTTGTAGATGAGCCCTTCTGTCCACACCCTATCGAAAGCCTTCTCCATATCCATCAGTACAAACGCGGTGTGGTTCCTTCTGTTGAAGGCATTGGTCGTGTCTGCAGAGATCCGAGCGGTTTGATGAATAGTGCTGTGCTCCGATCGAAATCCGAACTGTTCATCTGGCATTATGCTGTTAGCTTCTAAGTGGTCTTGTATCTGTTCGTGAATGATTTTTTCTGCTATTTTCGAGAGGGTGCATAGTAGAGATATGGGACGGTAGGAAGTGGGATCGGTGGGATTCTTGCCGGGCTTGGGTATCGGGGTAACAATTGATTTTTTCCAGTCTTCGGGAAAATGTTGAAGCCTGAGGATGCCATTAATGATTTGTGTGATATGTATTACCGTTTTCCTGGGGATGTTTTTTAACAAAAGATTTTGAATGCTATCTGGTCCTGGGGCTTTGGTTGAGGATGTGCGCTTTATCATGGAATGGATTTGGGACGGTTTTACCAGTAAACGCTCCGCGTGGAAGGGATCGGTGGGATTTTGCAATAGAAAATGTTGGATGGTTTCTTCTATTTCATTTTCAGTGGCGTCATCGGTTTGTGGAATTCTATGTTGAACTTCGAAGGCTTTCGCCAGCGTGTTTGCTAAGTCCTTGTCTGTGGCAACAATAGTACCATCTTCCTTCTTCAAAGTATTGATGGTTGTATAGGTCGATCTTAAGTGCTTTGTAAGACGCCACAGCGAGCCGTCTTGTGGTTTCAGATTTTGTATTCTTCTGTTCCAGCTATTTCTTCGGTGTTCGGTTATTCTTTTCTTGATATGTCTAGTAAGTGTTACCGTTTCTTCGTGATATCTCATATCCCTGGTTCTTTGGAACTGTTTTCTTAAGGAGTTTCTGTTTTTGATTGCGTTTATAATGTCTGCAGGTAAAGTGTCATGAACATATCTGTCGCTTGTTTTTGTCGGAATGGCTTTCTTGACGGCTTTATTGATGTTGGATGTTAGTTTTTGCACCTCCTCTTGGAGCTTGTTTTGATTCATTATCACATTTGGGATTTTTGTGATGCGGTGAAGCTCTTCTCTATACGCACGCCAGTTTGCTTTGCCATACTCTCACAATGTAAACTACCCTACACATCAACCCTAGTGAACGCTAGGAGATTCGGACGAGAACTGGGGGACGAGAACTGGTCTATTCAGCGTGGTATGGTCGTTGCCTCTAAATATTATCGTTAACCTTGCATTTGAATTTTAATATCTTAGTTAAATTAAAATAATTATGTTATTATAAATTGCCATATACATATTGTGCTAACCATTCACAGTTATTAACACACAAAATACACTTACAATTATTTGCCGTAATACCGGGCTTGTCCTTACAATGCAATGTCCTCATTAATATTCAGGAATTTGTGATCAAGCAACAAATTCCTGGAATTTTCGGTTAGTTTGTTACCCTGAACACCCTCACTGGTACGCTAGGAGACTCGGACGAGAGCTGGACGAGAACTGGTCTATTCAGCGTGGTATGGTCGTTGCCAAAAAATATTTTGGTTAACTTTACATTTAAATTTAGAATCTTAGTTAAATTAAATAATTATAACGAGCCATCGAAAAAATTCATAATTAGAGTAGACTGTGAAATTGGGTTGGTACTTCCAACACTTCTACATAATGAAATGACACATTACTTGATGCTTGACAGTTTCATTTGGTTTCATTGTAAAAAAAGGTTATGGCATTGAAATGATACTACAACAAAAAAGAAAACAAATAATTTATTTAATATCGAAATCATAATTAATAAATAAAATTTACATATAGGTACAGAAGTTGTTCAAAATGTTGTCCATTTACATCTAAACAAATTTAACTTTCTTAATAAGCGTTTTGAAAAATTTGACAAACTTATAGTTTCAATGTCAAATAATAAATGTCATTATGTGGAAGTGGCTAAAGTACCAACCCAATTTCACAGTCTACTCTAATTATGAATTTTTTCGACGGCTCGTTATTATCAATTACATATATAACCTCTAAATTTTGTTATACGTTAACACTACTGCCAGATATCTTAAATGTATATTATGCAAGTTATGCTCAACATCTATATCCAAAACATTACACGTATGAGCTAGTGCTGGGAAAAACCGATGTATTTCAAAAACCTTCGAATGAACATAAAAACCGAATTATTATTCAAATGATTTATCACTTGTATGTTCATAGTCCTATTAAACAATACAACATCAAATTTACATATAATGAAATTATGAAGTTCTCCACTGGCCCGCGAATACTCCGGATCTAATGAAAATATTTGGTGACTTATAGGTAATCGAAATTTTCGTCCTCAAAATTCTGATCGATCAACTTTGGGAAGCCATTCAAAATACATGGGATGAAATAAGACAGGACGAAAATTAAAAAAATTTATTGTGCCTTACATTTCATCAATGCCTAATTAAGACTGCAGCAAGTTATTTTATCCAATAGTGCGTCTATAAAATATTAGACTAGTTTTTCTTTTCGTTATTTTAATTTTTATACCTTAAAAAATCTGTTAATTTTGTCTGTTAGTTGAATTTAGGTTAGGAATTTGAATTTGTTTGTTAAAGATGCATTTTAGTTACCTTAGTTAGGCAAAATATTATACATGAATTTGTAACCAATATGAAACGCGATTACCACTTATATGTAAGATTATTTGAAGTATGTAAATAATTTCAAGACAGATAAGGTTATAAAGAAGACAATATTCAACAAAATATTAAAAATCGTGGTAATTAAATGCAACTAATCTATTTAAAAAATAGATAATTTTTTACTTTCCACCAGAGTTTTAAAAGCTTTAGTAGTGTGTAGGTAACAAAAAAAAAAGGAGGCAACAACACGCGGTATTCCCAAGCGGTCACCCATCCAAGTACTAACCGCGCCCGATGCTGTTTGACTTCAGTGATCGGACGAGAACTCAACTCAACTCAACTCAACAAAATCTTTATTTACATGTTACATAATTGCATACAGATATCTACCTGTAGCTCTAACATTTGTGTTTATAAAATTTTCCTACATAATATTCTATGTTTACAATTTTAGTTGGGAATGTGTCTTTAATAACCCATATGTGTTTGTCGCTATTTACACGCACGCACAGATCACTGGCGCACACGAGAAACTTTTTGCGTCATTTCCGCTTAATAACAGGCACTGTCACATGTTCACTAGAGGAAAAACTTCTAAAAAACCTCTAACGTTTTCGTTGTTCCACTGAAGAGACGATTCCGATTAATTTTAGTTTAGATCTAATCCGGAAAGGGCATTTGGAATATTGGCAAACGTTGATATTGATGGGGATGTTTTGCCGGAGTTTGGCGCGTTTTGGTAATCTTCTTTATTAAAGGATTTTCGTGATAGATGGTCTTGTTGTAGAATTTGTTGGCGATTGTTGTAATAAAATCTTGTATCGTCTGTATTTTTGCTAGTTCGTGCAGCGTTCGTACCGATACATATCGGTCTTTATCAAGTAAGATACGAAGGCATTTATTTTGAATGCGTTGTAGTGTGGTGAGCCTAGTTTGGGCTACATTCGCGAAGGCAGGTGCTCCGTATGTTAGGATAGGCCGTAACACCTGTTTGTAGAGTAATATTTTGTTTTCGAAGGTCGTATTTGAATTCTTGATTATTGGATAGATTTTTCTGAGAGCAGCTATAGTTCTGTTGCTGTTGTTCTCTATCTGATTTTTGTATGTCAGTCTTTTGTCTAACTGTACTCCGAGATATTTGATGTTGTCTTGAATTGGGATATGGGTGTTTTGAAACTGAAGTTGCTTTGGCAAGCGCAGAGGTCGGGTTCTTTTGGTAAATACAATGGAAGAAGATTTGGATGGATTTACGGAAAGTTTCCATTTTGTGACGTAGTTCTGAAGATGGTGTAAGTGGTTTTGTACTTTTTGCATGGCAACTATCGGGGAAAACGAATGAGCATATATGGCTATATCATCGGCGTACAGTGCGACGTTGTTGTTGTGGAATTTTGGAATGTCTGCCGTAAATATATTGTATAAAATAGGCCCCAGCACAGAGCCTTGTGGAACTCCAGCCGTGGCCACCAGCGGATCAGATAAGGTATTATTAATCTTTACCTGATATTCTCTGTTGGTAAGGTAGGAATGGATCAGTCTGACTATATGGCTCGGAAATCTAAATTTGATTAATTTGTAAATGAGCCCTTCTGTCCATACCCTATCAAAAGCTTTCTCCATATCCATCAGTACGAACGCTGTGTGGTTCCTTCTGTTGAAGGCATTGGTCGTCTCTGCTGAGATCCGAGTCGTTTGATGAATGGTGCTGTGCTCCGCTCGAAATCCGAACTGTTCATCTGGCAGTATGTTGTTAGCTGCTAAGTGGTCTTGTATCTGCTCGTTAATGATTTTTTTCAGTTATTTTCGAGAGGGTGCTCAAAAGAGATATGGGGCGGAAGGAAGTGGGATCGGTGGGATTCTTGCCGGGCTTGGGTATCGGGATAACAATTGATTTTTTCCAGTCAGGAGGAAAATATTGAAGTCTGAGGATGCCATTAATTATTTGTGTGATATGTACTATAGTTTTCCTGGGGATGTTTTTTAACAAGAGATTTTGAATGTTATCTGGGCCTGGGGCTTTGGTTGAGGATGTGCGCTTTATAATGGAATGGATTTGGGACGGTTTTGCCACTAAATACTCTGCTTGGAAGGGATCGGTTGTATCTTGCAAATGAAAGTGTTGGATGGTTTCTTGTATTTCCTTTTCAGTGGCGCCATCGGTTTTTGGGATTCTGTGTTGAATTTCGAAGGCTTTCGCCAGCGTGTTTGCTAAATCCTTGTCTGTAGCAGCAATCGTACCATCTTCCTTCTTCAAAGTATTGATGGTTGTATAGGTCGACCTCAAATGTTTTGTAAGGCGCCACAGCGAGCCGTCTTGTGGTTTGAGATTTTGTAGTCTTCTGTTCCAGGTATTTCTTCGGTGTTCGGCTATTCTCTTCTTGATGTGTTTTGTAAGTTTTGCCGTTTCTTCATGATATCTCATATCCCTGGTTCTTTGTAACTGTTTCCTTAACGCGTTTCTGTTTTTGATTGCGTTTATAATGTCCGCAGGTAAAGTGTCTTGTACATATCTGTCGCTTCTTTTTGTCGGAATGGCTTTCTTGACGGCTTTATTGATGTTGGATGTTAATTTTTGCACCTCCTCTTGGAGCTTGTTTTGATTCATTATCACATTTGGGATTTTTGTGATGCGGTGAAGCTCTTCTCTATACGCACGCCAGTTTGCTTTGCCATACTCTAGATGGTTTCTCGTTGTATCTGAACGATATCCTGAGTTCAGAGCAAAGATTACTGGGAGGTGGTCAGAGGGTAGCTGTCCCGTGACAAGTTCTCCTATGTTGACAATGTTTTTGGTTATTACTAGATCGATGGTGCTAGGGGTCATGCCATTTGTAGGATAGTGTGTATGGTTAGGGGTGTTATGTAAGAATATGTTGTTCATGGTAACATACCTATACAGAATTCTACCATTGCTGTTCACCCGGTTACAGTTCCAGAAATGATGATTGGCATTAAAATCTGCGGCAATTATGACCTTTCTGGAAATGTTAAATAACCTGTCTAGACTTGCAGCTTGTATTGTTTTTTTGGGACTATTATACAATGTTGCGATGGTGGTATTGTCAGCTGTTTGGATCGCTATTGCTTCTAGGTCTTGAATATCCCTATGGAGTTCTATACGTTGAAATGGCACACCTTCTCTTACAAACATGGCCACACCTCCATGTCCATTGCGGCCGTCCTTCCTTTCGATGCGGAATCCACGTACCCGTGGATGATCTTGGTCCGAAAGTCTAGTTTCGTTGACCAGAGCCACATCTATGTTTTCGCTATGGATGAAATGTATGAATTCGCCCATTTTGTTAATGAGTCCGTTTGCATTCCACAGTACGATTTTAAGGTTCATTTTGTCTATTAAAGTCGTCTAAGGCCATTACGTACTCTACTAAGGTGTTGCAGGTTAACAGCTTAGAATGTAATTCTTTTAACTTACCAGCCAGCCAGCGGAGATTCACTATGTCATTGATTTTCTTTAGTGTGTTGGAGATGTCTTCCATATAGTTTAGATCCTCGCTGTGGCTGGAGGTATTGCTGTGTGCCTGTGGCCTGGAAAACGATGTTGACGCGTTCTGATGTGTGGAAGGGTGTTCCGCCTTTGCTTGCTCAGATGTGGTTGAATTCACTAGACTTGGAGACTTAATTATTCCCTTCGATGTTGGAGACAAACGTGGAAACTCATCTTTCCTGTTACTCCATGGGTTTTTGCTTGGCAGGGGTGCGGGTACAAACCGTTTATTTGCAGCCGCAGCTACGGCTTCCTGCCTTTCTTTTTTATGTTGCTTCTCAGCAATAAGATCTTGATATTTTACGCACTCAGTGCTGCTGGCAGGGTGATCTTTACCACAATTGCAGCACTTTGCAGGAGTCGTGGGAGGCTTTTCACACTCGAAGGAGCGATGGTCGCCAGCGCATTTTACGCACCTGGTTATCTTCATAAAGCAGTTTAGTGTCGAATGGCCCCACTGCTGGCATTTCCTGCATTGTATTATTTCCTTTTTAGACACGTGCGGCTCATAGTAGACCCGCATTTGTTGAAGATAACGTGCCTTTGTCTCTAAATCTTTTCTGGTAGTACCTTTAGACACTACAATCATAAAAATGGGATGCTTGGAATTTTTAAACTTGACTATGTTGTGAACTTTGATGTCTAGTTCCAATAATTCATTTTTGACGTCGCATTCTTCGACGTCGCTGTGAAGGCCTTTTATTACATACGCCTGTGTTTTTTCCCCACGCGGTGTGTATGTGTAAAATGGCAATGTCTCTTTGTGTAACTCTATATATTGCTTATAGTGGGACAATTCGCGGAAATAAATCAGTGTATTGTCCCCCGTGAATTGTATGTAATAATTTTTGGTTATCGCATCGATTTTAGATCGAAATTCTTTGTAATTTTTTGTAATGCGCGAGGGACGAGAACTGGTCTATTCAGCGTGGTATGGTCGTTGCCTCTAAATATTATCGTTAACCTTGCATTTGAATTTTAATATCTTAGTTAAATTAAAATAATTATGTTATTATAAATTGCCATATACATATTGTGCTAACCATTCACAGTTATTAACACACAAAATACACTTACAATTATTTGCCGTAATACCGGGCTTGTCCTTACAATGCAATGTCCTCATTAATATTCAGGAATTTGTGATCAAGCAACAAATTCCTGGAATTTTCGGTTAGTTTGTTACCCTGAACACCCTCACTGGTACGCTAGGAGACTCGGACGAGA
Organism: Melolontha melolontha; assembly: GCA_935421215.2. NCBI lineage: Eukaryota > Metazoa > Arthropoda > Insecta > Coleoptera > Scarabaeidae > Melolontha > Melolontha melolontha. The sequence goes on along the minus strand of OW285240.1, from coordinate 131,306,841 downwards.
GCTGGACGAGAACTGGTCTATTCAGCGTGGTATGGTCGTTGCCAAAAAATATTTTGGTTAACTTTACATTTAAATTTAGAATCTTAGTTAAATTAAATAATTATAACGAGACATCGAAAAAATTCATAATTAGAGTAGACTGTGAAATTGGGTTGGTACTTCCAACACTTCTACATAATGAAATGACACATTACTTGATGCTTGACAGTTTCATTTGGTTTCATTGTAAAAAAAGGTTATGGCATTGAAATGATACTACAACAAAAAAGAAAACAAATAATTTATTTAATATCGAAATCATAATTAATAAATAAAATTTACATATAGGTACAGAAGTTGTTCAAAATGTTGTCCATTTACATCTAAACAAATTTAACTTTCTTAATAAGCGTTTTGAAAAATTTGACAAACTTATAGTTTCAATGTCAAATAATAAATGTCATTATGTGGAAGTGGCTAAAGTACCAACCCAATTTCACAGTCTACTCTAATTATGAATTTTTTCGACGGCTCGTTATTATCAATTACATATATAACCTCTAAATTTTGTTATACGTTAACACTACTGCCAGATATCTTAAATGTATATTATGCAAGTTATGCTCAACATCTATATCCAAAACATTACACGTATGAGCTAGTGCTGGGAAAAACCGATGTATTTCAAAAACCTTCGAATGAACATAAAAACCGAATTATTATTCAAATGATTTATCACTTGTATGTTCATAGTCCTATTAATCAATACAACATCAAATTTACATATAATGAAATTATGAAGTTCTCCACTGGCCCGCGAATACTCCGGATCTAATGAAAATATTTGGTGACTTATAGGTAATCGAAATTTTCGTCCTCAAAATTCTGATCGATCAACTTTGGGAAGCCATTCAAAATACATGGGATGAAATAAGACAGGACGAAAATTAAAAAAATTTATTGTGCCTTACATTTCATCAATGCCTAATTAAGACTTCAGCAAGTTATTTTATCCAATAGTGCGTCTATAAAATATTAGACTAGTTTTTCTTTTCGTTATTTTAATTTTTATACCTTAAAAAATCTGTTAATTTTGTCTGTTAGTTGAATTTAGGTTAGGAATTTGAATTTGTTTGTTAAAGATGCATTTTAGTTACCTTAGTTAGGCAAAATATTATACATGAATTTGTAACCAATATGAAACGCGATTACCACTTATATGTAAGATTATTTGAAGTATGTAAATAATTTCAAGACAGATAAGGTTATAAAGAAGACAATATTCAACAAAATATTAAAAATCGTGGTAATTAAATGCAACTAATCTATTTAAAAAATAGATAATTTTTTACTTTCCACCAGAGTTTTAAAAGCTTTAGTAGTGTGTAGGTAACAAAAAAAAAAGGAGGCAACAACACGCGGTATTCCCAAGCGGTCACCCATCCAAGTACTAACCGCGCCCGATGCTGTTTGACTTCAGTGATCGGACGAGAACTCAACTCAACTCAACTCAACAAAATCTTTATTTACATATTACATAATTGCATACAGATATCTACATGTAGCTCTAACATTTGTGTTTATAAAATTTTCCTACATAATATTCTATGTTTACAATTTTGTTGGGAATGTGTCTTTAATAACCCATATGTGTTTGTCGCTATTTACACGCACGCACAGATCACTGGCGCACACGAGAAACATTTTGCGTCCTTTTCGCTTAATAACAGGCACTGTCACATGTTCACTAGAGGAAAAACTTCTAAAAAACCTCTAACGTTTTCGTTGTTCCACTGAAGAGACGATTCCGATTGATTTTTAATCTAGATCTAATCTGGAAAGGGCATTTGGAATATTGGCAAACGTTGATATTGATGGGGATGTTTTGCCGGAGTTTGACGCGTTTTGGTAATCTTCTTTATTAAAGGATTTTCGTGATAGATGGTCTTGTTGTAGAATTTGTTGGCGATTGTCGTAATAAAATCTTGTATCGTCTGTATTTTTGCAAGTTCGTGCAGCGTTCGTACCGATACGCATCGGTCTTTATCGAGTAAGATACGAAGGCATTTATTTTGAATGCGTTGTAGTGTGGTGAGCCTAGTTTGGGCTACATTTGCGAAGGCGGGTGCTCCGTATGTTAGGATAGGCCGTAACACCTGTTTGTATAGTAGTATTTTGTTTTCGAAGGTCGTATTTGAATTCTTGATTATTGGATAGATTTTTCTGAGAGCAGCTATAGTTCTGTTGCTGTTGTTCTCTATCTGATTTTTGTATGTCAGTCTTTTGTCTAACTGTACTCCGAGATATTTGATGTTGTCTTGAATTGGGATATGGGTGTTTTGAAACTGAAGTTGCTTGGCAAGTGCAGAGGTCGTGTTCTTTTCGTAAATACAATGGAAGAAGATTTTGTTGGATTTACGGAAAGTTTCCATTTTGTGACGTAGTTCTGAAGATGGTGTAAGTGGTTTTGTACTTTTTGAATGGCAACTATCGGGGAAAACGAATGAGCATATATGGCTATATCATCGGCGTACAGTGCGACGTTGTTGTTGTGGAATTTTGGAATGTCTGCCGTAAATATATTGTATAAAATAGGCCCCAGCACAGAGCCTTGTGGAACTCCAGCCGTGGCCACCAGTGGATCAGATAAGGTATTATTAACCTTTACCTGATATTCTCTATTGGTAAGGTAGGAATAGATGAGTTTGACTATATGACACGGAAATCGAAATTTGATTAATTTGTAGATGAGCCCTTCTGTCCACACCCTATCGAAAGCCTTCTCCATATCCATCAGTACAAACGCGGTGTGGTTCCTTCTGTTGAAGGCATTGGTCGTGTCTGCAGAGATCCGAGCGGTTTGATGAATAGTGCTGTGCTCCGATCGAAATCCGAACTGTTCATCTGGCATTATGCTGTTAGCTTCTAAGTGGTCTTGTATCTGTTCGTGAATGATTTTTTCTGCTATTTTCGAAAGGGTGCATAGTAGAGATATTGGACGGTAGGAAGTGGGATCGGTGGGATTCTTGCCGGGCTTGGGTATCGGGATAACAATTGATTTTTTCCAGTCTTCGGGAAAATGTTGAAGCCTGAGGATGCCATTAATGATTTGTGTGATATGTATTACCGTTTTCCTGGGGATGTTTTTTAACAAAAGATTTTGAATGCTATCTGGTCCTGGGGCTTTGGTTGAGGATGTGCGCTTTATCATGGAATGGATTTGGGACGGTTTTACCAGTAAACGCTCCGCGTGGAAGGGATCGGTGGGATTTTGCAATAGAAAATGTTGGATGGTTTCTTCTATTTCATTTTCAGTGGCGTCATCGGTTTGTGGAATTCTATGTTGAACTTCGAAGGCTTTCGCCAGCGTGTTTGCTAAGTCCTTGTCTGTGGCAACAATAGTACCATCTTCCTTCTTCAAAGTATTGATGGTTGTATAGGTCGATCTTAAGTGTTTTGTAAGACGCCACAGCGAGCCGTCTTGTGGTTTCAGATTTTGTATTCTTCTGTTCCAGCTATTTCTTCGGTGTTCGGTTATTCTTTTCTTGATATGTCTAGTAAGTGTTACCGTTTCTTCGTGATATCTCATATCCCTGGTTCTTTGGAACTGTTTTCTTAAGGAGTTTCTGTTTTTGATTGCGTTTATAATGTCTGCAGGTAAAGTGTCATGAACATATCTGTCGCTTGTTTTTGTCGGAATGGCTTTCTTGACGGCTTTATTGATGTTGGATGTTAGTTTTTGCACCTCCTCTTGGAGCTTGTTTTGATTCATTATCACATTTGGGATTTTTGTGATGCGGTGAAGCTCTTCTCTATACGCACGCCAGTTTGCTTTGCCATACTCTAGATGTTTTCTCGTTGTATCTGAACGATATTCTGAGTTCAGAGCAAAGATTACTGGGAGGTGGTCAGAGGGTAGCTGTCCCGTGACAAGTTCTCCTATGTTGACAATGTTTTTGGTTATTACTAGATCAATGGTGCTAGGGGTCATGCCATTTGTAGGATAGTGTGTAGGGTTAGGGGTATTATGTAGGAATATGTTGTTCATGGTAACATACCTATGCAGAATTCTACCATTGCTGTTCACCCGGTTACAATTCCAGAAATGATGATTGGCATTAAAATCTGCGGCAATTATGACCTTTCTGGAAATGTTAAATAACCTGTCTAGACTTGCAGCTTGTATTGTTTTTTTTGGGACTATTATACAATGTTGCGATGGTGGTATTGTCAGCTGTTTGGATCGCTATTGCTTCTAGGTCTTGAATATCCCTATGGAGTTCTATACGTTGAAATGGCACACCTTCTCTTACAAACATGGCCACACCTCCATGTCCATTGCGGCCGTCCTTCCTTTCGATGCGGAATCCACGTACCCGTGGATGATCTTGGTCCGAAAGTCTAGTTTCGTTGACCAGAGCCACATCTATGTTTTCGCTATGGATGAAATGTATGAATTCGCCCATTTTGTTAATGAGTCCGTTTGCATTCCACAGTACGATTTTAAGGTTCATTTTGTCTATTAAAGTCGTCTAAGGCTAAGACGTACTCTACTAAGGTGTTGCAGGTTAACAGCTTAGAATGTAATTCTTTTAACTTACCAGCCAGCCAGCGGAGATTCACTATGTCATTGATTTTCTTTAGTGTGTTGGAGATGTCTTCCATATAGTTTAGATCCTCGCCGTGGCTGGAGGTATTGCTGTGTGTCTGTGGCCTGGAAAACGATGTTGACGCGTTCTGATGTGTGGAAGGGTGTTCCGCCTTTGCTTGCTCAGATGTGGTTGAATTCACTAGACTTGGAGACTTAATTATTCCCTTCGATGTTGGAGACAAACGTGGAAACTCATCTTTCCTGCTACTCCATGGGTTTTTGCTTGGCAGGGGTGCGGGTACAAACCGTTTATTTGCAGCCGCAGCTACGGCTTCCTGTCTTTCTTTTTTATGTTGCTTCTCAGCAATAAGATCTTGATATTTTACGCACTCAGTGCTGCTGGCAGGGTGATCTTTACCACAATTGCAGCACTTTGCAGGAGTCGTGGGAGGTTTTTCACACTCGAAGGATCGATGGTCGCCAGCGCATTTTACGCACCTGGTTATCTTCATAAAGCAGTTTAGTGTCGAATGGCCCCACTGCTGGCATTTCCTGCATTGTATTATTTCCTTTTTAGACACGTGCGGCTCATAGTAGACCCGCATTTGTTGAAGATAACGTGCCTTTGTCTCTAAATCTTTTCTGGTAGTACCTTTAGACACTACAATCATAAAAATGGGGTGCTTGGAATTTTTAAACTTGACTATGTTGTGAACTTTGATGTCTAGTTCCAATAATTCATTTTTGACGTCGCATTCTTCGACGTCGCTGTGAAGGCCTTTTATTACATACGCCTGTGTTTTTTCCCCACGCGGTGTGTATGTGTAAAATGGCAATGTCTCTTTGTGTAACTCTATATATTGCTTATAGTGGGACAATTCGCGGAAATAAATCAGTGTATTGTCCCCCGTGAATTGTATGTAATAATTTTTGGTTATCGCATCGATTTTAGATCGAAATTCTTTGTAATTTTTTGTAATGCGCGAAACAAAACATATTGGTGGTGGTTTCCCTTTTCTCGTATTATTTTCAGAAGTCTGAGTTTCAGGTTCTTCTCTTGTTTTAGACGCCTTTGCTTCAATTTGTTCCGCCGCTTGGGATGATGGCTCTTCCATTTGTATGTCATTTGTGGTGTCCGATAGGATACCATAGCGATTTGCAACCTCTACAGAAAAATAATCGAGAAGACCATTAGAGGTGTTCTTTTTATTTCCTTCCATGTTTGAAACCTGTGTATTATTACGATCACTTAATTTCGGTTCAGTGGATGCATCGAACCGTCCTTTAGTGTCCTCAAATTTGTTTATTTTAATTACTTTATTTTCTTGATTGTCTTTAAATTTAGTAAATGGCAAACTATCAGAGTCCGTATCATTAAATTTATTATATCCAGTCAAGCGTTTTACGCTAACCATTCAGTTATTAATACACAAAATACACTTACAATTATTTGCCGTAATACCGGGCTTGTCCTTACAATGTCCTCATTAATATTCAGAAATTTGTGATCTAGCAACAAATTCCTGGAATTACCGGTTAGTTTGTTACCCTGAACACCCTCACTGGTACTCAGTCTAATGCTATAGACCGAGCGCGCGCCGCGCACTTTCTCTCTCGCACGCTACCTACGAAAGATACTTAGGTAAAATTATTGTATGTACACACGACTATATTTTTACACAATGTAAACTACCCTACACATCAACCCTAGTGAACGCTAGGAGATTCGGACGAGAACTGGACGAGAACTGGTCTATTCAGCGTGGTATGGTCGTTGCCTCTAAATATTATCGTTAACCTTGCATTTGAATTTTAATATCTTAGTTAAATTAAAATAATTATGTTATTATAAATTGCCATATACATATTGTGCTAACCATTCACAGTTATTAACACACAAAATACACTTACAATTATTTGCCGTAATACCGGGCTTGTCCTTACAATGCAATGTCCTCATTAATATTCAGGAATTTGTGATCAAGCAACAAATTCCTGGAATTTTCGGTTAGTTTGTTACCCTGAACACCCTCACTGGTACGCTAGGAGACTCGGACGAGAGCTGGACGAGAACTGGTCTATTCAGCGTGGTATGGTCGTTGCCAAAAAATATTTTGGTTAACTTTACATTTAAATTTAGAATCTTAGTTAAATTAAATAATTATAACGAGCCATCGAAAAAATTCATAATTAGAGTAGACTGTGAAATTGGGTTGGTACTTCCAACACTTCTACATAATGAAATGACACATTACTTGATGCTTGACAGTTTCATTTGGTTTCATTGTAAAAAAAGGTTATGGCATTGAAATGATACTACAACAAAAAAGAAAACAAATAATTTATTTAATATCGAAATCATAATTAATAAATAAAATTTACATATAGGTACAGAAGTTGTTCAAAATGTTGTCCATTTACATCTAAACAAATTTAACTTTCTTAATAAGCGTTTTGAAAAATTTGACAAACTTATAGTTTCAATGTCAAATAATAAATGTCATTATGTGGAAGTGGCTAAAGTACCAACCCAATTTCACAGTCTACTCTAATTATGAATTTTTTCGACGGCTCGTTATTATCAATTACATATATAACCTCTAAATTTTGTTATACGTTAACACTACTGCCAGATATCTTAAATGTATATTATGCAAGTTATGCTCAACATCTATATCCAAAACATTACACGTATGAGCTAGTGCTGGGAAAAACCGATGTATTTCAAAAACCTTCGAATGAACATAAAAACCGAATTATTATTCAAATGATTTATCACTTGTATGTTCATAGTCCTATTAAACAATACAACATCAAATTTACATATAATGAAATTATGAAGTTCTCCACTGGCCCGCGAATACTCCGGATCTAATGAAAATATTTGGTGACTTATAGGTAATCGAAATTTTCGTCCTCAAAATTCTGATCGATCAACTTTGGGAAGCCATTCAAAATACATGGGATGAAATAAGACAGGACGAAAATTAAAAAAATTTATTGTGCCTTACATTTCATCAATGCCTAATTAAGACTGCAGCAAGTTATTTTATCCAATAGTGCGTCTATAAAATATTAGACTAGTTTTTCTTTTCGTTATTTTAATTTTTATACCTTAAAAAATCTGTTAATTTTGTCTGTTAGTTGAATTTAGGTTAGGAATTTGAATTTGTTTGTTAAAGATGCATTTTAGTTACCTTAGTTAGGCAAAATATTATACATGAATTTGTAACCAATATGAAACGCGATTACCACTTATATGTAAGATTATTTGAAGTATGTAAATAATTTCAAGACAGATAAGGTTATAAAGAAGACAATATTCAACAAAATATTAAAAATCGTGGTAATTAAATGCAACTAATCTATTTAAAAAATAGATAATTTTTTACTTTCCACCAGAGTTTTAAAAGCTTTAGTAGTGTGTAGGTAACAAAAAAAAAAGGAGGCAACAACACGCGGTATTCCCAAGCGGTCACCCATCCAAGTACTAACCGCGCCCGATGCTGTTTGACTTCAGTGATCGGACGAGAACTCAACTCAACTCAACTCAACAAAATTTTTATTTACATATTACATAATTGCATACAGATATCTACATGTAGCTCTAACATTTGTGTTTATAAAATTTTCCTACATAATATTCTATGTTTACAATTTTGTTGGGAATGTGTCTTTAATAACCCATATGTGTTTGTCGCTATTTACACGCACGCACAGATCACTGGCGCACACGAGAAACATTTTGCGTCATTTTCGCTTAATAACAGGCACTGTCACATGTTCACTAGAGGAAAAACTTCTAAAAAACCTCTAACGTTTTCGTTGTTCCACTGAAGAGACGATTCCGATTGATTTTTAATCTAGATCTAATCTGGAAAGGGCATTTGGAATATTGGCAAACGTTGATATTGATGGGGATGTTTTGCCGGAGTTTGACGCGTTTTGGTAATTTTCTTTATTAAAGGATTTTCGTGATAGATGGTCTTGTTGTAGAATTTGTTGGCGATTGTCGTAATAAAATCTTGTATCGTCTGTATTTTTGCAAGTTCGTGCAGCGTTCGTACCGATACGTATCGGTCTTTATCTAGTAAGATACGAAGGCATTTATTTTGAATGCGTTGTAGTGTGGTGAGCCTAGTTTGGGCTACATTTGCGAAGGCGGGTGCTCCGTATGTTAGGATAGGCCGTAACACCTGTTTGTATAGTAGTATTTTGTTTTCGAAGGTCGTATTTGAATTCTTGATTATTGGATAGATTTTTCTGAGAGCAGCTATAGTTCTGTTGCTGTTGTTCTCTATCTGATTTTTGTATGTCAGTCTTTTGTCTAACTGTACTCCGAGATATTTGATGTTGTCTTGAATTGGCATATGGGTGTTTTGAAACTGAAGTTGCTTTGGCAAGTGCAGAGGTCGTGTTCTTTTCGTAAATACAATGGAAGAAGATTTTGTTGGATTTACGGAAAGTTTCCATTTTGTGACGTAGTTCTGAAGATGGTGTAAGTGGTTTTGTACTTTTTGAATGGCAACTATCGGGGAAAACGAATGAGCATATATGGCTATATCATCGGCGTACAGTGCGACGTTGTTGTTGTGGAATTTTGGAATGTCTGCCGTAAATATATTGTATAAAATAGGCCCCAGCACAGAGCCTTGTGGAACTCCAGCCGTGGCCACCAGTGGATCAGATAAGGTATTATTAACCTTTACCTGATATTCTCTATTGGTAAGGTAGGAATAGATGAGTTTGACTATATGACACGGAAATCGAAATTTGATTAATTTGTAGATGAGCCCTTCTGTCCACACCCTATCGAAAGCCTTCTCCATATCCATCAGTACAAACGCGGTGTGGTTCCTTCTGTTGAAGGCATTGGTCGTGTCTGCAGAGATCCGAGCGGTTTGATGAATAGTGCTGTGCTCCGATCGAAATCCGAACTGTTCATCTGGCATTATGCTGTTAGCTTCTAAGTGGTCTTGTATCTGTTCGTGAATGATTTTTTCTGCTATTTTCGAGAGGGTGCATAGTAGAGATATGGGACGGTAGGAAGTGGGATCGGTGGGATTCTTGCCGGGCTTGGGTATCGGGATAACAATTGATTTTTTCCAGTCTTCGGGAAAATATTGAAGCCTGAGGATGCCATTAATGATTTGTGTGATATGTATTACCGTTTTCCTGGGGATGTTTTTTAACAAAAGATTTTGAATACTATCTGGTCCTGGGGCTTTGGTTGAGGATGTGCGCTTTATCATGGAATGGATTTGGGACGGTTTTACCAGTAAACGCTCCGCGTGGAAGGGATCGGTGGGATTTTGCAATAGAAAATGTTGGATGGTTTCTTCTATTTCATTTTCAGTGGCGTCATCGGTTTGTGGAATTCTATGTTGAACTTCGAAGGCTTTCGCCAGCGTGTTTGCTAAGTCCTTGTCTGTGGCAACAATGGTACCATCTTCCTTCTTCAAAGTATTGATGGTTGTATAGGTCGATCTTAAGTGCTTTGTAAGACGCCACAGCGAGCCGTCTTGTGGTTTCAGATTTTGTATTCTTCTGTTCCAGCTATTTCTTCGGTGTTCGGTTATTCTTTTCTTGATATGTCTAGTAAGTGTTACCGTTTCTTCGTGATATCGCATATCCCTGGTTCTTTGGAACTGTTTTCTTAAGGAGTTTCTGTTTTTGATTGCGTTTATAATGTCTGCAGGTAAAGTGTCATGAACATATCTGTCGCTTGTTTTTGTCGGAATGGCTTTCTTGACGGCTTTATTGATGTTGGATGTTAGTTTTTGCACCTCCTCTTGGAGCTTGTTTTGATTCATTATCACATTTGGGATTTTTGTGATGCGGTGAAGCACTTCTCTATACGCACGCCAGTTTGCTTTGCCATACTCTAGATGTTTTCTCGTTGTATCTGAACGATATTCTGAGTTCAGAGCAAAGATTACTGGGAGGTGGTCAGAGGGTAGCTGTCCCGTGACAAGTTCTCCTATGTTGACAATGTTTTTGGTTATTACTAGATCAATGGTGCTAGGGGTCATGCCATTTGTAGGATAGTGTGTAGGGTTAGGGGTATTATGTAGGAATATGTTGTTCATGGTAACATACCTATGCAGAATTCTACCATTGCTGTTCACCCGGTTACAATTCCAGAAATGATGATTGGCATTAAAATCTGCGGCAATTATGACCTTTCTGGAAATGTTAAATAACCTGTCTAGACTTGCAGCTTGTATTGTTTTTTTGGGACTATTATATAATGTTGCGATGGTGGTATTGTCAGCTGTTTGGATCGCTATTGCTTCTAGGTCTTGAATATCCCTATGGAGTTCTATGCGTTGAAATGGCACACCTTCTCTTATAAACATGGCCACACCTCCATGTCCATTGCGGCCGTCCTTCCTTTCGATGCGAAATCCACGTACCCGTGGATGATCTTGGTCCCAAAGTCTAGTTTCGTTGACCAGAGCCACATCTATGTTTTCGCTATGGATAAAATGTATAAATTCGCCCATTTTGTTAATGAGTCCATTTGCATTCCACAGTACGATTTTAAGGTTCATTTTGTCTATTAAAGTCGTCTAAGGCCATTACGTACTCTACTAGGTTGTTGCAGGTTAACAGCTTAGAATGTAATTCTTTTAACTTACCAGCCAGCCAGCGGAGATTCACTATGTCGTTGATTTTCTTTAGTGTGCTGGAGATGTCTTCCATATAGTTTAGATCCTCGCCGTGGCTGGAGGTATTGCTGTGTGCCTGTGGCCTGGAAAACAATGTTGACGCGTTCTGATGTGTGAAAGAGTGTTCCGCCTTTGGTTGCTCAGATGTAGTTGAATTCACTTGACTTGGAGACTTAATTATTCCCTTCGATGTTGGAGACAAACGTGGAAATTCATCTTTCCTGCTACTCCATGGGTTTTTGCTTGGCAGGGGTGCTGGTACAAACCGTTTATTAGCAGCAGCAACTACGGCTTCCTGCCTTTCCTTTTTATGTTGCTTCTCAGCAATAAGATCTTGATATTTTACGCACTCAGTGCTGCTGGCAGGGTGATCTTTACCGCAATTGCAGCTCTTTGCAGGAGTTGTGGGAGGTTTTTCACACTCGAAGGATCGATGATCGCCAGCGCATTTTACACACCTGGTTATCTTCATGAAGCAGTTTAGTGTCGAATTGCCCCACTGCTGGCATTTCCTGCATTGGATTATTTCCTTTTTGGAAACGTGCGGCTCATAGTAGACCCGCATTTGTTGAAGATAACGAGCCTTTGTCTCTAAATCTTTTCTGGTAGTACCTTTAGACACTACAACCATAAAAATGGGGTGCTTGGAATTTTTAAACTTGACTATGTTGTGAACTTTGATGTCTAGTTCCAATAATTCATTTTTTACGTCACCTTCTTCGACGTCGCTACGTAGGCCTTTTATGACATATGCCTGTGTTTTTTCACCACGCGGTGTGTATGTGTAAAATGGCAATGTCTCTTTGTGTAACTCTATATATTTCTTATAGTGAGACAATTCGCGGAAATAAATCAATGTATTGTCCCCCGTGAATTGTATGTAATAATTTTTGGTTATCGCATCGATTTTAGATCGAAATTCTTTGTAATTTTTTGTAATTCGCGAAACAAAACATATTGGTGGTGGTTTCCCTTTTCTCGTATTATTTTCAGAAGACTGAGTTTCAGTTTCTTCTCTTGTTTTAGAAGCCTTTGCCTGAATTTGTTCCGCCGCTTGGGATGACGGCTCTCCCATTTGTATGTCGTTTGTGGTATCAGATAGGATACCATAGCGATTTGCAACCTCTACAGAAAAATAATCGAGAAGACCATTAGAGGTGTTCTTTTTATTTCCTTCCATGTTTGAAACCTGCGTATTATTGCGATCACTTAATTTCGGTTCAGTGGATGCATCGAACCGTCCTTTAGTGTCCTCAAATTTGTTGATTTTAATTACTTTATTTTCTTGATTGTCTTTAATTTTAGTAAATAGCAAACTATCGGAGTCCGTATCATTGAATTTATTATATCCAGTCAAGCGTTTTACGCTAACCATTCACAGTTATTAATACCTAAATTCACTTACAATTATTTGCCGTAATACCGGGCTTGTCCTTACAATGTCCTCATTAATATTCAGGAATTTGTGATCAAGCAACAAATTCCTGGAATTATCGGTTAGTTTGTTACACTGAACACCCTCACTGGTACTCGGTCTAATGCTATAGACCGAGCGCGCGCCGCGCACTTTCTCTCTCGCACGCTGCCTACGAAAGAGACTCAGGTAAAATTATTATATGTACACACGACTATATTTTTAAAGAACGTAAACTACCCTGCACATCAACCCTAGTGAACGCTAGGAGAGTCGGACGAGAACTGAGGGACGAGAACTGGTCTATTCAGCGTGGTATGGTCGTTGCCTCTAAATATTATCGTTAACCTTGCATTTGAATTTTAATATCTTAGTTAAATTAAAATAATTATGTTATTATAAATTGCCATATACATATTGTGCTAACCATTCACAGTTATTAACACACAAAATACACTTACAATTATTTGCCGTAATACCGGGCTTGTCCTTACAATGCAATGTCCTCATTAATATTCAGGAATTTGTGATCAAGCAACAAATTCCTGGAATTTTCGGTTAGTTTGTTACCCTGAACACCCTCACTGGTACGCTAGGAGACTCGGACGAGAGCTGGACGAGAACTGGTCTATTCAGCGTGGTATGGCCGTTGCCAAAAAATATTTTGGTTAACTTTACATTTAAATTTAGAATCTTAGTTAAATTAAATAATTATAACGAGCCATCGAAAAAATTCATAATTAGAGTAGACTGTGAAATTGGGTTGGTACTTCCAACACTTCTACATAATGAAATGACACATTACTTGATGCTTGACAGTTTCATTTGGTTTCATTGTAAAAAAAGGTTATGGCATTGAAATGATACTACAACAAAAAAGAAAACAAATAATTTATTTAATATCGAAATCATAATTAATAAATAAAATTTACATATAGGTACAGAAGTTGTTCAAAATGTTGTCCATTTACATCTAAACAAATTTAACTTTCTTAATAAGCGTTTTGAAAAATTTGACAAACTTATAGTTTCAATGTCAAATAATAAATGTCATTATGTGGAAGTGGCTAAAGTACCAACCCAATTTCACAGTCTACTCTAATTATGAATTTTTTCGACGGCTCGTTATTATCAATTACATATATAACCTCTAAATTTTGTTATACGTTAACACTACTGCCAGATATCTTAAATGTATATTATGCAAGTTATGCTCAACATCTATATCCAAAACATTACACGTATGAGCTAGTGCTGGGAAAAACCGATGTATTTCAAAAACCTTCGAATGAACATAAAAACCGAATTATTATTCAAATGATTTATCACTTGTATGTTCATAGTCCTATTAAACAATACAACATCAAATTTACATATAATGAAATTATGAAGTTCTCCACTGGCCCGCGAATACTCCGGATCTAATGAAAATATTTGGTGACTTATAGGTAATCGAAATTTTCGTCCTCAAAATTCTGATCGATCAACTTTGGGAAGCCATTCAAAATACATGGGATGAAATAAGACAGGACGAAAATTAAAAAAATTTATTGTGCCTTACATTTCATCAATGCCTAATTAAGACTGCAGCAAGTTATTTTATCCAATAGTGCGTCTATAAAATATTAGACTAGCTTTTCTTTTCGTTATTTTAATTTTTATACCTTAAAAAATCTGTTAATTTTGTCTGTTAGTTGAATTTAGGTTAGGAATTTGAATTTGTTTGTTAAAGATGCATTTTAGTTACCTTAGTTAGGCAAAATATTATACATGAATTTGTAACCAATATGAAACGCGATTACCACTTATATGTAAGATTATTTGAAGTATGTAAATAATTTCAAGACAGATAAGGTTATAAAGAAGACAATATTCAACAAAATATTAAAAATCGTGGTAATTAAATGCAACTAATCTATTTAAAAAATAGATAATTTTTTACTTTCCACCAGAGTTTTAAAAGCTTTAGTAGTGTGTAGGTAACAAAAAAAAAAGGAGGCAACAACACGCGGTATTCCCAAGCGGTCACCCATCCAAGTACTAACCGCGCCCGATGCTGTTTGACTTCAGTGATCGGACGAGAACTCAACTCAACTCAACTCAACAAAATCTTTATTTACATATTACATAATTGCATACAGATATCTACATGTAGCTCTAACATTTGTGTTTATAAAATTTTCCTACATAATATTCTATGTTTACAATTTTGTTGGGAATGTGTCTTTAATAACCCATATGTGTTTGTCGCTATTTACACGCACGCACAGATCACTGGCGCACACGAGAAACATTTTGCGTCATTTTCGCTTAATAACAGGCACTGTCACATGTTCACTAGAGGAAAAACTTCTAAAAAACCTCTAACGTTTTCGTTGTTCCACTGAAGAGACGATTCCGATTGATTTTTAATCTAGATCTAATCTGGAAAGGGCATTTGGAATATTGGCAAACGTTGATATTGATGGGGATGTTTTGCCGGAGTTTGACGCGTTTTGGTAATTTTCTTTATTAAAGGATTTTCGTGATAGATGGTCTTGTTGTAGAATTTGTTGGCGATTGTCGTAATAAAATCTTGTATCGTCTGTATTTTTGCAAGTTCGTGCAGCGTTCGTACCGATACGTATCGGTCTTTATCGAGTAAGATACGAAGGCATTTATTTTGAATGCGTTGTAGTGTGGTGAGCCTAGTTTGGGCTACATTTGCGAAGGCGGGTGCTCCGTATGTTAGGATAGGCCGTAACACCTGTTTGTATAGTAGTATTTTGTTTTCGAAGGTCGTATTTGAATTCTTGATTATTGGATAGATTTTTCTGAGAGCAGCTATAGTTCTGTTGCTGTTGTTCTCTATCTGATTTTTGTATGTCAGTCTTTTGTCTAACTGTACTCCGAGATATTTGATGTTGTCTTGAATTGGGATATGGGTGTTTTGAAACTGAAGTTGCTTTGGCAAGTGCAGAGGTCGTGTTCTTTTCGTAAATACAATGGAAGAAGATTTTGTTGGATTTACGGAAAGTTTCCATTTTGTGACGTAGTTCTGAAGATGGTGTAAGTGGTTTTGTACTTTTTGAATGGCAACTATCGGGGAAAACGAATGAGCATATATGGCTATATCATCGGCGTACAGTGCGACGTTGTTGTTGTGGAATTTTGGAATGTCTGCCGTAAATATATTGTATAAAATAGGCCCCAGCACAGAGCCTTGTGGAACTCCAGCCGTGGCCACCAGTGGATCAGATAAGGTATTATTAACCTTTACCTGATATTCTCTATTGGTAAGGTAGGAATAGATGAGTTTGACTATATGACACGGAAATCGAAATTTGATTAATTTGTAGATGAGCCCTTCTGTCCACACCCTATCGAAAGCCTTCTCCATATCCATCAGTACAAACGCGGTGTGGTTCCTTCTGTTGAAGGCATTGGTCGTGTCTGCAGAGATCCGAGCGGTTTGATGAATAGTGCTGTGCTCCGATCGAAATCCGAACTGTTCATCTGGCATTATGCTGTTAGCTTCTAAGTGGTCTTGTATCTGTTCGTGAATGATTTTTTCTGCTATTTTCGAGAGGGTGCATAGTAGAGATATGGGACGGTAGGAAGTGGGATCGGTGGGATTCTTGCCGGGCTTGGGTATCGGGATAACAATTGATTTTTTCCAGTCTTCGGGAAAATATTGAAGCCTGAGGATGCCATTAATGATTTGTGTGATATGTATTACCGTTTTCCTGGGGATGTTTTTTAACAAAAGATTTTGAATACTATCTGGTCCTGGGGCTTTGGTTGAGGATGTGCGCTTTATCATGGAATGGATTTGGGACGGTTTTACCAGTAAACGCTCCGCGTGGAAGGGATCGGTGGGATTTTGCAATAGAAAATGTTGGATGGTTTCTTCTATTTCATTTTCAGTGGCGTCATCGGTTTGTGGAATTCTATGTTGAACTTCGAAGGCTTTCGCCAGCGTGTTTGCTAAGTCCTTGTCTGTGGCAACAATGGTACCATCTTCCTTCTTCAAAGTATTGATGGTTGTATAGGTCGATCTTAAGTGCTTTGTAAGACGCCACAGCGAGCCGTCTTGTGGATTCAAATTTTGTATTCTTCTGTTCCAGCTATTTCTTCGGTGTTCGGTTATTCTTTTCTTGATATGTCTAGTAAGTGTTACCGTTTCTTCGTGATATCGCATATCCCTGGTTCTTTGGAACTGTTTTCTTAAGGAGTTTCTGTTTTTGATTGCGTTTATAATGTCTGCAGGTAAAGTGTCATGAACATATCTGTCGCTTGTTTTTGTCGGAATGGCTTTCTTGACGGCTTTATTGATGTTGGATGTTAGTTTTTGCACCTCCTCTTGGAGCTTGTTTTGATTCATTATCACATTTGGGATTTTTGTGATGCGGTGAAGCTCTTCTCTATACGCACGCCAGTTTGCTTTGCCATACTCTAGATGTTTTCTCGTTGTATCTGAACGATATTCTGAGTTCAGAGCAAAGATTACTGGGAGGTGGTCAGAGGGTAGCTGTCCCGTGACAAGTTCTCCTATGTTGACAATGTTTTTGGTTATTACTAGATCAATGGTGCTAGGGGTCATGCCATTTGTAGGATAGTGTGTAGGGTTAGGGGTATTATGTAGGAATATGTTGTTCATGGTAACATACCTATGCAGAATTCTACCATTGCTGTTCACCCGGTTACAATTCCAGAAATGATGATTGGCATTAAAATCTGCGGCAATTATGACCTTTCTGGATATGTTAAATAACCTGTCTAGACTTGCAGCTTGTATTGTTTTTTTGGGACTATTATATAATGTTGCGATGGTGGTATTGTCAGCTGTTTGGATCGCTATTGCTTCTAGGTCTTGAATATCCCTATGGAGTTCTATGCGTTGAAATGGCACACCTTCTCTTATAAACATGGCCACACCTCCATGTCCATTGCGGCCGTCCTTCCTTTCGATGCGAAATCCACGTACCCGTGGATGATCTTGGTCCCAAAGTCTAGTTTCGTTGACCAGAGCCACATCTATGTTTTGGCTATGGATAAAATGTATAAATTCGCCCATTTTGTTAATGAGTCCATTTGCATTCCACAGTACGATTTTAAGGTTCATTTTGTCTATTAAAGTCGTCTAAGGCCATTACGTACTCTACTAGGTTGTTGCAGGTTAACAGCTTAGAATGTAATTCTTTTAACTTACCAGCCAGCCAGCGGAGATTCACTATGTCGTTGATTTTCTTTAGTGTGCTGGAGATGTCTTCCATATAGTTTAGATCCTCGCCGTGGCTGGAGGTATTGCTGTGTGCCTGTGGCCTGGAAAACAATGTTGACGCGTTCTGATGTGTGGAAGAGTGTTCCGCCTTTGGTTGCTCAGATGTAGTTGAATTCACTTGACTTGGAGACTTAATTATTCCCTTCGATGTTGGAGACAAACGTGGAAATTCATCTTTCCTGCTACTCCATGGGTTTTTGCTTGGCAGGGGTGCTGGTACAAACCGTTTATTAGCAGCAGCAACTACGGCTTCCTGCCTTTCTTTTTTATGTTGCTTCTCAGCAATAAGATCTTGATATTTTACGCACTCAGTGCTGCTGGCAGGGTGATCTTTACCGCAATTGCAGCACTTTGCAGGAGTTGTGGGAGGTTTTTCACACTCGAAGGATCGATGATCGCCAGCGCATTTTACACACCTGGTTATCTTCATGAAGCAGTTTAGTGTCGAATGGCCCCACTGCTGGCATTTCCTGCATTGGATTATTTCCTTTTTGGAAACGTGCGGCTCATAGTAGACCCGCATTTGTTGAAGATAACGAGCCTTTGTCTCTAAATCTTTTCTGGTAGTACCTTTAGACACTACAACCATAAAAATGGGGTGCTTGGAATTTTTAAACTTGACTATGTTGTGAACTTTGATGTCTAGTTCCAATAATTCATTTTTTACGTCACCTTCTTCGACGTCGCTATGTAGGCCTTTTATGACATATGCCTGTGTTTTTTCACCACGCGGTGTGTATGTGTAAAATGGCAATGTCTCTTTGTGTAACTCTATATATTTCTTATAGTGAGACAATTCGCGGAAATAAATCAATGTATTGTCCCCCGTGAATTGTATGTAATAATTTTTGGTTATCGCATCGATTTTAGATCGAAATTCTTTGTAATTTTTTGTAATTCGCGAAACAAAACATATTGGTGGTGGTTTCCCTTTTCTCGTATTATTTTCAGAAGACTGAGTTTCAGTTTCTTCTCTTGTTTTAGAAGCCTTTGCCTGAATTTGTTCCGCCGCTTGGGATGACGGCTCTCCCATTTGTATGTCGTTTGTGGTATCAGATAGGATACCATAGCGATTTGCAACCTCTACAGAAAAATAATCGAGAAGACCATTAGAGGTGTTCTTTTTATTTCCTTCCATGTTTGAAACCTGCGTATTATTGCGATCACTTAATTTCGGTTCAGTGGATGCATCGAACCGTCCTTTAGTGTCCTCAAATTTGTTGATTTTAATTACTTTATTTTCTTGATTGTCTTTAATTTTAGTAAATAGCAAACTATCGGAGTCCGTATCATTGAATTTATTATATCCAGTCAAGCGTTTTACGCTAACCATTCACAGTTATTAATACCTAAATTCACTTACAATTATTTGCCGTAATACCGGGCTTGTCCTTACAATGTCCTCATTAATATTCAGGAATTTGTGATCAAGCAACAAATTCCTGGAATTATCGGTTAGTTTGTTACACTGAACACCCTCACTGGTACTCGGTCTAATGCTATAGACCGAGCGCGCGCCGCGCACTTTCTCTCTCGCACGCTGCCTACGAAAGAGACTCAGGTAAAATTATTATATGTACACACGACTATATTTTTAAAGAACGTAAACTACCCTGCACATCAACCCTAGTGAACGCTAGGAGAGTCGGACGAGAACTGGGGGACGAGAACTGGTCTATTCAGCGTGGTATGGTCGTTGCCTCTAAATATTATCGTTAACCTTGCATTTGAATTTTAATATCTTAGTTAAATTAAAATAATTATGTTATTATAAATTGCCATATACATATTGTGCTAACCATTCACAGTTATTAACACACAAAATACACTTACAATTATTTGCCGTAATACCGGGCTTGTCCTTACAATGCAATGTCCTCATTAATATTCAGGAATTTGTGATCAAGCAACAAATTCCTGGAATTTTCGGTTAGTTTGTTACCCTGAACACCCTCACTGGTACGCTAGGAGACTCGGACGAGAGCTGGACGAGAACTGGTCTATTCAGCGTGGTATGGTCGTTGCCAAAAAATATTTTGGTTAACTTTACATTTAAATTTAGAATCTTAGTTAAATTAAATAATTATAACGAGCCATCGAAAAAATTCATAATTAGAGTAGACTGTGAAATTGGGTTGGTACTTCCATCACTTCTACATAATGAAATGACACATTACTTGATGCTTGACAGTTTCATTTGGTTTCATTGTAAAAAAAGGTTATGGCATTGAAATGATACTACAACAAAAAAGAAAACAAATAATTTATTTAATATCGAAATCATAATTAATAAATAAAATTTACATATAGGTACAGAAGTTGTTCAAAATGTTGTCCATTTACATCTAAACAAATTTAACTTTCTTAATAAGCGTTTTGAAAAATTTGACAAACTTATAGTTTCAATGTCAAATAATAAATGTCATTATGTGGAAGTGGCTAAAGTACCAACCCAATTTCACAGTCTACTCTAATTATGAATTTTTTCGACGGCTCGTTATTATCAATTACATATATAACCTCTAAATTTTGTTATACGTTAACACTACTGCCAGATATCTTAAATGTATATTATGCAAGTTATGCTCAACATCTATATCCAAAACATTACACGTATGAGCTAGTGCTGGGAAAAACCGATGTATTTCAAAAACCTTCGAATGAACATAAAAACCGAATTATTATTCAAATGATTTATCACTTGTATGTTCATAGTCCTATTAAACAATACAACATCAAATTTACATATAATGAAATTATCAAGTTCTCCACTGGCCCGCGAATACTCCGGATCTAATGAAAATATTTGGTGACTTATAGGTAATCGAAATTTTCGTCCTCAAAATTCTGATCGATCAACTTTGGGAAGCCATTCAAAATACATGGGATGAAATAAGACAGGACGAAAATTAAAAAAAATTATTGTGCCTTACATTTCATCAATGCCTAATTAAGACTGCAGCAAGTTATTTTATCCAATAGTGCGTCTATAAAATATTAGACTAGTTTTTCTTTTCGTTATTTTAATTTTTATATCTTAAAAAATCTGTTAATTTTGTCTGTTAGTTGAATTTAGGTTAGGAATTTGAATTTGTTTGTTAAAGATGCATTTTAGTTACCTTAGTTAGGCAAAATATTATACATGAATTTGTAACCAATATGAAACGCGATTACCACTTATATGTAAGATTATTTGAAGTATGTAAATAATTTCAAGACAGATAAGGTTATAAAGAAGACAATATTCAACAAAATATTAAAAATCGTGGTAATTAAATGCAACTAATCTATTTAAAAAATAGATAATTTTTTACTTTCCACCAGAGTTTTAAAAGCTTTAGTAGTGTGTAGGTAACAAAAAAAAAAGGAGGCAACAACACGCGGTATTCCCAAGCGGTCACCCATCCAAGTACTAACCGCGCCCGATGCTGTTTGACTTCAGTGATCGGACGAGAACTCAACTCAACTCAACTCAACTCAACAAAATCTTTATTTACATATTACATAATTGCATACAGATATCTACATGTAGCTCTAACATTTGTGCTTATAAAATTTTCCTACATAATATTCTATGTTTACAATTTTAGTTGGGAATGTGTCTTTAATAACCCATATGTGTTTGTCGCTATTTACACGCACGCACAGATCACTGGCGCACACGAGAAACATTTTGCGTCCTTTTCGCTTAATAACAGGCACTGTCACATGTTCACTAGAGGAAAAACTTCTAAAAAACCTCTAACGTTTTCGTTGTTCCACTGAAGAGACGATTCCGATTAATTTTAGTTTAGATCTAATCCGGAAAGGGCATTTGGAATATTGGCAAACGTTGATATTGATGGGGATGTTTTGCCGGAGTTTGGCGCGTTTTGGTAATCTTCTTTATTAAAGGATTTTCGTGATAGATGGTCTTGTTGTAGAATTTGTTGGCGATTGTTGTAATAAAATCTTGTATCGTCTGTATTTTTGCTAGTTCGTGCAGCGTTCGTACCGATACATATCGGTCTTTATCAAGTAAGATACGAAGGCATTTATTTTGAATGCGTTGTAGTGTGGTGAGCCTAGTTTGGGCTACATTTGCGAAGGCAGGTGCTCCGTATGTTAGGATAGGCCGTAACACCTGTTTGTAAAGTAATATTTTGTTTTCGAAGGTCGTATTTGAATTCTTGATTATTGGATAGATTTTTCTGAGAGCAGCTATAGTTCTGTTGCTGTTGTTCTCTATCTGATTTTTGCATGTCAGTCTTTTGTCTAACTGTACTCCGAGATATTTGATGTTGTCTTGAATTGGGATATGGGTGTTTTGAAACTGAAGTTGCTTTGGCAAGCGCAGAGGTCGGGTTCTTTTGGTAAATACAATGGAAGAAGATTTGGATGGATTTACGGAAAGTTTCCATTTTGTGACGTAGTTCTGAAGATGGTGTAAGTGGTTTTGTACTTTTTGCATGGCAACTATCGGGGAAAACGAATGAGCATATATGGCTATATCATCGGCGTACAGTGCGACGTTGTTGTTGTGGAATTTTGGAATGTCTGCCGTAAATATATTGTATAAAATAGGCCCCAGCACAGAGCCTTGTGGAACTCCAGCCGTGGCCACCAGCGGATCAGATAAGGTATTATTAATCTTTACCTGATATTCTCTGTTGGTAAGGTAGGAATGGATCAGTCTGACTATATGGCTCGGAAATCTAAATTTGATTAATTTGTAAATGAGCCCTTCTGTCCATACCCTATCAAAAGCTTTCTCCATATCCATCAGTACGAACGCTGTGTGGTTCCTTCTGTTGAAGGCATTGGTCGTCTCTGCTGAGATCCGAGTCGTTTGATGAATGGTGCTGTGCTCCGCTCGAAATCCGAACTGTTCATCTGGCAGTATGTTGTTAGCTGCTAAGTGGTCTTGTATCTGCTCGTTAATGATTTTTTCAGTTATTTTCGAGAGGGTGCACAAAAGAGATATGGGGCGGAAGGAAGTGGGATCGGTGGGATTCTTGCCGGGCTTGGGTATCGGGATAACAATTGATTTTTTCCAGTCAGGAGGAAAATATTGAAGTCTGAGGATGCCATTAATTATTTGTGTGATATGTACTATAGTTTTCCTGGGGATGTTTTTTAACAAGAGATTTTGAATGTTATCTGGGCCTGGGGCTTTGGTTGAGGATGTGCGCTTTATAATGGAATGGATTTGGGACGGTTTTGCCACTAAATACTCTGCTTGGAAGGGATCGGTTGTATCTTGCAAATGAAAGTGTTGGATGGTTTCTTGTATTTCCTTTTCAGTGGCGCCATCGGTTTTTGGGATTCTGTGTTGAATTTCGAAGGCTTTCGCCAGCGTGTTTGCTAAATCCTTGTCTGTAGCAGCAATCGTACCATCTTCCTTCTTCAAAGTATTGATGGTTGTATAGGTCGACCTCAAATGTTTTGTAAGGCGCCACAGCGAGCCGTCTTGTGGTTTGAGATTTTGTAGTCTTCTGTTCCAGGTATTTCTTCGGTGTTCGGCTATTCTCTTCTTGATGTGTTTTGTAAGTTTTGCCGTTTCTTCATGATATCTCATATCCCTGGTTCTTTGTAACTGTTTCCTTAACGCGTTTCTGTTTTTGATTGCGTTTATAATGTCCGCAGGTAAAGTGTCTTGTACATATCTGTCGCTTCTTTTTGTCGGAATGGCTTTCTTGACGGCTTTATTGATGTTGGATGTTAATTTTTGCACCTCCTCTTGGAGCTTGTTTTGATTCATTATCACATTTGGGATTTTTGTGATGCGGTGAAGCTCTTCTCTATACGCACGCCAGTTTGCTTTGCCATACTCTAGATGGTTTCTCGTTGTATCTGAACGATATCCTGAGTTCAGAGCAAAGATTACTGGGAGGTGGTCAGAGGGTAGCTGTCCCGTGATAAGTTCTCCTATGTTGACAATGTTTTTGGTTATTACTAGATCGATGGTGCTAGGGGTCATGCCATTTGTAGGATAGTGTGTAGGGTTAGGGGTGTTATGTAAGAATATGTTGTTCATGGTAACATACCTATACAGAATTCTACCATTGCTGTTCATCCGGTTACAGTTCCAGAAATGATGATTGGCATTAAAATCTGCGGCAATTACGACCTTTCTGGAAATGTTAAATAACCTGTCTAGACTTGCAGCTTGTATTGTTTTTTTGGGATTATTATACAATGTTGCGATGGTGGTATTGTCAGCTGTTTGGATCGCTATTGCTTCTAGGTCTTGAATATCCCTATGGAGTTCTATACGTTGAAATGGCACACCTTCTCTTACAAACATGGCCACACCTCCATGTCCATTGCGGCCGTCCTTCCTTTCGATGCGGAATCCACGTACCCGTGGATGATCTTGGTCCGAAAGTCTAGTTTCGTTGACCAGAGCCACATCTATGTTTTCGCTATGGATGAAATGTATGAATTCGCCCATTTTGTTAATGAGTCCGTTTGCATTCCACAGTACGATTTTAAGGTTCATTTTGTCTATTAAAGTCGTCTAAGGCCATTACGTACTCTACTAAGGTGTTGCAGGTTAACAGCTTAGAATGTAATTCTTTTAACTTACCAGCCAGCCAGCGGAGATTCACTATGTCATTGATTTTCTTTAGTGTGTTGGAGATGTCTTCCATATAGTTTAGATCCTCGCCGTGGCTGGAGGTATTGTTGTGTGTCTGTGGCCTGGAAAACGATGTTGACGCGTTCTGGTGGAAGGGTGTTCCGCCTTTGCTTGCTCAGATGTGGTTGAATTCACTAGACTTGGCGACTTAATTATTCCCTTCGATGTTGGAGACAAACGTGGAAACTCATCTTTCCTGCTACTCCATGGGTTTTTGCTTGGCAGGGGTGCGGGTACAAACCGTTTATTTGCAGCCGCAGCTACGGCTTCCTGCCTTTCTTTTTTATGTTGCTTCTCAGCAATAAGATCTTGATATTTTACGCACTCAGTGCTGCTGGCAGGGTGATCTTTACCACAATTGCAGCACTTTGCAGGAGTCGTGGGAGGCTTTTCACACTCGAAGGAGCGATGGTCGCCAGCGCATTTTACGCACCTGGTTATCTTCATAAAGCAGTTTAGTGTCGAATGGCCCCACTGCTGACATTTCCTGCATTGTATTGTAACGTTTGTCTTTCGGGTTCTTAAATAAAACTAACAATAACTTTAGACACACACACTATATTAATATTTAAAACGTATAAAACTAACTATTAACAACAATAAGTACATTTATGTATTCTATATTTATGTAACTATATTTATGTGTACTTCGCGAGACTGTAGGATTCAATGAATGTCCACATCCCTTCCTCGACGGCTTATATATCAATGGGAACGTTTGAACTAGAATGCTCCAAATCTGTCGGGAAAACGTCCAGAGTGATGACGCGCCTCGCGTCATCGAATGAGTCATTACATTGCCCCCTTCTTAAAAATGAAGTTTCGTCCCGAAACATGTCATGCTTTGGTCTCCTCAAACGATGACGAAATCGACAGGTAGGGCCTTTGTTACATTGCGACGTCATATCGAAATAACAGTCCACGGTCTTATCTTGCCTGGATGGACAGGAATATTCAAGCTGGTAACTGCATACCAGAATTTCCATACCAGTATGTCGGAAGATTACTTCCAACATGCTCCTTACAATTCTCCAGTCCATGCGGTCCAATCCACAACCCAATTTTGGAACTGCCAATTTCAGAATGTCTTGTTGTAACATTTGTTCGCGTAAGTGGGCCAGGGCCTCCCATAAGGCACGATAGGTTGGCTTCAGGCTCGACAGTTCTTTCGTGACCAAATAAAATATGGGCTGTCCTTCATTTATTATTTGGAGACTCTTCCCAATTGCTGGTCCCTGCTGCCTTAGTTTTCCGATTCTGCCAAATCTCTCTTTAAATTCGCAGGCAATTCCTTTGGCCATTCGTAGATCTCGGGCTACGCAGTGAGCAAGCGCGTAGTCTGGCGGCACCGTAAACAAATCTTGCTGTTTCTCGATGGTTACCCCAAATCGAGCTTTTCTCGAACCAGAATATTTTTCCATAAAGTCTTCGAAGGTTAGTTCATGGTATTGGCTATCCAATCGGCGCAAGTCAACGGTTTCGTCATTATTGTCTCCAGAGTATGGGGCTAATCGATTAAAATGTACGACTCTTGGCTTAGTGTGAGGTGTTCGCCTGATGCGGTATATTACATCGTTGATCCGCTTCAACACCTCGTATGGCCCCTCCCAATTCTTTTGAAGTTTTGGAGATAGGCCCCGTCGGCGTTGTGGATTATATAACCAAACCCGATCGCCTTCATGGTAACCACTCTTCTCGGCGTTGATGTCATAGCTCTCCTTCATTCTGTCACTAGCATCTTGGATATTATGTCTGACTTGTTCGTGGATATTATCTAGTCGTCGTCTGAGCGTGCTGACATAATCTTCTCCGGCAAGATCTTCACCAGGCTTGCTCCCAAACTTTAAATCACAGGGCAATCGGAGTTCCCTCCCGAATAGCACGTTTGCTGGTGATTGGCCAGTTGTCTCTTGAACGGAGGCCCGATACGCCATTAGAAATAATGGTAAATGTTCGTCCCAATCTCTCTGGTGTTCGGAGACCACTTTGGATAAGTGTCTGATCATGGTCTTGTTCATTCGCTCTACCATCCCATCTGATTGTGGATGCAAGGGAGTTGTTCTCGTCTTCCGTATGCCCAAAAGTCCACACATCTTTTCGAATAGACTGGACTCAAAATTTCGCCCTTGATCGGAATGAAGTTCCAAAGGTACACCAAAACGGCTGACGAACTCCTTCACAATCACGTCTGCTACAGTTCCAGCTTCTTGATTTGGTAGAGCATATGCTTCAACCCATTTGGTAAAGTAATCCATGACCACTATTATGTATTTATTTCCTTTGTCGCTTTCTGGAAAAGGGCCGGCGGCATCTATGGCGATCCTTTCAAATGGGCTTCCTACATTGTATTGGCGCATGGGTGCACGTCGACGCCTCTGGGGACCATTGCTTCCGGCGCAATTAGCACACTTTCGGCACCATTCTTTCACATCTCGTGAACAATTCACCCAGTAAAATCTCTGGCGCACCTTCTCCAGTGTTTTATGGACTCCAAAATGTCCCCCAGAAGCACCATTATGGAGTTCTCGCAATACCTCTGGTATTCTTTTCTTGGGAACCACCATTTGCATCTTTCGCTCGCTTCCATCGTGATTTTCGACCTCACGTCTCAGGAGATCGTCTTCTATGGTTAAAGAATCCCATTGTGCCCAGTATGACTTCAATTCTCGTGAATGGGGAGCAATTTCTTGCCAGGTCGGTCTTTGCCCATTTCTTTTCCAAGCCCTGAGGACTGCAAGATCCGGATCAGCTTCTTGATCTGCGCGCAAATTGTCAGGTTGCCATTGGTCATCAACAACGGTGGTTCGAAGAGCGTTGGCCGATTTGTCTTCGATTCTGTTGCAATGTCGACAGTCTTCTGGACAGGGCCTTCTGGAAAGGGCATCTGCATTTTGATGTTTGAGACCTGCTCTGTGTTCAATGACAAAGTCGTACTCCTGTAGCCTCTCAATCCATCTAGCTACTTGACCCTCTGGATTCTTAAATTGCAAGAGCCACTTTAAGGCGGCATGATCAGTGCGGATCAGGAACTTCTGCCCATACAGGTACTTGTAAAAGTGCTCAATGGTCTTAACTACTGCCAATAGTTCTCTCCTGGTTATGCAGTAGTTCCTCTCTGGTTTGGACAGGGTCTTGCTGAAGTATCCAATGACCTTTTCTTGTCCATCTTGGATTTGAGAGAGCACGCCACCAATCCCGACGTTACTGGCATCCGTATCCAAAACAAACCTCCCAGATGGTAGCGGATAGTTCAAAACGGGTGCACTGATCAACGTACCTTTTAACAACTCAAAGGCCGCTTGGCATTCGTTGTTCCAAATGAATGCTCGATTTTCTGTTAGGCGAGTAAGTGGTTTTGCAATGTTGGAGAATCCAGGAACGTAGCGTCGATAATATGTGCATAATCCCAAAAAGCTTCTTAGCTGATGTTTGTCTTTGGGTACCGGCCATTTTTCCACAGCTTTTACTTTTTCTGGATCCACAGCAATTCCTTTTCCGGAAACCACATGTCCAAGGTAATTTACCTCCTTGCGGAAAAGGTGACACTTCTTTGGACTTAATCTCAGGTTGGCATCTCGCAACCTCTGGAATACTACTTCCAAATTTTTCATGTGATCTTCAAAGGTCTTCCCTACCACAATCACATCATCGAGATATACCAGGCAGGTATTCCAAGACAATCCCCTCAGTACAGTGTCCATGAGTCGCTCAAAAGTAGCTGGGGCGTTACACAGTCCAAATGGCATGACTGTAAATTGCCAGAGTCCTGTACCTAAACTGAAGGCAGTCTTCTCTTTGTCATTGGGATCCATTCCCACTTGCCAATAACCGCTCTTTAAGTCGAGAGTGGAGAACCATTTTGCTCCTGCCAAGGTGTCTAGCGTATCGTCTATTCTTGGGAGAGGATAGCTGTCCTTTTTGGTCACACTATTCAAACGACGATAGTCCACACAGAATCTGGTAGATCCATCCTTCTTCCTGACAAGGACCACCGGTGAGGCCCATGGACTATTCGATGGTTCAATTACTCCTTGGCCTTCCATATCTTGTATAATTTGCTTGGCTTCCTCACGTTTTGCCAGTGGTAACCTTCTTGGTCCTTGTCGAATTGGACTTGCATCGCCGGTATTTATTTTGTGCATTACAATATTGGTTTTACCTTTCGTACCAGTCTCAGTTTCGAAGACGTCTTCATAATGTTTGATTAGGTCCTTAACTTGATTTTGTTCCTTCTTGCTCAATCCTTGACAGGCGGAGTCGATTATCTTGGACAATTTCTCAAGAACCTGCACGAATCTATTCTTCTTCGCCTCTATGCGATGAACGACGGCCGACACTGGCGAACACCACCCCAGAATAGTACCCTTCTTCAATGAAACAGGGTAATGGTTCACATTCATTACCCTTATCGGTACAGTCTTCTGAGTCTTAACCAGCATTTTGGCAACTACTATTCCTCGGCCCACCTCGTCATCATCAGCCTTTGGTTCCAACATTGTAACATTTCCGTCCAAATAATCACCTTCCATACACGCCGTCAAAAATGTCTCACTTCTTGCATCCAGAACAACATTCTCTGCAGTAATTACTTGTACATTCCCACAATTTTTCCCATGAAGAAACAATTCCTCATTATTTATTTTTAAAGTGCCTTCTTTCATGTTTAACTGGAAGCCGTAGGTGTTCATGACGTCTAATCCCAAGATTATTTGTTCTTCTATGTCGGCTACGAGAACACGATGTCGGACTGATGTTGGTCCTATGATAAAGTTGACATCTACTTCACCTGCCACAGAAGCTGCTCCTCCTGTTGCTGTCCTAAGTCTCCATTTGCTAGAAAATAACTTTTTATTTCTGGGAATTAAATCGGGTCGCACGATGGTTTTCGTCGATCCAGTATCTAGCAAGCAAGCATAGGTCTTTCTTTCCATAACAGCGTCCACATACAGGCCGTTGGTTTGATGTTGCAGGGATGCGACTTGGCCAGGCGTCTTTGGGGCTTCCTGATGCTGGATCGATGATTGCCCTCGCTCATCGACCCGCTTTAGTTTTCCTGCTGCTCAGACGATGCTTTCTTGGTCACCTTACCACATTTACTCCGAACGTGACCAATCTCTCCACAATTCCAGCATCGCAGTACTCTTTTATTTGATTTGATCTGGTTTAGAACTCTACTAACCAGCTGCTCCTTGAACTCCTCATTTTCCTGCTTGTCAACAGTGCAGACACGAGCATGGTTCCGAGAGGCTTGCTTTGCAGTCTCAAACTCAAGCGCGTGTGCCAAAGCATCGATCAAGGTTTTCGGTCTTGCCAACCTTAATGCTTGCTGCGTATCCATATCCCGGAGACCATCTATGAATGTCTGGACCGCTAGGTGTTCCATGAAATTATCTGGTGCCATCGGATATGCAAGTCGAACTAGACGAGCAATATCTGCCTCAAATTCCTGAAGATTCTCGCCTTTCTTCTGTGATCGATTCTTCAGTTGGGTATGGTATACTTGCTCCAAATGCGCATGGCCATATCTCATCTCCAAGCGTTTAATGAGTTGAGAATAATCTTTACGTTCCTCAGGAGGCAATGTCTGCAAAATATCACTAGCATCACCCCTCAATGCTATGACTAAAGCAGTCGCCTTCTCGGCAGAAGACCATGCGTTTGCTTCTGCGGCCGCTTCGAATTGCGTCAGGTAAGTTGCCCATGACGTCTTTCCATCAAAGGTTGGTGGCTTGATTCTGGTCCTTGAAATAGCCACAAGTTCTTCTTTTATTTCGATGGGCCGCGGTATGACTTCTTCGTTGACCTGCCTGGGATCAGAATGACTCATGGCAGCGGGTAATTTCATCTCAATCATTATTGCCTCTAAAAGTCTAGAATGTTCTCCAATTTTCTCTTCTACAGCTGTGAAAACCTCTTCTTTTAACGCTTCTGATTTTTCCGCTAGTCGCTGTTCTAGAACTTTTTCGAAGTTTCTAGAATTTTCTAGTAATTTCTTTTCCAGATTTTTCTCGAGGATTCTAGCGGTTTCTAGGTTTCTTTGTTCCATTTGTTGCATTTGTATTTGCGCATTCTCTATTAATCGTTGTTCCATATTTTTCGCGCTATCCAGATTCTTCTGTTCCATTTGTTCTAGAGTTTTTGCTAAGTTTCCAGAAGTTTCCAGGTTCTTCTGCTCCATTTGTTGCATTTGAGTTTGTGAATCTATTAGACGCTGTTCCAAGGTTTGCGAATTATCTATTAGACGCTGTTCCAAGGTTTGCGAATTATCTATTAGTCTTTGTTCTAGAGTTTTCGCTAAGTTTCCAGAAGTTTCCAGACTTTTCTGCTGCATTTGTTGCATTTGAATTTGCGCATTCTCTATTAATCGTTGTTACATATTTTTCGCACTATCCAGATTCTTCTGCTCCATTTGTTCTATTTTCATAAACAGCGAATTCACGTCAGCATCTCCGCCTGGAACTTGAAAGACATAATTCTCTGGATCCTCGCCTTCTTGGATCAACACATTGCGAAGCCGTTGCTGGAGGATCGACTTTTTGCCAGTTGTATCCTCATCCCTCTCTTCTAATTCTCGTTTTAACTCGGACACTTTCAATTCCGTGAGTTTCATTCTATTAGCCATCACGATATTTAAAATAACGTCTTTCCGCACTGTATATTTATTTAAACGAATACTTAATTAACACTTAATTGTCTACTTAGTTTATTATTTATTAATTAGTCCACACCTGAATACCACTGTAACGTTTGTCTTTCGGGTTCTTAAATAAAACTAACAATAACTTTAGACACACACACTATATTAATATTTAAAACGTATAAAACTAACTATTAACAACAATAAGTACATTTATGTATTCTATATTTATGTAACTATATTTATGTGTACTTCGCGAGACTGTAGGATTCAATGAATGTCCACATCCCTTCCTCGACGGCTTATATATCAATGGGAACGTTTGAACTAGAATGCTCCAAATCTGTCGGGAAAACGTCCAGAGTGATGACGCGCCTCGCGTCATCGAATGAGTCATTACAGTATTATTTCCTTTTTAGACACGTGCGGCTCATAGTAGACCCGCATTTGTTGAAGATAACGTGCCTTTGTCTCTAAATCTTTTCTGGTAGTACCTTTAGACACTACAATCATAAAAATGGGGTGCTTGGAATTTTTAAACTTGACTATGTTGTGAACTTTGATGTCTAGTTCCAATAATTCATTTTTGACGTCGCATTCTTCGACGTCGCTGTGAAGGCCTTTTATTACATACGCCTGTGTTTTTTCCCCACGCGGTGTGTATGTGTAAAATGGCAATGTCTCTTTGTGTAACTCTATATATTGCTTATAGTGGGACAATTCGCGGAAATAAATCAGTGTATTGTCCCCCGTGAATTGTATGTAATAATTTTTGGTTATCGCATCGATTTTAGATCGAAATTCTTTGTAATTTTTTGTAATGCGCGAAACAAAACATATTGGTGGTGGTTTCCCTTTTCTCGTATTATTTTCAGAAGTCTGAGTTTCAGGTTCTTCTCTTGTTTTAGACGCCTTTGCTTCAATTTGTTCCGCCGCTTGGGATGATGGCTCTTCCATTTGTATGTCATTTGTGGTGTCCGATAGGATACCATAGCGATTTGCAACCTCTACAGAAAAATAATCGAGAAGACCATTAGAGGTGTTCTTTTTATTTCCTTCCATGTTTGAAACCTGTGTATTATTACGATCACTTAATTTCGGTTCAGTGGATGCATCGAACCGTCCTTCAGTGTCCTCAAATTTGTTTATTTTAATTACTTTATTTTCTTGATTGTCTTTAAATTTAGTAAATGGCAAACTATCAGAGTCCGTATCATTAAATTTATTATATCCAGTCAAGCGTTTTACGCTAACCATTCAGTTATTAATACACAAAATACACTTACAATTATTTGCCGTAATACCGGGCTTGTCCTTACAATGTCCTCATTAATATTCAGAAATTTGTGATCTAGCAACAAATTCCTGGAATTACCGGTTAGTTTGTTACCCTGAACACCCTCACTGGTACTCAGTCTAATGCTATAGACCGAGCGCGCGCCGCGCACTTTCTCTCTCGCACGCTACCTACGAAAGATACTTAGGTAAAATTATTATATGTACACACGACTATATTTTTACACAATGTAAACTACCCTACACATCAACCCTAGTGAACGCTAGGAGATTCGGACGAGAACTGGGACGAGAACTGGTCTATTCAGCGTGGTATGGTCGTTGCCTCTAAATATTATCGTTAACCTTGCATTTGAATTTTAATATCTTAGTTAAATTAAAATAATTATGTTATTATAAATTGCCATATACATATTGTGCTAACCATTCACAGTTATTAACACACAAAATACACTTACAATTATTTGCCGTAATACCGGGCTTGTCCTTACAATGCAATGTCCTCATTAATATTCAGGAATTTGTGATCAAGCAACAAATTCCTGGAATTTTCGGTTAGTTTGTTACCCTGAACACCCTCACTGGTACGCTAGGAGACTCGGACGAGAGCTGGACGAGAACTGGTCTATTCAGCGTGGTATGGTCGTTGCCAAAAAATATTTTGGTTAACTTTACATTTAAATTTAGAATCTTAGTTAAATTAAATAATTATAACGAGCCATCGAAAAAATTCATAATTAGAGTAGACTGTGAAATTGGGTTGGTACTTCCAACACTTCTACATAATGAAATGACACATTACTTGATGCTTGACAGTTTCATTTGGTTTCATTGTAAAAAAAGGTTATGGCATTGAAATGATACTACAACAAAAAAGAAAACAAATAATTTATTTAATATCGAAATCATAATTAATAAATAAAATTTACATATAGGTACAGAAGTTGTTCAAAATGTTGTCCATTTACATCTAAACAAATTTAACTTTCTTAATAAGCGTTTTGAAAAATTTGACAAACTTATAGTTTCAATGTCAAATAATAAATGTCATTATGTGGAAGTGGCTAAAGTACCAACCCAATTTCACAGTCTACTCTAATTATGAATTTTTTCGACGGCTCGTTATTATCAATTACATATATAACCTCTAAATTTTGTTATACGTTAACACTACTGCCAGATATCTTAAATGTATATTATGCAAGTTATGCTCAACATCTATATCCAAAACATTACACGTATGAGCTAGTGCTGGGAAAAACCGATGTATTTCAAAAACCTTCGAATGAACATAAAAACCGAATTATTATTCAAATGATTTATCACTTGTATGTTCATAGTCCTATTAATCAATACAACATCAAATTTACATATAATGAAATTATGAAGTTCTCCACTGGCCCGCGAATACTCCGGATCTAATGAAAATATTTGGTGACTTATAGGTAATCGAAATTTTCGTCCTCAAAATTCTGATCGATCAACTTTGGGAAGCCATTCAAAATACATGGGATGAAATAAGACAGGACGAAAATTAAAAAAATTTATTGTGCCTTACATTTCATCAATGCCTAATTAAGACTTCAGCAAGTTATTTTATCCAATAGTGCGTCTATAAAATATTAGACTAGTTTTTCTTTTCGTTATTTTAATTTTTATATCTTAAAAAATCTGTTAATTTTGTCTGTTAGTTGAATTTAGGTTAGGAATTTGAATTTGTTTGTTAAAGATGCATTTTAGTTACCTTAGTTAGGCAAAATATTATACATGAATTTGTAACCAATATGAAACGCGATTACCACTTATATGTAAGATTATTTGAAGTATGTAAATAATTTCAAGACAGATAAGGTTATAAAGAAGACAATATTCAACAAAATATTAAAAATCGTGGTAATTAAATGCAACTAATCTATTTAAAAAATAGATAATTTTTTACTTTCCACCAGAGTTTTAAAAGCTTTAGTAGTGTGTAGGTAACAAAAAAAAAAGGAGGCAACAACATGCGGTATTCCCAAGCGGTCACCCATCCAAGTACTAACCGCGCCCGATGCCGTTTGACTTCAGTGATCGGACGAGAACTCAACTCAACTCAACTCAACAAAATCTTTATTTACATATTACATGATTGCATACAGATATCTACATGTAGCTCTAACATTTGTGTTTATAAAATTTTCCTACATAATGTTCTATGTTTACAATTTTGTTGGGAATGTGTCTTTAATAACCCATATGTGTTTGTCGCTATTTACACGCACGCACAGATCACTGGCGCACACGAGAAACATTTTGCGTCATTTTCGCTTAATAACAGGCACTGTCACATGTTCACTAGAGGAAAAACTTCTAAAAAACCTCTAACGTTTTCGTTGTTCCACTGAAGAGACGATTCCGATTGATTTTTAATCTAGATCTAATCTGGAAAGGGCATTTGGAATATTGGCAAACGTTGATATTGATGGGGATGTTTTGCCGGAGTTTGACGCGTTTTGGTAATCTTCTTTATTAAAGGATTTTCGTGATAGATGGTCTTGTTGTAGAATTTGTTGGCGATTGTCGTAATAAAATCTTGTATCGTCTGTATTTTTGCAAGTTCGTGCAGCGTTCGTACCGATACGTATCGGTCTTTATCGAGTAAGATACGAAGGCATTTATTTTGAATGCGTTGTAGTGTGGTGAGCCTAGTTTGGGCTACATTTGCGAAGGCGGGTGCTCCGTATGTTAGGATAGGCCGTAACACCTGTTTGTATAGTAGTATTTTGTTTTCGAAGGTCGTATTTGAATTCTTGATTATTGGATAGATTTTTCTGAGAGCAGCTATAGTTCTGTTGCTGTTGTTCTCTATCTGATTTTTGTATGTCAGTCTTTTGTCTAACTGTACTCCGAGATATTTGATGTTGTCTTGAATTGGGATATGGGTGTTTTGAAACTGAAGTTGCTTTGGCAAGTGCAGAGGTCGTGTTCTTTTCGTAAATACAATGGAAGAAGATTTTGTTGGATTTACGGAAAGTTTCCATTTTGTGACGTAGTTCTGAAGATGGTGTAAGTGGTTTTGTACTTTTTGAATGGCAACTATCGGGGAAAACGAATGAGCATATATGGCTATATCATCGGCGTACAGTGCGACGTTGTTGTTGTGGAATTTTGGAATGTCTGCCGTAAATATATTGTATAAAATAGGCCCCAGCACAGAGCCTTGTGGAACTCCAGCCGTGGCCACCAGTGGATCAGATAAGGTATTATTAACCTTTACCTGATATTCTCTATTGGTAAGGTAGGAATAGATGAGTTTGACTATATGACACGGAAATCGAAATTTGATTAATTTGTAGATGAGCCCTTCTGTCCACACCCTATCGAAAGCCTTCTCCATATCCATCAGTACAAACGCGGTGTGGTTCCTTCTGTTGAAGGCATTGGTCGTGTCTGCAGAGATCCGAGCGGTTTGATGAATAGTGCTGTGCTCCGATCGAAATCCGAACTGTTCATCTGGCATTATGCTGTTAGCTTCTAAGTGGTCTTGTATCTGTTCGTGAATGATTTTTTCTGCTATTTTCGAGAGGGTGCATAGTAGAGATATGGGACGGTAGGAAGTGGGATCGGTGGGATTCTTGCCGGGCTTGGGTATCGGGATAACAATTGATTTTTTCCAGTCTTCGGGAAAATGTTGAAGCCTGAGGATGCCATTAATGATTTGTGTGATATGTATTACCGTTTTCCTGGGGATGTTTTTTAACAAAAGATTTTGAATGCTATCTGGTCCTGGGGCTTTGGTTGAGGATGTGCGCTTTATCATGGAATGGATTTGGGACGGTTTTACCAGTAAACGCTCCGCGTGGAAGGGATCGGTGGGATTTTGCAATAGAAAATGTTGGATGGTTTCTTCTATTTCATTTTCAGTGGCGTCATCGGTTTGTGGAATTCTATGTTGAACTTCGAAGGCTTTCGCCAGCGTGTTTGCTAAGTCCTTGTCTGTGGCAACAATAGTACCATCTTCCTTCTTCAAAGTATTGATGGTTGTATAGGTCGATCTTAAGTGCTTTGTAAGACGCCACAGCGAGCCGTCTTGTGGTTTCAGATTTTGTATTCTTCTG
Source organism: Melolontha melolontha (assembly GCA_935421215.2). Classification (NCBI taxonomy): domain Eukaryota; kingdom Metazoa; phylum Arthropoda; class Insecta; order Coleoptera; family Scarabaeidae; genus Melolontha; species Melolontha melolontha. Next base: position 131,270,274 of record OW285240.1, on the reverse strand, counting down.
TTCCAGCTATTTCTTCGGTGTTCGGTTATTCTTTTCTTGATATGTCTAGTAAGTGTTACCGTTTCTTCGTGATATCTCATATCCCTGGTTCTTTGGAACTGTTTTCTTAAGGAGTTTCTGTTTTTGATTGCGTTTATAATGTCTGCAGGTAAAGTGTCATGAACATATCTGTCGCTTGTTTTTGTCGGAATGGCTTTCTTGACGGCTTTATTGATGTTGGATGTTAGTTTTTGCACCTCCTCTTGGAGCTTGTTTTGATTCATTATCACATTTGGGATTTTTGTGATGCGGTGAAGCTCTTCTCTATACGCACGCCAGTTTGCTTTGCCATACTCTAGATGTTTTCTCGTTGTATCTGAACGATATTCTGAGTTCAGAGCAAAGATTACTGGGAGGTGGTCAGAGGGTAGCTGTCCCGTGACAAGTTCTCCTATGTTGACAATGTTTTTGGTTATTACTAGATCAATGGTGCTAGGGGTCATGCCATTTGTAGGATAGTGTGTAGGGTTAGGGGTATTATGTAGGAATATGTTGTTCATGGTAACATACCTATGCAGAATTCTACCATTGCTGTTCACCCGGTTACAATTCCAGAAATGATGATTGGCATTAAAATCTGCGGCAATTATGACCTTTCTGGAAATGTTAAATAACCTGTCTAGACTTGCAGCTTGTATTGTTTTTTTGGGACTATTATACAATGTTGCGATGGTGGTATTGTCAGCTGTTTGGATCGCTATTGCTTCTAGGTCTTGAATATCCCTATGGAGTTCTATACGTTGAAATGGCACACCTTCTCTTACAAACATGGCCACACCTCCATGTCCATTGCGGCCGTCCTTCCTTTCGATGCGGAATCCACGTACCCGTGGATGATCTTGGTCTGAAAGTCTAGTTTCGTTGACCAGAGCCACATCTATGTTTTCGCTATGGATGAAATGTATGAATTCGCCCATTTTGTTAATGAGTCCGTTTGCATTCCACAGTACGATTTTAAGGTTCATTTTGTCTATTAAAGTCGTCTAAGGCCATTACGTACTCTACTAAGGTGTTGCAGGTTAACAGCTTAGAATGTAATTCTTTTAACTTACCAGCCAGCCAGCGGAGGTTCACTATGTCATTGATTTTCTTTAGTGTGTTGGAGATGTCTTCCATATAGTTTAGATCCTCGCCGTGGCTGGAGGTATTGCTGTGTGTCTGTGGCCTGGAAAACGATGTTGACGCGTTCTGATGTGTGGAAGGGTGTTCCGCCTTTGCTTGCTCAGATGTGGTTGAATTCACTAGACTTGGAGACTTAATTATTCCCTTCGATGTTGGAGACAAACGTGGAAACTCATCTTTCCTGCTACTCCATGGGTTTTTGCTTGGCAGGGGTGCGGGTACAAACCGTTTATTTGCAGCCGCAGCTACGGCTTCCTGTCTTTCTTTTTTATGTTGCTTCTCAGCAATAAGATCTTGATATTTTACGCACTCAGTGCTGCTGGCAGGGTGATCTTTACCACAATTGCAGCACTTTGCAGGAGTCGTGGGAGGTTTTTCACACTCGAAGGATCGATGGTCGCCAGCGCATTTTACGCACCTGGTTATCTTCATAAAGCAGTTTAGTGTCGAATGGCCCCACTGCTGGCATTTCCTGCATTGTATTATTTCCTTTTTAGACACGTGCGGCTCATAGTAGACCCGCATTTGTTGAAGATAACGTGCCTTTGTCTCTAAATCTTTTCTGGTAGTACCTTTAGACACTACAATCATAAAAATGGGGTGCTTGGAATTTTTAAACTTGACTATGTTGTGAACTTTGATGTCTAGTTCCAATAATTCATTTTTGACGTCGCATTCTTCGACGTCGCTGTGAAGGCCTTTTATTACATACGCCTGTGTTTTTTCCCCACGCGGTGTGTATGTGTAAAATGGCAATGTCTCTTTGTGTAACTCTATATATTGCTTATAGTGGGACAATTCGCGGAAATAAATCAGTGTATTGTCCCCCGTGAATTGTATGTAATAATTTTTGGTTATCGCATCGATTTTAGATCGAAATTCTTTGTAATTTTTTGTAATGCGCGAAACAAAACATATTGGTGGTGGTTTCCCTTTTCTCGTATTATTTTCAGAAGTCTGAGTTTCAGGTTCTTCTCTTGTTTTAGACGCCTTTGCTTCAATTTGTTCCGCCGCTTGGGATGATGGCTCTTCCATTTGTATGTCATTTGTGGTGTCCGATAGGATACCATAGCGATTTGCAACCTCTACAGAAAAATAATCGAGAAGACCATTAGAGGTGTTCTTTTTATTTCCTTCCATGTTTGAAACCTGTGTATTATTACGATCACTTAATTTCGGTTCAGTGGATGCATCGAACCGTCCTTTAGTGTCCTCAAATTTGTTTATTTTAATTACTTTATTTTCTTGATTGTCTTTAAATTTAGTAAATGGCAAACTATCAGAGTCCGTATCATTAAATTTATTATATCCAGTCAAGCGTTTTACGCTAACCATTCAGTTATTAATACACAAAATACACTTACAATTATTTGCCGTAATACCGGGCTTGTCCTTACAATGTCCTCATTAATATTCAGAAATTTGTGATCTAGCAACAAATTCCTGGAATTACCGGTTAGTTTGTTACCCTGAACACCCTCACTGGTACTCAGTCTAATGCTATAGACCGAGCGCGCGCCGCGCACTTCTCTCTCGCACGCTACCTACGAAAGATACTTAGGTAAAATTATTGTATGTACACACGACTATATTTTTACACAATGTAAACTACCCTACACATCAACCCTAGTGAACGCTAAGAGATTCGGACGAGAACTGGACGAGAACTGGTCTATTCAGCGTGGTATGGTCGTTGCCTCTAAATATTATCGTTAACCTTGCATTTGAATTTTAATATCTTAGTTAAATTAAAATAATTATGTTATTATAAATTGCCATATACATATTGTGCTAACCATTCACAGTTATTAACACACAAAATACACTTACAATTATTTGCCGTAATACCGGGCTTGTCCTTACAATGCAATGTCCTCATTAATATTCAGGAATTTGTGATCAAGCAACAAATTCCTGGAATTTTCGGTTAGTTTGTTACCCTGAACACCCTCACTGGTACGCTAGGAGACTCGGACGAGAGCTGGACGAGAACTGGTCTATTCAGCGTGGTATGGTCGTTGCCAAAAAATATTTTGGTTAACTTTACATTTAAATTTAGAATCTTAGTTAAATTAAATAATTATAACGAGCCATCGAAAAAATTCATAATTAGAGTAGACTGTGAAATTGGGTTGGTACTTCCAACACTTCTACATAATGAAATGACACATTACTTGATGCTTGACAGTTTCATTTGGTTTCATTGTAAAAAAAGGTTATGGCATTGAAATGATACTACAACAAAAAAGAAAACAAATAATTTATTTAATATCGAAATCATAATTAATAAATAAAATTTACATATAGGTACAGAAGTTGTTCAAAATGTTGTCCATTTACATCTAAACAAATTTAACTTTCTTAATAAGCGTTTTGAAAAATTTGACAAACTTATAGTTTCAATGTCAAATAATAAATGTCATTATGTGGAAGTGGCTAAAGTACCAACCCAATTTCACAGTCTACTCTAATTATGAATTTTTTCGACGGCTCGTTATTATCAATTACATATATAACCTCTAAATTTTGTTATACGTTAACACTACTGCCAGATATCTTAAATGTATATTATGCAAGTTATGCTCAACATCTATATCCAAAACATTACACGTATGAGCTAGTGCTGGGAAAAACCGATGTATTTCAAAAACCTTCGAATGAACATAAAAACCGAATTATTATTCAAATGATTTATCACTTGTATGTTCATAGTCCTATTAATCAATACAACATCAAATTTACATATAATGAAATTATGAAGTTCTCCACTGGCCCGCGAATACTCCGGATCTAATGAAAATATTTGGTGACTTATAGGTAATCGAAATTTTCGTCCTCAAAATTCTGATCGATCAACTTTGGGAAGCCATTCAAAATACATGGGATGAAATAAGACAGGACGAAAATTAAAAAAATTTATTGTGCCTTACATTTCATCAATGCCTAATTAAGACTGCAGCAAGTTATTTTATCCAATAGTGCGTCTATAAAATATTAGACTAGTTTTTCTTTTCGTTATTTTAATTTTTATATCTTAAAAAATCTGTTAATTTTGTCTGTTAGTTGAATTTAGGTTAGGAATTTGAATTTGTTTGTTAAAGATGCATTTTAGTTACCTTAGTTAGGCAAAATATTATACATGAATTTGTAACCAATATGAAACGCGATTACCACTTATATGTAAGATTATTTGAAGTATGTAAATAATTTCAAGACAGATAAGGTTATAAAGAAGACAATATTCAACAAAATATTAAAAATCGTGGTAATTAAATGCAACTAATCTATTTAAAAAATAGATAATTTTTTACTTTCCACCAGAGTTTTAAAAGCTTTAGTAGTGTGTAGGTAACAAAAAAAAAAGGAGGCAACAACACGCGGTATTCCCAAGCGGTCACCCATCCAAGTACTAACCGCGCCCGATGCTGTTTGACTTCAGTCATCGGACGAGAACTGGTCTATTCAGCGTGGTATGGTCGTTGCCTCTAAATATTATCGTTAACCTTGCATTTGAATTTTAATATCTTAGTTAAATTAAAATAATTATGTTATTATAAATTGCCATATACATATTGTGCTAACCATTCACAGTTATTAACACACAAAATACACTTACAATTATTTGCCGTAATACCGGGCTTGTCCTTACAATGCAATGTCCTCATTAATATTCAGGAATTTGTGATCAAGCAACAAATTCCTGGAATTTTCGGTTAGTTTGTTACCCTGAACACCCTCACTGGTACGCTAGGAGACTCGGACGAGAGCTGGACGAGAACTGGTCTATTCAGCGTGGTATGGTCGTTGCCAAAAAATATTTTGGTTAACTTTACATTTAAATTTAGAATCTTAGTTAAATTAAATAATTATAACGAGCCATCGAAAAAATTCATAATTAGAGTAGACTGTGAAATTGGGTTGGTACTTCCAACACTTCTACATAATGAAATGACACATTACTTGATGCTTGACAGTTTCATTTGGTTTCATTGTAAAAAAAGGTTATGGCATTGAAATGATACTACAACAAAAAAGAAAACAAATAATTTATTTAATATCGAAATCATAATTAATAAATAAAATTTACATATAGGTACAGAAGTTGTTCAAAATGTTGTCCATTTACATCTAAACAAATTTAACTTTCTTAATAAGCGTTTTGAAAAATTTGACAAACTTATAGTTTCAATGTCAAATAATAAATGTCATTATGTGGAAGTGGCTAAAGTACCAACCCAATTTCACAGTCTACTCTAATTATGAATTTTTTCGACGGCTCGTTATTATCAATTACATATATAACCTCTAAATTTTGTTATACGTTAACACTACTGCCAGATATCTTAAATGTATATTATGCAAGTTATGCTCAACATCTATATCCAAAACATTACACGTATGAGCTAGTGCTGGGAAAAACCGATGTATTTCAAAAACCTTCGAATGAACATAAAAACCGAATTATTATTCAAATGATTTATCACTTGTATGTTCATAGTCCTATTAATCAATACAACATCAAATTTACATATAATGAAATTATGAAGTTCTCCACTGGCCCGCGAATACTCCGGATCTAATGAAAATATTTGGTGACTTATAGGTAATCGAAATTTTCGTCCTCAAAATTCTGATCGATCAACTTTGGGAAGCCATTCAAAATACATGGGATGAAATAAGACAGGACGAAAATTAAAAAAATTTATTGTGCCTTACATTTCATCAATGCCTAATTAAGACTGCAGCAAGTTATTTTATCCAATAGTGCGTCTATAAAATATTAGACTAGTTTTTCTTTTCGTTATTTTAATTTTTATATCTTAAAAAATCTGTTAATTTTGTCTGTTAGTTGAATTTAGGTTAGGAATTTGAATTTGTTTGTTAAAGATGCATTTTAGTTACCTTAGTTAGGCAAAATATTATACATGAATTTGTAACCAATATGAAACGCGATTACCACTTATATGTAAGATTATTTGAAGTATGTAAATAATTTCAAGACAGATAAGGTTATAAAGAAGACAATATTCAACAAAATATTAAAAATCGTGGTAATTAAATGCAACTAATCTATTTAAAAAATAGATAATTTTTTACTTTCCACCAGAGTTTTAAAAGCTTTAGTAGTGTGTAGGTAACAAAAAAAAAAGGAGGCAACAACACGCGGTATTCCCAAGCGGCCACCCATCCAAGTACTAACCGCGCCCGATGCTGTTTGACTTCAGTGATCGGACGAGAACTCAACTCAACTCAACTCAACAAAATCTTTATTTACATGTTACATAATTGCATACAGATATCTACCTGTAGCTCTAACATTTGTGTTTATAAAATTTTCCTACATAATATTCTATGTTTACAATTTTAGTTGGGAATGTGTCTTTAATAACCCATATATGTTTGTCGCTATTTACACGCACGCACAGATCACTGGCGCACACGAGAAACTTTTTGCGTCATTTCCGCTTAATAACAGGCACTGTCACATGTTCACTAGAGGAAAAACTTCTAAAAAACCTCTAACGTTTTCGTTGTTCCACTGAAGAGACGATTCCGATTAATTTTAGTTTAGATCTAATCCGGAAAGGGCATTTGGAATATTGGCAAACGTTGATATTGATGGGGATGTTTTGCCGGAGTTTGGCGCGTTTTGGTAATCTTCTTTATTAAAGGATTTTCGTGATAGATGGTCTTGTTGTAGAATTTGTTGGCGATTGTTGTAATAAAATCTTGTATCGTCTGTATTTTTGCTAGTTCGTGCAGCGTTCGTACCGATACATATCGGTCTTTATCAAGTAAGATACGAAGGCATTTATTTTGAATGCGTTGTAGTGTGGTGAGCCTAGTTTGGGCTACATTCGCGAAGGCAGGTGCTCCGTATGTTAGGATAGGCCGTAACACCTGTTTGTAGAGTAATATTTTGTTTTCGAAGGTCGTATTTGAATTCTTGATTATTGGATAGATTTTTCTGAGAGCAGCTATAGTTCTGTTGCTGTTGTTCTCTATCTGATTTTTGTATGTCAGTCTTTTGTCTAACTGTACTCCGAGATATTTGATGTTGTCTTGAATTGGGATATGGGTGTTTTGAAACTGAAGTTGCTTTGGCAAGCGCAGAGGTCGGGTTCTTTTGGTAAATACAATGGAAGAAGATTTGGATGGATTTACGGAAAGTTTCCATTTTGTGACGTAGTTCTGAAGATGGTGTAAGTGGTTTTGTACTTTTTGCATGGCAACTATCGGGGAAAACGAATGAGCATATATGGCTATATCATCGGCGTACAGTGCGACGTTGTTGTTGTGGAATTTTGGAATGTCTGCCGTAAATATATTGTATAAAATAGGCCCCAGCACAGAGCCTTGTGGAACTCCAGCCGTGGCCACCAGCGGATCAGATAAGGTATTATTAATCTTTACCTGATATTCTCTGTTGGTAAGGTAGGAATGGATCAGTCTGACTATATGGCTCGGAAATCTAAATTTGATTAATTTGTAAATGAGCCCTTCTGTCCATACCCTATCAAAAGCTTTCTCCATATCCATCAGTACGAACGCTGTGTGGTTCCTTCTGTTGAAGGCATTGGTCGTCTCTGCTGAGATCCGAGTCGTTTGATGAATGGTGCTGTGCTCCGCTCGAAATCCGAACTGTTCATCTGGCAGTATGTTGTTAGCTGCTAAGTGGTCTTGTATCTGCTCGTTAATGATTTTTTCAGTTATTTTCGAGAGGGTGCACAAAAGAGATATGGGGCGGAAGGAAGTGGGATCAGTGGGATTCTTGCCGGGCTTGGGTATCGGGATAACAATTGATTTTTTCCAGTCAGGAGGAAAATATTGAAGTCTGAGGATGCCATTAATTATTTGTGTGATATGTACTATAGTTTTCCTGGGGATGTTTTTTAACAAGAGATTTTGAATGTTATCTGGGCCTGGGGCTTTGGTTGAGGATGTGCGCTTTATAATGGAATGGATTTGGGACGGTTTTGCCACTAAATACTCTGCTTGGAAGGGATCGGTTGTATCTTGCAAATGAAAGTGTTGGATGGTTTCTTGTATTTCCTTTTCAGTGGCGCCATCGGTTTTTGGGATTCTGTGTTGAATTTCGAAGGCTTTCGCCAGCGTGTTTGCTAAATCCTTGTCTGTAGCAGCAATCGTACCATCTTCCTTCTTCAAAGTATTGATGGTTGTATAGGTCGACCTCAAATGTTTTGTAAGGCGCCACAGCGAGCCGTCTTGTGGTTTGAGATTTTGTAGTCTTCTGTTCCAGGTATTTCTTCGGTGTTCGGCTATTCTCTTCTTGATGTGTTTTGTAAGTTTTGCCGTTTCTTCATGATATCTCATATCCCTGGTTCTTTGTAACTGTTTCCTTAACGCGTTTCTGTTTTTGATTGCGTTTATAATGTCCGCAGGTAAAGTGTCTTGTACATATCTGTCGCTTCTTTTTGTCGGAATGGCTTTCTTGACGGCTTTATTGATGTTGGATGTTAATTTTTGCACCTCCTCTTGGAGCTTGTTTTGATTCATTATCACATTTGGGATTTTTGTGATGCGGTGAAGCTCTTCTCTATACGCACGCCAGTTTGCTTTGCCATACTCTAGATGGTTTCTCGTTGTATCTGAACGATATCCTGAGTTCAGAGCAAAGATTACTGGGAGGTGGTCAGAGGGTAGCTGTCCCGTGACAAGTTCTCCTATGTTGACAATGTTTTTGGTTATTACTAGATCGATGGTGCTAGGGGTCATGCCATTTGTAGGATAGTGTGTAGGGTTAGGGGTGTTATGTAAGAATATGTTGTTCATGGTAACATACCTATGCAGAATTCTACCATTGCTGTTCACCCGGTTACAGTTCCAGAAATGATGATTGGCATTAAAATCTGCGGCAATTATGACCTTTCTGGAAATGTTAAATAACCTGTCTAGACTTGCAGCTTGTATTGTTTTTTTGGGACTATTATACAATGTTGCGATGGTGGTATTGTCAGCTGTTTGGATCGCTATTGCTTCTAGGTCTTGAATATCCCTATGGAGTTCTATACGTTGAAATGGCACACCTTCTCTTACAAACATGGCCACACCTCCATGTCCATTGCGGCCGTCCTTCCTTTCGATGCGGAATCCACGTACCCGTGGATGATCTTGGTCCGAAAGTCTAGTTTCGTTGACCAGAGCCACATCTATGTTTTCGCTATGGATGAAATGTATGAATTCGCCCATTTTGTTAATGAGTCCGTTTGCATTCCACAGTACGATTTTAAGGTTCATTTTGTCTATTAAAGTCGTCTAAGGCCATTACGTACTCTACTAAGGTGTTGCAGGTTAACAGCTTAGAATGTAATTCTTTTAACTTACCAGCCAGCCAGCGGAGATTCACTATGTCATTGATTTTCTTTAGTGTGTTGGAGATGTCTTCCATATAGTTTAGATCCTCGCCGTGGCTGGAGGTATTGCTGTGTGTCTGTGGCCTGGAAAACGATGTTGACGCGTTCTGATGTGTGGAAGGGTGTTCCGCCTTTGCTTGCTCAGATGTGGTTGAATTCACTAGACTTGGAGACTTAATTTTTCCCTTCGATGTTGGAGACAAACGTGGAAACTCATCTTTCCTGCTACTCCATGGGTTTTTGCTTGGCAGGGGTGCGGGTACAAACCGTTTATTTGCAGCCGCAGCTACGGCTTCCTGCCTTTCTTTTTTATGTTGCTTCTCAGCAATAAGATCTTGATATTTTACGCACTCAGTGCTGCTGGCAGGGTGATCTTTACCACAATTGCAGCACTTTGCAGGAGTCGTGGGAGGCTTTTCACACTCGAAGGAGCGATGGTCGCCAGCGCATTTTACGCACCTGGTTATCTTCATAAAGCAGTTTAGTGTCGAATGGCCCCACTGCTGGCATTTCCTGCATTGTATTATTTCCTTTTTAGACACGTGCGGCTCATAGTAGACCCGCATTTGTTGAAGATAACGTGCCTTTGTCTCTAGATCTTTTCTGGTAGTACCTTTAGACACTACAATCATAAAAATGGGGTGCTTGGAATTTTTAAACTTGACTATGTTGTGAACTTTGATGTCTAGTTCCAATAATTCATTTTTGACGTCGCATTCTTCGACGTCGCTGTGAAGGCCTTTTATTACATACGCCTGTGTTTTTTCCCCACGCGGTGTGTATGTGTAAAATGGCAATGTCTCTTTGTGTAACTCTATATATTGCTTATAGTGGGACAATTCGCGGAAATAAATCAGTGTATTGTCCCCCGTGAATTGTATGTAATAATTTTTGGTTATCGCATCGATTTTAGATCGAAATTCTTTGTAATTTTTTGTAATGCGCGAAACAAAACATATTGGTGGTGGTTTCCCTTTTCTCGTATTATTTTCAGAAGTCTGAGTTTCAGGTTCTTCTCTTGTTTTAGACGCCTTTGCTTCAATTTGTTCCGCCGCTTGGGATGATGGCTCTTCCATTTGTATGTCATTTGTGGTGTCCGATAGGATACCATAGCGATTTGCAACCTCTACAGAAAAATAATCGAGAAGACCATTAGAGGTGTTCTTTTTATTTCCTTCCATGTTTGAAACCTGTGTATTATTACGATCACTTAATTTCGGTTCAGTGGATGCATCGAACCGTCCTTTAGTGTCCTCAAATTTGTTTATTTTAATTACTTTATTTTCTTGATTGTCTTTAAATTTAGTAAATGGCAAACTATCAGAGTCCGTATCATTAAATTTATTATATCCAGTCAAGCGTTTTACGCTAACCATTCAGTTATTAATACACAAAATACACTTACAATTATTTGCCGTAATACCGGGCTTGTCCTTACAATGTCCTCATTAATATTCAGAAATTTGTGATCTAGCAACAAATTCCTGGAATTACCGGTTAGTTTGTTACCCTGAACACCCTCACTGGTACTCAGTCTAATGCTATAGACCGAGCGCGCGCCGCGCACTTTCTCTCTCGCACGCTACCTACGAAAGATACTTAGGTAAAATTATTATATGTACACACGACTATATTTTTACACAATGTAAACTACCCTACACATCAACCCTAGTGAACGCTAGGAGATTCGGACGAGAACGGGACGAGAACTGATCTATTCAGCGTGGTATGGTCGTTGCCTCTAAATATTATCGTTAACCTTGCATTTGAATTTTAATATCTTAGTTAAATTAAAATAATTATGTTATTATAAATTGCCATATACATATTGTGCTAACCATTCACAGTTATTAACACACAAAATACACTTACAATTATTTGCCGTAATACCGGGCTTGTCCTTACAATGCAATGTCCTCATTAATATTCAGGAATTTGTGATCAAGCAACAAATTCCTGGAATTTTCGGTTAGTTTGTTACCCTGAACACCCTCACTGGTACGCTAGGAGACTCGGACGAGAGCTGGACGAGAACTGGTCTATTCAGCGTGGTATGGTCGTTGCCAAAAAATATTTTGGTTAACTTTACATTTAAATTTAGAATCTTAGTTAAATTAAATAATTATAACGAGCCATCGAAAAAATTCATAATTAGAGTAGACTGTGAAATTGGGTTGGTACTTCCAACACTTCTACATAATGAAATGACACATTACTTGATGCTTGACAGTTTCATTTGGTTTCATTGTAAAAAAAGGTTATGGCATTGAAATGATACTACAACAAAAAAGAAAACAAATAATTTATTTAATATCGAAATCATAATTAATAAATAAAATTTACATATAGGTACAGAAGTTGTTCAAAATGTTGTCCATTTACATCTAAACAAATTTAACTTTCTTAATAAGCGTTTTGAAAAATTTGACAAACTTATAGTTTCAATGTCAAATAATAAATGTCATTATGTGGAAGTGGCTAAAGTACCAACCCAATTTCACAGTCTACTCTAATTATGAATTTTTTCGACGGCTCGTTATTATCAATTACATATATAACCTCTAAATTTTGTTATACGTTAACACTACTGCCAGATATCTTAAATGTATATTATGCAAGTTATGCTCAACATCTATATCCAAAACATTACACGTATGAGCTAGTGCTGGGAAAAACCGATGTATTTCAAAAACCTTCGAATGAACATAAAAACCGAATTATTATTCAAATGATTTATCACTTGTATGTTCATAGTCCTATTAATCAATACAACATCAAATTTACATATAATGAAATTATGAAGTTCTCCACTGGCCCGCGAATACTCCGGATCTAATGAAAATATTTGGTGACTTATAGGTAATCGAAATTTTCGTCCTCAAAATTCTGATCGATCAACTTTGGGAAGCCATTCAAAATACATGGGATGAAATAAGACAGGACGAAAATTAAAAAAATTTATTGTGCCTTACATTTCATCAATGCCTAATTAAGACTTCAGCAAGTTATTTTATCCAATAGTGCGTCTATAAAATATTAGACTAGTTTTTCTTTTCGTTATTTTAATTTTTATATCTTAAAAAATCTGTTAATTTTGTCTGTTAGTTGAATTTAGGTTAGGAATTTGAATTTGTTTGTTAAAGATGCATTTTAGTTACCTTAGTTAGGCAAAATATTATACATGAATTTGTAACCAATATGAAACGCGATTACCACTTATATGTAAGATTATTTGAAGTATGTAAATAATTTCAAGACAGATAAGGTTATAAAGAAGACAATATTCAACAAAATATTAAAAATCGTGGTAATTAAATGCAACTAATCTATTTAAAAAATAGATAATTTTTTACTTTCCACCAGAGTTTTAAAAGCTTTAGTAGTGTGTAGGTAACAAAAAAAAAAGGAGGCAACAACACGCGGTATTCCCAAGCGGTCACCCATCCAAGTACTAACCGCGCCCGATGCTGTTTGACTTCAGTGATCGGACGAGAACTGGTCTATTCAGCGTGGTATGGTCGTTGCCTCTAAATATTGTCGTTAACCTTGCATTTGAATTTTAATATCTTAGTTAAATTAAAATAATTATGTTATTATAAATTGCCATATACATATTGTCAATTACATATATAACCTATAAAATTTTGTTATACGTTAACACTACTGCTAAATATCTTAAATATATATCACGGATAAACTAGTGTTGGGAAAAACCGATTTATTTCAAAAACCGGATAATCATTAATCGAATGATCATAAAAACCGAATGATTTTTCACTTGGATGTTTATAGTCGTATTAATCAATACAACGTCAAATTTCAATATAATGAAATGATGAACTCCTCCATGGGCCCGCGAATAGTCCGGATTTGAATCTATATATTTCTTATAGTGGGACAATTCGCGGAAATAAATCAGTGTATTGTCCCCCGTGAATTGTATGTAATAATTTTTGGTTATCGCATAGATTTTGGATCGAAATTCTTGGTAATTTTTGTAATGCGCGAAACAAAAAATATTGGAAGTGGTTTCCCTTTTCTCGTATTATTTTCAGATGACTGAATTTCAGGTTCTTCTCTTGTTTTAGACGCCTTCGCTTGAATTTGTTCCGCCGCTTGGGATGATGGCTCTCCCATTTGTATGTCGTTTGTGGTGTCCGATAGGATACCATAGCGATTTGCAACCTCTACTGAAAAGTAATCTTAGAAGACCATTAGAGGTGTTCTTTTTATTTCCTTCCATGTTTGAAGCCTGTGTATTATTGCGATCACTTAATTTCGGTTCGGTGGATGCATCGAACCGTCCTTTAGTGTCCTCAAATTTTTTGATTTTAATTACTTTGTTTTCTTGATTGTCCTTAATTTTAGTAAATAGCGTATCATTGAATTTATTATATCCAGTCAAGCGTTTTACGCTAACCATTCACAGTTATTAACACACAAAATACACTTACAATTATTTGCCGTAGTACCGGGCTTGTCCTTACAATGTCCTCATTAATATTCAGGAATTTGTGATCAAGCAACAAATTCCTGGAATTATCGGTTAGTTTGTTACCCTGAACGCCCAGTCTAATGCTATAGACCGACCGCGCGCCGCGCACCTTCTCTCTCGCACGCTGCCTACGAAAGAGACTTATCTATTCAGCATGGTATGGTCGTTGCCTGGTTTTAATATTTTGTATCAAGGTTTTTAAATGCTGCAAACGCATTTTTTATGATATACATATATTAATAAATTTTTATAGTTAATATTAATGAAAGGACGAGAACTTTGGGTCGAGTGAGGAGATAATCACTTAAACTAACACATATTTGGAACAGTTTAATAAAGCTTGCGTTTCTAAAGGAACGAAAAGACTTGAATATAGGTTAACAAGTAATGAGCAGTAAAGAGGACACGAAAAATAAAATAATTTGTTTTAGGAAAGGTTCCCTTCATAACTCCCAAAAATAGTTTGAAATATAATTTTAATTTTATTTTGCATTTACATACCTACTACCATACGATCATTTAAATTCTAAATTATAGCAGGCGGTTTTTTTTATTAGGTTGTTCAGAATGTCAATTATTGATTAATTGAAATTTGCGGTTATGTTATACTTTGTGACATTTGTCAATCTTATGTGTAATCGATATAATTTTAATGGAAATGAAAGCATTACAAGATAAATTAGATTTATTGTGAATTACAAAAGTTGTTCAAAGTGTTCTCCCTCTGTTGCAATGCAACTGTTAATCCTCCGTTTCATATTTTCAAAAGCATTTTCCAACATCTGAACGGTTATAGCGTTGCATGCACTAGAAATTGCCTCTTGTAGTTCTTCAAGATTATGTGGGCTATTTTTGTAAACTGTGTTTTTCAGATACGGATAAATGAAATAATCAAGAATCGTTAGGTCTGGACTGCGAGGCGGAAATTCAATGACTCGATTATCATAAAACTCGCGAATTCGAGCCACACTTTCCCTTGTTTTGTGAGCTGTTGCATTGTCCTGTTGGAAATACCCATGTAAAAGTTCGTCATCATGAAGATTTTGGAAAAACGGTTCAAGTAAATTATTTCGATATCTCTCAGCATTTATCGTTCCTTCAAAAAACACAGGTCCAAATATACGCCTTCGAGAAACCGCTAGCCAAACACCAATTTTCTGCGGATGGAGAGGCGATTGAATAAACTCATGAGGATTCTCCGAAGACCAAATACGCATATTTTGTTTGTTTATATAGCCGGATAGGTGAAACCATGCTTCGTCCGAAAAATATGTTAAATCCAAAGTGTTGTTGTTATTTAAATTATTCAAAAACCACTGACAGTATTCTATTCGGACAGGAAAATCTCGAGGGAATAGCTCTTGAACGACGTTAATCTTATAGGGATAAAGATTTAAATTTTGTTTTAATATTTTTTGACAAGTTCCATATGATAGGTTTATTTCTTGGGCTAATCTGCGAAGAGATTTTTTTGGGAGACTGTTCCATTCTTACTGCAACATCTGCCACAATCTCAGGAGTTCTTTTTTTGGGCGCGCCACTACCAACTTTCCTACCTACAGTTCTAACATTACGAAATTTCGCCACACATGTGTAAATTTCTTGGACTAATTTTTGATAATCCGCAGGAAAATTAGGGAAGGCATTTTGAAAATCATTGATGCAGTGCGGTACTGAATATGTCCATTCACATTCTCTTGTCGTTCGGCGTTTTTAAAATAACATTCTGTAAGAAAAATCTTATGTTCTAAATCAAACATTTTGAAACTTCACTTTGACAATTCAAATTATAAATTAGTACTTATATACCAACTTAATTTAAATTTCACAAATTGCTCTAATTTAGAATTTAAATGATCGCGTAGTATAATTTGCCTTTTATTTCTATTTCGGTTTTATAACACATAATTGTCAATTTATAAATTTTATTTATTCAAAAGTCAAACGTCATCTAACGAAATAAAACGTTTATATTGTAACACAATAAGTATTTATTTAAAAACTAGAACATTTTACAAACCATGCTAAAATTGACCAGCGCCTTACTCAATACATTTTGCACATCTCCTTATTACGCTTTCAAAAACACTGTCCGCAATCATTTGGAGCAGTAGGTGTAGAATTTTCAGAAACCAGTAATTACCATCAAGTTCTTCATATCTTGTCCGGAAAAAAGTATCAATAATGTGACAATATCTTCCTGATGTTACTATCACCTTATGCCTGTTTCCTTCAAAAAATATGAGCCAATAATTCCTGTGGCTGATAGCGCATACCAAACCAAATCGTTCGTGAAGTTGTCTGGGTTTGTTGTTGCCCAATATCTAAAACTTTGTTTATTAACGAAGCTATTTAGATATAAATGGGCCTCGTTGCTCATAAACAGACAACGTGCAATATTGGGTTCACCAGCAAACAGATCTAAAAGTTGTTCGCAAAACTCAAGTCGATTTTGTATATCGAAATGGGCTTAGCCTCTTGAACAAGTGCCAATTTATAGGGGTGGAATTTAATATGCCTAGGTATTCTATGAACGCTGGTTTTCTTTAAATTTAAGACACGTGCATGTTGTGAAGTTAAGCGCTATGGACTCCCTTGTAAAGGACACTCTTAACGCTTAATATTTTCAGCAGTCACAGCACTTAGGTGTCTCCCAGTCGGTTTTTTGTTCACAATCCTTCATTCACAATACCTTCATTAAGCCACTTCTGATACCATGCCAAAATGGTATTGCCCGATGGTGCATCACGACCATTAAATTGACGACAGAACGAACGTTGGGTCGCAACAACCGATTTTGGATGCAAGTAATGCGTAACACTAGAAACGCGCTGTTGAACCGTGTAATTGCTGATGACAACTAATTACACTTAATTTCAAACAAACACCTATGCTGGCTTGATTATAATCCGCAAACAAATTCAAAATCTGACCATAAATAAAAAAATTATTCATCAGTGCATTATGGTATTCTCTATACATACTCGTATTACCAAATTATGATTAATTTAATTGTCTGTTTTATTTACCACAAAACATGATTGATTAGGAAGATTTAATAATTCTACTTACATTTTCAAGTTTATACTCAACTTTTCTTTATTTTACCATCGCTTAAAGGTTAGTTTTGTAAGTCATATAGACAAGCCCATTAAACTTTTCTAGCTAAGGGATGCTTTTGTTGAAAACGTAACTTACGATATCCAGTTTTTGTTGGCAGTGGAACTTCGAGACCACTGACCACTTACAATTATATCCATGGCAAACCATGTACGAGGGCGGATTGATATATAAGGTCTCCAACAAGCCATTTTGTGAGTAGTGGGGATATAAAGAAGTTCTAACCTGCAAACAATAATTTCGAATATCTCGATTTAGCATGCAAAGTTCCGTCGTTGAGTAACAGTGTCATTTCTCACGAGTTCGATTTGAAAGATGTGTACTGAGCAACGACACGTGATAGAATTTTGAATGCTAGAAGGTTGCGCGCCTATCGAAATTTACAGGCGTTTGAAAGCGGTTTATTTCATTGATTCTATGGAATGATTCTATGGATACGTGAAGAATGTTTGCGAGTGGGTTCGACATTCAAAATTCTGCCATATAAACGAAATGAAGGTGTTTGACGAAAGGCAATCAAGTTGGCCATTATCAGTGATGCATGAGAAGTATCAAAGACAAGTCCATGCACTGATTCAAGGAAATTGCCGGATTATGCAAAAAAGAATTGTTCCGAAATTAAGCTTTAGTCAAGAAGGATTTCAATACATTGTTCAGATGTTGAGTTACAGAAAAATTTGCCCCAGATGGGTTCCGCGACAATTAACGAATGTCATGAAAGAACGATAAATTTCTTCTTTCTGAAAATTTGTCAAGAATTACTTAATGTAGTTTTAATTCATGTAAAGGAGATGATTTTATCAGCAAAATCACCACTGGGGACGAAACTTGGGTTTATCATTATGATCCCGATGAATGTCAGAAGTTGGCAGGATCGCCATGTAATGTCAGATGATGGGATGGCAGGATTACCGTGTAATATCTGATCATCTAACTTAAGGTAGGATCGCCGTGTAATATCAGACGTGGGCAGGATCGCCATGTAATATCAGAAGTTGGCAGGATCGCCATGTCATGTAAGATCCTGGCAGGATCGCCATGTGATGTCACCTGGTCCCGGAGGTAACATTGTTGCCGAGACAGTTCCATTTATACAGCAGGTTTATCAGCTTACCATATTTTCGGGCTCGTTCCGGATCCCACTTAATGTATACACAGTCTTAAATCCTGGCAGGATGGCCATGTAATGTCAGAAGTTGGCAGGATCGCCATGTAATGTCAGATGATGGAATGGCAGGATCACCATGTAATATCTGATCATCTAACTAAAGGTAGGATCGCCATATAATATATCTAACAAATGTATAATATATTAAGCACCTACATATAGTATGTAAGGAAATCTAATTATATATATTTAATACGGACAAGAAAAGACAGATGTAATGACTAAACCAGGTCATATATTCAAAACATCCATTTCGTCAACGCGACCTCGTTGAGTTATGATCTTACACCACATTGTTTTTATCTTGTAACCAGGTCACTAGGCTAAGGGAGCACACTCTAATATATAACGAGACACTCAGATGTCTCTACAGACAGTTACAGTCAGAGCCAGTCAGAAGTCAGAGTCAGAGAGTTAGAGTCACTACAAGTCTAGTGCCTCATATTTATAATGTAGTGTTTACTATTGTTATCGTTGTTATTATCGTTATTAAATTATATGTTGTTATTTAATCGTTGTCTTGCATATTATTTATCACACTGATAAACCTGCTGTATAAATGGAACCATTGGAACAATGTTACCTCCGGGACCAGGTGACATTACATTGCGATCCTGCCCACGTCTGATATTACATGGCGATCCTAGCTTTAGTTAGATGATCCGATATTACATGGTGATCCTACCATCCCATCATCTGACATTACACCGAAAACAAGCGGCAGTTAATGGAATATCATCGTCCTGATTCTCCACGTTTACAAAAATTCAAAATATGTAGTTTCATCAGCGCAAAAAGTCATGCTCACCATTTTGTGGGAGTCATTCATACAAAATATCTGCCGAAGGAATAAATTTTAAGATCAACAAAAAATCGTATTCATAGAGTAAGGTTAGAAAGAACGATTTCTTTTGGCACCACGACAAGGCCAGATCGCATTGCGGCAGCAAAACCATGAAGAAAGTGACGAGCTTGAAATTCAAAGTTGTTTCGCAGCCTTTGGAAAGTCCCGATTTGGCAACTTCAGATTTTCGATTACTCCCAAAGTTGAAGGAAGTATTGAAAGGTAATATTTCTGAAGTTCGGGCTGCTATTCGAAATTGGACCAACAGTAAACAAGAAAGTTCTTTCATGGATAGACTTAAGAAATGGATTCAGAGTTTGGAGAAACGGGTTGCACTAAAAGGAGATTATGTGGGCAAATAATTATGTACTTTTGTAATACAGTTGGAGATCTAATATATCAATCCGCCCAAGTACAAAAATTTCATTGTTGAAGGAGAAAGTACTATCACGGAAAGTTCCAATACACACATATTTTTTAATAAAAAAGAAGGCATTGGTTAAAAACCGCAAAAGTCAGCGGCTATGCTAGCGTAAAAAGAAATTAAGCAGATAGCAAAAACGCTGACGAAAGTTTGGTGATAGTGGGATATTTAACAATTATGCGGAGATAAGTAAAAATTAGTTTAATGATAAAGTAAGAAATACATTGTAATTGTCGGAGATATAATTGGAAAAAAAGAATAGTGAGAGAAATAAAGAAGTAGCGAGTAATTAAGTTATGTGAACTAATTCAAGTCGACGCGACATTATCAACATAAATATAGCTGTGAGTGTACATTTAGAACTTCGTAACTTTTAAAATATATTTTTAGTAGACACATTTGAATGTATTTAGTAAAAAAATAAAAATCAAGTCTGCTATTAATATCTACAATATGTGCTGCAATATGGTTGAACATATTTAGACTAATGCAACCCATTTATTTAATGGTCGCGCAATGATTTATTTTTAAAAACAAACGTACAGTGAACTAACTCATATATTAATAGAAAAATATCTGAGCTAAATCTTTACAAATTCGTACACAGTTTTCGATGGGAACCAAGAGCATGTTCTACACATTTTATTAAGTAAATTTATGCATAGCAAATTCCCCTATAAATTTTCTTAGATTGTCTATTAATTTACTTTAATGATCGATAAAAACATGCTAGCGTGTGTCACAATTATAGCCTATTGGATCGGAACAAACATACACACAGCTAGATTCAGACATTAGATAGAATAAATAGCCGCTGTCTAATTTCACTTTCTTCCAACTCCGTATTTATAACCCGGAAATATTTCGAGACACATTAAGTTGTGTTGTGTGCGAGCGACGTCCTTGAACATTTAAAATATATTGTCGGACATTTGCATGAAAATGGGATTGTAGATATCTATACGCTTGCGAAAATACATAAAAATTAATTATGTGTTCTTTTGTAATGGAATTATTAACGTATGTAACAATAATTCACTCTTTGTTGAATTCTTTTCTAAGCATATATGATGAGTGACAATTTAAAACTCATAAATGGTATTTAAATTGTCATACTGTTCAATGACGCAACATCGATTAATCGTACAATTAAAATGTACCATTCAACACGACTTAAAAATTTCGTAGCTGAAGAAATGAAAAACGTCAATGTTTTTAAAATACATTGTCAGCTTCAATTCTTGTTCATTTATTGACTTACACCAGTTTTCTTCACATCTAGATAAAATCTCTGATAGCAATCCTCAAGATAAATAAATCCGATAGATAAAATATATTTGAGATAGATTAAATATTGAGAATAAAACACTTGGCTATATTCAGTTACTAAAATGTATCACCAAGAAGTGTCTGCAACATCAATTTTTGATAAAATATACAGGGTGTAAATGAAATATTCCGACGTACGCTAATATATAATAGATACGTAAGACAGCAATTCAAATCTACAAAAAAATTAATTCTATCGAAAAGTTAATTTTTGCGGAAACTTAGGAACACAAACTTTTTAAATACGATCCTGTATTCGGATTGAATCCAAATAAATAGAAATTATATGTTTTACATGCTGTCGATCCAACAAACAAATAGGCATTTATTTATTCAAGTTCATCAAAAAATCCCCTACACATTTCAGTAACGTCTTTGTGCGATAAGTTTATAAACATGTATTCATTCATTTTCTAGATGCATTAGCTGTTCTGTTGTTATTTATAAGTAGGTCAATGGCCTTACCCGAAAAAAATTTAATATCGAATTCTTTAAAATATTTTTAGGGTGATATGACATTTGTAATTTCATATCACCAGTCTTAGTATTAAATTCACGCCGAGAAATATTAACTTACATTTGTAATTTTTAATTGAATGTTAATTTTTTTTTTCTGTATTCTATCTACCTCTTTTTTAATGACAATTTCTTTGCACGAAAAAAGTGAAATGCTTAAAGATGTTCAATGTGGCTATCGTTTGCGTAAACACAAGCTAAATAATTTGAAAATATTTAAAATACTTAATATAAAAGCCAAAAATTCCAAGCATTTGGCAAAAATTAAATAATAAATGAACGGTTAAGAAATTATCTCTATATAGCTAAGGATGAAAAATTAGCAATTTCAAACTTTCAAACTGACATCTGACTATTAACATCGATGCCTTATAAGGCGTTTCCAATAAGCTTGCAACCAAGGTCCTTGTGGCTCAGTTGGTTAGAGCGACGTCCCGGTTTCTGAAATATACGGACCAATCCTCTGAAAAACTATTGGCGTCCTCCCAGTACCTGGTTGCCTCAAACATACCTGCATCAAATTTCCGTCTGTTCCCAATTGAATCCTATATCATCAAGGAAATCCTTATAATAGACGTCGGACTACACGTATTTACAAATAAAAATCTTTATTTTATATCCATATTTGCATATCATAACAACATAACCTTATTATTTGTACTATAATAATAGAATTTAAAGATAGAAACATTAATTAGACCAAATTTACCTGAAACTGGATGGTCTCTTTCAAATTATATTTTCATAAAGTTTTAAATCAGCTAAAATCACTATTTTAAGTAATATTATTCACATTTATTACACCATATATCTATTATAAATATTTTTACGATTTGTGGTTACAATAATAGGGTTTATTATGTCACCTGATTTAAGCACAATCATCAGCTGATTCAGATATGTTATTAATTTGAAACAAATATCTTAAAAAATATCGATTAAACTTAAA
Source organism: Melolontha melolontha (assembly GCA_935421215.2). Lineage (NCBI taxonomy): Eukaryota > Metazoa > Arthropoda > Insecta > Coleoptera > Scarabaeidae > Melolontha > Melolontha melolontha. Next base: position 131,247,893 of record OW285240.1, on the reverse strand, counting down.
TCTCCACAAACTACACACAATATTTTTATTTATCGTTTACCTGACTTAATGCCGTATGCTTGTGATATTATATTTTAAACCTGTAATCAGTGTAAATGCAAAATAAGATTTGATTTTTAATAAGAAGAATCGGCTCCTGAGAAAGAGATCTTGCTCTACCGTTAAGTAACCGAATTTCATATAATTTTGTTCATTTTATAAAAGCATTAGATGAACTGGCGCCCATATTTCTTAAAGAATCATCTTAAAAAAAATTGTATTTAATCTAGACCTGCCAATATATATATAGTTGTCAGAGCGACATCTAATAAACTTCAGTCAAACTAAGCAATACGACAAGGTAGGTATCACTACACTTTACATTATAACCATTAACGATTTAAAATTGATTCGTAGCTTACTATATTTAGTTAGCATTCTATTATTTTATTCCATTCAAAGCCATATATATATATATATATATATATAGATAATTATTTCCTGACCTTAGTATGTTATGGTAGATTCAATTAGTTGGCGATTTAAGGTCTGGTTTTACTTCAATATGTATGTACTTAAAACAATCTTACATGTTTCGGCATGATATGTACTTGTTTTTAAAAGATTGACAAGAAACCAACATCTTGTTAATTTAATGTTTAATGTAGATGATTAGTTTTAACATGTTTAGTGGTGTCTTTGATAAATTTTAACTCTGTAAGTGAGCTCCTGAAGAAGTAGCAAATCGTTATGAAATATAGAGTGAAATAAATGAGTTTATTTTTATTTGATAGACCGTTTACCCGCTAAATTAATTTGTACTATATATATATATATATATATATATATATATATATATATATATATATATATTGTAGTGGTTCAACCAGCACCCGTATTCCAGCTCCTACAATGTGAAATACAGGTATACAACACATTAAGACACTTGTATAAATATTATATTGGTGGACGTAATTTGTGAAATTAATATCGAAATGTAAATAAATTAATATGACGATAACTTTAAAATTTATAATTAACTTATTTTGATTTTTAACTTACTTTTTATATTTAAATTTTTCAAATTCATGATTCAAATTATTCGCGCGAAATTACAGGTATTTAATTTATCTACATCAAGATTTATATCGATGTTAGTTAACCACGCCCACTAATTTAAAATTATCATGAACCCCGCGAAAGCGATTTTTGCGGTACAATTTACAACTAATTTTATATTGAAAACTACTACGATATTTAAAATAGGCTGTGGAATAAAAAAGCCGAAGAACGGTGTCTGATATAAAATTTTTACAACAAATGGCCGCATTTTTATTAACTTCGTGAAATTTAAATAATTTAATATATTATAAATAAAAATATCATACCAAATTTTCGATCATTCGATAAACGAATAATAGGCCCAACTTTTGATACATAAATTTGAAGAATACCACGACGTAAACAAGAATAATCGATCGAAGCATCTTTTTGTAATTGGATACCGTCGAACCGAGAACCCAAAGCCGGTGATCACATCCAACGCCGCCAGAAATATTAGAGCAAGCCGTACTCCGCATCTATCCCGATCACAGAGCTTCAAGTCCACATCAGATCCTAGAACATCGGAAACAGGTTCACATCCTACGTTTATTCCACATATTACCTAAAAGTCAACATTTGTCTAAATAAAAATCACGATAAACAACTTAATATTCATATTAAATTTCGGAATTATTACATTTTTATAAAACATCAATTAAAACGTGCAATTTCAGATACATATTGCCTAAGATAGAACAATACTTACCTATATTATGTTAAATTTAAGAACAATTAAATATTTGTTTATATAATTTTCGTATAACCTAACCTTATAACTTATAAACACATGCGGAACATATTAATTCATTTTATTGTCACTTAGCACGTAATATTCTTTTTATAATACAGTTTCCATATTTCTTTTATTCAATTGCTGTTACAGTTTTCTTATTTATTTCAATAAATTTTTATTTATTTTCCTTTAATTCAATCTTTTATTTGTGTTGTTTAATTGTTGAGTTTGAGCTTAATTAATACACTAATTACATTGTACCTACGGAAATAATACACCAAGCCGACGAAGATCCTGGAGATTTTAATTAATTTATGTACTCAAGCTCTACCGCAGTTAGTTGGTTATTTAACAAGATCACAGATAGCGTTGAACAAACTAAGAACTACATAAACTTATGGCGCCCAATTTTTGAATTGTAAATCATAAAAATTAACTTATATTATTATTTTTCTAAGTTTATATTCTCATTGTTCTTAGTTCTACCAGCAACATCTGCGCTTTTACAATATATATATATATATATATATATATATATATATATATATATATATATAGATAATTATTTCCTGACCTTAGTATGTTATGGTAGATTCAATTAGTTGGCGATTTAAGGTCTGGTTTTACTTCAATATATATGTACTTATAACAATCTTACATGTTTCGGCATGATATGTACTTGTTTTTAAAAGATTGACAAGAAACCAACATCTTGTTAATTTAATGTTTAATGTAGATGATTAGTTTTAACATGTTTAGTGGTGTCTTTGATAAATTTTAATTCTGTAATTGAGCTCTTGAAGAAGTAGCAAATCGTTATGAAATATAGAGTGAAATAAATGAGTTTATTTTTATTAGATTGACCGTTTACCCGTTAAATTAATTTGTACTATATATATATGGTAAATTCAATTTGTTGGCGATTTAAGTCTGGTTTTACTTCAAAAATAAATATATATATATTGAAGTAAAACCAGACCTTAAATCGTCAACAAATTGAATTTACCATAACATACAATGGTCACGAAATAATTATCTGTATATATATATATATATATATATATATATATATATATATATATATATATATATAATCGAAAATTAATTAAAATTCGGGTAAGCGGTCAATTAAGAAACTCCTTTATTAAATTACCCTATATTTCGCAACACTTTGTCGCTTCTTCTGGGGTAAAAAATGTAGAGCTAAAAAATAATAAAATTGACGTACAAAATATAAAAATGATTAGAAAATAAAATAAATGTATATTTTGTACGTCAATTTTATTATTTTTTAACTCTACATTTTTTACCCCAGAAGAAGCGACAAAGTGTTGCGAAATATAGGGTAATTTAATAAAGGAGTTTCTTAATTGACCGCTTACCCGAATTTTAATTAATTTTTGATAATATATCACGGTCGATAATTTCTTTTCAATATATATATATATATATATATATATATATATATATATATATATATGGTGATTTTTATTCAAGCAATAACAGTCGTGAACTTAATATCGTGAACATAAATGTGTATTTAAATGAATATAAATACTGTTATTTACGGTTAGTTATTATTTAGTGTTACTTATCTATTGTTAATATAGTTATTTTTAATTACCGTTTGTTTTATTCATCGAACCCGAACAGAAGATTTATCACAATATGATTGTACAAGCCTCCAGAAATGTCAACGATATTCCATATTTCTATTTCCATTTATTTAACATATTGCATGAACTCAAATTATAGTACAATAAAGGCTTGTAATGTTTACAATAAATGTTTCATAACCTTACATTATTATTACTTAATAGTAAATTATTGACCACATAATTTTCATATTATGCGTATAATTAACGTTACAAATGCATTCAGCAGCTCATGCTAACAATATGCAAATTCGACTGTAACAAAATATCACATAACATTTGTCGACCCACGTTATTCTCCTTAACGGAAAAAAGTCTTTATGCAAATGAACTGATATCTCAATTAATCTCAATTTGGAGCATTTAGTGCGCTACTTGCAAGATCGTTTACATTGTAACATTGCGATAATCCTCCTACCCCATTCTAAATTTTACCACTCTCATTCACTTCATCATTAATCCCCGCTAATTCTGTAATACCGAAAAACGCGTTTAACAATGTGAACACTGTGATGAAACCTCGGTGACAAAGGAACACATCAGATAATGAGGCAGGTCTACATACATATGTGCGTATGTGTGCCGTATATATATTTGTGTGGAGGTTGTCTAAACGTTATAATATGTAATAATAATAATGTACATCCCACGGGACATTTTTAAATCATTAACACTTTTCATTTTACTACCGTTATGAATCGTTCTCTTCTATCCCGCTAATACAAAACACGTGTCGTAATCTTTGTGTGTAGCGTCTGTGTATACAAGCGTCCCACACATAATGTATTAGTTAATGCATATGGGTTAGTGTAACGTTATTATACCTACTGAAAATTATATTACATGAACCGTAATTTATGGTCCATGTATACGCCTTTATCCGCATTAAACAGCTTGTAATGGAATTGAGCCTTAACTATTATAATAAGCAAGTGAGGCAAAAGAAAAAAGTCTTGCGACTATTGAATTAAGTTCGATTAATTCGCCAGAGGATATTACGATGGAGAAATTATACTTTAGAATATAGACATCGTCATATTTAAAAAAAAGTATATAAAAATTATAATATACTGAAGAAAGATAAGAAGCAGTAAGAAAGCTATAGGATCAACAGTATCTTATAAGTCAACTGTATAGATTCACGCAGTGGCGGCCCTTTAATGAGAGCAAGTGAGCAATTGCACCCCCTGGAATTATGAAACAAACTGTGAACTGTGAAAGTATTTATTTATTATGTATATTATGTATTCATAATTATTGACGAGGAACGTGGCACGCTAACAACGTACATGCACCGATCATCGTCACAGATATAATGAGCAAAGCCCAACTGTTGCTCCGTTAAGCCATTAACATTACATTAAAGGTGGGGAGAACTGTATTTTGCCCTACTTTAATGTCGTATAATACATACCGTCTGAGCAAATGGTCCAGTCTGCTCACGGCCGTTGTAAAATGAATTCCGTCTCTGCTTTAGAGAACAACGGGTTTTCGAGGTTAACGTATGATGAAAAAATCGCAGTAAAAAATCTTAAACGGCCGATGCCTCAATTATGTTTAGAAAATAAACAATCTGTTAAAGGTAAAGACGTCATAAGAAAATTCAAAATGGATATTTATCAGAAAAATGACTGGATTTGTGGGTGTGAAATTAAAAATACTTTGTTTTGTTTTCCGTGTCTTTTGTTTGGTGGTGAACCGTTTTGGTCAAAGAACGGAATAAGAGACTTAATTCATCTTAGTGCTAAAATTATTAAACATGAAAATTCCGAAGGGCATTTGAAAAGTATATTTAGTCTAAGAATGTTAGGAAAAAATAACATTCAGAATGTTTTAGATTCATCATATAGAAAAGCAATTCAACAACACAATGAAAATGTAACAAAAAATAGGCATTTTGTGGCGCGTTTGAACTGGCACTTCGGGGTCTTGATGAACAGCAAACGTCGAATAACAAGGGCATTTTTCGGGAATTGATAAATTTTACGGCAGAATTGGATAAATCGCTCAGAGATCACATCGAAGCAGCACCGGTTTTTAAGGGATTATCAAAAACGATACTGAATGAGCTGCTTGATACAATGTTGAACGTGTATCATGAACAAGTTGCCAGTGAAATTAAAGCAACCGACTTCATATCTGTGATAGCTGATGAAACCACAGATGTGTCCAATCAGTTTCAGTTGGTGGTTGTTTTAAGATATATTGTGAATGCGAAACGGGTCGAAAGATTTTGGAAATTTCTTCTGCCTAGTGGACATGATGCTAATTCTTTATCTGGCTCCATCCTTAACGAAATTAGTTTGCTTGTTAATGACCCAGAAAAACTGATTGCACAGAGCTATGATGGGGCAGCAGTCATGAGTGGTGCTATTAACGGCGTGCAAAGACATGTGCATGACCAGTATCCAAGGGCTAATTTTGTACATTGTTATGTACATCAGACAAATCTAATTATGTCACATGCTACATCGAGCAGTAGTAATTGCAGATTTTTTTTGCCAATCTGACGGGATTATGCACATTTTTCTCCACTTCACCACAACGAGCTGCAAGATTGGAAGAATTCCTTCAGAGAAAAAGCTTACCTCGTTCTTCAAAAATAAGATGGAACTTCAATTCTAGGACAGTGAATACAATATATGAACACCGAGAAGAAATAATTGAAGCTCTAGAACAAATCGAGTGAGAAGCTAGTTTACAAACTACCATTCATCAAGCTGGTGCCAATTTGCCAATTTTAGAGTAGGAAAATTTTATCTATTGGTTAACTTTCTTTCATAAAATTATGCCACACGTGGACATATTGTCTAATCAATTACAAAATGTCAATACATATGCATTAAAAATCAAGAATAATTTAGATAATTTTGAACGCGCTATTGGAAAAATTCGAACCGAAATCGCCGACACAGATAACCAGTTGGTTAAACAAAATGACCCAGAACTGACTCCTCGACCATCAAAGCGGCGAAGAGTAACTGATGGTAGCCAAAGAAGGAGGGAAACTATTGAAGTGTGCGATATTATTTTGCTAGAAATAAAAACTAGATTTCGGTATACAGGGCACTTAATATTAGCAAACTTAATTCCTTTTAAACAGTTACGAACTGAATTAAGCGTTCTATATTCTAGAGAAGAATTTAGGCAAAATATAGAATTCGGTGCTGTAGGTCTGCTAGGTCTTCTGCTGGATGGATTAAGCGATACCTTTAATGAAGTTGTTACGCTTTTAAAAATTGTCATTACAATCCCAATGACAACGTTCGAAGCGGAACGCCAGTTTTCACGGCTGAAGAGAATAAAAACTTTCCTGAGAAATACAATGAAAGAAGAGAGATTAAATGCCCTTACTGTGTTATCTTGTGAAAAAGAATGTATAAATGATTTCCCAAACTTTACTGAAAAAGTGATAGAACTGTTCTGCAAGTCAAAGACACGTAAAATGGACTTCGTTTATCGTCAGATGTAATTAAACTGTAGTGTAATATTTACTATTCCCTCAAAACAAACTCTACAATGAACAGTACCTGTCTGGAACAGTACGTCGGTGAAATTTATAAGGATTGGGTAAGCGTTTTTGTATTACACTTTTTAATTTTGAAATTATGCACTCCCTATGTGAACCACTCCGAGCCGCCACTGGATTCACGGAATTCAAATGTGCCGCGCGAAGGAATGGTAGTACATCCCCATAGCGCTAGATGGTGTGAGCTCCGTCTATACTAAGTTAGTCTGTCAAACGGTGCTTTGCTAGGTGGTGACAAACAGTTTTTGTGTTTACAAATGTTGAGTTGTGTTTGAGTTATTCTGCGACACTACGATGAAGTATCAGAAAATAACGAGACTGGTGTTGTAGTATAAAGATGAAACATTTATTATACTTCAACAACTATTCTTCAATGTACTCTTCATTCTTTGCAATACACTTGTCCCATCGCTTTGTCTACTTAAGAAATAAGCAATAAGAAAATTTTACTTTAAAATATTATGAACCAAAATGAATAGAAATTTAGAATAAATTCAAATACAGTAAAAAGAATATTATTACGTTAATAATAAAATCATTAACCACCAAAGCTAAATATAAATTGAATTTCAAAACGTAATTAGATTTCAAACATCTTACAAAAATATTTTTGTAAGATGTTTACGTTACACTTTATCACCAAATATGAATGAATATTTAATTCGAAACACTTACTTAACTTAGATTAAAAAGGTAATTTATTATTAATTAACAGATTCATCATGAGTAATTAAATTTCAAAACGTTAAATTAGAAGTAGCAAAAATTATAGAGTCAAAGAAAGTCATACGAGTTACTCTGCCCCTGCGGTACGTCCACAGGAAATTGCCCACCAGTTGGTATCCACGGCCATTCAAATGGAAATTAGAGTTACATAGACATTCAGCCCTCGAAAAAAACTTGCAAATATTACGTCTGTTTTTCCATTAATTGACACTGGAGAATCAATTTCGTCGGTAGTTGCAGACTAAGGTGTAAGATGTTTAGGATTTTTGTCTTCACAAGAGAAGTTTTACTTAAGCCGGAGTCCGTATAAGAAATGCCGTCAAAAAGTTTCCAGAAAGAGAGGTTTCCCTACAAGCTTTGTAAACTTCGAAATCGGTATATGGCAATTCTAAAAATATTTCAAGCTTTACGCCTGAATTCGTATAGCGACTAAAACTCACAATCGTCGCAGAATTCGTGAAAAACTAATTTCCTCTTGTACGCAAGGACACACACTACTAGCACTGTCAACTGAATTCGACAACCGTCTCTGGTCGAATGACCGACGATAAGAATGTAAATAAAAATATGAAATTACGAATCCTCCAGTTATTGTATGTTCTCTAGGTACAATGTGATCATAAAAAACGCCCCATTTATAAAAAACAAAAAAATTAAGTGCATCACTTTACCAGCGCTTTTCGTAGTTTTCGCCTTCTGCGGACTTGGACTGCTTTTGTGCTTCAATTGCGTACTTTGAGACTTTAATTCATTCTAATTCCATATCTTCGGATAATTTACGTTATTGTGTTAGGTTTGTTAAATTTGTTTTTAAATTCGTTTCAATTCTCCGAAATATTTTTGAATCTGGGACTTATCTGCCCGGAAAACGAAATTTAACGACGAACTGTTTGAAGACGATTTTTATTACATTCAAAGAACACTTGTAACATGTCTGTTAACTGACTGTTATTTATTTTTACAAAAATTTTGTTGTGGCAAAACGTTCAAACAGGGCAATAAAGAAGATTTAATCAACTCGCACTGACACTTATTGACACACTCATTATTGCATTTTTTGTTATTTCATGGCACACTTATTATTTACGCACTTATAAATTTATTGTGTTTTATTATTATTTTTCAATAAACGTTTATCAAACATAGACAAGTTATACATCGTTGAATTCAGATAAAAAATCCAATCGGAATATAGCCAAAAATATATCTGTTGCCATTTAAAATGAAAAAAGTTGACTATCGTTTAACATTAATGAAAATAAATAAAACGCTGCTATTTTGTAGTATTTTTGATGCTATTAAATTATTTTTCGTTTCAATCAAATCGGACAATAAATAACGGAATTAAAATTATTGGCGTTTTTTATTGGACAGTCTGTATATCAAAACAATATACCATATCGATTTGTGAACACACATCAAGCGTATGTATACAAATATTTCTGTCTTACGACTTTATCGGCCATTCAAGCAAAAACACCTTTTATTGGCGTCGTCTTTTTTGTCCGTCAGATGTCACGAGATTATCTGGTGTCACCTGAAAGAATAGAATTTACTACTTGGCGAAAGGCTAACATTTAGACGTTAAATAAACCCGCACTGATGAAATCGGAAGACAGAAACGCATGTGCCTGTTGTTCAAGTGTCCACTGGTTAAATTTGAGGTGTAAGCCCATGTGTACAGATACAGATGTGTTTATGCATATTTGTATTATTTGGATACATAAAACTTAAGATGTTTGGCTGCCAGTATTCACCTTAACGAGATGGAAAACCAGGAGAATCTAGTGAAACAGCAAGTGCCGGGCTCGATTCTCGAGCACCTCCGGCACGATAAGCCAGTGACCGATCATCGGCTGACAGGTTTACTCCTTCTGTCTCAAAAATCATCAAAATAGTCTTAAAAATAGTAGAAACCTTGACGAAAGCTTTTTATTTATTCGAAAAAAAAATGGTATGTCACTGATTACAATAGTGTTAAGATTACTAGTCTTTAACCATTCTACGTATTCAGTTAGCATACAATTTTTTTTATTTGTCAATTGATGTGAAACCAATTTCGAATTAAGCTTCTGAAGATCTAGCTTTTGGGTTAAAATACGTTGAATTACTTCTTGGGTATTTGAATTTCCATTTCCATGAATCTTTTCGAAATCTTCACGAAATCACGCAGTTGTTCGACATTTTCTTAGGTCACTGTTTTAATTGACTGTACACATACTGAGGCAAATGAAATCACAAGCAAAAGAACGAATCAACCTAAATTAGTGAGTATGTAAATTCTGTAGTTGGTTGTCAGTTAGGAGTTTCTAATTGGTTGAATACCTACTGCGCATAAGCACACCAAATGTCCGAAATAATAAACTACAGTTACAAAATTCAAATTACTGTTACATACTTAATCATTAAAGATTTGCGGTCGACACATGCTAAACATTTAGATATAATGTCTTTAAACGTAGCACATGCATACATGCATAAATTATAATTTGCAAATCTCTTAAGTTACAAATTCGGGCCGGAGTTTGGTCTAAAGTTAAATTAGAATTTAAAGTACTGTATTATTGATAACGCCCAAGAGAAATATAGCATATCACGTTGAGAAGAACACTTACACAAACATGCAGATTCGGTAGGGACGCGAGGTCGGGTTCATTACATGTTAAACTTTAATAACAAGTGTATTTAATACGAAATCACCGATTTCAGTCATTAATTAAGTCGGATCGGTTTACGCAAATTACCAAGCACATGCTCGTCTACTTACATATATATGTATATATAGTAAATTCAATCAGTTGGCGATTAAAGGTCTGGCTTTACTTCAAAGTATATATATTTAAAAGAACCCTACATGTTTCGGCAATGATGCCTTTATCAAGGATATATTAAATATATATACTTTGAAGTAAAGCTAGACCTTTAATCGCCAACTGATTGAATTTACCATATCATACCAAGGTCACGAAAATATTATATGTATATATATATATATATATATATATATATATATATATATATTGAATTTCTGTCAGCTGCTATTCTAATTTCTAGTGGACGAAACAAGGCGATCTAGATAATTCAGATTACGCTTCTTAAATTATACAACTTGATGTTGGAATATGAGTTATTAAATATTAGATTAGATAAAAGAGGAAATTAAAATTAATTTACCTTTATTATATGAAATTTAACAGAAAATTAATTTAATATTAACTTGTTTTTATTTTTATTGCAACTTATACCGGGTGTCCTTGAAATAAAAAGTTAACATATTGCTATGAATAGTGAGTTCGTAGTTGAATGAACCACTATTCACCATAACACTGTCCAACTTTGATGCTCAATCGGTTAATTTCTTTTATGAGACAGCTTTCCTCTCCAGGTTTCCAGTAGGAAAACGTGGTATTATACTCCTACAACATTTAATAAGGCGCCGGTATCGAGTATAAACGAAAGTGTTAATTATAATTAAAAATCACAATTTTCAAAAGACTGTTTATTATAAAAAAAAATAAAAAAAATAGATTCTTTATAGAGTATAAAGAACTGTGTATAACAATAACACATAGAGGTAAAATAATTTGCTGGAGTTGACAGCTAAGCAAATTTAAACGTCCTCTAATGAATCGCGAACAAAATTAATACTAAATAAATTCCAAAGATACCTTTTCTTATCACCCCAAAATAAACAAACTCAAACGTAAACAGATAAAACTGTCAAACCGAAATCTTAAACACCTGCGCGATACCACAAGTATAAAAACCAACCCTGAAAATTCAAATCGTTCTAGAATTTATCGTTACAAAAAATTTACTAGAAACGAAAAACTATCTTTGTCATCTATATTTCAATTACTATTAAAATATATATATATATATATATATATATATATATATAAATTCAAACAATCAATTATACAATACTAAATGCATACAATAAAGAAATATTAATATAATAAAAATTCAACTTACGAAAAAATATATTTTTTCTTAATACATGAGACACACCTCGAATAAGAATTTAATTAAATCAAACATACGAAGTATACAGCCTCGTAATAATACGATAATGAGTAAAGCAATCACAACCACAATTAATTCAGCGACAAAAACCGAAATTACTTGAAAATAAGATAAAATATAAAAAGATAAGATAAAAAGTTTATCTACAAATATGCAACACTCTTACTCGAGTATCAAGACGTGTCTAAGTATATCGCATGGCCACACGGCGAACTAAATCCCTAGTCAAAACTAACAATTCAAAAATAAATCAAAATAAAATTAGTATTCATTACAAAATTTCACAAAACATACAGAGTTATCAAAATTATGGTTTAATCATAAAATAATATTTTTCACTAAATGTTGCGGAGTAAAATCCACTGCAATATGTAAAAATGGAAAGATTAAATTATATAGAATATATACCAAAAAAAAATTTTCCTAAAATTCTCTCTCATAAGCGAGAAAATAAATGACAAAGATATTTAAAAAAATTTGTCCCGCCACTGTGCGATGGATTACATTATAAAAGACGATACGATAAACCTGAACACCAATATAAAAAAAAATAGTTTTGTTATTATCCATCTGGTTTTAAGTTTCGTTCAGTTGTCGATCGTTACGTATATTCGATACAATCTTCAATTAAAGATAGAATGTTACCAAATAGGACGTGAAATGCCCGTAGAGCACACATATTACGTGTTCTTTTGATATTATATTATCTTTAAAAATTCACAAGTATAAATTTTTAATAGCCGACTTTTATCTAACGCTTACCATAACAAAACTTAGACACATGTTATTTTCTAGAGTTTTTATTAACATAAACGTTGACACATTTAAATTCAATAGCGACATTCTATGTTTCACGTCTCCTAACAAAAAAAAAATTCGCGTAATACACATGGAATGATGTCAGTTTTAATGATGTCACGAATTATTTTTAGTAAGATTTTTAAAATGGGTTTGTAAATTAATGTAACCCAAATATTAATTTTCAATCCTTCGCTTAGCATACAGAGTGTTATAGTTTTTATAACATCGACAGCTGCTAAAATAATAGAATCGTGCTACCTGTCGAAGTGGTATGAAATAGACACATTATCTCAAAAAACTTTGTTCTTATTAATGGAAAGAGCAAAAAGACCTCTAATTATTGAGTTGTATGGTTTGATATATCCTATGTAAACATATGGTGTGTGCGTAACTTCAATTGTGGTACATATTTATTATTTATATATATTCTGAATTCATAGACGGAACATGATACAATTTTTATGGGGTTTTTAATTTTGGGATTACATCTTTCCATTTTTCATATGTTGTCTTTTTATATTAAGGGCACTCTGTATAATGAAATTGAATACATAATACTGAAACTTTCCGTAAAGGTATAAAATAAAACACAAAATTTTGCTTTTTTTGATTTATTACACAATCTAGTCTGATACAGAATAAAAACAATTTGAAACATACTTGAGGGGGTAAAATCTTACCATTTTTTTGTACAAAACAAAAATATTCTTAATAATATCAAAATATTATTAAAAATCTAGTGTGGAGCTCACAATACAAGAAGGGCTAGATCTAGTCAAACTCGCTTCCGACATATTTGTCTTCCAAATTTTTTAATTGCGAAATGTACGTGTGAGAGATTCGAACTCTGAAAGAAGTCTGAAATTTCAAAACCTTGACTGAATCAAGCACACGAACCATTACGCTATTTGGTGGACTATTCGTAGACTTGATTGGCTAGCATGCAGTCCGGATCTAAATCCGACCGTTGTCGTCCAGCAATGCCAGCAACTTTGTAAGAGCTACGATTGGGCCTTTTAAAAGAAATGGAAGCAATTCTTCTAAAATAGCCTAGTCTTCTTCTTCTTCTTCTCTGTGTTGGGGCGGACGCCACCACGTCCAGTCACTTGAGCGCACTGCTCTTTGTACTATCCCCAATAGATCTCTCAATTCCACTCTGTTAGTCTTGTGTCCTCGATAAAAGCCACTATCCTCGTCAGGGGAAGTTTGAGTACACTCGAAGATCCAATAGATCTCTCCCGAAAGATTTCTGTCTGAGTTTCTTCAGTTCCTCACACGTGCATATTACATGAAGGCTAGTTTCCTCCTGTTTTTCACATCTCCTACACCAGGGCTCGCTAACCAAGCCCATGGTGTACAAATGCTTCCTTAAAGGACAATGTCCGATTATTAACCTGGTAATTATTTTAATTTCTTTTTTGGTACTTCGAATTAGGTTGGCTGAAAACTTCCCGTCCAGCCCCCTTAGTAGTGTTTTGGTATGGAGTTGACCTTCCGTTAACCTCCATTTATTTTTATGATCTTTTTCTAGCCATAACCAGATCTCCCTTTTAGCGGAATCCTTAGTGATTCCACATACAGGTTCTGGTCCTATGAAGTTCCTATTAGTACTTTCTTTGGCCAGTTTGTCGGCGATCTCATTGCCTTTAATTCCCTCATGTCCTGGCACCCATATCAGCGACACTGTATTGTCTTGTGCCAGATTATTGAGGACCTGTTTACTATATTTCACCAGCTTAGACCGGGTAGATCCCGGATCATAATGGCTTTAATAGCCGCCTGACTATCAGTCATTATGTTAATTTTTTTGCTTGCGCAGCCGGCTTCCCGAATTTCATGGACGCAGGCTGCGACTGCTAACAATTCGGCCTGGAAAACCATAGCATGTTTCCCCAGACATATTGATATCTTCCTTCCAGGGTACATTCCGTATATGCCTGCACCTGCCCCCTGACTAGATTGTGATCCATCAGTGTACCAGGTGCCGGCACCACAATCGATCGAGCGACTTTTTGCCTGTTCCCTGGTCGGTATAAGTATGTTCAGCTTAGCTGTAAACATAATTTCAGGTGCCATACTGTTCACCGGCATTTGAAATATCGGCTCTTCCAGTATAGTTCCTGTGATATCTGTATGGCTCCCTACAACCTTATTAGGACACCATACGTCATTGGCCTTCAGCCTCAGTATCGCAGCCATTGCCTCCGCCTTTATAAATAGTTCCAGCGGAGGGAGACCCACGATGGCCTCCATGGAAGCGGTTCCCGTGCTGTTCATAGCTCCCGTGATTCCCAACTGGGCCTGTCGCTGAAGAGTCGTGAGGAGCCCCACCGACGATGTCCGCTCCGTCCTCCTCCACCAGACAACTGCCCCATAGGTAATCGTTGGTCTTATTACTGCTGTGTACAACCAGTGTACCACATTTGGTCTTAGTCCCCAGGTCTTGCCAACAGCTCTTCTGCACCTCCAGAAGAGCTGCGCCGCCCTGTCTGCCACTTTGGCTAGGTGTCTGCTCCAATTCAGTTTCGCATCAAGTGTTATGCCTAGATACTTCACTTCATTGATTAGTTCTAACTCTTGTCCAAACAGCTTTATGCTGCTCAGATCATATAGTTTTCTCATGTTGGTAAAGGCTATCAACTTGTTTTTTTGGGGATTGACAGTTAATCCCTCCTCAAGGCACCATCTTTCTACAATTTGCAGAGCATTTTGCATGATGCTCGCCACTGTCCCCAGGAATTTCCCCTGGTACACTATGACAATGTCATCGGCGAACCCCTGCGTCCATATTCCCTGGTCATTTAATGTCCTGAGGAGATTATCCACTACTAGACTCCATAGTAGTGGTGATAATACGCCTCCTTGAGGACACCCTTTTGTTGTCCTCATGGAGATCGTTTTGTTTTGCATTTGGGCATGAACTACTCTGCTACGCAGCATGTTATGAACCCAGTTGCATGTGGTGTTTTTATTTTTCGATCTCTTAAAGATCGAATAATAGAAGACATCGAGGTGTTATCGAAAGCTCCCTCTATGTCTAAGAAGACTGCAAGTGCAATTTCCTTGTAGTGTAGGCTCCTTTCGAGTCCTCTCACCAGGCTATGCAGGGCACCCTCACCTGATTTTCCCATCTGGTATGCCCATTGCAGTGAGTGTAGAGGAGATCTATCCAGAGCCCCTTCTTTAATATTTAAATATATCATTTTTTCCATAGTCTTCAACATAAAAGAGGTAAGGCTAATTGGTCTAAATGATTTAGGGTGGGTATATGTTGCTTTTCCGGGCTTCGGAATAAACACTATCCTAGTTTCTCTCCATGCCCTAGGGATATAACCCATAGCATGGCTAGACCTGAATATCTCCAATAGAGGACCCATAATTTCACCAATTCCCTCTTGAAGGAGCTTGGGAAACACTCCGTCTGGTCCTGCGGATTTATATGGTTCAAACGATCCTATCGCCCATCTAATTAAATGGGGCTTGAAGATTTCGTTTGATGTCTCCCAATCATTCCTAGTCGCCCTCCAAGAGGTGACAACTTGATTGGTATCACAATCATCCATACGCTCCGAACCTGGAAAGTGTACCCCCAGAAGATACTCTAAAGTCTCTTCCACGGTAATGGTACACCTCCCGTCCGATTCTTGTATAGATCTAATTGCGTTGGAAGGATCTTTATTGAGAATTCTGTTTATTCTGGCCATGTCAGGAACACCTTCGATGTCCTCACAGAATTTTCTCCAGGCCTTCCTTTTGCTCTCTTTGATTTTGTCATTGTATTTATTGAGGAGAGCCTTGTAGTCTTCCCAATTACCTGTTTTCTTCGCCCTATTAAATGACCGGCGAGTTTCTTTCCTTAAATTGGTTAACTCTGCATTCCACCAGGCAGCCCGCTTAGCTATACGGCGCTCCCTAAGGGGACAGTTATTTTCATAGCAGGAAAGAATGGTCCGTTGCAACCAGTCAATAGTCAACTCCAGCTCTTCCACATTCCCTATTCTAACAGGGATATTTCGGGTCGCAGCTAACAGGTCTTCCTTGTAAGAGCCCCAGTCTGTTCTCTTGGGATCCCTGTATAGTCTGGGTTCCGTTAAATCTGTACATAGTTCATAGCGGACATAAGCATGATCAGAGAGCGACGGCTCGTCGGATACATGCCAAATAGCCTAGTAATAAGTGTCATTGATTCAGTTAAAACTTTGGAATTTCAGACCAAGTTCGAATATCACACGGATACATTTCGAAATTAAAAAGACTGGAAATGTTAGACGCGAGTTTGGCAAGATCCAGACCTATTAACAATATTTTTGCTTTATATAGAAAGTTTGATAAAAATATTTCAACCGTAACTCGCTATTTATTACAGGGTTTGAAAATTTAAAAAATGGAAATACAAGAGTCAACTTTCTTTTGTAAATGGTAGTTTTATTTCTTTACAACTTTAATAATAGCAAGATTTAAGTTCAGAAAATAAAACATTCGATAGCATATTTATTTTTTATTTGTACAGTTTTTAAATCCATTTACGTATTTATCAGTTTATTGTGACCATTTTATTATTTTTATTACGGTTTTGTATTGCTAAGTTCTGCACACAACTGTAGTAATTATAAGTCACATAACTATTGTAAAATATTGTACTTTATGTAAAAGCATTGGTACTTATTTTAATTTCATAGTCCACAAAATGCGCACCGACTGTCCCAGAACATTGGGAAATCTGGTATTTGCCATGGTTAGTTATCTTTCAGTTGTTATTTTTAAACCTGCCGCCTACTGGAATTTTTAGAAAGAAATCTGTAATTTGAAGAAAAATTCCACAAAACTGCAGTATTACATGAAATACGCATCAAGTAGTATAAATATAGTCCTTTTACGATAACAGACGAGGCACGTCATCAACATACGTCATGTTTGCGTCACGCACTCTTGCCAAATCTTTTGTTTACATCTATCACAGAGGTTATGTATTAAAAATAAGGTGACATGTAATCCGCGTTGACAGTTACGTAGGTCTTGTTCATACTTAGGAAATAACGATAATTTACATACTTTTAAAACAATTAGATAAACCTAACGCCTCTCATTCTAACTATAGTTTTATGTACGTGGTAAATTATAACTGACAATTAGCATAATTGAGACATGTTATTAACAGCAATTAAGCTATCGAAATAAAATAGAAATACGTTTATTTCAATAAATATTATTATCAGTATACACAATAAATTGACATTTTAATAAAGAAAAGCAAATTTAATATAACATGATATAAATGACAAACATAATTTTTATTCAAAATCGCTGTCATCGGTTGAGCTTTCTTCTGCGCCTATATTAATAACTAAAGGCCTTACATCTTCTCGTTCAAAGCCAATTTCTCTATCCCACCATTTTTTAATTTCTGTTTCGCTGTGTTTGATGCTGTTTGCCCAACATGTTGGGGTTACTTCACTGAGCGCTTCCTTCCATAATTTTATGCAGCCTTCTTCTGTTCTGCCGTATTTGCCAATATGGTTATTATAATAGCGTTTGCTAATACCCCATATCAGTTCAATAGGATTAAAAATGCAATGATATGGAGGTAGACGGAGCACAACGTGACCATATTTATTAGCCAACTCATCAGCCTCATAAATGGGTGGTGGTTTAAAACTATAAATAATAATAGCCAGTAATTATTAAAAAAAAGAATAATTATACTAACCGCTCAACTAAATCTAGCAACTGTAGCTTTAACGCTGATGCATCATAATCAATAGAGTTTGCATTTAACCAGTTCGTAATTTCTAATTTTGTTGTGGAAGATGTTGGAGGCTTATTCTTAATTGTACTGTGATAACTTGCATTATCCGTTACAATCACAGAAGGATTTTCTAAATTACGTAGTAGTTGATTTTCTAACCAAAACAGAAAATTGTCACGGTTCATATCACCATGATAATCAGAGTTTTTGTTATTGGATGTAAATATTAATTCAGCACCAGGAATAAAGCCATCTTCGTTTCCAGCATGTAATATTATATACCTATTAGAACAGAACATAATAAAATTTATGCAACAAAGAAAAAGAAAAACGATTACCTTTGGCACCTATTTGTTTCGCTTTCACAGTTTTGACATGTTCATCTTGCCAGGTTCTTGAAGTGCTTCCATCTTGAAAGATCCAGGTTTCATCAAGAAATATAAACTGATATGTATGTTCTTGTTTTATGCGTATATACTGCTGTAGAAAAGAGATCCGCTTTAAAGCAATATGAGGCAGTTCCATCAACGCTCGTTTAGGATCATCTTTCGTGAAGTGAAAACCAATGTTTCGTAGCACTTTCCATAGGGAAGTAGTACAACCATTAAAAATATCGCTTCTTTTAAGTACGTTGTTTGTACATAAGGTGATATGTTCTTCTAAAATGTGTTTAAGGGAAACTTAATGTTACAGTTCGAAATAAGATAAAAAATACTTACTGTCTCTATACATGTTATAAACTTTATTTCTAATGGCACACTGATTAAAATCATCAATGTTCACTACTGGTTTCTTTTTTACCCTTTTCTTCTTTGGACTAGATGGAATAATCCCTTGTTTAGTCATTGAAGAAATCTTATTAACCGTAGAAATGTGGATATTTAAAGCATCGGCTACTCTCTATAAAATACGCAAGGTTTAATACTCTAAAAATATATTAATTATTAGAATTACCTCTCTTACTGCTTTCAACGGCAATAGCGTGGCATTGTTATCGCGTTCTTTCTCGAAATACGAGATTAAAGACGCAATGAGCGCTTTTGATTGCCTGCTTAGTGGCTTAGGCATGTTTTATTGGTTATTAAAGGAACCGTTGTTTTAATACAATACGAATAATACGACGAAACTGGATAAAAGGGACACGAAAACTAAAGAACAAACTGCGAACTAATGAAATGCAAATAATACCACAAAACTGAATAAAAGGGACACGAAAAATACAGACCAACAAATGGCGCACAAGTGACAGATACGAATGACAGTAGCGAAAATAGAAGTTGGCAACGTTACGCAGGATAGGAACGTTTGCAAAGAAGAAATCTCTAGATATACGATAGTGAAAGACAGTTCTTTTTGGGTTTAGTATTGTATAGGTAGGTAATTCTGAAGTTTCCGGTTATGACGTGCCTCGTCTGTTATCGTAAAAGGACTATATGTATTCTTTAATTGTTTTATTTTATCAGAAAACTGATAATTGTATTGATAAACCTTTTAACAACAAAACTGCATTTTGCATATAATCCGAGCTTTATTTATAACAATTTTTTTCGATCAATCAAAACGTGTCTATGATACAATTACCAAATCATTAAAATGAATAGTTTGCATAATTGTTTAAAAAAATTCGAGAATATATATAAAAAGTGACAATGTATATTTTTGTTTTCTGACATACAAGGCTGTAACTACAATTACGATATCGTTTTTCCACGCTTTTCATAATCGTAGACGTCTTTCACCGCGCAGTTCGAACACAGAACACTTTCCAAGTCTATCTCGAACACGGACAGGTATATAGATCCATATAATAACCGTTATTTTTATACGATGAATTTGAATTTGAAGCGATATTCAATCGATTTCATGCGTTTGTACGTATCTGCTGCCTCAGAAGTACGGTAGGCTGACGTTATTTAAAATTTATGTCCTCTTTAAAAGGGTCGACCCCTCGTCACTAGTTTGTGACAGTAGCCGATATCACGGACCATTATTGGTAGATATAAACTTTTTTTATGTATATATAGAAAACGCACCGAAATAGAAATTTCTAACCTTTTCCCAGTAAATCGCATTTTTTTTTCTGTAATCATAAAGGAATATATATATATATACAGGGTGAAACAAATTAAATGTATACCATTGTCACTCTCTATTTAATACAATTACAATATTAAGGCGGTTAGCTCATAAACGTAAACATCTGGTTATTTTCTAAGGACTGACTGAAATATCATACTAATGAGGAAACCAACGGTAAAGAGAGAGATAAAGCCATCGACGTAGTTTCTGCATCGATACATATTGCTATGGACTTTTCCCCGCAAACATTTTGAAAAGTTATATTATTTTATGTATGTACATTTATTTTGGATGCCAGTGTATAATTTTTGAAATTTATTATTTATGAATGTATTTTTATTTTGAACTGATATTTTATAAAATTTACTAAAGAAAACACTCGGTATATTTGTTTCACAAAATATATTTAGTAAATCTCTAACACGTGTTTCGACTTTACAGTCATTGTCAAAGAGTTTGTAAACTGACCTAAAAATACTCTTCTACCACTATTTATGAGTTTTTAAAGACATTATTACGGCATCAATAGTAGGGGTATTGAAAAAATCCAGCTGTGTATTTGTGACATGTCTATTAAGATTTATGGCTTTTTTAATTTCTAATATTTCGAGAAAGTCAAGTCTTTTTCCTTTATTACAAGTATGTAAAAGTTTAAAATTATTGGTATTGAACAAATGTGTATTTTCGATGCAATGTTCCGCGAATCCCGTATTCATATTACCATAAAGAATAGAACTTTTATGCTCTTTAATACGTTCTTTTATTGAGCGTCCTGATTGGCCAATGTATATCGCATCACAATCACTGCAACTTAATTCGTACACACCTGACTTATCACACAATTCTGTTTTTTCTTTATTATTTACTAAAATATTTCCTAGATTGACTTTATTCACTTGGATGACATTTAACCCTAATTTATTCAGTTTATTAGAAACTTTATTGCTAACCCCAGGTAGTTGAGTATGTGAAACGTTTTATTAGTTTTTGTATATGTGTGCCCGTAGTAAAAATTCTTCGTAAGGATAGTACGTTGTTTTTTGTTAATCATTTTATCTATAAATTCTGTTTTATATCCGTTGTTTCTAGCTATTGTTTTTATGGTGGTTACTTCTTTTTCGTAATTCTCGAGGACTATTGCGTTTGCAATAGAGTTCGAGACTGGTAAATGTTACCTTCCGAATTGCTTATAACATTTTTCCCACTCCCCAGACAATAAAATCCTCAAAAATTAAATGTAATCATGATAAACAGTATCGGTGAACAACCTCGGAATTTAATAAATTAGACACATCTGAAACGTTACTAGGCAGTTCCTACATACAATTGTTTATAAACACAAATAAAACGAAATTTGACAATTCAGTTGTGTCAATTGTGGTTTAAAAATGAGTGTTCCCAATGTAGAAGACGAAGCGAAAGAGGCTTGTTTGGATTTGTTTCCGGAGAAGTCGATGAAACGCTACGAGTTAATAATTTGTTAATAATGTTACTAATTGTACAAGCTGTAATATTACCATAAATATAAATTAATAGAACACGTGTTTTGATGCACTTTTTTTCCCCAAAGGACGTAAGTAAATTACTTACGCCCCGTTGTCATAACAATCACAGTCATTTCAGTAAAACCAACTTACGTCTATAGAAACAATGTATTAATGGTATGCTTACTATAAGGGGAGTGGGAAAACGTTATTTTAAAGAAGATATTGACCAGTTGTAAATATTCTTTCTACACTTTACGACGCTATTTTATTCGAATTTTTCATAGAAAAAAATTCGCCCTCAAGTAGGAATCGAATCCACGACCTCTGGCTTGCCGGACCATTGCCCCACCACTGAGCTGTTGAGGCGTGAATTAGAAACTTTTATGGGGATGCTTTGAGTTACATCAAAGGAAACAGATGGATATATCTTGCCCGTAGTACTGCAGTTGTGCAAATTAATTGCCTTTTCTAGAAGTAATATAATTGTAAATATTCTTTCCACAACTTACGACGCTATTTTATTCGAATTTTTCATAGAAAAAAATTCGCCCTCAAGTAGGAATCGAACCCACGACCTCTGGCTTGCCGGACCATTGCTTGACCACTGAGCTGTTGAGGAGTGAATTAGAAACTTTTATGGGGATGCTTTGAGTTACATCAAAGGAAACAGATGGATATATCTTGCCCGTAGTACGGCAGTTGTGCAAATTAATTGCGTTTTCGCGAAGTAATGTAATTGTAAATATTCTTTCTACACTTTACGACGCTATTTTATTCGAATTTTTCGTAGAAAATAATTCGCCCTCAAGTAGGAATCGAACCCACGACCTCTGGCTTGCCGGATCATTGCTCGACCACTGAGCTATTGAGGAGTGAATTAGAAACCTTTATGGAGATGCTTTGAGTTACATCAAAGGAAACAGATGAATATATCTTGCCCGTAGTACGGTAGTTGTGCAAATTAATTGCGTTTTCGCGAAGTAATGTAATTGTAAATATTCTTTCTACACCTTACGACGCTATTTTATTCGAATTTTTCGTAGAAAAAAATTCGCCCTCGAGTAGGAATCGAACCCACGACCTCTGGCATGACGGACCATTGCTCGACCACTGAGCTGTTGAGGAGTGAATTAGAAACTTTTATTGGGATGCTTTGAGTTACATCAAAGGAAACAGATGGATATATCTTGCCCGTAGTACGGCAGTTGTGCAAATTAGTTGCGTTTTCGCAAAGTAATGTAATTGTAAATATTCTTTCTACACTTTACGACGCTATTTTATTCGAATTTTTCATAGAAAAAAATTCGCCCTCAAGTAGGAATCGAATCCACGACCTCTGGCTTGCCGGACCATTGCTCGACCACTGAGCTGTTGAGGCGTGAATTAGAAACTTTTATGGGGATGCTTTGAGCTACATCAAAGGAAACAGATGGATATATCTTCGATTCCTACTTGAGGGCGAATTTTTTTCTATGAAAAATTCGAATAAAATAGCGTCGTAAAGTGCTGAAAGAATATTTATAATTACATTACTTCGCGAAAAGGTATTGACAGATCTATGAAAAGGTTCTGTTTTCAAAATTTCGTATTAGTAAGTAGAAATATTGTTCTGACTTCGTGAATAGAACATTCAATATCTACAAAGATGCTCGTGATTATATTCCAGAAGAGAAAACCAATCTATATCACTAAGTTCTTCACACAATTATTATACAACATGTTTCAAAAAGAACTTTATCTCAGAAGGCACTGAGTAACTAGTACTTAAAAAATCTTATAAGCCACTTGCCTTTTATTTATAACTAACTACAGTAATCCCTTAACATTCGCCGTTTTGACATCCGCGAGTTTTGGTCATTCGCGATAATTAAAATGCGGACGAATTCTACATTCGCGGCCTTTAGATTTGAATATTCGCGAGTGTCGCGGCTAGTACTATTGCCAACGCGAAAATTGTTACTCATGTGCGAAATACATCTCTTGAAAAGGCAGAAAATGCTTTAAGCGTTTGGTTGGAGGAAATGTCTCTGAAACATGTTCCGATTAGTTCGCCTCTGATAATAGGTAATGCTAAAAAATATTTGATTGTATAAACAAAGATTCCGAAACATTGTTTGAGTTCCAGACCAGCAAAGGTTGGTTTAAAAATTTCAAGAAAAGGCATAATTTGGGTAATACAAAATCGACCGGTGAATCGGTGTCTGCTGACCATGAGGCAGCAAAAAAATTTCCCAGAGAAATAAAAAAAATAATTCAAGAAAGACTGTTTTGGAAGAGAATGCCGAATACGACATTCCTTTCCAAAACAGAACGGTTAGCTCCAAGCTTCAAGGTGGCAAAAGATCGAGTTCTCTTCTCTTCTGTGCAAATGCATCAGATGATATGATAAAGCCGGTGATAATATATCGATCCCTACATCCGCGAGCATTGAAGGGAAAAAATAAAAATCAGTTACCCGTTTTTTTTGACAAGCTAATTTACTAATCGATAACGCACCTGGACATCCCTCTACTCTGATAGGAGCTCATCTTAATGTTAATGTGATATTTTTGCCCCCAAATACGACGTCTTTAATTCAACCCCTGGATCAGGAAAAAATTTCAGCTTTTAAAGCCTATTACATCAGTTTCGAGCGAATTTTGCATTCTATTGAGCTTAATTCAGAAGAAACAGTGATTTCTAGTTGGAAATAATTTAACATAGTTGATTACATCGCATATACCTCACTGAGAGGGTTGAAGACAAGCTCTATCAATGCATGTTGGAAGTATCCATTGACCGGAAGCGGTTGTTAAAGAGAACTACCCTCCGCCTATAATAAATCAAGAAGAAGAGATCATGGAACTTGCCCATATCAAATGGGGGGTGATCCCCATTACCCCCGATTTGATGGGCAAGTTCCATGATCATCTCCAATAGCTCGTCTTCGGTTAGCCCGTTTCGGTGAGATTCTATTAAATAATGAATTTTATCTTGCCTGATATTCTCAATCATCGGGGGATGATTCATTATTTAATAGAATCTCACCGAAACGGGCTAACCGAAGACGAGCTATTGGAGATGATGGAAGACAAACAACAGGATTTCGAAGAAGGTGAAGACGAAAATGAGGAGGATTAAATCTAAGGCAAGCGTTACGGAATTTCATTTATTTATCTTTTCTTTTTTAACATGTTTTTACCCCAGGCAGGAAGTTCTCGTCAAAGCACCTAAGAGAAATTTTAATCTTACAACAACTAGTTGTAAAAGCTCTTGAATTCGGTCAGTTCATTGTTCGAAGTTGAAATTTAAGAGAGAAATCGTGGCTGCGATGGCCCCTTACGTCGATCTTGAAAAATTACAGGGGCAATCGGCCAAGCAAACCAAGATTACTCGTTAGTTTCTGTCATCAACAAGTAACGATTTACTAAACTAATTACATACACATGTAGATTAAAATATAAGTTTGAAAACGTTGTGTAATGAAAAAAAACATATACAGGCAGATTCATTTTCGGCCCTCACCATGGGGATCTCTCTTATTATTTAAATTTGGCAAAGTTGTTAAATTTTGTTTTTGTTATAAATCCGTAAAGAAAATAGACCTGTGACAAATGACCTTCGTTATTTAAAAAAAAAAACGCGAAAACTCCATTTTCTTCTTTTACCTGTAGCACCGACATTTGGCCTTGTAGAGAAAAAATAAAAACACAACCTTGTGGCCATTTCTAATCCTCTATCCAGTGGTGTACTCTAAATTTTTATACGACGTTTTGTTTCTTTCTGGCCATCATCAACTATCTAATTTCTTATAGGCGCCATATTGGATTTAGACATCTTCAGAAAGAGTTTTTTTTTCTGATTTCAACCATGTACCACATGCTGACTATAGTTTTTGATATTAGGTTTTATTTGAAAGAATAAATTATAAGATTAAATAAGATAGCCTTTGGAATTTCAATCTGTCAAACATTTCATTTATTGTTCATTAATAATACAAAAATGTCATACACTAACGAAGAGAAACGAGATATGATAAGTATTTTTTATTCTTTGAAACGAAATTCAACAGTAGCGAGTACAAGATAACAAAAACATTAATAAAAATACATAGAAAAGTAAACAATAAACAATTACAGTAAATGTTCAATTATCTGGCCATCTTCGGTAATGCACAATTGGGCACGCCTTCTGGCATTTTGTACTGCCCCTTGTATAGTTCTTCTAGGAACTGCATCGAAGGCATTCTGAAGTCTGTCTCGTAATTCTTCGATGTTTTGTGGCGCATCTACTTTATAAATATTATTTTTAACATATCCCCATAAAAAAAAATCTAGCGGACTTAAATCAGGTGATCTCGCAGGCCATTCAACAACTCCCCTATTTCCAATCCAACGGTTTGCAAACTCTTGATTTAAGAAATTTCTAACAACAGCTGCATTGTGTGCTGGGGCGCCATCTTGCTGCCCCCATAAATATTGTAATTAATTTAATGGGATATTGTCGTCAAGATAGTCAGATACGTATGTACGTAAAATGTTTAAATATCTTTCTCCATTTAAATGTTCTTCATATATAACTGGTCCTAAGAGACAATTTGCCAAAATACCCATCCAAACGTTTATTCCGAAACGATGTTGTGGTCTTCTAGCCCTGTTTTGTCGGGGATTTTGTACTGCCCAATAGTGCTCCGTATTTCTGTTGAACATTCCAGAATTTGTAAATTTTGTTTCATCTGACCAGATGATTTTGCTTAAAAAATTTTCGTCATTTGTGACCTTCTCCGAGAAAAGGGACCTAGTGTGTGAAAATGATGTTTTGAGAAAAACGCATTTAAAGTTTCATAACGTATTATCACTGTGAACACACCTTCAGTTGGGAGATGCGATTTGGTATG
This sequence comes from Melolontha melolontha, assembly GCA_935421215.2. NCBI lineage: Eukaryota > Metazoa > Arthropoda > Insecta > Coleoptera > Scarabaeidae > Melolontha > Melolontha melolontha. Next base: position 131,221,152 of record OW285240.1, on the reverse strand, counting down.
GTTAGTTATGATTGGGTGCCGACTTTGGTGACGTCATGCCTATGTGGTGACGTATTTTTTTTAGCTTTTAGTGTGATAATACCTTTGCTATTGTTGCTGCTCTGTTTGTTATGATCTCGATACTTGATTCTTAGGCCGCAACCAGTGACCGACGCAACAACGCCGCTCTCTGTTCGCTCTCAGCAAAGGGTTGATGTGCGTATACTAATACGAAGAACATTATAAAAATAACATATAGAAAGGAAAAGAATAAAGTGACGCTTCAGTCTTGTGCCAACTGTATAACGAGTGTTATCAATATCTCAAAAGTTGTTTCGCAATTTTGGTTCTTTTGTAATTTTGTTACTAAGCTGATGTTAATTTGAAGTAATTTTTATAAAAATGGATATTTCTGACAGTTTTGATGATGATTTAAAAAGACTAGACTCGGTTTATGGCGATGATGAGATCGATATGACGTTATCTGAATGAACGTTATCTGAATAAACGTTATCTGAATAAACGTTATCTGAATAAATAAATTTTTATCAGAAATCTAACTTATTTCATCTTATTCTACACCCTTTTAGGTACCAGAATCCACTCTTAAGTCCAAACCCGTTTTTTGACACACTAGGTCCATTTTCTCGGAGAAGGTCACATTTTCTATCCTTCCCATTGACCAATTACAATATTCTAGCCTTCTCAAATTATCTCCAGGCAGTAAAGAGTGACTAACATGGATCCTGTATGGTTTAAACCTACTTTTATGTAAAGTTCTCCAAACTCTGGACTGGCACAAATTTAATTCTGACGCTACTTCGCGTGTAGAAATTGATGGATTATTATTTATTTATAAAAATACAAGATTAACATGAAATTTGAAAACACGCTTTTAATTTACCATTTGTAAAATATCTTGTCGATTTTCATTTAAATTCCTGTTGTCTTGACCATTACGCGGCTTAGTAAACGATCCATTCTCGACCAAATTTCTGTCGAGATCTAGAAAAATGGTACGATGAGGCTGTTGTCGTTCTGGATATAATTGTAGATATCTTGTACTCGCTACTATTGAACTTCGGTTCGAAGAATAAAAAATACTTATCATATCTCGTTTCTCTTCGTTAGTGTATGACATTTTTGTATTATTAATGAACAATAAATGATATGTTTGACAGATTGAAATTTCATGGCTACCTTATTTAATCTTATAATTTATTCTTTCAAATAAAACCTAATGTCAAAAACTTTAGTCAGCATGTGGTACATGGTTGAAATTAGAAAAAAAAACTCTTTCTGAAGATGTCTAAATCCAATATGGCGCCTATAAGAAATTAGATAGTTGATGATGGCCAGAAAGAAACGAAACGTCGTATAAAAATTTAGAGTACACCACTGGATAGAGGTTTAGAAATGGCCACAAGGATGTGTTTTTATGTTTTCTCTACAAGGCCAAATGTCGGTGCTACAGGTAAAAGAAGAAAATGGGGTTTTCGCGTTTTTTTTTAAATAACGAAGGTCATTTGTCACAGGTCTATTTTCTTTACAGATTTATAACAAACACAAAATTTAACAACTTTGCCAAATTTAAACATATACTCTATCTCCAATAATAAGAGAGATCCCCATGGTGAGGGCCGAAAATGAATCAGCCTGTATACATACATATTATTACTAAACCGTAAAACTAATCACATATGTTTTGTACCTTTATTTACCATTATGGAACGTACCCCTACCCCCCTATTTACACAGAAAGATGAACTCAATATGCGCGAAGTTTTTCTGGAACGTAATCCTATGTGAATTTGTGACTAGCAATATAATTTTTTCTTACAAATATTTTTTTTTACTTAGTAAACAATACTACTAAATAATATACACATTGCAAAAAATATTTTTATTGTTGAAGCATATTTCCATAGCGCACAATTTCTTAACAGAGAATGACAATATTTCTACGCGGAATGTAAGCGACAGTTTCACTTGCAGTTTCCTAATAAAGGTGTGGATAATATCACTTTACATCATTACATTCGTCTAGTCGTGGAGAAATGTCGGGCTACTTAATCTTTGTTAAAAGGCAAAAGTTCTAATAGACCACGTACACAGCAAAATATTGTTGTTGAACACGTATTGTTGAACACGTTTTGTTGAACACTTGTTGGAGAAAACCCATCATACATCAGTTCGTCGTTCATCAGTTCAAACGAACGTATCTTCTGGTACCGTTCATAGAATTTTGAAGCATCGCTTACGTAGGTATCCATACAAAAGCATCGATTGTTCAACAGATCTTACCTAGAGATCACGCTGGTAGGTTTAATTATTACAGCTTCTTTCAAGAAAATTTAAATAATGACGAAATTCTTGATCGAATTTTTTTTACTGATGAAACATGGTTTCATTTAAGCGGGTTTGTAAATAAACAAAATTACAGAACATCGTCTGTAAACAATCCAAACAATTAAAATTTCTACAAATTAGTTATTTACCCTGGTTGTTTGATTAATATCCAATCTTTAAAGTTTTCTTATTAGATAAATTAATTATCTAATTGTACTTGTTATTAATTTCATCACCATATCTCTCGATGATAAATTTTGACAGTGACAGGTAGATAACCTTCATAACATTTGATCTATATCCACATTTCAAGAATGCAGAACATCATAATTTATAGGAGAAATTCATGGACAACTAAATGTAATTCTTTTTAACACAGGTATTATTATTACTTCAGTGCAATAGCCTTTGCTAGATGGAAATTCATTCAAGGGGAAATTAAGTGATATTGTTTTTTTTTAATTCATTTTAATTTGTATTAATTTTTCATTCATTTCTACTTGTTATGTAAAGTGTGGTATTAAGAACAACCCTGAAATTGGATTGTATCTGTTAATTTATTAATAAATTATTAAAATTTAAAATTATAAAAAAATACAGCTGATCCTGGGTGAGCTAAATTTGTAGAAATAAAAACTGCGACGTACAATAAAATTATGTCCATTTAATAAAAATTTCAACTACACCAAGTTGGAAAATGTGCGTTCGACAGAAAAGATAACTATTTAAAGGAACTCACACAAGTTCCACCATGTTAGGGTTGAGATTTATGTTTATAATTCAAATCTATATATGTCATATTTATACTACTCCCTGGCTCTAGAAAAAGCAAAGAAATATCAAAAATTCTGAACAACTCAACCGATACGCCAGTAAGTTAACGATTTTCTACGCACGACGGCTTCAGTTTCCCATCAGCGAAGCCTGTCAGATTTCTCCTTCACCTCGTTCGTTTGGACCAGTCACATTTCATCTTTTTTTCCCTTGCTCGCACCGAACTCGTCGCTCGAAATTTTCCTCTTTCCCGACTCCTGTTGTTTTCACATTGTTAACTTTTCCGCTGTAACGGTAATGGCTTCGATTTTCATTTCGCCTGGCACGAAACAATGTTCTTTCCAAGTGGTACCAACCCACTTGTCCGGGCTGTCACCGCCATTCCGGATCGAGTTTCCTTAAAAATAAATCGCCATACCAGCGGTCGGTGAGTTGCGGAAGTATGTCCGCGACGAAAAAATTAGAATTCGAGGAAAACGTGCGATGAAGGAAAACGTCGGGAAGGCTGTCTGGCAGTGACACGGAGATATTTCGAATATTGTCGTGATGTGGTGATAAGCGGCCAGAAGAAATTGCGAGGCATTAAGAATACGGAGGAGAAGTCGTCGTTTTGTAAAAAACTCGAAAGTAACTTTTGTAAATAAAGACATCGATAAAAAAAATTATAGAATTACAGAAAAACCTGTCAATAACGGCCACCAAAAAAAAAAAGAAACAATATTAGCCGTTCTATGAAGGTGGACGTAATTGTCAGGCTTTTTCGTCTTACAAATAAAATACGTAACTGATTATTAAGATTTTTTTTTCTTTATTTTAGTAATTAAAGTAGAGATTATATAAATACACATATTGTAGTGGACTTTTTCCCGAAGAACAATTTTAAAATAATTTTATTAATTTTCAATATTTTTGAATTGAATTCAAACCCTCATAACTAAAGACGGCAGACTATGTGCCCACACTGTTAAATTTAATATAATATAATAAATTTAATATATATCGGGTGTCCATAAAGTATGGACACAAGCCCGTAATAACGTTCTTGTGCATTATTTGACAAAATGCAAAGATATATCGATTAATGTTTTTTGTTAGCTATATTTAGATGCTACCATTTTGTTTTTTCCGTCGACCTTGAATAAGTTATGACGTCATTGATAATTTTTTTTTTTTATGTCAACCCCATTTTTTTTGTGGATTTTGAAAGCCTTTACAATTCTTTATTCGTTGATGTAAAAATTTTGGTATGTTACATAAGAAAATTTTTGAGTAATCATTTGTGTCCATAAAGTATGGACACAAGCCCGTAGTAACGTTATTGTGCATTATTTGACAAAATGCAAAGATATGTCGATTAATGTTTTTTATTAGCTATATTTAGATGCTACCATTTTGTTTTTTTCCGTCGACCTTTAATAAGTTATGACGTCATTGATATTTTTTTTAAATGTCAACCCCACTTTTTTTTTGTGGGTTTTGAAAGCTTTTACAATTCTTAATTGACGTTGTAAAAATTTTGGTATGTTACATTAGAAAATTTTTGAGTAAACTGTGTTGTAATTCTAAGTTTGATTTTTGACATTTTCAGTATCAAATTTATAACAAATGCTCAAAATGTTTTCCTTCATTTTGTTGACAAAATCCTAAGCGATGATAAATTCCATTTCGCACATTCTGTAATATTTCGGGAGTGATTAGTCTGGTTTCGTAGATGATGCGTTGTCGTAAAACGTCCAAATTTTCCGGTTGTGTCGCATAGACTTTTCTAATGTTACATTAACACCAAAATGTTTAAATCATCGAATAAAGAATTGTAAAAGCTTTCAAAATAAAAAAAAAAAAATGGGGTTGACATTTAAAATAATTATCAATGACGTCATAACTTATTCAAGGTCGACGGAAAAAAACAAAATGGTAGCATCTAAATATAGCTAATAAAAAACATTAATCGACATGTCTTTGCATTTTGTCAAATAATTCACAATAACGTTATTACGGGCTAGTGTCCATACTGTATGGACGCAAACGATTACTCAAAAATTTTCTAATGTAACATACCAAAATTTTTACATCATCGAATAAAGAATTGTAAAGGCTTTCAAAATCCATAAAAAAAAATGGGGTTGACATTTAAAATAATTATCAATGACGTCATAACTTATTCAAGGTCGATGGAAAAAAACAAAATGGTAGCATCTAAATATAGCTAATAAAAAACATTAATCGATATATCTTTGCATTTTGTCAAATAATGCACAATAACGTTATTACGGGCTTGTGTCCATACTTTATTGACACAGTGTATATGTTTATATACTGAGAAGGATTGTTCGACGTTGAGAGATGTTATATTTGCATAGTTAAAGCGCTCTCTGTATCTGTACAATGGATCTTCAGTATTGGTAAAAAGTTGCCCTAATTTTGTAAATTCTACATTTTTATCTAATACACCTTATGTGTATTATTTATTAAATTTAACAGTGTGGGCACATAGTCTGCCGTCTTTACTCATAACTATAAAGGCATTTATTATTTACAGATACATTGCTATAAAATGGAAATACCCTTATAACATAAATAACATTTTATGACTAATATTATTAAGATTACATTTATTTGAAGGTTTAATTTTTTTAATTTATTTAATTAATTTAATTTAATCATTGTGTTATTTAAGGTTAGGATTACGATCTTTGACGATCGAGACATGTGCCATCACAGGCAATTAATTTTAATAACCCACATCGCCATTTCGACCAATTATGTTATCAGCGTTGGAAATGAAAGTTTTTCTTCTCGGCCGCAGCTAAAACCAAATTTACTTCTATCTCGTTTAAAACTTTGTTACATTATCTTTTTTAATTTAATGGATATTTACATGGCTCCACACATTTGCCACTTAAATATGCTTTTGACCTTGTTTTTCTATCGGTTGGTACATATTTTCAGAATTCTTCAAATTTTCTAGCCACAAATTTATTCGTTATTGCTTGTACAAATTTTTAAACTTTAAAATCATTTTTGATGTATTTTGAATATAAAACTCTTTCGCGAAATGTATCTACGTATTTATGTAACATACTGTATAATAAAAAGTCTTATGAACAAACGTTACATTATTTTTAAGCAAAATTTTTTCTTTCTCTTCCACTCTTAGTTTGGTCGTAAACTGTAATTTAAGTCCCCGTGATCTTCTTTGATGACGGTAGCTCGTTGCGGAATGAGTCACGTGTTAACGTTAAATTAAAGTATGTCGTACGACGTGAAGAAAGCTTCTGCTCTATTTCCTGCTGTCATTCTCATCTCGACAAACTGTAAATTCCGGGCCCCATTCATTCCATTCATTTTTAGAGTCCTTCAGGCGCTATAGTGCAGCTCACAGAAATATTTTCGCTTTTCGATTAATGATTTTTTAATTACAAAAAGGAAATTTATAGTAATAGAAGTTTTTGATTGTTTTTTGACTGTGTATTAGAAAACTAAATTTTACATAAAATAAAAATAAAATAATTAAAACACGTGGCCATGTTAAAAGTAAAATTATTTAGCCTTTCTCCGTCAAATTGATATAGTTTTCCGATTGGTCTATTTCTAGATTTTTTTTTCATACGAGGGTGGATCATTATGTGTTTGACGTTTTGAATGTAGTCTTCTTTGAGATCAATACACTTCGTTCGAGTTTTCTCCGATTTTTTGATCCGTTCCAAATCACACTGGTTAACACAGTTTGATTTTCTTATATAGTTCATAAAGTATAAGTTTTCAGTTCAAGGTCAAATTCGAAGCATATGATTCAAATCAGTACTGCAGAGTCAAATGAAGTCAGTATTCAATCGCGGAAACAACCGTTTGTCATCATAAAATATAAACGTCATGTTTTGCAATATTGTCAAAATTTTAGTATGTTACTTGCATATAACCAAACAAAGCAGATACATAACCTACATGTCAAAATAATAATAATGAGTGTAAAGTGGGAACATGAATAGTTCAAAAGTATTGTTTCTTTTCTAGTTCTGTATAAGTATATTCTATCCAAGAAAACTATGCGGAAATTATTACTTTAATATTACAAAAATTATTTTAAATGGTATTTGTAATTATAAACTCACGAAAATATTCCATCAAAAATTTATTTAAAAAGAAGTATTTCAAGTCAGATATCAATAGTAAAATTCATAGGTATTGAAAAGATCTGTAGTGTTAAAAATGTTTGCATTATTAAGAATGACATACCTACCGAAATCATTTTCTTGCACTATATCTGGGCTAAGAAGATTGGAATGTATTAATTTGATGAATAATTTAGATTTATACTTAATTTATATATTGTTTATATTTTAAATAAATTTAAATATATTGGGAAAGAATGTAAAATTTATGTTCGTAACTCTTTAAAAAAGAACTACCTTTTGAGAATTGTCAAATTACATTTATAAAATTATACATAAAAGAAAACATTTATATAGTCTACATTTAATATTTTATTATTTCTTTAGAAAATAAAGGTATAATAATTCGTCTTGCATATAATACAATCCAAATCCATATTATTCTTTATTACATGAAGATATTTAACAAACACATGAGGATTCTCTGAAAAGTACATTTGATAATTTTGCAAGTTAGTACACCACCAATAAGATAAAAACAAACTTAATTCAAATAAAACATTGCCACGAGATCTTTATCATGTAATGTTTCGAGTAATTTCTTCGCTGCTTCATATTATGTGCATGCAAAATGATGCACATTGATGGTTTTTATGGCAGTATTAATGTTACCAATTAAACTTATACAAAAATATTTTGTCAAAATAAGATAGTTACCTGGTTATTAATGTTTAGTGAACTTATAGAAGTAAACTTCCTTGTTCCTACCAAATAAAACTTCAAAAATATTACTTGTATTACTTGCAATATGTTATTTTTAATGTGAATGAAGTATATATTACAAAAATGAATGAAAACTAGTCAGATTCTGACTGAGAACTTAAGAACTTAAGATTAATTATTATTGCAGCAATCTCTGCCCTGTTATACCAAGTAATTTCATCACAATGTTGCAAAGCTTCATTCCACATCTCTTTAATTCTTTCATCTGAATACCAATTTCTTCCAATATTTGAATTATAATAATCTTTAACCTTAGCACAAATCATTTCAATTGCGTTCAAGTCACAATGGTACGGGGGTAATCTTAAAAATTCATGTCCAATTTCTCTTATTATTTCATCTATAATAAATATCTTCTCTTCTTTATGATATTTTACTAATTGAATTAATTCATTCTTAGTCATTGTAGGTGAATAGCAGGTGTAACTCTCGAGTTACACTTAAGATTCCGAGATACGCTGTCGGACCCTGTAGTGAAGGGCCGACATGTTTCCGACCATGCATATTGCACTGGGCATGTGTTTTAACACGAAATAAATTGTTCTAAATCACTTGAAAAAGACTTAATTATATACAAAAAAGTCGAAACGTCGTTAGATAAATAAATTGAATTTCAATAAAGGTCGCTAAACCAAAAAAAAAGCTTATTATTTTAATATTATGCACACGGCCAATAAAATAAATAAGAAATAAATTTTAATTCTTATTAACACTAAATATATATATATATATATATATATATATATATATATATATATATAGCCTTTTTACTATGTATATAGTCCACTTTTTCTCGTTTTTCCAATTAAGTTGATTGATGTCCTGTGCGTCAAGCGCGTCAACTTGACCAGCAGGTACTGTTCATTCGGGCAGATGTTGCTCACTGCGCGGACACTTTGTGGTTCCTTCCCCAGTCCTAGCCGAGCTTCTATCTCCCAGGCTCTTCGTTCCACTTTCATCCTATCCCATTTTCTATCTACACTTCGTTCCGTTCGCCTTACCGACTCCGGACTCCTCCGTGGTACAGTGAAATTAACGGGAAGAATTCCGTTGTTGAACACGGGACGACCACCATCGCGCTAGTACATCGAAATGATAAATTACTTTCCTCGGGATTCACTTAAAATGTTTCTAAAAAGTTTCCTTTCGATCCATTTATATAAATTACGTGTCGGATTTGTTTTTGGCAATGAGCTATGGCCAAGGACCCGCTTTTCACGACCTGGAACATAGATTTAACCTAGAGAAATGACGGGTCTTACTTTTTTCCTAAATGAAACTTAGGATGATTATTTCGCTTGCTTTTTCTTTCCTTGTCTTTTGTTAATGTCCAGATATTAATTGCTGCTGCTATAGTGTGAATATTGTTTTCAGTTGATAAAAATTAAAATGAAATACTGAAATCAATGTTGTTTGTTGTTGTTGTTATGTTAATAATCTAGATGATATGCGTAGAAGGTGAAAATATAAATGAAAGTCAAGAAAATTTTCCTTAAGATAATCTATTTAATAGAACGATACAAAAGAATAAACGTTTACAAAAATAAAATAAAGTTATATTTGGCTAATTGTAAATAAATGTTATAATTAGGCAAATATAACATGACAACTTCACAAGCTTTATTTACACGAACCAAAGACAAAACATCCATTTTAAATCAAAATAATGTCATTTATAAAATACCTTGTCAAGAGTGTGGGGGATTGCTACATAGGGCAAACGTTGCAACTTCTCAAACAACAGGTTAGTCAACATAAGAGAGATTGCAGAATTGAAAACAAATCTTGTGCTTTGTCATTACATTTTAATAATCATAACAATTTTAATTATGACAATGTTCGAAGTTTGGAACAGGAAAATCATTATAAAAACAGACTAGATGTTAAAACGGACACCAACAGTTTAAGTGTAATTTATCCAAATTTATTAAGCACATAATAGGAAATAAACAGGGAATTTATTTTAGTCAATAACATCATATATATCTATATATAGATAGATTTTATTTATATAGATCTTTTTTTCTTGCTAGCCCATTTTTTTTACAACCGGATAAGGACCGGACGTAGAAATTAGGATACATACGTTTTCACATACATATTCTGCAGCCATGCGGGTAAAAAGGTCATGCTGAAATTTGTTCTTTAAAAATGTAATGTTCATGTTTTATTTGTGAGTTGCTAGTGACAATTATGTGTAAATTAATTAATAAAACTGCCAACGCTTATCTCTAGCTGTAAATTTTCTTTTTTGAATATATTACATACTACATATTACATTCTAGTACAAGAGTAAAGTGTATATTCCAATTTTATAGCTTTGCCTGAAGTCATTAATAAATTGACGAAATATTGAGAAAGAATATTTGAATCATAATGTAAATATACCGATAACCAAAATATTAATGAATTTATATTAGAACGGTCAAGAAATTTTCTATAATTATATATATATAACGTGTGTATAAATTGTCGCAAAAGCTACACGCAGCGACGTTCTTCGTTTGGTTCTGAATAAAAAATCTTAATGTTAAAATGTCGTATCATGCTTCGTTTGTTTTCACGGGGTTCTTGAAGTTCAGACTTTTAGTGCGTAACTAACCTTTGCTCTTGGATATCTGTTAATAGAGAAAGATGCAATTTAGTTTAAAGAAAAAATTTTTACTAGTATTATTTCGTAAACGTTTTCTTTTTGATTTAAAAGCTTGTTTTAAACATTTATTCCACGAAAAACACATTTGGCAACGTTGTAGAACAATAAGTTTGTATTTCAATGTGAGTTCAATCAAAATTATTACTGTCAAATTTTGACATTTAGGCATTTACGAAGCATGATACGACATTTTAACATTAAGATTTTTTATTCAGAACCGAACGAAGAATGTCGCTACGTGAAGCTTTTGCGACAATTTATACATACCTTGTATATATCTCGTATGTATAAAGATAATTATTTCGTGACCTTTGTAAATTCAATTTGTTGGCGATTTAAGGTCTGGTTTTACTTCAAAATGTATATAATTAAAAGAATCTTACATGTTTCGGCAAATGATGCCTTTTTTATATTTTATATTCCTTGAAAAAGGCACCATTTGCCGAAACATGTAGGATTGTTTTAAATATATACATTTTGAAGAAAAACCAGACTTTAAATCGCCAACAAATTGAATTTACTATATATATATATATATATATATATATATATATATATATATATATATATATAACAATTGATAAATTATTGGAGTTTTTCGGCTTTTATATGAAATATTTACAAATATCAAATTAGAATATATGTAATTGCAGAGTAAGTGGGGATGTAAACATTGCTGTCTACAAATTACAAAGCAAATCATACGAAATTTTTAATTGAAAAATATGGTCTACGTTGGGACATATTTTTCAATTAAAAATTTCGTATGATTTACTTTGTAATTTGTAGACAGCAATGTTTACATCCCCACTTACTCTGCAATTATTACGTACATTCTAATTTGATATTTGTAAATATTTCATATAAAAGCCGAAAAACTCCAATAATTTATCAATTGTTATATTTAATAAACGGCTAAGAAATTATCTAATTTAATTGTCGAAACATGTAAGAGATTATTTTAAATGTATACATATTAAAGTAAAACAGAACTTAAATCGCCGACTATCTAAATCTACTATAACATACAATGGTCAAGAAATAATTATCTATATATTTATATATACATATATATAGATTATTTCTTAGCTGTTCATTTAATATATCTTTTGATAAATTCTTGGAGCTTCTTTCGGCATTATATTAAATATATTAGATATTTTTTTGAAATTAGTATGTTATTTCGCAAAGTATTATAAATATAAAAATAATTTTTATTTGAAAAAATTTCGTCCTATGTGGGACTTGAACCCACGTCCACGGTTTGCCGGACTATTGCTCTACCAGCTAAGCTACGAGGACTTGGTTTCAAGTTTATTGGAAATGCCAGGAATTTATCAAATGATATATTAAATGAACGGCTAAGAAATAACTCTATATTATTAAATAGCTAAGGATGAAAATTTAGCAATTTCCAAACGTCAGAGTATGTTCCGTATATATGTTCCCTATAAGGCATTTCCAATAAACTTGAAACCAAGTCCACGTTGCTCAGTTGGTAGAGCGATGGTCCGGGAAACTGTGGACGTGGGTTTAAGTCCCATTTAGGACGAAATTTTTCCAAATAAAAATTTCGAATAATTAGCATCGTAATTGTAGACAGAAGACATAATAATAACTCATGGCTTGCTAATGCTCCCTGTAATTGGCGTCAAGCTGTGGGGGAATGCTAAGGCATTATATATGGTTAATGTACTTTATGTATGTATCTTGAGGATTGCTATTAGGGAAAAAAGTATTGTATTACAAAAGTTATTCTATACTTAAATAGGTACGTAAAGCCATGTAGTTAATGCATTGGTAGCAATTTATATTACTTAATGCCTTATTAAATTAAGAGTTACGCAAAAGAAGTTTTTGTTTCGTAGAAACTATACGATTTTAAATCTTTCCTTAGTGTTTCATCAAATTTGCCACTGAGTTATTTTATAACCGACAAGCCGTATTTCATTATCACTATGTACACGCGTAGGCTGTTCACGAAATATTTACCGACACGAGTTTTCATTCTCATCACGCGTATTCGCTATATAATTTCCGGTCGTATTTCAAATTTAATTACGGCGCGTTAGTTTAGGTGCAATTGGCAGCCAGGTTGACAGGTCGTTGGGAAAATATAAAGGACCAAAACAAACGGGCAATGCCAGGTGCACGAGTTCAAAGACATAAACATGGAAAATTAATGTAGTGCTACCGCACAGCCGAGGACCGGAATTATTAGATGGCTTTTAAATACGAAACCTTTATGTCGGATCGTTCTGGTTTTCGGCAGTCGAAGCAACGGTCTTCAAGAAAAAAAGTGCCTTTCTCGAACCGAACGCTCTGTGCGCGCTGCGTCCTTAATTTTCGACGGTTTAATTAGATGTGATGACTCCTGTGCTAGACGCGAAATCTTTTGAGTTAAATTTAATTGTTTCGCATATTACAGCAATTAATTCGGATATGTTTGAGAAACATGTTGCTCATTTTACCAAAAGATATGTAATTAGGATCAAAATTTTCATTCGAAATCTTATGCAAAAGTCATAATTTGTTTTAAATTTTTTTTATTCAATACCATAAAATGTGTAATTTTAGAATATGAACTAGATGCTAGAAATACGAGGGGTGTTGATACCTAGTTAGCCTAGACTGGTTCCGTGGATAAAAAAAATAAAAAAAATAAAAATAGTACATATTATAGCAGCGTTGTATATACCTATAAATAAAATGGAAAATGTATGAAATCAGTGATTGTGTGCACGACAGAGAATTAAAAAAAACACTTACCGTTTTAAGCGTCTTCCAAGGATTGACAAATTGGAGAAACTCGATTGTATATTTTCAACATCAGGTGCGTTTCTAAGGTTATTTCTGAAAAACATGTCCGCCGTGAGGAACAAATATGTTTATATTCGGAAAACGAGCGTTCTACATCTAGTGATGTTATATTCGCATAATCAAAATACTTTTTTAAGCAGCTTAACGCATCTGCAGACGTGCCCTCACAAATACGTGTTAAGGTGTCAAAATCTGCATTTCTGTCTAAATCACTTTCAAATCTAATTAGAACACTTTCACTTTTTGCGTCTTCTACAGCACACAGTTGTGCGTGAACATCTTTAACGATTTGTAGAGATTCCTCTAACTACAGCGACAAATTTTCTAATTTTGTTATTGCTTCTTCTAGTCCCAAGTAATTCTCACGAATACTTTGTAAATCCATTTTAATCTGGGCATTTTGAAATTTTTTCTGGCTTGTATTGATAGCTGCACTTTCATTCGGATCGAATGATAAAACCACGTCCTTAATTTTTTCAAAATATTCATGAAAGTAGAACCCCGCCCGTAACCATGTACCTCAACGTGTCAGAATCGGCTGTGGTGGCTCAGGGGTATGGGGACACAATTCGTGAAATTTCCGAATACGTTTTGGAGATTTCAGGAATACTGCCTTTGTACTCGATTTTAAGCATCTAGTTTAAATTTTTCCGAAGTATCTAAGAGCACCTCTGAAACTTTTTCGGCATTACATTGTTCTAGTCGTCTGGATGCTAATAAAATTGAAGACGTTGGTTGATAGGGTTCCATATTACGCGCCATCACAATAACAACACATTAACAGATTGCTTTTTGCTGTCAGTTGTTTCGTCCACACATAACCACAGTTTTTTATTTTTCACTTCGGCTTTGATTTTATTTTCAACCTGTTTACGCACCGATGGTAAATTCCTTCGTAACGTTGTCGTGCTCGGTAATGTTTGATTCGCGTATTTATTCCAAAATGAAATAAATGAATCATTACTTAACAAGGTAAACGGCAGTGTACACACAATCATAGTTACACATAGTTCATGTATAAACTGTTGTCGATTATTTTTGTTATTATTGTGCTTCGAACTGCTTACGTGTCCTTTACAATGTGTTTTTGACCAACACATTAGATATGTATTGCACACTAAACATTTAATTTTTGAGCCATCGTATATTAAGTCCGGGAAATCCATAATAAACTTATTCACTTCGTCTGACAACGGTCGTTTTCTCGATTTATGTGTCGACGACATTTTATTACGTTTGCTTAAACTTACATGCAGTCTAAGCAAGTACCAAACACATACTGAATGCTTTTTATTAGTTCTGATGCAATACAATCATCCTCACATCGGCGCACATGGCGCGCACAGAAATTGGTCTGCTCTAGTAATTACTTCAAAACTATTGATTTAATATTAACTCTTAAAAAATTGTATTAACAAACAAGTTAAACCTGTTTAATGACTGGCTTGGAATGTTTTGTTGATTGATTATCGATTCAGTTAACCTCACAATATTCACAATTTCGTTAAGATTAATATTATATTTTGATACTTTGCTTATTAAATTACTTAAAATTTTAATACTTCTACTTCGGCATAGTCTCTTTCGTCCGTCAGATGTCACTTATTATATAGTGCTACCTGATAGGACGAAATTTGCTATGTCTTGTAGGCGATTTCAACTTAAATGTTTATACACATACAAATTTGTTTTTAAATAGATTTGCATTATTTTGTATTAAATTACTTCACTAGTTTAACTGATGACGCCTATAGATGGCAGAAACACGTGTCTTAAGCAGAAGTAAGTGCTGGAAAATACGAGGTATATTGTCCATGTGTACAGTTACAGATATGTATATTGCATGTCTGTTTCAGTTGTAAGTTCGCTGAAAGATTTATTATTGAATAACTGAAAAAATAGCAGGTTGTCCTAGTTATCTGCATTTCAAATGTAAAGTATATAATAGTATAATATTTAAATTATTATACGCTTGAAAAAAAATAGTTTTCTCTCCATCCGCGAATGTGTGAATTGGAAATAATATATTTCAATAAAATAATTTACTCTATTATAAGTACATATATTTGCTTTGACAAAAACGATCTCGTTTATTCGTCGAGGCTAGGCATGCATGTATTTTTTGGCCGACCTCAATGATGGACGACCCATAAATATAATGACAGTGCTTGTCAAAAACAAACGAGTCGTATTAGTATTTTCGGTAAATTTATGTATGGACGTACCTCTACCCCAGACTTCGTAAATTGCCAGGGACAGAGCTGCGCGTGTATGGGGATTTATTTCGTCGCGCTTGTTTTAATATGTGGAGTGAGCTGTATATCAAAAGTAGATATTACTGTATATTTGGTTAGCTATACAGTCAATCCGACGTATTTACATTCTCATTTTACGATGGATTGTAGACTATTACATCAATGCTTCGTGATTATTAAATTCAATTTTTTTGGAGTTCGTAGACGTTTATAATTTGTTTAGAAATGACGTCCTGTTGTATTTACGTGGTTGTTTTTTAAGAAAAAATGGAAAGTAAACTTTACTATCATGAGAGAAAGCGATCCACTGGCAATCAATACTTCAAAGAAAATTTTTGTCGTGTCAAGGGAGAACTGAACTTCTGCAGAGAATTTCTGTAGCTTATAAGAATTATCTTCAGCATGTACAAAGTACCATATATTCTGATCCTAAAACTTTCTGTCATGTTACTCAATTTAAACAAGGTACCTCCAGGATAGCTCGTAAAGTCTATTTCAGCAATATCCATTATGATAAATCACAGGACACGCATTTTCTGCAGCTTTCTTGCCGTCATCATTTGTTACACCATTGCCTTCATCTTATGCTGTCTAAGCTTCGATTTTTTCGGTCTATTAATCAGGTATATATACAAAATTAATTCCGACGATTTAATTTGAAATGTATAGGTCTAACGAAACGCTGAATAATAACCTGTTTTAAAGAACACATATAACATATTAGGACTTGTAAACGATATATCGATGTGAACACACGTGTTCATAGTGAGCTCCGTGGTTAAACCTATTAAATGGGTGATTACGAGCAATCATTTAGTAAAAGTTAGTGTATGCTTAGGATAAAGTGTTTAGACTAAAATTAGACATAAATAAAGGTGAGATAGCTCTAAATTTTCAAGAGTTTTAAATAAAAATACTGTTCGTGAAGAGTAATAGACACTGGTATAGATCAAGATCTCCGATGCGTGTTCCAAGAATGACTAGGTGCGTAGCGCCATGCATAGAAATGCTGCCCCATATCATAACTGAGCTACCACCGAATCGGTTCCTCTCGACATACTCTCTGTTGACCGTCGGCACCTTGTATACTAAATCGGCATTCCTCTGTAAAAGGAACTCTTTGACAATCGTTCACATTCCAGTTGGTATATAAACGACAAAAACCTAGTCGAACTCTCCGATGATGTGGTAATAAAATAAGGCATCTAGCAGAGCACCGGGCATAAAGATTGGCTTGTTCTAAGCTTCTTCGTACTGTCCTCTCACTAACTTGTACTTCTCGAGTTGCATGCAGAATGCCTCTAAGATGTACTGCAGTGGTGGTGCGATCACGAAGGCAATTTAAAGTTAAAAATCTATCATCCACCGCCGAAGTAGCATGTTTTCTACCTTACCCTGGCCTCCTTCTTACATTACCAGTTTCTCTAAGGAGTCTAGCAAGTCAGGATATGCTAGATTGGTTTACGCCAAGAAGATTTGCGACATACTGCTGGGTACTTCCATGCTGGAGCATTGTAGTGGCTCGCATGAATTATGTCACACTCTGTATAAGGAATGTTGATGTACAAACCAACGTCTGTCAAGTGGGCCACCCGACCGAAGAAACAACAAACACAAGCGATTTATTATCTATAATACTTTACACTTACTTTATACATAGACTAAATAACATATTCAGTTGTACTCACATACTGAAACGAATAATATCATTGAATATTATAATTATTGTACCAAATAATAAAATTGTTATAATTTTAAATAAATAAAATTTTTAAAAAAAGTTTCTTCGATTATTCAAGAACAAATTTGGCGCAGTCAGATTGGAATTGTCAAAATTAAATTGTATCGAACAATTAATTTTCGTTTCAACGATTAATTGGCAATACGAACTTGTGAAAAAGTCTCCAAAGTATTTTATGTGAGTAACCCTACACACATCGAGGATTGCAGACACTCAGAATATCGACGAGAGCAGACCACGGAAAGAGGAACTACATTGTCCTATTTCGCAAGAGGCAGTTTTTGGAAGAGGAAAGAAATCGCCGAACCAAACACCGCATCTTATAGTATAAGCAAGGAAAACAAAAGCATACTTTTAATGTGAGTACAATTCATGTCTTTATCATTAGAAAATTTGTTTACGGAATTTGACAAACTGAGTATAAGCACAGAAAGCGAAACAAATAATTCAAATATTAATTCAGATAGAAATTTAAATAAAATGGCACAATTCAGACCCGAATATCTAAGTTGTGTTCCACAATTCGATGGAAATCCAAATGATTTAAGTAGATATTTATCTAGCTGTGAGAGTTTAATAAACGAATTTTATAAACACAATGAACCTGACAATTTTATAAATAAATATTGTTACAGTCTTTATTAGGTAAACTAACTGGCAATTCTAAAATTATTGCAAATATTCAAAATATTCAAACTTGGCAAGAATTAAAAGAAACATTACATAGAAATTTTGCCGACCAACGCGATGAAGCTTGTTTAATTAGAGATTTAGTTTTACTTAAACAAAGCGCAAACGAAAACGCTCATCAATTTTACGACAAATGCTTACAACTATTAAATTTATTATGTTCATATATCGACATAAATGAAGACGATAACGATGCTAAACAGTTAAAACGCGAATTATATAGTAAATTAACATTAAAATCATTTTTAGCAGGTCTAAGAGAACCTTTAGGCACTACAATACGTTGTATGCGTCCCAAAACTTTAAAAGAAGCGTTACAATTTATTATAGAAGAAGAAAATATACATTACTATCAAAGATTTACGAACAAAGTACAAACTAATACTCCTACAAAAAATTATACACAACAACATAATTATTATAGAAACACACCAAATTTTCAATTTCCACAATCTGTTAATACATTTCAGTCACGATTTAATCCACCACAATTTAATAATCAATTTCAGCACACCCAAATAGGTTCCCTTCACAACCGATAAATATTCGCCCTAGACCGAATAACTCATCTCCGAGATATTTTAATAACTCCCAAGTTTTTAAAACACCATCTCAAAATCAAAATGTATTTAGACCAAATCAAACTAAACAATTTCCAAAGCCAACTCCTATGAGTGTAACTACTAGATTAACTTCTAAACCCGGTCCTAGTCAACCTAATTTTAATCAACCCTCTTACTACCAACAAACACCACAGAGACAAATAAATTCCGAAGAATTATTTAATGTCGAAACAAACGAATTAGAACAAGAGCCTGAATACGAAGAAACATCTTCATGTTCTACCTTTACCTCAGAGAATCAACAAAATAATTATCAACCTGAAATCGATAATTATGAAAACTACGAATCTTATGACAATATAACAGAAGATTCAAATGTAAATTTTCCTATGGACTCGTACACAAAAGCCCCAAACATAGAACCACCTATTATAGCCATTAATACTAACGAATCAAATGAACTACCGTACATTATATTTCCCGAACACAAATTAAAATTCTTAATAGATACAGGTGCGACAAAATCATTCATAGACCCAACTATTGCTGAAAAATTTTATTCACGTTCAATAAAAAACGATCCATTTATAGTTTCCACTGTTTTCCAAAAATCAGCGCATAGATTTAGTACATCTATACCTACACCAAAAATATTTAAATTACAGAACCCCTTGAATTTAAAATTTTATTTGTTTAAATTTCACGACATTTTTCATGGTTTAATAGGATTAGATAATATAAAATTACTTCAAGCAAACCTTGATTTCGATAAAGGATTGTTAGTAACACCACACGCAACAATGAAATTATGTTATCACAGCGTAAAGAAACAACTTAATTTAATTACTATCGAACCAAGAGTAGAAAAAGTAATCAAACTAAGAACCTCGACACAAAACGGTGAAATAATAATTCCACATCACAAAATTCATAATTGTGAAATCCCGGAGTCACTCACTATTGCAAAAAATGGTGAAGCCCTGACAACATTATTAAATAATACGACAGAATCAATTACATTAGACTTCTCTGAACCAATACTAGTAGAAAAATTAAATAATATTTCATTACAAGAAATTAATTTAAATAATTTAGACGATTCTCACAATCAACATTTTGACATTTCAAAATTGCGTACAGATCACTTAAATTCTGAAGAAAAATATTTAATCGAAAATTTATGCAAAGAATATTCTGATATATTCTACATAGAAAACACCCCCCTTACTTTTACAAATCAAATTAAACATCGTATTGAAACAACAGACGAAATACCAGCATATACTAAAACTTCCGATATTCCAAATCAATCACAAAACCTCGAAATTCAAACCGACGATAATATATCAATGCAAGTTCAAATAGACGACCCACCAGATGTCAATCAACTGATTGAAAAATACGACGAAATTATTACTATACATAGTAACGATGAACAAAATCCCATTGTAGAAATACCTATTATCGAAACACCGGTTAATCATGGCCAAAACCAAATAATCATTAGTTCCGTTTTTCATACACCTATGAAACCAAAAATAATTAAATTATTCGGTAACAAACAGAGATTTAACATACAACTCTCTCAAAATAATTTCGAACAAGATATAATAAATTTTATTAAGACTTTTGTTGCACCTAAAGTTCAATATCACTTGTATTTCGAAACACCCGAAATTTACGAACCATTCTGTGAATAATTCGCAAAAATTTCAAATGGCCTTCGCTAAAATTAAAAAAATGTAAAATTAAATTAATTGATGTCATAAACAATAACGATATTAAAGAAATTATTCAAAATTATCATGAAAGTAAGTCAAATCACAGAGGCATTGAAGAGACGGACCAAAAAATAAAAAAAATTATATTATTGGCCCAATATGAAACAATCAATACAAACTTATATAAATGATTGTGAAATATGTCAACAAAGTAAATACGAGCGAAACCCTGTTAAAATGAAAATGAATATCACACCAACTGCAACTAAACCCTTTGAAATAATTCATTTAGACACATTCACCTTAGAAAAATGTAAATTTTTAACATTGATTGATACTTTTTCAAAATACGCACAAGTGTATACAATATCTTCAGCCGAAGCAACACAAATAGTGAACAAACTAATAACTTTCTTTTCACATCACGGTATACCCAAACAAATGATAGTCGATAATGGAACTGAATTTAAAAACTCTGTAGTTAAAGAACTATTGGAATTACATAAAATCAAAATTCACTTTTGTTCACCAAATCACCCCCAATCAAATGCACCCGTAGAAAGGTTACATTCAACGTTAATTGAACACGTTCGACTTCTTAATACACAAGGTTTCTTGAAAACACCAATTTCAATGAAAATGCCTTACGCGATATTAGCATATAATCACTCAATCCATTCCGTCACGAAATTAAAACCTATAGATATCATTAACGGACACATTAATAGTGATGATCCTTTTAATATAGAAATTGACAAAATTCTCACAAACGATTACATCAATGATCACAAAGAGAGAACGAAAATACTATACTCAAAAATTAACGAAAAACTTTTAGACAGTAAAGAAAATGTGATCCACAAATTAAATTAAAAAAAAAGAAATATATTAGACAAAAGAACGCAAATAAGTTTAATAAATCCACTGAGATAAAAGAGGTAAATTACGAAAGAAAAACTGTTAGCACAGAAGATGCTGAAAAAATACATATGGATAATTTAAAACGTCCATTAAAGCATCCTTATAGTTTTTAGTAATATTAGTATATTAATTTCACCTTTATTCATTTTTTACGATCTAAATTTTATTTATTATTCAATTATTGAGTACAATCAATATTTATTACAATTATTCTATTGAAACTTCAAATATTATAATACAAAAATTTATTTCAGCGAGTATAATTAACAAATTTGAAAAGACTGTCAAACAAATATCACATACTCTCAAAATTGATACTAATCACCGATACTCTAAATCAGTTGATAGAAATTTACGAAATCATTAACTCAATTATACAAGACATTGAGAATTCCATTACATTTTCGAAATTTCAAGTAATGCATCCAAGCATAACGAAATCGACAAGCTTATACAATGAACTACAAAAGTTGCAAACCGAAATTCAAATCAATTACTAATTGAAATCACTTCTAAAAAATTGAAGATATTTTAAACAATAAAATTACTTATTTGAAAAAAAATATGCGATAGTATATTCCGATCATTTTTAATTACTCTCACGTATTATATTCAATTCCTTTCTACAATGCAACTCAGTTTCAAGTTATAATTCCTAATAACAGATATCTGGTATAGAATGAATTTTACTTTTCATTTAAAAGTGACACTTGCAAACACACACTTCCTCGAACCTATATTTGCGAAAAAAAAAATGTTAAAACTACAAGAAGTTCAACTTCCTCGCCTTACTGCATAAGTTGAATCTTGGTGGGGAGGAATTATGTCACACTCTGTATAAGGAATGTTGATGTACAAACCAACGTCTGTCAAGTGGGCCACCCGACCGAAGAAACAACAAACACAAGCGATTTATTATCTATAATACTTTACACTTACTTTATACATAGACTAAATAACATATTCAGTTGTACTCACATACTGAAACGAATAATATCATTGAATATTATAATTATTGTACCAAATAATAAAATTGTTATAATTTTAAATAAATAAAATTTTTAAAAAAAGTTTCTTCGATTATTCAAGAACAAATTTCATGGCATTATCACGCCTTAAAAGCCCCATATTAAATAAAAATGCTTTTAAGTAATAACGAACGACAAACACACGCCAAAATGATTGAAAGAACTTTAAAAAACAACAATTACAACGTATACAAGTGTCCCGTATCGTATCCCGTATGTTCAAATTTTAGGAGTGTAAAGTAGACTTCATTTCAATTAAACAAAAACGCAAAACCTGTATATCCATTTTTATTTGTTTCAAAGTTACAGATCTATGAATGTGATTGTCAGATAATGAAAAAATTAATCCTAAAGTCAATAAGAACTGATTTTATTTAAGAAAGTTCAATTAATAATAATTTCGAAATGTCCACATCCTTGTTGAATGCAGGTTTGTGCCCGTAAGCCAACAGAAGAAGTACTTATCCGAATTTCATACTTGTTTTGTCGGATTTGCTCGGCAGCCAGGTGAATACGATCCAACAACTCTTCTCTTGTGTTCGAAACTTGCGCGTAGACTAAATTTTTCATGTATCCCCATAAATAAAAGTTAAGGGGATTAAGATCGGGTGATCTGGGTGGCCATGCAACAAGACCATCTTGACCAATCCACCTTGGATAATTGACGTTAACTCAATTTCGGACAGCAATTCCGAAATGTGGTGGTGCCCCATCCATGTGAAACCACATGTCTCGTCGAACATTCAGTGGGACATCCTCTAAAACACCGGGCAGTTCGTCAATAATAAAATGAAGGTAATTGTCCGCATTTAACCTCCCAGGAAGAACGACAGGACCAATCAACAAGTCATCGATTAAGGCTGCCCAAACGTTAATAGAAAATTCATATTGAAATTTAGATGGGCGTATAGCTTTGGGATTTTCTGATAACCACCTGTGCAGGTTTCTCAGATTTGTAACACCACTTCTCGTGAACGTAGATTCATCTGTCCAGAGGACTGTTCTGCAGAAATTAAAATGAAGCCGTGACTGTCTTAATATCCAGGTAGAATAAACTAGACGAGCATAGTGGTCTGCCTCAAGCAAACCGTGTCCACTGCGGTAGTGATATGGATATAAGCCCTCACGTTTTAAAATTCGCCAAACTGTCGTTCGTGGCACTCCTAGTTGTCTAGCGATTCGACGTACACTAAGAGTTGGATCCCTTGTAACAATAGCTACTGCTTCTTCCTCTAAGTCTGCTGGCAAATTTACTCCTCGGTAGAAAAGATAATCACGCAGTCCGCATTCCCGAAATTGTCTGTGTACTTCAAGAAACGTTCTGTAATGAGGAATGCGCCTATCGGAAAACCGATGTCGGTATCAATAACTGCTTGACGTGCACTGCCGTCACAGTAGCCATACACAAAATGCATGTCCGCATACTCTTGAGAAGAAAATCGGTAAGGCATTTTGAATAAATAAAACGTGTCCACTCACTAATAAGCTGTTGTATGAACTGAAACGTAAGGTAATCCTTTATTAAAAAATGCAACGTTAACAGTCATCTGAACATTTGCTTATTGTATGATATTCATGGTTCAGCACTTACGAAATAAGTAAGAACCTTCTTTATCATAAATCAATTTCCAGTACTCTGTTTTGTATTTTAGGATAACATTTTATTATGCGACGTTAACAATCACAGGCCTGTTATTAAATAGTATAACTTTTTTTAAATAAAATCAATTTGTATTGACTTTAGGATTACATTTTCTGACAAGCACATTCATAAATCTGTAACTTTGAAACAAATAAAAATGGATATACAATTTTTGCGTTTTTGTTACTTGAAAATAAGTCTACTTTACACTCCTTAAATTTGAACATAACGATACGGGACACTTGTATATGGTTTTTGTCAACTGCACTTCTTTGATTGGTTGAATTAAAGTATCTGTCTTAGTTAAAGACAGGCGCCTACTTGGAGTTTATGCTACACATAAAGCTCATAAAGTTAATTCTATATTAGAATAAGCCAAATAAAAGCAATTAAATTGCCAGAAAAAGCATTTTAATAAATTACGCGTTAATTCTGCCGGTGAGTGTATATTATTATTATTATGAAATTTTATTGCCTATAATCAGCTATTACGATGCTTCTTTTTCAGGTCAAATAAATGATAAAAAAGGCTATAATCGAAGAATCATTATTTCCATTATATTTGCAGATTCTGCTAATTACGAAATAACATTCACTCGTTGTACTTCTCGAGCCGGTAAAATGTCCGGCCTCCACATATTATTGCAGGTAGATAGCCACAGTAAAGACCTCTACCGCCCTAAAAAAGACCCCTACATTCCAAAACGACCACCAACAGGCACCTACCCAAAATACGGCGGTAAACTTATCGGCGTTTAACGGCATATTAGGCATCATTTAATGATTTCGATTACGTTCGCAGATAACGTGCGCGTAAATGGCTAATGTGGCTGAATATACACATTCGTTATTTACTAATGAACTCGTCGGTCGAAAGGGGAGGAAGGAGAAAGTACCAGATAGGGGATTGATATTATAATAGAGTACGAAAGTCCCCCGAAAAAGGTGATATAATTGATGATCGTCGCTATAGATGGTATTGTGTACGTTGCCGCTTATCTGGCCAGTTTCCACTCAATAAGACAATTACTGGGTGCCATTAATAACCAGTGTGCGAATGACGTTCGACGGTGTAGCGACATCATCCAGTTAAAATCCGTTATGATCCTGGGGCGGTGGTTATCTATCGCTATGAAAAGAAAAGAAAAGGGAAATGATCCATTCCAGAATCGTTTTAGGTAGTTGTAACAATGATGACGTCGAGGGATAAATTATTTTAAATTAAATTCCACTTCGCATGCATATTTATATGCAGAAGTTTACTCTTTGAATATGCATGCGCGGAGGTGATTAATTCATTAATGTTAATATTAATGTAGGTTACCAAAATCGCTTTTACAATCGTTTAAAATAAACTATTTGTTGGTTTTGTGTACATACAGAAAAAACAATTGTGTATTAATTAAATACTATTTTTACGTGGAAAAACCATTAAAGGAAAGTTATGAGTAGAGAAACGAATACAGGATGATGTAAGAGAGGCGGTAAGAGAGGACGATAGGAAAGCATATCAAGAACAAAAGAGAGGGAAAATTTAATTAAGAGATATTGCGGATACGTATGGAAAGAAGGAAATATTTTTATAGGAACGCCAAAGAGAGAAAAACAGGAATATTTTTTGCAAAAATAGTGAAATAATTGGAGGTCAAAAAGAGGCACTAGAAAGGTGGAGATAGTATTTTAATGATTTAGAAGTTGGCAAAGAGGGGCAAGTTTCAGTGCAGTGCGGAGAACAAGGTGGAGGGGCCTAACGGCCGTATCAAGGCGAGCGTTCAGTAACGTTTGCGTAGTCGCATCATTTATGTTCGTGACTTTCATGAGTAGAGCAGACGAATTTCCGTACGCGCCATGAGCGCCGGTATGGGAGTGTAATTCGTAAAATATTAGAATATGCGATAGAATAGGGACGCAACATGAGCTTGTTACCGATACAAGTATAGAAGTAGAGACATTTATTCTATCAGAAATAATTAAATATACATTTGGTTTTCTGCTATTAAAGTAATATGCATAAATACACGAAAAATAAGAATAGTACATATTATAGCAGCGTTGTATGTACCTATAAATAAAATGGAAAATGTATGAAATCAGTGATTGTGTGCACGACAGAGGATTTAAAAAAACACTTACCGTTTTAAGCGTCTTCCAAGGATTGACAAACTGGAGAAACTCGATTGTATATTTTCAACATCAGGTGCGTTTCTAAGGTTATTTCTGAAAAACATGTCCGCCATGAGGAAAAAATATGTTTATATTCGGAAAACGAGCGTTCTACATGTAGTGATGTTATATTCGCATATTAAAAATACTTTTTTAAGCAACTTAACGCATCTGTAGACGTGCCCTCACAAATACGTGTTAAAGTGTCAAAAATCTGCATTTCTGTCTAAAACACTTTCAAATTCAATTAGAACACTTTCACTTTTTGCGTCTTCTACAGCACACAGTCGTGCGTGAACATCTTCAACGATTTGCACTGATTCCTCTAACGACAGCGACGAATTTTCTAATTTTGTTATTGCTTCTTCTAGGCCCAAGTAATTTTCACGAATACTTTGTAAATCCATTTTAATCTGGACATCTTGAAATCTTTTCTAGCTTGTATTGACAGCTACACTTTCATTCGGATCGAAAGATAAAACCACGTCCTTAATTTTTTCAAAATGTTCATGATAGTAAAACCCCGCCCGTAACCATGTACCCCAACATGTCAGAATCGGCTGTGGTGGCTCAGGGTATGGGGTCACAATTCGTGAAATTTCCTAATACGGTTTGGAGATTTCAGGAATACTGCTTTTGTACTCGATATTAAAGCATCTACCACCTCTGGATAACATCTACGAACCTGTTCTGCCACAAGGTGTAGAGCATGGAGTTTACAAGTAATATGTAACAAGTTAGGACAATATTTTCTAAGAGACCGGCCTACAGAACACATGGTTGCGGCACCATCGGTCTTAAACATTAATACTTGGTCTTTCGAAAGTTTAAATTTTTCCAAAGTATCTAAGAGCACCTCGGAAATTTTTCGGCATTACATTGTTCTAGTCGTCTGGATGCTAATAAAATTGAAGACGTTGGTTGATGTGATTACGTTCTATATTACGCGCCATCACATTAACTACAGATTGTTTTTTACTGTCAGTTGTTTCGTCAACACATAACCACAGTTTTTATTTTTCAGTTAGGCTTTGATTTTATTTTCAACCGGTTTACGCACCGATGGTAAATTCCTTCGTAACGTTGTCGTGCTCGGTAATGTTTGATTCGCGTCTTTATTCCAAAATGAAATAAATGAATTATTACTTAACAAGGTAAACGGCAGTGTACACACAATCATAGTTACACATAGTTCATGTATAAACTGTTGTCGATTAATTTTGTTATTATTGTGCTTCGAACTGCTTATGTGTTCTTTACAATGTGTTTTTGACCAACACATTAGATATGTATTGCACACTAAACATTTAATTTTTGAGCCATCGTATGTTAAATCCGGGAAATCCATAATAAACTTATTCACTTCGTCTGACAACGGTCGTTTTCTCGATTTATGTGTCGACGACATTTTATTACGTATGCTTACACTTACAGCGTCACTCACAAACATTTAACGTTGGTTTGTTGAAACTTGAAATTTTTTCAATGCGCTCAACACCACTTTCAAATTTCAACGCTAGTACATTTTGCAACTCTTTTGGACGCAAGTAAGATAGATGATGACAGTTCAAATTCTTCCATTGACCATACCATCACATTCACCAGAGAATTTTTTTGCCGATAGGTTGTTTCGTCCACACATAACCACTTTAAATTCTTCTTTAATTCTTCTTTCAGCATAGTTACGAGCAGATGGCATAACGTTTCTTATCGATATCCGACTTGGTAATGTATAATTCGAATACTTGCTCTAGAAGGAGGCAAATGCTTTTTGGTCTAGCAAAGTGAACGGTAGATTACATATAATAAAACAAACACCTATATCAAATGTTAATTGTTCGCTGTTTGAAAAAGAATTGATCGCAGAACAGTGTTTCATACTTTTTAGGTGGCGTTCACACTTCCACCTGCTGATACACGTCAAATAGTCGTCGCACCTTACACATTTAATTCTATCGCCTACGTATTCTAAATCCGGCATACTCGCTATTACGTTTTCTAATTTCTTCGAAATACGCCGTTTCCGAAACGTACCTAAATGCGTCATTTTCTAAGTATGTGTGTACTAACATGCATTCACAAGGACCAGTGGAATAATATTGAACAAGTGTGCTTGGATACGGACGCTTGAGTTTCCGTGCCGTGCGCTTCTCCCCTCTACGTTGCTCTTGGCACTGCACTGGAAATTGCCCCTCTTTGCAGAGTCTATTAATGATTCATTTAATAAAGTCTTGTCTCAGAAAGAGAGGCTAACATAAAGACAATTGATCGGAAAGTTCATAACAAGAGGCCAGATTTTGTCCACTATTACGAAAGACATTTTGAGTGCTGCAACTACTGTTACTGCACTGTAACACTTTCAGTGCAATACTGCAACAATTTCAGTGCAGAAAGAATAGTAGCAACCCTGTAGATGTTCCTACAACAGTAAACGAAACATCGAGCAAGTAATTCTGCAAGCAATCGTGGTCATCCTACAAGTTCGGTTATTCTTTTTCTCTTAAATAAAT
This sequence comes from Melolontha melolontha, assembly GCA_935421215.2. Classification (NCBI taxonomy): domain Eukaryota; kingdom Metazoa; phylum Arthropoda; class Insecta; order Coleoptera; family Scarabaeidae; genus Melolontha; species Melolontha melolontha. The sequence goes on along the minus strand of OW285240.1, from coordinate 131,192,448 downwards.
TGTTTCAAAATTTGTTACTTTTACACGTAAAAGGTTGTATAAATACTCAAATACTAAATATTCAAAACATCATTTAAAATTTGTTTTTCATAATAGAAGTATTCTTATATGTTCCGTATAAATAAATACATATTACTCAATGAATTAAAAGTTTGCAGCATTAACACTAGCAACAAAAAAATTAATTTTGAAGAGGATGCAGTTCAGTTTGTAAGTTAAACAGAGTACATCAAATCAATGCTTTCATTATAAGTGCTGGAAAATACATTAGACTGTAAGTGCTTTTTTTCTAGGAAATCATTAATGAATATAGGTATGTCACTTACTTGAATGTAATCTAGCACACCGATAATCAAATTCAGGTTAATAAGGCGCAGATTATTGTAATTTCGACGGCTATAGCATAATAACGGCATGTATTCTGGGTACCCACAGTTTCAATCCAGTTATACATGCTAATGTGACGCAATATTGTATCCTCGCAGTTGATTTGACATTGTAAATTCGTTAATATATCGTCAGTGATGACGTTACTTGCTCAGTTCTGCCAGGAACATGTATACAACCGACCATGTTACCGACATAGTGAAGCGACATCTAGTTAATTAATTGATGACTTTGATTTATATTTCACTTCGAAATGACACTATCTTTTATTTCCATTCGTGTTAATCAAAATTCCCCTTTTTATTATAAAAAAAGCGCGGAGTCGTTGATAGTAAACAGGTATTTACTAACAAGCATATCGAATAATTATTATTAACTAATAATAAATTAATAAAACTCTTGTAATAACATAAGTTATATAAAAAATATAAAAGGCATTAGTTAAGTATTTTCATGACAATTGAAATAGTTACGCAAGAGTATAACCTAGGTCCTATCTTTTTTTGTGTTGTATTATAGACTTCGAAGTTGCTCTTGAAACCTTCATCAACTTCAGTGATTCAGATTTATCTTAATGGTATTGTAATGGCTTGAAACCATGATCATGTAGTGTAACATAAAAATTAAAATTTTAATAGTTTAGATAAAAAAAATATTAATATATATTTAAAGTTATCGATACCAGCGTGTTAGATATAGCCGATGTATTCGAACAAGAATTTTCGAAATTGTTATCATATAATATATAAAAAATTATTTCTTTGGAGACTGTGGTTAAGTAAAAACTTAAAAAAGGTATATAACCCCTTACCACAATTATTAATCGTATCCTAAATACGTATTTCGACAACTAAGTTGTCATCATCAGTAGGTAAAAGCACTAATTAAAAGTCGCACATGGGGCACAGTAAAGCTAGAAAACCGCTTACGCAACAACTACTTTACACCGCGTCCACCTATAGACTAATTTTAACATGCGAATATAAACTACGAATAGGTCGAACAGGACTTATCTCTTAGGGAAAGGCATTCACATATGTTTATTCTCCAAGTTGAAATATCTCGAACGAAAGAACGACAAACATTCCTTTCTTAAAGGGAACGGCACTTAACATGTCCTAATAACTTCAATTTTTAAAACGACGATGACACAATTATGGTAATAAAAATGGAAAGGGACAACTGAAAGGAATCGGTGATCTATCGCTTTCATGGAATATTGTTTATTTTTCGCGATATGTATACTTTCATAAGCATCAAGTTCGCGGGGTTTATTAATTCCTTTGACCAGCTTCAACCCTGTAATCGACACATTGTGAAGTGTGCTTAAAGCGTGGTTGGCAACGTTAGATTAGATCATTAAAAATATCGCGACATGCAATGGCTTTGACACAGAAATAATCAATAAATTAATTAGAAACAAAAATAAAAAATACAATCCGCGAATCCACAAGTTTGATATCTCAAAGTAACCAGGAGAAAAAGTACATGTGTTTACCATACCACCCCGTCACGAAAAACATTAACAAAGTTGTGAAAGAAAGAGGTCTCCAAGTTGCCTTTCGATCCGAAAATACTATCAAAAGTCTCCTAGGGAATACTAAAGATAGAGTTCATTTTAATTCGAAATCAGGTATTTACGAAATTAGTTGCGAGGATTGTAATTTGAAATATATAGGCCAAACAAAACGACTAATAATAACCCGTTTTAAAGAACACATATCACATATTAAATACAATAGACCAGGAAAATCTAACGTTGCCAGCCACGCTTTAAGCACACTTCACAATGTGTCGATTACAGGGTTGAAGCTGGTCAAAGGAATTAATAAACCCCGCGAACTTGATGCTTATGAAAGTATACATATCGCGAAAAATAAACAATAATCCATGAAAGCGATAGATCACCGATTCCTTTCAGTTGTCTCTTGTCATTTTTATTACCATAATTGTGTCATCGTCGTTTTAAAAATTGAAGTTATTAGCACATGTTAAGTGCCATTCCCTTTAAGAAAGGAATGTTTGTCGTTCTTTCGTTCGAGATATTTCAACTTGGAGAATAAACATACGTGAATGCCTTTTCCCTAAGAGGTAAGTCCTGTTCGATCTTTTCGTAGTTTATATTCGCATGTTAAAATTAGTCTATACGTGTAAAGTAGTTGTTGCGTAAGCGGTTTTCTAGCTTTACTCTGCCCCATGTGCGACTTTTAATTAGTGGTTTTACCTACTGATGATGACAACTTAGTTGTCGAAATACGTATTTAGGATACGATTAGTAATTGTGGTAAGGGGTTATATACCTTTTTTAAGTATATAATATATAAACTTTTTTTTTCAATTGTTTTATTAAAAATAGGTTAAAATATGTTGACGGTATGTCAGTTTAAAAATAAATAGAAAAAATTGAACAAATTGTATTTTAGGAATAGTAACCAACTTAAAATCTTCACACTTAATCATAGCTCCGGTCTTCTCTCTCTCTATGAGGAATGTTAATCGCCTACTCATTAGACGCAATCATGTGTTGGCAATACTCTTGTGTTAAATTTTGCCATTCCAGATTTATGACTTATAAGCTCTTGCCTGTTTTGGGGGCGAAAATTTGTCTGGCGTCTCCTATTTACCATTAAACCCCATACATTTTCAATGGGGTTAACATCTGTGCTTCTCGAAAGCCATGTCAAAACATTAATATTATTTGCTCTCAACTAGTTCTGTGCAAGCCTGAAATGTATATTGGACAATTGTCCTGTTGGAATATAAAATTATTGTCCGGAAAGTCCGGAATAACTGATTGTTGCATAAAATCTTGAACAATGTTAACATAAATGATTGCATTAAGCCTTTTTTCTACAATACATAGTACCCCCACACATTAACTGAAAAACGATTAGAGTTACACTGTTGAGTATACTTTTCTTCAAAATGTGTGTTTCTGGGTCTATAGACTTTTACTCTTCCGTCTTTATTTGATTTGAAAGTTTTTCATCTGAAAATACTACCATATTACAGAAATTTTCTCTTTCAAGGAATTCTAAAGTAAATACTATGATCTGTTCTTTATGGAAATCGGCAAGGAATGGTTTCTTGGCTGCATAATAGTTGTCCAATTCAGATAAATGAATTCGTCGACGTGCAGTGCTTTGTGATGCTGGAAAATTGGTTAGATTGATTTCTTCTAAAGGCTTTTCTCTCAAAAGTTATCTAATTGTTCATCTTCTTGTACATTTGTAGTTTTAGGCTTTCGTTTTACAGTATGTTCGTTGTCCAATTTTTTTTTTAATTCTTCAAATACTATTTTTCCCAATCCAAAATCTCTTGCTAAATCCATAATTGTCCTACCATTTTCCAGGTGAAGAGACGATTCTGGCTTTATCTACTTCGTTGAAATGAGGCATTGTACAAGTTGGCATAAATTTATTGACATTGATTTAAATATTTTTGATTCAAGTAAACAATTGACAAATAGAATCAAATTTCAAATAGGAAAAATTTCACTTGCCTTTTTTATTTCAACTGTAATTGTGAAATCAAAATTAATATTATGTAATATTTGTAACTATAGTACAACCATATAGAATTGTTAAAATTTATACCTGAAGTAGCCCAGTCGATCCAAACGGTGTATTCGGAGACAGAATTTTACGGCCCAAAGTTTGCGGCGTAAACAACCTAGGGCAGTTAATTAAGGAATATGTAATATTGTATGTCTGGTCGCGTCAATAATAGTTATTTATGCACCAAATGCGATATGTTGAGCCCGGTGCATAATTCGAATCCAAAAAATGTTGTGAGATGTTTTCCCTCGAAGAACTTTAACAAATTTGGAAAGCTTCGGATCACATAATTTTTCAGGACATTTGGAAAACTGTATCTTTAATTTTGTTAGATAATGTTAAAAATTTAATACTTTCTTTGGAAATTGTTGAAAATAGACAACAATTAAGTTTTACGTATTTTAAATGACAGTTGTTGACACTTTGATGTTTTCAAATTGTCAATGTTTAGATACTCTTAATTTGATTAAAGAATGCTAAAGTTTTGCTTTTTTCTTTAAACTTTGTTAAAAACTAAAATAATTAGTTCTGTAAAATGTATATCCTTTTTTCTCGGACCTTATTACACAACATTAAAAACTGTAAATAAATTACCGGGCGTTATGGGCCATATTTATGGTAACCGTATCCAAGGTGAAATACTTAAGTAAAAAACAAAACTATATTTTCGCATCAAAATTTTCGATAATTCCACAGGTCTACAAAATTAAACTTTTTGACAGATGTTTTTATTTTGAAAACTGATTTTATGTAATTTTGGTAGGCTGATTTCAAAAATTCTTTGCATCTATTTGTATCACGTAAGGTTTTTTTGCAAATATTAAATGAAAAAAAACAATATTTCTAAAAAAATTTATTTGTTTATTGAGTGAAAAGGTGGAATACAAGTTAAAAAAGTGGAAAAAAATACTTAGTCATTTTTAAGTGAAATTTTTGTCTTTTTGCCAGAAAGCCGCGTTGTCTGGACATTCGGTTGTATGTATTTAAGGGCATATCCCGTTTTAACATCCAGCAGGCGTCCGCCATCATCGTTATGCTCCATCTGTCTTGGTATCGCCGTTCGATTTCCTTAATACCTTGGTGAAACCTCTCTCCCTGTTCTTCGCTAACTGCTCCAAATTTTCAGGAAAATAGTTCAAGTGTGACATTGTCTCGACATTGGTCATTGTGTTTTGAAAATCCTTGTCTTTGCATAATGTTCTTATCTGCGGCCCAACAAAAATACCTTCTTTTAACTTGGCGTCGGATAAGGCTGGAAATGTCTCGCACAAATATTTAAAACACTGTCCATTTTTGTCTAGGGCTTTAACAAACTGCTTCATCAAGCCAAGTTTGATATGGAGAGCAGGCAGTAAAACTTTTTTGGGGTCAACCAAGCTATCTCTTAATACATTTTTGCTACCAGGTGTAAGGCTTGTTTTAGAGGGCCATTCTATTTGAGTCCAATGTCTATCCCTTGCTCGACTATCCCACTCACAAATAAAGCATGGAAATTTTGTATAACCTCCTTGTTGTCCTAGTAGTATGCACAGCACTTTAAGGTCACCACAAAGCATCCACTGATGTTCTTGGTAGTTTATTTTCTTTTAAAGAAGTTCAAAATTTTTATACGTTTCCATTAAATGTACTGAATGGGCAACGGGAACAGAGGCCAGCTCGTTACCATTGTGCAATAAAACGCCAATAAACAGACGCCATTCTTCTTTTACATACGGCACATTTCCTAATTTTGAAATTAAGTCAGGAATATTGTTGCAATACACTAGCGGTCCGTCTTGAGTAAAATATTGACATAACTCTTTTTCGCGATCCCGGTAAAAGCTTGATGTGACGCCAGGTGCCAGTAAATGTTTCTCACGAAGTCGGGAGGCTAACAATTCGGATGCATCCTTCGGAAGGTGCAAATCTCTAATTAAATCATTTAGTTCGCTCTGGTTAAACACTTCGGGCTCTCTGAAATCTGGTGTGAAATCTGAGTCATCTGGTTCGCAATTAGATTCCTCTGATTCTGACGATATGACGTTTTCTAGTGCTTTTGGGGCGGTAGGTATCGGTACATCTGGTCCATGAGGAACTGGTCGAATAGCAGAGTCAAGATTGGGATACACAATTTGTTTCTTATTTTTTCTGTTGAATCCTTGAACATTACGCGAACAAAAATAACAATCATCACTGTGATTTCTAGGCTCTCGCCATACCATAGGAACACCAAAGCTTAAACATTTCTTCCTACCTTTTTGCCAGTTTCTTAATGCTTCAACGCAAACGGAACAAACAGTATGAGGAGCCCAGGACTTGTCTTGGTGGCCAATTTTTACAGCAAAATAAGCGTGGTATACATTTTTCACAAACGAAGTTATAGTTTGCGTCTGCTTTACTACGACATAACTACCGCAGATATAACAAAAGTTATTCGGATTGTTCACGCAATGTCTTCTTTCCATATTTATACGTTCTAGAACACTTAAAATACGCAACAACGAAGACAACAAGCGCGCGGACACAGTAGCACGACGACTAACACAACCAAACTGCACATAAGCAGGTTTCAACGTTGTATTTACGCTTCTGCGCCGACTCTGTTGCTTTGCTGAGAAATCTAATATTCTATCTAACCAGTGTTGCCAAATCACATTTAATTTCATAAAAATCAATTCATTTAAAAATCATGCCTAACATGGAACAAACATATTCTTTTCATAGGTATGTATATTAATAAATTAACATTTTTAAGATATAGAGCGCTATAAAAAAAAATTACGTGATATAGAGCAAAAATATGGCGTTTTTTGGAATGAGGGCCCCAAAACATATACAATTTAGCAAACAGCTTTCAAACAGCAAAATCTCTGTAGACCTGTGTTCTAAATCATGCACATTAGCAAGTTTATGTAAATTATCTAAAACAACAGTTAGTATGCTTTTAAACATAAGAACAATCCAGTATTGTAGTTGCGGAAAGAGAAGTATTAATAAAAAATATACTAACCGGAGAAAGTAAAACTGACATAAGGACAAACTATAACTTCCATGCGACGAAGAGTTATTGCTTTTACTCCTTGATATTTGGTTCGGACGGTCAAAATATACCCCTCGATAATGAATCTTCTGGTCATAATTCATATAGTTTTTCCTGTCCGAAACAATTCGGGATCTGCTGTTAAACGCTTCGCCTTTTTCAAGCGACGTTAAATGCCGATGAACATAAAAGAGGCGTACAATGTTGAACACATTCAACGCACGCACCCTTGATCCACAAATCCGTCCCGACCCCCCACCCTACTATCTCGTCGCACCGAAAATATTTCACGTGAATTTATTAATGTATGAGTTTGGAATTTTTAAGCGGGCGTCCGAACGATGTCTCTAAGTGCCGTGGTGAACACGTGAATTCCAGCTTCGGACGAGAGAAAAAAAACACAAAATCCCCCCAGGGATGGGCCAAAGCGATTTTATTTTGTGCAATATGTTCCTTTTGTCGCCTAAAAATTTTGAATATTTTTTGTTGGCGCGATCAAACAAAGGAAGAAATATGCGACAATATAGGTTTTGTGCGTTACGCAGAATGCTTTAATGTTTTAGTTAAAAATTTTAATAAATTTTTAATAAAACAAATGTCGAAGGATCACTGAAGGCATCGCTAATTTTGGTATCATATTACCATGTACATTAGGGTGGAGCGATAATGTATGAATAAAAAAAAATTGTTGTTTTTTAAAATGGTATAGCGATATAAAGTTGCATTTCAATGAGTAAATTAAACGTACGACATATTACCTAGTTGTAATGATGTTTTGAGGTGCCCCAACACAATTGAAAATTAAAAAAAAATTACTTATTTTTCATATTGTGATCAAACTATATATTTTATTTGTTAGGTCAATATTTTATATTTTTTATACAGATTTAAAGAAGCGAGATACAAGAAATAATGGTAAACTAGATAATTATTCAGTAATACAATAATTATATATTAAATTGTTTTTTTGTATCAAAAGTAGGCATTTGTTGACGTGATAGTAGCCTTGCCCTGATGAAACCGTCTCGTTTATTTTTTCCACAAACTGCACTTAAAGCTTGTCACCACTTTGATGCAGCGCTCAACGGCTTGAGTATGGCATGGAAAATCTTTAATTTTTTGACATGTGCCGAGACCGTCTTTGACAATGGCTTTCAAGTCGTCATTAGATAAATTTAAAGTCAGAGGTGGTTCAGTTATCTCACAGTCTCGCCACGTTATAATGTCGGTATAATCTTCAGCATCGAAATTCAATGAAGGCAGTTTAAACGTTCGAAGTCCTGGAGCTTCCTCCCTTCTTAATTTTAAAATTCGTCGATATGCTAGATCTCGTATGATTTCCCTTTCATCTCCAAGTATAGAAATAAGAACATTTTCTGGGTGACCAAAAAATCCATTTCGTTGGATTACCTTGTCAATGACCTTCTTCATATCGGCGTTCAAATAGCGACTCAGACTAATTGTTTGCCACTGGTGCTTAGCTCCGTTTATACATGAGGGATTACATTCGATTCTAAACCACATCGGACCATAAACTCTCATCACGTACGTGGCTAATATCACCAATTTTTCTTCGGGGTCCGGTTTAGTAGCATATAATCTTAGAATTCGATTTGCTGTTGTAAGCCATCTAGAGTGGTTGAGAGATCCAGGTTCAATGTTAGCTAAATCTGAAGAAAAAGCACCAGTGCTGATAGCGATCATAATATCGTACGGATATTTTTGGTCGGTACTCAAATCACCCCTGGAAATTTGAGGTAATATTGTAGGAATGGCGTTGAATTCGACTATTGGCATTGTTTCACATTTTTGCAAGTGATATCCAATGACACCTGAAAAGCATTTAGGCCTTGCAGTTTTTCCGTCCAAATGTAACAACAGATGTCGCAGTGGTAATTCATTGGAATGCAACTGGCAGATAAACCACTGTAATGGTTTATTCAGTTCTTCTTCCATCAAACGAATAATACCAGCTTCATAACCTGTGTTTACTACTGTTCCATCGCAACCAACAACAACTATTTCACTGAGTTTCACAGATTTGGATTTCAAGTGAGTTAATATAGTATCTTTAATACATTTAGTAGTTCCCAACTCACATGTGACATGCCCGAAATAGTCGCTTCCTGGCTCTGATAAAATCACATAATGGTCTTTTAGTACCCTTTTTCTGTAAAATTTATTTTTTTTTCCGAATACTAATCAACGTTTTATCCTTTTTCCCATCTAAAATACATACCGCGTAGGATTTTCTTGCGATCTGCATCCTGTAAAGCTGTTCTGACTTTAGTTCTTTCACGGCGCAACTTTGAACGGTCAATAACACCACTTGGATCCTTTGGTGAAATAATGCCAACATCTTTTAACACAGAAGAAGCTATAATGGCAGCGGCTCTGTCAGAAACTCCAGTACGATCGCAGGCAAGAGCTAATGATGATAAATTTAATCTCCTTTTTTTTGGTGGCGGATCAATTGTTTTTTTGGTGCTTCAAGGTAAGGACTAGAAGCTACGCTATCGCTTGAACTGTCGCTTTCGATTGCCAAGTCTTCAGGTAAAGAATGCGAACAACACGGTTTCTCAAAATCAGTTATCTCTCTGTTACGCGATAAACTTTTTTGTTTTCTTTCTTCTTTTTTCTTATTTTTTATAGTTTCAACCACATCTACACCGCCTATGACCATTTTTCTTGTTGTTCTTTGATCGAGTAAAAAATGTATTTCTTCCTTGAGAACACGACTGCCTTTTAAACAATGACAATTTGAGAAAAGTTTACATTTGCAACTGCAAACATTAAATAATCTGTGGGACTCAGTTATAAATCTATTGATCTTTCTTTCGTAATTTTTGTTTGTTTGACGACCTTTATAAGGTTTCATTAAGATTCTATATTTGTCATGGTAGGAACGAATAAGTTGTGGAATTCTCTTAACACTAACAGTTGGCAGCGAAGCTTTTTGCCAAATTTCTAAAACTTCTTGAGCCAATATTTCGGATATGTCATGAACGGTTGGCTCTTTTACTGTTTTATTGGGCTTTAATTCATGTTTAATGAATAGGTAATTTTTCATAACGTCATTATAAGTTGGTAATTGAGATACTGGTAACTTCTCTGGTAATCCGAACACAGCACAGGTCATCATTTGTCGTGTTTTGACTTGACACATTTTACTGTAATAAAGATATATAATATGTGCTAAAGTATTGCAATCATATCTGAAACCTAAATAGGAAATTGAAAATACTACTTACACGAGTCTTATTTCTTGATCTCAAACGTAAAATTCAAAGGGTATCACAAGTGAAATAGTACTCACGCGAGTTGACTATAGCGTTCGAATAACGTTTAGGAGAGTTGCGAAATCGTCTCCACGTGCTTCAACACCCACGCGTCTCAATACGCTTGCTTCGGATTATATTTTTCTATCTTATACTATCTGCGCACAACACTCAGTGTGTAATTTAGCGTTCATTAAATATTTTTGATTTTTCGACTAAATTCATGAATTTTGCCAAACTTAATAATGTCGGGGGCACCTCTAAATATATCATGTGCGAAATTAAATTTTCTGTATATATTTGGGAGATAATAGAGCAACTTTTTACAGGTATTCCAAAGCTATTGCTAAATTTAAAAAAATCGCTACACCCTAATGTACATACTTTAAGGTTTCTCTTTTGTTTTGCGTTTATTATGCAATCTATCTTTATATAAACAATGAACATATCTGATTTAAGACAGAAATAGCGTAAGAGAGGCCTATTCCACTGAATATGATCAATTTCGATGTTCATGAGTTGCAATGTTGTAAGTTGTAAGCACAATGTTGTAAGCACAATGTTGTAAGTATCTATAATTTCACACTCTAATTTAAAAATGGTAAGTTCAATGGCTTTTTGAGTTTGAGTCTTCTGATATCTTCGCTGTTATCTAGGTGCACTATAGCAAGTGAATTTGGATATCTTTAGAGTGGTTGCAGATAGCGCCTACTGCGTTCCGTGATGGTCTCCTCTACTGTATGAACATCCAAATCCTGTTCAATGTCTTTATTAGTCACAAAGTAAGGAGTATCAATAATTGCACCAAGTGTTTTTGATTGGAATCTTTCTGTGATCGCAATATTGGATTTGGCTGCTTTACACCATAGCTGACTTCCATAGATCCAGACAGGCTTAAAGATGAAATTATTTGCTAAAAATTTGTTTCTAATAGAGAGTTGGGTTTTTTCCAAGGAGCCAATAGTACTTCTGAAATTTTTCTCCAAGTTGTTAGCGTTTATTTTTTTCTATATGTGCACTTTCCAGGTTAGTGATATAGGTGTAGGCCTAAATATTCAAAGCATTCCGTCGTTGGTATGTTGTTATTGTTAAGTCTTGTCGAAGGAGAATTTCAGACATACTATATGGTTTGATTTTTCTTCGTTTATTTTAATTCGCTAGGCATTCGCTCATTTTTCAATTTGATTTACGTTTTCTTGTAGAATTGTTGCTACTACATTTGAGTTTTGGTTTTCAACTAAAATAGCAGTGTCATCTGCAAAGGCCGAGGTAATTATTCTATCGTTTGTTGGAAGATCAACTATGAAGATCGGGTATAATATAAAAACACTACCCCGAAGAAACCCCGATCTTAAATAGTAGTCCTATTATTTCTGACTCGTATCTGACTCTAAAATACCTTTCTTCTAAGTAGGACCTAAGAAGGATAAACATACCATATGGTAGGTTCTTTTTAGGTTTTTATAACAGCCCCTGATGCCAAACCTTATCGAAGGCTTGGTTCCCATCGAGGAAGATTGTTTTGCAGTAGCTTCTCTTTTCGAATGTTTTGTTGATTTGATCCACCATTGGCTGCATCTGTTAGGGATTTAATGATGGCGCCTCGACTTTCAAATCCTCAAACTAGAGATTGTAACGAAAGGGACAGGATTCAACTACTTTGAAAAATTTCACAAACGCAGTGAACTAAAACTTTTGTTACTTTGTCTTAGTTACGTGAACACAGCGTTCATGTCACCCACGAGTCGAATTACAGAAGCAGCGAGCATGGTACTTTGACTGGTGACGGCTCAGTAACGATCGTTCTGGACACCTTCTTCCTTTACCTCCGAGACAGCACAACAGGTTTCCCAAAATAGCATTAGATACTTAGGGGAATACCCAACAATAAATTGACAATAAATATAACTGAAAGGTGACGTGACAAATACATAAACGCAATACTGATGGGAAATACTTGATATTGAGCGTAACAAAGTTGCGCAAATTTATGAAAAATGTTGCAATAAAAAAACGCTTTTCGAATGTAACAGTGCTTCTCTTTGTACACTGACGAAAACTAGGATGAGTGTGTGAAACGTGTGTCCTTACATAGAAATCATTAATGTAAAATAATTATGGGTTGTGTATATCCACATATCTTTTTTTAACATTTTTGTATTATTATTAACATTTATTTGATACCATCACGTCAATAATAAATGCAAGTTAAACAAAAGATAAAAGTAACAACAATAATTCTTTATAAAAAGTTAACAGTCGTAGGACCAAGTTATATAATTACTATTCCATTATAAAATAAGCAAGTTAAGCAAGATATTACGCAAACTTTGTAAAAGAAATAGTTAGAAACAAAAATTGAAATATTTTAAATTTTTTACACTAACTGTATGCAATTAAACGTCGCTTAAGAACTTTAACGCTTCCCACTGCGACAGCTTCGTTACAATTCCTGTAACTTACTCCTCTAGTGGTGATTTAATTTGTCTTCTCAGCCTTTCTCTTGGCTAATTTGTATATAATTTGTATTTGACTAGTGGTGTGTCGCGTCTCGAAGACTGGTGTCTTGGTTTTTAGACAACGTGACATTTGTTCAGCAATAAAAAAATATTTAATCAGTTCTGGCGTTGTGATGTTGTAAGTAATACACCAGATGTAGCAACGGTCGGCTTATTAGCTTTCGGTTATTTTTTTCTTTGTTTTAATATTCCGTAGCAAAAAATAAAAACAAAACTAACTACTCAATGATGATTATGAACATGAAACACAGTTAGCGAGTAAATGTGTGTAATAAATTTTAAATGACTGATATTACGTTTGAATATGAATATGAAACGTGTGGGTGGAATAATTACTAACTCCTCGAAAATTAATTGAAATTTAATAAATGAAATGAAATCCAATGGTTATTAGTAACGAAGCTAATTGGTCAATTTCATTTCTTTGTATAGATATATTCGGATTCGTGGTATTAATTTGTGTTGCCTGGCGCTGTGAAGTCCATGTATAATAATAATAATTATTATAATTATAATATAATTACATAGAGAGACAACGGAGCGAGTGCTAAACGAACTAAACCTTCGGTATAGTTTAATCAAATCTAGTTGAGAAAAGACAAATCTAAATCAGATGCCTGTAGGTGAGTTGAGACGAACGCTCAGAAATAAGTGTACCAATGCATTGATAAGCCAAAATCGAGAGAATGCATTGTTTCTTTTTTAAGAATATACTCATAGAAAGAGTGTCGTCTCATGACCTAATTTTTAGTTTTTACATGCTTCAGATCGTTACTCTGAAACATAAGGCAATGTAATTGCCCGTCACTATAATATGCAAAGAGGGTTATGATGGGACAGACTATTGGCGACAGTAAGTGCAAATCATGCCGACCTCATATATATATATGGTAAATTCAATTTGTTGGCAATTTAAGGTCTGGTTTTACTTCAAAATATATATATTTAAAACAACCCTACATGTTTCGGCAAATGATGCCTTTTTCAAGGTATATAAAATATAAATTTATATTTTGTATTCCTTGAAAAAGGCAATTTGCCGAAACATGTAGGCTTGTTTTAAATATATAGATATTTTGAAGTAAAACCGGACCTTAAATCGCCAAGAAATTGAATTTACCATAACATACAGAGGTTACGACATAATTATCTATGTATATAAGTGTTTAAATAATTTCTTAGCCGTTTATTAAATATATCAATTGATAAATTATTGGTGTTTTTCGGCTTTTTATATGAAATATTTACAAATATCAAATTAGTATGTATGTAATTGCAAAGTAAGTGGGGATGTAAACATTTCTGTCTATAAATTACAAAGCAAATCATACGAAATTTTTAATTGGAAAATATTGTCTACGTTGGGACTTGAACCCAAGTCTACAGTTTGCCGGACTGTCGCGTTTACCACTTAAGCCACGATAGACATTGGTTCAAGCTATTTATAAATGCATTATAAATAAGCAAAATAAGTCCGGTAAACTGTAGACTTGGGTTCAAGTCCCAATGTAGACAATATTTTTCAATTAAAAATTTTGTATGATTTGCGTTGTAATTTGTTACTTACTTTGCAATTACATACATACTGATTTGATATTTGTAAATATTTCATATAAAAAGCCGAAAAACTCCAATAATTTATCAATTGATATATATATATATATATATATATATATATATATATATATATATATATAGATTTGTTTCTTAGCCGTTCACTAAATATATTAAATCCTAAAAATTCTTGTAAATTCGGCTTATTGTTGAATTAAATATAATGATACAAGTTTCGACAATTTATTATTTATTGTCTTCTTCAGAGAAATGTGTAATTGTACTTTTTGAGTATAGAAAATCAGAACAAAAGAGTTACAATGTAATACTTATAACTAATTAGTTTAAAACGGCAGTAAAAAATATTTCCTTGTTTTATCTTTTTTTTTGTTTTCCTCTTTTATCTCGAAAACAAGGACAGAACACAACAGACATGCAACTATAATATTGGTAACCAACACGTAACATGTTAAAATTTAAAAAAAAATTGTTTAATTTTGTATTGCTAATTTCTCATTTGACTATATTGTTTCATATCGCAATGCTCGCACGCTCAACGATTTATTGTTCCCAAAAGTGCGTGAAGATGGTCTGGAAGACTTTCGGTTTCAGCAGGATGGTGTTACATGTCATATTGCCCACGAAACAATCGATTTATTGAAAGAAGTGTTCGGTGATAAGATTATCTCCAGAAATAGGCCTGTACACTGGCCTCCACGATCGTATGATTTGACGCCTTTTGGACGAATTTTTGTGGGGTTATTTGAAGTCATTGGTCTACGGGGACATGCCAACAACATTCCCACCTTAGAAACCAATATGGAGCGCACCATTCGTGGCATAGGGCCTCAAATGCTCGAAGAAGTAGTTGAAAATTGGTGCTCCAGGACCACGTACCTTAGACACTCTCGTGGTGGCCATATGTCTGAAGTCATTTTCCATCACTAATATCATTAAACTGTCTACAGATAAAAAACAATCATTCTCATTTCCCCCACACCTGTGCTTTTTATTTCAATTTATGATCCTACACCTCTTAAAGAAACACACCTTTATATATGATAATAACACATCTTAATTTTTTTTTCTTTATATTATTAAATAAGCTCAGGGAATTTACATAATTTCTGAATTTCTTTACGGACTATTAAAATTACATCATGGACCACCAGTGGTTCGCGGATCAATGATACATGATAGAATTATTCCTCCCTACGACATTACGCATTTTCGCAGCATCATAGAAATTTGGGCTAGTACAACTCCGCAACTGTCGGCTAATAAACCTGATATGACGTTGGTAGATTACACAGACAACTATATATACTTCTTCGAAATGTCATGCCTCAGTGAGGATAATATCGTAGAAAAGGAAGCGGAAAAAACAGCTAAATACCGTGACCTATTATTTGAACTGTGAGAAACGTATTCAGATTATAAAATATTGTTTACACTGTTGAAAGTTCTTGGGGGAATCGGCGAGAACAAATCTGAAAATTGACTTAAATGCAAAAAATGACACCAACGGAAGTAATAAAACTAACTAAAACTAAAATAAACAGCATGCTGAAATATGTTATCCTTGTTACCTTGTACATTTTACGGGCCTATAAAGCCAGCGACATACTGATTTTCTGGAGAAGAAGCTGTATTTGTGCATAGAGCCAACAACCCCATCTTCTCTCTGCTTATTACCCACCAAATTATTTCAATAGTTTAATAAAGTACATTAATTGTTGCTACTGTTAGATTATGTCTATTTGTTGTTTTTTATCAAATCATTAGAATTACCATCCAAAGTCCACGAATTAATGCAGTGATCCAATAATACTCGGCAGATATAACACAGTCAGTAAATTTTCACGAATAGAATTAATTTGAGTCACTGATTAAACAGCCTGATATAGACTTCCATAATCTCGAGAAATATGGAAATGACAAAAAAACCATCAGTAAATTATATCATTGAACTTGTAGTAAGTACAGTTATATGACGTATATCAACACCATAACACTTACAATATGTAACAGACATGTAAATAATTTACATATCTGTAACTGTACACATGGATAATAACACTAACCGCATACAGCTCATACTCTCAGATATGTTGGTCGAGTAAAATGTTTCACGCTTACAGGTTAAGGATGTGCGAATAATAATAATAACAATAATAATAATAATTTCAACGTTCTGTCGCTTAATATTTCATTAAATTTTTCCCTGGTCTTATTGGGCTCTCAGATTGTTAATAAAAATTGTCTAAAAACGGTTTCAGTATAACGCCATGATTGTCAAAATTCTTTTAAATTTTTATGAGAAAATAATATCGATAACATGCCTGCTAAAACTTACTCAGAATATATAGTTTTCCGTATAGTGTTTCGTAATATGTTTCATTTTCAATTTCTAATCCCTATCTTCCTCTTATCACTTGAATTAATGAAATTCATCTTTCAGTTTGAACGAAAATTTTCTGGGAATGTAATAAAATGTTGTTATACACAATAACACCTGGATACTTTAATTTACTTAATCCATTTAATTTCATTTCCCAATAATACGAAACGAAAGAAGTTTATTTCTTTTTCTCGCGTTCACAGAATCGCATCCAAAAATTGCGAGAGTTCTAAATTCGCTTATGAACTGACTTAAAACGATGTAAAACGAAAATTAAATTTCCTGCCGACAAACTTCGCGTCAACTTCAACGGTGCGGCGCGCAATTACAGCTATAAAAGTAAATTTTGACAAAAGTTTTTAAACTGATTTAAACCCGCCGTTCGCTCTATTTACGATGTAATTTCAGACCCTTGAACGCGTATGTTTAAACAGTTAGTAAAGCGGATAAAGTCGACACATAATTTGGATTAATTCGAGAAACTGAAGGAACTGTACATCTCTAATGTTAACGGTTATGATACTCGCATCTTTGTGATGACATGAAGAAAGGTGTTGTTACATTGCATCAAGTTAGCTGTTATTTTTATTATTGAAATAAATAGCCGTAAAACTAGGATTAGTAAAATGTCTTTTATTATTTGCAATGTTCCACTTCCATGGGAAAATACGATAACTTAGAATGGCAATGGATTAGACCTAAAAAGTAGTTTAAGATAATACCGTTTTAAGAAATAACTAATTCCAGAGTAGTTATTGCCGAATAGTACCCACTAGTTTTACTCAGTAATGTATTCTTTAGTTTTAATAATGTCCTCTTCCAGCCACCATCATAATTCCACCTTTATAACGAGCCATCGAAAAAATTCATAATTGGAGTAGACTGTGAAATTGGGTTGGTACATTAGCCACTTCCACATAATGTCACATTACTTGATGCTTGCCAGTTTCATTTGGTTTCATTGTAAAAAAAGGTTATGGCATTGAAATGATACTACAACAAAAAAGAAAACAAATAATTTGTTTAATATCGAAATCATAATCAAAATTTACATATAGCTACAGAAGTTGTTGAAAATGTTGTCAATTTACATCTAAACACAAACCAACTCTTCTCCGTAATCCAGCAAAAACTTTATGCAGCATTTGCGGTGAGTTGTTGATCTCTTCACACTTTTATTCTGTGAATTAACATATCCAAAAGGATAAAACCAGGCCTCATCCGTGAAAAAAACTGTATTAAGGATATCCTGATTGTGAAACCATTGACAAAATTCCACTCGTCTTAAATAATCCACTGAATAAAGTTCATGAAAACTTTGCAGCTTGTATGGATGACAATGTACGACTTTCTTAAGAATGAATTGGCACGTACCATAAGATAATTTGTTGGGTCACCACTGAAATGGATGTTTTTGAATTTTCATAAATAATATGCTGAAGGGCTTCAATATTATCAGCTGTACGTTTAGATGCCCGTCCACTTCCAGTTTTTCGACCGACGCTACCAGTCTCTCTGAATAACTTTACACAATTTGTCAAAACATTGTAAAAATCATTGTAGTCAAACACTAATTCAGGATGTTCTTCACTAAAATCAGCCATGCATTCCCTAATTGAATACTGCCACTCGCCATTTACTTTCACACCTGTACGGAAGTAACATTCCATAATTTTTTGGTTTTTGTTCTATGTTGAATACCATTTTTTAAATAAATTTAATTTTATTAATAAGAGTTTTGAAAAATTTGACACAAACTTACAGTTTCAATGTCAAATAATAAATGTTATTATGTGGCTAAAGTACCAACCCAATTTCACAGTCTACTCCAATTATGAATTTTTTCGATGGCTCGTTAAAACTGTTGACTTTTGTCGGTAGAAAACTGAACCAAACTTTTACGCCATATATTCTGGGCTTGACATATAAAAAGTAAACTTTTGAAGATTTTATAATTTTTATTTTTCAATAATTAAATAAGAAACACGATTGTGTGATTTTCACAAATATTTATTATACTTAGACTAATCATTAGTCTGACGAAACTACATTGTTAATGAAACAATTATTCAAAAACAAAAATATTTTAATAATATAAAATATTATTAAAAATCGGGCGTGGAGAACACAATAGAAATTCTTACTTATGTGAAAGTATCTCTTCAGATACACAGACACGTGTTTCATCTTACTACAGAATCATCAGTGCGCACCACTGGAGAGAGATACTTTCACCGTAATAACACTCTTACTATATTACAAAAATTATTAAGACAGAGCGTAGAAGAACATTTAGCGCTGCTCATTAACTAATGAAGACATCGAGAACGCCAAAACAATCATCACTATAACAAGTGCAAAACCAAATCAGAGGTGTCCATCCGACGACTACAACCGCAATTCGCAGAAACTGTATTAGCGTGCCTTCATTCTATATCGAACCTAAACGTATATAATAAAGTAATTTGAAACATACTCGAGTAAGTAAAACTTCACCAAATTTTGTATAAAATAATACAAAATATTATTAAAAATCGGGTGTGGAGAGCACAATACAAGTTCATATTTGTGTCTGTGCATCTCTTCGGATACACAGTGTTTCATCTTACTACAAAATAATCGGTGCGCGCCACTGGAAATATATTTTCACCTTAATAACACTCTTACCACATTCTTACCTTAATTGCAGTTTGGAAAATTCCGTATTTTGTAGAAATCCTGTTCGTTTCTTGCTCAAGTTTCTTTTGAAGGTGAAGGTAATGGTCCCAATTTTTTCCATATAGCCTCACAACTTCCATTAACAATTTTACGAACTGTTGTTTCTCCAAGTCGGTAACTAAACGCAATTGTTTGGAATTCGATATCTGTAGTATTTGTCTTTCTAGTTTCCGAATGCAAAAAGAGATACAGCACATTAAGAGACAGTTAGCGAAAATGTATTAAAATTCAGAATAGAGCTAGAAATAGCGAATCAGGAAAACAAAAAGGACGTGACAATATGATAAGCAGATGTCATTTCCGCGACCTTTCTTATTTCAGGGAAAGCATATCAGTAATGTTGATCACTCTGATTCATCAGAAACTGAAACACAGGAGCAGATCATAGATTATAACACTTAAGAAGACAATCATGTGGACGTTCTTTCAGCATTACAAGTTTCTCCACTGCGAGTAGACCTTCCAGCGCTGCTACAAATAAATTGCAAATAAAGTCACTCAGAAAAGCTCCAAAATTCAACAGAAGAAATTTACATTAACACCAGCTGAGTTACTCCAAAAATATTTGAATGACAGAAACAACCGAAGAAACCCCACCTCTGAAACATCAAATATATCGGACTCTATAACTAAATTTTTTGACTGCATGGCCGATTCTGTAAAAATGTTTTCTCCAAGAGTTACAGATTGAGGTTTAACCAAAAATATTTGGAATAGTAAGTGAAGTAGAAGCAAGAAATATAGGAGCAGGGCAGATAATAGATGATAACACTTAAGAAGACAATCATGTGGGCGATGCTAATAGTTCTTTCAGAATTACAAGTTTCTCCACTGCGAGTAGACCTTCCAGTGCTACTACAAATAAATTGCAAATAAAGTCACTCAGAAAAGCTCTAAAATTCAACAGAAGAAATTTACATTAACATCAGCTGAGTTACTCAAAAATTATTTGAATGACAGAAATAACCGAAGAAACCCCACCTCTGAAACATCAAATATATCGGACACTATAACTAAATTCTTTGACTGCATGGCCGGAACTGTAGAAACGTTTTCTCCAGAGTTACAGATTGAGGTTAAACCAAAAATATTTGGAATAGTAAGTGAAGTAGAAGCAAGAAATATAAATTACAACCGAACGACTAGTAGAGAAACTACTTTTGTTAATTAACCTTCCCGATTTCGTTTTCATCAAGAAAATTGGACTGCCATTCTGAAATACTAAAAAATATCATTTCATGTTCTTTTATATCGTTAAACAAATGATGAAACTCTCTAAGATTTTCTCTCTTTTGATTAATGCGATGAATTCACATATTCCTCTTCTTTTTCTTCTTACGCTCTTCTTCTTCAGCTAATAACTTTTCAATCATCGGAGCTATTGCTAACAGACATAATGTACCTGTCCCTGTTACATAATATAAAAAATTTGCTATACCTATGATGCGTTCCGCGAAACTTTACTTCACCAGCCAAACTGACGAAGTCTATTGTGTGACAGGAACACGTGTCTTTGGCAAAATAAAATACAAGGTGTCCATGTGTACAGATATAGATGTGTCTATTTCATTTGTAAGATAAAAGAATGCATAATGTACAAATAAATATATGTATTTTAATGATATTTACAGTATTTTTCTTTTTATCCAAAAACGGACTTTATTTAAACAATATCCCTCGTAATAAGATTATAAATAAGGTATCTCTCGAGATTCAATTTCGCTATAGCCTGAACAATCTGAAAGACCACAATTTTTTTCAGTTACAATAATGAAAAGATTTACACCAACGCGACGTTAGCATAGAATAATTAATACCAGATTTAAGAGTTTCAAAAATTTTAATATTACCTAATAATATTAAGTCTATTAAGACTTGATATTAGTATTCTCTCTTATCCGCATTTATGTTATGTGTATAATATAATTTAGCTTACTACCCTAATAATTAGTTGACGTCTCATATTCCAAAGCCTTAATTTATTGCAAACAAAATGGTTATTAATTAATTTAGAACGTTACATATAAATCCATCAGTATAGACGTAATAACTTCCATAGAAATGTATTCATAATGTATAAGTAGTCTGAGGTAGAATATGTTCCTATTATAAAACCCGGGGAAATTTGATATTCAGAGACATACGTTGTGGCAATGTGTGAGGTTTCATCTCGAAGACAGGAAGCATTCAAGGGTGTTTGGTACGACGGTAAGTTCTCAGATAACGCACGTATTCAATACAGGAACTACACTTGTGTGTATAAGATGACACCGCCGCCATTATTATTGGTGGGCTACATCTATTGTAATTGCAGTTCTAAGAGCTGTCTTTTAATAACAGGATTAGAATATCATGTTTTGTCACAAAATAATCACATTTAAAATAGGTTTTGATTTAAATTCCGTTTAATATACTTCTTTGAATATTCTAAAAACATTTACTATTTTTAAATTAAAATAGAGTTAATCCACACATATCTTCTATATTTTCTAAAACAATTGTTTCATTCCACAATGGAAAGTCTTTCTTTGGAGACTGTGGTTAAGTAAAAACTTAAAAAAAGGTATATAACCTCTTACCAAAATTATTAACCGTATCCTAAATACGTATTTCGACAATTAAGTTGTCATCATCAGTAGGTAAAACCACTAATCAAGGTGTCGCACATGGAGCACAGTAAAGCTAGCACAACTGCTTACGCAACAACTTTACACAGCGTCCACGTATACACTAACTTAAACATGCAAATATATCGAACGAAAAGATCGACAAAAAATTACCTTTTTTAAGGAAACGGCGCCCACATGTGTTTATACTCTATTTGAAACGTCTACGACCTTTTTATTTACGTTTCTAAGAATGAAAAGAGACAGGTGTAGGGGATCGGTCCTTTATCTCCATTCATAGAATTCTGTTTGTTTTTGGCGATATGAATACTTTCGTAGGCGTCAAGATCGCGGGGGTTATTAATGGCCTTGACAAGTTTTAACCCTTTAATCGACATATTGTGTAGTGTATTTAAAACATGGTTGGCAACGTTAGATTTATCCGGTCTATTGTATTTAATATGTGATATGTGTTCTTTAAACCGGGTTATTATTGGTCGTTTTGTTTGACCTATATATTTCAAATTACAATCATCGCAATTAATTTCGTATATACCTGATTTCGAATTAAAATTAACTTTATCTTTGGTATTCCCTAGGAGACTTTTGATAGTATTTTCGGATCGAAAGGCAACTTGGAGACCTCGTTTTTTCACAACTTAATTAATGTTTTTCGTAATGGGGTGGTATGGTAAACACATGTACTTTTTCTCCTGGTTACTTTGAGATATCAAACTTGTGGATTCGCGGATTGTATTTTTTAGTTTTGTTTTTTTAATTAATTTATTGATTATTTCTATGTCAAAGCCATTATATTTCGCGATATTTTTAATGAAATCCAGTTCTATTTCATATCTCTCTTTTGTTAACGGAACATTTAGTAACCGATTGACTAAGACATTAAAAGAAGCTGTCTTATGTTGAAAACTATGATTTGAATCCGCGATGATGGATGATGGAAAAATGGTATCTTGCCATTGTGTTCCTTTTCCACCGTAAATTTAATCGTCGGAAATTTCAAATTTAACTGATTAACGAACATGTCTAATTCGCATTTCCGTGTATCAAAAATCGCGGGAATGTCATCTACGTACCTGATCCAGACTCTCGGGATATATTTAGCGTTATTTTTAAATTCTACTTCAAATTGACTCATGAATAAATTGGCTATGAAAGGAGATAGGCAGTTACCCATTGTTGTGCCTTGTTTCTGCTCATAAAATTTTCTCCTACTTGGAAACAATTTTGCGTCATGCACAGAGTTATCAATCTCATGTATTCTTTTATTTTTGAAGGTTCAATGTTATTCTTGTGGAGCAACCCTTCTAAATATTTCATAGTCTCTGGAATAGGTACCGAAGGGAATAATGACGTTA
This sequence comes from Melolontha melolontha, assembly GCA_935421215.2. Lineage (NCBI taxonomy): Eukaryota > Metazoa > Arthropoda > Insecta > Coleoptera > Scarabaeidae > Melolontha > Melolontha melolontha. Next base: position 131,169,033 of record OW285240.1, on the reverse strand, counting down.
CATCGAATGAAACTAAAATTTCCCTGACTTCCAGTTCACAATTTTTAATTAATTTAACAAATTCTAAGGAATTACTAACTAACAAATTTTCTGGCTTTACGGGTAAATTTTTAAATTCATTCACTAACCATTTGGAAATAAAATAAGTCGGTGAGTTGATACCTGAAACGATAGGTCTCATCGCGTTACCTGGTTTATGTATCTTCGGCAAACAATACATTCTTGTTACTAATGGATTACTAACATTTAATTTATATCAGAATAATTGAAACATACATGAGTAGGTAAACCCCACCAGTTTTGTATAATACAAAGGTATTTTTAATAATATAAAATATTATTAAAAATCTGGTGTGAAGAACACAAATGCAGGTTCACTATTAATATTTTCTGTGAACGTGTCCGAATATATCCTATCCCCAGAGACGTAGATACATATTTCACCTTTCTACAGGCTCATGCAGGGGCGTACCGATTACTCCAATGCTTTTAGCTTTGGAGTAATAATTAACATTCAAATCTGACATCTGCTCTCAAAACACTGACATCTACTTTCAATAACTCATATCTAATTTCAAAATAGGCATCTGCTTTCTAATCTGACGTTTGCTTTCATAACTGACACCTGCTTTCAAAACAGACATCTGCTTTCAGTAACTGACATTTGCTTTCACTAACTGACATCTGCTATCAAGACTGACATGAGCTTTCAAAACTGACTTCTGCCTTCAACTTGACATCTACATTCAATAACTGACATCTGATTCATCAACACTGTTACTTTATAATGCATTTCTGAATAACTTGAACCTGGGTCTATTGTGGTCTAGTGGCAATGACGACAGCCCGGCAAGCTGTAGACTTGGGTTCGAGTCCCAACATAGACATTTTTTCAATTAAAAATTTCGTATGATTTGCTTTGTAATTTGTAGACAGCAATGTTTACATCCCCCCTTACTTTGCAATTACATACATACTAACTTGATATTTGTAAATATTTCATATAAAAGCCGAAAATCTCCAATAATTTATCAAATGTTATATATATATATATATATATATATATATATATATCTATATATTAATTGATAAATTATTGGAGTTTTTCGGCTTTTATATGAAATATTTACCAATATCGCTCCGGATTGGTTCACTCTAATTATCAGCGTGGTACCATTTCATCATATCGGCTTTCTCTTCTAGTGTATAACGCCGCATGATCACTATTCAAACACTTAAGAGACGTATAGGGCGACAGTGGTGACACTAATTTGTGACATTAATTGTCAAATGGTTGCGCGACAGACTGTTTTGTGATTGGCTAAACGCGTTCAGGGGATTTGTATTCTTAGCGGGAGAAATATTCATACATTCGGATCGTTGCGTTTGCTCAGAATGAGGCGGTATTTAATTTGCAATGAACTCGACCTCTCGCATTTATTTCTGAACATTACCGACTACTATAGGTGACAATAGATCATACTCTCGTACGGTATATTTGACCGTTGTACAAAAGTAAAAAGCTCACGACTTGTCTTCAGATTTAAATGAAAAAAACTCGTTATAGACTTTAAAGAAAGAAAAGCATAACCGGTAACGGAAATTAATTTGCCAGACCGGCGGACGAGGCCCGGCCAGAACGAAATCGCTGGGGAACAATGAAGCAACGAATGCGAATAATAAAAGTTAAACTCGGAAGGTCGTTAAAAGGGGTCTCGCATTAATATAACGTATATATACGTATATACGTTTTGCATTAGCTTCGGCTTGGTCAAAATCGTATTTTGAACCGACTTTGCCCCATTTAAAAAAAAAATTTATATTTACGTGTGATACATATACATTTACAAGAAATACGCATATCTCCGAAGCGACGAAGTCCATTTCGGCCGATAGGGAGGAAGGTTAAAATCGGAACATAAACCAAGTGAGTAATAATAAGGGTTGTCATCGATAAAACTTAATTATGTGTAATAAAAAAGGTACTTTTCTCACTTCTCGAGCTTAATGTCTTTAACATTATATCAAGTAATAAATATTACGATAAAAGGAAGATAAATTAGAGTTTTTAGTTCGAGATTTATTATGATTAACATGAAAAATTTATCAAACTTATTTTATTTTTTAAATTCCTTTTAAGAGCACAAAATTGAAACGAGCCAATTGAATAGAACATGTACAAGATGCAATCGAGATATTCCTGGAGTGACGCTGTAGCACGAGTACTTAAAATAATATCGGCGCGCACCGATAACACAGGCCTGCATTTTTCAACACTTTGAAAGTTGATTTAAAAATTTTAACTGTTTTCTAGTAATTGGGTAGCGCTGATTTCAAATTTACTTTTATTTTTTTCGTATCACGTAAGGTTATTTTTCAAACCAGTAAAATCAAAAAATATAGAAAAAACACGATTTATTTCATTTATAAGCTAGTTTTATATTATATTTAAAAAATACAAAAATATACACATAGTAACTATTAGAAATAGTTATTTATTCTTTATGCTTCTTAAAAAAAGTTTTCGTTTTTCAGAAAAGCTTCGTTTGGTTGTTTTTCTGTCATATTCAGCTAAAGGAAGATCTCTTCTCAATGTCCAACAGTAATCGGCCATCATTTTTGTGTCCCAGCGCCCTTGGTATCTTTTTTCCATCTCTTTAATATCCTGGTGAAATCTTTCTCCTTGCTCTTCACTCACGTCCCCAAGGTTTTCTGGGAAATAGTCCAAATGGGAATGTAAAAAGTGAATTTTTCTGCTCATATTGCAACCAAGAATCCTGAATTCTTTCCAGCATACATATTTTCAACGATCTCAACATAGTTTGTGTCTTTATAATTCCCTAGAAATTTATGTACAACTTCGTTAAAAGCATGCCATGCATGTTTTTCCTTATCTTCCATAACATTTTCAAATTCTTGATCTTTCACCAAGCTCCTAATCTGCAGGCCTACAAAGATTCCCTCCTTTAATTTTGCCTCTGACAGAGTCGGAAATGTTTTACACAAATATTTAAAACAATTTCCTTCTTTGTTTAATGCCTTAACAAATTGTTTCATAAGTCCAAGTTTTATGTGAAACGGTGGAAGTAACATTTTTTGAGGGTCAATAAGACTTTCGCGAATTACATTTTTGGTTCCAGGTGTTAAAGTCACCCTTTGTGGCCAGTCTCTTATTATCCAATGCTGTTCTCGATTTCTGCTATCCCACTCGCAGAGGAAACATGGAAATTTAGTATATCCAGACTGCTGACCCAAGAGAAGGCCTAAAATTTTTAAATCTCCACACACTTCCCAGTTGTGATTTTCATATTGTATTCTTAAAAGTAACTCCTGTAAATTTTCATAGTTTTCCTTTAAATGAACAGAATGGCCGACCGGAACAGAAGCAAAAACATTGCCAATATGTAAAAGAACAGCTTTAAGGCTTTAAGGGTCAGAAGGTGTGTACTAAGGAGCTCCGAGGAAAGCAAGTAGATCAGCAATTGCTTGGCAGTACACGAGTGGTCCGTTTTGTGCAAAATATTTTACAAATCCAGCCTCACGATTTCTATACCAAGAGAAGGTAGTTTCTGGGGCAAGCAAATTTTTTTGTTTCAACCTAAACCCCAGTACTTCAGAAAGATCTTTTGAAAGTCCCAAATCTCTTACTAAATAATTCAGTTCGGCTTGTGAAAATAGCTGAGGTTGGTTTTGACCTGAGGTTGATGGTTCAAAATCACTATCCATCTATACGGAGCAGGAAGTTGAAGAGGTTTCAATATCTTCTTGTAGTACTTTGAGGGGTATAGGTATAGGTACATGATCACTGTGAGGAACTGGTCTGATAGCTAATTTAATATTGTTTGGGTACAAAATATGTTTCAAAGTTTTTCTGTTAGGCCCCTTAATATCACAAAGACAAAAGTAGCAATCTTCATGATGATTTTGCGGTTCTCTCCAAACCATCGGTATTCCAAAAGGAAGGCTTTTTCTATTCCCTTTGGTCCAATGTTTTAAACCTTCTTCACATACCTTACAAACAACGTGCGGTGCCCAATCTTTATCTTGATCTCCTAATTTGATTTTGAAATAAAACAAAATATGCATTATTCGCAAATTCACCATTTGGTCTCTTTAACTTTTTCAAGACGAAATATCCACAAATATAACAGAAATAATCTGGTTTGTTTTTGCAACACTGGCTAGACATATTTTTAAGCAATGTTTATTTATCAAATACCACGCACAACACTAAAGACAAATTAATTTTACTTGTTTACTGATCGACACTCAGAGCTATAATGAAGTAAATGACATTAAAATATACATTTTGTTTGGAGTGATAAACTTGAAATCCTTCTTCGCAATACTAATAAAGTGAAAGCATAATAAATAGGATTTAGCAGGTAAAAATTCCCGGAAATCTTGTCCAAAATTAATACATGTAATAAAAGATTTACATCAGGTAATGAGAGCCTATTTAACAAATTTCTTTAAAACCACAACAGAAAATCATTTTTGGGTTAATACCTAGAATTTGAAGTAGTACAAAATGTATTAAAACGCCTATTATAAGTTTCTTTTTATATTTTTTTCTTTTCCTTTTGTGCAAAAAAAAAATCTGTGGGTGGTAGAGACCAACAGTATTTTAATTAGTTATTGCTATATAAAAACTGAGCTTAACAAACAAAAATCACGTCATCACAAGTTTTATGCAGGCCTGCGTAATTGGTGGGAGGTATATGTGTAATGTAACAGAATAATTGAAACATACATGAGTGGGTAAAACCCCACCAGTTTTGTATAATACTAAGGTATTTTTAATAATATAAAATATTATTAAAAATCTGGTATGAAGAACACAAACACAGGTTCAGTCCGTAAGTATGAGTGAAGACACAAACAAGATACAGTTTCTAGAGAGAAGGCAGTGCCATCTTTAGAAACACGTCGTTGGTTTGCATTGGTTATGTGGACAGAAAGAGGTACTTCGGCCGTCTGAAAATAGGCAGCGCTGAATTTACTTCTACGATCGGTCTGGATAATTTCTGTGAGATAACGAAGTCGTTCTTTTTTTGGGAATGTATCTGAAGATATATTTTCTCCAGCGGGAGCGTACCGATGATCCTGTAGAAAGGTGAAATACGTATCTGCGTCTCTGGGGAGGGATATGTTCGGACACGTTCACAAAAAATATTAATATTGAACCTGTATTTGTGTTCTTCACATCAGATTTTTAATAAGGTATATGTGTACTGATTATGTGTGACAAGTTAACAACTTGAAGTAAAAATTGCTTTTGCTCTTCGTCCTTAGTTAATATTTTGTTATACTCATTAATTAGGTTGATTCATTTCTCAGCTGTGTCATTTACTACTTTAAGATTGTTGGTAATTTTCCAACACTTGCTGTAATTTTCGTTTTTATTCCAAGTTACTGGATCGCTTTCCAAAAATCCTGAAGGAATATTCAATTTTTGAAAAAAAAATTTAAAAGTAACGGATATAAAGTCGTAAATTTAATTATTTTCTATTTCATCTAATTCCCCTACTATTACTCGTTTGATGCCCTCTTCATGTGACGCCGGCCTGTTTAGTACCCTTACCATTTTCTTCTTAACATCAATCAAAATATTTTCATCGAAGAATAATAAGGAAACATTTTCAGGATTTAAATAGCACAAATGGTTTCTTATTTTACCACATGTAACTTTAGATATACTGTCGTCTATGTTTTTATATTTTATTAATTCTTTACAAAACTGGAGGTCGTGAAATGAGGCCTTTTTTTTGTCGAAGGTGCTGTAAGCCAGGCTTTTATATAAATATTTACGAGAAACAAGCATATGTCGTTAATAGCTGATTTCTCTTTTCGTGTTAGTTTAAATTGATCTTAAAAGAAAAATATTTTTAAGCAATAAATGGCTTTAGACATCCAGCGTGCGTGATGAAATGCACCAGGACGATAAAATGTCACGTCTATTGACGCTTGTTCTTCAAAAAACAATTTGGAAAATAATAAAAATTCTTTATAATCATCTCGGGGGTGTTATATTGTTAGGAATGAATTTATAAAATCGACAATTTCAGATTTTCGAGACTGCAAAATTTGCTTAATTACTTCGACTTGAAAACCGGTTTGGAAATTAGTATGGTCTATTTTAGGCCAATATTCTTTGAAACGTTTAAATAAAGCAACATCAGGACCAGATGAAGAGGGCATTTTTACATAAAATACACTTCTCAAAACTATTTCGAAAATATGATGTCGACAAGGAAAATATACACCACAAGGTCATCGGGTAAAAACCTTAAAAAAAATTTTCACCTCTATGCAAATGGGCCACCCTAGTTTTCATGGTGACTTGTATAAAGACCAACCGAGACCTACTCCTATATGCTATAACACCCCATACCATAACCCCACCGCTCGGTACACACGTCCGGCAACCGAAAACTGAATATCCCCACGTTCTCGACGTCTTCGTCTGACCCTCATGCAGCACATCATGCATGCATATACAAAATCGCAATGTATCACTGAACACCACTATATGCCACTCCATGTTCCACTGCATTTGCAACCTACACCACTCCAACCGTTACTGTCGATGAAGTCGATAGAATTACAAGCCCAAAGTTCTGATTCGGCGATAAAGATTTCGAATGGTCACAAGGCGACCTTTATTATCTAACCATAGATCAGCAATTGACCTGGTACTGAAGAATCAGTTTCTTATCGCCGGCGGCGGTTCTGCACCTCATTAGTTCTTCTTCGATCATTCCATTATACATGTTTTTTTTTAATATCATCTTTAAAAATTCACTTGACTTTCGTACCGAGCTATTGAACCCTTACCATAACAAAACTTAGACACAATATTAACGGCTTTATAAACATAAACATTGCCGCTTTTAAATACTATAGCGGCATTCTTAATCCGATATTCGTATTTTGTATTTCTTACTTCTAACAATAAAAAGCACTCTCGTAATACACATGAAATTTTAATATGATTTTTAAAATGGGTTTGTAAATGAGTGGTAACGTACATATTAATTTTTAATTATTTATTTGAATGTATAAAAGATGTGTACTTTACGGGAATTTAAGTTACATTCTATCATCTTTAATAAAAAAAACAAACGATTAATTATTTACTATTATATACATTTTATTTATAATAAATACTCTTTATTAGCCTTGTTTAAACTAAGTGTTACATAAAATTGAATATAATCAATTATTTGCATTTATACAAAAATATTCTTCAGAGATTAAGAAATACGTCGAGAAACTAATATAATTCTGAAAATATATAACTAGAATACAATAACGGAAAAATTTAAAACGATGAAATGCGAAAACTGATCCTTTATATTTCAGAGCGTTCGGTAATTATTTCTCGCCGGGAATATTCTGAAAATATTCTCCGTAATCTCCCTAAGTACGAACACGCCACGTCATATCGCTACTAGAATCGGCGAGCTAGGAATAACAGCAGACACAGCAGTAGTCGCAGCCGTGGAAAAACAAGATCCGCTCCAATTGCAAAAGCATAAAAAAAAGGGAAAACGAGAAACGGAACGACGGCGGAATATCAAAAAAGAGATAGTGAACTCTATCGTTCTTTCAGCACGTTTAATCTGCTTTAACTCGTGGTGAGTCTAGTACTACCTCGATTGTCCGAACTCGCTACAGGAATACATAAACATATAGATATTAAAAAATTGCTACGCGTAAACTATTTTACCTGAAACAAATATTTAATTTGCAAAGTTAATTAATGCATTGTATTATTGTAGACGAGTAATTTTCAAAATTAAAAAGCTCGTTCGATATTGATATCAATATCAATATTAAAACAAATAAATATAATCCAGTCGCATTTAAAAGGATGTATGGGAATGAGGTTGCGGTGATCGGATGAGAAATGAGGGAGTTATGGCGTTTTGAAATTTTCGCGATTTTTTTTAACCTTAGGCGATGAAATTTAAAAATTTCAAAAATGGCGAATGTTGATTTTCCCTGTTTTGATGCCAACACTCTATGTAATCGGATCCCCTGATTACGATAATCCAAACTAGAGTTCGCTATCTGCTTTGGTTCTCGAGATATTTACGAAAAAGTGTCGACAGGTCAAAAGTACAAAAAACGAAATCGCGAATTTTCAGTGTAAAATCGTTCAGACCGGCTTCTTTATCGCCCCCGAAAACCTTAGGGTGGATTTTGAGTAGAAATTCGAGATTGAAAATTTTTGAAAATAGCGAGAATTTTGCCGAAATATGATACTCGATTTCGACGCCTCTCTGTATCTTGGAAACCAGCTGACTCTAGATTACCTATGCTATACTATCCGACACGTTTTGACGCTCTGAATCGACTGGTCTAAACCAGAAGGTTCTAGGACGCCTACTTCTCGAGTTACGCCAGGAAAACCGTAAATTTCGCAAACGAAAAATGTCGATTTTACAAAAATTCGCGTGTCCGTAGCGGCCAAACGGTTGGTCCTAGACTAGCACATTGTATATGCGTTTTAATCTTAATGACAAGATCTTTAATTTGGCGCAATATTCGCGGCGATCGGATGAGAAATGAGGGAGTTATGGCGTTTTGAAATTTTCGCGATTTTTTTTAACCTCAGGCGATGAAATTAAAAAATTTAAAAAATGGCAAATGTCGATTTTTCCTGTTTTGATTCCAACACTATATGTAATCGGACCCGCTGATTACGATAATCTAAACTAGATATTTACGAAAAAGTGTCGACAGGTCAAAAGTAAAAAAAACGAAATCGCGAATTTTCAGCGTAAAATCGTTCAGACCATCTTCTTTAGCGCCCCCGAAAACCTTAGGGAGGATTTTGAGTAGAAATTTGAGATTGAAAATTTTTGAAAATCGCGAAAATTTTGCCGAAATACTCGATACTCGATTTCGACGCCTCTCTGTATCTTGGAAACAAGCTGGCTCTAGATGACCTATCCTATACTGTCCCATTTAAAAGGATGTATGGGAATGAGCTTTTGAAAAATAAAAGACAGATACTAGTTAAATAAAAATACAAATACGTAACTACATGCGCTGGTGTATTTTGTACACCATTGCGCAATTACCTGACCCATAGCGTTCTGCAGAAGAAATAAAAAACGAAGCTGATGCTTTCGAAACATTTTCCAACGAGGACATGATCAGGGAAATTGTTTATTGTACAACGTGTTTCAAAAAGAACTTCATCTCAGTAGGCACTGAGTAACTAGTACTTGCAAATTATTATAAGCCACTTGCCTTTTATTTATAACTATTTATCTAATGTCATTTTGACATTTGTCATTTTGTCACTAGCAATACAATTTTTTCTTACAAATATTTTTTTTACTTAATAAACAATACTACTACGGGCAAGAGTACGCATCTGGTAAGAGTACGCAGTGTGGATATTTTTTAAACAGTGATTGCTAGTCTGTTGAACTTTAGTGAGAAGAAACGTCTAGTGCAAAGGTAAGTATCAGTAAAAAATTGATCTAATGAGATACAAGATGTTAGTGCAATACATCGATCTTAATTTTCGCCGTCGATACTATAAATTTTTTGTACTTTGCATGCAGTGTAAATAAATAGTTTAAGATTATGTCGCGAGATTGGGCGGTATACATGTAGGGTGGACTCGAATAAATATTGAATTCGAATTTTCTATACCAGTCTTAGATTGACTGTCTGGTCGGTTGTGTTTTTTGGAAACGTGTTTTCAAATGTCGTTGTACATCAGTTTCTGATTGTGTTTTAGCAAATTCCAACACGCAATACGCCTTTTCCACAGGATTTTCCGCCATTTTAGCTTCTGTAACAACAAACCAATACATAAAACATCACCAACAGCAATAATCGAAACTTTAAGAGTTTCTTAACATAACATCGAAAAAATTATGTTGTTTTCGCTAGTGGTTTTTGTTTTACAGGACGTTGAAATTGTCTATTTCTTTTGTAGTAGCCCTGTATATTGCAATGGTGGTCTTACTTCGATTTATGTTTATCAACTCCAATAAGCGACTAACTGGCTTCTCTTTGAGCAATTCTTTAGTTTTTCTGAAATTTGGGACTCTAGATATATCACGAACTATTAATTACACTACTTTTTCTTGATGAGTGGTATCAAAATTTTAATCAATTGTTATGTCAATAGTGCAACAAAAAATATTGATCCAATGTATTGCAATTTATAAGGTATTTTCATTTAAAATTAAATATAACAGCTTATTCAGTAATGTATACATTGCGATGAATTATTGAAAATATTTTTGGAATAAAAATATGGATTCAAGAGAAATTGAAAGCGAATATAAATGGATTATGTACATAAAAAAAAAACAGACTAAAACATTACAATTTTTTAGATAGAATTAATATTTATAATTTTACAAAAAAATAATATTGCGATGGATAAAATTGTAAATTTACTCTATTATTCGATGTCGTAGTTGTCAGTATATAAAAGAAGAAAATTGTAAGAAGCCAAGCAATTTAAAATGAGCATATTTTTTGTACGAACTAAATTACATGATCTATTTGAACTTATATAACGGACGTATATTTTCCTTGAATTTCAATTCATATTCGTATAATTTTTATGGCGTGTTCATATCTCTTTTAACCTTAGTAATTTTACGGTAACGCGAATCTATTATTTTAATCAAGTTATTTATTATTTTTGTTGTTTTTGAAATCTACTTATTTCGTTGGTAACTTGGATATAAGTGTATAGTATAGTCCTAATAATGAAAATAAGTCCTTGCAGTAACGTAAAAAAATTGTCGTGTTTCCGTCTATCGGACTCATGTCGAAATCGATAGCAACAACATTCCTAGTAGTGGTACGTTTTCGTCACAAAAATAAGCGAGTTTACTACATTTGTTTGTCTGACTACCCAAATCAATACTTTGTCTCGCATTGTAAGGGTAAACGGCAGTAGTAGTTTAACAGTTAAAATTTAAACTTTATTTGGAATTTGGTATTTTTTTTCTAAATTTAGCAAATTAAGTCTTTGTAATAGAATTAACTGAATAGCTAATTTATATTCCTACAAAATTAAAAGCAATTATAAGGTAAGAAAAAAACTTTCCTTGGAGACTATGGCTAAGAAAAAACTTCAAAAACCCATCACGACAGCAATACTTCCGCCTATGTTTTTTACAATGATTACACAGGTCTACAGTGATTTTGATGTTTGAAAGCTGTTTGCTAATTTGTATATGTTTGGGGGCCCTTATTCCAAAAAACGCCATATTTTTGCTCTATCACGTAAATTTTTTTTATAGCGCTCTATATCTTAAAAATGTTAATTTATTAATATACATACCTATGACAAGAATATGTTTGTTCCATGTTAGGCATGATTTTTAAATGAATTGATTTTTATGAATTTAAATGTGATTTGGCAACACTGGTTAATATTAGATTTCTCAGCAAAGCAACAGAGTCGGCGCAGAAGCGTCAATACAACGTTGAAACCTGCTTATGTGCAGTTTGGTTGTGTTAGTCGTCGTGCTACTGTGTCCGCGCGCTTGTTGGCTTCGTTGTTGCGTATTTTAAGTGTTCTAGAACGTATAAATATGTAAAGAAGACATTGTGTGAACAATCCGAATAACTTTTGTTATATCTGTGGTAGTTATGTCGCAGTAAAGCAGAGGCAAACTATAACTTCGTTTGTGAAAAATGTATACCACGCTTATTTTGGCGTAAAAATTGGCGACCAACACAAGTCCTGGGCTCCTCATACTGTTTGTTCCGTTTGCGTTGAAGCATTAAGAAATTGGCAAAAAGGTAGGAACAAATGTTTAAGCTTTGGTGTTCCTATGGTATGGCGAGAGCCTAGAAATCACAGTGATGATTCTTATTTTTGTTCGTGTAATGTTCAAGGATTCAACAGAAAAAATAAGAAACAAATTGTGTATCCCAATCTTGACTCTGCTATTCGACCAGTTCCTCATGGACCAGATGTACCGATACCTACCGCCCCAAAAGCACTAGAAAACGTCATATCGTCAGAATCAGAGGAATCTAATTGCGACCCAGATGACTCAGATTTCACACCAGATTTCAGAGAGCCCGAAGTGTTTAACCAGAGCGAAATAAATGATTTAATTAGAGATTTGCACTTTCCAAAGGATGCATCCGAATTGTTAGGCTCCCGACTTCGTGAGAAACATTTACTGGCACCTGGCGTCACATCAAGCTTTTACCGGGATGGCGAAAAAGAGTTATGTCAATATTTTACTCAAGACGGACCGCTAGTGTATTGCGACAATATTCCTGACTTAATTTCAAAATTAGGAAATGTGCCGTATGTAAAAGAGGAATGGCGCCTGTTTATTGACTCAAGTAAGCGTAGTTTAAAAGGCGTTTTATTGCACAATGGTAACGAGCTGGCCTCGGTTCCCGTTGCCCATTCGGTACATTTAATGGAAACGTATGAAAATTTTGAACTTCTTTTAAAGAAAATAAACTACCAAGAACATCAGTGGATGCTTTGTGGTGACCTTAAAGTGCTGTGCATGCTACTAGGACAACAAGGAGGTTATACAAAATTTCCATGCTTTATTTGTGAGTGGGATAGTCGAGCAAGGGATAGACATTGGACTCAAATAGAATGGCCCTCTAGAACAAGCCTTACACCTGGTAGCAAAAATGTATTAAGAGATAGCTTGGTTGACCCCAAAAAAGTTTTACTGCCTCCTCTCCATATCAAACTTGGCTTGATTAAGCAGTTTGTTAAAGCCCTGGACGAAGATGGACAGTGTTTCAAATATTTGTGCGAGACATTTCCAGCCTTATCCGATGCCAAGTTAAAAGAAGGTATTTTTGTTGGGCCGCAGATAAGAACATTATGCAAAGACAAGGATTTTCAAAACACAATGACCAATGTCGAGAAAAACGCCTGGGTTTCATTTAAAGACGTAATTGATAAGTTTCTTGGGAACTCTAAGGACGAAAACTACGAAAATATTGTTCAAAATATGTTACAACACTTTCATCGTCTAGGTTGTAATATGAGTTTGAAAGTGCATTTCCTGTTTTCACACTTGAACTATTTTCCTGAAAATCTTGGAGCAGTTAGCGAAGAACAGGGAGAGAGGTTTCACCAAGACATTAAGGAAATGGAGCGGCGATACCAAGGCAGATGGAGCATAACGATGATGGCGGACTACTGCTGGATGTTAAAACGGGATATGCCCTTAAAACCATACAACCGAATGTCCGGACAACGCAGCTTTCTGGCAAAAAGACAAAGATTTCACTTAAAAAAGACTGAGTAAAGTATTTTTTTCCACTTTTTTAACTTGTATTCCACCTTTTTACTCAATAAACAAATAATTTTTTTTAGAAATATCGTTTTTTTTCATTTAATATTTGCCAAAAAACCTTACGTGATACAAATAAATGCATAGAATTTTTGAAATCAGCCTACCAAGATTATATAAAATCAATTTTCAAAATAAAAACATCTGTCAAAAAGTTTAATTTTGTAGACCTGTGTTATTCGTCAACCAACTTCTGGTATACCGCAAGGCGCCAATTTTGACCCATTGCTGTATAATATCTTTATTAATGTCATTGGGCGTACTATTTCTTCGGATAATAGTATATTATAGACCAAGCAGAGAAAGCTCTTATTATAGCCAAGCACACAGTTCACTGCCGAGGCTCTAGCCTAGACAGTAGAATGTGTGCGAGGCTATTAATATGTTTTCGGTGTCGTGCATTAAATACTATTTTCTTTTCAAGCGTTTAATTAGAATGTTTCTTTGAGATTTTGTAAATCATTTTTAAGTTAGGTTTAAATGACACATTAAATATTTAATTCTTTTTATTTACGATGTTGGCGTTTGACGTTTTAGGTTAGTTAGACAAATATCTGTCAGAATGAATTTACGATACATACCCGGGAGAATATATAGAGGGAGACACTCTTCCCATGTTATTTAAATGTACTTTTTTCATCTCTGATGTACAATAATGACAAAATTGCCCCCGGATAAAAATGAACTCTTTTAATAAAAGATTGTGAATAGTATAATATTGAAATTATACTATTCGCAAAAAATAATTTTTTTCAAGTGTATACTTGAAAAAAATTATTTTTTGCGAATGATCTTAAAATATTTCGAACGATTTCTGGCCTGGAAGATTGTAATTTGCTTCAATGTGATCTTGAAAATGTGTCTCAATGGCGCGCGGTGAATTACCTTCCTCTATATATGAGTAAGTGCTAAGTAATGTCTTTCAACACAAGATCTGAGAGCATTGCTTTTAATTACCAACTGCATAATTTGTGAATTAAATGCTTTCTACATTTTACGACGCTAATTATTCGAATTTTTTACCGAAAAAAATTCACCCTGAAGCAGAATTCGAGCCTACGTCCATTGGCTTGTCAGACCACTGATTTTTTTTCGGTAAAAAATTCGAATAATTAGCGCCGTAAAATGTAGAAAGCATTTAATTCATTTACATTACTTCGCAAAAAGCGATATTGATTTGCAACAATCTGCCGACCGACAATTGGCAACAATATTAATATCTGTTCCTGAATGTGATTTAAGCCTTTCCCGACGATTCGAAACTTCAGCCCTTAGTAGTTTAATGCTAAAAGCAGTGGTCCGGCAAACCTATAAATGTAGATTCGAATCCTGCTTAAGGACGATTTTTTTTCGGTGAAAAATTCGAATAATTAGCGTCGTAAAATGTAGAGAGCATTTAATTCATTTCCATTACTTCGCGAAAAGCAATTGATTTGCTACAAATCTGCCGACTACTGGCAACAATATTAATATCTGTTTCTTAATGTGATTTAAGACTTTCCCGACGATTCGAAACTTCAGCCCTTAATAGCTTAATGGTAAAAGCAGTGTTCCGGCAAACCAATGGACGTAGGTACGAATCCTGGTAACGAATCGGTAAAAAATTCGAATAATTAGCGTCGTAGAATGTAGAAAGCATTTAATTCATTTGCATTACTTCGCGAAAAGAAATTTATTTGCATAATATGTGTTTGGGGCGTGTTGTGTTGGTCAGGGACCTGGGTATATTATTCGACACCAAGCTCGCATTTAATGACCATCTTGATTTTATTACTTTGTCAGCGAGAAAAGCATTTTCAAAACAATTATTGAAACAGCCATGAAAAGAGGGCTTAAAATAAATCTAGGGAAAGGTGGAAGAACATCCCAGCTCAAAGGCATGCAAAATAGTTTCGCCTAATTTTACATTGGACCTACCTAATAGAGACAGAAAGTCTGTTAAGATGATAGTAGGCACGCTAGCGGGATTCTAAGCTTAACGATCATATTAATAACACGGGCTCGACAGAAGAAACGATATGTAGATTCTGTCAAGAGGATGAGGAAATCGCGATTCATGTACTATACCAATGCGAAGAATTGATAAAAATGATAAAGGTAAAGAAAATACAAACTTGGTTATTTGTTTCACTGCAATTTTATTTACAAAATACGGACAAATTTGTTTCGAATTTCACAGTTCATTCTCAACTGAACAAGAAAGGTTTACTTAAAATATGAATAGATAATTTGAAAAGTGGGAGTAACACTGTGAAACATAAACGTGAGTTAAGTATTATTGGGGTTTTCCTAGTAATTAACGAGAAACAGCCTTAATAATAGGGGAGATTACAAACTCTGTTTGTTCATTTACTATATTTAATGATTTGTTTATTGCTTTAGATATTTCCATTATTTCCAAAAAGTCTAATCGTTTACTTTTATTTGCAGAGTGTAAAATTTCAAAATTATTTATTGATACCATGTGTTCTTCATTTATACAATGCTCGGATATACCTGAACATTTCTTGGAATATAAAATTGCTTTCCTATGTTCTTCTATTCGTGTGCGAAAACATCTTCCAGTTTGACCTATGTAGAAAGCGTCACAGTCTAAACAATTTAATTTATACACGCCACATTTATCTGCTTTTTGAATTGTATCCTTATTATTTGTCCAAAGTTTACCTAAATTTAATTTATTGACTATTATAGTTTTTATGCCTAAATTAACTAATCTATTATTAATTTTATTCGTGGTCTTTCCTATGTAATTAATTAAACGATAATTACTTGGTTCTAATTGGGGGGCTGCATAAAAGAATTTATTAATCTGTTTATGTTTTTTCTTTGAAATTAATCTATTAATAATATCAGGACTGTATCCGTTGTTTACGGCTAGACATTTCAAGACTGCAACTTCTTTATCAAAATTTGGTTTTGATAGGGGAACGGAGAGTAATCTATGTATGAAACTGTTGAAAGAAGAAAACTTAATGCTATCGGGTTGTTTGCTATCTGCAGATATGAGGGTGTCAGTGTATGTGTGTTTTCTGTAAATACTATAATCTAATTTGCCATTTGATTTTGTTAATGTAAGGTCCAAAAAATTTGTAAATAAAATTGCAGTGAAACAAATAACCAAGTGTGTATTTTCTTTACCTTTATCATTTAATATGTTTCACCAAGTGCCTAGCGAGACCTCAATCAATTATATAAATTGATAAAAACTTAGTATTTGCAGTCCCTACAAATGGTAGATTAATATCGCGAAACGGAACTATATTTGAAAGAATCACCCCTAGAAACTGTCAAGCTAATTAAAAGAGCAGGTCTAGAGGATGTACTCTAGTGAGGAATGAGGACCACGATAGATCTAGAAAGGTCGCAGTGGAATAGACGTTAAAGACATCTCAAGTAATTTAATCTAGAAAGAAACAAATAAAATCCCTAACCAAAATATATCAATAAACTTTAAATAAGTATTTCGGCAACTAAGTTGTCATCTTGATTAGAATAATATGGAACAAAAAAGATAAACAGTGTCAAACGTAGCGTCTTTCGCTGAGGACCACCTTTGAAGATATGGTCTTCATCAAATCGCCAGTAGGCACGATAACGCAGTGTTATCTACTATTTTCCTTTTTCAGACTCTTCTACTGAAGATGGCAATTTGGTTGCCGAAATAAGTATTTATATTGTGTTCAGGTATTTTTCTTGTTTCTTTCTGTTTGAAAAAGCTATAATCTCCACCAATTCGGCTAATCTAATCTAATATATTAACTCCAAAATTTTATGCTTTACATCCACTTCGCTAGATTATTTCGTAAATTTCAATTTATTTGTCATTTTGATGGTAATTACTTCGTTTTTAAATTTAATTGAATTTCCTTCAAAATTCGGGAATTCAGAAATACAAGAAAATATTTCTTTTTTATGAACTTAACATTCTCTAATTGCTAAAGCTACCTTTTTAAATACGGGTTTAAAATCATTTTTAAATCTGCAAAATGGGAACTGCTCTAGAAAGAAAAAAAAACGGGAAAATTTAAATAACTCGGTCTTTTCGAAAAATAAATGAATTTTTCGCCTGTATAACTAAAGTTTCCGCTACCAGAGATTTTATCTCATTTGAGCTAATTAGCAGAAGAAATCGTCTTGAAAGTGATTAACTTCGCCGGCAAAGTCTGATAACTAAGTTGCATTACAAAATAAAAGACCTGCTTGGATAGCGGCCGCCGGCCCTTTTTTAAAGTATACAATGAGGGGACGTTTGTTTTCTAGAGGTTTTACAAATGTTTTTCGTAAAGTAACGGACAGAATAATTAGATTTGAGTCACAAGTGTCTTTTAAATCAGTCACACAAAAAAAACTTAGATTTAATTTTAAGAGTTCTTAAAATAACAATAAGAAAACAATAATTAACTACACTGCTTAACAGAATTTCTTATACACCAATACATGCAGCTTATACCTTTTGTCATGCCGATTCTGAATTTGATTTAAAATTTGCTCTATCACGTCAGGATTTTGAGATATTTTCTGAAAAACCGCATTAAATTTAAGAACATTTCAGTTACTTTTATATACTTTTACAAAAAATATTATTCTGTCAAAACATGTTCTCTGAACATGTCCTTGCACTTGCATGTTTCCTAAGTCGGAGCACTTAAATCACGCCCGTTTTTGCTCTAAAACCAATCAAATTTAGAATTGATAGATATCTGACTGTGTGTATATAAAGAGTCAGTTTGTGAGAGCTGAACGTCTATTTATTTATACAAGGTGTCTGTAAAAGGTCTTTACAAAAACCTATCACATATTACTTACACCAAAATGAGCCGATTGAAGACAATTTACCTTAGTACAAAGTTACTTTATTTTGGACGCTATAAGGCGTTAAAAATTTTAAATCTTTTTTATCATAAATATGAAACGGCTTACGCGATTTTGCTGAAATTCGGTACGTTAACATAGTTTAATGAGACAAGAAAATACATATCAAAACTTTGAGTAACATCATTCCATAGACGTTGAACTTGGGTTTTTTTAATAATTCTACGTTTCAAATTTCTACGCCAACGGAAGAAGAGAAGTTTAAGTATAAAATTTGTCAGTACCAAGACCCATAGGTCTTTCGTGTGAATAATATGTTACAGAACCAAGTGTCAAGTTATCGACCAACGATGATGAATATTTGCCATCTGAAGAGGACAGACTACACCTAATAAATCAGCTAGAACTGATCTTATTCGATACTTTTTAAAATCTAAAGCAGAAATACTAGGATTTAGACTCCAAGTATAGAAACTTTTAGCTCCAGGCACCTATATTTATGTGTATTGTAATCGCCAAAAAGAACTGTCACAGTATTCTTGAACTAACTAGGGTCTTCATACTGCAATAACATTGACGATTTGATGTTGGCATTAGGTCACCAACACCATCCCGAAGAATGGTGTCTTTTTATCGATGGTTCGAAATTGAGTTTGAAAGCAGTCCTTCTTCACATAGAAAAT
Organism: Melolontha melolontha; assembly: GCA_935421215.2. Taxonomy (NCBI): domain Eukaryota; kingdom Metazoa; phylum Arthropoda; class Insecta; order Coleoptera; family Scarabaeidae; genus Melolontha; species Melolontha melolontha. The sequence goes on along the minus strand of OW285240.1, from coordinate 131,150,201 downwards.
TCACTTAAAAGAACCATATGAAAATATGACTTTTCTTCTAGACAGAATTAATTACAAAATATACAAACAGTATAGTCAAAGATGAGAAACTGACCAAAGAAGGTACTAATAGGAACTTCATAGGACCGGAACCTGTATGTGGAATCACTAAGGATTCCGCTAAAAGGGAGATCCGGTTATGGCTAGAAAAAGAACAAAAATAAATGGAAGTTAACGGAAGGTCAACTCCATACCAAAACACTACTAAGGGAGCTGGACGGAAAGTTTTCAGCCAACCTAATTCGTAGTAGCAAAAAATAAATTAAAATAATTACCGGGTTAATAACCGGATATTGTTCTTTAAGGAAGCATTTGTACAGCATGGGCTTGGTTAGCGAGCCCTGGTGTAGGAGATGTGAAAAACAGGAGGAAACTAGCCTTCATGTAATATGCACGTGTGAGGAACTGAAGCAACTCAGACAGAAATATTTCGGGAGAGATCTATTGGATCCTTCGAGTGTACTCAAACTTCCCCTGACGAGGATAGTGGCTTTTATCGAGGACACAAGACTAACAGAGTGGAACTGAGAGATCTATTGGGGATAGTACAAAGAGCAGTGTGCGCAAGTGCCTAGACGGGGTGGCGTCCAACCCAAAACAGAGAAGAAGAAGAAGAAGAAGAAGATACAAACGGTATATCACCGCAGACCTTAAAGTTGTAGCAATTCTACTTGGTTTACAACTAAGATATACAAAGAATTGTTGTTTTCTTTATGAGTGGAACGGTTGCTCAAGAAATTCCCATTACATTGTTAAAGAGTGGATAGTCAGAGCTCAGTATATTCCTGTACAAACGAATATACTTCATAAGTCACTAACTGAACCTGATAAAATGCTTCTACCACCATTACACATAAGAAATTAGGTTTGATGAAAAGTTAGTGAAAGGAATGGATAAAGATGTGAATTCCAATATTTTAAACAAAAATTTCCCAAAATCTCAGATGCATAACTTAAAAAGGAAACTTTTGTAGGATCCCAAAATCTACAACAAGATAAAAATTTGAAGAAACCTTAAATGACTTGGAGTGTGTTGCTTGGAATACTTTTAAAATGTGACCCAAAATTTTCTATGAAACAGAAATTACAACAATTATATAGCACTTGTCAATGAACTTCTTAGGAATTACCATAAATTAGGCTATAACATGAGCCTTAAAATACATTTTTTGCACTCGAATATGGATTTCTTTCCCCCGAACCTGAGCGACGTAAATGACGAACACAGCGAGAGGTTTCAACCAAGACATTTCTATACCATTCATTTCCATATAATGTACAATATTTTCAATATTTTTTTTCCAAAACCTGACAGAATAAATTTATTATTATTACTATTGTTAGAACTATAAAAGAAACGAAAATGGTACATAGTTTCTAAAGAAAAATTTTAAAAATGAAAATTTGTTGACCAGTGTTATAAGTAATTCCTAATACAATAAAAATTTATGTTTTACTATTTATTTCAAAATTTGCCAAGAATATATTTAGCAAATTTTCTCTAGATACATGTAGAAAAAGCGTAATGTATTGGTATTTTAACTTGGTAAGGAAAATGCAAATCAATCACTTATAAATCATGGAGAAGCATGCCGCCAAGTCAATATTTGAAAAACTCTTGTCAACGATAAGGTCGCGGGATGACAAGTTGAGATAGCCTGTTTGCCCGCCTGTCGCCTCCTTTCTGAATAAGGGTCTTCGCATTAAACACAGCTGCGTAATAGATTTTCGATGAGGGTGAGTTCTGGTAGAGTCATATTGAAATTATCGTGTCTCGTGTTTGTTTTCTCATGTTCTATCCTTACATCTACATATATTAGAAGAAATACTTGTCAGCGAATAGAATTTCTCGAGTGCGGATTTTGAAAATTTTAATCGAGTTTTTCTATTAACATTAACAATCAGAACTATAGGTCTTTCGACGAGACACGTGATAAATAGTTACAAAACAGGGTTGACAAATCTACATTGCTTTGAGTCAGCTGTTGTTAGTAAATAATATATGAGGTTAGGTTTATGTCATTTTAAAATATTTACAACTTATAATATGCTTTATGTTAATATAATATATACAAGCAAAATAAAAATGTATATGTGAATTTATTTATTTTGGACTACATATACAAAAATAATATACAGAAAATCAAAATACATAGAGATTAAGGGCTTGTAACATTGTGATAAACATATGATATAAATAAAAAGAAGACAATATTAATATGAAATACTAATTTTATTAAACATTTATGCTGTCTTCAGAATCAGAATTACTTTCATTGATTATAAATGGCAATATGTCTTGCCTTTCAAAACCCAATGAATATAATTTTTATTGAGGATCACTTTTATTTTTAATAGTGCTATGATAACGGGCATTATCTAAAGCAATTGTGGAGGGTTCTTCTAAATTCACAAGAAGTTGATGTTCAAACCAGTATAAGAAATTGTTCCTGTTCCTGTCACCGTGGTGGCCCAGATGCTGTCTGTTGTAAATATTACTTCAGCTTCAGGAATAAATCCATTAGAATTGCGTGCATGTAATACAATGTACCTATAACAAGATAAATACAAAATAGAAATAAAACTACGGTTCAAATCTTCGTTTTTTAATATTTAATCGTAACACGACAATTGTTTCGCCAACACAGTGGCTTAGTTTGTAACGTGCTCTTTAGCTGTAAGTACCTGAGGAAGCCACTGTGTTGGCGAAATAATTGTGTTATGATTAAATATTAAAAACTGAATATTTGAACCGTAGTTTTATTTCTATTTTAAATTCTGGATCTACATCAAGTAAAAGCCGATTCAATTCAGTTAAGATAAATATCCTTTACGTACTAATAATATTTTGTTAGTAATAGATTGTACCTTTTACCACCCTCTTTTGTAGCTTTGACTGTTTATATTGACTCATTTTGTAAAGATTTGCAAATAGTTCCATCTTGGAAAACCTAGGTTTAATCGAAGAAACCAAACAATAAATGTTCATGTTTCATATGAACATATTGTTGCAAGAACGTAACACGTTTTAATACAATATGTGGGAATTCCATTAATGCTCGATTTAGATCATCCTTCTTGTAATGAAAACCTATTCCATGCAATATTCTCCATAAAGATGTATTATCAACAGAAAAAAGTTCCTTTTCGTTGAAGGTATTCAAAGATGAAATCGTAATATGCTGTTCTGTAATTAATTGAAATATTTATTTTATAAATATAAGTACTAAATTACTTTAAACTTACTGTTTCTATACATGTCATAAACTGTGTTTCTAATTGCATATTGATTAAAATCATCAATATCCGTTTTCGCTTTGGACTAGATGGTTTAACCCCCATTCTTGACACAAGCAGAGAGCGGGAGTAATGGCCCCTTAATTATTATCGCGTTCTATTTCGAAATATTAATGATCGAATGATTTCTTTCGCTTGTTTTCCTAACGGTCTAGGAATGATTTCGTTGCGAAAATAACTGATCTTAAATATAATATCGATTTATAAATAAAATGAAATAGGTAGGAACTTCTAAATATGAAATTGCAAACAACTTATTTGAATGACATTTGACGGAATTCAAGCCGGCAACCATGCCCAGTTACGGTAACATAATATATTCACTTAATAGAGAGAAATTCTAGGATTATTAGGTATTATTGTAATTTGAATGTTACTTGTTCCGAAGTAACTGTTTATCACGTGTCTCGTCTGTTATCGTGAAAGACCTATAATAATAATGGTGACGTTTATATATATATTTATATATATATATATATATATTATATATATATATATATATATATATAATAACTTCGTGACCTTGGTATGATATGGTAAATCTAATCAGTAGGCGATTAAAGGTCTGTATATTACTTCAAAATATATGTATTTAAAAAACTCTACATGTATTTCGGCGTATACAGCCGAAACATGTAGAGTTTTTTAAATACATATATTTTGAAGTAATATACAGACCTTTAATCGCCTACTGATTAGATTTACCATATATATATATATATATATATATATATATATTGTTGTGAGGCATACTGCACTCAAATAACAGCTCCTATAATGGAAAAAGCAGTTATGCACCAGCAGTATACACATAATACACATTGTATATAATAGCAAAAATTGAGGCACGTAATTATGTGAAACTAGTGTCGAGATGTGAATAAATTAAATGACGTTAACTTTATAATTAATTATTTGCTTATTTTCTTTCTTAACTTATCTTTTTATATTTTTACATTTCGATTTCATAATTCAAATCATACGCGACATATTACAGACAGCTACTTTATCCACATTTTACGATACTAGTTAGCCACGCCCACAATTTTTAAATACCATTGTCCCGCGAATGCGATTTTTAGAATGTAAACAACTACATAACCTATGTTTAGAATGTAATTTATTATACTTGTTAATTATTCCGCTAATTTTATAATCCTATTAATACTGAAATATTGTATAAATTTATATTTTATTTGATGTAACATAGATTAAAACGTCCAGGCTTTTTAGAGAAAATTAAAATTGACCGATATCGACGCATATACTTCGACAAGGAGCTACCGTACTTATATCCAGCCCTATTACGTCGTTCCTGACCAGATACCAGATCCTCACATACAGAGAAAATAAAACCAGGTTCCTTCCAATATCCAATATTTCCTAGAATTTCATTTAAAAGTCAACATTTATTTATTATCAAACACTTAATTTAAACATTGCTTACATCTGAATATAAACGTAAATTTATACATTTCAAGACATATATTTAAATATCACATTCATTCTTATAGTATCCTTATTAAAGGAACATGTAACTTACCTTTTTGTCTGTTAATTTTAAGCAACATTTGATATTTATATGCACCACTAGTTACGTACACAACCATATATTTATATTAAGTAACACATGTGCATTATTACGTAATACCGTTTTTTTATTATTATTTAGTTAGGATTCACGTATATTACAGTTTTCTTATTTTTACTTTTATTGTTATTTTTCAAGCGTGTTACAGATATCTATTTATGCTAATAAATTTTCATTTCTTTATTTTTTTAAAAATTGATCTTTTATTTGTTAGCGTTTGATTGTGGAGTTTTTACTTGTTAGATTGTTTAATTATAGCATTATTCTTACGGGGTAAGCACAGACCGACGAAGACCCGATCTTATTTTATAATTTATAGTTCTCAAGCTCTTCGACTGCTAACGGGTTATCAATTATACACCCAGATAGCGTCGCACAATTTAAGTATATTTATACTTATGGCGCCCAAAATTTGTATTTATAAAAACGATATACAATAGCAACTTCTATAGATTGATTTTCTAGGTTCATATTCTCATTGATCATTAATCCTGCGTACGTAGCTCGTCAACTCCGTATCAATATATATATATATATATATATATATATATATATATATATATAATATATATATATATATCCTCACATACAGAGAAAATAAAACCAGGTTCCTTCCAATATCCAATATTTCCTAGAATTTCATTTAAAAGTCAACATTTATTTATTATCAAACACTTAATTTAAACATTGCTTCCATCTGAATATAAACGTAAATTTATACATTTCAAGACATATATTTAAATATCACATTCATTCTTATAGTATCCTTATTAAAGGAACATGTAACTTACCTTTCTGTGTGTTAATTTTAAGCAACATTTGATATTTATATGCACCACTAGTTACGTACACAACCATATATTTATATTAAGTAATATATAATATATATATATATAATATATATAAATTATCGTTTTGACGTGTGAAAATATTTAGTGTCACCAAGCAAATTTTCTCAAACATGCTTTTTTTTTTAATTTTATTTTTGTAACGTTCATGTTGTTATTATACGGAGGGGGTGTTATAAAATGGGTAAGTATATTGTAGAGAAGTTATTTGTGTCTGTTCTGTCGTATATAGAATCTGTGTTTTTTTAATGTGTATGCATTCTAATACGTTTCTTGCTTTGTTATTTTTTTCGGATATAATTATTGAGGCTTTATTCAAACAACACAATATATGCAAGAACGTTTAAATTGACATAAATTCTCAAACAGCAGTACATCCCAAAAAAACACATCAAGCAGACCAATCACTTTCAATTTCGATAACACCTATATTGAAATAGAGATGTAATGTACAACGGTTGAGTCGATAATTGAACTGAAAGCTGGAGGATGCTTTTAAAATAATAATTAATAATAATGAAAGTGAATAAATAAATAAATTAATCTTGTCTGTTGACAAAATTTGTAGTAGTTCTGTGAGTTGACAAAACGTGACAACTAACACCAGGCTTCCAGAGAAAATTGTTGAATTCAAATCTTTTGATTTTATACCGTATGATTTGTTTTTATGGCCTTTTTCAAAACAATCAATTTATCAAGTTCGAGTGTGTTAAGTAAACGTAGCATTCTACAGTGCTCTATTTCAGACATGGTTTCGAATTTTCAAGGACTACTTCGACACCGAGTTTTTATAAATACCCGCTATGATAATAGTAATAATAATATTCTTTACTATTTAACAGAATTAAAACAAAATTCCAATTATATGAAAAAATATAACATAAATAGATACAATTAAAAAACAAAAAAGATAATGAATAATAACATCTTTACACGGCGTCCACGTATACAGTGTATACGTGGACGCCGCGTAAAGTTGTTGCGTTACTATATGTGTTAGCTTTGCCCCATGTGCGACACTTTGATTAGTGGTTTTACCTACTGATTATGACAACCTAGTTGTCGAAAGATGTATTTAGGATACGATTAGTAATTGTGGTTAGGGGGTTATAACTTTTTTGAGTTTTTACTTAACTACAGTCTCCAAAAGAAAGACTTTTCGATAATAATAGAAACAATTGACGAAGGTAAAAAAGATGATACCAGGCTAATATGCGATATAGGCGCTTTAACTAAAACATTCGTCTTGACGAGATGATGGAGTGTTCGACGAACGGGCCAAATATCTTGGAATCAAAAATGTGATGAGAACTTTGATAGAAGAGATGGACAATCAACCTATTCCTTTAATAAGCAGAAATTAAGCAGAAACCCAACACTAAGTTGTTTCATTTTATCACTATGGAACTCAACAAATGGCGATTCAGAATATATATATATATACGAATACTAAATAAAAATATTTTTTTGGTTTTAGCGACCTTTAATGAAATCAAACAATTTTATTTATGAAAACGACGTTTCGACTTTTATTAATTATTAGTCTTTGTCAACCTTGTACATGTATATAAACTGTAACGGAACAAGAAATTATGTTTTTAATAATATTTTATATGAAAATTTTTGTATAACTAAACTCACCAATAGTTCTATTCGTTAATTAATGCATTCTTGGGAACTAAACAATCTTAAACTATACACTTCACAAGTTTTTTTCCTTTTTCTCTTCATAGTTATTTTTATTTAGTATAATTATACGGCCAATAAAATAAAAATTACCTAAATTTTTTACTCTAAAATTTTCGGAAAATTTCCGAAGGGGTCCTCCCCCTTTAAAAATTGTCAATTTTCATCATGTCACCGATTTCATTGTAGTTTGGTATTCCTACGTACTTTTGCCTCCTAAAAACTATCCTGATATTTATATTTCAGTAAAACACATAGTTTACCCTAAAATTTACCGAAAATTTCCTATATATATATATATAGTAAACCTAATCAGTAGGCGATTAAAGGTCTGTATATTACTTCAAAATATATGTATTTAAAAAACTCTACATGTTTCGGCTGTGTACGCCTTTATCAAGAGAATACAAAATATTTTATATTCTCTTGATAAAGGCGTACACAGCCGAAACATGTAGAGTTTTTTAAATACATTTATTTTGAAGTAATATACAGACCTTTAATCGCCTACTGATTAGGTTTACCATATCATACCAAGGTCACGAAGTTATTATATATATATATATATATATATATATATATATATATATATATATTCTTAAACGACAGTGAAGCTGGTATGTTAGATAGGCCTCACGTTGGTTCGTCAAAATGTTAAAAGGCCTTATAGGTGTGATTAATGAGCATGAGAATTTACGTTAAATATAAGTGAAAGGTTATGAATTAATTGATTTAATGATAAAAAAAATAATTTAAAAATTCACAAGTGTAGTTACAAATATGACCTAAAGATGGAGTTAAGTTTAAATATTACAGTTGTCACTTGCATAAAATCCAGAACATAAATAAATGTACATAAACCTTTATACTTAACTTTAAAAGGCCTCTTCCAAGTGCAAAACTTATTGTTTAATACCTTATGTGTATCTTAATCTAAATGCCGGCTAGCTGTGTTGATACTAGTGAAATTATACTTTAATAAAAATAGTAGATGTGCGAGTTCGGTACCTAATAGAATATTGATGTATGTGTTAAAACCAGTTATTAAATATATGGTGATTCTGGATGTATAATTTAATAAATAAAACAAGAGAGTGAAAAGCATAAATAAATGGTTTAATAGAAAAATTCTATTCAATAAGGTAAGTGTTTAACATGATAGTAAGATGCATTAACCTATGAATAGTCACGTGATCAAATATGTTCATGATAGTTAGGTTAACTAATTTTAATGAAATAATTAAAGTTACTAAAATTATGACCCAAGGGAACTGTATTTTTCAGTTTTAGAGGTATACTAATTAAGTATTAACATAGTTGGTATACATATAATAATATCAACGATTATGTTCAAATTAAAATAAAATTTCAATATTTTAGGAAATGTAAATAAATAAATTCTCAAGTTGGTTTGACGGAGGATACAGGATGTTCGGAGGGTGTTTTGGATTCCTATACTCAGGATAAAGGCTCTGGTTGTGGAATTATTCAGGTATCGTCTCTTGGTATGGGTAAATATGCAGGTAGCGTCCCCCGGTCAATGGAATTTCGTTTCAAAACGACCAGGAAGGTTTTAGGTTGTGGAAATTTCTTCGATCGTTGCTTTGTAGGTATGAGATACGTAGGATATATTTTGTGGTGAGATTATAATACTTTCTTTACTACTTTTCACTAAATTTCAGGAACACACTTTTTTAAATATGTCGACGCGTGCAAAACCTTTTTATTACCCATGCTAACTCTCGGTTGTTTTTTTATCCAGGCATCTTATTCGTAATTCTTGTTTGTATTTATTTAATCTCGTTATTAATGTTTATGAAAGAAATAATTTACTATTACTAATCGTTTGGATATTTTACAGAAATTATAGTTTTAATTTTATGATAGACAAAACTGTTTTTGAAATGTTCAATATTTCGCTTGATACCTGTTTACAATTGGGATATTTCCCGCCGTATACAATTCAAACAAGGTACAGCTATATCCATAGTATGTGTCAAAAATATATTCAATCAATTAAGTTAAAAATCTTCGGTAAAATAATAATGTTAATAACAATGACTTAAGCAAATGACTACAAGAAAATAAATAAGCACGTGATTCAAATTTGAGCAATTAAAAACGCGGAATTAACTTTATTGATATGACATGTGAAAAATGCAGTTCCAACCATATCTTATGTTCTAAATTAACATTGCAAATCTAAAAATTGTTCTGTATTTTTAATTCTAGGGCCCCTTTTGTATATGAGTATGACCTACTACAATATATATATATATATATATATATATATATATATATATATATATATATATATATATATATCAATTGATAAATTCTTGGAGTTTTATATGTAGAAACCATATTTACATTATTACTCTATTATTCCTAAGTGTTCGAGATAACAGTGGATTTCCCCAGCGACTCAGCAATTTAACACGCGCATCACCCTGACTAGCATTTTTTTATATAAGGAATTAATATGAAAAGGCGAGCGCATAAAGAATAGTTAATCTATTTTAAAATAGTCTTCAGTAGCACAGAGTGTTAATTTTTTTGTAATACTTCAAAAAGGTCGCAATAAAGAAATTTCATAAAAGAAAAATTTGTTTGTTTTCTCCCGAAAGTGGAAATTATGACTTTTGTATACATTAACTTCCCGGTTGCCCTATAAACGGAAGAAATCTTTACGATTATGTATTTTAATAAAAATATATGAAACAATTTCCCAGTCATACAAATTTAAAAAAGAATTCCAAAGTTCTGAATTAACGACCGCCTTAGCGACCACATATACCTACACGAACCGACGCACAACGCCCACCACCTAAAATAAATCAACAATTTAAACGTCGGACCATTGTTCTCGCATTAATACGTGCGGTAGATTTCAGTTTCTGTTTAATCATTTAGCCGGGATCCGTTGGATTCGCATTGTTGCCGTTGCTAAAGTAAATGTCTGCTACCCCCGCCATATTATTCTGATTATTCTGAGTGCCTTGTGATACCCGGAGAACAATACCGCTTCTCCGCTTAGAAAGTTGCGCATATAAATTTCGCTCGTGGTTCGCCGGATTTTTTGACTCGAAAAGCAGACGCATTTCGAACTACGGACTCGTGAAAAATACGACGACTTTCGAGAGAATGTGTTCGCCAGACGGAAACTACAATCTTAGCGGCGATTTTCGATTTGATTGTTACTGAACTTAATGACCGATATGGTGTTTAAATTCGGCGAACCATATCTGAAATATGAATATATCTTTGTTAAACGCAATGAGCTTTTTATTTATATTTGGGAAGGGCTTTGAACACAAAGAATATACTCTATCACTCTTTGAACTTATCATGTGGCACAAATAATTGAAATATAAAATAAATTCGCTTACGACAGATCATTCCTAGGCAATAGAATCGGTATATACCTTAACATAAACAAACAGGAAAATTAGAACAGGTGTTCCACAAGAGAGTATACTTAGACCATTACTCTAAATTAGAACAAATAAGAAGATAACTCTTAAGCAGGTAATAATAATTAAAGTGGTAGATTCACTTAAGAATGGGTATCTCTTATCCCAGGGCGATTAAATATAAATATACATTTCTTAATATCTAATTAACGTTTTTCTATGGATTTATAGTTACAGGGTCCCACAACTTATAGGTCATACAACATTTGGAGATAATAGACAAGAATAATTATCTTGAACATAACTTGCCTCAGTAAAACGTTTCAGGTAAAAAGATACAGGATGTTGAAAATTACAATTAATTTTCAAGCAGTTCCCCAGATTTTCGCATTTGAATGTGCACAGTTATATTAATAAAAAGGTTGACAATCTTAGAGCCGATCTCATTTGGGACGGTTTTTCACTTTTACGTACAGGCTTCGGTCATTAATAAAGCGAACATTTCAGGCGTTTGCTTAGTAAACATTTGTTTATTTCAATATAAATACCCAATATCCCTAACTAGAAATATATAAATATAAATGTGAACTGATTATTGCGTCTTGTTTTTAGTATATTTCCTTAGGAGAAAAAATGAATGAGTAAAAGTATTAGAATATGTATGTTTCCGAATAGTATTTACTAAATAATATTTTTTTTCTTGTTTTATAGTTGTTGGGTTCTAATTTATAATTATTTAGTGAATTTAAAATATATTATAAAAAAATTATTAAGCACATATTAAAATAATATTTTAATTCCATATTTCTTTTGATATTCCAACTAAATTTCAATTAAAAATATCAATATTTTTATTATAAAACAAATACTAATCTTCTTTGAAATTTGGTTGTCCTTAATCAACATCTTCTTCTCATTAAAAGATTGTACCTGAATAGTCTTGAAAACTACAATATAGTTAATTAATTTAAAATCAACATATTGCTATGTATTGAGGAGTTGATAAATTATATAAATTGGCACACAATACACAATAGCTTGCCCAGTTTCACTCTAATCGGTATAGAATTCCAGAAGCTCTTGTAGATTCAGGGTTACCCTCAAAGGGTATGTGTTAAATAAAACAAAGGGTATTAGCAAAGAAATAAAACTCTCATTAACAACACAAACATATACTACAAAAAGAAAAAAAAATTCAACTTTATAGAGTATAAAGAAGTGCTGAAGCAGCAATTGTGCAACAGCGTGAGGAAAACTTTTATAAATAATGACTTATATAAGATAAAAAAAACCTCACTTTGACCGCGAACAAAATTAAACTAATTAAATATTTAGGAAAACTATCAGACTTCAATAATTACGTTATTCCCAATTTAAACGTAAAACAGAAAAATAACTGTAAGCGCGCGCATCAAAACTAACCCATGCGCACATTCAAGATGGTAAAAATGTAATTTTCCCACCAATTCCTACTTTCTAAAAATATATTACTGATAAAAAAATACTTCATAAAAAATATGAAAATTTTCCTTGATATTTATTTGACTATAAATATATTTTATAAACTAATAATTTACTGAATTTACGAGCTCAGTCAATATACAAATTATATAACTAAATTAATATATATAAATAATTATACTTGCAAATATACACGTACATTAATTAATGTAGTTGTCACACTTCACAAAAAAATTCTAAAAGAGGGGTTTCAGATAGGTCGCATAAATCAAAAATTACAAGTATCAGAAACTCATAATTAATCGGGAATTACTTTAAACATATCAGCAATAACACAACTAAAACACAAACCGAAATTAACTATAATATACTGAATAAAAAGGAAGTCTTTATTCAGCAAAAATTAACTGAACCTATCTGTCTAATGGATGGAAAATCTCTAACTCCTTCCGCTCGGAAATGAAAATATCTCCATCCCTAAAACAAAATCAAAAGACCGACTACGACGATATACTTCCGCTGAACCAGGACTGCGTACATCAAGACCACGCTCGAACAACCTACAGATGTGGACTAAAATACACATTATAATCCAAATTTAAATAAAATATTAAATATCTTTAATTATTTTCCTGGAATAAAATGTACATAAATATATATGTAGTCTTTTACTGTTTCTTTAATTTTTCTCTTCGGGGAAAAATTCATGACAATATGTGTTTCTAATTAATTTTACAAGTTAACATTAAATTTATAAACAAATTTTGTTAATTTATTTAACAAAAAGTAATTTTTTAATTAAAATATAATAAAACAATTTTAATTAAATTAATTCTACAGCATATATTTATTATACATGCTATGTTAAAAGATAAAACTACAAAAATATTTAACAGAAAATAATATACGAATTTTCACAAAACATTTTCAAACTAATAAAAATAAAATAAAATTTTGTCATCAAGGAGGCTCACTGTTGGTACTATTTAAGGTAAGAAGTGAAAAAAATTCAATTGCGAATCAAATCTACGTAATGTCTAATGATTTCTTGAAGTCTTGAAATCATTAAATGAATGATTATTCTACAATATTCATCCGAAATATCAACTCCAACCTGTTTCGACTTTGTCCCGTAACTCCTAATAAGTTTGGGAAATAAATTCTTTGCAAATGTGTCAATATTCATTCAACATACAAACAAAATGCATTAATTATCAATTGAAAACTACACTGTTTAGACATCGCAAGTTTCGATAATAGCCAGTAGAGACATTTATTCTATCAGAAATAATTAAATATACATTTGGTTTTCTGCTATTAAAGTAATATGCATAAACACACGAAAAATAAGAATAGTACATATAATAGAAGCGTTGTATGTACCTATAAATAAAATGGAAAATGTATGAAATCAGTGATTGTGTGCACGACAGAGGATTTAAAAAAACACTTACCGTTTTAAGCGTCTTCCAAGGATTGACAAACTGGAGAAACACGATTGTATATTTTTAACATCAAGTGCGTTTCTAAGGTTATTTCTGAAAAACATGTTCGCCGTGGGGAAAAAATATGTTTATATTCGGAAAACGAGCAAAATACTTTTTTAAGCAACTTAACGCATCTGTAGACGTGCCCTCACAAATACGTGTTAAAGTGTCAAAATCTGCATTTCTGTCTAAAACACTTTCAAATTTAATTGGAACACTTTCACTTTTTGCGTCTTCTACAGCACACAGTTGTGCGTGAACATCTTTAACGATTTGCAGTGATTCCTCTAACGACAGCGACGAATTTTCTAATTTTGTTATTGCTTCTTCTAGTCCCAAGTAATTCTCACGAATACTTTGTAAATCAATTTTAATCTGGGCATCTTGAAATTTTTTCTGGCTTGTATTGAGAACTGCACTTTCTTTCGCATCGAATGATAAAACCACGTCCTTAATTTTTTCAGAATGTTCGTGATAGTTAAACCCCGCCCAGAACCATGAACCCCAACGTGTCAGAATCGGCTGTGGTGGCTCAGGGGTATGGGGATACAATTCGTGAAATTTCCGAATACGTTTTGGAGATTTCAGGAATACTGCCTTTGTACTCAATATTAAAGCATCTACCTCTGGATAACATCTACGAACCTGTTCTGCCACAAGGTGTAGAGCATGGAGTTTACAAGTAATATGTAACAAGTTTGGACAATATTTTCTAAGAGACCGGCCTACAGAACACATGGTTGCGGCACCATCGGTCATAAACATTAATACTTGGACTTTCGAAAGTTTAAATTTTTCCAAAGTATCTAATAGCACCTCTGAAATTTTTTCGGCATTACATTGTTCTAGTCGTCTGGATGCAAATAAAATTGAAGACGTTGGTTGATGTGGTTCCATATTACACGCCATCACATTAACTACAGATTGTGTTGTGCTTACACTTACATGCAGTCTAAGCAAGTACCAAACACATACTGAATGCTTTTTTATTAGTTCTGATGCAATACAATCATCCCCACATCGGCGCACATGGTTTTTCTACACGTTATCTCAATTGAACGAACACAGAACACCCCACTTAATATTGTTTATTTTATAATACTGACACTGGGGTCGCTCTTCTATATGTAACTTGAACGCTATCGTATATACTAAAATTTCTTTCATAAAAAAAAAATAAAGCCTGACCTAAAAATAAATTATTGATTTTGTGTTTCAGATCGTCAACCTTTTTTTAATATAACCGTACTGTTGCAGATTTTACCGAGAGGTGAAAAATATTTAATTCACAAAGTGTGCCTTTAATATTGTCAAGCCATTCAATGTTTTCTACCTTTTCCAGTCATAGGTACATCGAAAACTGGTTTTTATATTATCCAAGTACTGTAGTCTCTCCAATTAAAAATTCCCTGGTTTAATAAGTTTTCTGACCGTGATTTACAGGATATGCTCTGCGTTTATGCCCAAAAAAATTACAACGGACGTGCTGCACTTAGAAGGTATGAAGAACTCTACTCTAATAATAACTGAATAATAAACATGTATTAACTAGGTACTTGCTGTTTTTACAACGAATGTCAGAAACGTCCACCGTTATTTTCAACACAAGCTTTGCATCTGCGAATCCAATTTGACGGAACTCGTGTGAATAGATGTGTGAGTAATAGTTCTTTTGAATCGCAAATTGCGCATTGAATAGTTCTATTCAAATGAATGTTATCGTGAGGTCATGTAGTAAAAATAAATAAAAAACCTCCAATAAAGATTTAAGTAACATAGACAATATCACTGCTTTAAGCCATCTGGCTACAATAATATTTTCAAATATTCTGCATAAATAACTGAAACACAGACTTATATATTTTTAGATGAGGCCATATTTAGAGCGGCCTAAAAAGGCCATAATTTTTGCCATCAAAGAAACTTAAAAAATGCTATAAACATATAAACAAATTTGAAAGCTAAGCTTCTGTACATTATATCACATCAATACATACATCGAATCTATTCGTTTAAATGCGCGTCTATATATTGTTATTTTTGAAGTGCTGAAATACAAAAATTATTTATTTAAAAGATATTCACAGAAACGGAATTTTCTACCACAGGTACATCTCGATTTAATGTAAGTAACATGTAACATGTAACGATAAGCAACCGTATAAACTCAGCTGTAACCTTTTTATGCGGCAGTAAAATGCAATGTTTTAACTTTATACAAACTTACAGTACAGATTATTTTATTCGTGTTGATTTCCATTTTAATGTAAAAACTCGGGCTGCGTTCATCGCTTTGTAGAAAAAGTTTGAAAATTTAATGTTCAACCAAAAAATTTTTAAGACACTTAAGTGTTCTGAAATATATCTGGGCAACAGATAAAAGAACAGTAACATACTTATAAAGGTTACTTTCTTAATATTGAGTGTAGTGTAGTATAAATTTAATATTTTATTATGAAAATATTTAAACATTTTTCCAAATATTCCATTTGAATCAATACACTTATACGTTTGAAGAAAATAATTTTTTTAACTTTTCTGCACTTTGCTTGTGATATGTTATTTATTTTTCTTTCAAAAACATCGACATTTGATTACTAAGAATAAACAAAATTTTTGAAGGATTAACTCAGTTCAGGATGTCCATAAATAGATTTCTGTACGAAAAATAATACAATTGTACGCAATAATATAGAGAAAGATTGTCATGTTTGCTCGATTCACGCAAGTTTGGGTGCTTGCAGTTATGAGCAGTTATGTAACAAATATAGTTATGCGGTCGTTGGATACCAGGGTTACTTATTGCATAACCATTCTCCCATACTTTACCCTCGAATCCTTTTACTTAGCTTATAACGTTACAACACGTGACAAGCTTAGATATATTAATGACCTCGAAAAAGGCAGTAGTTTGTCATAAGATCAAAAACTTGCAGAATAGTTTTAATAAAATCCAAGATTGGTTGAAAGAATGGTATGCAAGAGCTAATGAATTGAAATCCACCCATGTTACGTTTGGTCTCGGTCACCGAACTTGTCCACCAGCGCAACTCAATAACTACAGATTACCTCAAGCAGAAAAAGTGAAATATCTAGGTAAACATCTAGATAAACGATTTAGCTGAAAAACACATATATTTCCAAACCATAGCCAGCTGGGTTTAAAATTGAGGCAAATGCATTGAATAATGGACAGACAATCTCAATTACACAGGCCTGCATAAAATTTGTGATGACGTGATTTTTGTTTGTTAAGCTCAGTTTTTATATAGCAATAACTAATTGAAATACAGTTGGTCTCTACCACCCACAGATTTTTTTTTCACAAAAGAAAAAGAAAAAAATATAAAAAAATCTTATAATAGGCGTTTTAATACATTTTGAAATGAATGTACTACTTCAAATTCTAGGTATTAACCCAAAAATGATTTTCTTTTGTGGTTTTAAAGAAATTTGTTAAATAGGCTCTTATTACCTGATGTAAATCTTTTATTACATGTATTAATTTTGGACAAGATTTCCGGGAATTTTTACCTGCTAAATCCTATTTATTATGTTTTCACTTTATTAGTACTGCGAAGAAGGATTTCAAGTTTATCACTCCAAACAAAATGTATATTTTAATGTCATTTACTTCATTATAGCTCTGAGTGTCGATCAGTAAACAAGTAAAATTAATTTGTCTTTAGTGTTGTGCGTGGTATTTGATAAATAAACATTGCTTAAAAATATGTCTAGCCGGTGTTGCAAAAACAAACCAGATGATTTCTGTTATATTTGTGGATATTTCGTCTGGAAAAAGTTTAAGAGACCAATTGGTGAATTTATGAAAAATGCATATTATGCTTATTTCTAAATCAGATTAGGAGATCAAGATAAAGATTGGGCATCGCACGTTGTTTGTAAGGGATGTGAAGAAGGTTTATGACATTGGACCAAAGGGAATAGAAAAAGCCTTCCTTTTGGAATACCGATGGTTTGGAGAGAACCGCAAAATCATCAAGAAGTTTGCTACTTTTGTCTTTGTGATATTAAGGGGCATAATAGAAAAACTTTGAAACATATTTTGTACCCAAACAATATTAAATCAGCTATCAGACCAGTTCCTCACAGTGATCATGTACCTATACCTATACCCCCCAAAGTACTACAAGAAGATATTGAAACCTTTTCAACTTCCGGCTCCGTACAGATGGATAGTGATTTTGAACCATCAACCTCAGGTCAAAACCAACCTCAGCTATTTTCACAAGCCGAACTGAATGATTTAGTAAGAGATTTGGGACTTTCAAAAAATCTTTCTGAAGTACTGGGGTCTAGGTTGAAACAAAAAAAATTGCTTGCCCCAAAAACTACCTTCAGATCTTCCTTTAGCTGAATATGACAGAAAAACAACCAAACGAAGCCTTTCTGAAAAACGAAAACGTTTTTTTTAAGAAGCATAAAGAATAAATAACTATTTCTAATAGTTTCTATGTGTATATTTTTGTATTTTTTTAATATAATATAAAACTAGCTTATAAATGAAATAAATCGTGTTTTTTCTATTTTTTTTTTTACTTTACTGGTTTGAAAAATAACCTTACGTGATACGAAAAAAATAAAAGCACATTTGAAATCAGCGCTACCCAATTACTAGAAAACAGTTAAAATTTTTAAATCAACATTCAAAGAGTTGAAAAATGCAGGCCTGTGTTATCTATAGAAAAGAAATTCCTACTATAAAACTATATTCAAACCAATCTGGATTTATGGTGTGCAATTATGGGAAACTGCTGCCAACTCTAACTTAAAGATTCTGCAAAGATTCCAAAATAAAGTTTTACGTATGATAGTCGACCTTCGTATTATGCTCCCAACATAATTATTCACCGTGATATCCCTATTCCCTCAGTGAGAGGTGGTTAATGATTTCAGTGCAAAATAGCGTCTACAAATGTCAGTACAACGAAATATATTGATCAAACAGTTAGTTAAAGAAGACAACGCAGTGCATAGACTAAAATTGGTTCAAACTGTCGGAAATGATGAACAGTTCTCCTTAAAAGTATGTAATTAGTTTAGATCAAATTAGGTAATGTTCTTGATGCAGTATTCTTGTTGGAACATTTTGTGCACATCCATTCTAAAATTATATATGTATACAGATTGCTGAAATAAATGTAATTAAAAAAATATCATCTTCAAAAATAAGGCTATTAAAAAATTAGGAAAAAAAAATGGAAAGAAAATTATCTTTAATTTTCTTTGACATCACTGGGCATGTCTCAACCGTAGCCTTAAATGATTATAATTCACCTATCAAAAAGAACCAAAATGTAGAGCCGTATTGCATCATAATTACGTTAAGCTACACAACAATCGCTTGAGCATTGGACTATTTAAATCAGCAAAATATTGAATTGATGGGTCATCATCATGAAGTCTTATGAAGTTGTTGAAGTTTTGAAAGGATAGATCCATTACATATCTCGATAAACATAGAATAAATGCTTTGAAAACTAGTTTCTTTGAATGAA
Organism: Melolontha melolontha; assembly: GCA_935421215.2. NCBI lineage: Eukaryota > Metazoa > Arthropoda > Insecta > Coleoptera > Scarabaeidae > Melolontha > Melolontha melolontha. The sequence continues at coordinate 131,130,860 of OW285240.1, read as the reverse complement.
AAACATATAAGTTAATAATAGGCTTAAAAATTGGTTCAGAACAAAATCCTAAATTTAAGAACCAACGATTAATTATTAAAAATATTGGAACAAAGAAGAACAAGAAAAAAGAAGAAGCCTAAAAGATAATTATGAAAAAAAATTTAAGACATGACAAAACGGCGGTTATCAACTTACAACGTGTCTTCGATGGATAAAAAATCCTTGAAAATTTGACAAAAGATAGTAAATTCCTCTACAAACATCATTAGTTACAAATCCTGAACCTAACACTAGCTAAATATTTTAAAATAGAAATCAAAACCCAAGAGAGAATTCACCATTGAAATCACACATAATTTTTCAAACCTGCCGACCTTCACATTTTGAAATTATACTAGACCATAGACAATATCTATATATCTATCTAATTCTTTGGGTTGGTCACCAGTAAATTCAGGCACTCAAGCACAGTGCTCTTTAAACCATTCCCAATAGATGTCTCTATTGCACTCTGTTAGTCTTGTGTCCTCGTTAAAAGGCACTCTCCTCCTCAAAGGAAATTTGAGTACCCTAGTAGGATCCAATAGATCCCTTCCGAAATGTTTCCGTTTATGTCCCTTCAATTCATCACACGTGTATATTACATGAAGGCTAGCTTCCTCTTGTTTTTCACATATCCTACACCAGGCCTCGCCAACCAAGCCCAACCAAAAACGCTATTCCCCCACCATAACGTTATATAGATAGGAAAGTCGAACAAAATGACCACAAGGAAATTGAGACTATACCAAACAGATGGCGCTCTAAGTATTAAATTGAAAAATAAACTCTACCGCATAGAAAATATTATGTATTGGAATTAAAAATAAAACAAAACGTATCACATTTTATTAAAGTTTTATTAAACTTTGCATTTGGTACTAATTCTAAGAAATGAATAATAATTTGAGTAAATCATATAGTCCCAATCAAAACCGATAAAAATCGTTATACAGTAGTTAGTAAATATGCGTAATTATTATCTGTTTCAGTTCAATCTTGAAGTTGGATTTTCGTTCGAAAAATATTTTTCCGAAAAAGTTTTCAATTCAAATAGTTATAATTTCCACAAAACTTTTTCGATATGTCATTTTTGTTAAACTTTTAAGAGATGAAACGAAAATGTGACAATGGCTAGTTTCAGCATTAAGGAAATATCCCTTATGTTAGTTACTTCTAAGTCGTTTATGTATTCAACTTTTTCATTTCTGAGAACAGAGTTTAATGATATAATAGCAATAGTTCTCTGTAACAGGTTCTGAAGACCCTGGGATTGTAAGATCGCAGCTTTGTCTTGAACCCTGAGACAAACTAGTGAATAATGTAGGTAGAATTACCACTTTTAAATGTTAGTACATATTTGCGAAAACTTTTACTGGCATTTTAGCAATGATTCTACTCTAATTATAATTATTATTACTATGTCGGCATTATATATTTAGCAAAATTCCTTTCAAACCAAAGTTTAACAATTTAACAAACTAATTTCCTTAATAACATAGTTAGTATTTGCTTAGGAGACGCGCAAAGCAAACATCGTCGTTTCAAATTCACGACGAAATACGCTGCCGAGCTGAATTGAGTGTTCGAAATTGTCTCAAATGTGTAATTTGCGATTCCCCATAGACCTAATTCGACTATACGACAATACAAATATAATAATTTCGAGCAAAATTCTTGATTTACGCTGGCGTGACGAATTTGTTTATAAAACTTCAATACAATATGATTTATTAGCAGGAAAACAATATTGTACCAATAAATTGCGTGGCATGTATTAGTAATGTAATGTGGAAATCCTATAAATTATAATTTTAGAAATAACGAAATCCACTAAAACATATATAATCCCTAACTAATGTGAAAGGCCTTGGCTAATAAAAAATTGTATCATTATGAAGTATGACTCATATCTTAGCATATGTATTTTCGAACAATCAGATACATTAGTGAAGCTCTGTCAGTGGCGGCTCGGGGTGGTTCACATAGGGAGTGCATAATTTCAAAATTAAAAAGTGTAATACAAAAACGCTTACCCAATCCTTATAAATTTCACAAACGTTCTGTTCCAGACAGGTACTCTTCATTGTAGAGTTTGTTTTGAGGGAATAGTAAATATTACACTACCCAGTTTATTACATCTGACGATAAACGAAGTCCATTTTACGTGTCTTTGACTTGCAGAACAGTTCTATCACTTTTTCATTAAAGTTTGGGAAATCATTTATACATTCTTTTTCACAAGATAACATAGTAAGGGCATTTAATCTCTCTTCTTTCATTGTATTTCTCAGGAAAGTTTTTATTCTCTTCAACCGTGAAAACTGGCGCTCCGCTTCGGACGTTGTCATTGGGATTGTAAGCACCGACTTCTATATTTTGCCTAAATTCTTCTCTAGAATATAGAACGCTTAAATCAGTTCGTAGTCTGCTTTCATTGAGGCATGGATAAAATTTTACTGCTTCTTTAAGGCAATCTTTCGGAATTTTTTTTTGAAAAGAGGAGAACTGTTTAAAAGAAATTAAGTTTGCTAATATTAAGTGCCCTGTATACCGAAATCTAGTTTTTATTTCTAGCAAAATAATATAGCACACTTCAATAGTTTCCCTCCTTCTTTGGCTACCATCAGTTACACTTCGCCGCTTTGATGGTCGAGGAGTCAGTTCTGGGTCATTTTGCTTAACCAACTGATTATCTGTGTCAGCGATTTCGGTCCGAATTTTTTCAATAGCACGTTCAAAATTATCTAAATTATTCTTGATTTTTAATGCATCTGTATTGACATTTTGTAATTGATTAAACAATATGTCCACGTGTGGCATAATTTTATGAAAGAAAGTTAACCAATAGATAAAATTTTCCTCCTCTAAAATTCGCAAATTGGCAGCAGCTTGATGAATGGTAGTTTGTAAACTAGCTTCTCCCTCGATTTGTTCTAGAGCTTCAATTATTTCTTCTCGGTGCTCATATATTGTATTCACTGTCCTAGAATTGAAGTTCCTTCTTATTTTTGAAGAACGAGGTAAGCTTTTTCTCTGAAGAAATTCTTCCAATCTTGCAGCTCCTTGTGGTGAAATGGAGAAAAATGTACATAATCCCGTCAGATTGGCAAAAAAATTCTGCAATTACTACTGCTCGATGTAGCATGTGACATAATAAGGTTTGTCTGATGTGCATAACAATGTACAAAATTAGCCCTTGGACATATCTTTGCACGCCGTTAATAGCACCACTCATGACTGCTGCCCCATCATAGCTCTGTGCAATCAGTTTTTCTGGGTCATCAACAAGCAAACTAATTTCGATAAGGATGGAGGCAGATAAAGAATTAGCATCATGTCCACTAGGCAGAAGAAATTTCCAAAATCTTTCGACCGGTCTCGCGTTCACAATATATCTTAAAACAACCACCAACTGAAACTGATTGGACACATCTGTGGTTTCATCAACTAACACAGATATGAAGTAGGTTGCTTTAATTTCACTGGCAACTTGTTCATGATACACGTTCAACATTGCATCAACCAGCTCCTGTGCTGCTTCGATGTGATCTCTGAGCGATTTATCCAATTCTGCCGTAAAATTTATCAATTCCCGAAAAATGCCCTTGTTATTCGACGTTAGCTGTTCATCATGACCCCGAAGTGCCAGTTCAAACGCACCACAAAATCTAATGCAATTTATTATTAAATTTAACACATGCCTATTTTTTGTTACCTTTTCATTGTGTTGTTGAATTGCTTTTCTATATAATGAATCTAAAACATTCTGAATGTTATTTTTTCCTAACATTCTTAGACTAAATATATTTTTCAAATGCCCTTCGGAATTTTCATGTTTAATAATTTTAGCACTAAGATGAATTAAGTCTCTTATTCCGTTCTTTGACCAAGTCGGTTCACCACCAAACAAAAGACACGGAAAACAAAAAAAAAGTATTTTTAGTTTCACACCCACAAATTCAGTAATTTTTCTGATAAATATCGACTTTGAATTTTCTTATAACGTCTTTACCTTTAACAGATTGTTTATTTTCTAAACATAATTGAGGCATCGGCCGTTTAAGATTTTTTACTGCGATTTTTTCATCATACGTTAACCGCGAAAACGCGTTGTTCTCTAATGCAAAGACGGAATTCATTTTACAACGGCCGTGAGCAGACTGGACCACTTGCTCAAACGCTATGTATTATACTACATTGAAGTAGGGCAAAATACAGTTCTTCCCACCTTCAATGTAATGTTAATGGCTTAACGGAGCAACAGTTGGGCTTTGCTCATTATATCTGTAACAACGATCGGTGCATGTACGTTGTTAGCGTGCCACGTTCCTCGTCAATAACTATGAATACATAATATACATAATAAATAAATACTTTCAGTTAGTCGCCGCTTGGTTTGTTTTGTTTCATAATTCCAGGAGGTGCAATTGCTCACTTGCTCTCATTAAAGAGTCGCCACTGAGCTCTGTTATTTCTTACTTAATCCTAGGATTAAGATTTAGAGTCTATCTACGCCCGAGGGTCTAAGACTTGACACGAAGTTGAGTGTTTCCCTGAGAAGTCTTCTCCAAAATTTCCTTTTCTTTCTATATTGCGTTTGTAACAATATTTCTGGTAGTTTAACATTTCCTTTTCCACGGCTTTAGCTATTACACGCTGCCATGTTTTCTTTATTCGTCCTTTTAGTTCTTTCTTTATTAGTAGTTTTTCAAATATAATTCATGTTATACTTCTATCATCCTTTTGACATGTTAAAATCTTTGTTTCCAAAAAAGTTTGTTTTCATGTTGTTTTTACCGGAGTCTTAATATGTATTGGTTTAAATAAACTATATTTATAGGTGAAATTTTAATATTTTAGATGAGCACCTTAAAATGACATTTGGAATTTGTTAAAAAAAATAGAGCACTTAGGGTGATGTAGCAATCTATTTAAATAAAATACTCCGACTAGCAACAAATATACGACTTTATGTAAAATAAAAAAAAAGAATAAATAAAATGCTACTTACTTTACAAAGGAAATCTCTATCTCACTTATTTTTGACTGATAAAATTCTTGGGGCGATTTAGATTAATGAAAAGCTCAATAAATATACAAACCACACCTTTAATTACGATAAAAACAAACAATGCATATGGACACATTCGACTAGAACTGAAACTTTCTGTTCACTAATTTATGACGATATATGTAATAAATAAAATATCTGAATTTGGCGACAACTTCCATATTCAGCCAAGGCTGTCGTCTTTTAAATATGACATATAAGGATCCTCTCTTCTCTGGCGTAGCCTGCACAATATAACACCGATATATACCTTATTACTCTTTGGACAAGTATATACAATTCAATGGCTGGTTCTTAGTTTTATAACAACTTAAACATTCGTGTTTTGTGAGCTGTATTTAACTACCTCACAAAGTTTGAATTGTAACGCTTTTGGTATAGATCCACAAACAATGGTCATAAAAGTACATAGTACTATATACACGGTGACCGCCAACGTGCGTAGCTACTGTTTCGTACTGGCTTAACTCTTCAGCGTCTGTGTACGAATCTTGTAAGAATCGAACTCTGCGATGGTCCGTGCATCTATTAATTCTTCTCCCTGTTAAACTTCTGTCTAGCCGAACAATATCTCCACGAAAAAACTTCGAAGTAGAATCAGGAGTATTCGTGTAGTACTAACAACATTGATGTTACACTCATAAGTTGAACTTTCACACACTCAAAACATGTCACAATGTTACATTATCAGGCACATGGAAAACATAAATTTTATACATTCCAAACATAAGCAACACACACGAACATATACTTATATAGAAAATGACTTAATAAGTAGCATTCTGTTTATTACAAGTATTTAAACCATTAGTTTATTTTTTTGCTTGCTTGCCTTTGCTTTGCTTTGCTTTGCTTGCTTTATATATATATATATATATATAGTATTTTCGTGACCTTGGTATGATAAGGTAAACTTAGTTTACCTTATATATATATATATATATATATATATATATATATATATATATATAGCAACTTAATTATTTGACATTTATATTCTGTCATTTATATTTTGTATTCTCTTGACAAAGGCGTATTGCCGAAACATGTAGGGTTGTTTTAAATATATATAATTTGAAGTAATGAACCAGACCTTTAATCGCCGACTTATTAAGTTTACCTTATATATATATATATATATATATATATAGTAAACCTAATCAGTAGGCGATTAAAGGTCTGTATATTACTTCAAAATATATGTATTTAAAAAACTCTACATGTTTCGGCTGTGTACGCCTTTATCAAGAGAATACAAAATATGAATGAAATATAAAAAATACAAAATAGTAATTTATATATATATATATATATATATATATATATATATATATATATATATATATATATATAAGGTAAACTTAATAAGTCGGCGATTAAAGGTCTGGTTTACTTCAGAGTATATATATTTAAAACAACCCTACATGTTTCGGCAATGATGCCTTTGTCAAGGGAATAAAAAATATTTTTTATTCCCTTGACAAAGGCATCATACCAAGGTCACGAAAATATTATATATTTATATATATATATATATATATATCCTGTCATTCATATTTTGTATTCTCTTGAAAAAGGCGTATACAGCCGAAACATGTAGAGTTTTTTTAAATACATATATTTTGAAGTAATATACAGACCTTTAATCGCCTACTGATTAGGTTTACCATATCATACCAAGGTCACGAAGTTATTATATATATATATATATAAGGTCACGAAAATATTATATATTTATATATATATATATATATATATATATATATATATATATATATATTGTTAACCTTTTAAATGCTTACTATACGCATGCGTAATAAAGCAATGCTTTACCGCGGGAATTATTTAAAATGATACAGCAAAATCAAAATAAATGTCAATACAATTAAATAATATTAAGTAAGTTGAATATCTACAAAATAAAGATGATATTGATTAATTTTAATAGGTATTATCAAATACTTTTTAATTAAAATAACGTGAAATTAATTTATTTGATATTTGACAGATATTTCTATACGGGTCTACTGAAAATTGGTATTCTAACGTACTAAATTATAACTTAAATTCTAAATTAACATGAATTAATTATCTTTTCCTTGTTCCTGGGGTTCTATTTGGCTTAATGCAGCCCGAATCACTACAGGTGAGATATCGACGAAAAGAATCTCTTGGATTTCGTTAAAATTTAGCCATACATTTGAAATTGAAGCACGAGCTCGCATTTACTCAACAGTAAGCACACGCGCTATGCAACTTGCGGTTAACTTTTTCATATTTAAATGTTGATGCGAAATATTGTGTACACGAAGTAAATGCTTTCTACGTATACAACGCTAATTATTCAGAACCTACGTCCATTGGTTTGCCGGACCACGCTTTTACCATTAAAGTATTAAGGGTGAAGATCGAATCGTCGGGAAGTCTTAAATTGCATTAAGAAATATATTATACTATGCCCGTAGTTGGTATTACTTCGCTAAAATGCAATTGATGTTAATAACTGTTCCTTAATGCAATTTAAGACTTCCCGACGATTCTAACTTCAGTTCCTTAGTAGCTTAATGGTAAAAGCGTGGTCCGGCAAACCAATGGACGCAGGTTCGAATCCTGCATAAGGGCGAATTTTTTTCAGTAAAAATTTCGAATAATTAGCGTCGTATACGTAGAAAGCATTTATTTTATTCACATTACTACGTGAAAATGCAATTTGCACGTTTGGTTGAGATGTTTACGGCATTAGCTATCTTACACACTGTCGCTCGGCGGTCGCTATTTATAAAGGTCGCGAGCGCTCTAAATAAAAGTCTAGCACCTTCAACATCTGTGTGCTCATAGGACCACTTTTGAAAGCAGTGAACCAGTTACAATTCATTCCATGGTAAGGAGCAGATTCATCATAATAATTATGTAATTTTTCTTGAGTTTCTTTAATATTTTTCTACTTAAAATTAACGCACGAAACACTTTTTTCTCCATAATAGCACAGAATTTTTATTTAACTTATTTGTCTAACAGATTTGGACTAAATTTTAATAGTAGACTTCCAAAACATGGCTAAAGTCAGCAATATACTGACCATGGCTAAAACGTTGCTTTTCGAAAGCTACTCTCCGGTTAAAACACTCCCGGTATACATATGCAGACATATCTATTTGTAGGATTTCATATGTATTTTAAGAAGATGTGAAATAAGTGAAGCATATCTAAGAAGATTTACTGTCGGGAGTTGAATAATATCTGAGATATGGTTAGTAAAAGTTAGTTATGCACACACGAAAGATTACATACATACATACATGCTATAGGTATAAATTGTTTGAATCGCTTAAGAAAGCTTACCGTATCATCTAGAGCTTTACAGCTTAATTTATAACTTTAGAGACTTTAATGGTACGGTTAACTTAAAAGGAGAATGCCTATTAGTTTCGCGTGTAAGATCGTCTTAAGTACGGGTTCCGTAAAGCAAACGGTTAAAGTTTTTATATTATCATGTTAAATATTGTTGCGTAAGTGCTTACGTCCTCTTATAAAATCTACTAGATGAATATTTAATTTTTCTAAATCTATATGTTCACATGATTATAGTTAATTGTGGAAGCTACGTTCGCATTATGCAATATATATCAGATTATAAAGAATGCTTAAAGAAAAACTTTGTTCAGCGACAATGAAATTAAAGTGATACTAGAGTTACTGAGTTGCTATTTATGTATCCAGAATAATAAACAAAAACAAATATTTATCACTGAATATGGTTTTATTGTTTTTCAAGATATTATCCGTGCTGATCGATAAACTTTTGCCTACGTTTAAACCAATTTTCACAGCACTTCTTCTATTCCAATCAAGGCATCTCCAAAACATGCACTTTGAATTTTTCAACCCCTTCTTCTGGAATCGAAAATCGTTGACAGCGTAGTTTATTCTTTATGTACAGAAACAAAACGAATTCATTGGGTATCAAAGCAGGGCTATGCGGCCGAGTGCTTCTTGGGCGAATAATTTTTGTTGGGTTTGGCTGATCTAGAAACACCCATACCGTGGCTGTTTGCTTTCTGACTCATACGCATAGATCCAAGATTCGTCACCTGTGCGGCTTTGGACGCACCAAAATTGCATTTTTCGAGCATTTCTTGTACTATTCGACACAAGCCTAGTTTTGAGCGATTGCCAAAATATGCAGCATCAATGCAAACAAAGCTTTTTCATGGCTAAACGTTCATGCAATATCTTATGTATGCTTGTCGTACTAATACACGGCGATGCTTCAGTCTCACGATACGTCACATGACGATCTTGAATTATCAGTTCGCGTATAGAATCCATATCTTCTGACACAACAACTGATTATGGAAGATCTTCTTTAAATTCGTGCGTGACCAAACGGCAGCTACGATTGAATTCACTAAGAAAGTGATATATAGTAGGTTTAGATGGTCTTTCATCGCCAAAAGTCGAAATGAGTTGATTGATGCACTGTTGAGATAATCTCGTAATTTTTTTTGAATGAAATGAAATTTTCAAGTCAAACATTTGTCGAACGTATAACACAGTAATTTTTAAGAGTAATTTTCTGATCACTTTTCCCTGTAGACTTTACTAGATACTATAAGCATTTATCCCTTTACAATAGTCTCCCTCAAGCATGATACACTTCTTCCCATTGCTGGAAAGATCATCGAAAATTATATGAAGTCAACCCCTTTAGAACCTCCGTCATGCGTCTTTGGACATCTTCAATAATCAAAATGGTGACTTTTCAACGGAATTTTCATATTGGAAAATATGAAAAAATCTACAGGAGACAGATCGTAACTATAAGGTGTTGCTGTACAACGAACTCAATGAAGGCAGGGCGTTATGCTAATGCAGAATTCATCCATTATTGGCCAATTCTGGTCTCATCCAAGCAACTCTGTCCACACAAACGCTGTAGGAGATCAAGATAGAAGGCACTGTTAACAGTCCTAGTCTGTGACACGAACTCTTAATGTATCACACCCCTAATGTCAAAAAAGGCAAATTACCATTGTCTCGATTTGAGGCCGTGAAATTCTGATTTTTGTCGGACGCTTTCCTCCTTTTTCTACCCACTGCTTATTCTATCTCTTATTTTTGGCGTCATACTGGATCGCTCAACTTTCGTCTTCCATAACAATGGTTTCCACCCAAGCTCACTCTTCGTTCTCGATGCATTCAACGAAATGCTGGCAAATCGGTAAATGCAATGCCTTTTGTTCCTCTGTGAGTGTCTTCGGAACAAGTTTGGCATACAACTTCATCTTCAAAACATTGTGTGACATCTGGCGCACCGTTTCATTGTTTATGCCTAGTTCTACAGACAACACCCGAATTGTTAGTCGACGATCGGAGCCCACTAGCATTTGCAAACGTTTAATGTTGCGATCTGTGTGCACTGTGACTGGTGCCCCTTGTCTTTCGTCGTCTTTCACAGATTCACGACCGGCTCTAAATCGCGCTGCCCACTTGTAAACACGTGCTTGTGATAGACAGTCCTTGCCGTAAACATTTTTTTAATTTAATTAAAATTTCCGACGATTTCCCTTCTGATTTCTCAAGAAATTTGTTAACACAACTCTTTGCTCCATTTCATTGTCACACATTTTGCCAACGTGCAATTACTACACAGTCAACTTTGAAACCGTCTACAATATGTAAAACGCGCCCTATGGTGTTGCACCATTGCAGACATGCGGGCAAACTATGAAATTTTAATACCACTAAAAATGTTAAACTTTACGATGAATATGGCAGCTACATAAATAGCTACGAGGGATATCTGTTTAGTGGTGCATGTAGCCATAAAATCAAAAAGTGGATCGTTTCAAAGTGCTTTATTGATTTTCAAAATATTTTTCGCAAAAATTGATACACTTCTGCATTCGTTCAAACAAATTGTTAAAACAGTTATTCCAGTCTTTAGTTGGGACAGTTAAAATTGCCGTTTTGAAGACATCTACTGCTTCTTCCGGCAACTGAAGTTGTCGACCACGCATTCCATTCTTGACCTTCGGAAACGTAAAAAAATTGTTGGGACTTAGGTCGGGACTATACGGAGGATGATCTTATAATTCGATATTTTGCTGCTCAAAAAACTCAATTGTCTTTCGAGCTGCGTGCGAACTTCCATTGTCATGATGCAGGATGATTCGCCGAATATTATGATGAATCTGTTCCTTCCCATGGAATGAATTGTAATTAGTTCACTGTTTTCAAAAGTGGTCATATGAGTACAGAAGATGTTGAACACCCGAGACTTTTATTTAGAGCATTCGGAACCTTCATAAATAGCGACCGCCGAATATGTGTGTGAAATAACTAATGTCGTAAACATCTCAACCAAATGTATACACAATATTTTGCATCGACATTTAAATATGAAAAAACTAACCGCAAGTTGGGCGGCGCGTGTGTTTACTGTTGAGTAAATGCGAACCCGTGTTGCAATTTCAAATGTAATTAACTAAATATTAAAATAAAATAAAATAAAACAATAACTTTGTTATACATACCACTTTATTCACATATAATCGTGACCGCGGTTTCGACATACAATGTCATTATCAATCTGCCAAACTGCCTTTCGACATTGTATGTCGAAACCGCGGTCACGATTATATGTGAATAAAGTGGTATATATAACAAAGTTATTGTTTTATTTTATTTTCAAAATGAATTACCACAAAGTTACGGCTACCAGTATTAATTTTCTTAAACTAAATTTTAACGAAATTCGAGAGATTCTTTTCGTCGGTATAACACCTGTAGTGATTCGGGTTGCATTAAGCCAAATAGAACCCTAGGTTGGTTTCTCAAAGCACAGCGATTATTTCTGGCAAAAAACGCCTGTGTACCAATCCGCATTAATCGTTCTTCGATCTTGCAAAGGAATTGTAATCTGATTTTGAGACAAATTATGCGTCCATTTTTTTCGACACACTTCGCGAACGGATAATTTTGATCGGATTTGCTTCATCTGTGATGTCACAAGTGGCTGGCAGGATCGCCATGTGCTGTCACAAGCGACTGGAAGGGTCGTCGTGTGATGTCAGCCTAGCTAGCCACTGGCAGGATTGCCATGAGGTGTCCCCTGGTGCTCGTTATAGCTTCATCTCCGAAGCAGACTTATTAGAAGCCGGTTTTATTGGTAAAATAAATAATATACTCGGAAACAATATAAAATAACATTTAATAAATACATAATAATAACATTACAGGTTACGATGTTCACATGTACAATAATGATTAGATCAAATTTATAAGACCGACTCGTCCTCCTCTGTCTTCAGTATATATATATATATATATATATATATATATATATATATATATATATATTATGTCTACTTACTTAATGTTAAGCTAACCTGGTTACATAAGTAAACTAAAATGCGAATATGCAGCAATTAATAAGGACATGTTTCGTAAAATAAGTGTTACATTCAATATGTAGGAATAGGTGTCCTACTTTATTACACATCTCGAAACACCTAAGCTTTTCGGCACCAATTAACTTAAGCCGACTTTTGTTCTTCGGTTAAAAAAAGCAGATAAAACGGGAAACTAACTTTTTTACATCCAGTTCATCATGTAGCATTATTTAGACTGAAGTCTTTGAAATACCTATGGAAGTCTCAGTTTCACGATATGTTACATGTATATCTTACTTAATTAGGCGGCGCACAGTATCGATATCTTTACTGGTTGACGGTTGTTTTTGACGGACCTGTCCTGGAATCGTTGCTGATACCGATGCGTCCACAATTCAATTCACAATTCAGAGTATCAATGTGAAATTGTCGATTGATACGGTGCTTCATCTTCAAAAGCAGAAACCAACTTAGCGAGATATTGTTGTTGAGTTAATCTTCTACAAAAGTTGTAAAGAATGATTGCGCGAAAATTTTCTCGAATTCAGTATGACTTAATCACTTGCTGTATCTTGATGAAACTTTAGTTTTAGGTTAACGAAAGATTGAGATTAATTTTGACACCTAATATTTTATTACTGGCGCCCTCTATGAGGCTATACGCAACACTAAAAAGATATCTCACGTACCTTTGTATTTCAATATTTTTAGAACTGGAGTATTTTTTGGATAATGAATTACAAATGTACGCACATTCTGTGTGTGCCGCTTTACTCAAATACATTCGAAAGTTTGAAGGGATTCACAAAAAGCAACATGATAATCTTCGTATCATTAATAATGACCATCCAAAAATTAATACACCGCGATGGATAATACTCTTAAACGCAGTGTCGAACAAACCTACATTTATTATAATACAAAACAAATCATGGATGTTTTAATTTCGGAAATCCGTTTCTAACCCTACCGAATCCAAAACAAAAATGAGAGAACGTTCGCTTCTATGAATAAAACATTATTTTTAATTAAGATAATTGTTTATTTCGGACGACAACTGTACAATATCTGCTATCATTCCGAATGATAAAATTTAATAACAACTTAATCTCCCATGCGGCATTTTTGCCAATGCGGTACTTTCTGTCATTTTTTTTTTACTCTGGGCTGCTTAATGACTACCAAATCCGCGATATAATTGCTGCTCGTTTGTGCTGCTTTCCAGAAGTGGTAAATGATACAACACGGACGGTTGACTGTAATATAAGTCAAGTCAAATCCGTTTTTTATTACTTTCAGAAAACGTGCTCAAAATAATACCGGTGTACATGTGCGCTTTTGAACGGTCTCATGAGTTGATTGCCGGCGATGTTTTCCTTTTAGAGCAAGCTGGAGGAACAATTGTTATAATAAGTATGTAAAGTGTGTTTTTTTAAGAGGTGTAGCATTATACATTGAAATAAAAAACACTAGTATTAGGGAAATGAGAATTTTTCTTTAAGCTGTAGATAGTTTCATGAAATTAATGATGAAAAAAGATTTTGGACATATGGCCGCCACGGAAGCATCTGAGATGTCATCCTAGAGCAATACCGCGACATTGTCAAACTGGAGAATATACAAGAAGGCCAGGATCGGGCAGACCTCGCGCCACAAACAGGCGAGAAAATCGTTTCATGGTGTTATCTACACTACGCGATCGTGGTTTACCATCAATAATTATAACTCGTCAAGTCGAAGACCCTTACGGTACTGTAGTTTCTGCACGAACCGAAATTCGCGGGCGAATTTTTTTCGGTAAAAAATTCGAATAATTAGCGTAAAAATTCGAATAATTAACGTCGTAAAATGTAGACAGCATTTATTTCAAACACATTACTTCGCGAAAAGGCAATTGATTTGCATATATACGTATATATATATATATATATATATATATATATATATAATTATCTCTTGATCTGTTATGTTATAGTAGATTAAATTAGTCGGCGATTTAAGGTCTGGTTTACTTTAATATGTATATATTTAAAACAATCTTACATGTTTCGACATATAGTGTCTTTATCAAAGAAATTAAAAATATAAATGACAGTATATGAATGTCAAACTTATATATCTGTAGATGTTATGGACAAAATATTCAAAGCTATATTCAAGTTTAATAATAAGTCATGCTTTAGAACTTTCGACAGCAAAACGTCAATTACAGGGGATTGGCAAGCTATGAGTTATTATTATGTCTGCGCCCGTGGATCGATTTAAGATTTTAAGCTGTCGGCATTCGCCTTGAACAAGAAGGAAAACCACGGAAACCTGCTCGGACAGCCCAGTCAGGGATCTAAACACGAAACTGCCAGTATGCTAAGCCAATGTACAAATATTTAAATAACATATGATAAATATTTATATAATAACAACATATATTCATGATGGTAAATTGCAGGTCGTTACATTATTAGATTATAATATATACTGCTTAGATTTTTATATCGCGTCTGTTGTTAATTGAATTTTTTTGTTGTTTAATATTAATCATTTCTTTAATTTTCCTTTTCATTGTGTGTTGTACTTTATCGATTATCTGTGTGTTCTCAAAATCGAAATGGTGATCGCGTTGTAGTTTACAAGCCCACAAATACTCCAAAACAGACAAAACTACTTTATTTACACACAAACTACAACGCGATTACGCGACTGCAACCCCGTTTTTGTTGTCTAACTGTTTAGTGGATGCCAAGGCATGATTTATTATTATTGAACTTGAATGTATCTTGGAATAATTTCATCCATGACAACAACAGATATATAGTATGGCATTAATATACTGTCATTTGTATTTTTAAATTCTTTGATAAAGACACTATGTGTCGAAACATGTAAGATTGTTTTAAATATATACATATCAAAGTAAACCAGACCTTACATCGCCGACTAATTTAATTTACTATATACTATAGATTAATAATAAATTAAAACGGACTGTCAATTAAAACTCGTTTATTTTTTTATCTCTATATTTCACAACGAGTTTGTTGCTTCTTCAGGAGATAAGAATGTCGAGTTAAAAAATGAAAGTGGCGTACACAGACATATTAAAATTGATTAATCAATTTTAATATGTCTGTGTACGTGTCTTAACTCCCCACTACATCATTCTTCTTTCAATAGTTTTGTGGTTTTCAAAATACTTTTAAAGGTGCTAATTACCGCTTTTTCAATCGTATGTTCTTCATTACCAAATACTCGATTTCTTTATCTGAAGTGACCACGCTGACAGGACCAGCTGGATATGAATCGCCCAATGATATTCGACCATACTTAAACAGCTTTGACCACTCGCAACTTGAATTGTAAGGACGGACACTCATCTCATATATATACAATATACATTTCTTCAAGAATAATTTTTGAGGTCTCTTTGTTTTGTTTGGAATTTTATAACAGTCCTGCTTTCGATTTTATTCATTTTGATGGACAACAAAAACTGACAGTTTAATGTTAATAATGTCGTAAATGTTTTGTAATTTCGCACCGAGATCGCCGAGGCATACGTAATTTTAAAATAACATTATAGAAGATTGTATGAAAATGGAAAACTATCGACTCCAGGAATATAAAAACGTGGTTTCAATTTAATTAAAATTTCAATTGATTTTCCATCAAAATTATTCTTTGGATAAAAAAAGAAGTTCTTAAAGCGTATGATTTTTGCAAACAAAATTGCTTGTGTGTATTTTGGTCGTATCATTCTTTACTCTTACCGTAGACAGTATTTTAACACTAATTTGCAACTATAACATGACAGCAAAGACTTAAACCCATAATTTGAACAACCTTTCCTGGAAATGATAATGGGATATTATTAACTTTACCATCTAAGTAGTCGTTATATGAACACGTTATATCGACTGTAAAGTTTTATCTAATAAGTAACCGTAAGCATACTGGTATTTGCCCTTAGTTATGACAAGACGGCTATTATTAACTAAGTTCACTGCAGATATTCTAGTGCCGGTAACATTGCCAGTGCACTTCAAGATGGAAATACAGGCGGCGGTACCAACAATTATTCCAGTATAACAAAGAGATTTCCTTTGAACTAATGCGCGCTGTTCAAAACAATGTACATATACTAAACAGATACGACCCGAATGTATAAATAGAGAAAGCCGAATTAATTTTAATCTCCTTAGGAAGATTTTCTTGTATTAAACATTCAAACATAATCTTGAATTGTTTTTTTGAACTTAAAAGTATATCGTTATCCATATTAAGAAATTAAGCTGCTTTTTAAATAATTTCTTCCGCGAATATTCCTAAATTCATTAATAAATATGCCGAAAAAGGAGAAACAAGTAACCGTTAATATAAGAAAATAATAGATTAACTGCAAACAGTAAATAGAATTACTACAAAATGTGACTCTACGATAAATGTGTTCCACTCGACAGCCACTACGGAACTGACACCCTGGTCACGTTGTCCACATATGTTTGGCAGGTAGCGTTAGCCGCAAGCGTGACCTCCTCTGCGTCTCTCTGTTTCTGTATTTTACCGACTACTATAGGCGACTATAAGACACTCACCCAAACGGTACATATATTGCGAAAAAATAATGTATTTTCATTTATCTTAAATCTGGCGTAAATCCTAAAATCCAGCCTCCGTGACGAAGATCGTCTTGTAGAGAAACAGTGAATATACTTTGGTATTCTTGAAAAAAGTATATGCACTTCATTAGTCGGTTCTTACTTTCGAAGAACATAAAACCCCTTTATTTATACGGAGGCCTCTTTCACACAGAGGCTCACGTATTTTAATTACGCTTTCATATAGGCTTTGCTCATGTGCGAATTTATATTTCCAACCGAATGTTTAAATGATCTTATTTTGGAACCACTTTTTAGGGTGGTTTGCCGCTTTATTTTGGAACCTCTCTTTGAGCTGATATGCCGCTCTATTTTGGAGCGCTCTTTGGGCTAGTTCGTCGCTTTGTTAGGAGGTCGCCTGTTGAATATTTATTAAAGAACAGAACATTCCTCAATTATGTATTTAACAAAATTACAGTATATATACAAATGTATTTTTATTAATATAAAATATTATTAAAAATCCTGGTGTGAATAATATTTTATATTATTAAAAATACTTTTGTATTATACAAAACTGGTGAGGTTTTACACACTCATGTAGTTTCAATTATTCTGATATATATACAAATTCTATTTACAACTTAATTCTAGTGGTTCTCAAAATGTTGTTTTAATGTATCTCAAGTAAATGTAGTTAAAATCTAGGACATAATATTTGTTGCGTGTGGTCACTGGTGTCACCGCGTTTTATTAAAGAGTTCAAACGGAAGCTTATAATGCATTTTTACGTTATAGTAGATCTAGGATTTCATAATATTTATGCTGTGACACACTCTGTTGACTTACTAACTATTAATACGATTAAGTAGAATAAGCACATGAACTATTTACGGAACAATAGATTGCTTAAATATAAAAAGTAAAATATACAGTATGATAAAATATAAAATATGAACGTGGCTTTTCAGCAATTTTTAATTATCCTAACTACCAGGAAGGTCGGAGTCGCGACGAGGTGTGTTCTACATACTGGTACAAACTTAGTTTGTCGGATTGTAGTTATTAACGCATCACATAAGGCGACATTTACATGTAAAAATGAGATTTAATATTCATTAATTCTCATTTGCAGTAAGTTCAGAATGTTAACTATATATACACAAAGTATAGAAGTGTAAACCGTATACCGTACATTGATAAGCTCCAATAAGAGCGAAACGCGTTTGTACGTTCCGTTGATGAGCGTGGCTTTTCAGCAATTTTTAATTATCCTAATTACCAGGAAGGTCGGAGTCGCGACGAGGTGTGTTCTACATACTGGTACAAACTTAGTTTGTCGGATTGTAGTTATTAACGCATCACATAAGGCGACATTTATACATGTAAAAATGAGATTTAATATTCATTAATTCTCATTTGCAGTAAGTTCAGAATGTTAACTATATATACACAAAGTATAGAAGTGAAAAGCCATATCCGTCTTCGAGCTACCGTACATTGATAAGCTCCGATAAGAGCGAAATGCGTCTATACGTTCCGTTGATGAACGTGGCTTTTCAGCAATTTATAGAATATGAAGCTCAACTAGATTAAATAGATTCAAATAATAAAACACATGTTTTGGTGTTGCTCTTTTGGTCGATTTGCCGCTGTATTTCGGACCGATCCCCACCCTGGTCCGGCGCTGAATTATTTAGGACCGCTCATTCTAGTAACCCGTTACCGAGTAATAATCTCTTTTTCCGCTAATTGCGGTAACGCGAACATAGTCTTTACAGAAAATCTTTTATATCGACTCGGTTATATTATCGCCGTATCTAACAGTATAGTTGTAGGACTCATACAGCACACTTAAATAAATTTAACATAGTGGTGTCTATATTTTCTCAGTCTACTCAGTTAGACACCGTAATGTCTCAAAATTCACAAATTAATGTATTTCTAAAAAAGTTGTTTCAGATTTGTTAATAGGGTCGCAGTGTGTATCTTATGCAACTTTATCACTATTCCCTATACCATACATAATCAATGACCTTTATTATCGGTAGATGTGGAAATCTATATACCAACTGGTATCTAATCCAATAATACTTCAGATGTTAGATAATGTTTAAGGAGAAATAACAAAATATAAATGAAAACAAATTTTTGTGCGAAGTATTTGTCGCCAAATATCGATAAATAAAAAAAAGAACGACCGTGCTCAAACTTCCTAAATTATTGGCTCGTTCCTCAATATTGGCATTATTCTAATATCGTACCCAGGGTCCGTGCGCCACCGGTACGGTTATATTTTGCTCTATCATTAATGTATTAAGATCGAGTGACGGAAATTTATTCGCGACCGTACACCTATTAATACATACCCCATGAATTCAAATTGCCAATTAGAATTAATTAAGTAGCATGTGTTACAAATAACCAATGAGGTTGCTGTGCGAAACGGTCCCCGATCAAATGGAATGCCGGACCCGTAGCAAGGCCGTCTCCATAAATCAATAAAATATCACGTAAATATTCCTGCAATAAATTTGTAAATTTTCTGAAACAATATGCTGTAATATTTAGGGATAAAATTTAGTGGTATCTCGTGACCTTCTTTTAACGGAAAGGCACGAACAAATAAGATTAATTAATGTGTATATTAATTTTGATTAATTTCTATTATAATTAATTAAAAATGGGAAATTAAATGATAATTTATTTAATTATATTTTGTTATTTATATTCCTGTATTGATTTTAAACGAGGCCGCAACTTAAAGACGGAATCTACGTCAAATATGTTTTTATTTTGGCAATAAGACTGCGATGTTATCCTTCGAGATGGAAAACCGGCTCCTGTATTAAAGAAGGACGATAGAAGTAATATATATAATTATCGACCCATAGCTATTCTATCAAACTTTTCAAAAATTTTTGAGCAAATACTATACAAGCATCTTTACATCCATGTTAAAGCATAGCTTTGTAACTAGACGGTCGACAAATTACTAATCTGGTATGTATTTCACAAAATATTGTGACACACTGAATAATCGTGGCCAGAAGGATATTATCACCACCGATTTCACTCGTGGGTTTGATGCCATTAATCACAATATATTAATTAAGTTCCATAAATGTGGATTGAGTGAGGATTTTCTTTGTTTTATGACTCCTTATTTGCAAGGAAGAACTAGTTATGTATATTATAATAGATTTAAACCTTCCTAATTTATTTCTTATGCTGGTGTTCCTCAGGGATCTAACTTGGAACCGCTTCTCTTATTGTTATTCATTAATGATCTCCTTGAGTCTTGGATTGGCTTACGCCGATAACCTAAAAATATATGTGTGCGCATTTATGGACCAGATGACGCAATTCTCTTGCAGAATAACATTAATTTATTATGAAATTGGTGTCTGAAAAACAATATAACACTTAACATAAGTAAGTGCTTTGTGGTTCGGTATTCTCGAATAAAGAAACTTTTTGGTTTCAAATATAACATCAACAAAGATCTTCTACCTTCTTGTATAACAGTCAAAGATTTAGGTGTTATTTGACAGTAATCTAACCTTTGTCAACCCTACTATTGATAAGTGTAGATCTGCTTTCGCGACTCCTGGTTTTTTGATGTGTAGTTAAATATTTTTCACAGAAACGATTAAATATCTCTACTGTTCGATAGCTCGAAGTAAACTTGAATATGCTTCAATAATTAGTATTATACTCGTATATACACTTTTCACTCGTATCTTATGATAAGTGTATATACACAACCAATTATTGAAGCATATTCAAGTTTACTTCGAACTATCGAACAGTAGAGATGTTTATTCGTTTCTTCAGCAGGTTTTAAATTTCCTGAAATACAAGGCTACTCTAGAAATGACAAGTTACAATAATCTATTACGTGACGACGCTTTAGTATCGTTGGATACTAGACGAGAGGCGAGAAATTTCCAGTGTAAACGTTTTGTATAGTGTAGTATATAATAAGATAGACTGTCCCTCTTTGCTTGAGAAGATTTGCTTGGCAGTGCTTCGATTTGCATCACGAAACTCTGCGACTTTTGCCTATCCGAATTGTAAGAGTAAAGTTTTAGTAATAGTCCAGTTTTCAAATGTTGAGAAACCATAGTAAGTACTTCCATGACATTTTCTTTGATTCGAAGATTAAACTAAGATTTTTAGTTATCGTTACCGTATGATGTTTTTGCCTATATTTGGTGGTACTGTTGGGTACTTAATAAACCATTATTATCAAGTGTTTAGGAAATTAAATATTCCTAGAAAACGGCATTACAAGAGACATACTTTGTAGAACGAAGCCTATCTCATATATTGAAAGTACGCAAATGATTAAGACAAGGAGTTCCGTTATCGACAACTGCATTCAAGTTGGCATTACACACAGTCAACATACAACGGGCGATGTATAACAAGAATGCATCAATTTCTAGCTTATGCTGACGCCATTTTGCTCAAAGAAAAAATCAAGGATTAATTTAAGAAAAACATTTAAGTTACTTCAAGGCTAAAGAATATGAATTGATGAATTAACCAGGGAAAACAAAGGAAGACAATTATGAAAGCCAGAGCAAAAAAGTTCACCAATTTGAGCATTTCGGATTAAGTTTTATAAACAAAGAGAATGAACTAGTAGTTATTCAACTTGTTCTAGCAAAAAAAAAATATAAAATCTAAAATGGCTTTAGGAAAATCTAAGTTTAACCTGTATTCAACAGTAATTAGACCTAAATGCTTTATGAATCTGAAACCTAAGTATTAAACAGAAGGGAGGAAAATAAAATTGGAACGTGGGTGGAAAAGATTTTAAGAAAATTATATCGGAGAGTTAAAGTAAATGATGAAGAATGGAAAAGAAGGAAATAAATCATGTATATGACAAGGTAAATGTAATACAAGCGAAACCAAGAGAACGATATACTTAGGACATAGAATAAGAGGAGATACTAATTGATGGATCAAAAGAGCGCTGGAAAGGACAAAGGGAGAAATAATTAAAAAGGGAAGGTCACGTGAGAGATGGTTAGACACTGTAAAAAATAGTAATCGAAAACTGTAGTTTAGAAACAGAAATATTAAAGAGAAATAATAAGGAACCTGAAAGCCCGCATTGCTAATTATTTATATCGTGTAATGATATGTTTATACATAAGCTCGGTGACGTAGAACGGGTGGACATGTTATTGCCAAAATTAACCCTTTGTGATACTTTTGGTTCTGATTCGTTCAGTTTGGTATAGTCAGTAAGTGGACTTATTTCTCTTCCTTGTCAATATTTAGACAGACTTGCTGCTCTTATCTTCAGGATGTTGCTTAAGAGATAAGAGAAGAAAGAGAAAAGTCCACTTATGGACTTTAGTCTGTAACAACTTTGACCCCAAAGGGTGACAGCTAGTTATAGATATTTTGAAGTTAATCATTTTCAATGTCTAATTTGATTTTTTTCAAGGATTACATGCTGCCTAGTGTAATTAAAAATATTTAATTAAATTATTGCAAAACAGAAATCATAAATTAAAATGATAAAGAGGTGATCTTGACATTTAATTCAATATTTTTAATTACACCTCAACATTTTTTCAATATTGAAAATGAAATGCTTATAACTTCGAAACGTCTGTATTTAATGAGGAAACATACAGGACTGGTTATACTGCAGCAACTATTCCAAGTAACTTTTAATCACCTTATATATATATATATATATATATATATATATATATATCGTACAGATACACACACAGACTCACACACACCACATATACACACATATATATATATATATATATATATATATATATATATATATATATATATATATAATTTTAAAACGGTTTTATATTTATAGTCTAAAAAACACGAACATCAATCTTCGGACCGCATCTAGGGTGATTTATAACATGTATTATATATTCGTTTAAAAATCCGGGACAACAACAAAGAGAATAAGTCAGACGATGACTTTGATGATTTACAGGGAACCCATCTAGATGTCGATTTTCGCGAGCAACGAGCTAATACAATTTTGTTATTTCGTACGGAACATACTAACTCGCTGGTGAGCCCCAAAAAAGTAATTCGTTAACGATAAACTTCCCCTGCACGCCGAAAATCCAATTTCGTAAGGGACCACGCCATTTTTGTGTCGACACAACTCCACGACAAACAAAAAATTGTCGCTTAATGAGCACTTGATGTTCTAGAAGAGAGAACTTCCATTCTGTACCGATTAATTTCTTTCCTTCGTGTTCATAAAGAAAAGAAAAATGATAAGTTTTTATGTAGTTTCACTTAAGTTTATATAGGGATGCTCAAATAATTATGGACATTACTAATAAATAAAACACACATAAGATGTTTTAGATTTACACTTTATTAATAAAATAACGAGAGCTGTTTCGCTAACACAGTAGCTTCTTCAAATTCAACTTAAGACTAAAGATACATACAAGATACAGCGTTAATCAGGTAGTTGACCCAAGTTAAAATTCTAGGAACTATTACATTTATATTTTGCTTTTTGAAAACTATACCATGTGCTACTTGTGTGAGGTTTAAGTACAAAAATATAGTATAAGCAACTAAGAAACAATATTTCAATGGGTGTTTCATAGTTGCTTATACTATTGCTGTATACGCTGTATCTTGTATGTATCTTTAGTCTTAAGTTGAATTTGAAGAAGCTACTGTGTTAGCGAAACAGCTGTCGTTATTTTATTAATAAAGTGTAAATCTAAAACATCTTATGTGTGTTTTATTTATTAGTGATATGGATTTACATCAAGCAAAGGTCGAAACAATTAAAGAATTATGGACATGCTTGACAGATACGATCACTTTCATATTTATGAAATATCGTTATTTAAAAAATGGTTACGCTGGCATACAATAAAATTAATAAGAATAATAAGTGTAAAAAATATTTAGCTTATATGGTTTTATACTTTAGATTGTCGCGTTGTATTAAAAATTCAAAATTGAATTAGATTTACTTCGATATTGCACTATTAAATGCTACAAATGAAGAAAATGTTATTTAATAATATATTTAAACAACTTAAACATATTTAATAACCTATTATACAACTTGTAGTCTGCAAATGAATTGCATTTTCGCTATGTGAATGTAAATATTGCTTTTTACATTTTACGACGCTAATTATTAGAATTTTTTAATTGAAAAAATTCGCCCTTAAGCATAATTCGAACCCACGTCCATGGTTTGCCGGACCATTGCTCTGCAAGTAAGCTATTAAGGACTGCGGTTCCGAATACATCGAGAAGCCTTAAATTACATTAAGGAACAGATGTTAATATTTTGCCTGTAGTCGGCAGTTGTTGCAAATTAATTGCATTTTCGCGAAGTACATTTTCAGGTACACCTAAAATTGAAACATAATCTCTAAATATTATTTCAGTATATTTTTATTGAAATCTAAAAGAAAAGAAGTTAATATAAAGTTTTGGGTGTAGCATCCACCCAAAAAAATATTATAACTGCCATGCTAAATGAATATCGCCAGCATAAATTGTCATGTTATTGCAAGTATCAAAACATTAATGTGTAATATGTAGGTTAGAAACAAAGTAGGGCCTAAAACATATCCTCGAGGAACACCTAAGTAATCAAGCGGGGTTTACAAAAATAGTTTGGAATATATTTAATTACTTTGTTATTACTTAGCTTTTCTAATAAACTAACGCAAAATAAAGTAAGTTAACGAAAGCTTCTGACACAACCATAAGAAATTGAGGATAAGCAAATTAGGAATTACATAGAACGAGTTTTGGTTAGTAAATTTAAAATGCGTGGTCTTAAATTAATTAAACAGAAAGCCGTGTTGATATTTGAAGAATAATTTTCGTGATAATTGTTGCTATTGAATGTATCCAAAACATGAAATGTATGGTATATTGAAGCTATCTAAGCTATGAATAATAGGTTACACATTTAAACGTATAGCTGTATGCTAGTAGCTTAGCTACCCATGCAATCCGTTGCCGACGTTCCTCTCAAGGCCGTTAGATGTCTCGAAATGTTTTCCCATGTCATGTGACGTACACGATTATACATATATTAGCAGCAGCGCAAGCACTTGGTGTGCTTCTCCTACTGACGAGAACTAGTGTGTTCGAAACACATCTATGTATATAGAAGTCACCAATACGAAATAATCCATGTGTACATATACATATATTTTTTTTAACATTTTTATATTACCGTATGCCAAAGCATAAGTATAGAATAAATCTAAAAGCGGTAAGTTCTCAATATCTTTAATAGAAGTCTCATAAATCGTTTGATTAGAGCTAGTATGTTCACTATAGTTATGTACAAAAATTGAAATCATTTTTAGAATGATAGCCAATTTTAAATTAAACATAATTAATTACATTTCTTGCTTGAAAAAACAATTTATATGTTTCGTCGTAAATTACTTTTCGTATAGCCCTGATAAAGATAATAATGAGGGTGGATGAGTATTTAGTGATTTCTTCTTGGATTTCGGGCTGGAACCGGGTGCTTAGCACTGCTTCCCTCCTAGTCGACGTTTCGTCCACAATTCCAAGATACATAATCAGGGCTGCCACTACTAATTGTTGCTGCACTGAAACTGCTTCAGTGCAGCAGCAGTAGGGGTAGCTCCGAAAATGTCTATTGCAATTGTGGAATTCTTCTTAAAATCTGGACTAGTTTTAGTGTACGGGGAAAATTGGTGTTTTTGTACATACAAATCCAGAAAAATCAATTATTATTAGGAGGAAAGGGGTGACTATATTCATTGCAGGCTTAGATTTAGAGGGAGGGGGGCTATTTAAACCTAACTGACCATTTAAAATTTTATCCATTTTATTAAATTTATTATTCTCCAAACTTTACAATAAACTAAGTTTTTTACTTTTCTCTTGTAAATGTAAGATTTTGAAATGGTTATTAAATTTATGATTAAATTCTAAGCAGTGGTTAGAAAAGATAGTCTGTTTCTTTATCCTTAGAACATTTTTCATGTTCCTCTAAGTCGAAATTTTCTTTGCTCATGGGAACAACGAAAACAACTAAAGTTAAAAACCCTCTCTTCAATTTATCCCATAATAGAAACTAATAATACAATCTTACTACGTATATTGGAAACAGACCATTATCAAAAACTCTAATAACAAATCAGTTTCATTTAAAACTAAAAACTCCATACTGAAAGCAATTAAGAATAACTAAGATAAAATGGACAAAAAATTGAACTCAGGCGTTTATAAGTTCACTTGTGAGGAATGTAAAAAAAAGTTTACATAGGACAGACAGGGAGGATTTTTTAGCCAGAATGGTGGAGAATAGGATTTTCACGGTAGTTATAGATAATGGTTAGTTAACAGACATGATAAATGACTTATTAGCAAAATGTATAGAAATTCAAAACAGTCTCACTAGACACAATCTACACTTTATCGTCTTTCTGCACACTTCCATTGTATACTATAGCGTTTGGATTCTCCTTGTAGTAATAACATCAAGATTCATCGCCGGCAACAATTTGACGTGAAAACTTCTTTGTGATTGATACCGTATCAGATGCTAATAATAGAGCTAAATGCCAATTTTTCTAATCATTTTTAAGCAACCGTGGAATCACAAATGAGCAGTGACTTTGGTGATTAATTGAATAAACGGTTCCCACTTTCAACTATTTTACATTCTGATATGGTACTGTAACACGAGCAAGTCCTTGATGTGGCAAATCTGTAATAGATTTACCTCTTCATAGAAATTTATTACGTAATTCAATAGCTGACGTATAAGGTTAACTGTGGACACCATATACAGATTTAGTTGTTGTTTAAATTCCCAAAATCCGAACAACAATTGGCAAGTTATCTTGCATTGATGTATTGTTTACCATAAATGCTTATTTATTTATTTCACTTATGTCTTACATGGATTTAAATTTAGAGTTACATATACATCTAGATAGAACAGAGCAAAATTTTAAAACGAAGGCCATTGATCTGGTCCAACACAGTGTCAGTGGCTTCAAAGAAATCACGCATCTCACCTCCATATTCTGTAAGGTGGCACTCAGATGTATTATGGTCAATAGTCTGGCGAGGTTCTTCGCATTCGCAGGTCAGTGTCTCAGTCATTCCCCATTTATAGAATGAATCACGACAGATGCCGTTCTTATTTTATTGAGTATCTGAGTAAATATTTGTAGTGTATTATATTAGATACATAATTGTAAACAAAAATTTTAAATTTTCAAGTATATTTATTCAGAAAAATCGTTAGATTACTAAGAAATTATCAAAAATGAAATAAGCAACATTTTTAACAATAGCTAAAATAAACATTTTTCTGTAACAATTAATTCTAAAATCGTGTATAATGGCCACGGACATCTCTCACAGCTGTACATCTTCGGGGCATACTCATAATGCAATTATTAATGTGTTCTTGTGACACTCTTCTCCAACACAGCGGTAAAATTTCCCGCAAGTGTTGCACGTTAACTGAGAGTGGATTATGTTCGTTGAGCTGTTCTTGAAGTCTGTCCCAAATGTGCTCAATTGGATTCAAGTCGGGAGACGTTGGTGGTAAAGGTAGATGGTTAATATGGAGGTCATTTATTGCTTGCATTACAATTTGTGCACGATGAGGTCTTGCATTATCATCAATAAAAACCATGTTTTCATCCACAGCCTCACGAAAGTCGGCCACATATTGCTGAATAATGTCATCTCTGTATATGTGTCCATTGACATTGTTTTCAAAGATATGGAGGTTCGTACGTCCATTCAAACTAATGCCCGTCCACACAATGATACCACCGCCGCCAAAAGGCACAACAGCTTTTGTAAAGTCGCGTCTACAACGGTCTCCTTGAGTTCTCCAGACACTTACTCTACGATTATAACTAAATAATCAGAATCTGGATTCATCGGTGTTTAAACCATGCTCCCATTGAAAATTTACTGCTAGTCGTTGGTTAACCCAAGTTCTTCTAGCCATTCTATTGGCATTAGTTAATTTTGGACGTCTCACAGGCCTGCAGCTATGAAGATCCATTTCCCTCAGACGGTTTCTGATGGTTTGATCCGAAACTCTAACTCCAGTGGCGCCACGTAATTGTTTGCAACCATACAGCACTTCTAAACGGATTCATCCTTGTCTGAATTCGTATGTAGCGGTCTTGTCTCTGATTTGTTTTCCTCTCAGATCCACTAACCGGGTCTTCTCCTTGCAGATCCTACCTGTTGGAATCTTGTTAGAGCCCTACTGACAACACTTGGAGACACATTAAAAATTGCGGCAATTTCTGCTCCAGATTGCCCTCGCTGATGCAATAACGCAATTAAATCAAAAGTTTCTTTATTTAAATGACGTCTTGGCATCGTGAAAATGTGAAATGACGTTTAAAATGAATAGTACTTGTCAAAAAATGCGATTTTTATAATTTTGTATTCTAAATTAATTAAGGTTAAAATACAAGATTCAATATTTTATCACACAGAAAAGACATTTACCAAATAAAATGCCACAAACGACTGTGGGCCTTCTAATTTATCTATAGTTTGAGAAAATACGTTAAATTTAATCGAATTAATTAGATCTGTTAAAAAAAGATCTAATTCCCTATTTATTTTTGAGTAGTTTATAAGTATGCCATAATTAGTAATATCAGGTGCTGTAATATACTAGACCCAGACAGGATATATTAGGTTACCTACACTTCACAAAGAGCCTGTAAGTTCAGAAGTTTTCTTTGCGAATAGATGCTTGTTATGATTTATAAATTTCAGCGCAAACATTAATAAATATTCAATGTAGTATTAATGCAACATTGTATCTGTCAGACACATGCGTACGTGCCCAATTAGGGATGGGAAGTCGACCGGTCGGCTCATACGGAACATTTAGCCGGTGCGTATCAATTATGTCAAACCGTGCGGTCACCGTTTTTTAGTTCAAATCCTATCCGAAATTAATTAATCGGTTAAGTTGCGATGCAGAAAATGACGACGAGTGACTAGGACAGATCCTGATGACCAGCGATGGCACGGTGGTGTTGTTGCCGCAGGTTTGGCGACCCGAACGGGACTCATCAATCACGGCGTCGGCAGTTGTTGACATTAGAACTCGCGGAAAATTAAAATCTGCTCGTGACGGGAACAATCTAAATATGTTACTTTCGGACACGTAAATATCAATATATGTATTATTTTCTAGTCGTAGTTTTTTAAAATAATTTTTACGCTTACAGGAGGCGTAAAATAATATAATAGTGCAAATACATGATAAATGGCTACAGTAAGCAAACAATAAAGTTAAACAACTTTAATTGGAATGAAAACCGAGGCCAATAACAATACTAGTAATTTCTGTCATGTATTTATTCGGGACGAGTAAATTAACTATTAGTTTAAGTAAAGATTCGTACATCGGTATTCTGATCTTTTTCTTAAACTTTATTTTAAGGGCTTTTCGGGATCTTTGCCCATAGGTACACCAAGTTTTCTGTAATGTGCCAAAAAAACAATTGAAACAGACATGTAATATACATATCTGTAACTGTACACGTGTTTCTGCCATTACTATTAGACGCCTAATAGTAATGGCAGAAACACGTGTCTTAAGCAGAAGTAAATGCTGAAAATACGAGGTGTATTGTCCATGTGTACAGTTACAGATATGTATATTACATGTCTGTTTCAATTGTAACAAAAGCGTTATACGTGTATAAACGTATAGATATACTTAAAACCTTTTTTTATATGTGCCAAAAAAACACAAAAATAACCAAAAACATTAGGAAAGGCACAGGGAGACACACTTCACGCTTCGGGACCTATGGAGGCGATTTTACTATTGATACACACCAAAAAGGCCAACGGTCAAAAAGTAAATCTACAAAGGTACAGGTAGGAAGGAATATCCTGCTCTTATTGATATATTGGGTAGATGCACAAGTTCTTAGCGTTTTTTAATGTATTCAAAATTGATTAATTTATTAACGAAGAAATACATGAACTAATCAAGAATGTTTTACTTCCAATATTTACAATTGCCTCCTAACGACCTGGTAATTTTTCGGTTCGTCAAATGAAAATCTGATTTTTGATTTCGAATTTCGAATCAATAACCACCTATGGGGGTTTTGTGACGCCAAATAAGAACGATGTTCCGGTGAAACTTGGCTTTTTGGGTTAACGTTATGTCGACAATTTTTCTCGAATGTCGCTAAATCTAAACAGATAAGCGCCCGCGATTGTGTCCATCGTAATTAACGCGTCAAAATCTATAATATAAATGCATCGGAGTATCGAAATTTGCCATTTCAATTTTCTAAAATTTTAAAATTCCCCCCAAAAAAAAACAAATGGAAAATTTTCAAAATGTCATAACTCACTCATCTTTTATCTGATCGACGTGAACTTTAGGACAAATTAAAGTATTCGTCGAGAGGATTAAAACGGGTATGTATTTCGCCTCCGATGGTTTGGGGTGGAGAATACATCAAGCCAATTTTAAAGTTCGACATCGTTTTTAAAAAAGAAGGTTGCCTGATAGTGTTAAACTTCATGTACCTATATAACAAGTGTTCATTTTAAAAGTCAATCTAGGTTACTTTGAAATTTTGATAGAATAAGACGCAAATATATTAGTATGTGTTTATGTTCCGTAAACGTAAATCAAAATGACATTTGATAATTCTTTCGTTGGAGACTGTGGTTAAGTAAAAAACTTAAAAAAGGTATATAACCCCTTACCACAATTATTAATCGTATCCTAAATACGTATTTCGACAACTAAGTTGTCATCATCAGTAGGTAAAAACCACTAATTAAAAAGTCGCACATGGGGCACAGTAAAGCGAGAGAACCGCATTAACGCAATAACTACTTTACACCGCGTCCACGTATAGACTGGGTCTATCAGTCTATACGTGGACGCGGTGTAAAGTAGTTATTGCGTTAATGCGGTTCTCTCGATTTACTGTGCCCCATGTGCGACTTTTTAATTAGTGGTTTTTACCTACTGATGATGACAACTTAGTTGTCGAAATACGTATTTAGGATACGATTAATAATTGTGGTAAGGGGTTATATACCTTTTTTAAACGTTTGATAATGTCAATCACAAATATCAGTTAGTGCATAAAATAATGGTGCGTCGATTCTGGTTTAAATAAATTGCTTCTCAGTTTTAAAATGGCTTTCACTTTAGAACATAAAATATTTTTAGTCCAGGCTTATTTTCGAAGTGGTAATAAAATTGATGGTTTATGGGTCTATTCAGTTCAAAATTGCATGGTAGAATTTCAAGTGGAGTTTCCACATTTTGTAATAGATTATATACAATTTAAGAATACTTTAGAACTTTAAAACTTTTTTCTTAAACTGGTAGTCTCTTAAGTAAATCAGACAGCCGAGCAGTTAAGAAACGTACACCTCAAGTTGTCAATCGTGTTGAAGAAATAATGGAAAATGAACCACAAACATCTGTTCGACATTTGGAGTCAACAAATAAACCTTTCTGTTGGTACAACTCACAAGTTATTAAAAAAATATATGCAACTCCATACCGTGTCACAGCAGTACAAGAATTGTTAGAAATTTGATTACCCACGTAGACTACAATTTTGTAATTGGTCTGTAAATATGAACAATAATGGAGAACTTTCGCAAAGAGTCAAGCATGGTTTTATAAAACGGGAAACCTGAATTCACAAAATACAAGAATTTGGAGTAGTGAAAATCCACATGTAATTAATGAAGAATCGCTACATCCAGAGAAAATTGGTGTTTGGGCAGCGATAAGCCAAAGGCGAATCATTGGACCAATATTTTTTCAGGGAACGTTAACTGCTCAAAGGTACCGTACGGAAATTTTACAACCATTTGTCAATCAGTTGCATGAGGATGAACTTCAAAATGCATATTTCCAACAAGACGGAGAACCTTGTCACTGTACTGCAGAATCTTTGGATTATTTAAGAGAATTTTTTGATGAGCGCAATTAGTCGAAATACTGAAATTGCCTGGCCTGCACGTTCATGCGATTTAACACCTTGCGACTTCTTTTTGTAGCCTTATCTAAAAAATAACATATTTCGAACACCTATATTGAATTTGAATGATATGCTACAGAGAATCGGACAGAAATGCATGGAAAGTAATAACAATCCAGTAATGTTGCAGAATATCATCAGAAATTTTGAGCGGAGGATTTTAATGACTTCACCAAATCGCCAGTGGGACAACACTGTGTTATTCCACTGGCGATTTGGTGAAGAGCATATCTTCTAAGGTTTACCTTAGCCAAAAACGCTACGTTTAACATTTTTCAGTTTTTAAGGTTATTATACTGAAGATGGCAACTTAGTTGCCGAAATACGTATATAATATTTATTGATATATATTGTGGTTAGGGTGTTTTTCTTATTTCTGTTTCATATAAAGTGCTATTTAAAATTAAAAAGTTAGGGTCGTTTCCGATTAAACCGGAAGTGAAAAACATTAATATTAGGTTCAATTTAAAAAACATTAGGTGTATATCAGATGTCCAAAAATTTCAAATTTGTATTTTATTAGATAAGGGAGGTACGCCATTAGAATAACATAACAGAGACATCCGGTATACACGATTTGGATTCTTCCTATGTTAATGAGTAGATAAGCAATGGAGTTTCTAATGCAAAACCTATATATTTTCTTATGAAGCTTCATTCTACAATTCATGGTCATTTGAGATGTGACATCACAGCTGAATAACTCACGACAGGTTAACCTGTCATTATTTGTTCCGACCTGTTTTATACCTGGTTCGAACAGGTATGAGCAGGTAATAAACAGATATAAAACTGTAAAACAGGTTCGAATGGATAATGAACAGTTATGAAACAGATTCAAACAAGTCTAAAACAGGTCCGAATAGATAATGAACAGGGTAACCTATCTTGAGTTACAAGCTGTGATATAATTGTTTGAATGAACTTAACTTGCAAAATAAAGCTCCATAAGACACCACATAGGATTTTGCACTAGAAACACCATCGCTTATCTACTTTAATGTATCAAGATCACGTGGCACCTTTTCAAAATCTAGGTGCAACACTTCTCAACTTTCATCTTAGTGCCGAATTTAATACGTATTGCTATGAACTTTTCCCCGCAAACTTTTTGAAAAACATAATTTATTGTTGTACATTTATTTTCGATGCCAGTGTATAATTTTTATTTTCTATGAATGCAGAGTTTATTTTGAACTGATCTATTTTGATTTGTGTGGTGGCACGCCGGATTTGATATCCGCTTCAGACACTAACTATTATCTGAGTTGATAAGACGTATTTTTTGTAAGATATAAATCTTTATATTTTATCTTAGTTTATTAGCTTCGTGTTTTTATTAAATAGTTGATGTGCTCGAATTCATTATCGTTAGTTTAATACGAGTTTGCTGATCTCGTAGTTTAATTTTATACGTTTTTCTAACTTAAAGTGTCTTGTGAAAAAATATTTTTTCATATAAAGTAAGTTAAAAATATTATTACTAATTTATATTGTATTATTTCTTTACTGAATGCATTTATTATTGTATTATTGATTGTATGAATTTCTATATATCTTAATTTTAATTATAATATAAATGATAAAGATAGTTTATCGTTTCAAGTAATTTTTTGTAACGTTAAATTCTAGAACGTTTTAGATTTCAAGGTTGGTGTTTTTGTACATGTGGTATCGCACATGTGTTAGAGATTTCGGTCTGACAGGTTTATCTGTTTACTTTTGAGTTTGTTTATCAGGGGTGAAAGAAAAAAGTATCTTTGCAATTTATTAGAGATAATTTAGTTCGCGATTCATTAGAGGACGTTTGAATTTGCTTTGCGGTCAATACCAGCAAATTATTTTACCTCTTTGTGTATAATTGCTTTACACAGCTCTTTATACTTTATAAAGAATTAAATTTTTTTATTTTTTTTTTTTTTAAATTAAAGATTCGTTTGAGTAAAGCTGTGCATATTTTTTATTACCTTTCGACTTGTGTGATTAACAATAAATTCAGTAAAACTAACAATATTCACAAATAAATTTTGTGTGGCGCCTGATAGTGGTATTAATACATTTATTTTTCCACGTTTTCCCATTGGAAAGCCGGAGAGGAAAGCTGTCTCATTATAGAGGTTAACCGATGAGCATCAAAGTTGGACAGTGTTGTGGTGAATAGTGGCTCATCTTCATTCTTACCCACTATTCATAGCAGTATGTAAGCTTACCAATTGCTTTTCTGAGTACCTTTTTATATTTCTTCAGTTAATAATAACCAAAAAAGTAACAGAATAATGCTAGTGTTGGCACTTCATTCATTGGCATTCATTGATATTATATCATTAATTTTTTTTTATATTTTTCTTCATACATATATCAAAAGAACGAACTTTCTATTCGTCGCTATTATCGACAAAAATGAAAATTTGGTTTCATTTTTCCCTGAAGCCATTACATAAAGAAAATACGGATATCGCGGAATCCTCTATGTAAATCACACCGCAACGACGGAGAGAATTGCTAACAAAACTCTATCAGAAGATCGCAGCCATCAACAGAAATTAGCAACTCGTAAAATTCGTCGGTAGACATTAGGTAAAAGGAGCCACCGCCAACGCAATGTACCGCACGTTCACGTTATCCTTCTCGATCTCCGATAGGTAAACACTTCTTTTCGCTCCTTCTCCTATACAGTACATTGTACGTCGAACGGTTTTTACGACTGAATAAATTCCCACTTGCAAACGAGCTCCTGCAAATCATTTCCTGCAAAGATAAGGAACAGAACCCGGAGGCGAACACTCTAGTGTTTACTGCGAACGACCGTAACTTTAGATATGTATGTGTGTATATATGTACGTTCCCTCTGTTCGACCGTATCGGTAAATAAAAACAGTCCGCTCCTCTGTAACAGGGACACGAAATGAAATGGAAAATCTCGGGCTCGTGTTTTCCAAATAGGTCATAATGTAGGATCGAAGGAAGTTGTCACAGGGATATGTGTTGTTCGAACACCTATTGCATGTACGTCAATATTTTATATGAGATAAAGTAGATATCGTGGGATAGTACATATACAGCCTGTTCCAATTTAATTTACGTTAAAAATGTGTTTGCAATGCATAACTTATAAAAAATGCAATTAGTGTAGTCATAATAATAGTAATAATAATAACACAGGCCTACAAAATTAAACTTTTTGACAGATGTTTTTATTTTGAAAACTGATTTTATATAATTTTGGTAGGCTGATTTCAACAAATTCTATGCATTTATTTGTATCACGTAAGGTTTTTTTGCAAATATTAAATGAAAAAAAACAATATTTCTAAAAAAATTTATTTGTTTATTGAGTAAAAAGGTGGAATACAAGTTAAAAAAGTGGAAAAAAATACTTTACTCAGTCTTTTTTAAGTGAAATCTTTGTCTTTTTGCCAGAAAGCTGCGTTGTCCGGACATTCGGTTGTATGTTTTTAAGGGCATATCCCGTTTTAACATCCAGCAGTAGTCCGCCATCACCGTTATGCTCCATCTGCCTTGGTATCGCCGTTCCATTTCCTTAATGTCTT
Source organism: Melolontha melolontha (assembly GCA_935421215.2). Taxonomy (NCBI): domain Eukaryota; kingdom Metazoa; phylum Arthropoda; class Insecta; order Coleoptera; family Scarabaeidae; genus Melolontha; species Melolontha melolontha. Next base: position 131,095,148 of record OW285240.1, on the reverse strand, counting down.
GGTGAAACCTCTCTCCCTGTTCTTCGCTAACTGCTCCAAGATTTTCAGGAAAATAGTTCAAGTGTGAAAACAGGAAATGCACTTTCAAACTCATATTACAACCTAAACGATGAAAGTGTTCTAACATATTTTGAACAATATTTTCGTAGTTTTCGTCCTTAGAGTTCCCAAGAAACTTATCAATTACTTCTTTAAATGAAACCCAGGCGTTTTTCTCGACATTGGTCATTGTGTTTTGAAAATCCTTGTCTTTGCATAATGTTCTTATCTGCGGCCCCACAAAAATACCTTCTTTTAACTTGGCATCGGATAAGGCTGGAAATGTCTCACACAAATATTTAAAACACTGTCCATTTTTGTCTAGGGCTTTAACAAACTGCTTCATCAAGCCAAGTTTGATATGGAGAGGAGGCAGTCAGGCAGGATTTTAAAGTGCATTGATCTTGAAGGACAACATTTTCAACATTTGTTATAGTTTTCAATAAATACCTATTATTTGTTATTTATTTGTATGTATGAAACTGTCAAAATATACGACTTCGTAGGTTAAGTAGTAAATTTTAATTTACGACGTACTTCAAAATGTTCTCAGTAAATCACATGCTACTAGATTGACTTTTCAAATGAACACTTGTTACTTTATACAACATACAAAATTATTAATCATTATTTCTGAATTTAAAGTTTTACTTTATACGGTTATCACATACAGCAGTAAATGACGATCCGAACACATCTTAAGCATTCCTTGAGTAGTATCGATCTACAAAAATCTCAATCGTCCCATTAAAAATGTTCATAAGTTTCACCCAGTTTAAGCGTCGCCCGAATTCGAACAAATCATTGAAAATTATGCGTGACATTAAACGGTTCTTCGGTTTATATATTCCCCCACACCTGACGACCCCAATGTCACTCGTTTCTCCGACCGTTCTCCTTTCCTTATTACGGCCGTAAATCACTCTGTCTTTTCTGAACGCGTTCGAGGAGTGGAAAAGGAGGTGCTCGTCTCTTTTCGCGTGAAAGAATAGGTCCTCTCCCGGTGTGAAGATGGTTTTTGAAAACGAACCTCAACCTCGAGTGTAGGAAGATGATTAATTGTCAGTTTTTATTGTTTGCCTGCCGCCCGGCGAACTCGCCGGGATGAAGTCTTATTTGTTCCTTCCGCGAGAATTAATTTGAGAACTCGTATTCGTCGGCGAACGCTTCGAATTTCTCGGTCTTCTTCTTCAGTCCTTTCTCAGATAATTAAGATAATGTGTGTTTTGTTGCTGGTACCATCAAGCATCTTAATTATGGCAATTTTTTCACGTTAGTTAATGGTTTGCAAAGATAGGTTAAACGGGAAAGAAGTTACATTATTATTAAGTGTACTATTCACTTCTATCAACCTCAAAAAAGTTAAAACGTTTTATCAAACTAAATCTGATTTATGTTGCATACAAAATAGTTGCAGAATTAAATATTTAAACAAAACTTTAGCACCAACAATTATTATATTATATTTTCACACGTTGACTCTTGAACTTTTAAACAAGAAAGTTTTAATACGTACTTGGTGATTACACCTGTCCTAATAATAACTCTTCTGACTGTAGATGTCTGCCCTTAGCACAATTCACATCTTCTTTGGATTTGCATCAATTTTAACCATGTAACGAACTCTTTTGGGAGGTTGCTTTATTTAGTCTTTAAGAATGCTGATGATAACTCGACCTGATGAGTTATTACATGATGCTAGCGCGTGGTTGGTGATGATTTTCATCATCCGCTAGATACTTGGTATTAGTTTTGTGTTTTGCATTTCTACCAAAGAGAGGGTTTATTTTCCATCAAATAATAATACTCGGTAAAACTGTATGCAATTACATACTGAGTTGACACTATATGATGGAATCTATTTTATAGTTGACAATTCTGTTCGAAAGGTTAAGACTTCTGGTCATCGTCCTTCTCGTCAATGGTACAATGCCAACATCAAATACTTATTAATTATGAAAGAGTACTATTTCATAGAGTGGAAGAAGGAAAGGTCGTCCCATCACCGGAATGAATTTAATAGATAGCGATCTCCAAACAAAGCATAAACTTAGAAGAAATTACTTTGAGCATCAATCGCACATTTTGAAAATTTATAAAGAATAGGATGTCACCTGGGTATATATGTTCTAATATCATCACTGTATGTCCCTGTTAGTCTAGTCGAAATTTTAAACTGTATCTGCAGACTTAAATCTAATTTAAACATCTGGCCACGACGATCTTCCAAGTTTTTTCGTTAGAAATTGTGGACCTGTTCAACAATCATCTATATTTTAATTATATCTACTAGTACCTTTTATGAATTTTGAAAGATTGGAAGGATTGTACCTATTCATAAAAATAGCGATAGTGGAGACATCTGCCATAACAGACCAATTAATATATTAACCCCTTGAGACCTGGTGCACATGAGCATGTACATTGACTTTGATCTTTTTGATTACGCATGTCTATGCGATGCATTCGTTCGGAGTTGGTATGGATCTCAGTACACACTTATTTGATAGAATTAACATGCTTGTGCCGCCCTCTGCTAATCGAGAGTGACACTATTTGTTTTACACTTCTACCTAACCTCTGTGTTTGCCGCTGTTCACGTGGTAAGTACAATTTGTCTATATAATTAGTACATGCATGATAATGTCTTTGTAAAAAAAATATTGTGATAAAATGTATATATCAAAATACCTATTTGTGTAATAAAAGCAGTGATTGCCTCAATTTTTCACTTGCAAAGTTGAAAAAACTTTTTGTACATGACCATGTACAAATGGTCTCCTTTGGTGTTGTTGTTTGTACATGAGCATGTACAAATGGTATCAATACCATTAAATGGTTATAGATAAAATTTCAGACAAAGCACTCAGAAAGAAGAAGAAATGGATAAACTGAAGCCAAAATATAATTTATCTAATCCAAATGATATATCAGATATCGAAGTGGGAGCTGGTGACAGTGAAGAAGAAGATGAAATTGTGATGAATCAAGAATATCGAAGAGTTTGGCGAGGGCCTGATACTGTATCAGGGATGGAATTTGGTCCAGACGATAATCAGGAGCCTGAAGAGTCGAATGATGATAATAATGACGAGTTGAATACTGAAGAGGGAAACGAACATCTTACGGAACAACATAAAAGAGATAATCGCGTAGCATGGATGAAAGGCACTTTTCAGACAGTAGAACGAGTGTGGGAGCCAGAGACGGAAGATTATGTTACAAAACCACATTACCCGGTGCATTATTTTTTAAGATATGTGCCTGAAAAACTGTTTGAATATATGGCGATGTACACTAATATATATGCAATTCAGAATGAGATGCATCTTAGACCCACATCAAAATCTGAAATACAGACACTGATTGCGTTACATATAATGATTAGATCTCTTAATAAATTAATAAATTTCCCAAAATTCGGATGTTTTGGGATCGAGTTATTGGATTGCGAGTATTTCCAGATAACATGTCAAGGGATCGTTTCTTTCAGCTACGCTCCTGTCTTCACTTTGTGAATAACTTGGAAATATCACCACAAACCAATGATCGTTTAGCTAAAGTTCGGCCTTTGATAAATGCCATAAAAAACCGGTGCCGTCAGTTGGTTTTAGAAAGTCACCTTTGCGTTGACGAACAGATAATTCCTTTCACCGGAGCTATAAATATCAAACAGTATATAAAGGGCAAACCTTGTCCATGGGGGATTAAAATTTTTGTTTTATGCGGCCAAAGTGGACAGGCGTATGATTTTTTATTTTATCAGGGTAAATCAACTCCGTTAGATGAGAAAAATCTAACGAGATTTGGACAAGCTGCCAGTGTTGTTCTACATTTAGCCCAAAGTATTACTAAGTCTGGTCATAAGTTATTTTATGATAATTACTTTTCTTCCTATAAGTTACTCAATGAGTTAACAGAAAAAGGGATTTTGGCTGCAGGAACTATACGACTGAATAGATTTTTTAAACCACCTCTTACTAGTGACAAAGCGATAAAAAAGGAAGAAAGAGGCTTCTCTGAGGAAGTAATTAGCACAGATGGTGTAGTTATAGTTAAATGGTTTGATAATAGAACGGTTTGCTTAGCATCAAATTATGTAGGAAAAGGTGTAGAAGATAAGGCTAAAAGGTGGGATAAGAAAGAAGCTAAATATACAACGATCGAGAGACTTGAGATAATAAAAGATTATAATCAAAGTATGGGAGGCGTAGATCTGTTAGATCAGTTAATAAGTTTATATAGAATTTTCATTAGATCACGAAAATGGACTCTTCGTGTAGCCATGCATATGATAGATTTTGCTTTGGTCAATAGTTGGCTAGAATATAAAAAAGATTGTGCAAAGTGTAACGTACCAACTAAAAGTGTACTACATTTATTAGATTTTCGCATTCACGTTGCGGAAAGTTTGATCAAATTGGGCAGGAATGTTGAACCTAACAAAAGAGGACGGCCATCGACATCGTCTTCTCCTGCTGTGGTACCACCGCCAAGAAGAAATCATGTGGAAATGCGGCCTTTCCATGAAATTCAAACGGATAGGGTGGATCACATGCCTCAATTTGATGATAAAAAAGAAGCTACAAGATGTAAAATGCAAGGGTGCAAGGGTAGATCCCATATATTCTGTGACAAGTGCGGAGTACATTTTTACTCAACTTGAACGACAAAATGAACAAATAAAAATGTTCCAATTATAGAAATAAAAATAAAAACTTTAAAAATACAACTTTTCAACAAATACATATGTATTTCGTAATTTTATAGATCACCACCCGTTCGTTTTCCAATTATATAAATAAAATTAAATATTTTAGAAATACAGCCTTTCGCCAGACTGCACTGGGTGGTAAGCGTGTCCGTTCTCTAGTAATAATAATACATAAACCTTATTTTTATGCATTATTTATTTCTTTAAAAAAATAAAATAAAACAAACTACATAGCTTGTATCACTTTAGATATAATCAAAGTATATTTCAAGATCCATAATATGAGCGAACTTTCCACATTAAAGCTGAATATAGCGTATTTGTTGAAACTTTTTCAAGAAACATAAAATTTTCATATCCTGAATGTATTCCATCGCTTAGGACGTCCTACCATTATAATAGTAACAAGAAACACATTTTTCGTTTCGAACAAAAGAAGAAACGTCAAATGAAGGCTTTACTCGAGTTTTATGTATGAGACCGTGCATACTTTAAAACTCTCTCTCGTTCGCCGGTCGCTCTCGATAAGATCGAAAACCCCAAAAAATACGGATATTGAAAATCTTTCTGTAGCGATATAAAAGCGGCATGCACACACACATAAACGAATACATACATACACACACACACACACATGGTATCGTATATTAGCGTTTTCCATTTTCTCTCTTTGAACATTTCCACTGCAGGATTTCAGTAAAGCAAGATACAGATCTAATCAGCTAGGTTTCACGTACCTTGCAGTAACAAACAGGCATGTAATACGAGATGATGGGTATACGAAAAGTTTCCGAGGTTAGCTTATAGCTAGGCCATATTGTATGTACAAGGACGTATATGGATTCGATACTTTTACGCTCCAATTTTTCCATTTTGCCTGGCCGTTTTATGTACCGCTTGTCTAATTGAACCGGTTAAAATTGTATATTGGCGAATTATAAGCGGTTCTCGATTAGGAATTTATAGTTTTGCGAAAATCTATTGTTAGAAACTTAATTGGAACTGATTATCGGTACTTACAACAATCGGTTAGTTAACGTTGTTTGGATCTGTCTACGAACACGTAAGCAATCATATCTGTAATGTTACCTTTATCTCTATCCCTGTAGATTTTCATTTATTTCAATATATTAAATCGAATGCTATTTATTTAATTAGTTCTTATACCTATATGTATATTTTCATATACAGGCTCATTCATTTTCGGCCCTCACCATGGGGATCTCGCTTATTATTGGAGATAGAGTATAGGTTTAAATTTGGCAAAGTTGTTAAATTTTGTGTTTGTTATAAATCCGTAAAGAAACAGACCTGTGACAAATGACCTTCGTTATTAAAAAAAAAAAAACGCGAAAACCCCATTTTCTTCTTTTACCTGTAGCACCGACATTTGGCCTTGTAGAGAAAATATAAATACACATCCTTGTGGCCATTTCTAAACCTCTATCCAGTGGTGTACTCTAAATTTTTATACGACGTTTCGTTTCTTTCTGGCCATCATCAACTATCTAATTTCTTATAAGCGCCATATTGGATTTAGGCATCTTCAGAAAGAGTTTTTTTTCTGATTTCAACCATGTACCACATGCTGACTAAAGTTTTTGACATTAGGTTTTATTTGAAAGAATAAATTATAAAATTAAATAAGGTAGCCAAGGAATTTCAATCTGTCAAACATTTCATTTATTGTTCATTAATATTACAAAAATGTCATACACTAACGAAGAGAAACGAAATATGATATGTATTTTTTATTCTTCGAACCGAAATTCAACAGTAGCGAGTACAAGATATCTACATTTATATCCAGAACGACAACAGCCTCATCGTACCATTTTTCTAGATCTCGACAGAAATTTGGTCGAGAATGGATCGTTAACTAAGCCGCGTAATGGTCAAGACAACAGGAATTTAAATGAAAATCGACAAGATATTTTACAAATGGTAAATTAAAAGCGTGTTTTCAAATTTCATGTTAATCTTGTATTTTTATAGATAAATAATAATCCATCAATTTCTACACGCGAAGTAGCGTCAGAATTAAATTTGTGCCAGTCCAGAGTTTGGAGAACTTTACATAAAAGTAGGTTTAAGCCATACGGGATCCGTGTTAGTCACTCTTTACTGCCTGGAGATAATTTGAGAAGGCTAGAATATTGTAATTGGTTAATGGGAAGGATAGATAATGACGAAAATTTTTTAAGCAAAATCATCTGGTCAGATGAAACAAAATTTACAAATTCTGGAATGTTCAACAGAAATACGGAGCACTATTGGGCAGTACAAAATCCCCGACAAAACAGGGCTAGAAGAGCACAACATCGTTTTAGAATAAACGTTTGGATGGGTGTTTTTGCAAATCGTCTCTTAGGACCAGTTACGTATGAAGAACATTTAAATGGAGAAAGATATTTAAACATTTTACGTACATACGTATCTGACTATCTTGACGACAATATCCCATTAAATTAATTACAATATTTATTGTGGCAACAAGATGGCGCACCAGCACACAATGCAGCTGTTGTTAGAAATTTCTTAAATTAAGAGTTTGCAAACCGTTGGATTGGAAATAGGGGAGTTGTTGAATGGCCTGCGAGATCACCTGATTTAAGTCCGCTAGATTTTTTTTTTATGGAGATATGTTAAAAATAATATTTATAAAGTAGATGCGCCACAAAACATTGAAGAATTACGAGACAGACTTCAGAATGCCTTCGATGCAGTTCCTAGAAGAACTATACAAAGGGCAGTACAAAATGCCAGAAGGCGTGCCCAATTGTGCATTACCGAAGATGGCCAGATAATTGAACATTTACTGTAATTGTTTATTGTGTAAAAAAGTCAGTTGTAGCCAAGTCAGGACTATTGGTTGAATGAATTATTAGTCCGATGCCTTTACTTAGCAAATAATGGACTGTTGTGCGAGCAATAGGTGGAGTAACATTATCATAGGATAATTGTACATTTAGAGTTGCTTTTTCGCCATTCATAAAAAAAATCGGGCAAGCAAATTATTCTATACCATTCCGCATTTGCAGTTTAACGATACTCCAAAATAATTGTAGCAACTTTACCAGATTTTTCCATAAAACACGCAAGCATTTGTTAAGAAGTGCTTCGCGAGAGAACAGCTTTTGTTGCAGAGGTTCATTTTGACACATCGAAACTGTCGATTGTTGTTTCATATCCACGATCTGTCACCTATAATGATGTCATAGACATGTTTAGAAAATTCGTAATTGAACTTTTTCAGCATCGGTTTGCACCTTTTACGAGATTGTCTTTTGAGTCGTGGGAAGATCATACGGTATCCAACGAGAACACGGCTAAATGAGTATGCAAAATTTTATGTATTGAAATTCTAAAAATGTGCAACCATGCCCGAATGTCATCATACGTTACACGACGATCTTCTTCAATCATTCGGCGTGCTGCATCGATATTTTCCTCAACAACAGATGTTACAGAACACCTTTCACTTGGTTAATTCTGAAGCGACATAAGATCACACTTGAATTCTTGAAACCAGCGACGGTATATCGCTGTCCTTGATGGGGCTTCATCACTAAATACGGAAGTTATACGTTCTATATTGCTACATTCGTAAACTTTCTTTTCTTATTTATATTCTTACCGTCAAGCCCCGGTATATTATTTTCTATTTTGCAAGTTTAATTTCATTTAACGAGTACGTATTTTATTTTTTGTAATATTTATTTTTTATGTATACTTAGATTTTTAAAAAATAACCCTTTTAATTTTTTTGGTAATGTGCAAATTTCATATATTCAATATACTGGGTGACATTCTATACAGGATGAACATATTTTATTTGAACAAGTTATAACTGAATAGCAATTTTCATTTACGTTGTTGGTTTATTTAAATTTGTTAATATACGAGTTAACTATTCTCCAGCTTTTTCTTCACCTTTTTTTTTCTCTTTAGCAAGTTGGCTGCTTGAACTTTTCTTTCCAGATTTCTGGTATCCTATGTAGCATTTCTCCGTTTTGGACTTCGTTTTTGTATTTAGTAGTCTGTAAGCGCATACGCGATCCCTTTTCTCAGTTTTCAAATCTGAGCTTCCATAAGTAAAATTGAGTGGCGCTAGCTATCATCCTCTATTTTAGCCACCCATGCCGTCTCCACTGACTAAGGGCATATACAATAAATAGAAGCTCCCAAATTTGTGCGATACGACTACCAGTTTCGATCTATTTTCGGTCATCTTCTGGATGCCATCGTTGCGCCTGTGCGCCGCTGACATTGGGTTAAACGACAACAAACATCATAATAAATCATAACGCAAATATTTTGATTTAATTCCGTTTTCAATACGATTAGGAAATTTTAAAACGGCATTCTGCACAAACGGACTAATATTTTGACAATCGGACAAAAAGTAATATTTTTGACACACTGCAATGTACTAGTGCACATGCATCATTTATCAAATTAAACAGCGTTGCCAGATTCCCGAAATTTCTCAACTGCCCCTCGTAGTTGTATTTGAATTATTCATTTTTAATTGAAGTGTTCCCCATGTCTGTATAATTGTCTGTAAAAGCAAAGTTATGATTGGATGTATTTTGTAGATGTTAAGACGAACATATTTTAAACAAGTCGAAATATTTAATCGCTTTAATCAATAGAATTCTATCCTGTAATAAGAAATATTTTAATTACAATCTTACCCATCAACCCGATTCCAATACAATACAAATCAGTGTCGCTCGAAATTCAGATGTTATTAATAGACCAAGAACAAGAAGAATTATTGTTTTACTTGTCATGATTTATTAAACCGAATCGTAGTACGAACTTATTCATCTACTTAGACATATATACGTATAAAAGCAAGAATATTAAAAGAAGAAAACGGGGATTGTGATTAAAAGATTTGCGCGCCCTTGAATATGCGCATTTATTATTTGACTTAAATGAATTACTCGCTGGCAATCCTTTATTCCGGTGCCGCCCCGCATAATCCCGGAAAGACGCCAGATCTTGAATAATAAGGCCCAATCTGTTATATTTTGTTGGATGGTTTTAATTAAAATGTATTTTATAAAATACGTCGTGCCACAGAAACGTTTGTTTCCATTTTCTCAGAGACATCTTATTCAGTATTAAATGTTGGAAATTTTTCGCATTTTTTATAACGAAATTTTAGAGGTTGTTTTTCATTTTTTTCATAAATAATGAGAAAAATTAAAAAAATAAACAAAAGAAATGCAAAGAAACACAATTTAAGATAATAAACTGTAGAATAAAAGAAAAGGACGAGGAGATAATATATAAATACATACGTGCTTGTTTTAAACTTAATGTTCTTTTGATATATTCGTTTGAAGTATAAGTATTCTATTGAACTCAAAATTTAGTAATTCTTTTACAAACACTATACCGACACATATGACTGATATTAATCTAAGCTCGTGTAAAGAGTATCAGAGGAAGAGAAACAAAAGAAAAATATTTTATTTGCTAAAAGATTAACATCATAAGCCTACAATGGTTTCCCTCTTTAAGATGTGAATAAAGTTCCCTTTAATTTTTATTCCGCTAATTACGAGGAAAATAGTCAAAAAAATACGTGACTGTCAGAATATTTTTTATTTAGCATTTTAGATTTTACATAAAATTGCCCGGAAGGTTCAATTCGAAAATGGGTAAAGCTTTTTAAACGAGTTCTAACTAATTGTTAATCATTCAGTGACCCTCTTGGGATAATAAATTAAATTTTGATTCATACTTTGTTAAATACTACCTAATTAGTATAAGTAATACGTTTTCATTACGCTAAAAATGGGTGATTTTAGCCTCATCAAGTAATCAGCCTATTAATGTATAGGTTGTTAATTTTTTTGAATGAAATGAGAATATATCGAAAATTTCCAACATAGAAAATAGCTGGCCAAGATATTCCGCGAATTCAACCTTTTTGTGAAAGTAATGGACACTCGAAATTTGAAATTTAGCTGGATAAGGCTGTTCCACCACACCCAGCTTAATGTTGTTACATTCGTATTATTTTTATCTTATATTTTATCGCCGTGCCCCGGTATATTATTTTTTATTTGCGAGTTTAAATTCATTCAACGCGTACTTGTATCACCCTGTGATTTTAATATTTTGTAACCATATCGTCCCCAGCAGTTTCCGATTGCATCCGGTGTGTCATTCGACCAGAGGCGGTTATCGAATTCAATTGACAGTAGTAGTGTGTGAATCTTCGTATAAACGGTAGTTTTTTTTTCATGAATTCTACGACATTGTGAGTTTTAGTCGCATATGCGGATTCAGACGTAGATCGTTCGACAATTCTAAAAATAGAATGATCGAATACTGACTTCGTAGTTTGAAAAGCTTGTAAGGAGAAAACTCCCTTTCCGGCAAGTATAGTACCTTTCTGGTGGCATTTCTTATACGGACTCTGGCTTAATTAAAATTTCTCTTGCCAAGACAAAAATCCTAGACACCTTACACCTTAGTCTTCAACTACCGACGAAATTGATCCTCCAGTGTCAATTAATGGAGAAGGAAACGTAAAATTTGCAAGTTTTTTCGAGAGCTGAATGTCCATGTAAGTCCTGTTTCCGGTTGAATGGCGGTGGATACCGACTGTGGGTAATTTCCTGTGGACGTATCGTAGAAGCAGTAACTCGTGTGAACTCTCTTTAATGCTATAGTATTTGATACCTCTAGAACTAATTTAACGTGTTGAAGTTTAATTACTCTTAATTACCTATCTTTTGTTTTAAGAATAAATTGCATATTTGATCAAAATTTAATTAACGTTTCGAATTTTATATTCAATCAAATTTGGTGGCAATGTGTAATGTAATATACTTTTATAAGATGTTTGATATCTAATTACGATTTGAATTCTTTTTATTTATTTGGTGGTTAATGATTTCATTTTTAACGTAATATTATTGTTTTTACTGTATTTAAATTTATTCTAAATTTCTAATCATTTTGGTACATAATATTTTAAATTAAAGTTTCTTGTTGCCGTATTAAAAACTTTTTGTTTGCCAGCTGTCTGCGTGAACATTTGCGAAACTTTGTGAGACTTGTATAAAAACCTTAAGTTCTGGTGCAGATGCACTGACGCTAAAGTCAATAGAATTCTAGAAATATCTAGAAAAGGCTGTATTTATTTAAACCTGTAAATCTAGACTATTTTTGGAATATTTTTTTTATTGCGTAATTATTTAGTTAATATGTGTATATATATAGAGTAAATTCAATTTGTTGGCGATTTAAGATCTGGTTTTACTTTAAAATATATATATTTAAAACAACCCTACAGAATTATATTTTAAAGTAAAACCAGACCTTAAATCGCCAACAAATTGAATTTACCATAACATACAAAGGTCACGAAATAATTATTTATATATATATATATATATATATATATATATATATATTGTAGTGATGCAAGGCATACACATTGAGCTGCATCTAAAATGGGAAAAATAAGAGATACAAAGTAAAAAAGGGTAATAAAAGGTTATGTAAGTGATATTATTAAGTATTAGTAGGGTCGAAGTGCATACGAATTTTAATAACGATAACATTATTTTCTTAAATTTCTATATTTATATTTCTTTCATTAATTTCTTATTAATTATTTCTAATTCAAATTTCAAATATTAGCGCGAAAAACACATATTCAAATTCATATGCATCTTTAATTTATATCGACGCTAGTAAGACACGCCTACAAATTGACATCTCGCAAATGTAAATATTTATCGTGCGCAGTACTCAATTTGTAACATTAAGTTTCACCTTAACCTAACTTGTTAATTTATTAAATAATTTTTAAAATCTGTTAGAATAGTAAAATTAGTCAAATTCCATCTATTTAAATATGTTAATAAGGTAAAACATCGAGACTTTTTGGCATCATTAGATAGCTAAGTTTGGTAAAACAGACAAGTGCTATCGGCATCATCTTTTGAATTTTATTAAGTAGTAGACGCATTTTTTTGACCGAACCTTAGAAATTCTTAAATATTATTAATTCATAACGCTAATTTAGTAAAAAGTAATTAAAAGTATCCTGCCTTTAAATAAACACAATCGACAAGTGAAATTCTACTAGGTATTCCAATTTTTACGTTTTTACGTACAACCAAGCATCATAGACGTAGTTTCATCTACAATCACAAGTAATTCTAAAGAAATATTATCACAGAACATCTACGAAATTGATTATCGTTAATCCACATCGATACCTGTAATCCAACAGCAAGATAAGAACGCAGGGAGAAATTAGGCATCAGGGACCAAGACCGAAGAAAATCTTCGAAAGCGTCATCGGAAACAGCCACCCACGCCGCCAACAATTTGTACAGCATTCGAACTTTTTCGATCGCCGAGAATCATCCCATTTGAAGCCTACGTTCTACAAAATAAACATCAGGATTACTATAATCACAGGTTACCGATATAGCGTACTTATTATTAAAATTTTTAATTCTTTAAATTTATAAACAAATAAAATTTCTCGATTTTGTTTACCATAACCAACAACGTCCTATACTAGTTCTAATATTAAATATACAACCATGTCAAAGTAGCAATATTAATTCAAAAGGTACTCACCATTGTAGTTAAAAGATTATTAATATCGTTATCCACATTTCCTTAATTTAATACACACATAACCACCTTACTCTTAAGTAACACTTTGTTGTCTTTCTTATACATAGTTTCTTTAATTTCATCCTTTGCTTTTCATGTTATATTATTACAGTTTCCTTTTATTTCAATAAATATTATATTTTATTTATCATATCAATCTTTTATTTGTCAATATTTACTTGTAGCAGTTATTTCTTTCAACTTCAACATGAATAGTTTACTTTTATGGAAGCAACTACTAATTACCAACGAAGAGCCTGAGATTTTACATTTAATTTAGCTTTTTAATTTAGTTTCATGCAATCCGACTAGTTGGCAATTTTGTACAGAGATAGAGCAGTTTGAGGAGTTATATAAAGGCGTCCATCTTTTTATTTCAAAATTATTATTTTTGAACTATTTCATTATTTTTTTTTATCACCTCCTCAGCTATTCATCATTTGTCGCTTTAACGTGAGGCCCTTTAATATAGAGCCCATAGCGCATTATAACATTTGCCAGCCCAACGTGAGGCTAAGCATTATAACAATATATATATATATATATATATATATATCTATATATCTATATATACATATATATATATATATATATATATATATATATATATATAAGTGTTTAGATAATTTCTTAGCCGTTCATTAAATATAACATTTGATAAATTATTAGAGTTTTTCGGCTTTTTATATGAAATATTTACAAATATTAAATTAGAATGTATGTAATTGCAGAGTAAGTGGGGATGTAAACATTGCTGTCTACAAATTACAAAGCAAATCATACGAAATTTTTTATTTGAAAAATATGGTCTACGTTGGGACTCGAACCCAAGTCTACAGCTATCCGGGCTATCGCCTTTACCACTAGGCCACAATAGACCCAGGTTCAAGCCATATAGAAATGCATTATAAAGTAACAGTGTTAATGAATCAGATATCAGTTATTGAATGTAGATGTCAAGCTGAAAGCAGAAGTCAGTTTTGAAAGCTCATGTCAGTTTTGATAGCAGATGTCAGTTAGTGAAAGCAAATGTCAGTTATTGAAAGCAGATGTCTGTTTTGAAAGCAGGTGTCAGTTATGAAAGCAAACGTCAGATTAGAAAGCAGCTGCCTATTTTGAAATTAGATGTGAGTTACTGAAAGTAGATGTCAGTATTTTGAGAGCAGATGTCAGATTTGAATGTTTGAAAATGCTAATTATTACTCCATAGCTATATGAGTGTTTAGATAATTTCTTAGCCGTTCATTAAATATAACGTTGGGTTCGAGTCCCAACGTAGACCATATTTTTCAAATAAAAATTTCGTATGATTTGCTTTGTAATTTGTAGACAGCAATGTTTACATCCCCACTTACTCTGCAATTACATACATTCTAATTTAATATTTGTAAATATTTCATATAAAAAGCCGAAAAACTCCAATGTTATATATATATATATATATATATATATATATATATATATATATATATATTATTACCTTAATTTTCTATTTCCTGGTATTTATTTAATGTGTTATTTAATTACATATTATACTTAGTTTTTTTTGAACATAAATCACTCTTTTGTAACGTCTAAATTTCAAAATTCGTATATACGGAGTGATTAGTAAGAAAGTTGGTGTGAGTTGTTATTCGTCTATTCAGCATCATTCATTGCTGAGCCTATAGCAAGACCAAACACGTGTCTACTTACTTGGATAGCAATTTTTATGAAAATATATACTTATATTGTTTTCTCCACACGCCATTTTGAATAGTATTTTTGTTATGATTTTGTTCAATATTTTTCCATAAATTATTGTACATGGTAAGCTTCGATCATAAGAATCGGTTATCCTATTTACAAATACTTTCAATTGAAAACGGCTTTTACGAAATAATTTTTCATATTTTACGCTTATTACTTATCTAGGTCTGTTAAACAAAGTTTACAAGTTTCACTTTCTCACTAAACTCTCAAACTAAATATGAATTTCAATTACATACTCATACAAACCGAATGATCAGTATCTCTCCATAGAATTTATTCTAGAAACGACCTAACTGAAATTTCTATTGCCTTTTAGTGTTTCAATTGAATTAATACGTTAGAAACTTATTAGCATATCAGCAATAGAAGTGAACGGGACTCAGGTATTCGCACAGTTCGGTTCGGGTATTCCCATTAATGTAGATATTAATTTTCGGTATGAGTCCGTGCTTGCATACTCTAACGACGTCGGTCTAACGGTTGCAAACAAAGAGATTATTCCGGAGTCCGGGATGGTGGTTATTTATTGTGTTCCACGAAGATTAGTCGGAATGTTATCGTATCCGAATACTTCCGGTGACATCTGAATGGTCCAAATTGATTCACTGGCTCGGTCATCATCACTATGTAAATGCTCGGCATTCATAACATGGTTAAATATGCAAAGGTGGTATATAAAATTATTTTGATTCAGATTTACTGAAAATATATATCGCTCGCCTCGAAATACAGAATTGTTTTATATTTTGGTCACGCAGTAATGGAATTATTTTGCTTAATTATAGCACCTAGTTCTCGGTACAAATTTCTTCATAACAAACTTGCTATTAATTTCAATACAATGCATTTTCTTATAACGAAAAGAAGTAATAAGGATTTAAAAACATTTTTAGAAAGAAGTATAAAATGTGACCCAGTTAAACACTAAACTAGGGAGTTGTATTACGAGATCTGTCAGACTGTTCCGTGATTTTTGACTAGGCTGATCAAGATTAATAGGTTTTTAACATTTGATAAATAAAGTACATATGCAGAAACTAGACCATTTGGAATCTGACAATTTTAACGAAGAACTCTGTGAAACTATAATGGCAGCAAATATTCCATTAAATAAACTTGACAATCCCACCTTCAAAACATTTCTCCAAAAATATATGTTCCTGATGAATCCACCTTACGCAAATATTATGTTTCTAAGTGCTACACGAAAGCAGTAGAACGCATTAGAAGCCATCTTTAAAATCAGTATCTATAGATAAGTGCCAACGAAACAGTCGATAAATTAGGATGTTGTGTACTACATCCAACTATTCCATATAACGCATATGTAATAGCAACAAAAGTTATAAATACAGTTGATGCGGAAACAGTAGCTAAATCCATTTACAAGAATATGCACCAAATGCTTCATTCAGACGACAGGTACAAAGAAAAAATACTTTTATTTGTCAGTAACAATGCTGCATACATGTTAAAAACAGGGAGACTATTAAAGGAAACATATCCTAATATGCCGAATATTACTTGTGTAGCACATGCTCTTGACAGAATCTGTGAATATATCAGAGACACCTTTCCGGAATTTGATAGATTTGTAACCGCTTTTAAAAAAGTTTTCAGAAAAGCACCTTTGAGAGTAGCTCTTGTCACTGCCTCCCTCTCCAGTAATAACTAGATTGGGAATATGTTTGGAAACTACTAGTTTTTATGCAGAGAATGTTGATAATTTACAAAATTTCGTTACATGTTTAAATGACGATGCTCGAAATATTTCTAAGTGCAAGGAACTAATACAAATTCCAAATTAACAAAATCAGTTGTACTTTTTTCAGGAACACTTTGGAAATTTGCCAAAACTTCAAAAATCAAATCACTTATTTTTAAAAGCAAAATCTCAAATTAAATGATGGATTAACCACATTAAATGTGGCTATTAATAATTTGAAAAATATTCCAAGTGACTTCGGATGTGGCTTTCGGCAAAAGTTAGACGCAGTTTTTAATAGAAATCCAGATTTAATAACATTGCGGCCATTGTGTATGGGGACAATGCCTCAAAATGTAACTGCTAAATACGCTGCAATAAAAAAAGATTTCCAGTATACACCTATAACCAGTTGCGATGTAAAAAGTACGTTTTCTATTTACAAGGATTATTTCATTCAAAGAGAACAAGTTTTACAACAGAGAACTCCTTTACTCAACTTGAACTACAAAATTAACAAATAAAAATGTATTTAGTATTTTATAGAACACCACCCGTTTGTTTTCCAATTATACAAGCTGCCCGTATCGTTATGATCAAATTTTGGGAGTGTAAAGTAGACTTCATTCCAAGAAACAAAAACGCAAAACTTATTTATCCATTTTAATATGTTTCAAAGTTACAGATCTATGAATGTGATTGTCAGATCATGGAAAAAAATATAATCCTAAAGTCAATAAAAACTGATTTTATTTAAAAAAGTTCAATTAATAATATTTTCGAAATGTCCACCTCCTTGTTGAATGCAGGCTTGTGCCCGTAAGCCAACAGAAGAAGTACTTATCCGAATTTCATACTTGTTTTGTCGGATTTGCTCAGCAGCCAGGTGAATACGATCCAACAACTCTCCTCTTGTGTTCGAAACTAGCGCGTAGACTAAATTTTTCATGTACCCCCATAAATAAAAGTCAAGGGGATTAAGATCGGGTGATCTGGGTGGCCATACATTTTTTTGTCATGATCTGACAATCACATTTATAGATCTGTAACTTTAAAACAAATAAAAATGGATATACAAGTTTTGCGTTTTTGTTACTTGAAATGAAGTCTACTTTACACTCCTAAAATTTGAACATAACGATACGGGACACTTGTATAAATAAAATTAAAAACTCTTTAAAGATACGAATTTTTAATAGTACGCCCATGGGCGATGACTCATGGGCCTCACGTGTCCGGTCCCTACTCATAATATATACAGCTGCACTCAAAGCACAACCCATTTTAACTAAGTTTAATAATTATTTACGCTACATTTAATTTACTTTAATATCACACGACCAAAAATCTATTTATGTACCAGGTGCATTCAAAACACAATCAGTTCTAACTACCTTTTATTGTTATTATTTATTTCATTTATTTAATTCCCATTAAAGTGGAATTTCACGGCAGTATATGTATATATATTTACAGCTTGAATCTTATTTCATCTACCATTTTTTACTTGTCAAACTCAATCATATCATAAAGTGTAACATGCTTTTTAACTTGACCTAGTTTTTTTGTTGTCAGGATACAAGAATATTAAATGTTGAAACATAGTTTTTCGGAATTCGGAGATGTTTCCCCATTTCACAGTTTAACTAGTAAATCGAAATATCTAGAACTTTTCGCCAATTTGTAACACGACATGTTTTGATGTAGAATCCATAAATCAGAAATTAAGTTCAGAAGACAGATATATAACATTTTTTCTCCTGAAAAAGGAACTAATACGGACGGCTTCAAGTATAACGCCGCTAGAACAGATGTACTCATCATTATGGCGAACTTCCAGTTAAACATATCGTTCGGAAACGGACGTAGACGTACGCCGACCGAGAACGAATATTTATGTAGGTGCCGTTATGTGGGTGTGACATATTATTTTAATAACCCCAGCGTTTCATTCACGACTCTCTAAAATTCGTGACGGTCGCCGTCGTTGTTTCAACTGACTAAGAGCGCGCTTTGCTCCGCAATTTACAGCGCGTTAAATTAAACGACGCAGTCGACCCGTCACCCAGAGAAAAGTTTATTTTCTGCCGGATTGTAAACTATTGTTTCACACTGAGACACAGTTAAGTTAACACCAGCGAAATAACAAAGTAATTATCGAAAATTACGAAACGCTTATAGAAATACAGAGTGGAGTAATATATGGATTATGGAGTAATTCTGACTAAGTTTATCTTCTGAACAAGACTTTTTAAGTAAAGTCTGGTTTAACTTAGTTGTTATTGCTTGGTCCAGTTCTTGATATACGTTTACGCGGACACAAAATGACCTTCTGCATCATCAGCAGGCGGTGTGCATAATCTCTTTTATTTAGGCAGTTCCGTGGCCCCCACTAGGATGGTGCTGGGTGGATGTCTGGGTCTAGAATCCGAGTTTGGACAGGGGCCCAGGCCCAGCTCTACGCAATTTATTTTTTTTATGATTAATTTAACATAAACTAGAAAACAATATTTTGAATATTTTTTATCTAATAAAATTTTAGAAGATTCTATAACATGCGGGGTCACAAGTGTTCAAGTATACCGCGCGATAAATGCTAAGTAAATATAAAGGAATTTCTAAAAGGTAACAATTCCCCTCTCACCCACAAAGGAAACTTCCCCGGAAGTTTACGACAAGAAAATACCCAGACCCACCAAGCGGAACGAAACCACGTGACAACCAACACAATATCTCACCACGGTGTCCATTGGCAAATCGTCCGAAAATAACAAGGAAAATGGTTTCCTCGCCCACCAAGGAGTCCCAAGACTCTACATAAGTGGAAAAGAGAGAAGCCGGAACACAACAAAAATAACTTGAAGAGTACAAAATCACTAATCTGCAGTCTAACAGGCTAGGAGACAACAAAAACAAACCAGACCAAGAATGGACTGACACTCTGAAGGCGAAAAAAGAAAATACAAAGTGTCACAATTGAGATCCTGAACAAAAAGACGCGAGAGAAACGATGGAAGGGTCGGGAATCCACTCCAATGACGGTCGGTAGTTAGACGGCCGGAAATTTTTTGACACACTAAACTCCGCAATAACAGTATTCGGGAAGCAAAACGCTTAGCGAATTCAGAAATCACAGTCGATAATCAAACATCCCGTTAGAGGAAGGCATGGCGAGACACACAAGATCCAACGATCTCCAAAATCCCGAAACGGTAAAGACTCGCCAAAACCAACCCTAACGAAGCATACCAAAATACTCAAAATCGGAAAGGAAGGGTCCAAATCGAGAAAAGTCTAAGTCGAGAAGATCAAAATCGAGAAAGTCTAAAACGGGAAAAATCAAAATCGAGATAAGTCCGAAACGACAAGAAAAAACAAAACCCAAACGTCGAGCACGTTCGTTCAGAACCGCCAAAATCAAAAAAAAGATAAACTCCCAAAAGCGGAATGGTACGATAAATACGGAGCAGAACGAGACGCAATTGAATGTAACGGGAATGATCGGTACGGAATTTGTAAACAATGGAAATTATCGAAAACGGCAATTTATTCAAAACTGATCTTGTAGAGAATAAATAGTCCCTAGAAGATCGAAAAGAACGGGAAAGATGAGTGAAATTTATTTATGAATCAGTTAAGGATACTTGAAAAAACAAGTCTACCATTTTTTCTTCCTCCGGAGCACACTCTCTGAGCAGAATTGGTGTCAATGACGCTAAACTGAATCATGATGTTTTGACATTATTTGTGAACGTTGAAAGTTTTTATACTTTGTTCTCTAGCAGCCCAGGTCGTTGGGAATTGTTTAAACAGCATATACCCTTTGTCTTTGCAAAGCCTTTCTGGCTTGCAGTTGGAGTGAAAAACTACAAGCTATGCGCCTGATTTTGAAATACTATCCTTCGATTCTCAAACTTTTAGAGCTGCTTCTGGAGGATAACGTACCCACATTAACTGCATCAGCAAGAAATATTGTTTTGGTACTCAAGAAGTACTCTGGATCTTTCAAAGGCCTCTTGATATCATCATTTTGGCGCAAGATCTTGACCTGTATTGATCACAAAAATGCCATTATACAGAACAAAGGAATATCTCTCAACTTAGAGATTCAAATTAATGAGATGCAGGTCCTATGAGATTCATGGGAAACCATTTTGAATGAAACAAAAGTAGTTGCCGAGGCAGGTGGCATTTCACCAGAGTTTATTATCAAAAGGAAACCCAATGCAGATGAAAAGACGCCTGAACAACGTCAGCTAGGCCTGGAAGAATCAAATGAATTCAAATCTTCTGTTGTCCTTCCTGTTTTGGTTTTGTCAGATTTGAAAACAAGATTTGCGAGCTGTGAACAAATTTGTGATTTAATTTCTCCACTTTTGGCTTTCATTGACCTAGAAAATGATGAACTGAAAGTTAAAACCACCAATCTTGTCTCAATGTATCCTTCAGACTTCAGATTCAGACAGCTTAGATAAGAAATTCTATAAGAAAATGTGGAGCGTCTATAGTATAGTTTTCCAATCAGAAAAGGACCCTTCTCAACTCCATTAGTAGGAACCGGACACAAGAAACCGATGACTCATCGCTCACGGGCGTAAAATGAGAAAAACCTTCGCGTAATTTTTTCGAACCTGTACAATGCAATTTGACTTTTTTGTACTATTCCAGTAACAGTATTTACGACCGAAAGGTCTTTTAGTAAACTGACGAACTCTTTAAAAACTTAGCAAAGGAGCACAACAGGCCAACGTCGTCTTAATCATTCAGAAATTTTAGCAATTGAGAATAAATTGGCAATGGCTCTTGATTTTTTTGACCTAATTGATCATTTTAGTCAGAAGAAAGCTCGGAAGACTATTGCCAATAGCCTTGTCTATCAATATTTACAACCTAGCAAATCGTTGTATTAAATGTTATACATTGGTTAAATTACTTACTTGAATCTTTTTTCAAAATGAAAACATAATAACAAGTAATTTATTTCGGCAATGCTTCCAGTATGATATAAATCATAATATAAACTGAAAAATAAAAATTTTGGGCAATATTTTAAATGTAAACATAAAATTCTAGGACCACATAAGCCAGTGATGTAGCAATTTATCGGGAGATTGTTATATCTTAAGGTTTGTCAAAGAATCTCATAATGTCAATATTTAACCATTTTTTTATTACGAAATTTTTATGCAAACATGATATATTTGAGGTCACCAGGCGATATGTCGAAAATATACGTGTTAAAACAAGCAAACTTTTACGAAAATATTTTTTTTTTAATTCGTTACAACAGTTTTCATCGCAAAAAGTTTAACAACACCCTGTATAATTGCTTTATATACTTTACGATATCTGTATATAAACGACGATCGAATTATAGCAAAAGGACATCCCGATATTGTACGAACAATGCCGGTAACATCAAGAATACAACCTCGGCATCGGTTTGCCCAACGTAATACTCAACAACGAACGTTAGACGAGGACGGGACGTCGGTATTCAATATCATCGCAACACTGGCAGTGCCTCGTCCACGGAGCCGCAAGCTGTGTATACGGGTTACAGCCACACGCTAATCGATTTATTTTCGCTACACTGCCCGACGCCCTTCCCGTCCAAATCCTTGATCCTGCTGGTCGAATGGACTCCAAAATGTGTAGGCACCCCTCAAAACGATACTTTCGATGGACCGTTGCGCCCTCTTACGGTTCGTGTTTTTATTATACACCTAATTTATTAAAGCGATCCGGAAAATTGTTTGTGGCCGTTATTATTACACGGATTATGCGAACTGATTTGGTGTGTATTCGGGCGAAGGAAGCGCATAAATTTATCGAAAATGCACACGGACATGGCGATGAAAATGTTTGCGAAAAAGAAATTATGTCGAAAAATTGATTCGTTTGTTTTAATTTAATTAATGGTTTGACAAACAAATAAAAAACTGTAAGGAACGAAGTTTCGGAAGCCATAATTATTAATATAATCCTAGGTTATAAAAGAAAAGATCAGAGAAATATTAATCTTTGATTTGTTATTTGAAGTTACATCAATTTAAAAAGGGGTTAGAACGAAATCATGGTGTACAGGGTATCATCTTGCAATATGAGAGAAAAACGACACACTTTATTTTTCAATATAATCTTCTCAAAGATTAATATATTTGGTGTATTGATGACATAGGTTAACTTTAGAAAAGATTAGTTTATTTTCTCCCAGCCAATCGTTCACAGCAATGATTTCATTATTTGTTGTTCCTTCAGTTAAGTAGTAAAATATAATTAATGAGGCTCATATTTAACGCTAAGAAATAAGTAATTAAACTTCTAGTTTCAAAAATTCTTTTATTGTAAATACCACTACAATATTGTTTCGCAGTACAATGGCTTCATCAGGTGGATGAAATACTGTATGACGAAACAATATTGTAGTGGTATACTCATATTTAGGCTCATATTTAGGAATAGAGAACTACTTAAACATTTTTAAACCGCTACTGTGGATGGTCGCCATTGAAATACAAGTCTTTTGAACTGGGTAGTTATTTTGTTTGCTGCCACATAAACTTTTCTGTATAAGATTCGTATAATATTGACTTGTGATGGTATAATCACGCAGTAATCAACAAGAAAAACTTCCTCAAGATCGTAAAAAATCGTCGCTATGTTCTTGCCAGTGGAAGCTACATAAAAGTTACAGGAAGACGGTGAGACTTTGTGGCTCTACTCCATACTTTGTATTTTTCATCTAGATCGAAGTTATGGACTTTTGTTTTATCCAGTCACAAATCTTTTCGAAAGCTTTTAAAGTGGAAAGAGAAAAGAACTGGCAGAAATAAATTTAAGGTGTTTTTAGAAGTCCACATGTCGAACCTCACCATCAGACCAACCGACGCCGTGTGATGCTTAAGCTTACAGAATTGAGTAAGAAATTGGTGAACATAGGAATTTTCGTTTGTCATGTTTATTTAACCGGCCGATAGTCTACCGGTAACCCTCTGATGGATTGTGACCGGGTTCCCGGAATCAGATCCGAGGCTAAACATTCGAGAAGGTTTCCGTGGTTTTCTTTCTCATTTAAGGTGAATGTCGACGGCTAAACATCTGAAGTCACGCCACTAGTGCGGACGTAATAATAACCCATGGCCTACCAATATCCCCTGCAATAAACGTTCAACTTTTGGGGGATGACGTATAATTTGTTTTCTTAATCCACCATTCACAGGTCGTATAAACTGGTTATTTATTTTGGTTGGTGGCAGTTACATTGAAACTTTGTGCGTTTTTTGAATATTGTATTTATTTTACAAAAAAAAGCTTAAACCTTAATAAATCGAGGTAATCTCACAAATGAAACATTTAATCTTAAACTTAAAACTTAAATTTCTAACTATTAATTCAGACCGGTGTTGTACGACAGTTAATGTGATACTGTTATATCGTTGTTAAGATGATTCAGTTGGGTATCTTGTTGCCAGTGTAAGACTGATTGATATTGTTTTCGCTTGTTGCTAGTGTGTGACTCCGATTGATACTGTTGTCTGTTGTTGTTGTTGTATATTATATTGGTTTATGTCACAAATGGGGAAAATTGCTATGTGATCAATTCGTAGAAATCGTACCTACAAGCAACAATACCAAGGCTTACAATAGGTTTTTAACAGTCTCATCTTCGAATATTATTATTAATTAAGTACATGGTGGCCCAAAATGACCAGGGGTTTTAATTCCTTATAACTTTTTTATTATATTTTTTGTTTGTTTTCAGTATTTTGTAAAGAAGACTTGGGGAATTTAAAATGGAACAGTACACAATTAAACAACGTGCCAAAATCGTTGAACTTTATTTCTCAAATCAGCGATCCATTGTTTTGACTCAGCGTGCATATCGTCGTTATTTTAATGTGCGGGTTGGATCCTCAGAGACAACAATAAACCATCTGGTTGCAAATTTTCGAGAACAAGGGGCGGTAAGGAACCTTCCTGGTGCCGGCAGACGACGAACGGTGCACACGGATGACAATATTGAACGGGTACAGGAGAGTATTCGGGAAGATGGAGAAACATCAACCAGGAGACGTTCGACACAACTTGGCCTCTCAATAGGGTCGCTGCAGAGAATTTTGCGTACAATAAGAATGTTTCCATACAAAATTCAGCTTGTCAAACAATTGAAACCGACAGATTACCAGCAACGACTTGATTATGCAATTTATTTTCGTCAAAAAGCAGAAGAAAATCATGATTTTATTCATAATTTAATTATGAGCGACGAAGCCCATTTCCTATTAAATGGGTTCGTTAATAGGCAAAACTGCAGGATATAGGCTACGGAAAATCCAAGAGTAGTTCAACAGCGAGAATTACACCCACTTAAGGGTACCGTTTGGTGCGGTGTTTCGTCGGAAAGGATAATTGGCCCATATTTTTTTGAAAATGAACACGGTGTCGCCGTTTCCATCACTGGTGTTAGATATCGGACAATGTTGGAGAATTTTTTAAGGCCAGCCGTGGAAAACCATCCGCAAGTATGGTTCCAACAGGATGGAGCCACAGCGCACACTGCGAGGGACACAATGGCTCTTTTACGCGACATCTTTGGTGAACGAATTATTTCCCGTACAAGCGATTTTAATTGGTCTCCGCGTTCACCGGATTTAACCGCTTCAGACTGTTTGCTTTGGGGTTATTTGAAAGGAAAAGTCTATATTAATAAGCCTCGAACCATACAGCACTTAAAAAAAATAATATACGCGACGAAATCAACAACATAACACCTGAAGTTTTGCGAAAGGTTATGGAAAATGTTTTGGAAAGAGCACGAATATTCGAAGCAGAAAATGGCCACCACTTGCGAGATATAATTTTTCATAATTAAATTAAAAATGTTCTCCATTAATATACTGTATTTAAAATAAAAAAAAATTAATAATTATGTCTTAAATAAGAAGTTATAATGAACTGAAACCCCTTCGGTCAATTTGGGCCAGCCTGTATTTGTTATAAACCTAAGTATATAGTTGTGAATTTATTCACAACTAACATTGTTTAGAAATGGAATTTATTGATACGCATTTCAGAAACGTGAGCCTTACAATAGAGGGTCCAATTAAACAACGTTTATTGAATTTGTTCACTGATAACCCTAGATAATAAAACGAGTGGTCTAACTCCTAAAGTAATAAATTTTCAAATGTAAAAGATACCGCTTCTTAGAATCTAGAGAAAGTTTTATAATTTGAATATGAAAATAAAATTCCGCTTATACTTCCAGTGGTTTAGATTTGAAAATTAATGTCGAATATTTATGAAATTGGAAATGTTATATTTTAATTCTATATCCTAGATTTACTTATATCTAATATATACAATATTATACATTTCATTTTATGACGAAACACATGCTAAGCATGAATTATTATCATTATTACTATTATTATGTTAGTGAGACTAAGGATAGATTGTATAAAAATAAAAGTAGTAACAATAATAATATTAATAATATCAGTATAGTCCGTAAATTTGTACAAATAGAATAAATTCGAATCGTTGACTAATACTTATATTCTTATAATAGACTTATAATATAGACTTCTATAATCTCGAGAAGCACGGAAATGGTAGAAGAAAAAAACAATAAAAATAAGTTACATCAAAGAACTTGTAGTAAATACCATTTTATGATGTATACCAACACTGCAAACCACCGAGTTCGTACCCTCAGATGTGGGAGTAGAGTAAAATATTTCCCAACTACAAGGCGGGGAAGTCAAAATATAATAAATCTAAATGTGACAAGAAAGAAATCCTCTATATCACAGTGCACAATCCAATAAATGCTTTTTAATTTTTGTTTTGATTAATTTAGTTGGTGGAACTTTTGTTCCTTTAGGTAAGACATTAAACATTCTTGCCACGTTATATTTGGTAGAGTATCGCGTTATGAAAATTGTATGTAACAGTATTAGTATAGAAAAATTATTTTCTGTAGGATATTTGTGTGTGTTGCGTTAAAACTGCAGATTCTCAGTA
This sequence comes from Melolontha melolontha, assembly GCA_935421215.2. Taxonomy (NCBI): domain Eukaryota; kingdom Metazoa; phylum Arthropoda; class Insecta; order Coleoptera; family Scarabaeidae; genus Melolontha; species Melolontha melolontha. The sequence continues at coordinate 131,068,245 of OW285240.1, read as the reverse complement.
CTGCTTTTTATGTATAGTTAACACTAAAGTAGTTAACACTAAAGTATAGTAAAAGGATCGAGTAGTATTGTTAAAATAGACAATCCCTTAAAATACTGTTTTTGCAGTGCGTTGCACCATTTACATTGACAATTGTTCTTCTTTCGTAAGAAGGAAGTTCAGTGAGCGTAGATAAGACGGCACAAACATTTTCAAACTCTTGTTCTTACTATTTTTAAAAATACTACAAACAGACAAAATTTGTCATTACCCCCGCAAACTATTATATAACTAATAATGCGGACCGTATCGATTGTAAAATTGGTACCTGCTAGCAATAATACCGGCCAATATACTTTTAAACTATGGTAGAAAGTCCTAATATTAAACCTAAGTACAAAGTTTAGCCTAAATTCTATTCACCTTAATAAATTTTATTACAGTTCATTTAAGAAGCGTGAAATTATGAATAGCTAGCTGGGTATTGAATACGTTAAATAATTGAATAATGAATCAAAGAAAAAATAGTCTAATAAAAAGGGTAATAAACTTGTAAATGTATGTCGCTTCATAGAGTAGAGGTAAGGTTTACTGTTTAAATAAGAAAATTCAAGTTTCGGTATACAGTCAATTTGTAGCGAACATTATTTAATTCTAAATAACTAAACTATAACATACATTTAAGAAAAATAAGCAAAACCCAACAAAAGATATTGTTCTCGCTCTTCACAGCCTTCAAGACGGTAATTTGACTATCCTAACCGAAGACTGGAATAATTGCTTTAACATCTGGTTTCAACGAATGCAATGCATAGTGCTAAAAATGGATTGATTGGGACTAAAAAATATTTCAATTTTTTAAACTTGTTCAATTTGCTTTTATTGGCGATTAATGAAAATTGTTGGTAATTTATTCCAGAGCTAGATTTTAATCTTACGTAGATTCCCAAAACTGCTATTGAAATCCAATAACTCCTACATATTTCAATTCACAATGCAGAATTTTTAATCAAGAACGAAAATATTTGCAATTCCTTTTCATTTTTACCATTCCGCTGGTATTGTGAATTTGTTTTGTTTTCTTTAATATTTTGAAGCAATTGCCAACACCGTTACTGTCACGCCACACAAAGATAAAATCACTATTAATAAAAAAGGGTAAGTGTCGCTGTTTTAATCCTAGCGACACTGTTTTAATTAAATAACAGTGGTGAAGTTTTCCGTAGGGCACTCGCTCTCCAGCCAACCGCGCATACACTAATTTAAAATCACGATCGTACTAGATAAAGCACGGATTATACGTGCGAGAACATAGCTTCGACGGTGCTGTAATTTTCTAGGCAGAGGTATTATTTAAAGCTGATCAGTTTAATGATCCGATCCGTGACTACATTCATCTTTTATTCGAACATTTCTTTGATGAGTGCAATTAACGTGAGTTGCATTCGAATCGGATAAAATTTATTTTATTTTTTAGTGCTTTTTGTGATCATTCAAATAACTAAAATAATTGTTAATTACGAATGACGTAGAATAGTCGCCGACAAGCTCTTTCATAATATTGATTTACAAAGTACGATGCTGTTTTTTGGTTTTATTTTACTCTTTATGTCAACTCTCGTCAAATGTTTAAAACTTGCGTGTTGGTGTTTATAGAGAAGTTAATCTTCTATATAGAGACGATTTCAAAAATGTAAGTTTATAAAAGTTGCATCTAAACAGTACGTTACAAACTAAATGAAAAATAAAAATTATATCTATAAAATCAAAAGGGATGGTATTTAAAATATTTTTACAGAAATCTATACAAGTATTGTCGGTATTGAAAAATGTGGTGCATCTGGTCGGCCCTAACTGTATATTACTTGTGCCGCTTGGTAATGCATACATGGTAACCGATTCACCTTGACAAATGTAGCTGGGATATCAGAAATTCTATCCATTCTAGTAGTGAATAATAATCAAATTTCTCACAGATAAATGTGTAAATTAAACTAAAATTCCCAAATTCAGCAAAACAAATACGCAAATGACAAGAATGGTTGTTACCGAAAAGAATATTGATCCTATTCGAGAGGTAATGAAAAAGAATCGATATTGTTAGTACAAGGATTTTTCAAGCAACTCTAAAGATTGGTGTGAAAGCAATTAACACATTTTCATTTAAACATCTGAAGGAGTGCAAGCTCTGGTTGGATTCTCCACAATTTGACTTCTAATCTAATTTACATCATTACAGATGATGAAACATAAGTATACTACCACGATCTTGAAAGAAAGCATCAATCGACAGTTTGGTTCCAGCAAAATTATTTGAGAAAGAAGCTGGCACAAAGATATGGTCCCCTCATTTTTTACGATTAATAGAGGAGATGTATCTACAGTAGCATTGAAAGACCGTCTTAGATTTAATACAGAATGATATACTAAGAGTTTGTTTGCTTTAAGTTCTCCAAAGTTTCTCAAAAATCGTCGAAGAAGAACTTACGTTTCATCATCTGTAATGATGTAAATTAGATTAGAAGTCAAATTAGTTCTTCGTCATTCGTCGTCATTGTAAATTGTTTTAGTTATTTGAATGATCACAAAAAGCATTTAATAAATAAAATAAATTTTATCCGATTCGAATGCAACTTACATTAATTGCACTCATCAAAGTAATTTTCGAATAAAAAATGAATGCTAATTCCCAAATTCAGCAAAACAAATACGCAAGTCAAATATCTTTACAAATTAGTATGAAAAAGGTCGAAAATATCACAAAGTAGCTAAATATAGTACAGTTAGCGCCAGGTGGATACCAGAATTGTCACAAATTCAATAGTTTGCAAATTGTTTCGTTACCGCAACGATTTTAAAGAAGAGATTTTTGGACTAATTTGTTACGACTGATGAAACTAGGTTGCACTAATAAAGATGGGATTCGTAAGGAGTCCTCTTCGTTGATTTTATTACAGAAGGACGAACAGCTAAGCCCAAATATTAGTAAATACTTGACAATGATAAACAATCTGTCGTTAACAAATGGACGAGAAGACGAAGTTTTATTACGATAAACAAATTTTGTCAGGACCATATTCAACATCCGACATACAGTTCTAATTTTAGTTCCTCTTATATTTGTTTGTTCAAGAAATAAAAAGCATTTTTATATGAGAAAAGATTCCACTCAAATGATTAAGTTATATAAGCAATTCAGAAGTGCTGAACCACCTCGAAAACCTCGACCAGCGAGATATCGAAAAGCTTTCGGATGGATGGCGGAAGTGTATCCTTACATAACGATACTGTATTGAAACGGAATATAATTATTTGTGTTATTGTAATATTGTAGTAAATTTTTCATAACAAAAATTCTAATTAAATTGTATATCATGTAGATATAGATATAGATATAGATATAGATATAGATATAGATATAGATATAGATATAGATATAGATATAGATATAGATATAGATATAGATATAGATATAGATATAGATATAGATATAGATATAGATATAGATATAGATATAGATATAGATATAGATATAGATATAGATATAGATATAGATATAGATATAGATATAGATATAGATATAGATATAGATATAGATATAGATATAGATATAGATATAGATATAGATATAGATATAGATATAGATATAGATATAGATATAGATATAGATATAGATATAGATATAGATATAGATATAGATATAGATATAGATATAGATATAGATATAGATATAGATATAGATATAGATATAGATATAGATACCGGGTTCTTTTTTGATCATTACACATACATCGCCCTATGGTTAGAGCTAAAAAATAAAAGTCAATACATTGGTAGCATAGTAGGCAACCAGTTATACACCAGTGACGTATTTTTCCAATTGTCAAATATTTCTGATTCTTCATTCATACTTAATTCATTCATACATTAAAATCTTAAATACATTTGATTTAAAAATATATAATTTATTTAGAACAGTTAATTATCTCAACAGGCACATACCTTGTGCGAAGACAATTTTAAATATTTTTAACAAATTCAAAGAAGATTGGATAGTATTTCTTTATGGATGAAATATATCTAAGATAGTAAAATTAGTGTATCAAAAAAATAGAAAATATGAAACCGTTGATAGCAAAAAAGTACAAATAGATTTTACTATTTTATGAGTGCGAAGTAACATGGGTGAACGTCCAAGTTATAAAATAATCGCCCATGAAATACAATTTTTAAAACAAAAATAAATTCTGAATCTTTGAACAATAATATTAATAAAAATAACACAAAAACCAGATTGTATTTAGTGACATCTTCTCGGAATGGGTTCCAAGGGACTCATAACACGAATTTACCTGTCAAAGTTAGTATATTTTAATTGTTATACCATCTCAGAGGAGTCTTTAATTTTGTACAAACAAAAAAAATATTCAAACTTTTCTCTTTACTTTTCAAAAACCTTCTCGCATCAAAGACAGTTATTATTCATTTATGTAAACTTTATTTTAACTTCGTACAAGTGAAACATCTGAGTCTTTTCATGTATTTTATATTTCGAGAGGAAAAAGAACTGCTCTGAAGATTATACATAGGTAACCACACGGCACTGGATTAACAAAATCGCATTCGGAGAGGGAAGTGCTTCTGGCAATTTGGGAATTGTACATTTCGTGCTTGGTCTCATAAATCTGTCATATTTGTCGTCGCTTCGCTGGTCGGACAAACGCTTACGTGAACGGAAGCTTCGGTTTTATCGATTCTGACGTCTGGTTTTGACCTGCGGCGGAACGATCCAGGTGAAATACGGCAGCGTTTCTTTTTTTTTTCTATTTTATCCACTTATGTAATGTGAAAGATATATATGTACATTCCTTAGTGATCTATCATATAGGTGTACCTCCATCGTTTTATGAGAATTCAAAAAGAAATATTATAAAGGGAATTTTTGCAAACATCTTTTTGATTCTAATTTTAAAATTTTTTTATTGCTTCGGAAATTTGTTTTACATTTTACTTTATTTGTCCACTTCAGCTCCCACAACGTTTTTGCATTTCAACCCTACTAGATATTAACAACTAATCCTCGCTTTCTGAACTCTGACCTATTTACTTCATAAATTCCATTTATCATTGGATTAAATGACTGCATCTATGAATATTTATATTTTTTTAAATTTATTTTTCTGCATCGCTTCGATATTGGACATTTTTTATATTTTCGAGTAAGTTAAAAATTCTTTTAAGTCAGCCTACTTTTAATTTGTAGTATATTACATATAACTTACAGTTCAACTTCAAACAATATATCCGAAAAATAAAATAAATAATTCTTGGCATTTTAATTTTTTTTAATGTACACAAACAAGAATGATAGATAATAAATTAAGTCGCAAAGAAATAAAATAAACTAGAAATAGACGGGCGGCCCTAAACGTCTCCAAGCAGGAACTATCTAATGCCTGCTACATTAATTCGCACCCATGCTAATTACGGTGTTTTAATCCCTTACCTTAATTTGTCCCAGGACAAGAGATTCAAAAATTTATACTTTCTTGGAAATATAAATACAAAGTTGTCCTGCCTGATAGTCAGTGTTAGTGTTAAACGTAAAGCAACCAATTGCGTTTGTGAGAAACCTTGAAAAATAATACATTCAGCTCTGAAAGAAAATACTGGTCATTAAGACATTCATTACATCCGCAACAATATATATGACAACAGAAGAAAATATCTACCGCCCTTACCGAAAAATAGGGCAGAAGTTGTTAAATGTGTTACGACATTGAATATTACGACACCGAAAAAAGAGAATTTTGTCTGTATCATCGACGAAGTTGAAGAAATTGTCGTATTCACGTGCCTAACAAATATGAGTGTTTTATGCAATAGCGAAAAAGTATATGTCGACGGTACATTCAGTTACTGTCCCGAGCATTTTGTGCAGTTATTTATACTGCATATATTACAAAATGGGTATTATATCCCATTAGCATTCTGCTTACTGCCGAATAAAAATGAGTATTCTTACAAACCACTTTTTAACCTGTTGCGAAAAAAGTGTTATAATTTGGGTTTAAATCTGAAGCCAAAAGTCATCGTAGCGGATTTTGAAATTGCAATTCACAATGCCATAAAAGCGGAGTTTCCAGATTCCAAAGTTATAGGCTGCAGATTCCATTTAGCACAAGCACGGTTCCGCAAAATTCAAAATCTGGACGTCGTTCCTTATTATAAGAACGAAACCAGTGAAATTGGAGAAGTTTCTGTGCTGTATATTTGGTTTAACATTTTTAAATCCATCGGAAGTAGGCGATTGTTATGCTTTTGATTGTTCGGAAATACAACCTCAAGATAAACGTTTATCACGCTTTTCCGATTATTTGGTTGACAATTATATTTCAGAAGAAGCCGTTTTTCCACCTAGTTTGGGGGCAGAACTTAGCGATAGCATAGAAAGAAGCACAAACGCTTGCGAATCTTTCCGTGCTAAATTTAATACCAGTTTTTATTCTACCCATCCATCAATTTTTCATTTTATTGAATACAACAGTCTGCATTTTTGCCAATCCTCTCAAATCTCAACTATAGCATCACAGAATCTGTAGAACACCTTAAATAAGACCCAGAATTGTCTTTGAAAATTGTGAATAAAAACCAACGAAACTTAATCAGTACATGTACAATGAGCAGAAAACATCTTTTCAAAAGTAAAGCTGAATTGTTTTCAGTGGCCGTAAGCAGATGATCTAAAATATCCTAGTATATATCTCGAACAAAGATTAACTTGACGAAAACATATTTTTACCCAACGAAAACAGCTTATAGGTATTTAGGCAAACGTACTGATTAATAGAACGCAAATCCCAATTGACCATTTATAATAAAGTGTGTAATACAAAGCTAAACTTAAACCCGTTTGGCAATACGGAATTCAAATGTGAGATATTACTGCCAACTGTATCCTGGGTATTACTCAATGGGGCGGATGTAAACTGGGCACCAAGTATATGGATTTACCTGCCCTATAAAAGGGATTGCTTAATCCTACAGGTAATATAGGCACCAGTACCGTTCGGGTAATGATCGCTTTAAAGCTTAAAGTAAGAAATTAGACGTTAATAAATTAAGGAATTTTCTAATGACCAAATAGATTATTTCAAATGTATTTTTATTTGTACATCTATTGTGGGCGGGCCTCTATTGTATTATGCTATAATATATTCTATATATAAGGAAACATTTAGTTTGTGTATTTAGTTATTTCTATCTTGTTTGCGGCGTTTGCTTAAAGTAAGAAATTAGATCCGCTTCTCAGTCTCGAGTTTTGTTGCACACTGTTAAGAATTATGGAGGTCTCTTTCGTGGACAGTAACAACGGAAAATGTTTGCTAGTGGTTAACAAGTACACCTTTTCAAAACAGAAAGTGTTGAAGAGTGGCGAAGTGTTTTGGCGTTGTACAAAAAAATCCTTAAATTGTCCCGCAAAAGTGTTTACGCTTGGTGCAGAAAATTTAGTGATCAGAAACCAGCTAGAACGTAAACATAAACAGAATCAGAGTAAATTAAACCGAAAAGTGATTTCAAATGCGTGTAAACGTAAAGCCGTTGATGATATTTCCGAAAAACCAGCGAAAATTATTCGTCGTGAACTAGCTAAGGAACTGCCGGAAACAATTACGATAACAGATTTCAATTATATCCGAAGAAATTTGTACAATGCAAGGAGAAAATTTCTTCCTGGGCCGTTACCACAAAATAAGACAGAAGTTTCGTTTTTATAAACTGTCCAGTGAGCAATATCATCATAGTGTTTTCTTGTGAAACGAATGTTAGAAGTTTATGTGGAATGCGTAAAGTGTACATGGACGGTACATTTTCGTATTGTACAAAATATTTTTTACAATTATTTACAATCCACGGACTTAATAATGGACATTATATTCCATTGATATTTTGTTTGTTGCCTGATAAACGCAGTGAAACGTATGCAACATTATTTGAAATGCTAACAAAAGAAATCTTTCGACGTCACTCTACAATATTACGACCAGCTGAAGTTTTTATAGATTTTGAGAAAAGCATTCACACAGCGGTTCGCGCTATATGGCCATCAGCACAAATCTATGGTTGTCGTTTCCATTTGCACCAATCGTGGTTCAGGAAAATCCAAAGTTTGGGTTTAACAGCAGAATTTAGGAACACAGATTCCGAAGTAGGAAAATGGCTGCGATATACAGTTGGATTAACGTATTTGAATCCTGACGAAGTAGGCGATTGTTTCGCCTTAGATTTGTTTGCCGAAAAACCTGCTCATGCACAGGCTGACGAATACGCCGATTATTTATTGGAGACATACATAGAAGACGATGCTCCTTTTCCTCCACATATGTGGGCTACTGCAACTCCATCGATCACTAACACCACAAACGCATGCGAAGCGTTTCATTCCAAACTAAATGAGTCATTTTATTCAACACATCCATCTATTTATATTTTTATCGAAAAGCTTAAGGAATTTCAAACAGACACTTATGTTAAAATTCAAAGTGTACACACACCAGCAAGAGTTAAAGACACACGCGCAAAATAAAAATTAAGAACTCTAAATGAACTGTGTGAACAACTAAATAATGGAACAATATCACGATTACACTTTGTGAAGTGTATATCATTTTATTCATCAGTATGACTTCAAATACACTATTTTTTTATTATAGTTTTTATATAATTAAGTATTTGCTTTTATTATTGTTTTCATATGAGTACATATTTTTTATTTTCTATCTTTTTGCTGTACTTCAACTTGAAATACACTATTTCTATATTATTGTTTTTGTTTGCTTTATACGGTGCCCAGTTTACATAGAACCTCTGCTAGTACATTTTTAGCTAGTGCCCGAATTACCAACGAGATTAAAATTTCAGGTAGGTTAGTGCCCAATTAACATCCAGCCACTCAATGATTTCGAAAGAAAGCAATTGGAACAATAGTTGATGTGCCTTAATATGTGCTAAATATTGTTATTCAGTATGATATCCCTATAACTTTTATTAAACAAATGGGTATACGTAAATTGCACGCCAAACCCCCAGGTCAATGTAATCCTACAGGTATTTTGCACTCCGGTTTCTTCATTGCCCATTAATCTGACCGGCAAATTGCACTCTAAACATGAATGAATTTTCTATCATATTTTATTCCTATACATATAGTTAAGAATCCAACATAAAAATACATATATAAAAATATAGTCACTAAATTTTACAGAAAAAAAAGGAATATAGTTTATTACAAAATACATACAATAGATGTGTGAAATACTATGATACATAGAAATGATCATGTAGTTATTCTTTGGGAGCACTATGGTAAGATATAACTTTTAAGAAGGTATGTCTCTGTATCTCTTCGCTTACGGATAATGAGTATGCAAATGATTAGAGTGCAAGAGTGCATTTTACATGTGGGATTAGGGTGCCGGATTTATAAGTAAAGCTCAAGCGAATTCAATAGCGTGCAAATTACCTGTGCTCAAACAAATGACCAAGGAATACAGAGTATGCTATCATAAGTGTTGCTTGTACATGCAAATCAGTTGTTAATACCAACTGATGAACTGTACAAGCTTAAAAAGTTTAGGCCTACGGACTTAATAGATAGGTTTAAGTAAATTTTAAAGAAATTTTACAAGTTTAATGTTAATTACTAACTTAGACTAACCATGCGAAACAATTTCCCTTCATGACTTTATTTATTTTACGTGTATTACAGTGTTCAACCATATTATCCTCGAGTAGATATGACTTAAAATTTAAGTCGTAAATATAACTATCGACGGAGCTGTATATTAACTGAATTCAATAATAAAAACGAAATTACGACAGTACATAAATCTGACAAATATATTTCGGGAATACTACAAAGTCTCTGCGACTACATACAAGAGAAATCGCTTTCGTAAATATAAAAATATCTCAATATCAATCAGCAAAGAAAGAAAAATAAATGAGTGAAAACTATCCGATCCTTGGCGTTCACATGTAGTGCGGAAATATGACAAGGTAATGGAATACGACAAGGCGAGTGTGTGGTTGTTCGGGTAACAAATACGATTTTTCCACTCCAGCAAATAACCCGTTCCGATCAAGGTTTTCCATGATAAAGACGATCGACACAACACGATCGACGTTGGAGTTTCACTTCAAAGAAAATTTTATTAACCACGCCGTTCAGCCATAGTAAATCTTGTATGTTGTATCTAACCTGTCCTGGTCGAGCATTCACCTCTATAGGTATTTATATATTTCTGTTCTAGTGCATTTCCGCAGGAAAATATTCTTATGGCAGTTCATGTAGTTACATTATTTACATTTTTACATTTTGACATTATTACATTATTTTAATGATGACAATAACTTCTTATTAACGATTTAATGATCATGTCAAAATTTAACAACGAGTTTCCTACTAAAAACGTTCGTATACCCGCCTCTCCATTTGTTTTTGTTAAACCGTTAGCTATTTTAATTAGTTATACATACGAGGGTGGATTGATTTATTCGCGTGATCGCCTAGAGTAGGTCGTGAAATAAGAAAAAATACACATCACATTTTGACAACCGGTACCTTGTCAGTTTACTGTTAGTGTTTGATAAATTTGTAACAAAACGTGTTTCGTAGGCAATTTTTTTAATTTTACCCTGTTACTATAAATATATATATATATATATATATATATATATATATATATATATATATACAGTGTGGTCATAAAGTTTGGAACCAAGCTTATAACCGCATTATTTTACATTTTTTCGAAAAACGCTCGGACAGGTAAATTTTCTTTTTTAAAACGCCATCTTTTGACGTACAATTTTTTTCTATGACGTCATTGGTTTTCGAGTGATGACGTTATCAACACTTTCTTTAAATGGCAACCAAATTGTTTTTTCTCGTTTTTGGTAGATCTTTATATCCACCAAATAGTGATAGAAAACAATTGGTATGTTGCATCACAATTTCTTTGAAAAAATGAAATAAATTTAGAAAAAAATACGAAAATTTTATTTTTGTACAAAATTAAAATTAAATTAAAAAAAATACATCTGAACTTAAATTTATTGTAACAGTTAACGTAAATTTTCAAAATGGACCCCACCAACCAACTGACACTGTCCCAGCCGAGTGTAAATGCTCTGCGATCAATAGTAATCTGCGTTATTCGCTCCAGGTCAAAAGAAATTCGTCTTCCCAATCGGCCAATTACTTATTAAAAATCTTATTTAACATTAAATAGTTTCACAAAAAAGGGCCAAAGAAGTTTAATTTATTTAAAAAATTAACATGATGTGGCAGACCATTTCTTAATTAAAATTATTGCCCAAAAATTGAAGATTTCAAAAGCTAATTAAGCTTACAAAATTTACTGAAATATGTAAGTAAGTTTTTTTCACACTTCTGTCTTGTGTGAGGACTTAAATATTCTTCTTGAACAAATCGAATCGTCAAAAGCACATGTACTCATGTTACTATGCAAAAATTTACAAAAACAAAACCACGCACTTTTTTGCAAAATATTTCTTTTTGACATTCTTGCTTCTTTTTATACAATTTATGTACAAAAATTTTAGTTTGAAATTGTTTCTATGGCGACAACATTGTTGAATTATTTACTTCTATTTTTGACGTTAAATTTTTGAGATATTGCGTAAAAATTGTTCATTTTCGCTAATATATAAAAAGGCACATTTATCTGAGCGAGAAAGAATAGAAATTTTAATTATGGTTGGGTATGGGGACAGACAAAGAACGCAAGCAGAAGCATGCGATTTGTTTAACCATGATAGACCTCCAATCACCAGGTCTACGGTGACAAAACTAGTTGGAAAGTTTACCGAAAGTGGATCCGTAAAAGGTCGACCACGGCAAGGTAGACCTCAAGTAGGAGAAGATGTGAAATTAAATGTGCTTCTAGAAGCAGAAGAAAGGCATCATGTTTCCACCAGACAACTTGCGTTAGCCAATCAGGTGGCTCACTCATTTGTCGTCAACTTATTTAAAAAAGAACACTATCGTCCTTACAAAGTTCAACTTGTACAGGAATTACATGAGGATGACGAAGATCGTCGACTGCAGTTCTGTGAAGACGTAATGTTACGTTGTGACCAAAATCCAAATTTCTTGGAAAACATCGTCTTCTCAGATGAAGCTACGTTCTGCCTAAATGGATCTGTTCACCGCCATAATTGTAGATATTGGTCGCAGAACAATCCGCATTGGATTCAAGCGTGTCATACTCAGCGCAGAGGAAAAGTTAATGTATGGGTTGGAATGATTGGACGACGCATTTTAGGACCATATTTTTTTGAAGGAAATTTGACTGCTGTGTAATATTTAGAATTTTTAATATATAAACTGGTTCCAGCGCTCGCTGTTATTTTCCCAACTCACGAGGATGGTGATGTACCCCATCCAAATATTTGGTTTCAACAAGATGGGACACCTCCCCATTATGGTGTAGAGGTTCGCCAATATCTTGACGAAATATTTCCCAATAAATGGATTGGACGGAGAGGCGCCATAGAATGGCCATCTCGTTCTCCTGACCTGACTCAGTTAGACTTTCTTTTGTGGGGTTATTTGAAATCGAAAGTGTATTTTAACAAACCGAACAATTTAGAAGATTTAAAAGAACGAATTCGCGTAGAACTTACACAAATATCCCCAGACATAATTGAGGCGAGTATACGAAGTGTTTACACTCGGCTGGGACAGTGTCAGTTGGTTGGTGGGGTCCATTTTGAAAATTTACGTTAACTGTTACAATAAATTTAAGTTCAGATGTATTTTTTTTAATTTAATCAAAATTTTTTGTACAAAAATAAAATTTTCGTATTTTTTTCTAAATTTATATCATTTTTTCAAAAAAATTGTGATGCAACATACCAATTGTTTTATATCACTATTTGGTGGATATAAAGATCTACCAAAAACGAGAATCAAATAATATGGTTGCCATTTAAAGAAAGTGTTGATAACGTCATCACTCGAAAACCAATGACGTCATAGCAAAAAATTGTATGTCAAAAGATGGCGTTTTAAAAAAGAAAATTTACCTGTTCGAGCGTTTTTCCTAAAAATGTAAAATAATGCGGTTATAAGCTTGGTTCCAAACTTTATGACCACACTGTATATAGGATTGTTTCAACCTTTACTTGATGAAATTCCATTATAATTATTATCGGGATAAAATAAAATAAATTTTAATGAATTTCACCACTTTAAAAAAAAAATAGTGAAATTATATACACATATACGAGTATATACTAAATACAAGTATTTTTTTGGCTTTTAGCGACCTTTAATGAAATAAAACAAATCTATTTATGAATACGACGTTTTGACTTTTATTAATTTTTAGTCTTTTTCAAGTTTGTATATATAAACAATTGTTCTATTAGTTAATCCACGAACTCAACTATCTTAAAATTATACACCAAAATTTTTTTCCTTTTTTGTTTTTTCCTTTCATAGTTGTTTTTTACTATATATATATATCTTTTCAAAAACTGTAAAATTTATTTAAATGGTAAAACTGGTAAGAGACGATATTATAATAAATCTACTTACATTAAATTTTTATCGCGACGTATTTGCTTTGCATTTCTGGACAAAACTATACTTTTTGTATTAGCAGGTAGACCGTTTTCGGCCATGTGTTTATTTTGACGCATGGAAAGAATGTTAGCTTTGTCAATACTTTGCGGGGGGGGGGGGGTCGTTAACTGTTCTTCGACATGTGTCACAATATGGCTGACAAGTTATTTAAATCTGTTCGGTCATTTATTATAAATATATATAGCGAGTGTTTTCAGTTAAAACCGCTTTGCGGTTTGCGCTTCGCCACAAATCTTTGTTGTTCCAGTCATTTGAATGTAACCCTCTATTTTCCATTCGAATCTTAAAAAGCTATGAAATTAAATATACTATTAGTGAAAAAGAAATGTTAGCTGTAGCACACGCGGTTCAAAAGCTTAGATTTTATTTATTGGGCAAAAACTTCATAGTAGAAACCGACCATGCTGCGTTGACATCACTGTTGAGTACAAGGTTTAAGAATAATAGAGTATATCGCTAGTCTTTGTTATTGTCAGAGTATAATTTTGAAATTAGGCATATAAAGGGAGTACTAAGGGAGGTGATCCTTCAGGTCCCACAGGATGAAAGTTTTAAATAATTTTAAAGAAGTTTCATGAAATTAAGATAATTAAATCAAAGCTTTATGGTGCAAGAAGAATTAATTAATGGGAAAATATTAGCAATTAAAGTTATATGATATGGTTATTGGTATTGATGATTGTCAAGCATTATTACAAATTATTTTTTTTCTCTTTTATACGAAATTCATGGGAGTGACACATGTCCAGGAGGTTGAGGAAGATTTCAACTATTCGCCGACTACTGTTTACTCTGGAGTGTTCTTCGTCTGCGATGTATGAGACGAGGCTTATTAATATGTCAACAATCAAAATGACATAAGTTATTTATTAAAATGTCAAAACACTAAAGGACATATAAGCTGAATAAATTTGAAGTTAGAATTTCCTTTTGAAAAGAATATATAAATTACATTAGTGCTCTGCAACCATTCGCTCCACTGCTGCACATCGAGGAGGATGATCCTGTATGAAATTGTGCGACGACTGAGTGCGGGGATCGGTTATGACAGGGTGCGTAACTGTCTATGGTTCATCGAGGGCGAAAGACTATATGACGAAAAAGATTTTGACTTGTCCAGGCTTTTTCATCACATCGTCTTGGGGAAATGCTATGAACTTTTCCCCACAAATATTTTGAAAAGTTTAATTATTTTTAAGTGTATTATTATTTTAAATATTTTATATATTTGACTTGCGCAGTTTGAGAATGCCGTTTGATCTGCTGTGGTCGTTTGTAAAACTGTATTTTTTTATACGGAGCCTGCATGCTTGCTGTATCCAGACACAAGTGTTCAGTGAAGTAAGAAAGGTGTGTTTATTTAATGATAAATCTTTATCTTTGTTTTAGTAATTTCGGTTTTTTTTTTTTTATTTAGTTGTGTTTTTGTGCTTGCCTATATCATTACCGATTTATTTACGAGTTTGTGAATCTCGTTATTGATTTTTAACACTTTCTTACTCATTGTATCTCGAATATATGAATATATATTTTTTACGTAAGTAATATATTTAAGATATCTTATTTTTATATTGAACAAATTGAATATTGTAATTTTCTGTTGTATTATTATTATTATCGTTTTGAAATTTAATCTTAGTTATTTGATATATATGACAAAGAAGGTTTTTTAAAATTTCTAGTATAAAAAAAAAACTTCTGTAACTGTAAAATTTTTAGTACGCTTGGGATATCAAGGGCATTTTTTACATGTGGTTGCACATGCGTTAGAGTTTGTTTCGGTCTGTCATATTAGTTTTTGATTTTGTTACTTGTGGGAGAAATTAAAAATCTTTGTAAATTATTAGTTTTAATTTTGATCGGATGTCATAAAGGAAGTTTTGATCGCATGCAGCTGTCAATTCCATGCGTTATGTTTACCTTTATAATATTGTTTAATGAGGCAATATTAATCTTTATACTTTATAAAGATTTTTTTTTTTATTTTTTTTTTGTATTAAAGTTTCATTTAAATTTTATATTGTGATTATTATTTAACCTTACTCCAAGAAGATTACAAGTAACTTAAAGAAATATAATTATAACATTTCTCAATACTCTTTTACTGGCGCATTATAAATTTGTAGAAGAGAAAAACCACGTTTTCCAATTGGAACCCTGAGAGGAAAGCAGTCCCATTGTTTGAAATTAAACCGACTGAGTATCCTAGCTGGATAGATTTGTCGTGAATTGTGAATAAGCAAATTTCAAAATCACAATTCATAGTAATATGTATAAAAAAAACATAAAATAAAAAGATAATTATATCTAAAAAAAAACATAAAGATATACATATACGTATGTAACACATAAAAAAATGATTTAATCTTAGTCTTTTTGTTCTCTATGCTATGGAATTGAAAAAAATGTCTTCGTAAAACACCTCAGCAATTCGGCACATGGTCACTAGCGGAGAGCTCTGCAACAAGTTGGTTCTAGAAAAAGGTAAAACAAAGGTAGGAGAGGAACGAGAGGATATACGAGGAACGTGAAAGTTGATAGAGGAAAGTAAATAGGGACAATCAATGGTACCACGAACAATCTTCCACACAAATCTCGCTCCCATAGTATCTCGTCGATATGTTAACGATTGTAAACCATGTCTTCCAAGTAGCAAATTGTAGTCCGTATTTCGCTCGGGATAGATGCCATCAATTTTAAATAATAAATACTTTAAAAAACGACATTGTATCTTTTCAATAGATAACTGAAGATAAATATAATGAGGCGACCAAACAGGAGAAGCATACTACTATATTACTATATTACATAGTTCTGAATAAAGACATAGAAGAGAAGAGTTTGCAGGTACGCAGAACAAAACCTAATGTCTTCGAAGCAGCAACACACATGTTATTGATATGTGGCACAAAAGTTAAGCTAGAGTCGAACAAAACACAAAGGTCCTTTATGTTATCAACCTTATTAAGTATTGAATCATTTATAAAATAACTGGAGTCAATAAAATTAACTTTTTTGTATAAGAGACGTAGCAGCATTTCTTGATGTTCAATCCCAATTTACAGTTGGAGCACCATTGGGAGAGAGTATTCAAATTCGCCTGCAAATGCAACACGTCGTCCCATGTTTTAATGGAGGAATATATTTTCAGATCATCTGCATAGGCAAGTAGTGGACAAGACAGAGACGATAATAAATCATTTAAAAACAAGATGAATAGGAGAGGACCCAAATGTGAACCCTGTGGGACTCCAGTTATAGGAGAGAATTCAAAGGATTTATAACCGTTGTAGAAGACGTAACGAAGTCTACTACTTAAGTAAGACTGTAGAAGAAGAATTAGGGAAGGACTTAACCCAAATGCAGACAATTTCGTAAGTAAAATTCCATGGTCAATCACATCAAAGGCACTACTAAAGTCCGTATATATGACATCAACTTGACCACGAGTATCGAGATGCTCACTAATAAACTGACAAATAGTCACAAGATTCGTCACTGTCGATCTTCCCCGCATGAAGCCGTGTTGAAATGGAGAAATGTAGGATTTGGTGTTGTGGTGCAGATAGGAACAAATTACACTTTCAAATACCTTAGAAAAATTCGACAATATTGATATAGGTCTATAGTTATCAACATGCGCATTGTCGCCCTTTTTGAATACTGGACTTATTCTCGCTCGCTTCCAGATAGTTGGGAAAGTAGAACTTCGAATTGCCATGTTAATAATAAAAGTTAGCGGTTTTGCAAGGGCAAATCGTGCATCATGCATTAAACTAACTGTGTGTATTTGCTGGTTTAGATCGTTTTCGGATATGTGTTTAATTTGATTTTTCGTTTTTTAACGAAAATACCGAATAAGGAACAGTTTAGAACAAAAATCATTGTAACATTCATTGCATTATAGTTATTTATTGTACAAGTATGTTATGTTACAAATAAGTCACGCGAGAAAATGTTTAACTCACGAGTCCGCTAGGACGAGTGAGCTACTTTTCTCAAGTGACTTATTTATAATTAACACACGTGTGCAATACAAAACTTTATCCAAGACCTCTTAAGATCCGTTCAAAATGGCTTTTAATGTTTTATAAATTTGACGTTCCATGTCAAATTTAAATTATAAACGACTAATGCAAAAAGTTCATATACAGTAATGCAGTTACTATGGAGAATAAATAATGCAAATCAACAAGCAAACAAAACTAGTGATTGATTAATAATACTGCAGTTAAAAGTTGATGGTAATGGAAGAGTTGCAAGAGGCTGTTTTCATTCCGCTAGAAGTTAAGAAAGAAGCATGTTATAAACTACTGCCAAAAAAATCGAAGGATAATTACAACAAAGAATTTCGTCATTTTGAAGAATGGAGAAAACAGCAAAGTATCACTGGAATTAACGAAGAAGTTATGCTGGCGTACTTCCATATTTATAGAAGGAAAATAGCACCTTCTTCATTGTGGACGAAGTATTCAATGTTAAGAAGTACTTTGAAAGTGTATATGAATAGTGACATATCGAAATACGGAAAACTGATTTCCTATTTGAAGAGTGAGGCAAGAACCCACAAGTCCAAAAAGGCGAAAATCTTGGAGCTACATATAGAGAAGTTTCTGAATGAGGCTCCTAACAATAAATATTTGATGATGAAGGTATTATTTATTTTCTTATATTTAATTCAAAGTATTTATTCATTATTCGTTCGTGTATTCTATGCAGGTTGCCTTAATAATGGGTATATCGGGTGCGTGTCGTTGTGATGAAATAACTAAGCTGAAAGTTGACGACATAGAAGATAAAGGAGGATACTTGTATGTTTCGATACCTGACACAAAGACAAACGTATCTAGAAGTTTCACTGTTATGGCAGAAGGATTTACAACAGATATTCTTGACCTCTACAGAAAATATGTCTGTATGAGACCAAAAGGTATTCCACATGGCAGATTCTTCCTAAATTACAAGAAAGAAAAATGCACTATCCAGCCAGTTGGAATTAACACCATTTCTAAGATACCTCAGAAAGTTGCATCTTTCCTGAACCTACCAGAAGCTCAATTATATACAGGACATAGTCTGAGACGTTCGTCAGCATCTCTTCTGGCAAACGCAGGAGCTGATATTACAACAGTTAAACGACATCGTGGGTGGAAATCGTCCACTGTGGCAGAAGGTTATATACAAGATTGAGTATCCAACAAGATTGATATAGCCAGAAAGATACAAGGTCCAGACAGTCTAACGTCCTCGACTTCTGGTCATCAAATTTCTGTTCAGGATACTTCAAATACGTCTTCTAGTATAACTCTAAATTCGAATAACCTGAATGCAGAGTCAGATACAAAGAGGATTTCCTTCAACTTTAATATTAATGTAAATGTTAATTAGTTGCTATTGTTTACCCTTTAGAATTAATATAAATGTGTTAATACTATAGCAGT
Source organism: Melolontha melolontha (assembly GCA_935421215.2). NCBI lineage: Eukaryota > Metazoa > Arthropoda > Insecta > Coleoptera > Scarabaeidae > Melolontha > Melolontha melolontha. The sequence goes on along the minus strand of OW285240.1, from coordinate 131,049,150 downwards.
TTGAATGTCTCTATGCAATCTAAATTTCACCTTGTTTTATCTCACTAGTGAGATAAATTATGTTTTTAACTCACTAGTGAGTTATAAGCTACATAATTGATTTAAAATCGCCATAGTTATAGGTCTATTATTAGGAGGTGTTGGATAAAATATTGAACAACACTAGCAGAAAAAGCAAAAATATCCAATTTAGTCAGTAACAGTAATCGATTCAACCAAAGTCTTTGGTAAAATCTCTATAGATTACATCAACTTACGAACTATTATCCAACGTTTCAGAAATATTTTTTTTGCAGCATTAAGCTTACTATTAACAGAAAATTCCTTCTAATAACCTACATAGCATCACATGAGTGTCAAAACAATATCACTTTCCTTGCCACGTGTCCCTATTATAGCCAGCAAAATTAATTATGGAAAACCGTATTGCAACACACGAACAGAAAGCGGATTACGCAAGCCGATTGTATCATTGGAACTTTAAATGTTCGAAATATTTCGTATTCACGTATACCCTATGTACACCGAGGTAGTTATGAGATCTTCGCATTCTCCGAATTGTTACCGTTTTCCGATCCCCGCGTTCTATGGCGATGTCGGATTTTCGCCATCGCGTCATGCTTTTAGCAGATAATCGAATTTTCCGAGCCGGTAAAACGTGAAAGAACACGACACAGGGTTTAATACTACTTATCGGTGAAAACACCACGGAACCGCTTCGCCCGGACTGCGCGACGCCAACCAACATTTACACCTCTTCCATAAATAAAATTATATCGGGCTCCACTCTTCTTTTTTCTTCCTTCGTCGTAGCTGTTTCGTTCGGATAATCCTGTTTAGTCTTTACGTGGGTGTCATAATATTTAAAATATACATATAACCATATCCGGGAAACGAGATAAAAGAAAAACGAGGAAAAAAGAAAAAAGTGTACACCTAACACGAGGTTACTTGAGAAGTTTGAGCACTTAAGTTGTTAATGTGCCTGAGTATGCCAGTTACGTAACGTAATTTTGAACTTTTAAATTTTATGAAGTTTATCCAAAGTGATAAAATAAATTTATTTGAATATTAACTACACAAAGCTAACTTTAAATTTATTGCAGGTCATAAATAATCGCATCATTTCTTATAAATGTAAAAAAAAAATATTGCAAGAATAGTTCAATTTCTGCAATCTTAAAATGAGAAGAGTATCAATTCCACATAGAATCACAGGATCCACTTGCAATTTGGAAATTTATATATGACGGCAAGTATTTCTAAAATATTTAATTTTATTGTTATAATTGGAAAACGAACGGGTGGTGATCTATAAAATTACGAAATACATATTTATTTGTTGAAAAGTTGTATTTATAAAGTTTTTAATTTTATTTCCATAATTGGAACATTTTTTTATTTGTTCATTTTGTCGTTCAAGTTGAGTAAAGGACTATTAATATTGACTAGCAAGAGTTTCTCAAGGTTTTCTTCTGTCAATTTGGTTCGCTTTGAATTAAGTACATCCTTATAAATAGAAAACGTCGTTTCTACATCGCAACTAGTTATAGGTGCATACTGGAAATATTCTTTTATTTCTTCATATTTAGCCGTTAGATTTTGTGGAATTGTCTCCATACATAATTGCTGCAATGTAATTAAATCTGGATTTCTATTAAGAATTGCTTCAAACTTTTGCCGAAGGCCACATCCGAAGTCACTTGGAATACTTTTCAAATTATTAACAGCCACATCTAATGTGGTTAATCCGTCATTTAATTTGAGATTTCGATTTTCAAAATAAGTGATTAGTTTTGGCAATTTTCCAAAGTGTTCGTGAAGAAAGTACAACTGATTTTTTAAATTTGGGATTTGTGTGAGCTACTTGCACTCACCAATACTTCTAGCATTCTCCTTTAGCAGTGTTACGAAATGTGTTTTAGACTAACGAAATTCTCAGCATAATAACTAGTAGCTTCCAGCCATGTTCCCAATCTAGTTATTACTGGAGTGGGAGGCAGTGACAGAGATGGAAATTTTTCCCTGAAAAGAGCTACTCTCAATGGTGCTTTTCTGAAAACTTCTTTAAAAGCTGATACAAGTCTATCAACTTCCGGAAAAGTGTCTCTGATATATTCACAGATTCTGTGGAGAGCATGTGCTACACAAGTAATATGCAGCATATTAGGATATGTTTTCTTCAATAGTCTGCCTGTTTTTAACATATACGCAGCACTATCACTGACAAATAAAAGTATTTTTTCTTTGTACGTGGCGTCCGAATGAAGCATTTTTTGCATATTCTCCTTAATGGTTTCAGCAACTATTTCCGCATCAACTCTATTTATAACACTTGTTGATATTACATATGAGTTATAGGTTGCATGAAGTACACCAGCTACAACATTTACCACACAGCGTTCTAACATATCCACCGTTTCGTCGGCGCTTATCCATATGTATTGATTTAAAAGATGGCTTCTAATGCGTTCTACTGTTCTCGTATAGCACCTAGAAACATAATATTTGCGTAAAGTTGATTCATCAGGAACATTTCGACCAGTATATTTTTGAAGAAATATTTTTAAAGTGGGATTGCTAAGTTTATTTAATGGAATATTAGCCGCCATAAAAGTTTTACATAGTTCAAATGTGTTTGCGATCCCAAGTGACGAATTTTTGACGATATTTTACGGATTTTGTAATAAATTTCGGAATCACTGACAATGGACATACAATCAGTATGACCGTCAATCCAACTCGCCATTGTTTTACAATACCGTTCTCGACATTCTTCCATATCATGTCTGAAAAAGTAACTTAAACAATGCTCTAGATCTAAATAAATGAAAACTAAAAATGTGTGCGTAAGTTATTGAAACTGAACGAAATTCAATGCAGACTTACGTCGAAATAATATGGGAGAAGTAGATTCAATCAAACGATATTAAACAGGATCTATCACAAAAATTACGATGTAAATAGCAGTTAGAACTACGAAAACAAGAAACTAACTCACAGCACTTTATTTATCTGACGAAATATATAATCTAATAAATAAAATACATTATAAAAACCCCGCTTCTATCTACGCTCATGAAATCACTATAAAAAGCACTATATTCTCCGAATACAATAGCTGAGTTGTCAATTGTTATCGTGCGAGACCAGGTGGCCGAGTAAGTCAAACAAATACTTCATTGAATTACGCCGGGATGTACTGGGCGACGTTATACACAATTCCAATTGCCAATTGCGTTTTATGGAGATTGCATCCGTTCTCTAATTATAACGCTAAGAAATAAGTAATTAAACTTCTAATTTCAAAAATTCTTTTATTGTAAATACCACTACAATATTGTTTCGCCATACAGTATTTCATCCACCTGATGAAACCATTGTATGGCGAAACAATATTGTAGTGGTATTTACAATAAAATAATTGTTGAAACTAGAAGTTTAATTACTTATTTCTTAGCGTTATAACGGCAAGGTTAGTACAAGAATTCCTGGTTACATGACATGTAAAGAAATTACAACACGTCAGAAGATAGTGAGCGCATTTGCACAATTTTTTCGGAAATCTTTTATTCTCGATCTGCGATCGATTACATCTTCTTCTAAGTCTTTAGGTTATATATCAATAAGTCCTCTATTAGTCCTATATCCTCGATCAGAGCCACTATCCGCCTTTACCGAAGTGCTTCTGTTTCTGTCTGGGTCCTTTCAGTTCTTCGCAAGTACTTATTGCATGAACGCTTGGTTCCTCCTATTTTTACCTACACAAGGCTCGCTTATCAAGCCCATGCTGTGTAGATGCTTGCTTAAAGGACAATGTCCGGTTATCAAACCGGAAACAGTCTTAATTTCTTTTTTGTTAATTCCAATTAGGTTTGCAGAAAACCCAGCATCCAGCTCTCCAAGTAATGTCTTAGTATGGAATTGACCGTTAGTCTCCATTTCCTTTTATGTTCCCTTTCTAGGCAAAACTAGATCCCTTCTGACGGAATCCTTAACGATTTCACATACAGGTTCTGGTGCTGTAAAGTTCGTCTTTGAGACCTCCTTAATAAATTTATCGGCCATCTCATTGCCTATAATTTCTTCATCTCCTGGTACTCTTATCAGTGACACAGTATTGACCTGCGTCAGTGTGTCGAGGGCTTGCTTACAATGTTTCACCAGTGTCGACCTGGTAATTGGTTTCATAATGGCCTTAATAGTCGCCTGACTGTCAGTCCTTATGTTGATCCTTCTTCTTCAAATTTTCTCGATGCAGGTTGCGATTGTCATAATTTCGGCTGTAAATTCGTCATATATTTCCCAAGACTCAGTGATATCTCTCTCCAAGAGCATATTCCATAGATTTCTGCTCCTGTGCCACGATTGGATTGCTAGCCATGTGTGAATCAGATACTGGCGCCTCAAACACTTGAGTAACTCTTCGCTTGTTCTCTGATCGATATAGTTCAGTTAAATTGTAAACAAAATCTCACGTGTCGTACTGTCCGCTGGCGTTTGTAATACCGACTCGTCCAGTATAGCTCTCGTGATATTTGTGTGAACCCTAACTACGTTATTATAGTTAGTCTTCAGTTTCAGAATCGCAGTCATAGCTTCCACTTTCACAAGTAGTTTCAGTGGAGGGAGACCCATATTAGCCTCCATGAAGGCGGTTCCTGTGCTGTTCATTGCTACTGTAATTCCCAACAGAGCCTGTCGCTTAAGAGTCGTGAGGAGTCCCACTGACGATATCAGCCCCGTCGTCCTCCACCAGACAACTGCACCATAGGTAACACAGGCATGCATTTTTCAACTCTTTGATTTAAAAATTTAACTGTTTTCTAGTAATTGGGTAGCGCTGATTTAAAATCTGCTTTTATTTTTTTGTATCACATAAGGTTATTTTTCAAACCAGTAAAATCAAAAAAAAAAATAGAAAAAACACGATTTAATTCATTTATAAGCTAGTTTTAAATTATATTTAAGAAAATACAAAAATATACACATATAAACTATTAGAAATAGTTATCTATTCTTTATGCTTATTAAAAAAACGTTTTCGTTTTTCAGAAAAGCTTCGTTTGGTTGTTTTTCTGTCATATTCAGCTAAAGGAAGATCTGAAGGTAGTTTCTGGGGCAAGCAAATTTTTTTGTTTCAACCTAGACCCCAGTACTTCAGAAAGATCTTTTGAAAGTCTCAAATCTCTTACTAAATCATTCAGTTCGGCTTGTGAAAATAGCTGAGGTTGGTTTTGACCTGAGGTTGATGGTTCAAAATCACTATCCATTTGTACGGAGCCGGAAGTTGAAGAGGTTTCAATATCTTCTGGTAGTAATTTGGGGGGGTATAGGTATAGGTACATGATCACTGTGAGGAACTGGTCTGATAGCTGATTTAATATTGTTTGGGTACAAAATATGTTTCAAGGTTTTTCTATTATGCCCCTTAATATCACACAGACAAAAGTAGCAATCTTCATGATGATTTTGCTGTTCTCTCCAAACCATCGGTATTCCAAAAGGAAGGCTTTTTCTATTCCCTTTGGTCCAATGTCTTAAATCTTCTTCACATACCTTACAAACAACGTGCGGTGCCCAATCTTTATCTTGATCTCCTAATTTGATTTTGAAATAAGCATAATATGCATTTTTCACAAATTCACCAATTGGTCTCTTAAACTTTTTCAAGACGAAATATCCACAAATATAACAGAAATCATCTGGTTTGTTTTTGCAACACCGGCTAGACATATTTTTAAGCAATGTTTATTTATCAAATACCACGCACAACACTAAAGACAAATTAATTTTAGTTGTTTACTGATCGACACTCTATACAGCTATAATGAAGTAAATGACATTAAAATATACATTTTGTTTGGAGTGATAAACTTGAAATACTTCTTCGCAGTACTAATAAAGTGAAAGCATAATAAATAGGATTTAGCAGGTAAAAATTTCCGGAAATCTTGTCTAAAATTAATACATGTAATAAAAGATTTACATCAGGTAATGAGAGCCTATTTAACAAATTTCTTTAAAACCACAACAGAAAATCATTTTTGAAGTTAATACCTAGAATTTGAAGTCGTCCATTCATTTTAAAATGTATTAAAACGCCTATTATAAGATTTTTTTTTTATATTTTTTTCTTTTTCGTTTGTGCAAAAAAAAATCTGTGGGTGGTAGAGACCAACTGCATTTTAATTAGTTATTGCTATATAAAAACTGAGCTTAACAAACAAAAATTACGTCATCACAAATTTTATGCAAGCCTGTGTAATCATTGGTCCCGATACTACTGTGTACAACCAGTGTACTCTTCTTGGTTTTAATCCCCAGGCTTTTCGCCAGAACAGCTGTGTCGCGCTGTCCATCATTTTGACTAAATGTTTGCTCCAATTCAGTTTCGCATCTGGTGTTATGCTTAGATACTTAATTGATTAGTTTTAATTCTTTTCCAAACAGTCTCATGCTCACCAGACAATTTTAGTTTCCTCATGTTTGTTGAAGTCACCAAGTCTGAAGTCTTTTGGGGATTTGCAGATAGTCCCTGATTTAGACAACATCTTTCCGCAAGTCATACTGCAAATCACATGATATCCGCCACTGTTCCCGGAAATTTCCCTTGAAACGCAACGACAATATCATCAGTATACTCCTGCGTCCATATTCCCTGGTCATTTAATGTCTTAATGAGATTGCCCGCTACTAGACTCCATGTTGTCGGTGAAAATGTCCTTTTTGAGGACGTCGATGTGGCCTTTTCAATCGTTATTTAATTGGTCCTTATTTTTATAAGGAAGCACTAACTAGAGAGCGTTGTCTAAACTTTCTACAAAATGTGTTGCCGAACGTAGTCAAAACACAATACTGAACAACGAAAAAATTCAGAAAACTAATAACAATACTAAGCGTAAACACGCACGATAATAAACTGTCATATAAATTCTAGTCGTCAACCATAAAAGTTGTTAATTTTTCAGAGCCTTTTACTACTAGGCAAGTGCTCTCAATGCCCTTTCTCAATAATTATTTCAAAGACTGCAAAAGTAATGAATAAATTATTCAGACGAACGTTATTTGCGTCTTCTTGACTAACTACGTCATAGTGTAGACTTTAAGAGGTAAAGCGACCTTCATTTTAAATATTTATTGGTAAATATACCAAGTGAGGAATTGCCGTCTGTAAACTAAAATCACATCTAGTATATTGAATACTAAAAAATGAACAATCCTTTCAAAATAAAATATTTCAAAATTTAAATAAGAACCAAAAATGTGTAATTAAAAAAAGCGGTATAAAAGCGGACTAAAAATATGATATAAAAGGTAAATATTAAACATCAGCTCTAAAAGAAAGCAAATAACAAAAGAAAAAATGAAAATGAAAACATGAATAAATTTATGATTTATTCATATGAAAAAAACGTGAACGAGAGAGGTGAATAAAAAATAAAAATTGTAAGTATAAAAGCTATACTTAAATTAATGAAAAAATAATACGTAAGCTTCCACATTCGAAAAAGGTTATACAAATATAAATAATATAAACATCGAATATATTAAATATATAAAAACAATGGCAAATTGAAAAATATTAGGTACTTATTTAAACAGTAACTTTTTCAATCCTTAAACTTGTTTATACTACCCGTGATATTGTAATCATGATTAAGTCCTTACTTTGCTTATAAAGGTGTATATTATTATTTGACAATGTGTAGTGGTAACGCCCTAGCTTATACTGGTGGTTTTAGGTTAGAATTTGGGGCTTGCTGTCAGAGAAGGTTTTCGAGAAGGAATTATCCGTTAAAGCGAATGCTAGCAGTCAAATATCTAGCCTTACAGGCGTGGGCTTAATAATAACTCACTACTCAGACTTATAACTCAGACATATAAGTTACATATCTGACGACGCTCCCGTATGAGTGAAACGATCGTAACTTTGTAAAGTAAAAAGTAGTGGAACTCATTAAAATTTGTTTTATTTTATCCCGATAATAGTTATAATGGAATTTCATCGAGTAAAGGCTGAAAGAATAATTTAGGCACCATCCTTCCGCAATTCGTACTGCAATTCAGATTATGTCTGCCACTATCCCCGTGAATAACTTAAAAAAGACATATTGTTTACAGATAAGTCGTCGTTTCCTTTAAGTAAACTACACAATTCTTGCACAGTTCGATATTGGGTCATTGGGTCACACACTAAATATCATAAAAAGTTAAATGTGTAGTGTGGTATTACAATATATCCATTTATTGAAGGCACCTTGACAGGGAATAAATATCTCGAATTACTCAGGTCTCAAATTCAACCGACGTTTGAAGTTTTATCGATATTGATATGCAGATGATACAGTTTCAACAACATGGATGCCCTTCTCATAATATAAAATTATCTAAACAAAGAGCTTCCTAATCTATTGATTACCGTATGTAGTACGCTTACAGATGATAGGCAACTGTATCTGTACCGTATCAGCGTTTAATTACCTCGTTTCCACAATGTGGTTGTATGTGTGTGTGTGTATATACAGGGCTATTCTGAATGAGTGCTATTTATTTTCATTTTATGTTCATCTTGACTCACACGTGCTGTCGCAGACGTATTTATTTACATACTGTTTGTTTTCAATAATGGATTTATACATAAGTATGTTATAAATATGCGATACCTACGATTTAGTAAGGTTCATCGTACTCTCGATACAATAGGTGAGTGTTTCGTGCTGTCCCAAAACGGTTTCATTAAATAATTTAAAAATAAAAATAAAATTACACACCAGACTTTTTAGATACATTTTTTTTAATTAAATATTAATTAGCAAGTTTAATCTAAAATTAAATTTTCTGACGCTTATTCAGGATAACACTGTAAGTATGTAAATATATTTATATTCTATTTATGTTTAAATGAATTAATAGAACAAATGTATTAACATGCAGGTGTAATTGATTGTAATGAGATTGTATTAACGACTATTTTAGAAAATTTCCAGTTAATCATTTGGGAATAAATAAAAATAATTCAACAATTTTACTTTTTTAAATTGAAATTGAAATTTAATTGAACACCAATTTCAATCACGGTCAAAATTGTTAATTGTTCTCTACACTTTATTCAATCTATACGTGGAAACAAATACTACAAATACCAATTGTACTTACGCATTCTATTCCTAAGTGGGAATTAAACGCTTAGCTATGTTGCATCGGAGCCAAATGACTGCTCGCTTGTTTACGACAGCGACGTAAACTTGTATTCAATTTCGGTTTGCCATCCTAAGGTGATTTAATTAATTCTTGTTACTGCTTGTCCAAATAGAACACGAGGAATAAAAGGTATTACTCGTTGTGTCTTGCACTTTAGGGCGGAAGTAAATCCTTCAAGTATTAATCCGATGGTGAAGATAATTAGAATTGCTTGTCCAGTTTGACACTTTATAGATTGAAAGATACTTTTTAGAGAATTTGAACAAATACTGTGGAATAAAATGTAAGACACTGACTATAATTTTTTTTATAATTTAGACTGGATATAAACGGATAACTTGTATAGTTCTTAGATAATATGTATATACAAAGTGATAAAAAAATTGGAGCTTTATTTTTAGCTGAAAATAGTACAGACAAAATAATCACTAATAAAAAGGAAATTATGATAAAAGTAAAAAAAAACAAAACCTTTTAAAAATAAAAATAATGTTGTTTACTCTATAACTTGCTCGAGTTGTGATAAGGTATGCATGGACCAGACTGTTAATTGGCTCTCTACGAGACTAACCTTACACAAGAGTGACATCAGGACAGGAAAAACTAGATGCGCTTTAGCCAACCATATGTTGGAACTTGATCATAATCCACGTTTCGAAGATACATCTATCTTAAATTGTAATAGTAATAAAACAATTAGGGAAATTTTGGAAATGATTTATATAAATAATAACGGATGTAATATGAATTTCAGGTCGGATAGACAAAATTTAAACATAATTTATTAGATCGGTAATTATATAAAAAAAAATCAATCTTCTCAGGTTTACAGTAGTCTAGTTATTTAAACTCACAATAGATGGCATTGCCAATTCTCTAGTATTTACGGGTAACTGTCTCAAATTGTTGGTATTCAACTTTGTCAACAGAACAGAAATATAAGCTTCATTGTCTAAATCTGTATATAAACTTATGTGAACTGATATATACTCAAATCCGATAATAAACCAGAGAGTAATGCAATGTACGTAGAGAGTAATGTACGTTTTAGTACAGAACAGATAAATTATCTGTGGATAATAATAATTAATAAGCAAAGAAATGTTGATGCGGAGAGTATTTGAATAGTTTATGCTTGAATCGTGCAATTACGATTAAATTATTGATATAGATTTCATTAATTAATATATGATTAAATTACAAGTAAATAAGGTTAGTTGTAGGTACCTTATATTTAACTAAACTGGATGGACGGTATAAAAAGGAAGTTCTGTGTTGGAATTCTTCGGAATTGTAGGAAGGTAGAGAAAATCTTCTCGGTTTTCTTAAAAACTGGTCTTGATTAATGGCTGGATGTTAAGGATAAATTAATATACTTCTTCAAGTACCAAATATGAGGTAATCTTCTTAATAAATTGTATTTTAAACTCAAACATCAATAGTCGCCATCTTGGTTTTTGAAATTGAAAATGATGCTTTCTCGAAAAATTAATCAAATATGTTGTCGAAGTCGATAAAATTGATAAGAATGAATTGCTAATATTTAAGGCTAACTTTTGTAAACATTATTTAACACTTTTCGTCGTTAATTATTAAATTATCACGAATTTAGTGAATTTCCGGATGCCTACAATGCTTCTAAATTATGAAAAATGGTGTCCGTAACTTATGGGATATCAACTACAACTGCCGGGACGAGATTATTCAACAATTGACGAAATTTGAAAATTATCTCACCTCCCATTGGTCAAAATACCACAACAGAGATAATACGTTAATAAATATAAGTTCTATATACATTTTTGTACCAATACCACTCCTTACAAAGTCAAATTAAACTTAATTACTAATTATTTAAAATTAAAAGATTTAAAAAAATATTCAAATATTTGGATTATATGTAATCCCTTTTGACTTAATATTACATTATTAAAATTTTAATTCTAAAACTTAAAAACTAAAATTTTATTTGTAACATCTAACTGAATGTATTTACTTTTGTTGGGTAATTTGCCCCACAACAAAATATATATATATATATATATATATATATATATATATATATATAGATAATTATTTCGTGACCTTTGTATGTTATGGCAGATTTAATTAGTTGGCGATTTAAGGTCTGGTTTTACTTAAAAATGCATATATTTAAAACAATCTTACATGTATAAGTATGACATTAATATACTGTCATTTATATTTTAAATTCTTTGAGAAAGGCAACACTTGCCGAAACATGTAAGATTGTTTTAAATATATGCATTTTTAAATAAAACCAGACCTTAAATCACCAACTAATTAAATCTGCTATATATATATATATATATATATATATATATATATATATATATATATAGTAAATTCAATCAGTCGGCGATTAAAGGTCTGGTTTACTTCAAAGTATATTAAAACAACCCAACATGTTTCGGCAATGATGCCTTTATCAAGGATATAAAATATAAATGACCATACCAAGGTCACGCAAATATTATATTTATATATATATATATATATATATCAAAAATTAATTAAAATTCGGGTAAGCGGTCAATTAAAAAACTCCTTTATTCAATTACCCTATATTTCGCAACACTTTGTCGCTTCTTCTGGGGTAAAAAATGTAGAGTTAAAAAATAATAAAATTGACGTACAAAATATAAAAATGATTAGATTCTAATCATTTTTATATTTTGAACGTCAATTTTATTATTTTTTAACTTTACATTTTTTACCCCAGAAGAAGCGACAAAGTGTTGCGAAATATAGGGTAATTATTAAATATAAAAATATAAAAATGATTAGATTCTAATCATTTTTATATTTTGTACGTCAATTTTATTATTTTTTAACTCTACATTTTTTACCCCAGAAGAAGCGACAAAGTGTTGCGAAATATAGGGTAATTGAATAAAGGAGTTTTTTAATTGACCGCTTACCCGAATTTTAATTAATTTTTGATAATATATCACGGTCGATAATTTCTTTTCAATTATATATATATATATATATATATATATATATATATATATATATATTGATGTAGGTCAAGCCTACACATAAGAATGCCGTAGTTAGCAAGAAACAGAAATTTAACATGTATATGTAATCTTTAGAATAATTAACAAATATTGAAACTGAATTCTTCTCATGTAATATCAATAAAGTTGATTTCGCGTATTTAATTGTTTAAAATTCATTCTCACATTTATTTATTTTTATCTTTTCATTTGCATTAGTCATTTTATTCCGATATCTTGTATTTCCAAAGATATTTCAACTTAATTGATCGATAATAAATGACGCCATTTATTTAGGCGAGACTGTACTAATTTAAAATAATTACAGCGGGAATTATCCCTACTATAAAATTAGCATTATATACAATTATCAACATTCACACGTCAATCATGTACTCACTAAAATAAACTATATAATTTATATTAAGCATATGTATATTTAGAATGATTAAATTGTCATTTTCATCATAATAAAATGTCGAGATTATAAAAATACATACAGTTGGACGAACCAGAAGTTAGGATTGAGAACAAATGAGAGTTGGCGTCACTAGAAAAATTCTCCATTAAACACCTCGACGTATTCTAAGTGCCTCTCTGCAAATTAAAAGAAAAAGCATTAATAAATCAAAAAAAAACTATACATCGAACCTAGTCAAACCTTACCAGTATATCCAGTTCCTGTTTAACGCATTTTGCGAGTCCAGACGGTAACCGGTGTCCAAGAAAACGAAAATTACATTTCACCGGGAAGGCCTGCCGTTGGATCGAAAACCAAGCGGGGGACGCCATCCGATTGCCCGTTCATACTTGTATCCTGCATTCACGGATCTACCAGCCAAATCCAGAATAATCAATTCCTGTCCATGTCCACATAAGTATTTTTTAAACATCCTACGAATTTTTGAAAATGATAAATTAATTTACTTCAACACATAAAACCATTATCAAATTAGTTTTAATAATTATAACCTATGTTGCATTTTAATATTAATATAATTTAAGCTAAGTCACGAAGAATACAGTTTCCTGTTAAATAATTAAATTTAATAATAGAATTATTTATGCGTTTAGCTTTATTCATGTCACGTTCATTTAGTTGTTTGATTTAACCTAGATTTTATTTCATATTTATTTTATCACGTGACATGATACATTTTAAATATTCATAATTTAATTAATTTATTCACTTACCTGTTTTTTTTCAATAACTTCATTAAAGTCTTTTACATTAGTCCTTATCTCACTCGTTTTATTTAGTAGTTTGAATATAAAAATACCATTATTTATTGCATTGGCATCAGCTGAGTTTGTTAGTGTTCTATTGCAGTCACCGAACCTACAATTTAAAGGGTATTTTTCTATGCCCACACAAGAGTCTATTTGTTCTTCCTAGCCGGACACATAACACAAACTTTCGCCCACCCGAATATACTTACAAGAAGTTATATACATGAACAGCTGTTTAGGTTAAGTATACTTCGTTATTAACAATTATGTATCTATTACAAATAATAACGCTTTTTCTTTATTTATATCGTGCTTTTCGCCACATAGCGAATTCAAACACGATAAATTTTCCATTCATTGTTTCGATTCTCTTAGATGCAAATAGATGTGTAGACATTGCCGTGTCGTTGTCCATCACATATTACCCAATAGAACTCAAGTAATAGATCGGCCCCCTATAAATTCATGTAAGTCCACTCCCGGAATGTACCCCTGACTGCCAATACCTAGTTATAACATTAAAAGGACCAGGCGTACCCGAAATTCTATACTGAGAGTATGAACGGCTGTGTAACTTCACAAAATAAACTATATTTTGGACTCTGAGCGCTACATATGTGTTAGGTCAAGAACGCTTCACTACAACCCTTGTAGAAAGACACAAATTGGTCTCATAAAATACTGAATGAAAGCTAAGGAATTTAGTGGTTTGGGCAGAATTATACAACAATCAAGAAAAAGCTAAATATTTAAGGAATCGTGGACAATTTGATGGAGATTCATGTCAAAGAATGAGTAAAGAAAAGATTATCTTTATAATAACACGTTCCTAATCTTCCCTCTTCTGGAGTTTACTACGTTTTGTGCAAATAATTATAAGCACTAAATGTTCCCCACTGCGCGATTAAGATATCCAATTTTTTTAATATTAATTAGTTTGTTTACGAAATGTTCGGTATTATAAACCTATACAAAGTACGTATATTTCGTTTAATATGCACAAATACAAGATTGTTTCTTGAAAATTTTATTTAATTCATACATGTATTCAAGCAAGATAATACAAAAGCATCGATAATAACAACGTTGTGTCTTCTTTATTACAAAAGATTCGAGCAAAGTGAAGTCTCAGGCTGAGGAAATGGATTAACTTGCAAAAACGAAATGCAGATAAACACTGGAAGATTCAAAGTTTCGCCGTATAGGAGAACGAATAGATACTACATCTTAGTCTCCTCTTTCCGGTGTACATAATCTACGTTGCTTTAATGCGGATTGGTCGCTCTCATTACAGTTATGAAATATTACGCGCATATATTTACATATCTGTTTGTTTAATGCGATTTCGCGAGAGGATTAAAGTTTGTTCAACTTGTTCCTACAAGTAAAACAGTTTAGGTTATATTGAAATGAACATAACTTTAACCCAAACATTTTCGTTTAGGCAACTTATAAATGAATTAATTTATAATTTGGTGCAGTTTTTATAATAAATTGTGGGCTCAGATGCAACAAAGTTATTTTTTGGAGTCATAAATTTTTAAGTTGATGCTATAACTGAGGAATACATATTTTCCTTGTAATTCTACTCTGTGATCTCAGAACTTTGTCACGAAAATATAAGAACTTAATAACAATAAGAAACCGTATTTTTACTTTTTCTCCTATTAATATAATGTATTTAGTTCGTTAGCGTGCCCTATTAATGTGTTCGAAAACAAAACTATTGCTTCCTATGCACTATAGTTCAAATGACCACTTTTTCTGTGCGAAATTCAAATTTTGAAGCAGCCGTTATATATATTTTTTTTGCTGCCAACCAGTCACTAAGAATCCAATTCAAACAAGTGCAATAATTTTTTTTGGAAAAATTCAAATACTGTTTGACAGAACGCAATCAAAGTCACCAAATCGATATTTGTTAAAAAAATTTTGTGCAGTATCAGTTTTTAATAAAAAATTGTATTTATTAGGTATTTATTTATTATTTATTATTATATCTTTTTTTATGAAATATTAATTAAATAAGTATAAATTGCCTTATTTTTTTATAATTAATTAACAAAATATAACATACATATCTTATAAACCATGTAACCTGCTATTTTAATAATATTCCTGTCGCTTGCCTCTTGGCACTTTGTTGAAATTACTTCAAAAACGTCACCTTTCAAATATATCAATTTTGTTTAAAAATTCTTTAAAAAATTTTGTACCCTATATGTTCTCTTTTCTTTAATCCTACTTCGAATAAATACAATAGTGTTGTATTCTCTTAAATATTTTATCTCCATTTCTTGTGATACTTTATTTTTGGATTTTATATCACTTTATTTTTAACTTTGTTCCGTAACAACTTCTCTATTCCTGTCTCCTACTATTTTTCATTCTCTTTACACTTGTTATTAAATTCCTTTTACCAATACTATTCTTATTCCAGTTATAATTTTTCGATTGACAATTTATTACAAATATGTATATATTTAACATTAATACGAGCAAATTGATTAATGATATTTAATTTGTTTCTCTCATTTAATACTATTAAATGATTAAAATAGTATCTTTTATATGCCCTTTACATAATTATTACTTTCTATTTTCTATGCTAAAATAATTAATAATTTTTTCTACCTTTTTTCCATCAAAAACTACTTCTTTATTTTTTTTTTAAATAACATCTTCCCGACATTTACATCTAACATATACAGATTAGTTTTCATATAAAACAATTCATTCAAGATTATATCAAAGTTATTTTCCATTTTATAATTAAGATTACATAACAATACATATTCTGAATATTTTGAATTCATATGCGGAACAGGATATAATTTTCAGAGGGTTTTTAATTTTGGGGTTTGCCCACAATATTCTGGATTTATATTTTACGAGACCATATCTAGTAGACCATGATATTTGGCGACAAATTCTGTTTGACAATTTCAATCTAGTTGTTTACAAGTTTAATTATAGTGATAGTTGTCAAATATATCTGATTGTTTGTAAGTTACATAAGTTTAAAGTAATCCTTTCGCCAATAAGTCCTGGAACTGAACAACGAGCATTTAACGAGCTGTGATTTTTTATAATTTCAAGCGTAGATTAAGCCGTGAAGAATGTTTTGAGGAAATCAATAAAGTGTTTGGTGACAAGCGTATTCCTTCGCTACCGTAAAGCGGTGGTACAATGTATTTCAACGCCATAGACTTTCCTTAAATGACGGTTTTCGAGCTCCTAAGACAAAAATGGCAGTTAAGGAAAAAAATATTGGATTTATTCGGAACATGATTGAAGAGGACCGGCATACTACTATCAGAAGCATTCAAGCAACTTTAAAGATTAATGTGAAAGTAATTAACATTATTTTACATAAACATTTGACGGTCCATAAACTTTGTTCTACGTGGATTCCCCACAACTTCAATTCAAAAAGAAGACGGCGTAAGATGATGCACATCTACACTAGATCGCTTTGACCGTGGATCGTCTCATTTGGTGTACAACATCATCATAGGTGATGAAACATGGGTATATTGCTGTGATCTCGAAAAAACTAACAACAGTCGTCAGTTTGGGTCTTTGAGAGTGAGTCGGCTCCAACAAAAGTTGTTCGCGAAAAAAACCGAAACAAGAAGATGGTCGCCAAATTTTTTGGAATTACTGGACATGTTTCCACTGGAGGATAGACATTGTTAATTTGGAATGGTACAGCACAGTTTGTTTGCCTCAGATTCTCCAAAATGTTCGCTAAAAACATCAAAGAGGAAAGATCATCTTGCATCAAGATAACGCTCGGGCCCACACTGCGCTCGCAATTGAGTTTTTAAATGAAAACATAGAAATAATGGGTCATTCACTGTATAGTTCAAACCTAGCACCTAATTACGGGGTTTACGTTTTACATCGACCGAAGAAGCAATTGATGCCTTTAAAAATGGAATAAACAAACTACGTCTATAATGTTGGAGAAAATGTTTTCAAGATTGATTTTTACGAATACAAAAATGCATTGACTGTGGAGGATAATACTATGAAAAATTATAAATAAATGTTTTTTGTAAATAAATTCTGTTTTACTTTACCGGGCTCAGCGGAAAGAGAACGGCCCTGGTATATAATTTCATCTTTCCATTTTTCACACATTGTCTCTTTATTTCTGTAATATAATATTGGACGGACTTGTACATACAATAACAAAAGGAATTGTGTTTATTTATACAACAATGAAAATTCAGTGCAATTTTAGTACGAAAGATCGATAAAACGATTCACTCGAAAAAATTAAAAGTACATATATTTAAATACACTTAAAAGTTATCAAACTAATTACTGTCGAACATATATGTACAATCGCACAAAAATTTAAGGGGGCCATCATGCGACAATATGTAATAATAACAGGTGTAACGTTAAGCGATATGTGAAGGTTACGTTCATTAATATCTGTCGTTCAGAATTAAAACGGTATAAATCTATCATTCGTTTACTTTTACTGAATCTGTACACGAAAACGAAGGATTTTATTAAAAACCGTCTCTGGGACAAGATTCAATTTTACCGTAGTTGACAATAGTCCACAGTATATTCATGCACTGAGCCACTTGACGGTAAATTGTCTGTATATAAAGAGACGCAATTATAGCAATCAAGTTAATTGCCTCTAGAATAAGACGCATTCTAATTAAAGACACTGTGGACGATTTTAAGGAAAAATTTCTGTAAAACATTTTTAAAATTCTAATTTTGTTAAAAACACCAGCATAGTTTACAAACTAATAATATTATGTACTATTGGTTAATGGTCACACTTGTTACTTGCATAATTATACTATAGATATTTTAAGACGATATAATATAAAATAATTATTGGAAACTCTCAAGTTCGTTTTAGTAATTAATGTAATATATCAATCAACATTTTAGATGTACGAGATTAATGCGAGTGTTCGTTCTGATAACACAAGTTACATGGTATTTCAATATACATACATATAAATGATTAAATTAAACATCCTCTATAGCTCGTATTACATATTGTAAAGTGATTAAGTGATTGTAATATACAGTGACGGGCAAATGTAAATATCTGTTAAATTAAGAAAGATATTGCAATATAATTTTAGATACGAAAATTCTGGATAAATAGCCATAATTCGAAGTATTTTTTTTAAATATATAGAGTGTGCAAAAAATGTAATGTACTAAAGTTATCCTTTTTTTAAGTTGAACAGCCTGTATTTTTTTACTTTTTGGGATTCTCCTCGATAATTTTATCGATTTTAACAAACTATAACACTTACGGTATAAAGTATTTTTTATTTATTGATTGGTTAGGAAAAGAAAATAAATTGGTCATACAAACAAAGTTAAACTTAATTTATGAGATTTTCAAAATGGGCGCCACCTACTTCCTGACAGTAAGTCAATCTGTCTGTAAATTCCTTAGTAACCTTCGCTCTGATATCTGGTGAAATAATAATAATAATATAATAATAATAATAATAATATTTATTAATTGTCCAACAGGTCACCCCAATACAGACAACATAAACAAATAATAATTATGAAAATTCTTTCAATGGAGACTGTGGTTAAATAATAATTTAAAAAGGTATATAACCCCTTACCACAAATTGATAGTCGTATCCTAAATACGTATTTCGACAACTAAGTTGTCATCATCAGTAGGTAAAAACTACTAATTAAAGTCACACGGGGCACAATAAAGTAAGATAAACGCTTACGCACAACTACTATACACTGCAACCCTGTAAAGACTAAATTTACCATGCACATTTCAAACTACGAGATAAAACACTTGTCTCTTTGGAAAAGGTTCTTAAACATCTGTTAAAATATCGAACAAAGGGACGGCAAAAATTCTTCTCTAAATACGGCGCCAACTAAAAACGATTTTAAAGCTACGGTGACCTACTAATAAACTAAATGAAACACCTATATTTCCACAAAACACTAGTATAATTAAATGTATGAGCATTTCATGTGCAATGTACAAATTAATTGTTATTATTTAAACGTGTTATATTCCAATACGCAGGTAGTGACAAAATCTATATTGGGTCCGAATGTAGAAACACTTTCCATTAACAAAAGGTTAAGAAGTCGTATCGTAAAGGCCGAACTCTCATGACAATTCTGAGAAAGACAAAATTAAGAAGAGGCGTTATATGTGAAAAACTAGACATCCGGCTTGTTGTATTATACTAAATGAGAATAACAATCCTCGTGAAAAGGGTCAATAAATAATTAGATATTGTAGGTGTATGATTTAGAATTTAATTATAAATAGGTGACAATGTGTTATATTAAATGAGAAACCATTTCGGTGAACAGGGGGTTTATGAATAATTAAATATTGTAGGTATATAAATTTAAAAGTTAATTATAAATAGGTGACAATGTTCTAGTTAAGGGGTTAAGCAATTTAATATAATGTATAGAATTCACGGTAGGCTCTGGGTGTGTAGGAGGTAATTTTGGATATTAAATGAGAATTCAATTCACGTGAAAAGGGTCTTGAATAATTGGATATGGTAGGTATATAATTTAAAAGTTAATTATAAAAAGGTGACATGTCCTAGTTAAGGAGTTGCGCTATTTAATATAATGTATGGGATTCACGGTAGTCTCTGGGTGTACTAAGGAGGTAATTTTGCATATTAAATGAGACTCACTTCACGTGAAAAGGGGGGTCTATGCATAATTGGATATTGTGGGTATTTAATTTAAAAGTTAATTATAAATAGGTGGCATGTCCTGGTTAAGGAGTTAAGCAAAATAAAATAATGTATAGAATTCACGGTAGGCTCTAGGTGAAACATGATAAATAATTTAATAAACAAAAACATCCGGTACATCTGTTCCCCAAAACGCGAAACAAGATTTACATTTCGTGAAACCAGCCGAATGCTTCATTCAAAACACAATTACCTCCTAAACAATGGTTTTTGAATGAAGCATTCGGCTGGTTTCACGAAATGTAAATCTTGTTTCGCGTTTTGGGGAACAGATGTACCGGATGTTTTTGTTTATTAAATTATTTATCATGTTTCACCTAGAGCCTACCGTGAATTCTATACATTATTTTATTTTGCTTAACTCCTTAACCAGGACATGCCACCTATTTATAATTAACTTTTAAATTAAATACCCACAATATCCAATTATGCATAGACCCCCCTTTTCACGTGAAGTGAGTCTCATTTAATATGCAAAATTACCTCCTTAGTACACCCAGAGACTACCGTGAATCCCATACATTATATTAAATAGCGCAACTCCTTAACTAGGACATGTCACCTTTTTATAATTAACTTTTAAATTATATACCTACCATATCCAATTATTCAAGACCCTTTTCACGTGAATTGAATTCTCATTTAATATCCAAAATTACCTCCTACACACCCAGAGCCTACCGTGAATTCTATACATTATATTAAATTGCTTAACCCCTTAACTAGAACATTGTCACCTATTTATAATTAACTTTTAAATTTATATACCTACAATATTTAATTATTCATAAACCCCCTGTTCACCGAAATGGTTTCTCATTTAATATAACACATTGTCACCTATTTATAATTAAATTCTAAATCATACACCTACAATATCTAATTATTTATTGACCCTTTTCACGAGGATTGTTTTTCTCATTTAGTATAATACAACAAGCCGGATGTCTAGTTTTTCACGTATAACGCCTCTTCTTAATTTTGTCTTTCTCAGAATTGTCATGAGAGTTCGGCCTTTACGATACGACTTCTTAACCTTTTGTTAATGGAAAGTGTTTCTACATTCGGACCCAATATAGATTTTGTCACTACCTGCGTATTGGAATATAACACGTTTAAATAATAACAATTAATTTGTACATTGCACATGAAATGCTCATACATTTAATTATACTAGTGTTTTGTGGAAATATAGGTGTTTCATTTAGTTTATTAGTAGGTCACCGTAGCTTTAAAATCGTTTTTAGTTGGCGCCGTATTTAGAGAAGAATTTTTGCCGTCCCTTTGTTCGATATTTTAACAGATGTTTAAGAACCTTTTCCAAAGAGACAAGTGTTTTATCTCGTAGTTTGAAATGTGCATGGTAAATTTAGTCTTTACAGGGTTGCAGTGTATAGTAGTTGTGCGTAAGCGTTTATCTTACTTTATTGTGCCCCGTGTGACTTTAATTAGTAGTTTTTACCTACTGATGATGACAACTTAGTTGTCGAAATACGTATTTAGGATACGACTATCAATTTGTGGTAAGGGGTTATATACCTTTTTAAAATAATAATTATAATACATATGTGAAAAAGAATCAAAAACAAAGTATAATTCAATAATATAATCAAACTGCCTAAATATTAAAGAATAGCGAAAGAAAAGAGAAAAAAAAACATTAAACGAAGAAACAAATTAACGAAACATGTGTGCAGAAAAATTATTTAAACTGTTGAAGTTCTTGGCAGAATGCACCATGGGAGCCCCCAGCAATATATTTGTTCTAGCCATTGGAATTAGAAGCACTTCATTCACTCTTGAGTTTGGACGAGGTACCCGAAAATTCACTTCTGCAAGCAAATCAGCTGAATCAATCTTATAAAGAATTACATCGTTGATAAAATTGGAACTAATTAGCTGTCGTCTTGCTTCCAGCGATTCAACTCCATGACGATACAAGAGTAAACCTGTAGTCCAAACCACGAGGACGGTACGCTCCATCAACTTTAACAACTTAAATACTTTAGAAACTTGCGCTGTATGGATTCAACTGAATTAATATAGCAGTCATATATTGGATACCACACGACAACGGCATATTCTAACTTGCTAACAACTAGCGCATAAAAAAGAGACCTTACTCGTACGGATAATGAAACCCAATGATCGATATGCTGACGTAGTGACTTGGGAAACCTGATCAGCGAAGGTCAGTTTTTCATCAAAAATAACTCCAAGATCATTGATATATGTTTTTCGGTTGATTGCAATATTGATAATAGAATAATTGGAAAGATATCTATTGGGTTTTCTGGTGAAAGATATGAAACAGCATTTGTCGATGTTTAAATTTAATTTGTTTGAGAGCACCAATTTGTGACACGATCCATGTTCTCTTGAAGAAGGGCAGCATCTTGAGCACCACCAAATCGATGAACAATTTTTAAATCGTCCGCATAAGCCAAAACACGACAATTAATAAAGCTTATTAAATAATTAACAAATATGTTAAATAACAAGGGTCCAAGATTGGAACTCTGGGGCACTCCGGAAGTAGAAAGGTAATTCTAGATTTGTAGCCATTATAGTATACAAAATTCCTTCTATCAGTAAGGTAAGAAGTGAGGAGCATTATTAGTGAGTTGCTGAAGCCGACCAACTCATTTTATCCAGGAGAGCAGTATGGTCAATGGTATCGAAGGCACGAGAAAAGTCAGTATAAATGACGTCCATCTGCTCGCCCCTGTCAAGTGTTTCGCATACAACCTGAGATAAAAGGGCGAGGTTTGAAATGCTAGACATTTTAGACATAAAACCATGTTGATTTGGCGACAGGAATGATTTGATGTTAGAGTAAATATGGAAATGCTTAGTATCTCTTCACAAATTTCTTCAGCCAAATCTTACAAATTTCTCGACCGGGTAGTATACACTTTCTGTTTTAGATAGCCCTACCACAAGAAGTAATCTAGTGGATTGAAAACGAGAGAACGTGCGGGTCCATTCAATTTCGCCTCTCCTCCCAATCCATTTGTGGGCAAAAGTTCGATCTAATCGATCTCGAATAATAACTGAATAGTGAAGGGGTGTTCCATCCTGCTCAAATCAGATGTTTTGTGAAACTTGGCCATTTTCCTCCAATGCAGGAATTATCTGGTTATTTATTTAAAAGTTCTAAATATCTTTAACTATTTAGAGGTCCTATTATTTTGTTTCTACAAATACCAGCGTTAATCTTCATAGGGTGTTGCATATTCGCCTCTTGTATTCAGTGAGGATTACTCCATGCCTAATACCCACAGTTATGTCTATGAATAGTTGTTAACCGCGAGAACAATAATTTGTGTTTCTTTCTCTTAAATATAGGTATATTTTAGTTATTTAACATTAAAAAATATTCGCTTCAAATTGGCATTGTATACAAAATTTTTAATTATCTTATTTAAGAATATTAAGAATAATTCAAGAAGCGACATCCTTCATATTTACAAGTTTATTACATTTTTTATTAGACTATTTCTACCTTGCTTTATTATTTATTTATTGAACGAATTTAATACCCAGTTTTAAATCTCCCTAGCTATTCATAATTTCACGTTTCTTAAATGGGCATTAATAAATTTTATTAAGAATATATTTTGCAAAAATACACCTTTAATTTGCCATTTGTAAAATAACCCGTTGATTGTCATTCAAATTTCGGGCAGACACGAATTGGGGACCAATATGAAATTATAACGAAGGGTTTAGTTTTGTACCTGGAAATGTGCCACGAATTGAGGATCAGACTTCTTAATAATTGATGTAATCACTATACTCATTTATTTGCAAAATACAGTGTCAAAGACTAGATATAAGAATTTATTTATATTTAATCTTTAATAGTTTATTTTAAAAAAAGTACGAATCCATATAAATATAGATATTTATTTCATAATTGACAAAGAATCCATTTAAACATACAATAATTATACATATTTACATTTAATATTTACACTTTATGAAGATATGATGCAAATTTTACAAAATCAATACGTTTTTAAAAACCGTTAACATATTTAATCTACATCTAACAATTTTAACGCTAAGAAATAAGTAATTAAACTTCTAGTTTCAAAAATTCTTTTATTGTAAATACCACTACAATATTGTTTCGCCATACAATGGCTTCGTCAGGTGGATGAAATACTGAATATGTACAATACAAGTTTGAATATTTATGTGAAAATTATTGGGGAAATGGTGGTGGAAAAATTTTTACAATCTTAAATTTAGTAGAGGGGAGTTGTTTAAATCTAATTGGTCATTTAAAGCTAATCCTAAACTATTGTATCTATTAATTTCTAAGTTTTCTATCAGGTTAAGTTTTTTACTTTTTTCTTGATTGTGTAAAATTTTGAAATCTATATTAAATCTATGATTGATATCTATACAATGACTTGCGAAAGTTGAATCTGTTTTCTTTTCTGTATGGCTTCTCTCGTGTTCTTTCATCCTAATTTTGAATATCCTCCCCGTTTGTCCTATGTATACCTTATTACAATCTTCGCATGTTAACTTATATACACCAGAGTTTGATTCTTTGTCCATTTTATCTTTGTTGTTTTTAATAATGTTCTGTATAGTATTGTCTGTTTTAAATGATATATGTTCGTTATTAAGTTTTTTAATGAAAGTACCAATTTTTTCCGAAATTTTTCCTAAGTAAGTGATTGAATTATAGGAATTAATTATCTTGTATTTTAATTTTGGATACTATTTAGGATGTTATTGACAATATTTATAGAGTAACTATTGTTTAATGCTATTGTGTATATTCTATTTAGTTCAAGGTCGAAATTACTTTTACTCATGGGTACATGAATTAATCTATATACCAATGATTTGTTTTTGTTAGTTTTGTGTGATATGGTTAACTAAACTAATAAACACGAGTTCGCTATATACCATAAACTAACACATACAGATACCACAATACACGCTAATTCTTTTCATCCTATAACACATAAATTATCAGCATACCAATCAATGGTATATAGATTAATTCATGTACCCATGAGTAAAAGTAATTTCGACCTTGAACTAAATAGAATATACACATTAGCATTAAACAATGGTTACTCTATAAATATTGTCAATAACATACTAAATAGTATCCAAAATTAAAATACAAGATAATTAATTCCTATAATTCAATCACGTACTTAGGAAAAATTTCGGAAAAAATTGGTACTTTCATTAAAAAACTTAATAACGAACATATATCATTTAAAACAGACAATACTATACAGAACATTATTAAAAACAACAAAGATAAAATAGACAAAGAATCAAACTCTGGTGTACATAAGTTAACATGCAAAGATTGTACAAAGGTCTACATAGGACAAACGGGGAGGACATTCAAAATTAGGATGAAAGAACACGAGAGAAGCCATAAAGAAAAGAAAACAGATTCAACTTTCGCAAGTCATTGTATAGATATCAATCATAGATTTAATATAGATTTCAAAATTTTACACATTCAAGAAAAAAGTAAAAAACTTAACCTGTTAGAAAACTTAGAAATTAATAGATACAATAGTTTAGGATTAGCTTTAAATAACCAACTAGATTTAAACTCCCCTCTACTAAATTTAAGATTGTAAAAATTTTTCCACCACCATTTCTCCAATAATTTTCACATAAATATTCAAACTTGTATTGTACATATTCAGTATTTCATCCACCTGATGAAGCCATTGTATGGCGAAACAATATTGTAGTGGTATTTACAATAAAAGAATTTTTGAAACTAGAAATTTAATTACTTATTTCTTAGCGTTATAATGAAGTTTCAACAAGTATCTCCTTCGTCAATTAACTATCTAACAATTTTGTTGTTACATTTGACTGGCTCCTTAACGCTTTGAATACTAATATAAGAATATATATAATATAGAAGTATCTGTTTGAAAATTGTTCAAAACGTTTACAAATAAATACAATGAAGGTTGCATCGAATAGAAATTTGAATTAAACCTAGAATGAAAGGACTCGCATGCATTTGTAGAATTTTCTGTAGTTACAACAGCTTCGGCCTAAACTGTTTGTGGAAATAAAGAATCTTCCCCAATATAATTATCTACTAAATAGTAAGCTAAGTCTACGGCAGCTTGATGCATATGGTCGGGCTGAAATTCGGCGAAATCCAAAGAAAAGCAATCTCCAACCCCCTCGGGTTTTAAAAAAGACAATCCAAAAAGATACCTCATCCGTTTTCCAGTTTCACTTTTTTCATCTTGGTATTCTTTAGGCAACCCTTAACTCTGTATTTTTCTGTACCAAGCTTGTCCAAGATGAATCCTACATCCTGTGATCTTCGTGGTGGGCCATTGCGCAGAAATTGTTTTGTGAATAGCTAGTTCATAATCAGCTACAATAATTTTTGGAGCAAATATTAAATTAGCATTACAACACTTTTCTTTAGGAATAACAAAAAGTCTTTCGTTTGTAGACCGAAGTTTATTCGGTAATAAACAAAAAGCCACAGGTATATAATGGCCGTTTTCTACAACATGAATTGTGAACAATTCTAAAAAATATTTCGTACAATATCGAAATGTTCCGTCGAGATACACTTTCTCACTATTAGACATAAATTTTATATTAGTATCGCACGAAAATACTACAATATGGTTAATTTTATCAGTGGCCAAGAGAAATGGTTTTTAATTGTGTTTAAATTTAATGTTGGCAGAATATGTAAAACGTCTGAAATACTGCTTGGTAAACGCGGTTGGACTTTACGTCTTTGGTAATACATATTATTTCTAATTTATGTGATATCTGTTCTTGACGAAGAGTCCATTGTATCAGTGCTTTCCTTTATTACAGAATGAATTATTTTTTATGGCCGTTCTGTCATATCTTCTGTAGCTTTCAGTTTGCTTGCCACAATCAAAATCTGCCTATTTAATTTTTTATGTCCTTTTCATGATTATGCAAGGTTTCTTTTCTTGAAATTATATTATCTGAACCCAGCGTAAAAACTTTTGCATTGCACTTACTCACAGCACAAGTCCAAAACTTTTCACCACTTTTAAGAACCTTTTTTTCACGATAATCCTTAGTACGGTCCGCAATGTCTGTTGAGGTAGTGGTCCCCAATTCGAGACCACCGCAAAATTTCTGTTAACAAAAACATCGCGCGGTTTGGTAAACGATCCAATCTCGACCAAGTTTCTATCAAGATCCAGAAAATACAGCCTGTATACGCGAAGTATAGAAGTGAGAAGTCATGTCAATACGGGATACTGGGTGTTGACAAGCTCTAATAAGAGTGAAATGCATCTATACATTCCGGGATAGATGTGACCTTTCACGAATTTTTCATTATCATAACAGCCAGGAAAATGGCGTCGCCATTATTTAATGCCACAAACTACTAGACCCTGTGATAAAATTTAAAGATTCACATTAACTTTTTGTTCTTTTTGTTTGACGAAAAAACAAAAACAATTCTTTTAATCGCCACGGCAAAAGAAAATATAAAAGAAATTGTAGTATTTACTTTTCGAATTGTAAAAATTTTTATTTAAATAATCATACCTACATATCAGGCAATACTCATGATATTCAACATATCAAGGGATAAATATTCTAAAAATTCTTATTTTCGTTTGCATGTAAACCTCGCGCTAAATACTTTAGACCTCAATTGTTATAGTTTTTTGAAATCGTATTATCGAGGAGAATCCTAAAATGTTCAAATTTAAAAGAGTATAACTTTAGTACCCTACATTTTTAACACTGTATATTTAAAAATACTTCAAATGATGGGTCTTCCGTCCTAATTTCCGCGCCTAAAATTTTATTTCAATATAACGAGCGATCATTAAAATTTTAGCTTTAGTCATTAAGATGTTATTTCAAAAATCTGTCAGTGTCAAATATATATTTTAAAGTTTCATCAAAAGAAAAAGTAATGGCCTTTAATGATATGCATAAAGCGTTTATGATAGAATGCTACTTCCTGACATCTCAAAAAATTGATGGTATTTGGCAGCATTCAATAGAAAATTGCCTTGCGTAGTTTGAAATGAGATATCCAAATACTGTTCCTAGCTATAAAACTTTCCGTGATACGCTAATGCATTGTGTAAATCTTTTTCGTCAAACAGGCAGTATTTTAAGGAAAAAAGGAAGCGGTCCTCCTCTCAAGAGAAGTCGCGGCGTAATTGAAAATGTCAACTATTCGCAGAGTTTCGCAACAAGTTGGGCTTTCGTATGGAACATGTTAAAAAATTTTAAAAAAGGACTTGCACATGTATCCATATAAATTAACTTCTGTACAAAATCTATTACCTACGGATTATGAAAAAAGAACACAATTTTACCAATGGTTTATTCAAACAATAACAGACAATATTTTAAATCATACTTTTTTCACCGATGAAGCTTGGTTTTATTTGAAAGGTTATGTTAATTCGCAAAATATGCGTATGTGGTCCAGTGAAAATCCTCATTTCTACAGAGAAGTTCCTCTACATCCAGAAAAAATAGGCGTATGGGTAGGTATGAGTCGTCACCGATTAATAGGACCAATATTCTTTGAGGGCACGATAGCATCGGAGAAATATCGTAACGAAATTCTCAGTGTTTTTACTAATCAATTGACTAATGATGAACTCCAGGTCGGATATTTTCAACAGGATGGGGCTACATCTCACGTTACACTTGAAAATATTCAGTTTTTGCAACAATTTTATGGCGATAGGATAATAAGTAGAAATACAGCGGTTCCATATCCACCACGATCGTGTGATTTAACAGTCATGGATTTGTTTGTGTGGCCATATATAAAGAATATTATTTACGAAACACCAATTAATAATCTACAAGAGTTAAGACATAAAATCATTGAAAAATGTGAACACATCAATAACTCACCGCAAATACTGATCAATGTTTTCAATGCTCTACGAAATAGAGTTCGATTATGCTTTGTGGAGAATGGTCATCATTTTACACATTTTTTATAATATTCTATTACTTTGTATAAAAATTATAAATATATTTAATATAAAAGTCAGCATTTCAAATTATTTTTTAACAATCATGACGTTTGAAGTTATAATGACAGATCTCCTCTAATAACTTAAGTTAGGACATACTTTTTGTGTACATGGCTTACTTGAGCGAAAATTTTAATGATCACTCGTTATTATTTAATTTAACATTTAACCATCACTGTATATATTATCGTAATTTTGGAATTTTCTAAAATAGTAATTATTATTATAAAGGGTAATATTATTTTCAAAATTCCAATGTAACCACGAGGAATAATTTAAATAAATTTAAATGAATCATTTCTTCTCTCTTGCAGAGGAGGTATCACTAGCGATTAGTGACCCAATATATTCAAAGGATCGTTGGTTTTCCAAACGCTAATACATCTCATTTAAATTTGAAACGTAATGGTGCCGGTACAGCTTCGAAACAATCGATATACAATTGGCCATTATTCATCGGCTTATTTTGTTTTCGTCTTTCTTTTTTTTTTAGTTTACCTCCATCGTTTGTACACGTCGATTTTTGTTGCTTAGAGTTTGATGCACGTACGACAATAAATCAAAAATTTAATAACAATAAACGTCAACATATTGATTCGAAACTACGACGCACAATTTTTTAGGTAGGTATGCTCCACGGATAATTTATTACTTTACAGTTAAACTAGATTTTAAAACAATATATATTGGTATGAAACTATTCAAATGCTGACATATGTATAAACTAAATAGCAACGAATGATTTTATTGCATGTATATAAAAGTGATTAAATTATGTCCTAAACACAATTCCTTAATACAAAACTCGTATCGCAATGTACCTGTAACAAGAACAACGGAACGAGCTAATGGATTTGTTAGATCAATTTCTAAAGTAATAAACTTAAAAGGCAGTACATCATTATATCAATTCATTTTCTCCAAAAATAGACCTAATACGGCAACGATTTGTCCTTTGGCTTTACGAAGCAATCCAATGCGGCTATCACGTCGACAGCGTACGTACACGCACCGCAAAATTGAACGGTGGCTTGATATTCCACCCCGGTCCGACGACCCTTTCGAGCCCATTTTGTGGAAGCCACATGCCTCCGTTCTGGTATATGCGAGATTGATTCACCGCTAGTAATATCAACAGTTTCATTTTTGCGGTAATTTAGGGAGCTAGTTTGGATCAGACATAGTGTTATATGTACCATAGTACTGGTGTTCGTGTATACGGCGCGGAAATTTTATGAAATTTCTCTTGAAAAGCAGAAAAGTAAGTTGTACTAATTCATTTTGGATTTGCTACTGTTATCAAAAAGTATCGAGACTGGTTCATTTAAACCACTTGGGTTAATTCTATTGGACTCAGTATTTTTTATATATGTTGGTAGCACTGTTTTTGACATCTGTACAGAATTTCATGTCATTATTCTCGTTAGTGCGTAAACAAACAATTCTTATTCTGTAAAGAAAACAGTATTTTTTGCTACGATTTTCGTAATATCTGACTTTATTGGGCTAAGAATTTGCATAAAATTTTGTTTGCGAAATTAAATTTCGGCCACGGATATGTCGTAAATATAAAAAAAGGTTTCGGTGAAGAGTGTGCGTGAAGGAGAAGAGTGTTTGGATGGTATAAAATATTCAAAGAAATCGGAGACTGTCTTGAAGACATCGACATCAATTGATGAAAACCATGTCAAGAAAATAAAAGATTTCCAGCTCGAAAATCGTCGGTTGACAATTAGAGACCTTGTAGATAATATTTAGGTTCTATTTAGATACATCGAAGCAATTTTCGGCCCCAGACATGTCTCATATCAATTGGTTCCCAAATCGCTGATTTTTTTTGTACAAAGATCATTCCTGAACACAAGTTTGTTATGAAACGCAACATTACGCGTGATGAGATATGTGTCTATGTACAATGAGAGCGAAATTGATTGAGAGCATTTGGCATACCCGACTTATATATGTTTTAGTTGATAACTTCAAAGTTGTTGTTAAAAAAGTTGGATATTTTGTGGCATGTTTAGGGATATATATAAACCAGAGCTGCCAAATTCCCTCAATCAATTTCGCTATCATTGTATATGATCCCGAAGCAACCGACAAATTCAGTGAATGTCGTGCTAGAGGTAAAAAAACACATCAAAGCCAGGGAATATTACTTATGTGTTTAAATGTTCTTGGAGAATATGTTTTCTTTACTAGGATATGGAAAATCGGCGAAACAGGAAATGTTGTTTAAATTGTAGATTATATTTAATTAACACAAAGGTATTTTTAATAATATAAAATATTATTAAAAATCTGGTGTGAAGAACACAAATACAGGTTTACTATTAATATTTTTGTGAACGTGTCCGAACATATCCCTCTCCAGATACGTAGATACGTATTTCGCCTTTCTACAGGCTCATCGGTACGCCCCTGCTGGAGAAAGGATATTCTCAGACACATTCACAAAAAAGAACCACATCGGGCGAGGACAGGGCGAGGTACTTCGGCTGTCTGACAACAGGCAGCGCTGAATTTACTTCTACGCCCGGTCTGGATAATTTCTGTGATGTGGCGATGTGGTTCTTTTTTGCGAATGTGTCTGAGAATATTCTTTCTCCAGCAGGGGCGTACCGATGAGCCTGTGGAAAGGCGAAATACGTATCTACGTCTCTGGAGAGGGATATGTTCGGACACGTTCACAAAAATATTAATAGTGAACCTGTATTTGTGTTCTTCACACCAGATTTTTAATAATATTTTATATTATTAAAAATACCTTTGTATTATACAAAACTGGTGGGGTTTACCTACTCATGTATGTTTCAATTATTCAGATATATTTAATTACATTGATTGAACACTATTTCCTGAATTATTTCTTC
The DNA here is from genome assembly GCA_935421215.2 of Melolontha melolontha. Lineage (NCBI taxonomy): Eukaryota > Metazoa > Arthropoda > Insecta > Coleoptera > Scarabaeidae > Melolontha > Melolontha melolontha. The sequence continues at coordinate 131,017,021 of OW285240.1, read as the reverse complement.
AAATTTTAGTTTATTTCTTTAAATAGCACTTTGCTGATTTTAAAATGATTACTTTCGAAAGCGTCGGTGAAAAAATTCTCTCTTTCAATAAAATTCGTTTTCTCCATGACAACGGTAAATATCTTTGTATTTTGATTTTTCTTTCATAATTTAAATTGAATTTAACGATAGTTTAATTAATGTTATTTGATCAATATTTTTAATTGATTTTTCGCAATATTATGATATTGGTCATATTAGTATTTTAATGTAAGTTTTATATTTAATAATTTGATTATTCCAATAATTATCACATGTCACTGTTTTGACTGTTTTGAATGTTTAGACTGTTTAGACTGTTTTGACTGTTTTGACTGTTCTGACTATTTTGACTATTTTGACTGTTTTGACTGTTTTGACTGTTTGACTGTTTTGATTGTTTTAACCGTTTTGACTGTTTTGACTGTTTTGACTGTTTTGACTGTTTTGACTGTTTTGACTGTTTTGACTGTTTTGACTGTTTTGACTGTTTTGACTGTTTTGACTGTTTTGACTGTTTTGACTGCTTAGAGTGCTTTGTGTGTTTTGGGTATTTTGAGTGTTTTGAGTACTTTGGCTGCTATGACTGCTTTGAATGATTTGAGTGTTTTGACTGCTTTTACACTGCTTCGAGTGTTTTGAGTGTTTTGGTTACTTTGGGCGTTTTGGGTATTTTGAGTATTTTGAGTGTTTTGAGTATTTTGATTGTTTTGAGTGTTGGGAATGTTTTGAGTATTTTGAATGTTTTGACTGGTTGCAGGCAGTCCAGATGGTCCATCTCGCCCACGAATAAAACTACAAACTTTTGCTGGGTCTCGTTTTGTAGAAGTTTCAGCAGAGAATTGAAGCTCTCACAGCATTCCTATGTTCAGCCAAGCTACGTTTATATGCAACTGTTGGGTGACGAAGATATTGCTTTCTTGCACGAAATTTAGCTTAAATCCATAATGCCGTATGCGGAGAATATTAAACGGGATATTTTTAACGTTTTGTTTTAGTTTTCGGAACTGTCAAAGAAAAATAGAAATCCAATATTCTGTACAATGCGCCACATGCCATATCAACACCGCTCTGTTCGAAACGGAGGTCCAAGTCTCGTGGGAGATGTCACACAAACGCAGATCAACCTTTACAAAATTATATCCCTGGAATGTTACACCATAAGGTCTCCTGATATTTGTAGTAATATCCTTCAATGGAATATTAATTAGAATGGAATATTAATCTTATATTTGCCAATAATAACTTTATATTCTACGGCGCAAAAAGATTTTAGAATTAGGCGGAGAAAGACTAACAGTATATTCAATTTACATCCTAAATGCAAAACATACATATTTTAATAAGTTCGTAAGCAAGTCTGAGTTATAAAAGGATATGTTAATCCGTCTGAAATAAACAAATTATTCATATCTAGAAACATATAAAATGTTCATATTGACTTTTATAAGTAGTACATGAAGTTGTCAGATGCCGTGACTGCACTTTTAACTATATTAGCTCTGACAAAACATGAACTTTGTATATATATTTTAGCGCATTTATGTACTTCTATAAATACATTTAATAAAGTTCAAACTTTCTTAGTGCATGTACAAGACTTGCACACGGGATCGCGAACTTAAAACGCCATCGCCGGGACCGCTGCAACATGAGGCTTATAGCTAATACAACGTAACAAAACTTATTGAGTTATCAAAGCGTCGGTATAAGTTTCTTCTGATTCCGTCTCGGTTTGTACTTAAATACATCGTCTCGTGCAGTCGTGAAGGACTTCATTTGCAACCCGCATTTCGCATAACGAACTAGTACAATAAATTTTATGCCTGGCTGTAATATTTTCAATATACGTTAATATGTATGTATGTCTACACAAATGTCTGTACGTATGTATGTAAACGGTCATCAATCTCCTAACAGCATTTAAATGAAATAGATGATAGGAAAATGCATGCAATCTTCGGACAGATATAAATTATTTTAAAAGTCATTTATTCAATGATGACAGACTCTCTTGAAAGAAAAATATTACATTTATTCTATGTACAAAACTGTTGTAGCAGCATTCGGAAATTTTCCGTTTTTCTGCTCAGCAAGGAAATATTCTTAAATAACTTTACACCAAGAGATGCCACACAGCCTTCTAAAAATCTTAGAATTATAGGTGTAACATAGATAAGTAACAGGGTATATTCTAAGTGTTCTTCAAATAAAATTGTACATATACAGTTTACGATAACAGACGAGACACGTTATCAATAAACGCCATAATAGCGTGATACGTAAATATTATAGCCATTCAGTACTACTTGCGCTATCTCTATGTCAAGGCGAGAACATTCCGCATCTCCTAATTAACCCATTAGTGCATAGAGATAGGAAATCAAATAAAATCCAAGTAAATTTTTAATCATATATTCAATTATGCAAATAGGCACTTATAATATATACTATGGAAAAAATATATCCAAATTTTAGAGTTACACCCCATCCGATATATCGGATTCTATGGGATATTTTACTTTTTATTAAAATGTATGATAGTTTCGAAAACATTGTTTTGGATGCAAACCAATATTGCATTTACTGTATATAAACTTAGCTTTACCCCCACAAAACCTGCACAATTTTTCTGTCGTTACATATTCGGGCCAGTGGTTTCTACCATCGTATCGTTGATCTGATAATAGCGCAGGGAGAGCTCTACGTCTGTTGGAAGATGTGCCGTAAGTCGACAAAAGAGTTGTTGCAAGAGATCTTCTAAAATTTAGTAAATTTGAGGATTCCTTATTATCTGGATTTACTTTTCTCATTAGCAACCATGCATTTGTCACGGAAGCATCTAATAAGTAGCAAAAGATTGGCCACCACCATTTCTTTTGTCGCATTCTGGTTCGGTAAACAGCTATCAGTTGATCCATTTTGTCAACTCCTCCCATAAAAGCGTTATAATCTGCGAAAACTTTGGGTTGATCGACTAGAATCTTACCTTTCCTTTGTTTTGACCAGCGCGTACATTCTGTGTCTTCAAGATTAGTAAAATTAGTAACGCATGTTACAACTTTATTGTCGTTCCAACGTACGAGACAAATTTTATTGTTATCCGAAATTCTATAGTCATAAGCACCACGTGTTTCCTTTTCCATGTCTTTATCCGATTTTAAAGGGCAACGAGCAGTTCTCCTATTTTGAATAGATCCTGTTGCGCAATAGCCCTGGTCACTAAGATGCAAAAGAAGAGGAACAGAAGAAAAATAATTATCAAAATATATTTTGAATCCATTATTTGCAGGAATCTGTGCAGATTCTATAAGAGAAACCACTACGTCACCTCCTATCCCAAACTTTTTTTCGACATCTGATTTGCCTGTATAAATTTCAAACGCAATCAAATATCCCGTGCTAGAACAGATTGCCCAGTTCTTGAACTCAAATCTTATTGGCTTTCCCCGAATGAATTGCTTTGCATAGTGACGTCCATAATACGGAATCATGGATTCATCAACACAAAGATGTTCTTCTAATCCACCATGATACAAGAAATTCTTATTTAGTTGAGATATAAGAGGCCTAAGTTTATAGAGACGATCATTACTGTCGACAGCATCATTATTATTGAAATGTATATGACGTAAAATTTGTTCAAACCGATTCAGTCTTATGCTATTTTGAAATATTTTCGCAACATCTTCACATCCTGACCAAAAAAGTCTTTTATTTGGGTATTTTGCATAACCCGATAATAGCATCGCACCTAGAATAACATATAATTCATCTAAAGTCATATTGAGATTAGTGTTTTTCTGAGACGCATATAAATTAGATTCATATAGTGTATGATTTAGAAGTTCATCAGAAAAAAATAATTTTAGGAATTCCAGTGGTGTTTGAGCTGGATTGCCACCGCTCCCATTAATGTCAAAGTTGGTGGTCTTATCATTCTTCCTAGAAACGTTTACCACCAGTGAGTCTTTGGAATGGCACCAGATTGGCAATCAAAAAATTATTATAGTTACATATTCAAGCAACAACTTAACACGTAACAACTAAAGTAAACAACACCGTATTACCCTTTTTAATTCATCAAAGCGAATAAACAAGTACGTTAATGATTCGAACAAACGCAAGCTCCAAAATTAATCAAGAGTACATGACTTTTTCCAATTATGAAATATAATTGAATGTAAACAGAATTAGAATCATCGTACTTAATTTCTAGTGGCATCTAGATTTACTAGATCTTATCTGCTAAAAACATAGCACATACACAAACGCGTAACAAATGTAAATGTGTAAATATGAAAGTACTTTTAATACTTAGAAAGCTTTATTTATGTTTGTAATACACTGATAGCAACATTATATCTATTATTGTTTTGTTAACTATTTGTGTATTAGATATTAACGTCTAAGATATGATATTGTATTGCTGCATCAGATTTTATCGGAATATAAATATGCTAAAAGCATTCCATAAATGTATGAAACAAAAAACAAACTGCCAAATATCTGTTCCCGATTTCAGGGAACAATGCGTTTCACTTTATTAAAACTCCTCAGTGTTCTTTACGTGAATTTATTCATTTTCTCTGCATTTATATTGGTGTAGTTATCATTATTCAACCCTCTCTTAAGCCTGCTTTACACTTACGAGTAAATCATATACGAACATCAGAAATCATAAATGTAAACGTGAAATCGTATAACTCGTATACGATTGTTGAATTGAATAGAGCGTAATCCGAAAAGACGTAAGTACGAGTTTAGTACAATAAAAATGGCGGAAAGAAAACTTTCAGCGACGGGAACGGAGGAATTTATGAATCTTTGGAATGTTTATGGAATGTAAAAATCAAGAAGTACCGTGACATCCCGCAATAAATGGTACGAATTAATTGCCGATATAGTGAATATTTCAGTAGATACGGTAAAGTAAAAGATAAATAATTTACGATCTACGTATCAAGAGAAATAAGGAGAAAAAAGAATAACTTTTCCAAAATTATTTTATTTTTTATTTTATTGACCAATAAACTTTTTTGTGTGTGTTTACCACATCATTAAAGGAAACATATTCTAATATGCTGCATATTACTTGTTTAGCAGATGCTCTCCACAGAACCTGTGAATATATCAGAGACACCTTTCCGAAAGTTGACAGACTTGTATCCGCTTTTGAAAAAGTTTTCAGAAAAGCACCATTGATAGTAGCTCTTTACAGGGGAAAACTTCCATATTTGCCACTGCCTCCCTCTCCATTAATAAATAGATGGGGAACATGGTTGAAAGGTACTAGTTTTTATGCAGAGAATTGGGATAGTTTACAAAATTTCGTTACATGATTAAAAGACGATCATGGAAGTATTTCTGACTGCAAATTCCAAATTTAAAAAATCAGTTGTACTTACTCCAAGAACACTTTGGAAATTTGCCAAAACTAATCACAAAAATTTACATTTTGAAAATCAAAATCTCATATTAATAATTTGAAAAATATTCCATGTGACTTTGGATGTGGTCTTCGGCAAAAGTTGGACGCAGTTTTTAATAGAAATTCAGATTTAATAACATTGCGGCAATTATGTATGGGGACAATGCGACAAAATCTAACTACGCTGAAATAAAAGAATATTTACAGTATGTACCTGTAACCAGTTGCGGTGTAGAAAGGACGTTTTCTATCTACAAGGATGTATTTCATTCAAAGAGAACAAATTTTACAGAAAAGAACATTGAGAAACTATTGCTAGTTCATATTAATAACGTGCGTTCATTTGAAAAGTCAATCTAGGTTACTTTGAAATTTTGATAGATTAAGACGCAAATATATTAGTATGTGTTTGTTGTTCCGTAAACGTAAATCCAAATGACATTTGATAATGTCAATCACAAAAAATGTTGCAGAATATCATCAGAAATTTTGAATGGAGGATTTTGAAGTGCATTGATCTTGAAGGACAACATTTTCAACATTTGTTATAGTTTTCAATAAATACCTATTATTTGTTATTTATTTGTATGTATGAAAATGTCAAAATATACGACTTCGTAGGTTATAGTTATTTATTGTACAAGTGCGTTATGTTACAAATAAGTCACGCGAGAAAATGTTTAGCTCACGAGTCCGCTAGGACGAGTGAGCTACTTTTCTCAAGTGACTTATTTGTAATTAACACACGTGTGCAATACAAAACTCTATCCAACACCTCTTAAGATCCGTTCAAAATAGCTTTTAATGTTTTATAAATTTGACGTTCCATGTCAAATTTAAATTATAAACGACTAATGCAAAAAGTTCATATACAGTAATGCAGTTACTATGGAGAACAAATAATGCAAATCAACAAGCAAACAAAATTAGTGATTGATTAATAATACTGCAGTTAAAAGTTGATGGTAATGGAAGAGTTGCAAGAGGCTGTTTTCATTCCGCTAGAAGTTAAGAAAGAAGCTCAAGCAGCATGTTATAAATTACTGCCAAAAAAATCGAAGGATAATTACGACAAAGAATTTCGTCATTTTGAAGAATGGAGAAAACAGCAAAGTATCACTGGAATTAACGAAGAAGTTATGCTGGCGTATTTCCATATTTATAGAAGGAAAATAGCACCTTCTTCATTGTGGACGAAGTATTCCATGTTAAGAAGTACTTTGAAAGTGTATATGAATAGTGACATATCGAAATACGGAAAACTGATTTCCTATTTGAAGAGTGAGGCAAGAACCCACAAGTCCAAAAAAGCGAAAATCTTGGAGAGGCTACATATAGAGAAGTTTCTGAATAAGGCTCCTAACAATAAATATTTGATGATGAAGGTATTATTTATTTTCTTATATTTAATTCAAAGTATTTATTCATTATTCGTTCGTGTATTCTATGCAGGTTGCCTTAATAATGGGTATATCAGGTGCGTGTCGTTGTGATGAAATAACTAAGCTGAAAGTTGACGATATAGAAGATAAAGGAGGATACTTGTATGTTTCGATACCTGACACAAAGACAAACGTATCTAGAAGTTTCACTGTTATGGCAGAAGGATTTACAACAGATATTCCTGACCTCTACAGAAAATATGTCTGTATGAGACCAAAAGGTATTCCACATGGCAGATTCTTCCTAAATTACAAGAAAGAAAAATGCACTATCCAGCCAGTTGGAATTAACACCATTTCTAAGATACCTCAGAAAGTTGCATCTTTCCTGAACCTACCAGAAGCTCAATTATATACAGGACATAGTCTGAGACGTTCGTCAGCATCTCTTCTGGCAAACGCAGGAGCTGATATTACAACAGTTAAACGACATGGTGGGTGGAAATCGTCCACTGTGGCATAAGGTTATATACAAGATTCAGTATCCAACAAGATTGATATAGCCAGAAAGATACAAAGTCCAGATAGTCTAACGTCCTCGACTTCTGGTCATCAAATTTCTGTTCAGGATACTTCAAATACGTCTTCTAGTATAACTCTAAATTCGAATAACCTGAATGCAGAGTCAGATACAAAGAGGATTTCCTTCAACTTTAATATAAATGTAAATGTTAATTAGTTGCTATTGTTTACCCTTTAGAATTAATATAAATGTGTTAATACTATAGCAGTTTGAATGTCTCTATGCAATCTAAATTTCACCTTGTTTTATCTCACTAGTGAGATAAATTATGTTTTTAACTCACTAGTGAGTTATGAACTTATAAGCTATATAATTGATTTAAAATGTCCATAGTTATAGGTCTATTATTAGGAGGTGTTGGATAAAGTAATAAATTTTAATTTACGACATACTTCAAAATGTTCTCGGTAAATCACATGCTACTAGATTGACCTTTCAAATGAACACTTGTTACTCCTTTATTCAACTTGAACTACAAAATGAACAAATAAAAATTTATTTCGTATTTTATTTTCCAATTATATAAATCAATTTAAAAACTCTTCGAAAATACAAATTTTCAATAGTACGCCCGTGGGCGATGAGTCATGGGCCTCTCGTGTCCAGTCCCTAGTTATTACTTATTAGATTCGTTTTATGAAATAAAGTACTTTATTGTTATTATAAATTTAAAATAAAAAGTTTTACAGCGCCAGTCTCGTTATTTTATAGCCACGCCTTGTATTTTTCTAATTTGTTTTCCTCTTATCATGTAAATCTAGACGTTGGACGTCTATTATTAGCGCTCAATTAAATCTTTGTTTTTGGGAAGGGAACCATTTTAAGGATGTATAAATTTAGAAATCTTCAACTTCTGTATTTTGTTTTAAAACACAAACCCAACTCAACTAGATTTTAATTACATGATTAGATAACGTTAATTAATACAATGCTCAATATTCAATGCCACTGAAAGGTAATAAGAATTAGAAGCAAAAGCAATACGCATGCTTCTTATTCAATAATTGAACTGAAAACGTCGCGTATTTTAGGACAGTTGTAAATCAACATGAACTAGGGGCCGATATACCCATTTGCTACGTACGGAAGGCTTTTATTGATCGCTAACAAACGCTAAACCAAAACTAAATTGAAAAGTTTCTGGACTGTTCTTTATTTTTCCAGTTTGAAGCTTTTAAATGAATAGAATTAAAATAGGATCTGCACTTCGATATATTTTTTAATGAAATATTAATTAAATTGGTTGTTTATTTTAATTGAATTTTGGCAGTGATACAAAAATCGAATTAACACGAGCACGTTTTCTCGAGTTGTGGTTTATGTTTTATTTGATTTTCGGTTATTTTGATTCATACATTTAAAAATACTTTCGGTAAAGCGTTATAAATTTCTTGTGTAGTTTGGCGGGCTTTTAATATTTTTAATAGGTTTATATTAAAAAAACAACTATTTATTAATATCCGAAAAAACACATAAACCTATATTTAAATGCAGTAAAGAAAATTTTTTTTATCTCCTCAAGAAAAAATATTTTCCTATCAAAAGTATGCAATAAATTTCCAAAATCTTTAATTCAAATTATGAAAATCATAACATATTACATTTTATAACCTATAGTGATAAAATATAGTAATAAAAAACGCGTGGAAAATTTCAAATGTTAAAGAAATTCATTGAATCTTTCACTATTTTTCTAAGGATTAAAGAGCAACATGCAGAAAACAATGTACAGTTAAGCTCACATAAATCAAGTATAACCTAACTTGTCAAGATTAACAAAATTTTCTAATATTGCTTAGTGCTTAGTAATCTTTTTTTGAGACAAACCCAATGTCAAATAATTTTTTAATATAATTTAAAAAATACAAATACACTTATAACGGGTGTTCAGAAACATTCGAAGTCAAAGTAGTCCTTGAAAATATGATATAGATTGATACATTTACTTAATACAATTTTATAGGTTATCATACACGCAAATGTCAGTTTATGTCGAAATATATTACTTTAATATGCCATATTAATTAATATAAACTAGTCAAAAAATGATTTTAGAAGGTAACAGTAATTAATTTGCAAATTTCAAATTAAGTATTTTGATATTTTAGAGAATTCTTGCTGCACAATAGCACCTCCTCATGCGATAACTGGAAAAAATTACATAATCCAATTAATATACTGTTCATTCTTGTGTAATAAAACTCATCTAATCTGTAGTAACATGTAAAAAGACAATGCAGAATTAAGAGGAAATAACTTAACAAGTAAAGGTTTTATTCATCTTATAGTGACAATAGTATCTAGTTATCGTACTAGTTTAATATATTAACATTCAACAAATTATTGTAAGAAATGGCTTAAAATAAATTTGAAACAAATAAATTGTTTGTAGAGTCCGTAGATTACAACTTTATAATAAATATTATATAAATATAATATATAAATTGTAGTTGTATAAATTACCAACAATAATGACCATAATTATAAAAGATGTTGAAAATGTCCACCACCTTCTTCCAAGCATTTTACGCACCTCCTCCGAATGCTACTAAATACATTTTGCAGTATGGGACTATTTCTAATTTCACTAATTTTATTTATAATTCTGTCTTGGAGATCTATATAATCTTGCACTGGTACTTGATAAATTGAATTTTTTAAAAAAGGCCATAAATAGTAATCACACGGTGTAAGATCACAAGATCTTGGAGGAAATTCATGATCGCTGTTCAAACTAATTAAACGATTTCCAAACACTTCTTGTAACATATTCATCGTTTCTCCCGCTGTGTGAGTTCTAGCACCATCTTGTTGAAAGTATCCCAAAGCTAGTTCATCGCGAAGTTGATTAAAGAAAGGCAATAGTATTCCCTGTAGATATCTTTCTGCAGTCAAAGTACCATTACAAAAAATTGGACCAATAATCCTTCTTCTACTTATAGGGCACCAAACACCAACTTTCTGAGGATGTAAAGGAGCTTCAACATAAAAATTATTGGGCTTTGTATCACTCCACATTCTCATGTTTTGCGAGTTAACATATCCACTAACATGAAACCATGCTTCGTCTGAAAAGAAAGTTTTGTCTAGGACATCATCATTAAAATTATTTGTAAACCATTCGCAAAATACTACTCGTCGCGGATAATCGATATCGAGGATTTCTTGCAAACAAGTTATACGATATGGGAATAACTGTAAATCTTCTTTTAAAACTTTATGGCAAGAACCAACTGACAACCCGGTTTGTTGAGCAAGAGTTCTTACTGAAGTTTTAGGGGCATCAGTCATTATTTCTCTAACATTCCCAATAACTTCTTCTGTCCGGACTTTTGGTCGCCCACCACCCTCTTGGCGTCCCACACTACCAGTTTGTCGAAAAACTGGAACAATTCTGATTAGTGTACACTGAAAAGTATTATAATCAAAAGCAAGGTTGGGAAATTCATGTCGAAAAATTCTTCCAAACAAGCTTGAATTGAATACTTCCACTGGCCATCGATGTTTTGACCATTTCGAAAATATGCTTCAACCATGAATGCTTTGTGTACGTTAGTAAATACCATTTTCAAAATTAAAAAATATAAATTAGTATCTTCGATATTAGATTCTGACAATTTTTGGCAGACAACAGTTGACATTTAATAATTATTACAAATCAGATATAGCAAACGCCAATTAAGTTGGCGCGAGGAGGGGTAGTTCGCGCAGGATTAGAAGTAGTGGGGAGATTTGTATTTGGTTTTACATCAAATGTCAGATAATTCTAACCTCTGAGCGTATATCACTTTATGATCCCCTAGCAAATACATTATGTTCCGTCAAACGTCAATGACAATGTATTCTGACAATTACTTGAGTAGTGGGGGTAGACGTTTTTAAAAACGTTTTCTGCGCACCCCCTCCTCGCGCCAACTTAATTGGCGTTTGCTATACTTAAGTAAAGATATACGATTTTTTGTTCAGAGCCCACTTGACTTCGAATGTTTCTGAACACCCGTTACTTAATTAATCCGCCTTTCACATCAATTACTGCCCTCTACCTTCTAGGTACAGAACCAATGAAACTTCTTAAAAAATTAGGTTATTTAACAATGTTTTCCCAGGTCTTTTCAATAGATTTACATAGTTGTTCCCTAAATCTTATACGAAATCTATGAATTTGCTTTGTTATTTTTTTAAATTTTCTCTCAAATATTCAAACAAATTGTGATCTTCTACATCAGTTGATATTCTTTTAAGACCAGTTCCTCGTTTGCGACATATACTGTCTTCACTTTCACATCTTTTTTTAACTTGTAGTACTGTAGATTTGTTCAAATAAAATTCTTCTGCGACTTGTTTAATGGCGCGACTTTCCACAGAATGAATTACAATAAAACAAAAATTCAAAAATGGTTTATATTAGATTTTACTGTTCTGTTTGTAGCTATTTTATGGAAATGTATCTTCTCAAATGTTTGTTTATAATAAACACATTTTCCAAAACGTCTCCATTTTATTTAATTGTACTTAACATTACTATTAGTTAGTGGTGCCATTACATACCTACTTAGAAAATCACTTACTGACATCAATAAATAGAATAAATACATAATATATACGTAATTAATGTAATTGCTCATTTCAAGGTCACGCCAATGAATGATCAAAAATAAGAGTTAAGCTGTCCTGCTTCAATACCAATATTTCAGACACACCAACTTAATGTGACGGTTTGTGATCACATTGTATTTACAATAACATTTCTTAGAATAAAAATGTACTGGCCAAGAGTAAATTTAAGCTGCATTTGTTAACAAATACTTCTGTCTAAACAAAATTGTCTTCTTTAATCTTGTTACTATTATTACTGCGAGATTAGATTGTACTTTTTAATTTTAATTTTAGTATTAATTTTAACATAGAATTTCTATAAAGAATGTGTCTTCAAAAATACATAAACGAAATATTTAGACAACTAACTATTTGTATACATAAATATCTATCATCAGTAATTAATGTTCAACCAAAACATTTCTGTTAATATATCATAATAATCTTAGTTTTAAAACTGTTTCATCCGCCCTTTTCTGACAAACATATATCACATATTTATGACAGGTCTTGCGCGAGACACACGTGACACATCTAATCTTGCAATACTTTTACAAATGATTATTTGAAAATATTTATCGATTCCATTGGCACTAACTAACGTATTAATTTAAACAAGATGTTCCGTTTTACGCCACTAGAACTTTTTCAGTTCTAAAAGAATCTGACACAAATGAGTAATCAATTTCCTAAATGTACTTTTTTCACCAAAACATAGGATCATTAACGCAACGAACTCGTATTCCCATCAATTTCAAGTGAAATAAATGAATAAAGACAAGAAAACGTGAGACTAATTTTAAAATAGTCTCTCAAGAACAAAAAAATAACTTAAAAATACACCTTTTCAACGTCAACGTGAAAAACTATGAATAGGTATAGCCTGTATATACGAAAAATGCACTGTACGTAACTATTAAACCTCCAAATAATACTGCAATTTCATTACTATTAAATAGATTGCACTAAATAATTAATTTGCTTTTATGTGCATTCGAAATGTATTATTTCTGATATAAAGTAAACACACAAGTTGCATAATTAGCATTAAAATGACCAGAAAACTACATTAAAATATTAAATTATTATAATTTAGGCCAGAACTCTTCTAGAATTTAATTGTATAAATAGGTTATCAAAATATATTTAAAAATATAGAAAAAACTCATTCATATTGTAAATGCATTATATTCAAGATTCACTTCACAATTACTGTCTTTTTAAACATTTCACAAATTATAATTATATTTGAAAAACTATTCATGTTAGGCGTTATATTTGAATCTATGTCAAAACCCGAACTACTAATTTTATTGGCTAATTAAACATTATGGCCGACCTACTAGAATAAGGAATGAAGCTGTTAAATTACCTAAAAATTATTGTCCCTAAAAATGAATCTTGCAACTTAACATGTGCGTGTATATAGGTATGTACTTAAAAGGGGAGTTAAAAGTGTGTAATACTGTTCAGTGATTCTAAATATAATCAACTTACACATCCAGAAAATATTGTGGTGAATTACATATTTTATACAATCCAGTGATCTGAGAATTATCGGCGCTGCAAAGGCACAAACAAAAAAGTGTCAGTGGACAGTTTAGAATTCGCGTTCATTTTTGACGGTTAGTTTTCTTTATTGAAAAAGTTACAAAATATCTAGATATTTTACCAAAGTGAGTATTTATAATTATTTTTATAGTATTTAAGTATCGTGTAGTGTGTATAGTTATCGCTTGGATATATAATTAGTAATGTTTGTGTAATCTAACCTTTAAAATGATGCATTTAGAATGAATGGTGATTCTAATCTTTGTTTTTTTTTTGTATTAGTTGTGTATACGTTGTGTATATTATATTGTAGGTGCTTTTTCGGTTATCTACTAGAGAAAACTATAAGAAGTAATGCCTAAACGTTCCTATACGTAAGTGTCTTTTCCTTTATTTTTTAAAGTAATAATGCATTTTTAATGTATCTATTAGAATTCTGTGCTTAGCCCAAATATGCACGGAATTTAGTCTGTAGAAAATTACATGTAGAAACATTTTGCATGACATTGTTTAAAATATCTCATTTAGAATTAGAGTTAATATTTTAATAGTAATTTCGTTAAACGTATACTACTACATTTGGTGATTTTTCAAGTTCGAATTGATACGTAGTAAGTAGGTAGATATATAATTTGAACATAGTCACTCACTATTTTCAGAGTGCAATAAAATAGTTAGACAGTACAAGTGTTTTGATTTTGTTTTTTTTGCTAATAACGAGCGTTCAACTAAATTTTACCTCGAAGTTGCCCATGGAAATTATACGTATATCTTAGCTTTTAACTTAAGTTCTTAATATGAATTTTGTTGGTTATGAACTATTTGAATGACATGATAAATGTCAAAATAATAAAATTAAAATATTTAACTAAATGAGATACGTTTATTTGCAACAAACAAGTAACATTTTATAAAAATTGTTGAAAGTGGCCACCACCTTGTTCGAGACATTTCTAACATCTTCTTCTAATGAAGGAGAAAACGTTTTGTAGTAGCATATCGTCGATTTCGTTAATTATTTCAGCAATTCTGATCTGAAGGTCTGCAAGATCAGGTATCTGTACCCAAAAAATTGAGTTCTTTAAAAAGGCCACAGAAAAAAATCACAGGGGTTAACATCACAAGATCTTGTTGGAAATTCATGTTCGATGTTTAAACTTATCAACCGATTTTGATAAATTTCCGTATCATATTAATTGTTTCACAAGCTGTGTGCACTCTAGCTCCGTATTGTTGAAAGTAACCCTGATTTATTTCTTCTTCATTAAGCTGTTCAATAAATGTCATAATAATTTCTTGTCGATACCTTTCTCCTTTAAAGAAAATACGGCCAATGATTTTCCTTCGACTAATCGCACACCATACACCAATTTTCTGTGGATGAACAACATAACAGTCATGCGGTTTCTTAGTATTCCACATCCTTATATTTTGTGAGTTAACATATCCATTCAGATAAAACCATGATTCATCTGAGAAAAATTTTGTCAAGAATGTCATTATCAAAATTATTTAAGAACCACTGACAAAATGTTGTTCTTCTAGGATAGTCAATTTCTTTGATTTCTTGATAATAGGCCATGCGATATGGAAATAAATGTAAGTCTATTTTCAAAATTGTATGACAAGTGCCAATTGAAACACCCACTCGCGGAGAGAATACTCGTATGGATGTTCCTGGTGTATCATTCACAATTTGCGTTACATCGTCAACTAGCTCTTCCGTACATTTTTTCGGACGGCCACTGTCTTCTTTCCGTATAACACTCTCTGTTTCTCTGAAAACCTTAGTGCAATATTTAACTGTGTACCAAAAACTGTCAAAATCAAAGACGAAGTTTGGAAACATATTTCTAAATTCCTCTAAGCATTCTTCAAGAAAATAGTGCCATTGTCCGTTAATATTACGTCCGTTCCAAAAATAAGATTCAACCATGAATGATTTGTGTTGAACAGTGAAAACCATTTTAAATCAATTTTAAATTAGAAAGCAATTTCAAAAAGCTCCAACTAAGTATACATCAGAATAAATAGTCTGTCAAATTGACAACTGATGCAAATGTAAATAGTACAAGTTACGACAAACATTTTTATTGTCATGGACTACTAGAGGTAAAATTTATTTGAACGCTTTTTAGAATGTGCTAAAAATATTCGATGTCGGACAAAGAATAAAATTAGATTTCTTGTCTATAGATAGGTATGTATTATATAATTAGCTAGCTACCTATATAACAATTAAAAAATTTGGCTTAGTAAACATAAATTTAAATATATTAGTTTAGACAAATCATTCCACATATCTGTATATATTATTTTCTTAAAGTCCTATTGTGTCAAATAGATTTAAAGCAACTTTAACATTGCGATTCTTACAATAATTTTATATTTCAAAATGATTAAACTATTAATTTAAGTTTTATACTTTCTAATTTATTATAACATTTGTGCATTTATTATTATGTAGTTGTGAATTACAGCAACTTTAGGTAGTTTTATTTTCGGATATTTTTCTCATCTCTTATAGAACTTGCAATCTCTAATTACTAATTATTATTTCGTTGTTTTCTAGAGTCTGTAATACATAAAACATTTGTATTGATTTTATTTGTCTGAAAATTACTATAAAAAAATGCAATATTTAATTATTAGAAAAGAAGTTACTATATGTAATTTGGTGTAAGTTGTGAGACTGGTCAAGATTTATTTCAAATAAAATAATGTATTTTATTTTAAATAAATCTTTACCAGCAAGTGTTTTAAAAGTAAGTTGAAAATTTATTTTGAATGTAAAAATAGGTAGCTGTAAAAATCTAACACTAGAAATTAGAACAATAAAAGCATAAATAAAGGAAGCATATTGGAGACTCTAATTAATTACTTAGAAAACTATAGGATTCCTGAAGTAGTTGATAGATTTCTTGAAGACTCCGACAATTATAATCAATAACGGTGTTCTAAAAGTTCTTGCATCTCAAGTAGGCATGGACTGCCAAAGCATTTCTATATTTTCTATACTTAAATCTATTCAATGTAACCTTAAATAAAGTCATTCAACATCACTTACAAAATTAATATTTATTATAGAACGATTAATTAATTAATTAAACTTCATGTTACCAAAGCAAAAATTAAATATGAATATATGTTTAGTATTAGAATAGCATTTGAAACAAACTTTACTATCGCCATCTGGTATCTTATACTACTACTAATTTTTAAATAACGGGTGTTCAGAAACATTCGAAGTCAAATGGGCTCTGAACAAAAAATCGTATATCTTTACTTAAGTATAGCAAACGCCAATTAAGTTGGCGCGAGAAGGGGTAAGTTCGCGCAGGATTAGAAGTAGTGGGGAGATTTGTATTTGGTTTTACATCAAATGTCAGATAATTCTAACCTCTGAGCGTGTATGATCCCCTAGCAAAGACATTACAAAATATGTTCTGTCAAACGTCAATGACAAATGTATTCTGACAATTACTTGAGTAGTGGGGGTGGACGTTTTTAAAAACGGCTTCTGCGAACCCCCTCCTCGCGCCAACTTAATTGGCGTTTGCTATATCTGATTTGTAATAATTATTAAATGTCAACTGTTGTCTGTCAAAAATTGTCAGAATCTAATATCGAAGATACTAATTTATATTTTTTAATTTTGAAAATGGTATTTACTAACGTATACAAAGGATTCATGGTTGAAGCATATTTTCGAAATGGTCAAAAGATCGAAGGCCAGTGGAAGTATTCAATTCAAGCTTGTTTGGAAGAATTTCGAGATGAATTTCCCAACCTTGCTTTTGATTATAATACTTTTCAGTGTACACTAATCAGAATTGTTCCAGTTTTTCGACAAACTGGTAGTGTGGGACGCCAAGAGGGTGGTGTGCGACCAAAAGTCCGGACAGAAGAAGTGATTGGGATTGTTAGAGAAATAATGACTGATGCCCCTAAAACTTCAGTAAGAACTCTTGCTCAACAAACCGGGTTGTCAGTTGGTTCTTGCCATAAAGTTTTAAAAGAAGATTTACAGTTATTCCCTTATCGTATAACTTGTTTGCAAGAAATCCTCGATATTGATTATCCGCGACGAGTAGTATTTTGCGAATGGTTTACAAATAATTTTAATGATGATGTCCTAGACAAAACTTTCTTTTCAGACGAAGCATGGTTTCATGTTAGTGGATATGTTAACTCGCAAAACATGAGAATGTGGAGTGATACAAAGCCCAATAATTTTTATGTTGAAGCTTCTTTACATCCTCAGAAAGTTGGTGTTTGGTTCGCTATAAGTAGAAGAAGGATTATTGGTGCAATTTTTTTTAATGGTACCTTGACTGCAGAAAGATATCGACAGGAAATACTATTGCCTTTCTTTAATCAACTTCGCGATGATGAACTAGCTTTGGGATACTTTCAACAAGATGGTGCTAGAGCTCACACAGCGAGGGAAACAATGAATATGTTACAAGAAGTGTTTGGAAATCGTTTAATTAGGTTGAACAGCGATCATGAATTTCCTCCAAGATCTTGTGATCTTCACCGTGTGATGACTATTTATGGCCTTTTTCAAAAAATTCAATTTATCAAGTACCAGTGCAAGATTATATAGATCTCCAAGACAGAATTATAAATAAAATTAGTGAAATTGGAAATAGTTCCATACTGCAAAATGTATTTGGTAGCATTCGGAGGAGGTGCGTAAAATGCTTGGAAGAAGGTGGTGGACATATTCAACATCTTTTATAATTATGGTCATTAATGTTGGTAATTTATACAACTACAATTTATGATATTTATTATAAGGTTGTAATCTAAGGACTCTACAAACAATTTATTTGTTTTAAATTTATTTTAAGCCATTTCTTACAATAATTTGTTGAATGTTAATTTATTAAACTAGTACGATAACTAGATACTATTGTCACTATAAGATGAATAAAACCTTTACTTTAAATTTATTTTAAGCCATTTCTTACAATAATTTGTTGAATGTTAATTTATTAAACTAGTACGATAACTAGATACTATTGTCACTATAAGATGAATAAAACCTTTACTTGTAAAGTTATTTGCTCTTTATTCTGCATTGTCTTTTTACATGTTACTACAGATTAGATGAGCTTTATTACACAAGAATGAACAGCATATTAATTGGATTATGTAATTTTTTCCAGTTATCGCATGAAGAGGTGCTATTGTTCAGCAAGAATTCTCGAAAATATCAAAATACTTAATTTGAAATTTGCAAATTAATTACTGTTACCTTCTAAAATCATTATTTGACTAGTTTATATTAATTAATATGGCATATTAACCCCTTACCGCATGATTTTTTGGTTGTTGATAACTTTTTTGTACATAGTAGTTTAAACAAATCTTAATGCCGGTATCGGCGAAAATGGATATTTTTTCTTCTTTAGTTCCAACTGTGGCTGTAAAGAATGGCTTGGTCTCCCACGCTTCTTAGATGTGACACTAGATCTGGTGAGAATTTCTGCCAGTCCTAACTTGAATTCAGACAAAGGCAAGTACATATCACAAGTATCTCCAGGACTTTTGCAACCAATAATTCTTCTCCACAAAATCCAACTATTGCAACATAGCATGTCTATGAAATGAAAAAAAATCCGGAGATAAAATTTTTTCGATCTTATAAGGATCCTGTGGTACCCTAACATGGAATCCAAGAGATCAACACCACCCATATAGCTATTGTATATCTGTATACATTTGGGACGTGGAATTTCAATATACTTTTTTTCCTTTCGACAAAACCGCTGTACTTTTGAAACTGGTTGGCTACCGACATACGTTGAGACCGTGGTGACTATTTTATTGTCAAACCAAGAAACTACAGATATATCAACATCGTCAACTTTTGCGACTTTTTCTATAATTGTACCTCTACCCTTTTTTCTCATTTCAGCTTCTTTAGGAAACTCACAATCTGGTACACGGTTTTTCCGAACAGTACCAAGAGGCAAAATGCCTTCTTTTTTTAGATAGATCAATAATGGTATGCTGGTAAACCAATTATCAAAAAATACTTTATAATTTTGATGTCTTGGAAGTGAAGCAGTTAGTTTTACTACAACATTACTGCTTGCTCCTAAATCTGGTTGATGAGGTAGCAACTCGGTTGGCCCAGAAAAAAAATCAAAATCATAGCTGAAGCCGGATACGCCACTAAGTACGAAAACTTTATATCCCCATTTGTGAGGCTTTTTAGGATTGTATTGCTTCAAAGTAGATTTTGCTTTGGTGGGAATAATTTGTTCATCGATAGCAAGGTGTTCTTCTTTTGGAACAAGTAAATATTTTTCTCGGATTTTATCTAGAAAAGGGCGAATTTTGAATAGCTTGTCATAACCAGCCTCTCCGTGTTTCTTTTGATTTACATTGTCATTGAAATGAAGAAAGCGCTTTATTTCTTCAAACCTGTTACAAGTCATTGCTTGAGATATTGCTGGAATATTTAGCGAACTATTCCAGTAGCTTCTAGTTGAGGGTAAATGCACTACAGACATATATATACAAATACCAATAAACACATTTATCTCCTCTTTTGATATATTTGGTGGTTTGTCTGGTCTGCATTGAACACCAAATAAATTAGTTTGTTCAGTTATGTATGTAAGTATATCATCGGTAAAGAAGAATTTGAAAAAGTGATAAATAGTATCAAAATTCAAAATTTCCTCTGGTAAGGACTCAGATCCTTTGAACGTGCTGTCTTGTTCCACAATATTCAAATGTTTATCTTGCCAGTCTAAGTGATATTTGGTTTTTTTTGTTTTTCTACTTGCTACAACTAAGGTAGAAAGTGGAACGTCATCTTCACTATCGAAATGATCAGTTTCCTCAATAATGTCATCTACATTTTCATAGGAACACCCATTGCTAAATTCGTCGACTAAAACTTTGGAAAACTTTGCCATATTTCGATAATCATCGTCATCCGATAAACTTTCGTCTTCGCTGTCAACTAAATCTGGATTGTCGACCATAAAACCGTTTTGTATCCATCTACAAAAAAATCATCCTTAGCAACTCTTTACTGCAAACTGTGCCAAATATAGCACAAGTAAACAACGCACACGTGACTTCTACCTGTGATTACTAAGCTTATTTCTTTTATGTAAAAAGTAAATATAGGGACTTACCAGTAGCTAGATATTTTTATCTTCACTATATCTTGCTATTTCAAATTATTATGAACTTGCAAAATTTGTAAATAATAGAAACGAATAGCCAGCTGTAGTGGTCAAACGTCAACTAACGCAACTTTCAAAACATGCGCCAGATAGCGCTCTTTATTGGTGAACATAAAGAAGCGAGCGTGCCGAATTTGGAACAGATTGCATTAGCAGCTTAAAATATGTGTAGACTTAGAAAAAACAATTATTTTAACGTGTGCCATATTTGGCACAGTATGCGGTAAGGGGTTAAAGTAATATATTTCGACATAAACTGACATTTGCGTGTATGATAGATAACCTATAAAATTGTATTAAGTAAATGTATCAATCTATATCAGACATGCCTTCATATTTTCAAGGACTACTTTGATTTCGAATGTTTCTGAACACCCGTTACATATTATTGGGTTAATAAAACAATTCATTCGTATAATCGTTTATTGTAATAGACATTTATTTTGTGTGATACAAATAAAAACGTTCTTTGGAATGCAGGCCTAATTGTAAGTCATATTTTCGACAGGAGAAATTACACTTTTTTTATGACATAAATCACATTTTTGTTGGTTTCCGCGATACACGACTAAGTGATCAAACTTTGAATGTTCATGCAAATTGACAACTACCATGAACAGGACCGACCTCTTCAAGTATTTTTCTTCTATGACTCAAGCCATCCCTAGATGATTGATCTTCTGAATGCTAAGTGATCCCGTTTGCCACCGTTATGCTTGTAGAGATCCCAACCATTGTGCACCGCCATATCTAAACACTGACAAAGTAATGGGAAGTACTACTTTTTACCTTTTATACAAGTCCTGTGTAGACTAATGTTTTGATCGGCACAGCGCCCGCTTTAGCGGTTACTTCGCCCCAGACAAAAAGACAAATTCCCGCCCCATAAGAATATATACATATATATATATATATATATATATATATATATATATATATATATATATTTTCTTTTTTAAGTAAGGTACATATTTTTTATTTTTAATAAAAATCGAATATTTTTATATAAATTTTAATAAAAGCATATATTTATAAAGACACATATTATAACATAACATTCATAATAAATCAGTAAAAAACAGTAGAAATTAATTAAGAAATATCTGTACCTCTAGCCACAAATTGTTGACCATATAATTTTTTAGATTTTCAAATTGTTTTGAAAATGTGTATTATTGCACAATCAATCAAAATTTTTTTGAAAATAGACCAAGTTAACATAAACTACGCTAAAATCACAAAAACTTTTTTTGCTTAGTTTCAGTTCTGCATAAATCTCTAATAAATTTTTTCGCCACTTACTCTAGTTATTGGTATCGTTAACAATATTCTTGAAGCAATAGTAAGGTTTGGAATAAATCTAACTTTGTAATTAAGCTAGTACATTGTTAGGCTTTCTTTTTTGCCCAAAAGCGCAGATACTGCTGAAGTTTGCTCTGCCCTCTAACCCATTTATGCAACAAAATCACTATCAGTTAAAATTCACTCCAAATTCTTACAGTGTTTTAGTAGCATTTCTTTGGACATAGTATTTAAATCGTATATACTATATAAGAATTGAAAATATATAATTACTATGATTACTAAGTTGTTCAAATCTAGCATCTATACCTTTTAAACATCAATTTGGGATTAATCAAGTTCAAATTGAGAATAAACACTTTAAATATGAGAACAAACAATTTCAAATTGAGAATAATCAATTTCAAATCGAGAATAAACAAATTCAAGTTGAATCAGGTTGAATCAAAATATCGCAAAAGTGTAAAACTACACTTGCTCCTAAACCTAGGTCTTTATATTTTGGATCAAGAACCCTTGAAGAGCCTTGATAACGCTCAAACCATTAGATCTGTCCTAATATGGTTGTTCCAGCCGAAAGTTTATAACCGGGGATCTGATCGGTTTTCCTTTAATATATTGTTTTGATTTACTGCCTGGAATTTGGAAGATTTTCCCAATACATCGCTCTTCTAGATATTATATTTTACCCTCTAACTAACAAGACTCCAATGAAACATACTATCTCATTGCATGTTATATATACATGTTGCACATTCTATTTGTACATCTCGTTATCATATTTATAACTTAAGAATAAAAAAATTAGGCAAAATGATCAACTGGTGACATTATTTTTTAGGATCAATAGGTTTTTGAAAATCAGAAAATTATTTGAATTTTGTCGTTTTTTTTCCCAAGAATCGATTTTCATTTGTTTAACTAATTTAGAAGCAGTTTGTGTAGGTTTCATCAATGACGACAGAGGAAGATTATCTTCCCTGAGTCTCCGTCATTTATTCTTATGATTTCAGCTTCGGCTCTAAGATGATTGCCGGGCAGGTTATGAATAGTGACTGGCTTCCTGAATCTTTATCGGTGATTTCCTCAGTGAAATTTTCAGGAGGAAAGATTATTATACCATCAGGTAAATACTATAGTCCTTTATAAAGGATGACAAAATTGGCAATAATACTAGAAGAACATCAAATACGACACTGACTAATTTTTCGAGGTTATAATTGTTGCTATTTTCTATAGTTTCGTGTAATATAAAAACATTAGTTTGAAATATGGTGCAAATATAATGAATGTATTCACACTCGTCGCGCTTAACAAACTGCGTCGTCAAGGAAGCGTGCTTACATCTAACACGTCTCGATTGATACTAAGCTGACGCGATTGAGTCATGGATACATACTTCGGGTATGTATGTACGCTTTCGGATAAAATCGCCTTTATTTCTCGAGAATTTCATTAAAATTATACGATATTCACTGGTGTTTGTTTGGCATTTTGGCGACAAGTATATTTAAAAAATAGCAAACTTTTATTATTTACTAATTTCGCTGAATGTATTTCGCTTTTGTTAATCACATATATACCTATGAATCAATTTTTCCTTCATCACTAGGTTATATAAATATACTCGTTTTTCTTCTAAGATTGTAATTAAGGACTTTTACTGTTTGTGCGATTCAAAATAAAAAGACTAAAGTCCGTTGCCTAGTTACATACAATCGCTTATATTACGTCTTTGAAAACTTCAACAAGTCATTGTAAAAGGATATTAAAAGAAAACCAAGACCTCGTCCAGAAAGCTCGGAAAAAGTTTCTCGCAAAAAGGGTCCAGGAGAAAAAAAAAAGAAAAATGGGAAAGAAGAAACTATCTAGATGAACATTCTCACTGATTGAGAAATGTGTCGCCATGTCTTCTAATAGTAGTTGTAGGAGGAGACTAGGGTAGTAGAACGGGGGAACAAACGGGGATCGACTTCGGGGTAGGGTGGTCGGGAATTTGTCGATAATGAAGAGCGAAAGGAAGGAGCGATAATGTTGGATATAAATAGCGGTGCCGTGTCTGAACTCTAAGAGTCAGATTGTCGAGTTACGGTCGCGGAGATGTCCTGGTGAACGTGTCGCTTTCAGTTAAAAGGGGGACGAAACATGCAAGCAAGCAACAACAACACAGTTCGACCGAATCGATACGCAACCGTGACCGTAACGACATAAATCATATCGTTCTGCGATGTTCTAGGCAGCTCTATCGGGACGAAATATCAAGAACAGTTCTCTATTTCGAGATAGTATATTATACAAATACACAAAAGCGCTTTAACATATGTTACATATCGATTTTGTATGTAGGTATATACTCCACGTATTAGTTACTTTTCAGGAATAAGATCACAGATGAATTTTGTACTTCAAACTGAAATAAATATCGAACGCAGATATTTTTAAATATTAAAATTTCATAAACATAATCTTTATTTAATAGGAAAAATAAATAATATAGGTTACTATAATTATAATTTCTCATACTACAAACGATAGTGATAGCTATCGAGTTGTATTTAAAAAATATATCACTGTGGTTTCTTAAAGTGGTTGCTTGTACATACAACACAGTTGTAGTAAAATAGTACTTAAAGTTGTGGTAAAAAAACACTATACGGGGTAGGAATTCTTAGAGTTGATGCGCAAAAATAGTACTATGTATACATAAATAATGCTTTTCTTTCTTTAATCTGTTGTCTCTCTTTTATATTTCGGTGTCGATAGGCTGAACGAATGAAGTTGTAATAGTATCATTCTTCTCTACTTGTCACCCATCCAGCAATTGACCGCTGTTATAACTGTTTGACTGCCTGAATTGCCATACTGTTATCTTGAATGCACAGCCGTATTGTCTGCTGTCAACTTATATCTGCTTATAGTCTTGTATAATATTATTACGCACATATCGCCCCTGTTTTACCCATTGACGTAGGAATCGTGAGAGTACAAAGTAGTACTATGTGTAACAATAAAAAAATCAATAATTTTATTATTATAGCATTGTATTAGATACTTTTAAAAAATAATACTTAAAAATAATTGGTTTCACAAATTCAGAAACTATTCCACTCAACATTAATACATTAAAATAATTTTGACATATGACTGCTTCTGGGATTCCTGGCTGGAACAACGTCATTGTCATTGTTTTCTTCTTGGCCAAGAAGGAAATAGTGCCAAATAGTACAATGTATAAATAAATCATGTTTTTGTTTCTTTATTCTGTTATCTCTCTTTTATATCCCGGTGTTGATGGACTGAACGAATCAAGCTATAGTATACTGGTCATCCATCCAACAACTGGCTTCGGTAATGTCTGTTTTTCACTATGTCAATTGCAATACTGTTACCTTGAGTACACAGCCGTATTGTCTGTTGCCAAATTATTTCTTTTTATAGTCTTGTATAATATTACACATATACCGCTCCTGATTTGCCCATCGATGTAGGAATCGTGAGAGTACAAAATAAATAATGAATAATTTTATTATTACAAACAAAACTAATTGGTTGCACAAATTCAAAAACTATTCAACTCAATCATTACATTTAAATAATTTTGACATATGATTGGTTCTGGAATTCCGCGTCCTTAGCACTGCTTCATTCTGGGAAGGAAGCAGTGCTTAGAAAGAAACTGCCAAGGACACGGTTCCAACGCGAAATCAGAGCAATCATGGAGAACTACCGCGAAAGTCTACAATCGAAATTTTGACATATGCCTAACAAATTTTTTTCACGCCACTCTCATCGAAGAAACAAAAAAACATTACGAACTTAATTAAACATTAACGCATACAATGTTGATGATACAATGTAATATTAAACAATAATAAATATACGATAAATCTTACGAAGTTAGTTTTTATTTTTTTATAAAGTTTTGAATTTTCTACTGTTTTACATTGATCTCAAAAATAAAATTTCTAATACTGGTAATTATTTATTCAGAAACATGTAATTACTTTACGATTATTTTTCTAATATTACACCAGGATGATTTGACAATAGGTGTGACTCGAAATGAAACACTTGAATTACGGCAATATTTTTTTTTATTTTTCAACATATGTATTTCGCTTCAACATTAACACACTTGGACCAGCAGTGCTAGAGTGTCATTATTAGGTATCGGTAGCTAGGGGTACATTCTAGGAGGGGATTTAAATTAATAATGTAATTCGAAATTGGACACAGTAATAACAGTAATACAATCAAGCTGTACATTATCCTAAGGTACGTAATTTTAAGTCTTGACATTGAAATTATAATAATGTATCAGATCGAAACAGATTTTCCTATTTTCCTGTAAGTAAGTGTGAATAGTATAGTAGGCTCCTCCCCCTTACATTTAGACGCAAGTAGGGATACAAGGGGTGCAAAGGGTTCGCATCTGCACATTTGTTATAATTACAAAATTTGTGTTTTTATTTCAAGACAGTCCTGTTCCCACAAGGACCACTGTGTACAATATTATACACAAATATCAAACAACAACTTGTTTTAAAAATTGTCTGCAATATACACATGACTAGAATGCCGATGCACATGTAATTCCCCTAAATCATCAAGCATTGCGTCGGCCCGCTATGCAATAATACACTCTCTTATAAATCGAACCAATAGTATATGTGTATAAAGAGAGTAAAGAGTATATCGACTACTTCCGCACAAGGCTTCTCAATGTTGAGAAATTCATTTACGTACCCTGGTATATGTAATGTACATATTATACCAATTTGCCCTACTAGGGTTCGTCAACGCGACTCTGGATACAAAAGGTAACCAGTCAGAATGCGTAATATGTTTTATAAACCCTGAAATATTCCTTCTAGAGAAGATGACTCTTACTTGTAAGTTCTTGTTTCTCAGTTCGTATTTTGATTCGCATGTGAAAAATATTAAATCGGAATTTATGATGTCCTCGCTGGCACTGACGTCATGCACCCCTGACTGTCGATCCCTAGTCATTATACCAATTTTATAATCATCAGTATCAAAGCCATCAAAATACTGCTCTACTTCTACAATAACTTCGTCTGTTTTGCATTTCCTTCTGGCGAGAAATAGCTTGAGCTTTGGGAATAAGTGGAAATCTGGAGAGGTGAGATCCAGTGAATAAGGTGGTTGGGACATAATCTGGAATCGTAATTAATACAGTTTTTTCCGAGCAATGCGACTAGTGTATGGCGGTACATCAGCATGATGGAATAACACTTTTTTTCCAGCCACTATGGGTCTTTTCTCGGTAATGGCAACTTTCATAGGGCAGTATAATATGTCCCGTTGATAGTTTGGCCCTTTGCGAGATAGTCGAAAATAAGTATCCTTTGAAATCCCTAAAATATTATGACCATCACTTTTCCAGCTGAAGAAAGCGTCTTGGCCTTCTTTGGTGCACGACTATCTCGATGCCCCCACTACTGAGATTGTAGCTTCGATTCGGGCACATAGTCATTCACCCAAGTTTCAGCAAAAAAATCTACTGGTTTTATGTTAAATTCGCATTCATTCACGTTTTTTATCTACATTTAGTAAACGCAGCGCCCACCTAGTGGAGAGCTTAGACATGACTAATTCTACATGCAGAATGTGGTAAACACGTTCAGTAGACATGCTCACAGTCTTGGCACTCTCCCCACTCTTCGGTCATATAACACAACATTATGAACTTTTTCAACCATTTATGGAATTGTAACACGTTTTTGTGGTTCGTTATTCATCTTCGAGACTTATGTCGACGCGTTTAAACCGAGCAACCCAGTGACAAATTGTGACCTTTGAAGGAGTGTCGTTGACCAATGTTTGCTGCACATCCACCAAAATCTCGGTTATGCTCATCTTATTGAAAAATAACTACTGAATTGCACGACAAACAGCGATTTTATCCATTTTACAACTTTCACTAAACGTGTCGTTTTTAAGCACTGCTTCTTTCTTGTCCAAAAATGAAGCGTGCTAAATGCGTGATTCCAGCTTAAATTATTTTAATGTATTAATATTGACTTGAATAGTTTTTGAGCTTGTGCAAATAATTAGTGCAACCATTTAATATTGTTTGTTAGAAGTAATAAGATGCTCTATTAATAAAATTATTCCTCTTTGTTATACATATTACTATTTTGCAGTCACAATTCCTACGCCAATGCGTAAATCAGGAACAATATATGCGAAATAATGTTCTGTCAAACTAAACGTTAGACGATAGTGGAATTGAAAAGCATAGTCTACTCGAAAATAACACCAATTTTTTTTCACAAACAGTAATAGGCGAGTGTCATTTTCCGTCAAATCATCCTCGTAATATAGCAATTTATTGTTTCTTTTTCGACCAGTAATTAACAGATCTGTTTGCCTATGCCTGAGCTTGAATGAGCCATCATATGTTATTGATATAACAGATACATAATGTAGCTTTATATGTTGACTACAGAAATATTAGAAATATGTTTTCGATAGATTCGCGTGTACATATTTATGTTTGCAGCAAATATTTGTATAAAAATTGAGAATCGATTTAACCCAAATGCATTTTTTTTCTTTACGAGAATTCGAATTTATTCATATTTGACTTTATTTTGTAATAATCTCCGTAATAAAAGTAAAAAGTAAATGTTATTAATCCGCGCGCATAAAAATTTGTGTTTTTCTAAGCATTCCGTGAGCTCAGCTTATATTAAATTAAGAAAATAATTTTAAAGAATATTAAAAATATATACAGTCATATCTCAATCTAATCCATTAATCTTCTCAAACAGATAATTGGATTAAATTTATATCTAAATTTCGATAAGGAACCAACACAGAAATCCTGCTATAATTGACACAAATTTTTGATAAGCGATGGATTTTGTATGTGGGATAGATAATGTATTCAGAACGCCTAAAATAAATAATACACTCCTCTTCATTTGAAGTGGGGCACTTGAAAATAAGAAAAAGTTAAAGGACTTGATATCGAAAATACATGTACATGCTATTAAAATAATTTCACTATGTAATGTTGATTTTCAAATAGTATGATTCGGTGGTTAAAAATAAAGACAACAAAGAATATTAGTTCAATAAAACAGCTAAAGGATTTAGTACGAAAATATCAATTAATAGCAATTGCAAAGATTAAGTTGATAATAAAGTAATACTAAGAATGAATGGTCAACTAGTTCTAGAAACAAATCATGTCAATAAAACTCCAATTCTCTCTCTCTCTATTTGAAGGAATTTGATGATATGAAAATCTAGGGCTACTGACAAAATTTGGAATTTATAAATCAGTAACTCAATCAGATATAAGTAGAATTGGAACGTTAGGTCAGTAACGCACTCTTCGAAAAGTGCAAGGGGTTGAGCAGGTTATTTATTTATTTCGTATGGAAAAAATTAGTATAAATCACTTTTATGACAAAAAAAAGTCCTAAAAATAATTTTTACACTAATATCTAAATTTGTCAACCAGTCCAGTGCTGCAAGAGTTGCTCAACTCGAATGCCACGAGCTCAGAGACACTTGCACCTTCCATGGCCTGTGCGAAACCTATTTAATTGAGATCATTGCCTACACGCCCGGCTGAGGTTCTAAATAATTGTGAATGAAATCTATTCCTCAATTTAGGGTGTTATTCGAGGTCTATCCAGTAATCACATTGGTGGGGTACTGAACTTCCGTAACCAGCCAAGTCGGTCTCCTAGATTTCAGTCAGGTCCTGGGGATGCTCGCCAAATTATCGTATACACAAAGATCAATGTTAGTAATCTTAGCCCATTCACTATATGCTGCATCGAGATGTCTGATATCCGGCGGAGTTATGTTAGAAAAAAATCGATAGCCAGAGACTGTGTGGATCTAACAGTACTCGTGATCATCCTCTGTATCAGTGGTCTTTGAAAAGCCGAATCTTCGACCTATTTTTCGTTGTAAAACTTCAACTCTGTCCTTAACGCCTTCAAGCATTCTTTGTCCCTCACCTGGCTCAAAATTCTTGGTCGACCATTTTTGGGCAAATTAACGCATGGTATTCCCTCTTCACATTCCTTTATGGTTTGATAAATTGTTGATAAAGAAATATCTTGTTCACGATAAATGACAACAATATCACGCTTGGCATTCGCCCAAGTAGATTGTAAATTCCTTTACGAATCTCTTATCAGATCAGATCACAAAAACTAAACTGTCATAATTCAAATTATTGTGACATGTGACTTCCAGCGACAACTTAACCAAACGACATTTAGTACAACTACAAATCATCTAATTTTTTTCCGAAAACTTTGGGCCCATAGGTTACGCTTACATACGCCGTACGACAAGCCGAAATTGTTACAAATGTCATGCATCTTCGCCAAACGCTTGTTTAAGCATTTTCAGATTTTCCGCTGCCATTTTACCAAATTTAAAGCAGAATTAGATGAACGTTCTTTGCTCTTTCACATCAGACATTGCAGTGTCACAGAATAACACAAAAACAACTCAACAAAAATAAACACAGAAACTATTTGTCACCACCTAGCAAAGTTCCGTTTGGGTATAGACGGAGCTCACACCATCTAGCGCTATAGTGCCGTACTACCATTCCTTCTCGCGCCACGTTCGAATTCCGAGAACTTTTGGCTAGCACCTCGTAAAATCAGTATATTGGACGATAATTAATTTTCATCGCATTCATTTCCGACGCTAAACTATGCAAAATAACTCAAAATGAATTAGAAATTAACTCTCTTATCTTTATATGAATACAATCAAAGTATATTGCCATTACAACCACTGTTGAATATAACGCGTAAATTATTTCACCTACTTTACATTTCAAGGGAATATTCCATGCAAATACTTCTTGTTATCTGAGCGCCGTTTTGAATAAAACATTTAAAATCAATTTTTTGCGAATGTTTTCCCAACTCGACCCGCGAGAAATACGCCAAATAACGAACGCCTATGTACGATTGGCCAACATTAAGCTTTGATAAAATTCGTGGCGACTCCAAAACTTCTAAAATAATCGTAAAATTTGACCTCTCCCTCTTTCCCATGGGAAATAATGGAATCAGATCAAATATTCGCAGTTATAATTCGCGCCCAATCCCGCATATATCCCTCTTTTACAAGCCGTGTATCCATTGGTAATGCTTTAATTGAGACGTTGATAATCCTGGCGGAATTAAAATAAAATTGCTTATCTAATCTGAGAAATGCCACAGCTGTATAGATAGTGAACAACGGTACAATGTTTGGAAAGGTTGTATGACAATAAATATCTACTTAAATGTCTTGACATTAGTACAATGCAGGTCCGAGATGTTAGTGCCTCGGAGAGAAATATAAAATTTACAAAAAACTGGGAATTTAAATGCTATTATTTACTTTCTTATGATACATAATAATATTTGTTATTGTGTTTTGCATGTGTATTAATGGAAATGTCAAACGAATTCTTTATTAATTCAAAAATATAGTCTGAGCCTCTATTCTCATTAACAAATCCCAATTTTTAAAATAAACTTTAATAACAGCAACGTTTAATGAAATCTACTGACTTACGAGTATCTCGGATTATAGTTGTTCTGCAAAGATCTATCCTGAGCCCAACACTATTTCATTTATGATGATCTCTTACTTAAAGGACGTCTTAACTGTTATGTATGGTGGCGATATTACAATAAGCGTTACATAACATTACAATAACCATTTCTTGTTATGTAGAGAGCGCTGAGTATTCGTTTACGCTCTGTCTTAATAATTTCTGTGAGATAACGAAGTTGTTTTTGTGAATGTGTCTCTTCTCGAGCAGGGGCGTACCGATGAACCTGTAGAAAGATGAAATACGTATCTACGTCTTTGGAGAAGACACATTCACAAATATACGAACTTGTATTTTGTTCTTTACACCTGATTTTTAATAATATTTTATATTATTAAAAATACTTTTGTATTATACAAAGTTGGTGAGGTTTACCTACCCAAGTATGTTTCAAATTATTTTGTTAAATAACCATTTCATGAAATGATCTGAGTTGATAAATGCGAGCAATTTTTGTGATCTAGACCAAGCCTTTAACAATGTATAGAAACTCTCATACCTTGAGAAACGATCTTATGTTCATTATACCGGCTTGCTATCTTCTTCTGTTTCAGCTTGAAATGGTGGACCTCAGGGTTACAATTTGAGGCCCCCATTATTTACATCTTCCTCAATGATAATTTAGGTTGTCTATCTTGCAGTGTGTCAGCTTATGCGGACGATCATCAGATTATGTATAAACGATATTACCTCTTAAAGAACATGTTAACAGTTACGTATGATGGCGATATTACAGTATCCGTTTCATCAAATAATCTGAGCAATACAGTGTTCAAATTTGTTAGAATATTCACTTTTACAATTTTGGCCAACTTGGCTAGTAAGTAATTGGTGATAAAATAAAGAACTGCAGATATATATTTCGTGGATTCAACAAAAATATAGGTAGAATGAAGTAAGAGTTATGTTAGTCAAAGTTCTGAAGTCACTTCTTTTCATTACGTACTAACATACACAATTAACTCATTCCTTCTTCTCCTGTGCTTTCTGCTGTTCCTATCCATACCATATTCTTCTTGCTAACAACACTGTAATAACTTTATCCCACGTATTTTTCATTCTACCTTCCATGTACATTTTTGTTTCCCATATTTGTTTGACTTTCCTTTGGCTTAGGTCTCTTTCCTTTGGCTTAGGTCTCTTAGGCACATCCCCACCAAATCCGTTGTTTCCGCTCACTGTATGTTAATCAAAGTTCTGGAGCCACTGCTCAACTCACGCTTACTTTGAAGGTATTCCGAAAGAAGATTGGTTTAGAGCTTTTGAACAGTGGAAAGAAAGATTGGTCAAGTGCATCATTGCTGGAGGGAATTACTCTAAGTATATTTAAAATAAAATTCTAGAAAATATTTACCGTGTTTTTTATTCTCAATAATTTCAGCTTGTCCCTCGTACTTCTTCATTTTTCTTAAATATTTTATTTTGGCGGCTTGTAATTTACTCTTCTATAGTATTTTTACGATAAGAGAGCAGTTGCGACATAACCAGTAATATCAGTTATGAAAACCTAAATGCTTCAATTTACTAATGTAGTATATGCAACTTCTCCAACATTTTACGAAATTTGTTTTATCACTGTTACCTATTCTGTACAATGTTGTCACGTATGATCATCGTATGATATCCGCCTGTGATCTGTTAGTCGCCTTTACATATTAATATTGGTCATTTTATTTTTCTCGTATTATCGTCTCTCACTACAAAATATTGGTTTCTATTATAAAAAAGACGTCTCTAAAGAGCATTGATGGAATTGTTTCATATTGTTTTGAAATGAATAACGTTTTTGCAACAATATATGTAAACAAAACAAGTAGGTGGCGAAAGGTATTAATTATTTAAAAAAGTAAGGTAATATATCATTGACTTTTGTTTTGTAAATACATAGTTGTACATACTGGTAATAGTAATGGTTTCATTCCTAGAGCAGAAGTAATATTCGCAACAAATAGTAAAAGTATGGATTACTACGGTGATATGAATCGAGAAAATTTTATATAATGGTTCGAAAATCAGATACTTGAACATTTAGAAAGCCGTTAAGTTATTATTATGGATAATGCAAGCTATCATACTACAATAATAATTGTTAATAAATCTCCAACATTATCTTCGATAAAATACCAAATTCAGAAATGGTTAACCAACAATAAAATCAACTTTGACAAGACAGCTTTAAAAACACAGTTAGAACATAAAATAATTACTAAATTAAGTTCAAATAGATCATAGTTTTTATTTAAAGGTATAAACCATCATCTATTTATTAAGCCGATGAATTATCAGAGTAATATGGCCACACAGTTCATTTTCTTGCTCCATATCATTGTATTTTTAACCTTATAGAATTAATTTTGGGGATTGCAAAAAGATATTACTCTAATAATATAGGTAAATATGGTAAGACGAATGACGGCTGTAAAAGGTTGAGCAAGAAGTACTAAGTCAAGTAACTGCTGAATCGTGAGCTAACTGTGTGATACACTGAAGCTGCGATTTAAAAAGTAGAGGGACAGGGAAGTAGGATTTCATCAAAATGATATCAGACCTTCCAAATTTAGTTTAGAAGAAGAGGAAGATGATATTTTAAGCTATAAGTTACGACTGCACTTTTACCTTTTGTTGCAATGAAAATATTTGTGAAATGCAGAGCCAATATGTGATAATGTTTTGATTTCAATATTTGTTTGACTTTATATTACAACATATATAAGTGTCCCGTATCGTTATGTTCAAATTTTGTAGTAGTGTAAAGTAGACTTCATTTCAAGGAACAAAAACGCAAAACTTGTATATCCATTTTTATTTGTTTCAAAGCTACGGATCTATGAATGTGATTGTCAGATTTTATTTAAAAAAGTTCAATTAATAATATTTTCGAAATTTCCACCTCCTTGTTGAATGCAGGCTTGTGCCCGTAAACCAGCAGAAGAAGTACTTATCCGAATTTCATAATTGTTTTGTCGGATTTGCTCGGCAGCCAGGTGAATACGATCCAACAACTCTTCTCTTGTGTTCGAAACTTGCGCGTAGACTAAATTTTTCATATACCCCCATAAATAAAAGTCAAGGGGATTAAGATCGGGTGATCTGGGTGGCCATGCAACAGGACCACCTCGACCAATCCATCTTGGATAATTGACTTTAACCCAATTTCGGACAGCAATTCCGAAATGTGGTGGTGCCCCATCCATGTGAAACCACATGTCTCGTCGAACATTCAGTGAGACATCCTCTAAAAGACCTGGCAGTTCGTCAATAAGAAATTAAAGGTAATTGTCCGAATTTAACATCCCAGGAAGGACGACAGGACCAATCAACAAGTCATCGATTAGGGCCGCCCAAACGTTAATAGAAAATTCATGTTGAAATTTAGATGGGCGTATAGCTTTGGGATTTTTTGATGACTACCTATGCAGGTTTCTCAGATTTGTAACACCAGTTCTCGTGAACGTAGATTCATCTGTCCAGAGGACTGTTCTGCAGAAATTAAAATGAAGCCGTGACTGTCTTAATATCCAGGTATAATAAACTAGGCGAGCATAGTGGTCTGCCTCAAGCAAACCGTGTCCCCTGCGATAGTGATATGGATATAAGCCCTCAGATTCAAAATTTGCCAAAGTGTCGTTCGTGGCACTCCTAGTTGTCTAGCGATTCGACGTACACTGAGAGTTGGATCCCTTGTAACAATAGCTACTGCTTCTTCCTCTAAATCTGTTGGCAAATTCACTCCTCCGTCGAAAAGATAATCATGCAGTCCGCATTCCCGAAATTGTCTGTGCACTTCCAGAAACGTTCTGTAATGACGAATGCCTCTATCGGGAAACCGATGTCGGTATTCAATAACTGCTTGACGTGCATTGCCGTTACAGTAGCCATACACAAAATGCATGTCCGCATACTCTTGAGAGGAAAATTGGTAAGGCATTTTGAATAAAGAAAACGTGTCCACTCACTAATAAGCTGTTGTATGAACTGAAACGTAATGTAATCCTTTATTAAAAAATGCAACGTTAACAGTCATCTGAACATTTGTTTATTGTATGGATATTCATGGTTCAGCACTTACGAAATAAGTAAGAACCTTCTTTATCATAAATCAATTTCCGGTACTCTTTTTTTGTAGATCTCCAAGAAATTACTGTATGCACTACGACACGTGTTTATGTATTTTAGGATAACATTTTATTATGCAACGTTGAGAATCACAGGCCTGTTATTGAATCGTATAACTTTTTTTAAATAAAATCAGTTTGTATTGACTTTAGGATTACATTTTTTTTCATGATCTGACAATCACATTCATAGATCTGTAACTTTGAAACAAATAAAAATGGATATACAAGTTTTGCGTTTTTGTTACTTGAAATGAAGTCCACTTTACACTCCTAAAATTTGAACATAACGATACGGGACACTTTGTATAATACCTATTACTATCTGATTGGCAAGTATTTCGAGTACAACACCTTTATTTATTACCTGTGCCTAAGAGAAAATCATGAGTGTAATGTGATAAAAATAGAAACTTTAAAACCTTTATATTTATTCTGTTCTTCAGTTTAAAGCCTGAGTTACATTACACTTTTTTCGTCTAGAAACTTGGACAAGTTTTCAAACTAGATGAACTTGTCGAAACTTTGATAGTGTAATTCAGAAGAAACACATCAAAGTTTCTAAACTACAAAACTAGATCCTATCCCACTTTTCATCCAAGTTTCATACTAGACTTGCGCATTAAACACCATTTCGTTTGTACCAACTGTTCATTTTAAATAAAAATCATATAATAATTACAGGTTACGTAGTGTTTGTTTTGTTCTGGAAATTAATAGAAATTGTGTAAGAATGTCCAATAACAAAATATGGTGCCGCGATATAACGGTTTTCTAATTAATTTTTTTAAATATTTTTGTATCTCTAAGAGGTAATAAATAACCACAACCCGTCTAACTTCAAATATATAATAATAAACAAACAGAAATTTTTATTTTATGTTGGTAACGCACTCAAAGTTTGGTGCCCTCTATTCAATATAGCATAAATTAAAACTTGTATGAAATCTTGTACAAAAACTTGTTCAAGTTTCTAGTACGAAAAAAATGTAATGTAACACACGCTTAACGTATGTGGTTTATTATTAAATATTATTAAAAATACCTTTGCATTATACAAAACTGGTGGGGTTTACCTACTCATGTATGTTTCAATTATTCTGATACCGTATGTAGTGTTATATCTTAATTATTAATACTAACTGTAATAAGCTACTTCCATTCCTTCCGTTTTTTATTCTAAAACATTGATATTATATTTGTAAATTTTGCAAAATAAAGGTGGTAATACAATTGCTTTTATTAATTAGCATCAACCATGTATTGTTCTAAATATAGAGTGATAAATATACAATATTAACATTCTAAACAGTTTAAGATATAATCTAAAATGAATTTGTAAGGAAAAAAGATTTTTGAAGTTTTTAACTGATCTCGTAACATAACCTATAACCAAAATGGCAATTATTGTCAAGATGTAAACAATAACTTTGTCAACGTTGTGTGACGCACATTGATGCAGCAACTGCGTTTTTATCGTAAAAATACTATATTACTCAATGCGCATATCTGATGGGGGAAATATTTATTGTTTTGTACACATTTGGTTTTGTTTGTCGTGTCCTTTCCATTTACTTATGAAAAATCTGCCTTGTCTATTCCATTATACTTTTCAAACTTACTTTTTATAAAGCATTTTTCAGTAAATATTATTTTCATTTGTATTGGTTTCAAAATAAATAGTATTCAGGTTAATAGCTACATTCGGTCACCTTTTCGCAATTTTACGATTACTATTCCTTTGTTTAATATTCGCAGTGATAAAATCTTCCTCTCTACCTCCCGATCTTGTAGTTAAGAATCCACAAGATCATTGACTTTAGAATTAAGTACACTCACTAGAAGCTAGACGATTCATTAGGTAAACATTTTAAACACACTAACAAATAAGCTATTTACGTGGAAGTGTGTGCGTCTTTCTCTGTTTTCGTATGTGCGTACGCATGTGTAGGTAGTTACTAAGGTGCATTAAAAAATATACATTCTTGTATAGGGAAATAAAAACACCTTGTATATAGGAACTGCACTTTCGTCTCTATCAAAATAGAAAAATTATAGAATAGATATATGCCGTATTCATGTACATGCGATATATATGTATTGTATCTGTAGTAGGAATAACGAAAATCGGCGGCAGGCAGCGGACTGGCTTGCGCGAGTCCTCCCCACCGGAACTGTAGCACCGTCGCTCAGGGAACGGAATCATTCCAAGTCGTTCGGTCGTGTGCTCCGGTTCCCACGAACGAACAAGGCATACAATTTACAC
Organism: Melolontha melolontha; assembly: GCA_935421215.2. Taxonomy (NCBI): domain Eukaryota; kingdom Metazoa; phylum Arthropoda; class Insecta; order Coleoptera; family Scarabaeidae; genus Melolontha; species Melolontha melolontha. The sequence goes on along the minus strand of OW285240.1, from coordinate 130,978,950 downwards.
ACACACACTACTCATATACATATATATGTTCACAACATAACGACTCCGGTCCGGTTGACAGACTCCCGTTTTCATGACTTGATACACAATCACTCGTTTATACTATTCACGTGGCAATCGCGTACATAGTCATATACAATATTATAATTCGATTCGGAAATAGTGCCCCGGCATCATGGAATACTATGTGCCAGTAACAGTGACACAAAATGAAGTGTTTTGAAAGGAAATTAAGAGGAGAATAGGTTTGTCCAATATAAGAAATAACTTCATCTTCGGTTATTCAGTGTATATCTACGTTTAAATTGTGTAGAAGTCAAGTAACATCGAAAAATCTTTACCAAGAGCACCTCAACATTCTTGATAATCTTCAACAATAATAAAACAAGAGAAATTAAAACAACGATCTTACGTAAGCAGTGCAAGAATCGTGAGGTACATATTAGTTTATTGTTACTGTGAACCAATCTAATTAATGAGACATTCTTCTCCGGAAGTACCTTTATTTAGTGGTTTAATTGGTAAGTACTCACGACTAATTTTCTCCTTAAATAAACCATAATTATTCAGACAATCCTAGACAATCTTAATCGGTTTCGTTCCAACGAAAACCATTAAATTAATGATTTTTTTAATAAAAAAATATAAAATAGATTAATCCAATACAATCCGCACAACAATTTTTGTTCGTGAGGCAAGTATTTTTATTATTTTCTATTCCCGCTTCTGTACACGAATACTGCTGACGCATGTTTGACTTGCATTCACCAATCCGGGGGCTCTGGATCGATGTTGCCGGCGGGTCTTCTACGCGCGTTTTCAGGTATCACCGGCTCTTTCCTCTTCCTAGGTTATGTTCTTCGGTCGTCGGGTTGGACCAAATCAAGAAGAAGAAGGGGAGGAAGAGAGAAAGAGAGCTAGGGAGACCTTTCAAATCCGCATTACACTTACGCGTCTCTTAAAACTTCCGGAGATAATCGTGCCCGGAATCCCGGAGTTGCGAATTTTATTCCGAAGACGTCGATCGAAATGGCCTTTTAAGATTCGAAAACTTTCGCGTAAACTATTTTTCTTAACAGTTCCGAGGGAATTAGAACTTAAGAAGAACGATTCCTGTCTTATACCGTCTTATAATTGTCGAACTTTTAACGTCAATGGCGCCACGATATTTATGTGTCCATCACCTTCACTAAAGTAAATTCTTTCAATATTTTTTTAAAAATATTTTGAATCTGCTTTCAATCTAACCCAACCTAGCTTACATTTTCTTATTCAAACTTTAACAATCGATGTTTTATGCAAGCTTTTAACTTATAACAATTACCGTTTCTAGGCAAAAACTTTGTTTATTGATCTGATGTACTGTTAGATCAAAAATGGTACCAAAACTTAACATCAGAAAATCAGTCGACATTTTAAAATGTAGTTGTTATTTTCATATTCTGAATATTATTTAGCTCTACCTGCAGATAAGATTAACATAATTATAAGTAGACAGCCTGGTCCAAACAATATTTTTTGGGGGAATTGTTAATTGTTTTGTTAATGAAAGTGTTATCTATGTTGATAAATGCGAGAATTTTTTTATGATCTCTACCAAACCTGTAACGCTAAATTGAAACTTGTGAGAATTGGTTTCGCTATGTTCATTACTACGGCTTCCTTTCTTCTTCATTTTTAGCTTCGAATGGTGTACCACAGGGATAGAATTTAGGCTCCTTCTTATTTAATATCTTCCTCAATGATCGTTTGGGTTGTCTAGGTTGTAGTGGATCAGCTTATCTAGACAATCTAATGGTTTTTCCAAAATTCATTTCTTCTACTTCCAAAAAATTGTTCATTATTACAGAACTTAATAGTTATAACTATTATCGGGATAAAATCAAACAAATTTTAATGAATTTCACTTTTTTTTTTTCACTTTACAAAGTAACGATCGTTTCACTCACACAGGAACTTCGCCAGATATAACGAGCCATCGAAAAAATTCATAATTGGAGTAGACTGTGAAATTGGGTTGGTACCTACTTTAACCACTTCCACATAATGACACATTACTTGATTCTTGACAGTTTGATTTGGTTTCATTGTTAAAAAAGGTTATGGCATTGAAATGATACTACAACAAAAAAGAAAACAAATAATTTATTTTATCCAACACCTCCTAATAATAGACCTATAACTATGGCGATTTTAAATTAATTATGTTATGTAGCTTATAACTCACTAGTGAGTTAAAAACATAATTTATCACACTATTGAGATAAAACAAGGTGAAATTTAGATTGCATAGAGACATTCAAACTACTATAGTATTAACACATTTATGTTAATTCTAAAGGGTAAACAATAGCAACTAATTAACATTTACATTAATATTAAAGTTGAAGGAAATCCTCTTTGTATCTGACTCTGCATTCAGGTTATTCGAATTTAGAGTTATACTAGAAGACGTATTTGAAGTATCCTGAACAGAAATTTGATGACCAGAAGTCGAGGACGTTAGACTGTCTGGACCTTGTATCTTTCTGGCTATATCAATCTTGTTGGATACTGAATCTTGTATATAACCTTCTGCCACAGTGGACGATTTCCACCCACCATGTCGTTTAACTGTTGTAATATCAGCTCCTGCGTTTGCCAGAAGAGATGCTGACGAACGTCTAAGACTATGTCCTGTATATAATTGAGCTTCTGGTAGGTGCAGGAAAGATGTAACTTTCTGAGGTATCTTAGAAATGGTGTTAATTCCAACTGGCTGGATAGTGCATTTTTCTTTCTTGTAATTTAGGAAGAATCTGCCATGTGGAATACCTTTTGGTCTCATACAGACATATTTTCTGTAGAGGTCAAGAATATCTGTTGTAAATCCTTCTGCCATAACAGTGAAATTTCTAGATACGTTTGTCTTTGTGTCAGGTATCGAAACATACAAGTATCCTCCTTTATCTTCTGTATCGTCAACTTTCAGCTTAGTTATTTCATCACAACGACACGCACCTGATATACCCATTATTAAGGCAACCTGCATAGAATACACGAACGAATAATGAATAAATACTTTGAATTAAATATAAGAAAATAAATAATACCTTCATCATCAAATATTTATTGTTAGGAGCCTCATTCAGAAACTTCTCTATATGTAGCCTCTCCAAGATTTTCGCGTTTTTGGACTTGAGGGTTCTTGCCTCACTCTTCAAATAGGAAATCAGTTTTCCGTATTTCGATATGTCACTATTCATATACACTTTCAAAGTACTTCTTAACATGGAATACTTCGTCCACAATGAAGAAGGTGCTATTTTCCTTCTATAAATATGGAAATACGCCAGCATAACTTCTTCGTTAATTTCAGTGATACTTTGCTGTTTTCTCCATTCTTCAAAATGACGAAATTCTTTGTCGTAATTATCCTTCGATTTTTTTGGCAGTAATTTATAACATGCTGCTTGAGCTTCTTTCTTAACTTCTAGCGGAATGAAAACAGCCTCTTGCAACTCTTCCATTACCATCAACTTTTAACTGCAGTATTATTAATCAATCGCTAATTTTGTTTGCTTGTTGATTTGCATTATTTATTCTCCATAGTAACTGTATTACTGTATATGAACTTTTTGCATTAGTCGTTTATAATTTGACATGGAACGTCAAATTTATAAAACATTAAAAGCCATTTTGAACGGATCTTAAGAGGTGTTGGATAAAGTTTTGTATTGCACACGTGTGTTAATTACAAATAAGTCATTTGAGAAAAGTAGCTCACTCGTCCTAGCGGACTCGTGAGCTGAACATTTTCTCGCGTGACTTATTTGTAACATAACACACTTGTACAATAAATAACTATAATATCGAAATCATAATCAAAATTTACATATGCTACAGAAGTTGTTGAAAATGTTGTCCATTTACATCTAAACACAAACAATTTTCTTAGAGTTTTGAAAAATTTGACACAAACTTGTAGTTTCAATGTCAAATAATAAATGTCATTATGTGGAAGTGGTTAAAGTATCAACCCAATTTCACAGTCTACTGCAATTATGAATTTTTTCGATGACTCGTTATAACTAACTTATGAACGTAACATTTCTTTACTTAAATATACTTTCCAAAAATTGTTCATTATTACAAAAGAACTTAATAGTTATAACTATTATCGGGATAAAATAAAACAAATTTTAATGAACTTAACTATTTTTTTTTCACTTCACAAAGTAACGATCGTTTCACTCACACAGGAACTTCGCCAGACATGAATATCTATTACACATGAATCATCTATTTTTTGGCCATTATATGGTATTCTTGATTTATACTAATGCCATTTACATTTATATGTTCTGTATATTTGCCACAATTAATCGTTAATTGTGTAAATAAACGCAATTGGAAATTTGGCTGTCAAATCGGATGATTATGTCAACCGATATAAACAAGAGTTTAGACAGAACCACCAACTTTTGTGTAACAAATATTAATTTTACTGTTCAGGTATAATAACACAGAAATACATAGAAATAGTAAAATTATTCCTTAGATAGGTTGGTGGTTCTCTAGTAAACCTTTGTTTACATCAGTTGACATAATCATTCGATTTGACAGCAAAATTTCCAATTGCGTTTATTTACACAATTAACGATTGATTAAGGCTAATAAATATAAGACCAAAATGGCATTAGTATAAATCAAAAATACGACATTATGGCCAATAAATAGAGCTTTCATGTGTATTTGGGCGAAAACGTAACGTTAAAGGTTAGTGTTCATTTTGGAGGTATTTTATTTTTTTTTAGAATAACGGTGCCCCAGCGCCAGAAAATTCATTAGGATAAATTGGTTCCCTAAGTGTTCTCTAAACGTTTCAATTTTTATTTTTGGGATAGCCGTCCGTAGACGCCACCCCACGTTAGGCATTTTATTTTATCCCGATAATATTTATAATAGAATTTCATCAAGTAAAGGCTGAAACGATCCTACATAATAATTATAAGTAAATGGCGTACCAATAATAATATACGCTTAAATATTGACAAGTGTGCCGTGATATCTTGTTTAAAGGAACAATGAATCGTAAAGTATAATTCCTAAGATAACTTCAGGATTAGATCTTGGAGTTTTGTTTGATTCTAGCTTATAGTTCTTCAGTGTATTATCAAAACGCCTTCCTCTGTACCTAAATCTTTGGTGCTTCTTATAAAATCCTGTAAACAGTACAGTGTTTAGATAATTTCTTAGCCGTTCATTAAATATAACATTTGATAAATTATTTGAGTTTTTCGGCTTTTTTTATATTAAATATTTACAAATATTAAATTAGAATGTATGTAATTGCAGAGTAAGTGGGGATGTAAACATTGCTGTCTACAAATTACAAAGCAAATCATACGAAATTTTTTATTTGAAAAATATGGTCTACGTTGGGACTCGAACCCAAGTCTACAGCTATCCGGACTGTCGCCTTTACCACTAGGCCACAATAGACCCAGGTTCAAGCCATATATAAATTATCTAAACACTCATATAGCTATGGAGTAATAATTAGCATTTTCAAACATTCAAATCTGACATTTGCTCTCAAAATACTGACATCTACTTTCAGTAACTCACATCTAATTTCAAAATAGGCATCTGCTTTCTAATCTGACGTTTGCTTTCATAACTGACACCTGCTTTCAAAACAGACATCTGCTTTCAATAACTGACATTTGCTTTCACTAACTGACATCTGCTATCAAAACTGACATGAGCTTTCAAAACTGACTTCTGCTTTCAGCTTGACATCTACATTCAATAACTGACATCTGATTCATTAACACTGTTACTTTATAATGCATTTCTATATGTCTTGAACCTGGGTCTATTGTGGCCTAGTGGTAAAGGCGACAGCCCGGATAGCTGTAGACTTGGGTTCGAGGCCCAACGTAGACCATATTTTTCAAATAAAAAATTTCGTATGATTTGCTTTGTAATTTGTAGACAGCAATGTTTACATCCCCACTTACTCTGCAATTACATACATTCTAATTTAATATTTGTAAATATTTCATATAAAAAAAGCCGAAAAACTCCAATAATTTATCAAATGTTATATATATATATATATATATATATATATATATATATATGTATATACATTTATATTTTTTATATCCTTGACAAAGGCATCATTGCCGAAACATGTAGGGTTGTTTTAAATATATATACTTTGAAGTAATAAACCAGACCTTTAATCGCCGACTTATTAAGTTTACCATATCATACCAAGGTCACGAAAATATTATATTTATATATATGTATATATATATATATATATATATAAGGTAAACTTAATTAGTCGGCGATTAAAGGTCTGGTTATTACTTCAAAGTGTATATATTTAAAATAATCCTACATGTTTCGGCAATGATGCCTTTGTCAAGGATATAAAAAATATAAATGACAGAATATAAATATTTATAAATTAAATTTATATTCTGTCATTTATATTTTTTATATCCTTGACAAAGGCATCATTGCCGAAACATGTAGGATTATTTTAAAAATATACACTTTGAAGTAATAACCAGACCTTTAATCGCCGACTAATTAAGTTTACCTTATCATACCAAGGCCACGAAAATACTATATATATATATATATATATATATATATATATATATATATATATATATACATCTGCTTTCGAAACAGAAATCTGCTTTCAATAACTGCCATCTGCTTTCAATAACTGACGTCTCCTTTCAAAACTGACATCTGCTTTCGAAACTGACTTCTGCTTTCAAACCTGACATTTACTTTCAATAACTGACATCTGAATCATTATCACTGTTACTTTATAATGCATTTATAAATAGCTTGAACTAAGGTCTATCGTGGCTTAAGTGGTAAAGCAACGGTCCGGCAAGCCGTAGAATTGGGTTCAAGTCCCAACATACACAGAATTTTTCAATTAAAAATTTCGTGTGATTTGCTTTGTAATTTGTAGACAGCAATGTTTACATTCATATTTACTCCGCAGTTACATACTAATAGCCGAAAAACTCCAAGAATTTATCATTATATAAGGTGTGTATAAATTGGCGTACTAACTATACGTGACGACGCTCTTTTGTCAAATTTAGAGTTAAAAGTCTTAATATTAAAACGGTATATCATGCTTCCTGTGTTTTCAGAAAGAATTTGATAGAAACATACATTTGACAGCATTTGTGAGCCTTACATTTTAAATCGTGCACATGAAACAAAAGAAATAAAATTAGCTCCTGAAATTACATATTTATTGTTAAAATATTACAAAGTTTTGTGATAGTAGTGACTTATTTTTGTACATTTCTTTGTTCGATATTCTAATTCAGAAATCATTATTATCTACATAATTGTTCGAATTGAAATCAATCAGTTTGTAGACGTAGCTGCAATTTATATGGTATAGTTTGTAATATTCGCTCAAGTCTTTTTCGTGTGATTTCTAATACTGCGGCGTCAATTCGGGGTCTAACTTCATCAACGTTTTGAGAAGCTATTGAACAAACTTTTCCTTTAATGAAACCCCAAACAAAAAGAATTGGATTGGGACCGCCACGACCAATCCATCTGTTTGGGAGGTTTTCACCCAACCAGTCTTTTACATTACGAACAAAGTGCGTAGGGCCACCATCATGTATGCAAATAAGACTATGCCGTATGTTCGGTGGTATTTCATTAATAACTTGTTCTAAAACATTAAATATTCACTGGCATCTAGACGATTTGGCAACTAAATTGGTCCAACCACCCTATGGTTTATTATACCCAGCTAAACGTTAACGGAAACTCTTCTTTGGTGACCGTATTCGCAAAATTCATGTGGATTTTCATTTGCCCAATGATGAAAATTATTGTTAAACACTCCATCTCTGGTAAACATGCACTCATCACTCCAAAGAATACGTCCACTTTCTTCCTGAAGCCTATTTAAGATTGTATTGCAAAAATTGATTCGAAAGAGGTTATCATTTCCGTAGAGCGGCTGAACTTTAGAAACATGGTATGGATGAAGTAAGTTTTCTCGTAGAACCAAATGAAGAGTCTTATTATTGGGGATATTTAATGTAGAATTTGCTCTTCTAGTTGCACGGTATGCCTTTGCCTTTGTCGATCAGCGTACGAATTTCTTGGACTAAACAAATCTGTTTCACGAAGATGTTGGTGCAGCCTTCGAAAAATACATTTTTACTTCGATGCCTTCGCTTTGGAAAACTCGCGCGATATTCCTATTCTGCCATGCGTAGCATTTCCACGATAGAAACCTTATATCATGTACATATCGACATATTCTTTGAACGTAAAAATCATAATGAGCAAACAAAACAACAAGTAAACACGAAAACTAATCAAAACTATACAAATAAACAAGAAAAAAACGGAGATTATCGAAAAATAAGCAAGTCGAATGAAGTAAATAGGTACTTAAGTGTCAAAATTTGGTAGTAGTAATACATTAGACTGCCTACTTGTGGCTACTTATTGTTTTACAACGTTGTCAGATGTGTTTTTCGTCAAAATAAGATAATAAACAAATATTAAAAACAAACTTTAGAATCCAAAAGAAAACTTTAACCAAAAAATAATAATTCTTTATTCTTTGTATCGTATCTCTTTCTGTCAACAAATATCGATTAATAACGGTTATTTAAAAACTGAAAGTCCGAACTTTAGGAACCTTGTTTAAACAATCAAAAAAGTGAATTTGTGAGACGTTCACAATATAGTCTCGACTCGATAGCCAGCGATTTCATTTTATTGCCACGTAGTAAAAATAAGTTGTTAGACATGCGTTTTATTTCGGCCAATGAAGACGATGATTTCAAAGAAATAACAAATCCAGAAACGTTTTGAAAAATTATTTTTTTTAATGTAAAATTAGGTGCGAGGTGGGGGGATATTTTGATAAAATGTAATTAAATTCAATTTTCATAACAAAGATGCTTTCACTTAGGTTCAATTAAAATTAATTAATTAAAAATATTTTTAATTGGCACTTGCCTTTTGGAAAGATTTAAAAAATATTTATATACAAAAACTAAGTATCAGTAGCCTTTTGTTAATTTTATTAATTTAATATTAAGTAAGCACATAATGCATCTCATCACAAGTAAATAAGTACACTGCGCGACATATAAAACCCGTACAACTCTTATGAGCATAAAATCAGAGTTTTTAAGTTGCGTAAACGGGACAAATATATTCATACTGTCACTTATAGACTTCATAGGTTATATATACATACATTGGTAATACCTATAACATAAGTCAAATTTGACAAGACAAATAAGACATTTCAAATTTGATAAGCCTGGCTTACATTGAGAATATGTTAGTGTACGGGTTTTATATGTCGCGCAGTGTACCTAGATTAACCCGCCCTTTTTGTAACTGATTGTACTTATGTGTAATCAAACAATAACACTGCTATCTAAATCAATAAGCTTGAGTAAGTACCAAATGCACATATATATATTCGTGCATACCTTGTTATAGATTTGAATTTATCCATTATGAGTTAATTGAAATTACGGTAATTAAAAAACTGGTTCACCGCAGACGTAAAAACACATGTACATTACATGTAGGTATATGTAACTGCATGTTTGTACTACTAATTTCTTCAATATAACAAGACACATTTATTGAAATTAACTGACATTTAATACCGGTTAATACTGTGGCCTTACTTGGAATATTTAAAATATTATCAGCCAACCGTATTAATTTAATCGCATTACAGAATTTCTCGTGAATTACTAACAACAGTTTTCGATGAATTTAATAACAAAGGAACATTTCAAACAAAAAGTCCACGTGGGTATAATACAAATTCATATAATTTTATTTATAGTTGAAAATAATTATATTAACATCAGAAAGTAAATGTATTTAGTAATAATAGATATGTTACATAAATTTATTGTTAGTGTTAGTGTTAAATTAATTGCATTTAATTGGTATGTTCTGTTTTATTGTTACAATTAAAAATATAGAAGAATGTATATATGCATTATTTACTAGGTGTAAAGTTATTTCATAACAATTTCATTTTATTTCGTGGTTTTTTAAACAATGTTTTCGCTTTCTACAATTTGTAATTTAAATTCCTTCTTATAAAAGTCATAATATTCTTTTTTAGAGTTGTTGTTATAGTTTTTGCCTCTTTTTTTTATTAAAAATTTATACTTACGAACAGTGCCGAATTTAGACTTGATGAAGCCCTATGTTATTTGGGTCATGGGGGGCTCTTTATAAGTATGATAATTTTTTCACCGGCTACTCTACATCAAAATGGTATTTTTTTTACTTTAAAGATGAAAAATGTTTTCACTTCTAGAGGTGAAAATGAAACAAATGAATATAATCATGGCATCTCGTTAGTTATATACGAAACTTGATGGATTTTTGACACTAATGACAGTTAATCGTACCACCGAACACCGCTGAAGCGACAAACGATAAAGACGGCAGACTATGTGCCCACACTGTTAAATTTAATAAATAATACACATAAGGTGTATTAGATAAAAATGTAGATTTTACAAAATTAGGGCAACTTTTTACCAATACTGAAGATCCATTGTACAGATACAAAGAGCGCTTTAACTATGCAAATATAACATTTCTCAACGTCGAACAATCCTTTTCAGTATATAAACATATATATAATATAATATAATCTGATAACCCTTTTACCGTAAGGTGTCGGGTAAGCTGTTATTCTTCGCCATGTACGAATTTCTTCCATATTTTTCTATCTTTCGCCATTCCTTTTGCTTCTTTCCAGGATTTATTCTTGTCTTTCAATATACTGCTTATTGTATCATTCCAGGTTTTTCTTGGCCTTCCCCTTTTCTTTCTTTCCTGTATTCTTGCCTCGTATACTTGCTTAGCCAGTCTTGTATTTTGCATTCTTTGGACATGTCCCCACCAACTCAGTTGTCTCTTTTCTATAAACGTAAATATAGATGGGATATCCAGTCCTTCTCTTACTAGTGTATTTCTTATTCTATCTCTCCTGGTTATTCCTTTGACTCTTCTTAGATATTTCATCTCCGTTGCTTGGATTTTACTTCTGTGCTTGTTCGAGAGTATTCACAGGATTCACATCCGTACGTTAGGACTGGTCGGTACAACGTTTTAAAGACTTGTATTTTAGTTTTAACTGAGATTTCTGTTTTGCTAATGAAGTTTTTATTTAGTGCATGGTATAATGAATAATCTTATTGTTTTTCCTATTCTATCGTTGATCTCTGCATCCTGCTGTCCTAACTCGTCTAGTATGGCCCCCAGATATCAGAACTCCTTAACTTGTTCTAATTTTGCATTGCCTATTGTAATATCAAGTTGTTCTTCTCCGATTGCCATTACTTTGGTTTTATTTATATTTATTTTCATTTGGTTTCGTTGTAACACTTCGTTCCAAACCTCCAGATTATGTTTAAGTTGTGTATTTTCTGCGATTATTACTATGTCATCTGCGAATACTCCAATATCGATTTCTACTCTACGGAGGTCCCTATAGCCAACCCACATTTTTTGGGTATAGTTATCACATTCTCTAATAATATCATCCATAAATATGTTAAAGAGCATTGGGCTTAGTCCTCCTCCCTGTCTCAGTCCCTCTTCCGTTTTGAACCCCTCAGATTTCATGTTATTTTTAATAACGAAGTTTACGTGGTTTTCATAGATGCCTTGTATTAGATTTATAATTTTTCTACTTATACCTCTATTCTCTAGGTTTTCCCAGATTTTTGTTCTTGGTACTCGGTCGAACGCTTTCTCTAAGTCTATAAATCCTAAATATGTCTTCTTTGTTTGGAGTCTTCTTTTCTCGAGTATCTGCTTTATTGTAAATATATGATCCTGGGCACTCCTTCCGGGTCTAAACCCACATTGCGGTTCTGCAAGGTAGGTTCTACTACTATTTTAAGTTTGTTATTTATGATTTGTTCTAAGATTTTAGTAATAGTATTAAGTAGAGTAATTCCTCTGTAGTTGTTACAGTCTTTGCAATCACCTTTTTTATATATTGGTATTAATAGTGCTATTGACCATTCATCCAGAATCTCTTCCTTTATCCATGCTTTGTTGATTATTTCCAGTAGGCATCTTCTTCCTGTTTCCCCGAGGTTTTTTATCATTTCTGATGTAATCTTATCTTCACCTGGCGATTTCCCATTCTTCAGCATTTTTATTACTACTTCCAATTCCTCCATTATTATTACTTCGTTGTTGTCTTCATTTACTTGTTTTTTCCTTACTATACTGGGCGTTATTATGGTATTACCACCTAGTAGATCTTGGAAATACTCTCTCCATCTGCTCATAATATCTAATTCGTTAGTTAAAATTACATTATTTGCATCTTTTATATGTATTTGGTCTGCGCCTTTTTCTGTTCTCAATGTCTTTAATGCTTTATAGAACAACTTTTGGTTATCTTTGCTGTTAATTTCAAGTTTGTTTCCGAAGTCCGTCCATGCTTTCTCTTTCGCCTTTATAACTAGTGTTTTAACTAGTTTCCTTTGGTGCTTATATTTCTCGTATTGAGTGGGTGTACTGTCATTCAGATATATCTTCCATTGCAGTTTTTTCTTTTTAACTTCTTCCTTTATCTCATCATTCCACCATGCTGTTTGTTTATTTAGACTTTTCTGTTGAAGGTGCCGCATACATCAATAGCTGATTCAATCGTAATATTTTTGAAGATGTTCCAGGCTTCATTTAACTTTGTCGTCTCTATATTATCATATTCTTCTTGCATCTTTTGTTCGGTAATATTTCTATATGTCAAAGCTATATCCTTTTCTCTTAGCTCGTATGTTCTTATTGATGTATGTTCCGATTTTGTATATGTCTTTCTTTTTCGTTCTTCATTGCTTGTATTTCCTTTTATTTTAGCTGTTAATAAATAATGATCACTGTATATCTCAGCTCCTCTCCTGACTCTAACATCCATCACTTCCTGTCTTCTCTCTTTTTGCACTAATATGTAATCAATTATTGATTTTTCGTTTCTACTGTTGTACTCTCGTGTATTTGTGGATATTCTTAATAAACATATATATATTAAATTTATTATATTATATTAAATTTTACAGTGTGGGCACATAGTCTGCCGTCTTTACGAAACGAACGTCACTTCAACTGCCTGTCCAGAAAAATTTTGACATAGGAAGTTAGAATTGCGTCAATTTATATTGTGACAGTTCATTTACAATTATACTGAACTTTTCTCTATATCCATCGTAGAAAAAATAGCATTTTACTACTCGAGGTGAAATACTGTTTTTTTTTCGTTCGTGGGTTTGCCCCGCTTCGCTCGTGGACAAATTCTCGCCTCACAAAAAAAAACTCTATTTTCATCTCTTGTAAAATATACTATTGTGTACCCGTTCGGCTGAGATGCTTGTGGCATTAGCTACTCCACACACTTATTCGGTGGTCACACTTTACAATGATGTAGACTTTATTAATCATTTCTGGAGAAGTTACTGTAAACGAAAGCCCCGGATGTTCAGCATCTTCTGTGCTCATCTTACTACTTCCGAAAGAAGTGAACCACTTACAAATCATCTTATGGGAAGGAGCAAATTCAACGTAATATTTATTTAAATAACTTTTTTTCAGTTTCTTTCATGGTTTTTCAACGTAAAAAAATAATGTTTGATTAACACACGAAATTCCTTTTTTCTCTATATTAAAACACAAACAGCTTTTTAAACAGACAGAAACAAGAAAAATCTCTAACCGCAATATAAATCCGATCGGAGCAAATAATTTACTTTTTCTCGGAATGACATTAAAAGCAGCTTTTTAATGACACTTGACAGGTTTAAAAGGTGTACTTTTACTGCCTAGTCAGAAAAAGTGGACTTTTTCTGCCTAGTGCAGCAAAATTATTTGATTCTCAAAATTTTAAAACTTACAGTCATTCATTTCCACAAAAAAATTTTGATGAAACTATGAAATTTTATCCTATGTTGGATAGTGTAAAATTGAAAAGTGAACTTTCAATAATTTATGAGCGCGATGACATGTGTGATGTAGGTGCTGTTTTGCCACTTTTACTGTTCACAACAGACAACAACCTAAAAAAGGTTTTGACGGAAATATACAAACTGTTTGATATTATTTGTACAACGCCCATGTCAACAGCAGAATGTGAACGGTGTTTTTCCACCCTCGAACGCATTAAAACTTCTGAGAAGCACAACGTCAGAAGATCGACTGAACGCATTGGCGGTCCTATCAATAGAAAAGAAGTTCATCCAGTCTATCCCTGATTTTGACAACAAAGTTATAGACATCGTTTCTAGCATGAAAAATATGAGAATGTATTTTATGTACAAAAAATAGGTAAGCTTTTTTGCGCAGACCCTTTTCATAACTCACGAGCCGCCATTGTTTTTAACGGGCACCTTCCCACAATATTTTCCAGCGTGATAAGTATGCAATAAAGGGCGATTCGTAAAGTAAGTTCTGTGTCCGCCTAGTGAGAAAACGAGTGGAGCCTCACTTCTTTGCTCACTAGGCGGATCACAGCGCTGCGGTGTAGTCTGGTTCTGCTAGTGAGAGAATCCTTCGGACATTATTTCGTGCTATTTTGGTCGTTTAAAATTACGAAAAAGTCATGGTTACTGCCTTTTGGGACAAGAAAGGCTTGAGAGCCAACGGTTTGAGACCGAAAAAAGAGCTGCAGGACAGCGTTCCAACTTAGCTTAATTCTGTAAAGAGGGTATTAAAAAGCTGGTTCATTGCTATTGACAAATGTCTCAATCTTAATGGCAACTATGTAGAAAAATAGCTGAAAGTAGAGCTTTAAGTTGTATATAATAAAAACTTCTTCATGCATTGGTGTTTTTTTTTTAATAACCAAACGGAAGTTACTTTACGAATCGCCCTCGTAAAATAATTTATATTTCAAGCCCGCTATTTGCTGTAAATACTTCAACATTGAAATGAGTTAATAAAAGATCAGCCAATATGTGAAAAAAATATATTATGCATATTTTTTTACAATTCTTTCATGATGAATATATACGTATTACTATATATGAAATTCCTCAGGGACTGAATAGAACTAATAAACTTCGGGCATGTTATGCCACGTCTCTACGAACGTCCAAGACTGAGACACGCAACTTAGGCGGCAGCGTAGCTATTTACATGCCAATTAGTGGTCGGAATACAGCTGCTTTGGAATTATCAAAATAACTACTAAACTACATACAAATTTAACGGTTTTTAATATAGACTCGCTGTGAGCTGTTCCTTTTTCGTTGTCATTACATTCTTTGTTCTTGAATTGTGCGTATATATTTGTATCTTTTTTTAAGCAACCGGTGTCAACGGATAATTAAATTTGATGTAATTGGTCGTAATTTACTTTAACAACAATAGATAGTTTCGTGCGTGATTTATGTGTTAGCATTTTAAACCGTTCCTCGGAAATGTAAGATGATGCTCGTGATTAATTTTGGATATTATTTAAGAGCGGATTCCGAAAAACAAGCTGGTTTCACTTTGATATAGTTTTTTTTCTGTTTTTCTTTCGTATCCTTGCGTGTAAAACTGTGTAAGTTGTTTGTAAAGTTGAAATGAAACAGAATCGACAAAAAGGATTATAATAAGCATAACATAACTCACGCCAGCGCATATATATGAATAGATGACATAGTAATCATTTAGAAGAGCAAGAAGGTGTTAGACAAAGAGAGTTAAAGAGGCAGAGAGGGAGGAGGGAAAGAGAAGGGAGAGAGAGCAGTAATTGAGTTTGGAAACAGAAACAATGAAGTGAAGATTGAAAAGAAGAGGCTAAATATACGAGATGTGCTAGTTTAATTCTAAGAAATAAGTAATAAGTAGCTAGTTTAATTTCTGGAATGGCCGCATAGTATCAACTGTGACGTTATTGTTAACATCACATTTCTACTCGTGCTTCCTAATGCGTGCAATAAGTTTGAAGCTAATAAAACCAGTCTTTAGTTAGCTATTGGGAAGTTAGTAAGATACCTACCTGTGTACGTTACCGTAAAAATTTGCGATAGTGTTTTGTTATCAAAATTGTCAAATGCCTATTGATCTATGGTGAAAATGATATGAAAAAATTGATTGCGTTTGAGGGTGAAAAGAGGTTAAAAGATGAGCAAGAATTACCTCCAGAAGCAGATGGCTAGTACGCGATGCACTACGGGTAGAATGTGAAATTAATAAAGGAAGAATTGCGGATTAATTAAGAACAGTTAACCTAATTTTGAATGTAAAAGGTTTCTGTCAAGTTTGCGCCTCTGGCCTTGGCCAATAAACAAAAGGAATGTTTGCTTGATATTGTGATTGATTTTTTGCTTCGGGAATAATAACTAAAGATAAAATTGCTGTTTCCAGAAGGACCCAGAGACAACGCCGGAGCATGGATCGCAATTTCCAGTGTACACTGCCTCCAAAAAAAAAACACCCATGTCACCCTCACGGCTTAAGACCATGCTGGTATATTTCATCGATCAGGAATCAGGGAAATAGTAGTAATACTATTAATTAGAGTATTAGTTTACTAGATGCACATATGCGCATTCAGTCACTTTCTAATGACCACTTGGAATCATTTTGGACAACTATATATACCTTATATATATATATATATATATATATATATATATATATATATATATTTCGTCGAATGTTTTCGCGGTCGTTTGTTGAAGCGTTGTTCTTCGGGATATTTCGTGGCGTTTGGATGATTTCGTCGCTTGCGGCTATTGGTCGATCGGTTTGTATTCGGTCCGTGTTGGTGTCACTGGTCTGTCATAAGTTATTAGTTATTATCATTACGTCGCTTATGCGTAATCTGTCTATTGAATAAGGCGGGCTTCCATATGTCAGGAAACTGCTATCTGTTGTCACGTTTGTTCATTCAATTTTATCGTTTCTCAATTTCTATAGCCTCTCTTATTATTATGTACTTTAAATTCGTACTGCGAGCTATTGTCCTTGTATCGTCGAAGTCGATAGTGTGTCCTGTATGTAGTACATACTTAGCTAGGGATGATGTTTCTTTTTTAGCTACCGTATTTCTGTGTTCTTCCCTCCGTACGCTGGTTTTTCTGTTTGTGTGCCCTATGTATGTTTGGTCGCATTCATAGCACGGTATTTCGTAGACACCTTGGTTTTCCAGTTCTATTTTGTCTTTTGTACTAGGCAGAATGCCTCCTATTTTCATGTCTGTAGTGTAAATGGTGTCTATGTCGTGTCGGTGTAGTATTCTGCCTATTTTCTCAGTCGTACCTTTCATGTATATATATATATATATATATATATATATATATATATATATATATATATATATATATATATATACGTGAAAGGTACGACTGAGAAAATAGGCAGAATACTATATATATACGAGAACTGTGGGAATATAACGTGAGGTACCACTTAGAATAGATGTTTCTTAATAACTTCGTTATTTCATTTATATTTATTGCGAATGTAATTTACTTATCTGCACATCATCGTTCAATTTCTCACTAACATCAATTAATCTTTAGTCAGCGTCTTTGCTATCTGCTTATCTTCCTTTTGTGCCAGCGAAGTTGCTGACTATTGGGGATACTAGCCCATGACAACCTTTTTATTTGAAAACGTGTGTAACCGAACTTTCCGTGATACTATTTAGAGATGTAGAAGAAATTACGAGATTCTGTTCGAATGAAAGTATGCAAATTATGGTTCGAGAAGTGAATCATCATGATAATGAACCAAGTCACATTGTGTTCTCTGTGAAAGACTTTCTGACGAAAAAGCAATTTCTCAATTAAATCATCCAACCTATTCACGTGACTTAGATCTTTGTGTGTTCCGCATGTTCGCAAAATTTAGGAACGAACGAAAGGACGAATATTTCCAATAAGTGTTATCTAACAGAATATCAAAATGTTGCTTCACAGTATGCCGGAAAATAAGATTCCTAAATATTTTTTTAAGAAATAAAAACACTGTTCGTATTCTGAAGATTGAGTTTCCTAGAAAGTGGTTTAAGTAAGTGAATAGCGGAACTACGGAGAAGACAGTACGTGCACGGTTTGACATATATATCTTTTCAAAGTACATTTACGGAATTTAATTGTAACCCCACGTATATTAATCGTATAAATTGTAATGTAAATATATGAAAAGTTTATACATTCTATGGGTAGATAATAAAGGAATAAATTGTGGAAACTTACTTCATAGTCATGTCATAACAGAACGCTCACATCAACCAAAAAATATTTTTAAGTAAAACAAGCTTTGAAAAAAATAAGAAAAAAGAATACTTTTTTCTTATTCTCAGGAGACCGTAAAGAAAATTTAGCTCTGTATTTCTTCTCTATGCCCTAGCGATTCAACTTTCTACAAAACCCAGGAGAACTTTAGAAATAACGATAAGTAAATATTTGGTATTAATTATGAAAAGTTTCTTGTTTTTTCATTTCGACAACGATTTTATCGTTTTCGGGCGAGACAAATTAAGAGATAATAAATTAGATATTTTTAATTAATACTCTTAACTACCTCCACCACCACCAAAGCTTCGCTAATCAATCATTCACCAATCATCGTACAACTTTCATTTCAAAATCATATCAAACACTATTATTGAAGGAGAAATATCTAAAATTAACATATTAACATATATTCATACGCAATGGTCACTTTGCATTTCATATTTTATAATAAAGATATAAATAGACATTATACACGATATAAAGAGTTCTTATTAACAAATTGTTCTGGTTTTATGAAGTGTTTAAGGACATATTAAACAATATTATTAATCTATTTAATCTAGTTTAACCTCTTATTTTATATTATATCATAATGTACATTTAACCAAATATATTTAAGCAATCAATTAGTTCGCATTCAGGTCAGTTACTCTAAATAATAGTTTATTACGTATTCTGCTTATTCGGATTAAAGTTAGTAAGTCACAGAGAATGTGTCACAGGCATCAGCATAAATATTATGGAATACAAGAACTACTAATAGGTAAAATTGCATTTATAAGCATCCGTTAATACAAGTGAACACCAGTGACCATACACAACAAATATTATATGTCCTCGATTTAAAATACATTCATTTAAGGTATATTCAAGTAACATTTTAGGAACCGCTAGAATGTTCTGTTCTTTAATCAATATCCATGAAGTAATTATTCGAAGTATCTTTAAGCATTTCAGAAATGCATCTTAACAAAAAGGAATTTGTAACGCTTGAATGGCTTGGAGGAAAAATGCTTAGAAAAATATAAAAAGACATCAATTATTTATGATCATTTATTATTGACTTTCAAAAATCAAAAATTTTACAATTGACTTTCAAAAAATCAAGAAACAATACAATTGAAAAAGAGCTGACATAGTAGGAGCTTAACCAATAGTTAACACCCACCCTTAATTCACATGAATGTTAATGTCGCCAGCCATTACCGCTTTTGTCCGACAGATGTGAGATATTTCTCTCATGGACATGTATCGTATAAATTTGACATATAGCGCAGTGGTAAATCGCTGGCTTAACATGCCCGGGTCTCTGACTAAAATAAGAATAAGAAAATACAAAATAATGAAACCAGCATCAAAATGAAGTAAATTTATTGCACTACCAATGTACGAGGGTACATCAAAATATAACGAAACTGCTGCTATAACTTCTCTCACAACTATAACACAAAGAATAGAACATGAAACCCCCATCTCTAATGTACTTAACCTCAAGTAGGCTTTGATTTAACTTTTGACGTTTATTGCGAATTCATTACTGAATTGTCAATGTCTGACGTACCCATCGAAAAAATGAGAATGGAGCAAAGATATGCGATGAAATTTTGTGTTTGATTGGGCAAAACTCCAAATGAAACTTTTGAACTGATTAAAACTGCATACCCAGATGATAGTTATATCACGATGTAGAGTGTTTGAGTGGCATAAGAAATTTAATGACGGTTATGAATCAGTGGAAGATGAACCTCGACGCGGGCGATCACCAACTGCACGGATTGATTCAAAAATTGCAGAAATTAACGACTTAATCCAAAATGATCGTCGGATTGGCATATATCGAATTTCTGACATTGTTAATTTGTCTTATGATTCCACTTGAAAAGTTATTCATGAAGATTTAGGGTACTGAAAGGTTGTGGCAAAATGGATTCCAAAAGTGATAACCAATTAATAAAAAGCCAATTGAGTGACAAACAATTTGTCCGCAATGGAAAAGGCAATTGCAGCATCATAATCCACCGTTTTTAATCAATGTGATTACATGTGACGAGAGTTGGTTTTCTCAATACAACCCAGAATTGAAGTCCCAAAGTATGCAATGGAAGTACCGCAGAAGGGGAGAACTAAAAAACGCCTACAAAGTGGTACAGTTAATTTTTTTTTTATAAATGGGGCGTTATTTATGGTCACATTGTACCTTGAGAACATACAGTAACTGGGGAGTACTATTCTAATGTACTTTGAGGAAACCTACAGGCAAAATTAAAGAAAAAATTGCCGCTTTATCAAGACATAGGTTGGATCCTTCATCACGACAATGCTCCGGCCCACAAATTAGCGATTTGTCAACGAACACTTGAAAAATTTGTGCGGAAATTATGGTTCACTCTTTGAGAGGTCGAAATACTCTGATACTTTTTATAATCGCTCAGTGGCGTGACAAAAATGTTTAATAACTGTCATTTTTTTCCTCGCTTATGAGAGGGAATTTTGGGAAAATATTTTGGATTTTTTTTCTATTTAATTACATATTTCCATTTTTAATACGTTGTCTTTTTATTTCAAGGACACCTGTATGTACATATATTGTAATAAAGGCAGATGGTGTTAAAAGTAATTTTTTAATAAATTTTCTATTATTTTTACGTAAAATATATATAAAATGTAAGTTTATTATCAGTTGCGAATCAAAAATACTTTAATTTTAACTTAATATTTTCAGAAATCATAAATAAACTAATAAACGATGACCACTTAACCAAACATTTTATTCAATAAAATTTAAAGTCGGACATACTGGTTTATTCTATATATAATTCTGGGTTAAATTGCTTCAGGAAATGACCTTGTTATAATGCGTCCTTTATTACTTTTTTTTATATGCTTCAAACAATAGAAAATAGCTCTTTTAATAATAAATGGTTTGAAAATTTTCCCACATATACTACAATAATAGCCTCGGATACAATATATTGTACTATATCTAGAATCTAGGAAAGAAATTGTTTCTTTAAAATATTAATTTTGTGGAGCGTGTATACTATTAGTTTTAAGTTTTCTTACACGTTTGTGTGTGATTCTAGAAAACACATAATATACAGGATTAGGCAAGTGTATGAACCCATTCGAATATCTTTAATACAGCTATTTAGATTTTAAGACTTTAATAAAATTTTCCTCATTTAAGTTAATGCAAATGGGGAATTCCAAGAGCATATTTTCAAATCAGACTTCCGGTTTAGCCAAAAATGATGTTAACTTTTTCATTTTAAATGAAACACCTTGTATATTTTTACGAATTTCAATAGAACTCCGCTCTGGGAGTAGTTTAGCAATAATAAGGTTTGGCACCCTTTTGTTCAACAACGATAGAGATGTTTAATTGAATTTAATAGCGCAAATTTGATTGAGAACAATATCAGTTAAGAAAGTTTTCGAAATGATGATCGTTCACTTCTTGACAATATGCAAGTCTGTGAACAAATTCTTGAATGACATTTGACAGAGCCTCCTCACGAATTAATTACACTTCCTCAATTATTTTCTGCCGTAATTCGTCTAGATCAGAGACTCCCAAACTTTTTTTTCTCATAGACCACTTTGAAAGTTTTGCTGGTTCCGGTGGACCCTCGTAGCTACATTTCTACCATATTCCCAAAACTCGACAAGAAATGTGATGCTTAGATCTAACTATGGAAATTTGCGTTGCGGCTGAGTTAGTGGTTAATTAATTAATTGATTGTGCTGTGAGTGGATGTCAAAAAAGTAAAGTTAGCCAATCAAAAAAGTGATTCCATCCAACTTTACTCCTTTGACATCTACTCACAGCACAAGAAACCAATCAATTCTCACATATTTTATTTAGAAAACTCCCATTCGGAGTGGTAAAAATAAAAATAAAAATAGTATATTTCCTTGTGTTGTATTTATTCAAATATGTAATTATTACACTATTAATTATTATTGTTATCATATTACATTGTAATATGATAACAGTCGTAATATAATTAAAATTAAATATTAATAACGTAACGTAACTTCTACAATGACAATCACAAAATAGTCATAATTTTAGTGGAAGGGATGTACTTGATGGATTGACAGCAAATTATCAATATTTGGCTTCAGTTTTGTTAGGAATAACCGCAAATCTCCCCGTTCTGTGATATTCAATCTGCTCCTTTTTTTTTGTGAAAAGGTTTGTAACGACACTAAAACTTTTCTCGACAAGATATGACGAGGGAAACGCTATCAAAAGCTTTCTCGCAATTCCCAACAGTCCAGGATATTTTTCGGGTATTTCAGCCTGCAGCCAAAATATTTGATACCCTCTTTTAAATTTCACGTTCTGTTCCTCATTAGTGCTAAGCTCGAGTAGCTCCTCTTGTAATATCACATTCTCCATTTCCGTTTCATCAAGTGGATTTATGATCCATGGTGGTATTTCCATCGTCAGAATATCTTCAAATCTGATTTTAAAGTCATCATGCAGGGCAATTAAATGTTGAACGTATGTGTGAATATCCTCATCAAGGCATTCTACTTGTGACAAGTTTGAAAACTGGTAAAATTCGCGCCGACTAATATTTTGCTTCATAAATTTCAATTTTCCAAGAAAAGCTGAAATTACACCCTTTGTTTTTATTAAATTGAGGCTGTCCCCTTGTAATTGTAAGTTAACGTCATTACATTTTTTGAACAAATCTGTCAAATACGCGATGTCTGCTTTCAAATTGATCAGGTTTTCTTTTAAATCTGGATCTTTACTTTCCAGAAACTCTAAAACTGATTCAAAAAGTGAGAAAAATCTTGTTAAACATGCACCTTTCGACAACCAGCGTACTTCAGTATGTAAGAGCAATCGTTGAAAGTCTTCATCATTTTCATCGCACAATTGTGCAAATAAACGCGTATTCAATGCATTGCTTCTTATTTTGTTAACTGCATTAATCACAAATTGAAGCGATTGGTGCAATTTAGCACTCAAATTTTTCGCTACTAGGTGTTGTCGGTGGATGACACAGTTCATTTTAGTTCTTCACTATCGAAACCAGAAAAATTTTCGTGGACCCCCGCTTACGAATTGTGAACCCCCATTTTCCCCAGTCCCCCGTCGAGTCTCCCGTAGACCCCTGGGGGTCCACCTGGACCACTTTGGGAATCAATGGTCTAGATTATGCGGTGGTCTAGTATAAACCACAGATTTTAAATGATCCCAAAGGAAAAAATCTAGAGGATTTAAATCTGGAGACCGGGTGAAGATACTAAAAAATCATTGCAGCATTGGAGCGGAAAACCCTAGTCTCGAAGCAGAAGAACTACGACGGAATGTATGCTGGGTATTGATAATAATAGTATGTAATAGATATTTCTAATTAAAAGAACAAAATAAAGTAAATTTGTACAAGATAAGATACAAGAGTGATACACAAAGAAAAATGAAAAATACACAATAATAAATTATATATGATTTTCTAGTTCATTTAATCAACACCAGCACTAAAAATTTCACTATAAATCAAGTTCACCTTCACAAGTGAATGTGCAAGCGGTGCCTACGTAAAACGTCGATTCAATGCATAGAGCCCTTAAGAATGTTGCTCTGTCTAGATGACATTCTAGGAATATTAATGTTAAAATATGCGAACAAGAATGAGGAATCTACTATGCACCAGTGTATAAACGAAAGATGCATTTGCATTATCTCTACACACACTCAGAGACTCAATTACATGGTGTTCGTACGAAAGTCCATAGTCGGTACCGCTTTCTGGATAAACGTCGTCCCTTTTGTATTATAGATATTTCAAAAATTTACGATGAACCCCTTCAAACACCTGACACCTGTAAAACGGATACCAAACAAGACTGGCATATTCCAATTTGCTCCTTAGAAATGCATTAAATAATATTACTAATGCAAGATGATCAGTAAGACCTCTCGTTATGCATGTGTTAAATTTAAAAGACTTTAATGCTGTTGCACACATATGGGATATCTGATGAGTAAAAGTTAATTGGCTGTCAAACATAATACCAAAATCTTTAGTGGTATAACACGGGGGTTATAGAAATATAGAACAAGGAACAGACGTGAGTAAGTCATTAATAAACATTCTAAAGAAAAGAGGTCCAAGATTTGAGCCCTGAGCCACCCCCGACGTCGCAATGTAAGAATATAACTTAAATCCATTGTAATATACCTAATTTGGTATATTATGCAGATAACTATAGAAGAGAGTTAACACGGTTGTAGTTGATCCAAAATAGCTAAGCTTCTAAAGCAGAACTCCATAATCAATTGAATCAAAGGCACGAAAATATCTGTATTAGATGTTATATACACCACCTCGATCAACATTTCTTAGGTTACGATGGCAATATTTGTTGTAATAGATCAACCAGGCATGAAACTATGTTGACATGGTAATATGTAAGACTGTAGTATTTTTGGTAAAATCTTATAACAGTATCTGCTCAAACACTTTGGCGAAAATAGCTACAGGTCTGTAATTCTTCACAAATGCGAGATCTGCTATTAAAGATGAGGTATATTCTAGCTATTTTCCACGGGGCAGGAAATTTTGAATATTTTAAACATCGATTGTATATTAAGGCCAATGGTTCAACAAACACATATGCACAATATCTTACTAAAAAAAAACCGGTATATTTTCGTCTTCAGTAGTCGACTTATTGTTAAGAGTCTTAGTTGACATAAGCAGTTCTTGAGTCTTAATCTTTTAAATAACTAGCCATGGTAAAATAATAGTAAACGAATCTAAACGCAACCTAATTAAAAAAGATACCACTACAATGTACAGTATTGTAATTCGCATAATTTTATCAAGCAAACTTCAGATTCAGTTTCGCCTGTACCACAAAAAAATTTTTCGACTTTCAGGAGTTAAATGTTAATAAAACTGTCATTTTGCCCTGGTTCTTCTAAAAGAAACGTTTAATTGCTAACTAGCCTTGTAGTACAATCTTGTGCTGTCATAATTTCACTCAATGTTTCGCTGGTCATACTGCCAGCTTCTACAGGATCTGGTATCAGACTGATTCTCGTCGTTGTCGTTCTTCCTTTTATATGAGCTTGGTTCACTGGTGTGTCTTGCTCTATTGGTCGTGACGGATTCTCGTAGTAGACTCTTCCAGGTGTTGCTGAGTCTATTGCCGTCCTCGTGGTTGCAGTTAGGATGTTTTTCTATTTCAACAGCTTCTCTAATAGTATTTCGATGGTAATTCTTCGCCGTAGCTAATACTTATCAAAACGCTAATTCATAGTCCCGGGACGATCAGCAACGCTTTACATTTGGAGGAAGAAAAGCGACACATCAAGGAAGCAGTGGAGAAGATTGGTTATAGCAATAAAGAGATAAGAGCTCTAGGAAAGTCCAGAACAGTAACCCCACCAACGGAAACGGAACCAGCTGGAGGATTTGCCCATCTACCTTACATCCCTGGAGTCACTGAGAAATAGGAGCAGGAGTCTATAAGTTAATATGCGAGGGTGGGAAGAGGTACGTCGGACAACCAAGAAAATCGATTGGACAAATAGTTAAGGAACATCAAAGCGACACAAGAAGGTCCAATTCATCAGCGGTAGGAGAACATGTACACGACAACGGACACAGAGTGAATTTTGAAGAAGCAGAAGTACTTGCTACAACAAAGAATTACCAGTGAACCAAGTCCATATATAAAGAAGAACAACGAAGAGAATCAGTCTGATACCAGATTCTGAAGAAGTTAGCAGTGTGAACAGCGAGAAGTCGAGTGCAATTGCGAAACCCGCAAGAAGATTGTATTACATATGACAACGGCTGTGATAGCCTACAGAATTTTATCTGTTTACCTTGCATGTACACACTTTGATTTTAAATCTTGTACGGCTATAGAATCTTATTTTACTCTTTTTGGTTTATTAATTTATAAAAATTTATACATTTTGTTTACTACCAGATTAAATTAATTTGTTTCTAATTAAAATTCAGATCGAAATTTCGTGATGAATATGCAAAACCTCTCCAATGAATTATGGATAATATCAGAAAACATAAAAGTCTCCGTAAACATTTGAAACGATTAATAAGTGCCTAGGGAATCGATAAAAAAGTGATAATTTGCATATCCAAATACATACATATGCATGTCAACAGATACCGAGACATTAATTTATTTTAAAGTGTGGAGACCGCAATATATTCAAAGACTTGGAACAGATATTCTGTAAATAATTATTGTTATCGATGTTTATTATTACCTGAACGAAGTTTGGTAGTAAAAATTCCGGTTATTTACTGACGAATCACTTTCCTGGCGTAAACCTGTTTTACTTCTGTCGTACAGCACGAGCTTAAACAATCCCGTAGTAAAATTTAAACATACAATTCATCTGGTCAACACTTAGTGTAGTAGTTCGTACTTCGTAAGATCTATGACGATGTAAACAATTTAATATCGCTTATGTTTATTGCTCTTTTTTCCCATGAATTTTTTATTTTTTTTTATGTTTTAATGAGTTTTCGCTCGTATTTGATCGCGCTTAGATTAAATCGAGTTTTATTATATTGTGTTGTTGAAGAAAACAATCATTTGACGGCAATTCATTTATTATTCTGGGTCTTAAATTATGGGTTGTAGTAATAGATTGTTCCTTATAAAGGTTTGTGCGATGACCATGATTTAAACGTATAATATTGAAATAGAACGAAAGCTTGTGTACAATTAGGGGAAGATTGATGTTAAATTAACTAAACTACCGTATCATATAATAAGTTTCTGTTATAACATATTTAGGAAACTCTAAATCACTAGAATACTAAGTTAGTTTCCGCCAATCATATTGCATAACTTCGATAAACATATACTTTAAACTAGCTAACCAATACAATTTTGTCTAATAATAATACAATATTATATATTTCATAGTATCTGTCATATGTTCACACGATACCAAGACGTTTTTATCTTCCCAGACTAGAGATGAAAACCAAATACTAAAGCATCAATTAAAAATTATTTTTCAATACAATTTCTTTAGTTTTGAATGCTGGAATTGCACAGTTAGGCCATCGCAAAAATATTATGATTGTTTTTCTGCAAAATGGTTCTCTAAAGCTGCTATAAGTTCGTTATCATCCCTAAATTTCGCCCTCCAAAATGTTTTTTTGAGATTCGGGAACGAAAGGTTGTCATTGGGTGTTAAATCTGGATTATTAGGAGGGTGTTTAATTTCTTCAAAGCCACAATTAGCAAGGGAAGCTTTTTAAAATCTTAACAACAAGACGCCTTGAGTTTTCTGCTTCTTTTCACTTTAATAGAATCACTGACGATGCAACAAGCTCTAATAATACCCTCCATTTGCCGTACTAGCCTTCTTCTTCTAATTTGGGTTGGACGCCAGCACGGGCAGGCACTTAAGCACAGTGCTCCTTGTACACTCCCCAATAAATCTCTCAGTTCCACTCTGTTAGTATTGTGTCCTCGATAAAAGCCACTAAAACATCCTCCTCAAGCGATGTTTGAGTACCCTCGCAGGATCCAATAGATCTCTTCCAAAATGTTAGTGCCTGAGTCCTTTCAGTTCCTCACAACCGCATATTACATGAAGGCGAGTTTCCTCCTGCTTTTGACATCTCCTACACCAGCGTTCGCTAACCAATGCTCTACAGATGCTTTTCTTAAAGGACAATATCCTGTTATTTATCCGGTAATAATTTTAATTTATTTTTCGTTACTACGAATGAGGTTGGCAGAAAACCTAGGGTCCAGCTCCCTTAGTAGTGTTTTAGTATGGAGTTGACCTTCCTTTAGCTTCCATTTCTTTTTATGTTCTCTTTCTAGCTATAACCAGATCTCCGTTCTAGCGGAATCCTTAGCGATTCCACGTACAGGTTCTGGTCCTATGAAATCCCTATTAGTACCTTTCTTGGCCAGTTCTTCAACTAACTCATTGCCTTTCATTCACTCATGTCCTGGCATCCATATTACTGACACGGTATTGTCTCGTGCCAATCTATTGGAGACCTGTTTACAATGTTTCGTCAGTTTACACCTGGTAAATGGATCCATAATGGCTTTAATAGCTATCTGACTATCAGTCATTATGTTGATCTTTTTTGTTCGCGCAACCGGCTTCCCGAATTCCCTCGGCGCATGCTGCGACTGCAATCAATTCAGCCTGGAAAGCCGTCGTATGTTTCCCCAGACTTAATGATATCTTTCTTTTATGGCACATTCCACATATACCTGCACCTGTGCCGCGATGAGATTGTGACCCATCTGTGTACCAGGTGCCGAAACTCTATTCGCCCGAGCTACTATTTGCCTGTTCCCTGATCGGTATCGAAATGTTCGGCTTAGCTGTACACAAAATCTCAGGTGCCATACTGTCCGCTGATATTTGTAATATCGGTTCTCCTAGTATAGTTCCTGTGGTCTCTGTATGGCTCCCTACAACTTTATTAGGACACCATTCGCCATTGGTCTTCAGCCTCAGGATCGCAGCCATGGCCTCCGCTATCACAATTAATTCCAACAGAGGAGAACCCACGATGACATCCATGGAAGCGGTTCAAAAGAGGCCGTCGCTGGAGAGTCGTGAGGAGCCAACCGACGATATCAGCTCCGTCCTCCATCAGATAACTGCCCCATAGGTGGTAATCGTTGGTCTTAGTACTACTGTGTTCAACCAGTGTACTTTATTTTAGTTATCAGGTCTTACCAACAGCTCTTCTGCATCTCCAGAAGAGCTGCGTCGCCCTGTTCCCACTTTGACTAGGTGCCTGCTTCAATTCAGTTTCGCATCAAGTGTAATGCCTAGATACTTCACTTTATTGGTTTGTTTTAACTCTTGTCCGAACAGCCTTACGCTACTCAGATTATTTAGTTTTCCCGTGTTGGTAAAAGCTATCAACTTGGCTTTTTGTGGATCGACATTTCGCATAATGCTCGCAACTGTCCCCGAGAATTTCCCCTGGGGCAAACCTCTGCGCCCAAATTCTCTGGTCATTCAATATCCTGATGAGATTATCCACTACTGAACCCCATAGTAGCGGTGAGAATACTCCCCATTGAGGACACTTTTTTGTTGTACTCATGGAGATCGTGTTGTTTTGCATTTGGGCATGTACTACTCTTATTCAGATCATCAATTAGCAAAATTCCTTGACAGTCCCCCAAAAAGGACTTTATTTTTCCTGCACAAGTGGTGATTTTAAATTTTTTGGGGATGGCTGAAGGCCTTAACATGACTGTTCGTTTCATTCGTTTCCACAAAACGCTAAGAATTGTTCACACGTCTTTATTTGGACACGCATTTGGAATGCCGAAAGCATTCGTGGAACCCACCTTGCATTAATTTTTGTTGTTCGAAGATTTCCGAGTAAACCTGCTAACTGTCGCTTCTTTAATCTCGCATTTTCCAATACCAAACACTTGTTTTTTTTTTAACAACATATTAAGTAATCACATATTAGGGTGACCAGGATGGGGATCGTCCAAGTCGCCCTTCAATGACTCTCGACCATGTTTAAAACAATTTTGACCACTCGCAAATAGTTGACGGTATAGGAAATTTCTCACGATATCTGTGTTTTATTTTACAAACAAAAGCTCTTTGTTAGTAATAATATGTTGAATATGTTCGAAATTGTATGGCGTCAAAACTTATGTAAGAATTTGTTCATCAATTAATGTGATGTAAAAAAATATTATATTTAAGAGACATGTTCCCTTCGTTTGCTTGGTTATTCTTATTATATTTAGTAGATTTTATGGATATATCAAGGACTACCATCCATTCACTAATTCTTAGAAATAATATTAATAATTTAATCGTTTAAGATCAAAGCATCATCTTTTCGATATACAACTAGACAATAAAGAAAGAATTTTTTTATTTCTCCAAATGTAATTAAAAAGTTAAAAAGATCTCCACGCTAAATTAAAGTTTTAATTGAACTCCGTATGTCATAATAAAAATCCTGTTTCTCTGCGAATAAACTGTCTATCAACACTATATCGAATAATTCGCTCTCAATATAACAAAACTAACATGTACTGGATATTAACAATCTATTTGTATTGCAAAATCGTGACCGGAGACCGATTCTGTTCTTTCTTCCTATGTGTGTAGAAATAAATTCAAATTAAATCCATTTCGACCTCTCTAGAATACGTTCACAATACAATCGAACTAGTTATGATTCCGCCCACAGACATTTTATTCACTTTATACGGAACTTAACGTACGCGGCGCGGCGGCGGTGAATAGGTTGCGGTTCGGCGTTCTTTTCTACTTTAGGTATGTTACATCTTGGCGTACTTGTGACTGAGAAATATTGGCTGTCTGGGATTACCTTCTTCACACTTCACGTCCACACAAAGTAACTCTTTTTTTACGATTTAAAGCGATCGTCGGACATAAAAGGCCAAGTGCGTTTTATATGAGAGCAGTTTTGTAAGGGTTTCTTTCTTTGGTATTTATTTACAGGTCGGTAGTGAAACGTGTGAATAGAAACTGAAGCATTCGAATTTTCAGTAGCTCTGTTTTTATTTTTTCCTTTTTTATTAAATTTTCGTTAATAAAATCTGAACTACTGTAGGTTTCGAAATGTAGGCCTGTCTTTTTTTTTTAATAATAGTCCCCGCAAGTAACCTTGCAAACCTTTGAGATAGTAATACGGTAGGTAGGCTTGTTACGACTTGAGTCATTCGGTGCACTAGGATGGTATCGTGGCTTGTTTATTAAATTTTTATTCTGACAATTGTTTCGGACAATTTACCTAAGTTAATTATTTTAAACAATATTTCACCAAGAACCGACTGCTATATCCATTAACATTAATATAAATATTCAATAAAAATGGGCTCAAATTATCGTAGATGTCTGATGACCACGAGATAAGAGTGTTAAGGGTTTATAACAATAAAAATAAAAATTTGTTTTATTGTTACAAATGGCTTCGGTATCTATATAAAACCAATCTAAATTACCCTTACGAACTCTCTTATGTTTAAATAACACCATTAAAAAAAACTTTTATTCGCTTCACGAACAAATGCCTTTTATTCCGACAGTAGGTACAATGTTTTAAAATACTTTCTGCTCTCGTAAAGTAAAAATAATATCGATAATTGAATCGTTGTCTGTGCAGAAGGCCCATCTGTACAAAGGATGAGAGGGAATCAAAACTTCAGTAATGAAAGTCCACGACGTACATATCGTATTATTGGGTTATATTCCAACGACGCCCAAAATGTGCAAATATACATATCGTAGATACACAAATGCTTCTTCGAAACGTACAATTTAATTTTTCTCTCTCGAAACGAATCCAAAGCAGCTTATAAGTCAATCTGAATAACGAGAATTATGAAAATTATTTTTACGGTATTAACTTTCTTCCAATCGAGCTTTATATACATATATATACAGTATTAGGAGGAATTTCTTATTTTCTTCGCACTAATTGTAATACAAGATAAAATTAATATTTTTTGGGAGTAGCGGCCGAGTAATTAAAACAATATTTAATTTAATGTTTCTGTGCTATATACAGCCTGATTCAAATTAAGTGCGCACAATTGCTATCTCTGTTATTATTGATTCTAGAAAGTAGGTTAACTTAGCAAAGTATTAGTGTTTTTAACATTGATTAGCATGCAGTCCATGAAAAAAAATAGTCACTACTGATCTCAAGAAAATTTATTAATAGTTCGTCCACATGCTGCTCAAGTTCGATTTAGTTTTAACGTTTGGTGCGGATTAATTGGTTCGGTAGTCGTTGGTCCACTGTTCTACAATGGTACGTTAACAGGAAACAGATATCTGGAATTTATTCGTAACGTTCTAGAGGATTTCCTTGATAACGCCAATTACCTGATGCGCCAAAATTTATACTTTCAGCAGGACGGTGCTCCTGCACACAACTATCACCTAGTGCAAACCTACCTTGACACCATCTTTGCCGAAAAGTGGATTAGTACAAATGGTCCAATTCAATGGCCAGCACGCTCCCCTGACCTCTCACCTTTAGACTTTTTTCTTTGGGATACTTAAAAAATGAGGTGTACAAAACGCGATACGACAACGTGCGCGAATTGCAAGACAAGGTCAGAGAAGTTTTTCGCCAATTAGATAGAAGGACAATCTTAAGAGCCACCCAGAGTGTACTGAAGCGTGCACGAAAATGTATTGAGCAGGAAGGTGACACCTTTGAGCAGTATTTTTAAATTATACATGTACTTTCTTCTTTTTAATTTAATTTTGTAAGCTGTAATATGTTAAAATAAACATTAAACACAAAATATGTATCTGTTTTGTCAAAAGTTAGCGGAGCAATGACAACATTTAGAAGGAAATAGAAACTGCTATAACTACTTTATTATTCGTTTTAGGACAATAGTGTATTGAAACTTTTATATTACAAAGAACATTAGCATTCAGAATTTTAAAAAATTATAAATTTCAAAATTTCTCGAAAATGCGTTATTCAATTTTTTTTATTATTTTCTTTATTTATATGGGTAGAAGGAATGTTGTCTAAGTCGACACAGACGCAGGAGGAGGGGGTTAAACTGTCATCGTACATGTCTTTTTTTTATTATTTTATTTTTGTGATGTCTATTGTCATTATACGGGAGGGGGGGTGTTTATATAATTAACAGGTATATTGCTGACAGATTATCTAAATATGTTCTGTCTTCTATGGAATTTCTGTTTCTTTGTATGTGGATGCTTTCTAATATATTACTTGATTTGCTGTTTATGCAAATACGTCGTGAAAAATCTTATTCAAAACGGTGGCAGATTTTCTTCGACGTTATCAATCGAAAGGAATCCATTTCGAAGAAAACTTTCTAATACGCACATCGTTATGAATGATATTTCGCATCCGGCGTTAAGTGATGGACCCCCGTCTCGTCCATAATAACAAGCCGATTGAAGAAGAATCTTCTTCAAAAGAGCGGTGGATTTTCTTCGACGTTGTCGATAGAATGTGCTTGTGATCAACGTCCAAGCGTCTCAGAATACATTTTGCCGAAAACTTTCTCATGCAGTCTTGATGAATGATGTGAAATACACGTTCATATCAAATTCATCTCAATTCATCGATCTTCTATAATTATATCAAGAACAAAATCAATGTTTCCGGAGTGGTCACAGGAATTGGGCTTCTAGAGCGGTGCTCAACTTGATAGCATCGAATGTGCCTCTCATAAATTGAGAAATCTAATTTTTAATACTGGCGTGTGAACACTGCCTGATAACTCTGATTTAAACTCGTTTTTTTTTTCAAAATTTAGCTTTTTGTCAGATATGTTTTCAAAAATTCATTAACGGTTTCATAACCGTTAAATTTGTGAATGTCAAACTTTGACAATTTATTTATGAAATATCATAGTTGTAACTATAGCTTCCATATTTAATTTGGTCTATTATAAGCTTTCAAGGCTAACTACATATTAATACCCACGCGTAGACCATTCCTTTACAGTTCTGACTTGTCTTCAAGGCATATTTAATAATCTAAGAAAACATTTTAGGCGGAAAAATGCTTGGGAAGATTAAGACTACTGTGACAGTCCGTTTTAGAAGCAATCCTCCTGGTTACTCTGAAGAATGAGTGAAAATGTTTTGAAGATTGGTTTTAACGCATGCAAAAATGTTTAAAAATAAATAAATATGTTTTAGTCTTCCTTCACTAAACCCAACAAGAAAGAGAATATTCTTCGCGTATTGTTAAATCGCTAGTATTACGTCTATAGGATAATACCCACTAGTAGACTTACAAGAGGCATTAAATATTTTCAGAAAGTACATATAGACGTACATATTATGCATTAGCACACGCATTTATATATAATAGAGCATTTATGCATAATCCGCTTTCGGCAGTAAATATATGCACTATTTTTAACTATGTATCTGCATTACCGTTTCAAACTACATTTAATCTTAATAGCAGACAAAGAACGAACCCGTATACTTGTATATATCCATTATGAATGGCATTATGTTTCACATTCGTATGCAGCGAGACATCTTATCCACTTTGTGTCCTGACAGATGCAGTCTGTCCGGTGTTCTGGTGTTATTTTTTTTCCCCGTCTTTCGCTGTAAATACAAATGCAGTGGCCTGTATGTTAAACGTTCTGTTTTAATCTTGTATACGGTGTGAGATTACGTTCGTGCTTTACTTTTGTAGAAATACATTTAAATTACAGGCTTTGCTACATCTAGAAACTTCTCTTTGTGGTCGGCGTTATTTTTAGTGAAACATTATACTTTGAGAGAAAAACTACCTATGTAAGGATTTGCAGTTACTTACATTCAACACAATATCCTGGAAGTGTTCTTGAGATAAGTCGTTTTAAAGTAAAAGGGCATTGAAAAACTTATTCGACCGATTCGATTCAATATATTAACAATTGAAATGCAAGGGATATTTGACGACTATATGATTTCTAAATGAAAAGCTATTGAAAAACCTTTACAAAATTAATATAGAATGTATTTATGGACCTTTAGTAAAGCATTCGCGATTTTTGTGCGTTCAATACTATTAAAACTTCCCATTGAAGATGACAACTTAGTTGTCGCAATCGCAATCTAGAATACTCATATTAATGTGGCGGGGGTTCTATACCTTTTAGGTCAGGTGACCATTGTTCCCTTCTCCAAATAATCCAAAAAACCCTAGCCATAACCTCTCCGACAGAGGGAACAACTTTCGCCTTCTTTGGTGCTCGTTTCTGTCGTGGAGTGACGATTACTGTTTCATCCACAGTTATATGATCGCGCTCGTACATATTAAACGTGATTTAATTTTTGGTTGTGATAGTAGGAGGGGCACCAATCTTACCTTTAACTTGCTCATACCCAAATACTCGTATTAGATATTAAATACACGTTCAGAAGGATTTACAACCTAAACTATTTCATGGGACCTTCAATCGATAATATTTCAACACCAATCTTTCCTCGATAGTCGCTCAGTGCTGATATGTACCTAACGAAATAGAGCGAATTACTATTGAATCATTCCATGTCAAAAACAAAATCTCAATAATCCTTTTTTGTTACTTTTCTTCCTTTTTTTAAATGATTTTGCCACCCAGAAAATAGTGTTCCTTTTTCCATGTTCGCAATAAACTTATTAGCTCTCGAACCGTGTGAAACAATCATTATTTTAACTACTTAAAATTGTATATGTGCCTTTGTTAGAGTTTCTAAATAGCAAGAACGTATTAGTCTTGACGATCCTAGCGCCCTCTATCAAAAAGTTGCAGTATCCTCAAACAGATCTTTTAATCGGTTTATTGTTAGGCAAATTTTTATTAATTCACTTCTTACATACCAGTTGCAATGCTTCGACATATTATTCTATCCATCTTTCTCAAATTGTTTTTTTATGATAGAAATATTTAAATGTTACCAAATTCTTGATGAAAGGTTATGACGAATGATGAAAATTGTATGTCAAGAACGTATTAATCTTGAGGATCCTAGCGCCCTTATCAAAAAGTTTCAGTACCCTCAAACAGATCTTGTAAAATCGGTTGATTTTTAAGCAAATTTTTATTAACTGACTTACATACCACTTGCAATGCTTTGAAAAATATCCTCTGCATCTTTCTCAAATTGCTCTTTTATGATATAAATATTCAAATGTTACCAAATTCTTTAAGTAAGGTTATGACGAATGATGGAAATTGTATAATGTCAAAACCGTATTAATTTTGAAGATCCCAGCGCCCTCTATAAAAAGCTACAATACCCTCAAACATATCTTGTAAAACCGTTTGATTTTTAAGCAAATTTTTACTAATTGAGAATCATTTCGTATGCACCAATACAATATTTCGACGAATTCTATTCTATCTATCTATTCTATCCATTCTATTCTATTCTATCCATCTTTCTAAAATTGCTATTATTTAGAAACAATTTATTATTTATATAGAAACATTCAGATACTACCAAATTCGTGAAAAAAGGTTATGAAGAATGATGGAAATTGTATAATTAATTGGATAATCTATTTTGTTTATTAATTAGTTGTTATTTACTTATACAAAACGATATCAAGACCTTTGTAATAATCTAATGACTTCGAATCTCGCCTCTTTAATAAAAAATAATTAAGCAACGTTTTAATATATATTTTTTTTAATATTTAATGTTTATGCAATGTTATAAATAAATAGTTATTTTTATATTAAGTGTGCAAAACATAGGTTTTTTGAGTTTGAGAATGTTGAGTTTATGTCGAGACCGAAGGTCGACACAAGAAATATATTCGAAAGCTCAAAAACTGCTTTGCACACGTAACATAAATAATGTTTTTTCTCCAATTGTAGTAATTTAAAATTGTAGATTAATATAAATACAAAAATATCACCTACATAATTACGGCGACTACAGCAATTGCGCTGAGATGTCTCGTAACTAAGAGTGTAAATTATACAATGAAATTTCAAAATGTAAAAAAGCTTTTTTTAACGATTAAAAAATGACATACTTTGCATACTGAGATTCATGAAAAAAACCTAACTTTTTTTGGCAATTGGAGAAAAAGTACATTTTTCTTTTGCTTGTTATTAAATTGCATTTATTTTCTGAAAACTCCTCGTATGCAACTGCAAAGTCCATGTCATTTATATGCATTATTTTCGTAACATTTTAATGGACCCAAATATACGTTCCGGCTGATTTTAAAATATCTCTGTCTGTGATATTTTTAGCGGATCATCTCAAAAATACAACTGATATTTTTAATCTAATACATCGTGAGTGTTTAATAATTTTGTATCACAACATACTGATGACAACTCTAGTGTTTCAGCCTTATTTACGATCAAGTTGTTTCAATGAACAAGGCGCGATTATTTTTTATCCTCTTTCTTGTCCTTGTTTTGTTTGTTTGTTTTCAAAATAAACCATCATTTTTTTTTTAAGATGAAATTTATTTTCATCATAATGTCACCTTTAATTAAAATTGAGTTCATTGAAAAATAGTTTGGAAAATTAACCATCTAAAATTTAACTTTAGCGAGCGGCGAATTAATAAAATCTAGAGATACGATTACTCCTATTCTTGAGAGCAAATTCTTAGGCTATGCCCTACGTACACCTTCTCTTATGGAGAATGCATTCTATTAGAATATTGATTAATGGTCATCATGATTTTATATTGCTTACTTCGTGCTTTTGTGTCTGTTTCCGAGTCGAATATAACTTTGACAATTTTATCATTATTAATATATAAATTTACTAAAGAAAACACACTAGTAAATTTATTCATTATGTTTCACCAAGAGCCAACCGTGGATTCTATACATTATATCACTATTAATAACTAGCTGTAACCGCCCACGTATTACTCTGGCTCTCTGGTTAAATTGATAAGAAAGAAAATTGAAGGCACACATTTCTAAAATGTTTAATATGACAATGCTTGTGGATATACAATATTTTTTGTTGTTCCATTGTCTGTACAGATATAGAGATTATCTGGTTTGCCGACTGTAGAACACAATATGTAATTGTCCATGTGAGAAGCAATCCGTGTAGATCTAAACCGCACAATTCTAAAGATTGACCCTGAGCTTTGCTGATGGTGGTGGCAAACGCCAATTAAATTGGGAATTGCAACCTCTTAAATTAAAATGGCATATCCGGTGAAATCATGGGAATGCGAGGAATAAGGACATCTTCTACGACAATGCTCAATGCCCGTTACAAAGCTTTGGTTGGTTGATAATTCGCAACATGATAATTGTCACGCCGAGTTTCAATTGCAGTACGTGCGGTGGCATCCCTGGCAGATCGAGTGAATTCAAAAATTCTATTGGATAATTAACCGCTCCATCTGCTTCCACAACAGTGTCGACGGACTTGTATGTGACTGTCTCGCTTTGAATGAACGCTATGGTAAACGACACAGCTCAATTCCAACCCAATATCTCACGAAATAATTAAATCAAAATGAAAATAAATCGAAATCTATTAAAATTTCAAGTTAACAATGCAATCGGAAACATTAAAAATGCTAACTGACAGTAACTGTCAAGAATCACTTTATCGGGCATGAGCTATGTTTAGTATTGCATGTGTTGCTGCTACGTCCAACAGATGGCGCTGTTTTTCAAAAAAGCATGTTTTTATCTATCACAGGTGTGTCATCTATATCATAGGTATATAAAAACACGCGCGTATTAGAATGTAATGTTGTGTCAAAATTTCAAAGCATTCGGTGAAGAACTTTCGGAGATTTAAGATTTTAAACAAACGAATATTTACATTTATATATAAGAACACAAGCTAATATTAATAATCGTACATGGCTTTATTGTTTTTACAGTCGACTGCTGTTTATTTTAGGGCTCATACGCGTAGATCTATGACTCATCACCTGCTACGAGGTCATAGTTTTGAAGCACCCCGATCCTTTTTTTTTAGCATTTCTTTTGACCAATCCACGCGAGTCTTTTTTGAACGATTGTTAAATTTGGTGGGATCCAACGTGAACAATTTTTTTTTAACGGCTAACTGTTCATGCAAAATTGAGTGTATGCTGGTCCGCCTAATGCCCAAGGATACCTCTATCTCACGATAAATCACATGACGATCATGCAATATCAGTTCACGCACAGCAGCAATGTTTTTCGCAACCGATTTTGAGCGACCTTCACGAAATTCGTCAGTGCGCAAAGCACGGCCACGATTTAATTCAGTATACCACCGATATACGCTAGTTTTTTTATGGTGATTCATCGCCAAAAGTCAAGTTAACAATTCCAATGCTTGGATTGGTACACAACCATTTTTTTTGCCGGAAATAATCGCCGTGCTCCGAGAAACCAACTCACAACGGCGAATCATGCAATTCTTGGAGCAGCAAAATATCGAATTAAAGTATGCTTCAAAAGTTTTTGGAAAAAATTCAAATAAAATTTATTTGTAGTAA
Organism: Melolontha melolontha; assembly: GCA_935421215.2. NCBI lineage: Eukaryota > Metazoa > Arthropoda > Insecta > Coleoptera > Scarabaeidae > Melolontha > Melolontha melolontha. Next base: position 130,939,667 of record OW285240.1, on the reverse strand, counting down.
ACACAATCTGATCCAGCTGCCGTTGCAAACAGAATTTAGTAAATTATTTGAAGGTTAATATGACATTGTTGTAAATGGTTAATGTCAACAATGACCGTACAAGCTTGATATTCGTAGAGGTATTTAATCAGTCGATTGGACAAGTGTCTAAACGCGATATTGTTAGGATCTACAGTGAGGAAGATATTTCGGTTTCGGCAATCTATCAGACAATAAAAGATTGTTAGGATGGTATCCCTTGTGTCAATTTACCTAAAAGTGGACGCCGCAAAGTTTTAAGGCGAGAGCGAAGGTTAATTTAAAGAGCAAAAAACGCATTGGTAATGTCAACGCGTAAGTTATCTCGAAGATACCATATTTCACGCTCGACTGTTAGTCGAACATTAGCCAGAACTAATCTAAATTATCGTAAAAGAAGAAAGGCTCCAAGATACACCGCCGCTAAATTGTAAAGAATTCCCAGGTCTTGCCTTGCTTTGGGACGCATTCATTTTCGTGATAAAATTATCGTTATGGACTATGAAATATATTTCACGTTATCTAACTCGGAAATCAAAGATAATACGGACAATGTACAAGACGCTCCTAACAATGTTAAATTCAAAGGCAAAGTCACATTTGGATATAAAATTTTGGTGTGGTATGCGATATCAGAGGCTGGTGCTTCACGGCCGCACGTTGGATGTGTTCGAGGTAAAGCCATCAATGCAGACATTTACATACGAAAATGCTTTACGAAACTTCGAAATTTTATAAATACACATCATACCAACGACGAAATAATGTTCTGACCTGACTTAGCCTTATGTCATTACGCCAGAAGAGCAAGAGTCTGGTTAGCCACAAACGGCATCAATTTTGTTCCGAAAATAGATAACTCTCCAAATGTTCGTCAGGCGAAGCCCATTGAGAAATTTTGGTCTCATTTGAGCAGAAAGGTATATATATGATGGTGGTTGGGAAGCCCTAAATGAGGAGCAGTTAAGACGCAGAATCTTTCAGAAAATTTGGAAAGTCGACGTTGCTACTGTCCAAAGACTGATGGGCTATGTAAGAGTCAAATTATGTGCCATAGAAGAATATGTTATCCGTCATGTAAATGTTATGTTTCATTGAATTAAGACTATATAAGAATAATATTGTTGTTAAAATGTAAAAGAATAAATGATAAAATAAAAAAAATTGACTTTACTGTTTTCCGAAAACTTTTGAAATATACGTTATTAGATATTCCATATATTATAATATGAAACAGACATGTAAATAATTTACATATCTGTAACTGTACACATGGACAATACACCTCGTATTTTCAGCATTTACTTCTGCTTAATACATATGTTTCTACCATCTAGGCGTCATCAGTCAAGCTAGTGAAGCAATGTATACAAATTGATACAAATCTGTTAAACAACTGATTTGTATCTGTATTTATATTTTACTGAAATCGCCCACAAAGATAAAGCAAGCCTATATTCCATATAGTCCAGACCTAAGTCCCAATGATTTTTTAACGTTCCAAAAAATCAATTATGGAATGCGTGGCCAGCGGAAGGTGTAAATTCAAAACAGCAATTTTGACTGTTCCAAATAAAGACTGGAATAACTGCTTTAACAATTGGTTTGAACGAATGCAGAAGTACATCTATTTTTGTGAAAAATATTTTGAAAAATTATAAAGCACTTCGAGTCGATTCATTGTTTGATTTTATGGCTATATGCAGCACTAAAAGACATCCCTTGTAGTCGAATGTAGTCTCCTAAAATGTTTATCGTTTGTTAATACGAACCAGATATAGAGTGATTCGTTAGCTTCTTTACAAACTTTGGTAATGAAAACTAAATGTAATTTCATGAAGAAATATTCATATGAATGTAGGTTCTATCTTTATTAAGAAGTGATAGGGTGTTTTAAATAGTGATCTTTTTTAACACTAATGAGTAATCGCATTTTAAGAAAATAAAAACATTTCTTATAACAGAAAGCAAGCAACATTTAGACTACAATAAATATTCAAAAATTAGTCCATTTTCCTAAATACACGACTGGCAACGACGAACTAAATTCTCCTGTAGACGCAAGAAATTCACATTAGTTCTAGTATGAGTTATATCGATTTTTATTTATGGGGTCAAGCAACTTGTACATTTACTGTAGTCTTAATGTTGTTTTCTGTTGGTTACAATAAATGTTTTTCATTTTCTTTAAATATCATTGCTCATTAATGTTCAAAAAGATCATTATTTAAAACTTCCTATAACCCAGAACTTCTTAACAAAGAAAGATAGAACTACATTCATATAAACATTTCTTCATGAAATTACATCTAGTTTTCATTGCCAAAATTTGTAAAGGAACTAATGAATCAGCCTGTACATCTCTCCTGAAAATTTCGCTAAAATATATCAACCTTTATTGGGTATCCATTTATTAGTAGAGCCCGGTATATATCAAGCTTATTAGCCGGCATAATAACAAAAGAGTGTTGAACAAGTCCCCACATCGTCCAGTAACCAAGAAAACATTCGCTAATAACAATTATGAAAAGAAAAAATCTGCGAGTCCATTATTTTTATTATATTTTTCATGAACACGAACAAAATTTGAATGAAAATGCAAAATAAGGTACTCTACTCACAAGTCTCATTAAAATCAAAAAGCAAAAAAGGAAATATCAAAACTTTATATTCCCATTATTTCGTTTGAAAACGCACAAACTCCCCCTTATAACTTATAATTGTCTCCGTGATGTCGACTGAGAGTGGTGTGCGGTGCTTCAGTTTTGACATTCAACCGAAAACCAGGTGTTTGCTCGAGACACGCGCTCATTCGCTTTTAACGACCGTACAAAAACAAGATCGGCGCGTAATTATAGGAAGCGTGTGCGTAATTACGGGAACATCGTCGACCTCGTCATATTATTTCAATTTTGTCGCCGTCGTTGTCGAGCGCCGAGACGCTGCGTCAACACATGAGTGTAGAGGTTAGTTACACTTACTACAAAACGAGAATAGATTACAGTTTGCAATTTCGTATGCGTATGGATTTATAGCTTTCGGCAAAGTCGTTGGCTACTTTACCTGCGTGTTTTAATTCTAGAAAAAGTGTAGCGGTCTATTTGGCATTGGTTCTAGACTTGGAACGTTAAGTATTCTAATTTATAAGAAGATTTTGTATATTTAATGAAACTGAAATATATAGACACAACCAGAACTTCTTTCTCTTTCGGTCAATCCATAATATAAAAATAAATTATTTGTTGTGTTGTCTTAATGTATGATTAAAAACAAATGTGTTTGTTTCTGAACATAAAGTCAGATTCAGTACTACGTGGCTCCAAAAAGAATCGCTCTGCATCATCCAAAACCACTCAGAAATTCAGAGATTATCTGAGGAATTCTCCTTAGGAAATGAAAATATAGATAGAAGAATTCAGGTTCAATACAACCATTCCCGATGAATTGAGTACAAAAATGAAAACTAATTCAAATTTGATGTCATAATGTGTTTTGACGGGATAGTGACTTTTCAATAAAATACTTATTTTAAGGTAAAAAATATATTTTATTTTTCACTTAAGTATTATTTGTTCATTTCACCTTGGATACGATTACCATAAACAGGGTCATCTAGCCCGTGGGCGTAATAACCGGGCAATATGGTCCATAACCCTCAGTAATTTATTCACAGTTTTTAATTTTGTGTGAGTATAAATAAGGCCCGAAAAGAAAGGATATACATTTTACAGAACTAATAATTTTTATATATAATTTTTCTTAAGAGTATCTAAACACTGACAACTTGAAAACATCAATGCATCAAGAACTGTCATTTAAAATACGTAAAACATAATTATACAAAAAGGTTGTGTTTATGTATGACAATACGTTATGCACGTACAAAGCATTTGTTACAATATGAAACAGACATGTAAATAATTTACATATCTGTAACTGCACACATGGACAATACACCTCGTATTGCATAACGTATTGTCATACATAAACACAACCTTTTTGTATATTTACCGCCATCTGGCTCGTTATTAATGGACTACACCGACATACATATTTTTTTCGTTTCCTGTACAGCATAGCTGTTCGAACGAAAGGTCGCCTTCCGACATAGTCTCTTTCGTCCGTAAGATGTCACTTATTAAATAGTGTCACCTTATAGGACGAAACTTACTTTATCTTTGCGGGCGATTTCAGTAAAATATAAATACAGATACAAATCAGTTGTTCAACAGATTTGTATCAATTTGTATACATTGCTTCACTAGCTTGACCGATGACGCCTAGATGGCAGAAACATATGTATTAAGCAGAAGTAAATGCTGAAAATACGAGGTGTATTGTCCATGTGTACAGTTATGATATGTAAATTATTTACATGTCTGTTTCATATTGTAAAACATAATTGTTGTTTATTTTCAACAATGTCTAACGAAAGAATGAAATTTTTAACATTATTTAGCAAAATTAAAACAAAAAAATTTCCATAATTCTCTCAGATTTAAGCGACTACTGCAAATCTTTCCTCGCATCTCGTCAAATAAGTTTTCAATATCCGATTGATACTGCGTTATTTTTATCTTCAGACAAACCTCGAAACTCGCATCTACGAGTGAACTTCTCAATTTGTTTTTTTACCACCTTCATACTGGAAAAAGTTTGCTCCCAGCAATAAGTTAATCCAAAAATCGTCAGTACTCCATATACGTATTTTTTTTTTAAAGAACAAGATTCAGGAAGACTCATATATCGAAAATATTTTTTTCGAGAGGAGTTACGTTTTTAAGTTCAGTCCACTTGTGATCTGCAATTAGTGTGCTGCTTTCTTGATCATGTTCTTCCAGTTTGCTTGCTATGTCAGTGAACCTTGGTGCCCATATTTATTTAGATTTCAGATCGATAAATTGTAATTCAAAAATAGCACGATCTAAGTTAAGAAATATCGAAAAATCTAAAGATTCTACATTGCATAGCATTGATTTTGTCAAAAATGACATTTTTGTAATTTCTGAATTCTTGGAACCTTTTAAAAAAAGAATTTCATAAATACAATCTTTAAAGTATTTGAAATCTAACGAAACGTCAGATTCTTTATGTGTTTTCAAAAATTTAAGTGCCTCGTTGTATGTCAGAAGCAAACAAAAACAATTTTTTGCTCGAAACTAGAAATTTCTTCCAGCATAAAGAGGGTTATATTTTCCTTCCCCTGACATTTCAAATTTTAACTATTTAAATGTTCTGTTTTGTCTACTAAAAAGTAGCACTTGGACAATCAATTTTTATCAGATAATTCTGGATGATTAATGTTCTTGTCCGCCAAGAAAGTCTTTATTTCATCCATACATAGTGCGAATCGTTTCAGAATGTTGCCTCGTGACAGCCATCTTACTTTATTATGAATTAAAAGATCGGATTACTCATTATCTACTTCACGTAATAACTCTTGAAATTGTCGGTGATACAAGTTTCTTGCCGTTATTGTGTTTATTATTTTAATAACGAGTTCCATTACTTGACAAATTTCATTAGGCAAAAATTTTCGGTAGCTTTAGCTGCATTAATTCTAATGTTTTCCGGTAAATCCATTTTATAAAGTAGCAAATAGTTGCACTAGGACACCTCGAATTAATGGCATAAACAACTGTCATTTAAAATGATATAACTTTCATTTATTCATGACATACTTCAAGGAGAAATATATTTATACATAGGTTAAATCGTTGATTCAAGGAGTCATATTAGATGCGTAACGACTGTCAATGACATGACAGTTGACAGAAATCTCGGAACTTTTCCAATGTAATTTGAATTTTCTGCTTAAGAAATTTATTTTTCGTGAAAAATAAGATCTTGTATGAACCACTGGCGTTATCGCAATTATATTGTCCATATATACCCATAACGCCCTTGATGCATAAATAACTATTATTTTGCAACATAATTCCCATGCAATTCTATGCAGTTAGCGACGCTCCAATTTTTTTAAGCCGGCTAAAAAGTAATCTTTCGGAAACTCATCAAAATAGGCATTCATTTCAACTATCACCTCATTTGCTCCGAATCTCTTTCCGCCAAGCAATTTTTTAAAGTTTGCGAGCAAGTCAAAATTACTCGAAGTCAGATCTCATGAATATGGTGGATGAGGCAATAATTCGTATCCTAATTCGCCAAGTTTAGCAGTAACTATAGCGGATGCATGAGAGCGCGTATTATCCTGATGGAACAAAACTTTTTTTCTAGATAAATAACGTCGAATTTTCTCCAGTTCGGCATCGAACCGTATTAGTATATCCATAATATTGATCAGTTATTTTGTGTAAATTGCCAATAAAGATAACCTCTTGAAATACCAAAAAATCGTGATCAATATCTTATTGATTGAAGAAACGTTTTTTTTCTTCGACGGAGCTTGTTCATTCATTCATTAGAAGAAATCCATTGTTTTGATTGTGTCTTGTTTCTGGAACATTGTTATGTATCCAGGTTTCAGCTATGGTAACATATCAAGCAAGAAATTCTGCGGGATTTTAAAATTGTAAGACGAATTCGCATTTGCTAAAAAGCAAGCAACGCGGCATCTATCTTGCGATTAACTTTTTAGTATATAAATGTTGCAAAATATTATATACCCGTTCGGTTGAGATGTTTACGGGATTATAGCAAACGCCAATTAAGTTGGCGCGAGGAGGGTTAAGTTCGCGCAGGATTAGAAGTAGTGGAGAGATTTGTATTTGGTTTTACAACAAAGACATTATGTTCCGTCAAACGTCAATGACAAATGTATTCTGACATTTACTTCAGTAGTGGGGGGTGGACGTTTTTAAAAACGGCTTCTGCGCACCCCCTCCTCGCGCCAACTTAATTGGCGCTTGCTATACCTGTCACACACTTTTATTCGGCGATCGCTCTTCACAATTACGGACTTTTTTTTAAATTTCTGGAAAAATTACTTTAAATGAAAACGCATCTTCTGTGCCCATATGACCACTTTTGAAAGCTCTGAACCACCTACAAACTATTTACTACAATATTTATGTAACTTTTTCAGTTTATTTAATAGTTTTTCAACATAAAAATAATGTGTAATTACCATACGAAATTTTTTTTTTCCACATTAATATCAAAGCAACAACCAATTTTCTTGAAAGGATTGTAAAAACTCATTTATCTGGCAGATTTGTGCGAAATTTTGCGAAAGTGTAGCCAACTTTGGAAGAGTCACTCTCCTGTCAAAGCACTCGCATTTTCTGAAGAAGTAGTAAGTAGAGGTAATCAGTTACTGTTTACATGGACACAGCTTTAAAATCTTGTATTACATAGTAAGAAGGGCTAATTTTCCTAATTTAATTAGTTTTGAGATCACCGTTACATTCGAAGCAATTAAGGCATGATTTCAGAACGCAAGTATTAGACCTCTAAATTAATTATTCGTATTTCCAGGCCTAAATATTATATATTTTGTACATAGGTCCGAAATGATTCAAAGCCACGAAATAATTTAAAGCAGCAAATAACAACAATAGTTATTTGACGAAGGAGATACTTGTTGAAACTTTATTATAACGCTAAGAAATAAGTAATTAAACTTCTAGTTTCAAAAATTCTTTTATTGTTATGTTATCTTAAAATTTCGGAAAAAAATTGGTACTTTCATTAAAAAACTTAATAACGAACATATATCATTTAAAACAGACAATACTATACAGAACATTATTAAAAACAACAAAGATAAAATAGACAAAGAATCAAACTCTGGTGTATATAAGTTAACATGCGAAGATTGTAATAAGGTATACATAGGACAAACTGGGAGGACGTTCAAAATTAGGATGAAAGAACACGACAGAAGCCATAAAGAAAAGAAAACAGATTCAACTTTCGCAAGTCATTGTATAGATATCAATCATAGATTTAATATAGATTTCAAAATTTTACACATTCAAGAAAAAAGTAAAAAACTTAACCTGTTAACTTAGAAATTAATAGATACAATAGTTTAGGATTAGCTTTAAATGACCTACTAGATTTAAACAACTCCCCTCCACTAAATTTAAGATTGTAAAAATTTTTCCACCACCATTTCCCCAATAATTTTCACATAAATATTCAAACTTGTATTGTACATATTCAGTATTTCATCCACCTGATGAAGCCATTGTATGGCGAAACAATATTGTAGTGGTATTTACAATAAAAGAATTTTTGAAACTAGAAGTTTAATTACTTATTTCTTAGCGTAATAACAACAATGTAAAACTAAATTCCATTGAAACATTTAAATGATTCCAAGACTTCTTCAAGTAGAAAATCGAAATGGACTATAAGTAATATATATTGGGATATCATAAATTTGTTTTTTTTTTAATATTTCATATTATGTTTCGTAAACTTATGAAGTTTGAAATATCTGTAATCAAGATTCCCAGATTTTCATAGCAATTTTTAGTTAAAAAAATCATAAAAGTATATAAAACCTCAAAGGCGCGGAAGAACAGTCACTAAAGGCACCTGGATATTCGAGATTACCTACAAACATATGTTTTGAAGTCATTTAATTTTAACATGACACAAAGAGAAGAATAAAAATTACATTTAAGTCAGAAGTGAATTGTTATTTTCACGGGAAAATTACTTTTCTACTTTAAACAAAACGTAAAGAACGAAGTATACAAATTAAAATTTAAAAAAATACAAACATTTACAAAACATTGTCTTTCAACTTTATAATTACCTGTCCGAAACCGTCGTGGGTAGCTTTACTTTATTAATATTTTCTTGTTAACTAATTTACGCGAATTTTAAAAGTCGTTGAAGGTAGGCGTGCTTCAAAAGAATTGAGAATATTAATACAAAGGTATTTTTAATAATATAAAATATTATTAAAAATCTGGTGTGAAGAACACAAAATACAGGTTCACTATTAATATTTTTGTGAACGTGTCCGAACATATCCCTCCCCAGAGACGTAGATACGTATTTCTCCTTTCTACAGGCTCGTCGGTACGCCCCTGCTGGAGAAAGGATATTCTCAGACACATTCACAAAAAAGAACCACATCACCGAAATTATCCAGACCGGGCGTAGAAGTAAATTCAGCGCTGCCTGTTGTCAGACAGCCGAAGTACCGCGCCCCGTCCACATAACCAGTGTGAAGTAACGACGCCCTTCCAAAGGTGGCACAGCCAATCTCTCTAGAAACTGCATTTTGTTTGTGTCTTCACTCATACTACGGACTAACCGCATGTGTAATGTATCAGAATAATTGAAACATACATGAGTAGGTAAACCCCACCGGTTTTGTATAATACAAAGGTATTTTTAATAATATAAAATATTATATAGAACACAAATACAGGTTCACTATTAATATTTTTTGTGCACGTGTCCGAACATATCCCTCCCAAGAGACGTAGATACGTATTTCGCCTTTCTACAAGCTCGTCGGTACGCCCCTGCTGGAGAAAGGATATTCTCAGACACATTCACAAGAAAGAACCACATCACCGAAATTATCCAGACCGGGCGTAGAAGTAAATTCAGCGCTGCCTGTTTTCAGGCAGCCAAAGTACCTCGCCCCGTCCACATAACCAATGTGAAGTAACGACGCCCTTCCAAAGGTGGCACAGCCAATCTCTCTAGAAACTGCATTTTGTTTGTGTCTTCACTCATACTACGGACTAACCGCATGTGTAATGTATCAGAATAATTGAAACATACATGAGTAGGTAAACCCCACCAGTTTTGTGTAATACAAAGGTATTTTTAATAATATAAAATATTATATAGAACACAAATACAGGTTCACTGTTAATATTTTTTGTGAACGTGTCCGAACATATCCCTCCCCAGAGACGTAGATACGTATTTCGCCTTTCTACAGGCTCGTCGGTACGCCCCTGCTGGAGAAAGGATATTCTCAGACACATTCACAAAAAAGAACCACATCACCGAAATTATCCAGACAGAATTTACTTCTACGCCCGGTTTAGATAATTTCGGTGATGTGGTTCTTATTTGTGAATGTGTCTGAGAATATCCTTTCTCCAGCAGGGGCGTACCGACGAGCCTGTAGAAAGGCGAAATACGTATCTACGTCTCTGGGGAGGGATATGTTCGGACACTCATGTATGTTTCAATTATTCTGATATGAGAATATTAAAGCAATAATTTGCTCAAAATTGTAGTATTTAAAGTACTGAAAAAGGTTTCTCTTAGAAAACACGTAAAAAATACGAATATGAAGAAAGCGGTAAATAATCATGATTGATTACATAACACATACTCCATTGAATAGAAATATGGAAGCATTTGTTTACGTTCTAGGCGTCTAGACGTTCAATTTCAAGTAAATAGCCCATGCAGGGCATCTAGCTATAATACTCTACGTTTCTTGTCGGTAGACTTACTATTGATTTTCTGTTGCTTACTTATGAAAATGTAAGTGGAATGACGTACAAGGCTCCAAACGTGATAAAGAATAAGTAGTGTACGTCTAAATAGAATTTCATGTTTACAATATAAAAGGTACTAAATATTTATTTAATTTTCTTTGCGTAATATTAAAATATTTTAATTTTGTTTTCGAAAATGTTTGGTAACTACATAAAACTAATAAATGAAAATATTTAAACAATTTCTCTGTAACTACTAATACAGGTAATTTGAATTATACATTATTACTTGTTACCGTACTCTTTTGTTTTTATTTTAATAAAATAAGGCTTATTCAGAAAGTAAGGAACGTTTTGGAATTTTAAAAAAACCAAGTACAAGAAAAACTTTTTATTATATACATGTGAAAGAGGGACTAACATACTACTTTTCAACATAATCACCACACAAATTCAGGCACTTATCATAGCGGTGAACAAGCTTTAAAAATCCAGTGTCATAGAATTCTGCCGCCTGTGATCTCAACCACTCAGTGACGCGTACTTGGAGCTCCTCATCGTCGTCAAAACGCTGTGTTGCTAGCCAGGTCTTCATTTTCGGGAATAAGTGAAAATCACTTGGAGCAAGATCTGGACTGTAGGGGGGATAAGGAAAAACTTCCCAGTTGAACGAGTCCAAAAGTTCTTGCGTACGGTTTGCCGTGTGAGGCCGGGCATTGTCATGAAGAAGCAAAATTTTGGATCACAATTTTCCTCGGCGCTTGTTTTGGATAGCTCTCCTTAGGTTTTGCAATGTTTGGCAGTACCGCTCAGAGTTTATTGTTGCACCACGCTCGAGAAAATCAATAAGAAGAACACCTTGCTTGGCCCAGAACACTGTTGCCATAATCTTCCTTGCCGACAAAGTTTGCAAACATTTTCTTGGTCTTTTAGGGGAACTTGTGTGCCCCCACTCCATGTACTGTAATTTGGTCTCACAATTCACATGTTCATCCAGGTTTCGTCTCCTGTTACGATTCGATCCAGTAGTGCATCTCCATGACTGTGGTAGGCCTCCAATTCGTTGTTCTTTATGGTGATCTGTAAGCACTTTTTGGCACCCATCTTGCACAAAATTTGTGGTAGCCTAGCTTCTGTGAAACAATTTGAAACAATAAGGTCCGTGAAACTTGTGGGAAACATACAGAAAGCTCAGTTATTGTGAAACGGCGATTTTCACGAATCTTTTCGTCAACTTTGGAGACCAGCTCGTCAGTCACAATGCTCGGACGTCCACTCTTCTCGTAATCGTGAACATTTGTTCTGCCATTTTTAAACTGAATGCACCACTTCCTGACAGAACTTTCATTTATTACGTTGTTCCCGTACACTTCACACAGTTCCCGATGAATTTGTATTGGTTTTAAGTTTTTTGCCAACAAAAATCGAATCACAGATCGCACCTCACAACTGGCGGGATTTTCGATTGCAGCACACATTTCAAATTTGAATATTAAAAAAACGAGCAGTGCGGAGATGTTCCCGTTGTTACAGCTGGACGCTGACTGAGGTGCCGAGCGCGAGCATACCAATATATACGCGATTGGCGTACGCTTGGCGGCGTCAGGTGGAAACGTTCCTTATTTTCTGAATATCCCTCGTATATTTGTAGTTTAAATGTGAATAGTTTTATTGGGCCCCTTAAATGATAATCAGAATTTATATATTGATTAAAATATATAAAGTACGTAGAGTGATGTAACAATCTATACTAGAGAGCAAAAGTATTCGGCCACCTAACAACCTTAATTTTAAAAGAATAAATAGCATGCTTTTTTTGCATTTGTGAAGTAGCGCTTTGGTATCGTTTCGAAGCCCGATTATTGCTCTCTCAAATGATACCAAATTAATCTCTGGTTAGCTCTTGTTTATCGTACTAACAAAATTGTTGTTATCGTAGTCAGAATAAGTAAGACGAAAAAAATTTAAAATTGTTTATTAATAACAGAAACAATAACAAGTTTCAATAAATAACACATGTGGTTTGGCATGGATCTGATCAACCCATCAACTCCATCCTGAGGGATATTATCCCATTCTTCATGAGCCCTTGTCAGTACCTGAAGCGTTGCTGGAGTTGGAACGCGTATCGAATTCTTTTCTTGAGTACATCCCACGTGTGCTCAATCGGATTCATGTCCGGACTTTTGGCTGGCCACTCCATGACTCGTACACCAACTTCGTAATTTTGAACAATCTCAGCTGTATGTGGCCTTACATTATCCTGCATAAGTAAGAAATTATCGCCAATGAAGCTAGCATAGGGGACAACGTACTCTTCTAAGACTTCATCAATATAGCGTTGAGCAGTATCGCCTAGGTTACCTGTGGGGATATAGGCCAGTTCGGTTTTTGCATGAAGAGAAATGCCACCCCAAAACATGCACGAACCTCCAAACCACGATGCAACACTCTGCAAATCGTTCTCTTTGACGGCGATAAATTCTAGCTCTTCCATCGCTGCCATATAAACAAATCTTGGTCTCGTCTGAAAAGAGCACAGAGCTCCATTGCTCCAACGTACAGTTTACGTGTTCACGACCAAAACGTAAGCGCTCTGCACGATGCGCTGCCATCAATTTTGGACCCGTTGCAAGTTTCCGACACCTTAGCCTAGTTCTTGTTTAAGCTGGACAGCATTTAACTTGCGATTCCGCAAGGAGGCCGTACTAATAAAGCGATCATCCCGTATTGTTGTTGCTCTTGACCTGCCTGTTTTTAACTATGGCTACGTACCGACCAGTATCTAAAAACCTCCTAAAAACATTATGAACAGTAGAACGATTCATGTTCAGTTGCCGAGCTACAGATCACTGACTGTTACCAGCATCAATCAGAGCAACAACTTGAGCTATAATTTCAGGAGGTGTATTCATACTGTCACTAACTTTAATACTATTAGAAGCAAACATGACAGATACTAGTAAAACATTTGCAAATGTTACTCGTTCAACCGTTTCATAGCGGTCTTGAAACAATACATTGTTTGAAGGTGAAAATCATCCCACATACGGCATTACTAATAAAAGAAAGATCACGTGATAGTTAATGACAATTTCCTTGTAATAAAATTAATTAATTAGTGTTTTTTCTTTAAAATTGAGTTATTAGTAATGTAGACGATGAATTTTAATATTAAAAATCATTATTATGTTTAGTTTACTTTGAATGCTTTGGCTAGCAAAAAATTAATGAATGGCACCTGACTTTATTTAAAAGGTATATAAATAATAAACAGAATTACTACTTACTTTACATAGATTCTGTTCTTCCTTATCTTTGAGTAAATCTTCTTATGGCGATTCAGATTTTTAAAAGGTGCAATAAGTATCAAAACACCCCTTTCTAATAAGATCCAAACGAAAAATATAAATGACTGTTTAATAATGTATATGACGGTAAATTCGATAAATCAAACAAATCAATAAAACTACATTTACAGAATATAATATAACAAACGAAATAGAATTACAAATAATACTTCAGATAATTTCACTTATCTAAAAATACGACGAATATTCTTCTAGATCCAGCCTTCACTTCGACTGTTGTAATATAGAGAACGGCGTAAGGAGATTTATTTTTCTTTGAGGTAGTCATCGGTATAATTTACCCACTTCACTGATTGATTCTTTTTTTTTTCTAAGAACTTTAAATACTTTGTACGGTAGTTGACACAAAGGCCAATGTATTTTATTACATTTTCGTACAGGCTTTGCCGTGGATAAAGTTACATTTTTTTAGTGCAAATCAAAATTTAACGTGGTCTGTGCACTATTTTGGAACCGCTCTTTTGGCTAGTTCACCGTTTATTTTGGAAACGCTTTTTTGACTGATTTTTTTTCGCTATGTTTTTAGACCGTTTACTGAGGTACAATACCGAATTATTTAGGCCCGCTCACTCTGCTGACCCACTGCCAAGTAATAATATCTTCTTCCGCTGATTGCGATGTCATCGAACACAGGCTCTACAAAAAAATCCCTAATTTTGGCATATGCGGCAAGTCTATTCATGGCATCAGTGACAATTTAGGTCACGCTGATGAGAGCAAGGTAGTCCGAAACACTTGTCTGTGCGTTGATTGTCTCCAATGCGAATTTTGTATAAATTTTAACTAAATTTATACTAATACAGATAAGTTTCAATATATATGTATTATATTATTTAATTTATATTTTTTATTATATTAATTACATTAGAGTAGTAATAATTAAGATAGATTTCTGTCGTAAATGCCTCTATTATTTTTTTTCTATTATCTAATTCACTGCAGACATTTCTATTCAAACGTTATGCCACAACATCACATTCATATATTCATCATCAATTTGAAACAAAGCCAGGACCGGTCATGAAACAAATGAAAATACAATTACATAACGGGCACATTATTAATCGGATAATGAAAGCGGGCTGAGCGTAAATTAAAAATTGCCTCCGCCCAAAAAAGTATTTCCATTAGTAATGGGAAGGAAGGATCCACACTGTTAGTTCTCGGCTCGGCCGCTAGTTCGCTAGAATAGGGTCCCCCGGTGCCGCCATTACGATCGGTCCGACCTGTACTCGTATTTCCATATAAATTGTTCGCTGTAGACGATTGTATATAAGGCCGACAGCGGTTGACCTACCTGAAAGGCGTAATTATTGGACGAGCAGGTACGCGTTTGTTTGAACTGAACTGTTCGTTACGTTTGTGGCAGAGTCGGGTAGGGTAGGTAATGTCTGTCTCTCTTCCTAAATTCATATACCTACGTATTAATTGGGAAAGCTGACTAAGATGTGTTTGGTTCAGTTGATATCGGAGTTCAGCTCATAGCTTTACATATATGTCTATTAGTACTCCCTAAATAGTGAAGTGGTCACAAGAGTTATCATACACAATACTTGATGAATTAATTTTAGGAAAAAATTAATTAATATGTAAAATAGAAATAAAACTACGGTTCTAATCTTCACTTTCTATTTCTATTTTAAATTATGGATCTTCAACAAGTAAATGCCGAATCAATTTAATTAATATGTATTTGGTTTTTTTTAAGAAAAAATAGCACTCAATTAAACAATATTTAGAACAAACACTTCTAAATCTCTTTTTGTCACTGTTTAACAGAATTACAGTCTACATAATAAACGCATGCCTATAACTCGTGGAGTAAATGTTAATGGAAAGGCGGGACTGAGAGATTAAGCAGAAATATATTCCCTCTAATACGACTAGTTAGTTTTAGTTCAGTTATCCATTGTATGTGACACAAGGAATAGTTTTTCTTAAAACGCAGCGTTTGCAAAAACGTTTTGAAGCAGTTTTTTTTTTATGTGAGCATCATAAAGACTTTAAAGTCAGAAAACTTCAATAGATGGGTACAGTTTATCAACAATCCTAAAATGTGAATGATCTTCAAGGATTCGGGGAAAGCTGCACTATACCAAATCAGTCAAACAAGCTCATTATTAGTTTATTTAAGAAACATGGAGTACTAATAGACAATCCGAGCTGGCCAAGAAGATCATAAATATTTAATTATAAAATTAGATTACGCAAACACGATATCGCTTATTGATGAAGCTCAAATTATTAAACCGCTGCTCTCCGATAAACATATACAAGCGCGCATACCTGGACGCAAAAAAAAATCAGCATAGATTAGTCCGATAATGTGTTTACAGATAAATCATCTTTCTCTACCTATTCACCTAGAAGGAAGGCATGGTCAACGAACAAATAAACTACTATACAGTACAATGTAACACATCTTGTGAAGGTTTGTCTGGGGTTGCTTTGACGCGCAGGGTTTCAGAACTCTGCGCGTGTTTACCGGTATTTCAAATGCGTAACGAATGGTAAACTTTCACCAAAAAGAACTTCTAAAATCGGTACAATTGTGGTTTAAAGATAACACTGTAAATTGCATCCCATAAAAAGATAACGATCCAAAACATCGAAGCAAACAATATATGGAGTGGAAGACTGCAAATGGTATTGAAATATTGAATTGGACTCCTCATTCCCAAGACACCAATCAAATTGAAAACGTTTGGGTTCTTATGAAACAAAAACTTTACCGGAAATGTAAATTGCAATATAGTAGTAGAGACATTGCACTGATTTTCTATCAATTAAGCGAAAAATTTGATCGCAATACAGAAATGTATTGAATAGAAATGAGTAAATGCAATCTAAAATGAGACAAGTTCAAAGACAATATATTGAAACGAGACCTTTCAGCAAACACTAGATATCTAAAAGGCAGAAAATACTATCCAAGGCTTTTTCATTTTGCAAAACGACAATTGTCACAAAATGTTTTAGTTAGGCAGACCTCGAAAGCTTCTCTAAAAATCGTGATGGGCAAAATGAATGAACTAAGGTATGCGTTCAAATATTGTGTTCGCCTGGGAAAATCCGCAACGGAAACTTTTCCCGTGATTGAAGTCGCTTTCGGGGAATTGTCTTTGATAACATCTGTTTGTTATCGACGGCATAATAAGTCTTAAATGGTCGCAGAAGTGAATTGCAAGGCTGTTTAGAGGCTCCAATTAGTGTAACTGAGAAAACATCAATACTAGAGCTACAATTATTCCCACATATCCACGTTTAACTATCTCGCAACTCTCATTTTTGAAAATATATATTGGAAATATTTCTACCCTATTGCGTAAACAGTTAAACAGGTCTCGAGTTTTCGCCCGCATTTGGCTATTGTGTGAATCTTTGATCAGTAAACGTGTCAAGTATGTATCGCACCCTTCATATACTTCTGATATAGCCCCCTGCAACTTCGATCTATACCCTTTCAAGTGTTGTTAAAGCTTTATAGGTGATTTTGAAGAAGCTCTCAAAGAATGGCTTCCGTCATATCTTTTAACAATGGCCGCAGCGTTAGGAAAAGTTTAATGCAATACAGGGGAATCATATAAAACGTGATAAATAAAAGTATCGTTGTTCAAGATTAATAAAATAATTTTGGATAGTACTAGCCGTAGTCTTCACTGAAAATCCATCATAGTACTAAATATTTTGTCAGCATTGTTAAAGATAATGGAGGTATGCAAAAAGGGGAGAGCTCCATACATAATAAGGACGCTAGAAGTATATGCACTTGTATTTGTGGAAGCGGTATACACGCTAAAGAAAAATTGAGCAAAAGAATCAACAATATCTTGAGGATTATCTGTCTCGTTTAGTTTGTCAAGCATAAGTCCAGGAATGTGGGTAGTACCTTGCCATGATTGCAAATAATACCATATACAACGAGAATTAGATTCAATGGATTGTTGGACAATTATGTAACTTACGATCAAAAAGTCTGCATCGTGATAGCCATGAAACGTAAAGCTATCTATAAAATTATTTACTTCTGTGATTCATTACCTTGAAGTACGCATAAAATAGAGTTTAGGTTATGGTATTTATTTACATTTTATGTATGTTATATTTAATAACATTATAGAGATTACAGAATGCATTTATAAATAAACGAAGTTTTAATAACTAATAAAAAAAAAATAAGGCTCATTACAGTTAAGAAAAGAACTCCCACAATGAAACAATAACATTCAGGTAGGTACACTTTTACAATAAAAAATTATAAAAGATGTTGAAAATGTCTTCCCTGTTCTTGAATACACCGGTTAACACGTCGGCCCATGTTTAAACTTTAATTAAAAGATCAGGTGTTACTGTGAGACAGTTTTCAACAATACGTTCTTGTAATTCATCTAAAGTGTGAACTGGAGTTTTAAAAATGTTATTCTTATGCAATTGGAATAAGAAGTAGTCTAAAGGACTCAAATCACAAGACCTAGGTGGGTAACGTCCGTCTGATATTAACCTTTCATCATAAAATTGACGTAAATATTCCATGGTTACTCGAGCAACATGCGGTCTCGCGTTATCTTGCTGAAAGTATCCATTATGAAGTTCATCATCGTGCAATTGATTGATAAAAGGATCAAGTACTTGATTTATATATCTTTCAGCGTTTACGGTATCTTGAAAAAATATTGGCCCTATTACCCGTCTGTGGGACATTACAACCCAAACACCAATCTTAGGACTTTGTAAAGGAGCCTCACTATGAAAATTAGGATTATTCTCGCTCCACATACCGATAACTTGTTTATTAACGTATTCAGATAGGTAAAAATAAGATTCGTCTGTAAAAAAATGTTATATCAAGGATATCGTTATTCATATGGTCATTAAACCAGGTACAGTACGATACTCTCTTCTGATAATCTGGTGGCAGTAACTTCTGACACATCTGCAGTTTATAAGGAAACATGTTCAAGTCATGTTTAACAATGGTTTGACACGTCCCATAACTAAACTGATTTCTTGTTTCAATCTACGCAAGGATAAGGTAGGTTCTTCCTGCATGCGTTGCCTAACCAGATCAATAACATCATCATTTCTAGCACGTCTTCTTCCAGATCGAACACTATCGCTGATATTACCAGTTCCTTCAAATTTGTCCACAGTTCGTTAAAGTTGCCGAAAAAAATCTCGTTCGATTATTGCGAAGTTGGGAAATCTCTCACGGAACTCATTCAAACATAAAGGAGGTGAATAAACCCAATTACCATTTTCACCTATGTTTCCATTACTGTAGTATGATATGATAATAAAAATTTTATGTTCTAATTGAAACATTTTGAATTATAACCAGCTGACTTGAAAGTTGTCAAGTAAATGTCAAAACTAATGAAATAAATAATTCCATAGATATCTCGTAAATTCCACGGCAATAGCGATCCAAAGACTTTTTGATCATACGATATACATATACGATATATTATCTCGTATATAAGAATGGATTAGTGATTGTTGAAAATGCCATAACTCTCTATACCGCTCGCCCAATTTGCGTGATTCTTTGATCAATATGTTCGAAATAGTCCGCTACAGGTTATTACGGAAAGATATTTTGAGAAAATTGAGGAAAAATTTTGGAAAATCATTAAGAACCGACATTGGAAATTTGTATGGAAATTTTGTATGGAAAATGCCTTCCGGCTATAACTCCCGATAGGAACAACAGATTTACTAATTGCATTTTTGGTTTGTTTTGTTGTTTTTGACAATTGGAATTTTGGAAAAATTAAGCAACATTTTTGAAAAATCTAAATTACTTTTTGAATAGGAATTTCGTATGGCAATTTCACGTAACTCACACATTTCCAATAATAAAAACTATAACGTTTGAATGGTTGTATTTTTGTTTTCTTTTAATGGTTTGTTAGTTATATAGTATCTGAAATGTTAAAAAAAGAAGAAAAATTGAAAAAGTCACAAACGCAACCAAAAATATATTCAAAATATTAAAAAAAAAAACAACTGATTTAAGGCAGAATTTATTATTATTATATTATTTATACCTATTATTATACGTCTGGCGGGTCAGCTAGTTTTTTATATATTTTTTGTAATATTCGGATATTAAATTTTTAACCAGAATATGAAGCCTTTTAAATTAATTATAATAAGTAATGCTGTAAGAACATTTCCGTTTTCCATGATGCTGGGCTCTTCAATTTCAGAATTGCTATAATTTCTTCTTCTAATAAAAATGAATTTCCTTTAGGGAAGACGAGGCGTTCTAATAAAGGCGAAACACCAATTTTAATAACATTTACATTAAAGTAAAATCTTGATGGGATATTACTTTTTTTTATATAGGGATTATGTTCACGTAAAAATTAATTACAAATATTAGTTAATGACGCTTTTGTTCCCTTAATTTATGAAAATTACTGCTAAATAAACAATTACATTCCTTAACAGTAGTGCAAACTAATTATACAAAGTGCATACGTTTTCGTGTCAAGTTTACCGTCATCGCGCATAACGAAATTGGATTTGCGAATGTGCTAATATCCAGCCTCCACGACGTGGCATTTTAGAATAATTCGCGTTCTTCGCGAAAAACGCAAATAAACAAGCAAAGAGACCGTTCCGTTTGATAAAACTCAAAGCTTGGTAAGCAAGCGCCGGTAGCGCCCTATCTAAATTGAATTAGAATTGAATTAACTTCGAACCAATTTATATCTTTGTATGCACGTTTCACAATTTAATGCAATTTAGGTCGCCTCTCTTTGAAAGGCTTGATTACTGCTTAGTATTATTTACGTTAATAAAGTTCGTGGTGTGTTCGTTATTCCGCTGTACATAGAAAACTTATATATTATGCACAGGCAAAAATAAAGAAGTCCTTTGTAGATGTATTTACATCACTTTTATGGTGTGACGCGTATTTATGTATTTAGTCAAACTCCTATAGGTTAATCATAATGCAAGCTTAAGGATAACTGGGAAACATAGACAAACAATTGAAATATTATCAAGTTTTATGGTTCGACTCTGTTACCAGACAAGGAATAAAGAACTATTAATTTTCCCATCTCACCATTTGACACTTTTTCAGAAACACCTTGAGTATAATGGTTGTAAATTGTTTAATGGACTTCTGAACAATATTAGGAATAAAAAAAACTTAAAGTTTTAAGATGTCTTTAAAGAGGTTCTTGGTAATGGAGTGGAATAACAAAACGTAAAAGATTTAAGATTGGTATCAAAATGTGTTTAGAGTGTGCAGGGGTATCATCTTTGAGGTATAATCGCTTATGATTGGCTGCTTGATTCTAACATCTTCTGGTCTAATGTAGAAGTATATTTGTCGGTGTACATGACATTGTAATGTCAGATGATGGGATGACAGGATTACCATGTAATGTCTGATCATCTAACTAAAGGTAGGATCGCCATGAATATCATCCTGGCCGGATCGCCATGTAATGTCAGATGATGGGATGGCAGGATTACTGTAATGTCTGATCATCTAACTAAAGGTAGGATCGCCATGAATATCATCCTGGCCGGATCGCCATGTAATGTCAGATGATGGGATGGCAGGATTACCATGTAATGTCTGATCATCTAACTAAAGGTAGGATCGCCATGTAATATCATCCTGGCAGGATCGCCATGTAATGCCACCTGGTCCCGGAGGTAACATTGTTGCCGAGGCAGTTCCATTTATACAGCAGGTTTATCAGTGTGATAGATAATATGCAGGACAACGATTAAATAATAACATATAATTCAATAACGATAATAGCAACGATAACAACAGTGAACACTACATTATAAATATGAGGCACTAGGCTTGTACCAACTCTAGCTTTGCAGTGACTCTGCTTGTAGAGACCTCTCAGTGCCTCGTTTTATACCTTTAGAGTGTGTCGTGTCCCCTTAGCCTAGTGACCTGGTTACAAGATAAAAACAATGTGGTGTAAGATAACTCAACGAGGTCGTGTTGATAAAATTGATATTTTGAATACATGACCTGGTTTAGCTATTACAACATTGATATCCATCACTATCGTTTTTCTGTGTTTTTTGTGTATTGTAAAATACTTGTATATCGTGAAATATTGGCCTTTCTAGGTTCTTTTAAATAAAACTAACGGTAATTTAGACACACACACACTATATTAATAACAAAACGCACTAAATAACATTTAATAACTAATAATAAAAGTATTTATGTACGTATTTATTTCACATTTATATAACAAGGCGATCACTCGTTGAATGCCTGCTCTCCCTGCATTTCGAGTTCTTATATAGTGTATAGCTCATTCAAGTGTCTTCCAAAAGCTCTTTTCTAGAAGGTCTGGGAGACTTGATGACGTATTCGGCGCGTGATACCGCTCGCCTGACGTATTGTCGGATGACTCACATCACAGTATTATTTTATCTTCACATAATTTTTATATTTTTCTGTTTTTACTGATGACATTTCTTAAACTTAGATTTACATTGCTTATAATGTTTATCTGTTTTTTCTTTTAATAATAATTATTATTTGCAATTGGCCAAGATCAAGATGTATCCATTGACAAACTTCAGGCGATCAGTAATTCTCTAGACTCGCCTAAATTTAAACTTAAGACATCGTTGAGTATACTTACTGACATTTAGTTTTATTAGAGGAATATTAATAGTTGATCTGTTTGATCAGTGTTAATAGTTTAAACATCGGCAAGTGTAATTTAAAAAATATTAATTTTTACCAAGTTATTATAGTTATTCATGTATCAAAGGTATTATGAATAGGAACAGGACACGAGAGGCCGATTACTAATCGCCCATGGGCGTATTATTGAGAATTTGTATTTTTAAAGAGTTTTTAATTTAATTTATATAATTGGAAAACAAAAGGGTGGTGATCTATAAAATACGAAATGCATTTTTATTTGTTCATTTTGTAGTTCAAGTTGAGTAAAGGAGTATTAATTTTAACTAGCAATACTTTCTCAAGGTTCTCTTCTGGAAAATCTATTCTCTTTGAATGAAATACATTCTTGTAGATAGAAAACGTCCTTTCTACATCGCAATTGGTGCATACTGGAAATAGTCTTTTATTTCAGCGTATTTAGCAGTTAGATTTTGAGGCATTGTCCCTATACACAATTGCCACAATGTTATTCAATCTAGATTTCTATTAGAACCTGCGTCTAACTTTTGCCGAAGGCCACTTCCGAAGTAACTTCGAATATTTTTCAAATTATTATTAGCTACATCTAATGTGGTTAATCCATCATTTATTTGAGATTTTGATTTTAAAAATATGTGATTAGTTTTGGCAAATTTGCAAAGTATTCCTGAAGAAACCACAACTGATTTTTTAAATTTGAAATTTTTATTAGTTCCTTGCACTCAGAAATACTTCGAGCATCGTCATTTAAACATGTAGCAAAATTTTGTAAACTATCGAAATTCTCTGCATGAAAACTAGTAGCTTCCAACCATGATCCCCATCTATTTATTGCTGGAGAGGGAGGCAGTGGCAAAGATGGAAGTTTTTCCCTGTAAAGAGCTACTCTCAATGGTGCTTTTCTGAAAACTTTTTAAAAGCGGATACAAGTCTATCAACTTCCGGAAAGGTGTCTCCGATATATTCACAAATTCTGTGGTGAGCATGTGCTACACAAGTAATATGCAGTATATTAGGATATGTTTCCTTTAATAGTCTGCCTGTTTTTAACATACATGCAGCACTGTCACTGACAAATAAAAGTATTTTTTCTTTGTACCTGTCTCCGAATGATGCATTTGATGCATATTCTCGTAAATGGTTTTAGCTACTGTTTCCGCATCAACTGTATTTATAACTTTTGTTACCATTACATATGCGTTATATGGAATAGTTGGATGTAGTACACCAGCTACAGCATTTACCACACAGAGTCCCCTAATATATCTACAGTTTTGTCGGCACTCATCCATAGGTACTGACTTGAATGCACTTAGCACTTAGAAACATAATATTTGCGTAAGGTGGATTCATCAGGAACATTTCGAACAATATATTTTTGGAGAAATGTTTTGAAGGTTGGATTGTTAAGTTTATATAATGGAATATTTGCCGCCATTAAGGTTTCACAGAGTTCTTCGTTGAAATTGTCAGATTCCATCGGGTCTAATTTCTGTGTATATGTTTGCGATTCTAAGTGATGTTTTACATGCAATTTCTTGGAATTTGTTAACGATATTTTACAGACTTTGCAATAAATTTCGGGATCACTGGCAATGGACATACAATCAGTTTGACCCTTAATCCAACATATCTGGAAAAGTAACTTAAACAATGTCCTAGGTCTCAATAAATGAAAATTAGAAATGTATGCGTAAGTTATTGAAACTTAACGAAATTAACTGGACACTTACGTCAAAATAGTTGGGAGAAGTAGATGCGATAAAACGATATTAAACAGGATCTATTTCAAAAATTAATCGTAATTTCGGCCTGATGCGTCCGGTCTCTAATTATGAAGATGTTAATGCACGTTTATGCTCCACAGGTTTACAAGGCCGAGAGCCTCCGGCCCGAAGGTTTGTAAGTCGCTCGAAGGCTTTAAACATCTAATAATTCCCGTGGCGCATACAAAACTTTATGTTTCACTTTAAGTAGGTAAATAATTCGAAAATCTTGAAATTTTGTCAAATAGACAAGGCTTCGTGGGTGTTCTTGTTTTCATGACGATGAGGTTATTTGTTTATAAATAAAGTTAGTGACGTAGAACGGTTTTTATAAATTTGTTCCTATGAGTGAACGAGTTCCAGACATAATCGCAGAGAGAGCTGAGAAAAGCCAATGCTCAATTATTACCTAAGAAATCAAGATCGTTGTACAACGGAGAATATGAAAATTTTGAAAATTGGGTAATCAAAAATTTGATACAAACTGCCAATGAAGCAGTTCTAATGGGATACATTAAGGAATTCAATGTTATAGGTTCCAAATAATGTTGTATTTATGTAATGTAATATTTTGTGTTGTTACTTAGTATTATTTGTTGTAAATATTATTCTTAGTATTAAATGTTCCAGTTAAAACATTTCTTATTCTTTTTTTGTATAATTGTTAGGAAGAGGGCCTCCCGCGTTAATATATTATTGGACGTTATGGCCTTTATGTATTTCGTATCACAGATATAAATGACAAATAATAGACAAGTGAAAAATAAAATATTATAATACATATTGCAAATAGCTATAAAAAAAAATAACTATAACTAATAACTATATATATAACTATAAAAATAGCTATATATTAATAAGACTTTCTCCAAACAGTTACACCAGAAAGCTAAATTAGTTCTTGGAGAACTTGGATATTACATAAAACTATATAAATTTCATTGAGTGTATATTCGTATATATTCTGTATTCTACGTATGTATGTGCATCGTTACTGATACTAAGAAAATCATTTTCAGCTCGTCTTTTCTATTTATAAGCTGCAATTCATGAGAGATACCAATTTAATCGAAGTAATGATTTTACATCAGGCTACATAAGAATCGTGAGGTGTGTATGTATTGCGTTCACGACTTTGCTGACGTGTACGCATTTCAGACTCTCTGCGTATTGTATGTAACCTATGGACGTACGACAAACCTTGAATTAAAATAAGAAAAAAACAAAGTTACTGGTTATACTTATAAGTAATTATAAATTGCATATGTACTGCCCATGATTTATTATAACGTACGCGTAGTCAAGTGACATTCACGTGAATAACTTGGCAAATATATTTGATTTATTTTTTTATAAATATTCAAGGGAATTTAATTATGAAAAAATGTTATTCTACATATTTTAAGTCAAATTAAAAAAAAATAACTGAACCCTTAAATCTACACACAATTGAAATATGTAGTGATCAAAATTACTATTTATACCAGGTGATTCAGTTTGGTATTCGCCCACCTGTCACTTTTTTACCTTTAGAAAAAAGTATAATAAATCATATATATTCGTAAATCCGATGCTAAAACCTATCGGATAGGATGATCAATTTATCTTTACGATGACATCTGTCAAAAAAGTGACTGTCAACTTTTTTTTCCAAATGACACCCTGTATATTTTTTGGAAACATTTACTAGGTATTTTATTTCTAATTCCAAATATGTATCACACTCTTTACTTTTGGATAGAGTAACAGAAATAATCACTAAAATCGTGGAGATATGGTAAGTTCTAGGAAAAAAATATTTACCCATGAAAATAATTTCAATTCACTTTTAACTGTCATCAACAAATATCACGGCGCGTCACTTAGTTGTTATTTCTTTAAAAAATGGCTGTGTATTCAAACCAAGAGAATTAGATATGATTTTAATCTATGGGGAATGCCAAAAAAATGGTAAGGTCGCTAGACGAATATACCAACAACGGTATCCAGAGAGATTATTGCCATCTGACAAATTATTTGCAAAAACTAGCAAGAAATTTGGGTGCATTTGGGAGTTTCAAGAAGAAGAGAAGTGCTTTTAGACCAAGGACTACAAGAAATGAAGACAATGCAATTGCAGTTTTAGCTCGAGTAAGTGTTGATCCCCACATATCCATTCGGCAAATAGCCGATGAAACTGATATTTCTTTTTCGTCAATTCAACGGATTTTGAAAGATAATAACAGTTTATTATATATTATATATAAGCAAAGCTTGATGTACGCGAATTTTAAATGGATGCAGTATCCATTTAAAATTCGCGTACATCAAGCTTTGCTTCCCCGAGATTACGACGAACGGGTAAACTTTATAGTCTGGCTGAACTATGCCCACGAAGTTGGGATTTTACATCTTATCATGTGGTCAGACGAATCTCGATTTCATAACAATGGAAAAGTGAATCGCCACAATTGCCATTATTGGTCAGAACATAATCCTTACTGGCTTCGAGAAACCAATTTTCAAAATGTTTGGGGAATAAATGTGTGGTGTGGCATCCTTAATGGAAAAATTATTGGACTAAAATTTTATGAAGGCACACTCACGGCGGAAAGGTATTTACAATTTTTAAGGGAGGAATTATACGAATATATGGACGATGTTCCGTTACAAATGCGGTCAAATCTGATATTACAACAAGACGGCGCACCAGCTCATGGCGGTAGAATTGTCACCAATTATTTAAATGAAGTTTATACTGGGAGATGGATTGGTAATCGTAGTGTGGCAGTAAAGTGGCCCCCCAGACCTCCGGATCTCACGCCACTTGATTTCTTTCTGTGGCCATATCTTAAGGGGAGGGTTTATACAACACCTCTAGTTGATTTGGAAGATCTGCAGAATAGAATAAAATATGAATGTCGTCAATTGACTCAAGAAGTTCTTTTGCGTGTCTATACTCAGGAGGTATTAAATAGGGCTGAAATGTGTCTTGAGATGAACGATGCACATTTCGAGCATTTGATGAACTAAGTGTTTTTGCTAAAATTATTAAATAAATTTTCCTAACAATTGTTTTCATCGTCATCTATTTGTTACGCATCTGAATAAACTTTTATTATTTTTGTGATTGTTTTTTATTATTTTATCATAGTGATACATATTTGGAATTAGAAATAAAATACCTATTAAATGGTGCAAAAAAATATACAGGGTGTCATTTGAAAAAAAAGTTGACAGTCACTTTTTTGACAGATGTCATTGCAAATATAAATTGTTGATCCCATCCAATAGGCTTTGCCATCGGGTTTACGAATATATATGGTTTATTATACTTTTTTCTAAAGGTAAAAAAGTTTCAGGTGACTCAAATGCCTTTTGGCATTGGCATACCAAAGACACAGTAGAGGATGTCAGAGTGAAACTGGCTATTATTCAATAGGAATGACACCTGAGTTAGACATACAAATATAACAAACCACTTGCCATAACTTAAGGCATAAAACATTTTTTTATATTTAGAAAATATCTGATGGCATCATGTGGAACTTGATTGAGCTGTTGTTTGGACTATTTACATCGTTTGTAGTATTTGAATAATCCAACGTTTCGGCAGTCAATCTACTGGCTGGATCTTGCCAAACTCACGTCTGACATATTTGTCTTTCCAATTTTTTAAATTGCGAAATGTTCTTGTTCGGATTATAATAAGCATATACATTTTATTTCATTACTTATATTTATTACATTTAATTTATCTTCATTTTGTCATTGCCACAATAAATTATTCATAGGTTTAGAATTAGAAATATATTTAATACTTTGGAAAACCTAAGAGAAAGTAATTACTTTCATTTGTAAGGAATTTATTCTTTATCTCTGCTCGTAAATGCAATAAATTAATATTTTCAACTGTCAAAGGATTAGGTAAATATCATGTCTTAGTTTATAATTGTAAAGTATTTACCTGTACATTTATTGCTGTACCTTTGTTTTATATTTTATTGTCATATGTTTATAGATTAGTTGCTATCCAAATTAGGCGTAGTGTTTTTCCGGTGTGACCCGTAATATGTTTCGTCATTTTTATTACTTTTAATTTTATTGCCGGTTACCCCCTTGAGGTCTCTTTGAAAACGCCGAGTGAACTTAAACCATTTCTTTTGTAAGATAAGTAGTTGTGCATTCACTTTCAACGAAAAAGCATCTCTCACACACATTGTTTCTGTATATATAAGATCATTTATGTAAAGAAAATAACAAAAAAGTACATAAGTGTTTTTAATGTAATATATTAAAAAAGAATAGTTCTCACGGTCTTCCAGTTCGTGATTTAAAAAGAAGTATACCAGCGCACAAAAATCTACCTTTACCTGTGTGAGATTCGAACGCGATCTGAAATTACAAAGTTTTAACTGAATCAAGCACATTCACCACTACGCTATCGTTTTGTTACGGTAGATGAAATCTCACTCCATTACTATGTGCCAAGATCGAAATGGAAATCACAGCAGTTGAGGCATAGTGGCAGTCCTACGCCAAAGAAGACTAAGACGTTTTCTTCAGCTGTAAAGGTAATGGTCACGATATTTTGGCATTCGAAGGGATATTTGTTATCGACACTCTCGCAAGGATACAAACTATCAACTATTATACTGCCTTTCTGGACAAAATGACAGATGCCATTACCGAATAGAGACCCTCAAAGCCTCAAAATAATGTACCATTTTGAAAAACTGAGTGAATTACGATTCCAGGTCGTGTCCCACCCCATTCATCTGGTACAGTTCCTCCAGACTTATTCTCAAAACAACCTCTTTCTCGAAGGAAATTCAAGACAGACGAGGAAGTTATTGTAGATGTAGATCAGCATTAATATTGAAGGGGAATATGCTAAAAAATTTAAAAAAATCTTTGCCGAAATTCAAGTGTTTCATTTTAAGTCTTACTTTCTGAAAGTTAGTAACACTGATGCTGGTCTTTAATGTAACCTACAAGAATGATTTGGGACAAAAAGGGAAGAAATCAACATTTATTACAGAAAATAAAGATGGAAAAATTCTGAATGTTAATAAATAACGAAGAATTTATAAACTTGAAGAAATTTCATTACTAATATTCATTACCTGACTATTAAGGAATAAATCTTAATTATATAAGCTGTGCGTGTCTGTTTTTCATTATTGCACATTTACATACATACGTGTTAAGAATTATAATTTACAATGTTATCGAAATCACGAGTTTTAACAAGTTCACAAACATTCACGCAATTATATCCTTACGGCTAAGGAAATGTGGTTTATTTAAGAATTACTGCTTAATAATTTGCGAGAATAGATAAATGGGATTATCTGTTTTACCTTGCTTCATATTTGGGCCTTTGCATATATGTATGTACACATAAAAAAGTAAATTAAAATTTAAGAAACCGGATTAGATAACGTAATAAGTTACGTCGATTGATAAGCCTGAGAAGATTAAGAAAAATACAAATTGTGATTAGACTGACAGGTGAAAATTAGAATTTTGATAAAAGGTTTTAATGTATGTGCACAAGTTTATGTAAGATTACGAATTTTGTCAAATGCTCTGTACACAAACTTGTTTAAATTAGTATGCAAAATGTACGGTTACCATCATAATTTAAGGGACACTTTATCTTCAACATTAAAATAAGCTTTAGATCAATGGTTCACAATTTTTTTCAGGCTGCGGAATAGTGAAATACCATATTTTTAACATGTTTATATTAAATTAACCAGTTTTTACGAGCGCTATATCTAAGGAAGACTAAGGTTGCTTTGAAAAAACAAGCTAAAAAAGGACAATTCATATACAGGGTATGTCACGACTAGCTTAAACTATGTGTATATTGGAAACTACTAACACGATATCTATGAAAATTTGGAAACGTAAATAACAAATTATGGCGAATTTTAAAAAAATATTTCGACAGACATGCTATTTCCGGTTATACCGGAAGTGGACAGTAACTTTGTTATTTTAAAAGCAACACCCTTTATTATTGCATTTTCGAATTGTACGTAAAATTCTAGATATTCTATGTAGGATATCCTATATCTAAAATGTATACTTTTCGAAATATTAATTTTTTTAATAGAAAATTGACAGATGCAAACCTTTATGTTATAAGTAGAGCTGAGGATGTTTGCGGTACGGCAGGACCGTATTTTTATATTATATGATATAATATAGAAAAGCATCTTGAAGATTAGATTTAGGTTTCGCTAAAATTTAGTAAGTAAAATATATAAATGTGTTCTTAAAATATACAGGGTTAGTTAAAAGTATGGAGACGGCGATTTATTGTCGTTAATATTCATTTTAGGGAATTATGTTCAATATGAAAGTTTGTTAGGATATTTTGATGTACATTTGAGAATATTTGAATTTTTTTTTTCTTCAATTGTTTTTTAGTTACGCCTGTTCGCGCAGTTTTTTAAAATGGGAACTAGTAAATTTTACTCTACCATTCGATAGAGAATTTTTTTCTCTTTACAATAATATTTTTGTATTTTTTAAATTCATTGTAATAACTTTTTTACAAGAAAAATAAAACAAATTAATAACAAAGTAAATTAAAGTAAGTGTTCAAATTGTCGTCGATTAGTAATTTGACAATGACCCAATCGATTTACAAAACCCCGAACAGAGTTCTGTAAAAAATCTCGGGGAGTTTCTTGTATTGTTCTGGTAATTCGGATTTGTAAATCTTCGACATTATCGGGCTTAACTTTGTAAACTTTGTTTTTTACGTATCCCCAAAGAAAAAAATCTAAAGGACTTAAATCTGGCGAACGGGCTGGCCATTCAATGGTTCCTCGTCTTCCAATCCATCTCTGGGGAAAAACGTTGCTCAGATATTCACGAACATTTACACCATAATGTGGTGGGGCGCCATCTTCTGGAACCAGATACTGTCATTGGGCAGGTGTTCATTGTTTTCATGATGATAGAGCGTAGCACAAGCAGGTATTATTTCATTTTGCAATAACTACAAATACAGAGCCGAAGTTAGATTGCCATTGATGAAAAAGAGACCGATAATATGACCGCCTAGAATGCCAACCCAAACACTAACCTTTTGGGGGTACTGCGTATGGTGCTCCAAAAACCATGAGGGATTTTCCGATGACCAGTATCTGTAGTTATGTCTGTTTACTTCACCGGTAAGGCAAAAAGTAGCTTCGTCAGAGAAAAGAATATTGTTGACAAAATTTTCATTATTATTGCAAATATTTAACATTTCTTCAGAAAATTGTAATCTCCTATCAAAATCATCTTCCGTTAACTCGTGTACAAGGTGTACCTGTATAAGGTTTATACTTTTCACTTTTTAAAAATGACACGATCGATGACTCTGAAATATTGAAATTGGCCGCCAATGATTGGTTGATAAATGGGGATATTCAGATACAGCCAATAAAATATCCAGTTTGTTATCATCGCTTTTTGCTGTTCTAGGTCTTCCACTCCTTGGCAAGTCTTTAACGCTACCCGTTTGTTCAAAGCGTCTTAAAGTTTTACCAACAACGGATTTATAAATTGGATTTCTATTTGGATGCGTATCATTAAATAAATTACAAACGTCTTGTAAACTTCTGCGTCTATCTCCATAACCCAACATCATAAGTATTTCAATTCGTTCATGTTCACTTAAACTCGCCATTGTTAATATTAACGGCAACAAATTGCACAAATGAATTATTTCTGTCAAAGGTTTGACGTACACAATAACCACTGATAAAATTATGTCGCTAAAGTTTGTTTATCGCTACGCTTCTGTCTATCTGCGATGTACCGAACATCTGTTAAACACATGAACCGGCCTTTTCTTATAAAAAAGTTATTAAAATGAATTTTAAAAAAACAAAGATATTTTTGTAAAGAGAAAAAAATTCTCTATCGAATGGTAGAGTAAAATTTACTAGTTCCCATTTAAAAAAACTGCGCGAACAGGCGTAACTAAAAAACAATTGAATAAATTAAATTAAAAAACCCTTACCACAATAGAATTTAATGATTCTAAATACGTATTTCTACAACCACGTTGTCATCCTCAGTAGAAAAAACAGTGTAACATTTGAACGCACAAAAACACTCACAGAAGGATTGTTCTGAACTTCTTCTAGTTTAACACTAAATGCTTCTTAAATTGATTGAAGAATTTAGTGTTAAACTAGAAGACGTTCAGAACAATCCTTCTGTGAGTGTTTCTGTGCGTTCAAGTGTTACACTTTTTTTCTACTGAAGACGACAACGTGGTTGTAGAAATACGTATTTAGAATCATTAAATTCTATTGTGGTAAGGGTTCTTTAATTTTATTTTATTCACTTATAAGCCACAGTCTCCGATTTGTTAAAAAACAATTGAAGAAAAAAAAAATTCAAATATTCTCAAATGTACATCAAAATATCCTAACAAACTTTCATATTGAAGATAATTCCCTAAAATTAATATTATCGACAATAAATCGCCATCTCCATACTTTTAACTAAGCCTGTATATTTTGAGAACACATTTATATATTTTACTTACTAAATTTTAGCGAAACCTAAATCTAATCTTCAAGATCCTTTTTTATATTATATCATATAATATAAAAATACGGTCCTGCCGTACCGCAAACATCCTCAGCTCTAGTTATAAGTTCTAATAAACTTCCTGTACTTTCTGCCGTAGATTTGATTAAAACAGGAAAAAATGGGTAATTCCATTTAAAAAAATTAAAATGTTTTATATTTTTGAAGTTGAACCTTTCATCACTTCTTTACAAACCCTGTATACAGTATAGAAGTTTTTAACGTATCATTAATTACCTTTGACCTTTCTACTGCCCACCACAGCAAGATATTTCTTATTTGTTCTAGGGGATGTTCACATAGAATTCTTAATCTGTCAATTTTCTATTAAAAAAAATTAATATCTCGAAAAGTATACATTTTAGATATAGAATATCCTACACAAAGTGTCTAAAATTTTACGTAGAATTCTAAAATGCAATAACAAAGTTACTGTCCACTTCCGGTACAACCGGAAATAGCATGTCTGTTAAAATATTTTGTTTAAATTCGCCATAATTTGTAATCCATGTTTAAAAATTTTCATAAATATCATGTTAGTAGTTCCCAATATACAGATAGTTTAAGCTCGTCGTGACACACGCTGTATATTGTGTTTTATTAGGGACATAACAATTTTGTATTTAAATACAAACGCACCCTTAATTTTTTTTTATGATCTGTCAACGTCAAAACGTCATTCAAGGGTTACATTTAATAATTAATAAACCCTTACTTGCGAAATATACAGGGTATAAAATACTTATGAGCGGTAGTGTATACTTAATCAGAATTAAATAGTATCACGCATGACCTCGGCTCAGCACAACGAACGCACTTTTTCATATTCTGAAGCGGAACATTTCCGTCGCGAAGAATATGAAATACCAAGGACACACTAATGGTTTAATCGACTATATTTCACTTATTCAGATTTATCTGCATGCGAGAGCGGAAAAAATACAAGGGGGAATAGAGACAAAAAGATAATATTAAGAGATCTGTGGAGTCGTCATCTATCAAAGGAATATGACTGACTATTCAGTTTTTAATCCGCGAATCTGGGTCGGATTTGATTGATAGTCTTGACAGAATCGAACGCGAAACTTTTATCGGGGTGAGTCCGACTTTCAGGCAACATCATCTGTTATCGAAGGTTTCTTTTTTGTTTTGAAAAAAATTTCGTTTAGCTTCGTTATTTATTGGATTGATATTTTAGAGTATCGCGTATTGATTTTTCGTTTCATCAACGTATAGACAGTAAGTGCTTAAAAGTTTAATTACTTCAACTACCTATAATAATAATAGTACAATAAATATATATAGTAATACTTTTAAATATACTTTGTTTCCTAAAAATGTGTCTTTTAGATACAGAAAGCTTGCTGTCTTTCTAAGTACAGTATACCTATTAATTTATAGTACTGAAACTTTATTCCCTTAAAATAATATGTAACATTAAATTAACACGTAAGTATGTATTATCGTTATGAATAACATGTTCCAAGTGCTCTCCATTACGTTGAACGCACAGTTAGTGTCGTCCTTGCATATTTGTGACCATATCTGAAAATAGAGGCTGTTGCACCTGTCGTATCGCTTCTGTAATTTTCTCTTTTAACTGTAAGCATATGCATCCAATAATGTTAAGCCTGCAGAGTGAGATGGAAAAGAAAAATCGGTGAAACGTGAAATTACATTGTTTCCAAACGTCTCCCAGAAATGTTCTTGTAGCACGTTGCCCCATCTTGCTAAAAAAAACTTACTCCGAAGGGTATGTTTCTTGATCTGCAAAACCTCCGAAGGTCATCTGCAAAGGGTGTGAGAGCTTGAGTAATATAGCGCTCTTGATTAACAGTTACTGGACATCCGTTTTCCGCAATGAAGTAAGGCCCAATAATTCCTCGTCCAGAAACTGCGCACTAGACGAGATAGGATGTATCGCTCCAAAACGTTCTTTGCATGCCGGCCGACCTCTAAAACTTATACGGCAATAGGAGAAACAGTTATCGTAAGATGTAGAGAATAATCCCATCACCAATACACGTTTGTTGTCAAGAAATAGGCGTCACACCCAATGTGTATTCATACCATCTGCAGCTTGTTCAAATGCTCCATTCCAGAGATAAAACAAGACTTTGCTTTATGAATTTTTAAGTATTGTATACTGGAGCTTAATAAAGTACTGTCCAAATGTTTGTTAATACAAGCAATGGCTTGCACTAGATCATCAATAATAAATAACGAATATAATTGAATATCATGTGACATTGATGGTGGACGACAATCGAATAATTAAAAAAACATCAAATATATGCATAAAACAGCAATTTTCTTTAAACGATGGTAAAAACTGATTTGTCTGTGACAGATTTGAACAAAATTTTGACAGCAGACTTCTAAAGCATGGCTGTAGTCAAAGATATAGTCATCATGGCGAAAATGTTGCCAACTATTGAGTTGGCTACGTTTTGCCTTCCGTCAAATTACTCTCGTATATTTAAGATTTTATATATTAAATATTTTTTGTAAGAAGGTATAAACACATTTCCAGATGCCATTAATGAATCATGAAACATGAAGAAATGCCTCTATCCCGAAACGTGCATATACTAGCATTTCATTCTCATTAGAAATCATCAGTACACGATATTCGTGGACAGACATGACTTTCACTTATGTACTGCGTGTATATATACGAAATCTGAACTTTAAAAATTTTAGTTTGTCGGATTGTAGAAATTAGCGTAACAAATTTGTCGATAATTGCCTGTAAAATGAGATTTTAATAGTTATTAATTCTTAAATGCTTAAAGTTCAACATGAAACAGTATGTAATTTAAATGAATGGTAGGATTTTTTTTAATTCGTTATCAAAATTCGCAAAATTTTATTTGATTATATTTTTCACGCTCCGAGGCACTTATAATCGATTCAATCGCCTTACTAAAGCCACGATCTAATGTAAACAAGTTTGAAATAGTTCTTATACGCGATGGAAATGCATTTACTGCTACATAGAAACATTTAAGTCGACCGATACCGATCAGTGGCAAGGCTTATCGTATCAGGGTCTTGGGATCAGAGTCAATGTAGCTGTCCGAGAATGTTTTCGTTGTTTCCTTCTCGTTTAAGATGAATGCCGACAGCTAAATAGCTTAAGTCGTTAGACAGTTGCGGCCGTAATAATAACTCATTTTAACTCATGTCCTACTGCTGTTTACACTAAACTATTGAAAGATGCTGAAGCTTGGATTATTATTGTTTCTTATAATTGTGTAGTGTAGATAAGTCGTTCCAATTATGTTCAAAACAAGCGAATTTTCATTAGATCTTAATATAGTTTGTCTTGGGGTAGGATACATGCGTCCAAAACATGTTTAGGTAATAGTCCGCCACCTATGCAATACTTTATAGCGGTTGGTAATCAAGAGTTTGCAAAGCAAATGAGTTTTACTGATGAAAAACATTTAGAGTTTTTCGTTATAAAACGAAACAAAGAATTCAATTAAAAAATCTCACTTTTATCAATACATGTATAGTAAGTAAATACTTGCATATTGTACAGTTCAATTTAATCATCTCAATCGATTTATGTGTGAGTGTGAGGAGAGAAAGTGAGACACCGAGAGAGGGATGTAGTCTCTGTACCTCACTTTCTCCCTTCACACCCATCATTCAGAAGATGAACCACCGAACATTTGGCTCCGTGGTTTTGGGGTGGGTTGTATGCATGCATGTATATGTATGCGCCTGGGTGTCATGCGGTAGCGGAAAGGGGATTTGCGCGCTTGTATTAAATTAAGTTGCGGACGATCGTGGAAGTACAGGGAGGATATTGCCGCCGCAACATTATTAGCCACTGATGAAGTTCGCGTCTACGACAAGGATTTAATCCTGACCGCCACCCCCGCGTCCCTCTCTTATTGGCGCGAAAGGGTGACGTCGTTTCGTCAAGGGTAGGATCGAAGAGCCACTTTTACTTTGCACTATAAAGGAAGAAGGGTCGATTGCTTGCACGCTTTGCACTTTGACACTGTTCAATCCATTGCCGGGCGAGAAATCGACGTTGTACATTCTACAACAAAAGCATGCTTTTGGTATTAGTTAGAGATTACAAAAACTAAATTTCTTTTCCAGAATAAATTATTAATTGTTTATAAATGTTGTCGTGTAATACATTCACCGAAAGTATTTTGTTAAAATAGCTAACGCCATAAAGTAAAAGCTGAAACGTGTAGCAGAGAAATTAGTAAGCCATCGAATTATGATGCGTGGGCTTCGAATCTTAAAACAAAGAAAGATTACATTAGATATTAGGATTAGAATTAGATCCTAGGTGATGTTTTACTCAAAGACTCAATATCGGATTCTCTACGCGTTACCAATTCCAAATTATATATATAAAACCTATATCAATAGGTTAAACGTGAAACACGAATCGATATACGAATATAGTGCAACTAAATAGAATTAATATCTGAAACAGCACAATCGATTCGAATGGTACATTCGGAGACGCAAATTTTAAACGTAAAATTTCTTCTAGCCCAATAATTTAATTTTGTGACAAATAACATTACTTTGTTTATATGTTATAGTATATTATTTAACGAGCACATAATGTAGCTATAATTCATGAGAATGAAGTTTATACACGGGTTGAAGGCGAGTGTATAATCATCAGAGTGAATGATTATACAGCCATTATGTGCGAGTCAAATATAATATTTTATCTACGACTATAAACATAAATAAACGAACTTAAAATTAATTTTGATTTTCTATTGAAATAAATATAATTGCAATAAGCAATACTTGGTGTAGCATTTGAAACAACATTAGACATATTATTACCATAATTAAAAACAGAAATATTAATAGAACTCGAATTATTAGAACACGTTGGCCAATCAAAGAAACAACTGCACTAGCTGCAATATTTTTCTAGCGACCTCCACTTTATTAGCTACGGATCTTTCAATGTAGCTTTCTGCTACCGAAGCCGACTTCCAACCTACATGAAGCTTTAAATCTATTGTATTTGGTCCCTCCATCTGTTAATATTATCGCTGACCTTCTCAAACAATATCCCATACACTTTTCAGGATTAGGTAACTTCAAGAGACAATTTTTGAAATATCTGTCATTTAAGTGTGATGGGTCATATCCGGAAAGAGGCATTGAATATACGTCTCTTCTGGAACGCCATTCTTTGAATTCCCTTAATGGTAGAAGAGAAGAAAGAACTTGTACAAGGTTTCTGCTTAATTTATTAAAAAACAAGATTGATTGTCCATGCCTTCTATTACAGTTGAAGTGTTTGGTTTCAAAACATTTAACCCGCTCGTCGAATGCATTCGCCATCACCATCGTCAAGACAAACATCTTATTAAAAGCCAGTTTATCACATCCGATCCTGGGATCAGATCCAGTGCTTGACTGTCCGAGATGGTTGTCGTAGTTTTCCTTCTCGTTTAAGGTGAATGCCGACAGCTAAACATCTTAAATAGCTTCACTGGCGCAAGCGGAATAATAACTCATGGCGTGCCAATACCTCCTGTAATTGGGTTTAAGCTGTTGTGTGAATTTTCATTATTATTATTACTATTATTATTATTATTATTATTATTATTATTATTATATGGTACACAAATATTACAGGAATCCTTTCTTTTTTTTGAATTTACTTTCGGCCACTGTTTCTATTATTATGAATTATTTGTTTTTTATCATTGTATTTTTCATTTCAATATATTTCTACCTTACATTACATGTAATTATATTTAGTTGCACTGCATTTCCATTTATTTAAGTCGCATTTTGTCCTGTAACTGGTATTTTGTTTTATTCTGTTACATAATAAAGAAAATTATTATTATTGTTGTTATTAAAGAGATGAAGACAATTTAATAATTAACATCCACAAAATGCTTAGAACTTATCTAGACGTACATACATTGAATGTAAAAAAGCCACATGATTATTTCACAATATCTGTACTTTATGGCGTTCATTAAAATTAAGCTCCTTAATTTTAGAGAAATTCAGTAGGTAATATTGCGTACAAAACTAAATATTTAATAAGGCTTAAATTTAAAGATGAAAAATATATCCACCATCAACATTTCGTGACGTAAAATCGTCAGCAAACGGTATTCCGTGGATTATGCTCGCTCCGAGGTCGGAGAAAAAAGCGCTGGGGTCTCCGCATTGATCGGTAACGGACACAAATTGAAGAACACGATAAATCACGGGGTATTAATCAGTCTCTGGGGGATCGAGATGAAATTCTCTCACTTCTATAGCGAGCTCTTGCTCGGAATGGCGACCCGGACCCACCTTCTTTTCTTCGAAATAATCTCGAGAATTTTGAATTGTTCTCGACCGTCCTCGTCTTCTACGGTTTATTGCTTATCGCAACTTGCGTAGATTGTGCGTAACCGACGAACCCTCCAGATTTAATTAAGGACGCCAGAAGTGAAGGTTACACCTTGTTTAATTGTAATATGTTCAATTTCCTTGACGCTGCGTTTTTCTTTTACTTAAAGAAGGCAATTTAACGCCTTTATTTACTATACAGACTGTATTATTAATATTATGTATGTGAAGTATTTATTTTTCACCTGCTACTGACGTTGAGATAGGTTCAGTTATAAAAAATCTACCTCTAAAACCTTCTGCGGGATCTAACGAAATATCCAGCAAGCTATTAGTAGCCATCTCTTCTGGCACAAATTCCCCAGTTTCTAAAATAATTAATCTTATATTGACAACTAGAACTTTTCCAAATTTAGTAAAGACGGCGAAGGTAGTTCCGTTATTTAAGAAAGGTGATAGACATTGTATAGATAATTATAGACCTGTAACAGAATGAATTGGAACATACATGAGTTGGTAAAACCTCACCAGTTTTGTATAATATGAAAGTACATTTGTATTATACAAAACTGGTGAGGTTTTACCCACTCATTTATGTTCCAATTTATTCTGTTACATTGCACATGCGATTATCCCGAAAGGAGTAGTGAAGACACGGAAAAAATACAGTTTCTAGAGATACGGCAGTGCCATCTTTGGAAACACTTCGTTAGTTCTGCATTGGTTATGTAAACAGAGCGAGTACTTCGGTCGTCTGATAATATGCAGCGCTGAATGTACTTATACGCTCGGTCTTAATAATTTCTGTGAGATAGCGAAGTCGTTCTTTTTTGTGAGGGTATCCTCCAACAGGGGTGTACTAAGGAATCAGTAGAAAGATGAAATACGTATCTGCGTCTCTGGAGAAGGATACGTTCACAAAAATATTAATATTGAACTTGTATTTGTGTTCTTCACACCAGATTTTTAATAATATTTTATATTATTAGAAATACTTTTGAATTATAGACCTGCCTGTTTCCGTTCTTCCATTTTAAAAAAAATATTTGAACTAGTGATTTACAATATAATTCTACCATTTTGGTTTGGGTTTTTACCTCGAAGGGAGGAACGACATGTGAGAATGCCATATTCCATGCTCTGAACACTATTATAGAGTCAATCAAGCAAAAGAATAGAGTTGCTGCTATTTTTTGCCTTTCCAAAGTCTCCAACACTATTTTAGTCATCCAAATTTGCTTCAAAAACTTGAGGTTCACGGTTTCAGGGCACTGGGTTTGGAGTTGAAAAGGGCATATCTTGCTAGTATTCGGGAGACTTTATCTGTTAACACCCTTGACACACTGCAGGAAGTGAGTTTGTTTGGCGTACCTC
Source organism: Melolontha melolontha (assembly GCA_935421215.2). NCBI lineage: Eukaryota > Metazoa > Arthropoda > Insecta > Coleoptera > Scarabaeidae > Melolontha > Melolontha melolontha. The sequence goes on along the minus strand of OW285240.1, from coordinate 130,899,136 downwards.
AAGGTATATTTCTGAACCCTCTTTTATTTTTATTTTATGCCAACGACCTTTTTCATTTTTCATTAAGGCGCCCGCGCATCAGTATGCTGATGATTAAACCTGAACAAACAAAAGAATATACGATATATATAAGCATATACATAACATTATTCTATCTGACTTGTGTACATGTAGCAATTTAGATAAAGATGTTTTTTCTCACAAATGGAATTTCTGTAAAATTCTGCTCTATCTATTGTGTTGTCACATTTCAATATTCTGACTCGTAATCTAGGACACGGTAGAACTATTCAATTCAGATTACCTGTCCGATTGATATAACACAACACAATAAAAGCATTCAATTTAAAAGCGGTATTTTACAGAAATTTTGTTTGTGGGGAAAAATATATATTTGTTTGGATTGTTACATGTACAACATGTATCAAACATAATGTCGTTTTCACTTGCTTTGTCCAGACTTACTAATGATACTGATACTGCATATTTGTTGGGGAGTGGCTGTTTAGCGGATATTTTTCATCTGGGTAACGCCGTTATAAATAGGATGGTTGACTGGTCAAAAAATGACTCGATATTGAATAAGCAAAAAAAAAATATGTGGAAACTATTTAGAACAAAGAGAAAATATTAAGTTTTTGTTGGGTGTCACTTTATTACTGTTTTGAGATGGAAAGATGTACAGTTATAGATTCTATCGAATAAATTAAATCAACTTCTTTCGGCTCTGTTCAGTATTCGTAAATCTGTTGGTTTCGGTGCACTAAGATAATTTACTGTCGGTGTATTCAATCAAGGCTATCTTACGGTATAATATTTTGAGGCTCCTCTTACTCTTTCCAGAAATTTTTTGTATAACCGAAGAGATTTATAAGATGTATGATTGGTATTCCTCTTTCCACGTCACGTAAGCTTTTCTTCAGAGAGTTAAATATTTTAACATCAGTAAATCGAATAGAAATTTAATAATCAGATGGTGATATCTTAATAACAAGTAAAGAGATTGATAAAGTATCACAGTGGTACTTTATCATTTCATAAACATAATTTAGAAATATTAAAAAAAGGACCCTATTACATAATAATAAATGCAGTTAATAGATTGAGTTAGGATATTCACTATTAGCATCGTTCGTATTCCTTTAAATCGGCTTTAAAATTATATTCGTTATATCGTGCTTTCTACAGCTTGAATAAGTACTTTGCTTGTTGATTTGTTTGCTTCTCGGGTATAGTACTTTATTTGTACATACTATGTATTAATTTCGCTGTTTATCCATTCATTTATTTGCATATTTATTTTATTATTTGATTATTTATTTTTGTAACTTTGTGTGTTCTACTAGTTGGGGCTAATGAAAAATTAATAATTACAATGTGTGCCACAGATTTATATATTCTTAAAACGCAGTATTAAATATATTAATTTCAGGGTATATTCGATTCTTGATACGAGGTTAAGCATCAAATAGGATATATTTGTGGTCAGAGAAATAATGCAACTGTATATAATTCAAATAAATTATAAAGAAAAAAATTTGAAAAGTTTATTTGTGTAAATAAATTTATGTTATTCACTGGTCATTTAATGGGGTATCTCATCACCCTCGTCAAACGCTTTCCATCGTCTTCGTAAATATGTATTTACTAGTAACATGTATAAATCAATAAACAATTTCTTATGTTATAGTTAATAAGTTTTATATTAATTGCAATACAGACTCTTCGTTTTCATACATGTTCTCAAATTCTAACTTGTATGTGTTCTCTTCAGAAAGAATATCTGAAATTAGCGACAACTTAGATGAAGAAATGTATTACGTCATATTGATATGTTGGGTTTGATTTTATAGCAAAGTAAGTGCGCATACTATCGCATTCACTTATATATTAATACTTATACATTTCTCAATTGTAGAAAGGATTCACAGTAATATGTGGTTTACATATATCATCTTATTATATTGAGACGTTATCAATTACTGTATAATATTATTAAATAATCTGTATTCAGTTTTATTTACTTTACTATTTAATTATTGACTACTTGTTGTTCTTGCATTTTGCGCATGTATTTGTATATCATCTTATATTATATACAATCTTAGTTGTATATAGCCACAAAGAAAAAGGGGGTGAAAGATACAGATGAATAATGCCGTCTTACAAAAAATTACGGTCCAATGTTCACGTAGTAACGAGAAAATTATTTTTCTTTATTCGAGTTAAATATATGGGCGACAATGGGGGTACCATCTCTAATTCATCAGTAATTCTCTTTACCGATGAATTATATTGTTCTATTGGTATTTATCATTACCACCACAAATTTAAAGAAAAAAAAATGTATATAAGTTTCATGCAAATAATTGAAAACCAGGGATCTCATTAGACACGCTATGGATACGCTACAAAGGGTCCATAAACCCTAAAATGCGATAGTATGGTAAACCTATCGTTAAAATAAGTCTAAGAATTGGTTCGATTTTTTTTGCAGATCAATTAACTTGAATTACAGCTATATTTCGGTAAATATAGAATAAACACAGATATGGACCGACTTTAACTACATTTGGGCCCTGAAAAATTGAATTTTTTTTATGAATTACAAATAAATTTCTTTTTCGAGTTCCAATTAGACATTTATACGTATTCTGCAGATTTGTATAGCGTTGTCGCTATTCAGCGGTAACCCTGTATATTATGTGATTTCTTAAATGAAAGCTGGTATTTTTTACAATGTCTATATTTCGTAATGAAAATCTGTGACAATAAACGATATTATTATTACAAATATATATGAACTAGCATGTCTTTCTCACGAAAGAGTTTGCATTTATAATGCATGTACAGTTATGTTATGAACATATTCAACGTACTATGTATTTATCCAACATAGCCGACTTTGATTTAAGAGCCGTTTAAAATTGAAAATCTCACGCCTTAGTTTCTCATTACACCAGCAGTTTCTCACTTGTAAAATGATAGTTTGGAAACGTAATAGAGTATCAAAGCATCAACGGCGTAAGGAAAAATTATGCAAGCAAGAAACTCTGTCCATTGAGAAGCTTTTTATTATTATTCGACTAGCTCAAGGCACGTAACGGAATTCTTAATATATACTCGTACATATATGTTTTTAACACCGAACTCAAATTATTTTGGATAATATAAAGTAATCGCATGATTAAGTTATCGATTTTTATAGCTCGTATATATCTAATATTAGACGTATAGATATGTTCTAGTACCTAATATATTATTAGCTGTGCTCCGAAACTGAGCGTGAATGGTTCGAAAAGGACAAAAAAACGCAAAACTGGTTTCCACGCATAAATTAGCATGCCTAGACATAAAAATGAATCGGAAGTGTAGCTCTGAAAATGTATTCTTGAATATAGTTCGTTCATAATCGGTTTTACATAGCGATTCGGTGATGTGTACGAATAGTATTTTTTATGTGGAAATCGACTGAATTTAAAAGTACTAAGAGGCATACTGTTTTAAATTGAAAATTAGATTGTTCCTTTCATGTAAGAGTCATAAATATGATAGTCGTTTAAAAATATAATGTGTGCAAAAAAGGTCATGTTTGAAGTAGGTCATTGCTAAAAATAATTAACATCGTAAATCGTTCGCAGTGAACTTCGGGCTTTAATTACAAATTGACAAATCAATTTGCTCACTTGTTTCCTATTTTGATTTAAAAAATTACCACTTTCTCGACTCTAATCTAAAATGCATTACTCAAAAAATAAAAGTAGTCACTTTTTTTTAACTTTGAGAGATGGATCAAACCAGAAATATACATTGAACCAGTCATTTATTCACGTAATTACAAAATTGTACTCGAATACTTTTTGTTATAGTCAACCTATAACCTCAAATGTTCGAACAATATAAAACTTTTAAATGAAAAAAAAATCTAAGTTAAATATATAATTGTTTCAGCCTTTACTTGATGAAATTCCATTATAGCTATTATCAGGATAAAATAAAACAAATTTTAATGAATTTCACTTTTTAATTGACACTGCAACGATCGTTTCGCTCCAACCTGAGCTTCATCAGACATATATGTCTCTAAAATGACTCAGTCTGCGTAATGATTTAACTTAGAACTATTATCAGGATAAAATAAAACAAATTTTAATGAATTTTACTTTTTAATTGACACTGCAACGATCGTTTCGCTCCAACCTGAGCTTCATCAGACATATATGTCTGATGCCAGATAATGCCAGACCGCACGTTGCTCAAATCGTCACTGATTATATTGATAATCATTAGAGTCCGGATTATATGCAAAATATGCTTTTTTTAATTGCCTTATTTCATTCAATAGTATATTGTCTACCGAGTAAGAAAAGCCTAACATTCCTGGACGACTGTGAAGATTGCTAAGTCGAGGCGTAAGCCGAGACTTAGCAACACAGAGTCCAGGAATGTGGCTTTTCCTACGAGGTAAACATACAATTTTTCCGCAAATCGTTTAAAATTCGACAGACATTAATTAATTTTGAAAAAATCGCGAATAATGTTATTCACAAATAAATGGTGTTTTGAAATTCGTAATATAATTGGTTGCGTTACCATGGAAACGTATTAATGTTGAATTGTCAAACTTGACGCATATAAATTTAACTGCTGGTGTTTTCGATAGCAAAACAGTGTAAAATGATAAGTGATGATGAATTTTCCATATCTGGGACTCCTCCAGAGCTGGTTGAGGTAGTGAATACTGCTTCATTAGAATTATTGCCAAAGAAATCAAGAGAAAAGTACGAATATGTATAAGAAAAAGTCAACATTTCCTAACAGTTAGGAAATGTTGACTTTTTCTTTAAGAAATTTTGTCAGGAATGTCAAAATTTCCTAACGATTTGCGGAAAAAAACATTTAATTAACCCAGAAAACTCCTAATTTTGCTGATATCCTTTTAACAATAAAAAATGAGTTTTCTGGGTTTATTTAATGTTTTTTGAATGAAATAAGGCAATTAAAAAAAGCATATTTTGCATATAATCCGGACTCTAATGATCATAATATCCGTAAAATAGATTGGCCCGCATGCAGCGCAGACATTAATCCAATCGAACATGTTTGAGATCAAAAATCTTTCTTTGGAGACGGTGGTTAAGTAAGAACCCAAAAAGGTATAAAACCCCTTACCACAATTAATAATCGTATTCTAAATACGCATTTCGACAACTAAGTTGCCATCATCAGTAGGTAAAAGCACTAATCAAAGTGTCGCACATGGGGACACAGTAAAGCTAACACATATGAACGCGCAACAACTTTACGTCCACGCATACACTAACTTTAAAATCATCATTTTAAAGTTTACACTTTAAAATCATCATTTTAAAGTTTACACTTTAAAATTATAATTTTAAAGTTAGTGTATATGTGGACGCCGTACAAAGTTGTTGAGCGTTTATATGTGCCAGCTTTACTGTGCCCTATGTGCGACCCTTTGATTAGTGGTTTTACTTACTGATGATGACATCTTAGTTGTCGGAATACGGATTTAGGATACGATTATTAATTGTGGTAAGGGATTTTATACCTCTTTTGATGTTTGAGATCAATTAGGGAAACATGTTCGACGACGTCCAAGTTCTCCAATTACTACTGAATAGTTGGCACAGGCCTTAATTGAAGAATGGGACAATTTTCCGCAAGACGCTTTGCGAAAGATTATTTGTAGCATGCCACGACGCTGCGTAGCACTTGTGCAGACAAGGGGAGTCCACACTAGATATTAGCTTCACAATTTGTTCAAATTAGCCAAGTTGTCAGATTTTTTTTACTTTGATTTGATTTCAACCACTTTATTTTTGCACATGCTGATACATCAAAGTTAGTAGTAGGTTGTTACAGTATTTTTCTGTTTTTAATTTGTTAAAATTGATTCAATAAATAATGAATCATAACTAGAGAACGGACGCAATTTCCATAAAACGCAATCGGCAATTGGAATTGTGTATAACGTCGCTCAGTACATCCCGGCGTAATTCAATGAAGTATTTGTTTGACTTACTCGGACACCTGGTCTCGCCGCGATAACAATGGACAAGCCAGCTATTGTATTCGGAGAATATAGTGTCTTTTAAAGTGTTTTCATGAGCATAGATAGAAGCGGGGTTTTTATAATGTATTTTATTTATTAGTTTATATTTCGTAAGATAAATAAAGTGCTGTGAGTAAGTTTCTTGTTTTCATAGTTTTAACTGTTAATTACATCGTAACTTTTGTGATAGATCCTGTTTAATATCGTTTGATTGAATCTATTCCGACCAATTATTTCGACGTAAGCGTGTGCATTAAATTTAGTTCAGTTTCAATAACTTACGCACACATTTTTAGTTTTCATTTATTTAGATCTAGAGCATTGTTTAAGTTATTTTTTCAGACATGATATGTAAGAATGTCGAGAACGGCATTGTAAAACAATGGCGAGTTGGATTGATGGTCATACTGATTGTATGTCCTTTGTCAGTGAATCCGAAATTTATTACAAAATCCGTAAAATATCGTCAAAAATTCGTCACTTAGGATCGCAAACACACTGAACTCTGTAAAACTTTTATGGCGGCTAATATTCCATTAAATAAACTTAGCAATCCCACTTTAAAAATATTTCTGAAAAAATATACTGGTCGAAACGTTCCTGATCAATCAACTTTACGCAAATATTATGTTTCTAGGTGCTATACGAGAACAGTAGAACGCATTAGAAGCCATCTTTTAAATCAATACATATGGATAAGCGCCGACGAAACGGTGGATATGTTAGGACGCTGTGTGGTAAATGTTGTAGCTGGTGTACTACATCCAACTATTCCATATAACGCATATGTAATAGCAACAAAAGTTATAAATACAGTTGATGCGGAAACAGAAACAGAGCTAATACGATTAATGAGAATATTCAAAATATACTTCATTCCGACGACAGGTACAAAGAAAAAGTACTTTTATTTGTAAGTGACAGAGCTGCATATATATTAAAGGAAACATATCCTAATTTGCTGCATATTACTTGTGTAGCAAATGTTCTCCGCAGAATCTGTGAATATATCATAGCACCTTTCCAGAAGTTGATAGACTTGTATCCGCTTTTAAAAAATTTTCAGAAAAGCACCATTGAGAGTAGCTCTTTTCAGGAAAAAATTTCCATCTCTGTCACTGCCTCCCACTCCAGTAATAACTAGATGGGAAACATGGCTGGAAGCTACTAGTTATTATGCTGAGAATTTCGAGAGTCTAAAGCATTTCGTAACACTGCTAAAGGAGGATGCTAGAAGTATTGGTGAGTGCAAGGAGCTCACACAAATCCCAAATTTAAAAAATCAGTTGTACTTTCTTCACGAACACTTTGGAAAATTGCCAAAACTAATCACTTATTTTGAAAATCTAAATCTCAAATTAAATTACGCATTAACCACATTAGATGTGGCTGTTAATAATTTGAAAAGTATTCCAAGTGCCTTCGGATGTGGCCTTCGGCAAAAGTTTGAAGCAATTCTTAATAGAAATCCAGATTTAATTACATTGCAGCAATTATGTATGGAGACAATTCCACAAAATCTAACAGCTAAATATGAAGAAATAAAAGAATATTTCCAGTATGCACCTATAACCAGTTGCGATGTAGAAAGGACGTTTTCTATTTATAAGGATGTACTTAATTCAAAGAGAACAAAATTGACAGAAGAAAACCTTGAGAAACTATTGCTAGTCAATATTAATACTCCTTTACTCAACTTGAACGACAAAATGAACAAATAAAAATGTTCCAATTATAGAAATAAAATTAAAAGCTTTAAAAATACAAATTTTCAACAAATAAATATGTATTTCGTAATTTTATAGATCACCACCCGTTCGTTTTCCAATTATATAAATAAAATTAAATATTTTAGAAATACAGCCTTTTGCCAGTACTGCACTGGGTGGTAAGCGTGTCCGTTCTCTAAACATATTTCAAGTTTCATCTAAATCTCATAAAAAGAATATCAAAGTTCGAGAAATGACTACTTTTATTTTTTGAGTAGTGTAATTTTGTATAATCCTGAAAAAGTTACATTAAAAATAAACTAAAAAGAACATCTCTGTGAACATAATTTATAACTATTAGACTTTGTCCAAATTCTTTTTATGTATATAATTTGTTGTAACTAAAACCTACTATAATCGGGAAAATGTGCTTTAAATGTAAAATATTTAAAATCTTATAAACATGTTGACACTGTAAAATATAAATTTTTTAAAAGCATTTTTATCAAATGCAGAGAGTGTGAAAAATTTATTTAGAATATTATAATGAATTCATTCACTTTAATGACTATCTTCAATGCCATTTCAGAGGCCGGGTGAAGGTTAAATAGGAAAAAAATCCTTTGAAATTTCTTTTTTTAAAATGCTGAAATGCATATATTCAGATAGGTTCGTGTGCCGAAAAGAATAAGAGAATTATTATTCTCTCTTTGAAATCTTATCCAGAAAATATTTCTGAAGCTATTCTATTGAAGCAATGCGACCAACCGATGCATTTTTGTGCATGTGTGGTCTTTATGTATATGTATCTAGAGTAAACGTTTTTTGTTTTGATTTTTCACATTTCTATTCATCGCGCTCTTCTGTTCGTGCAGAGTGACGCGGGCTAACGTTGGATGAGACGACTCTTTAAATTTTAATGAGACATTCCTCGGAGCCATAGAAAACGTAATATTGCCGTGTGAGGCACGCGTTTGTTAAGATGAACTGCAAACAGCCCGAAAGAACGTATGCGTTTGTCATTTATTAATGAGACACCCTCCCCTGACTGTTTTTTTATGTATATATACCGCGCGTTCTCTGGGTTTAACTTATTTATTAATTACAAAGAGAAGCGAAACCGAAACGGGTTACATTTACTATAAATAAACGTTAAGGAGGGCTGAAGTAACAGAAATTAAATAATACGTGGTTTGCGTTATCTAATATTAAAGTGTACTCTGAGAGCAAAACATACATCATTTTCTTTTCTGTGTAAAAAGTATTGTAATTTTAATACGAAAATATAATTATTAACAAAAAACTAAGTTCTTGACCTAGATAAGAAACTTTAAGAAATTCTATTGAAAAGGAATATTCACTGGTGCCAAATATCTAAATCATTACAAATCGTCCTCAAAGCATCATTAAAGTTATTAATAATCAGATAATTTACTGATTGTGGTTTAATAACTAAGTCATGTAAAAATGTATAGATAAGAAAATGGAATGGTCCTATAACACAAAGGCAGCAACAAAACGTGCCTGTTTTTTTTGTAGCAGGAAAATCCCTCTAGGTAATGACTCTACAACCAACCGCGGAATGAGAGACTTAGATTTATATTTTTTGTCATTTTATTTACTTGCAATTTATCAGCATTGCCCTGCGCTAGTTAAGTTAATGTCATCATACCTTGTGAATCGTTTTGCCTATGTATTTCTTCAGTGGTACCTCGGGGTTCAAACCTCGGGCCGTTGCTTTGTAACATCTTCATCAATGATCTGGGGTATTCTAATGATCTTAAAATTTAGGTCATTACCCGCAGACTCTCCGATTGTATCAAATTGCAAATTAATCTCTCTTTAATTGAAAAATGGTGTACCAATAATAAAATTTTATTGAATATTTCAAAAGGTTGTGTTGTTTCTTATACTCGATGTACCGCCTCTAAAATACTTGATTATTCTGTTAAATCAGTGTTGGTGACTAAAAAGTCTAACATACATAATCTGGGCATACTTTTTGACTAGCAACTCACATTTTATCAACACGTTTCGTGAATCTGGTTCTCAGCTTCAAAATCATTCTTATTAGCTCGTGTGGAAACTTCAACTATATTGCTACGATTAAGAATTCGCATTATACCTTGCCTCCTTAGTATGGCTTTCCTATTACACCTATCAACAAATTTCTGTTGAGAGAATACAGAAGAAGTTCCTGAAATATCTTGCCTTCAGAGTGATTGGCACTTATACTAAACAAGAAACCGTTTACCATGGTCTTTTGAAGTAGCGTATGCAATCTTTACCTTATCGCCCTGAGACGTATAGATCGATTTTTCAACGATACGAGCCTATATTTAGCACTACTTTTAGATTACCCAAGGCCAAACAAATGCACTTGTAAAGTCACTTGTGTGCATTATTATGAATTTTGACAAGGGTTATTTGAACGATGTTGTCTAACTTCGTTCTTGCCAATTTTTATAGAGAGGAGAGTCAGAATATTTAGGCCAGTTTTCGAATTTTATAATATTTTTCTCCCGACCGAGAATAGAGTGTCATCTTATACATCTGGCAATTGAAATATATTAGACTACTTTATTCTCTAGGGAATAAAATATTCGATTTTCCCTAGGGAATAAAGTGAATACTGTAGTGAATGACTTTTGGTTCATTTATTTAAGTCAAAATTAATTTAACTGTCAGTCGGATACCGCCAAGGCAAATGCATTTTGCAAAGGGTTGGAATTCACACTATTGGAAGTATACCAAAAAAGATTTCCCAATATCTTAAATTAGAACATCCTGAGAGGTACACAGGACACTGTTTCCGACGGACGTCCGCAACTCTACTTGCAAATGCCAGTGTAGATTTGTCAGTCCTGAAGCGCCATGGGGATGGCGGTAGCTGAAAAATACGTCGAAGACGCATTAGAAGGGAAGGTCAAAATTGCTAGGATGATACGAGGGGGAGAAAATATTGTGGAAGTTTTGCAACATAGGCAAACTAAAATTTGTTTGATTTTTGTATTTCTAATAAAAGTTTATGAAAATGTGTGATTTTACTTATAAAAAACAAACAGTCCGGTAAGTATTGCCTAGCGATACTTACCGGTTCTGATACTGTAATAACTCATTTATCGGACTCAAATTGATAATGTAAACAAAGATATACTGGATAGTATCATTAAAACAGCGCACCTTTTATTCTAGGGAGGGGTATCCATATTTCTCACATAGATAAGTATACTATTCCGTCACACATATTTCTGCTTTTAGCATTTATACATTGTTTGTTCATTTAATTAGTTAGTAATTTTGTTTGATTTCTTTTGATAATCAAAATTTTTATTTATTTATTTGGGATCTTAAATTTTTTACATTTTCTTTTTTCTTTTGTACACTTTGTGTGTTTATGTAATTAATAAATATTATTATTATTATATTTATTGTTTAATATCGTGATGTTATTTTGGAACTCAAATTATTATGAATAAAAATTATGGACAAGATTGATACTATAAATGAAACAGACATGCAATATACACGTTTGTAACTGTACACATGGACATACACCTCGTATTTTCCAACAATTATTTCTGCTTAAGACACGTGTTTCTAAACATACGTTAGGCTAGTGAAGAAAAGCTTAAAGAATCGCCTCATAAGGTATAGCAAATTCCGTCCTATCAGTTGGAACCATATAATCTAGTGACATCTGACGGACAAAAAAGACTATACCGAAAGTGGCAAGTTTCCCTTGACCGACTAACGTAACTGACGACGTCTGTTTAGATGACAGAAACGATGACGTGTCTTAGACAGAAGTACAGGATTGTTTCAGGCTTTACTTAATGAAATTCCGTCCGATACAATACAAATTAGCGGCTTATCACAGTCTTATACATAGATTAATCAATACTCCGCTGAACCAAACAAATTTCGAGAAAGAGTTAAATTTAATTAAACAAATAGCTATCAACAATGGATATAAAAGTAATATAATAGATAACATTTTAAATAAAAAACTCTTTACAAAAGCCATATCTCAAGTTTACCCAATATTAAATAATAACACCCAAAAATTTAAAATGATCACGTTTATAGGCTCTTCAAGCACACAAAATTTGTAAATATTTAGGAAAGTTAGACATTAATACAGCGTATAGAACTAACAATAGTATCCAAATTTATAAAAAACAATATAGATATAACAAATAACAACAAAAAATCAGGGGTCTATGAGTTAACTTGCGGTGGTTGCCCCATGACGTATATCGGACAGACAGGCAGATCGTTTGAAATACGCATCAAAGAACATTTTTCTTCATTTAGAAATAATAAAAGTGACTCTTCATATGCGTCTCATATTAATTTAACAAACCACAATTTTAACAAAGAATTTAAAATATTACACGTAGGATAAAATAAGGGCAAAAAACATAATTTATTATCACTTGAAATTAATAAATTAAAGAAAACCGACAAAATCCTCAATGATCAATTATAAACTAATAATTCACCCTTACTCAAGTTATTTATTTGATATTCAGACAGTCATATATTGTATTTTTTCATAGAACTTTTTACCTGCCTTTAACATAATGTAGACCCTCAGTTTTATCACTTAAGAATAGTATTGTATAATCCGTAGTGAAAGTTTTGTGCATAGACATTTTAGTAATAAAAGGTACCCATTCCTTCAACTATTCAAAACAAAACATCTGTTTGTTACGGTACATTTGTGTAAAAATTTGTCCATAAGTTAGTTATATGTTTGATAAAGCTCAGATTGAAGCGAAACGATCGTTATGGTGTAAAGTAAAAAGTGAAATTCATTAAAATTTGTTTTATTTTATCCCGATAATGGTTAGACAGAAGTAAATGTTGGAAAATACGAGGTGTATGACCATGTGTACAGTTACAGACGTGTACATTGCATGTCTGTTTCATTTGTAACAAATGCGTAATACGTGCTTAACGTATTGATAGACTTAAACTTTTTTGGTAAGTTTGATACTAATATAGACTCGTGTAGAACACCCGCAATCTACCCTTAGTATAAAACCTTAAACTAAAAAAGTGAATATATTTCTCTAATCCGACGTGTCCCGTTTCCACTCAAAAATTCCAGAAAGTAATTAACACACAAAATGTCAGATTTTATTTCGTCAACCTCACATGCATGTATTTTCCCTGGAGTAATAAATAAAAATCCGCCGTCCGAATTTCGTAATTCATTTACTTGCGTAAGTTACGGCGGTGTCCGCTGATTCTCCCGTTTATCCCTGCAATGTGACTCTAAAATAGGTCACATCAAATGGACTCGAAGCTTGGAGTGCGGGACGTGTAAACGGCAACAAATCCGTATTCATAGCTAACCGGGGGGACGGGCTTCATTTCATCCGAAAAGAGCAAATCAAATTGGAATATAATTTATTCCTGAAATTGGGTGGGTGTACTGTCGATAGATGAAACAAAATCCCCTTAGAATTTCAATTATGAATACGCAGTTTGTTTTGAATTAAAAGATAGGAAATTGGATACGTTTATTAAAATGTGTGAATAACACAAATAAAATATATTTGTTTAGCTTTATTGAAATAATAATCCTAAAAAACTTGTGTGTTTTTTTAATCTTGTAGTTATTTTCCATACCTTGAAGATTTGAGTAAAATATTACGTTTACATTGACGCCCACTCTATCATAAATTATATTTTATGTATAATCAGATTGAATCTGCAAAAAGACCTTTTCTAGTTTGTAGGAGGCATGATTAAAAAATTTTAACGATTCGATTGAATAGTGAGGACTTAATGAGCAATTCTTTCGGATACAGGTGGTCCTTCTAGGTTTTATCAACAATGTTAATCGATGATTTAACCATATAATGGTAATAATAATAATAACTAGAGTCGGCAAAGTGGGGGAAGTTTCAGTGCAGTGCGGAGAACAACGTGGAGAGGCCTAACGGCCGTATCAAGGCGAGCGTTCAGTAACGTTTACGTACTCGTATCATTTATGTTCGTGACTTTCATGAGTGGGCATAGGCAATGCGGACGCATGAATGTTTACACATGAAATAGTGATCAAATATATATTATATAACGTGCTGAAACACTTACTGTTTTAAAAAGCTTCCATGAAATCACAAACTGCGTGGCATCTATTAAATATTTAAATCATTAAATATGTTTCCACACTTGTTTCAGTCAAATGCAGGCGCTCGTGATGACGTATTTGGAGGTGCACTTACAATGATACGAGTGCCTCGTGTGTTTTCGGTGTTTACTAAGAAAGCGCTACAGTTAGTAAAGGAGAATACACGAAGCACTCGCATCATTGTAAGTGCACCCCCAAATACGTCATCATGAGCCGCGCCTGGTCAAATGAATACGGCGTGCGGAATAAATATTTTTCCATGATTAAAACGACCGTTCCACATCGGGTGATGTTATATTTGCACATTTAAAGTAATCCTTGTGACAACTTAATGAATCTTTCGACGCACCTTCACAAATTTGTCTTAGTATGAGAAAATCTGAATCCTTGTCAATAACACTTTCAAATTTTCGTATTACACACTCTTATTTTTCGCCTTCGGCCGCACATAGATGTGAGTGAACATCATCCACAATTTGAACAGAATCCGCAAACGACATCGAATCATTTTGTAATTTTTCAATTCTTGCGAATAGTTTCTAAATCACTTTTTACCTGACTATCTTGAAACATTTTCTGGCTTTTCTTGATAGCTTCGGCGTGTCTCGGATCGAATTGTCAAACTACCTTCTTTACATCATCAAAATGTTCGCAGTAGTAAAACGCAGCCTCTAACCATGTTCCCCAACGCATAGTAATCGGCTGTGGTGGTTCAGGCACTTTGGGACACAGTTCGTGAATTTTTTTTGTACATTTTTGGGGACTTTAGAAACATTGCCTTCGTATGAGCTATTAAAGCATTTACTTGTGGATAACATTTAGGTATCAATTGCGCCACAAGGTTTAAGGCATGGATTTTACATGTTACATGTAACAGATTGCCACTCTGTTCTTTAAGAGATCGGGCTAAGGAAAGCATGTTAGCGGCACCGTCACTCACAAACATTAAAAGTTGGTTTGTTGAAACTTGAAATTTGTTCAATGCGCTCAACACCACTTTTAAAATTTCATCGCTAGTACATTTTACAACTCTTTTGGAAGCAAGTAACATAGAGGATGACGGTTCAAATTCTTCCATTGTACGTACCATCAGATTCGCCACAGAATTTTTTTGCCGATCGGTTGTTTCGTCCACACATAACCACAATTGTTTTATCTTTCAATTCTGCTTTAATTCTTCTTTCAACATTGTCACGAGCAGATGGCATAACGTTTCTTATCGATGTCTGACTTGGTAGTGTATAATCCGAATACTTGCTCCAGAAAGCTACAAATGCTTTTTGGTCTAGCAAAGTGAACGGTAGATTACATATAATAAAACATACACCTATAGCAAATGTTAATTGTCCACTGTATCGTTTGCCACGGATTGCAGAACAGTCTTTTATACTTTTTAGGTGGCGTTCACACTTCCACCTGCTGGTACACGTCAAATAGTCGTCGCACCTTACACATTTAATTCTATCGCCTTCGTATTCTAAATCCGGCATACTCGCTATTACGTTTTCTAGTTTCTTCGAAATACGCTGTTTCCGAAACGTACCTTATTGCGACATTTTCTAAGTATGTGAGTACTTACAAGCACTCACAACGACCAGTGGAATAATACTGAAGAAGTGTGCTTTGATACGGACGCTTGCGTTTCCGTGCCACACGCTTCTCCCCTCTACGTTGCTCTCGGCACTGCACTGGAAAGTGCCCTTTTTTGCCGAGTCTAATAATAACACAGGTCTGCAACCAAAAATCTGCACGGGATTTTTATACTAAGACCTGGAAGAATACTCGTAAAATTCCATATCGTAAAGTTTTCTTGCAAAACTCGTGTTTGTTTAGAGTGAAACGACCGTTTAGTGAAAAGTGAGGAATCTTACTGGGTATGTTGAACATGTTTATATATGTTTGCCAGGGTATTAGGAAAGAGTATAAACAAGCGATCGTCAAATTTGGTCATGTTTCAACATGATAAATAAGCACAAAAGAATGTAAAACGTATAATTTTGAATGAGCATGGCCGTCTCTAATGAGGAAAGTGTTTGAAGGCACGTTATATCAGATCATTTTATAAATAAGTCAATATAGGACATATTATTATCGAAGTAGTAATGATGCATAGAGAAGTGAAATGACTGAGACGTGGAGTGATATTTATGATATTAGATTGGTTAAAAAACGTTGTATTGGAAGACGAAGGTACAAAAAGACGAAATCGCATAAGAAATAAGTAGTGGAAGAGATTAAGAGAGATTTTCGGAAGGTAGGAGCAGCGGACTGGCGAGAGGAGATCAATTCATCCTAAAGAAACTTAAAAAACAAAGGAAAGTTAGGGTTTTTAGTACGGTTAAATTGCATTTGATCTTTGCATTCTGGGAATCAAAACAATGAAATTATTTTTTTTTAACTTATTACTGAAATGCGCATATATTTCCATTCAATTTTAAATTAAAATTAATTAAACTATCACTTGAAATTCAAACAATATTAATTTTAACAACATATTATAAGCACGAGTGTAATTTATTACCAAATAATTTCCTAAAATTATTATTATATGTTTATAATCCACGATTTATATATCTATTGATTTATCTGTTGTGTAAAACGCGAACTAATATTTATTTAGTAAAATGCATCGAAACAAGCTTAAACAAATTTACAGATGCTTGCGAGGAATTTAAAATAATCGGTTTTCCAGCGTACCACTTAATATACATAAAGACTTGGGTATAACCGTCGAGAGGTTTCTACGAGATGTACAGAGAGTGCATTAGAGAGTGCAGTGCCCTCATAGAAATGCACCAACAACCTGATCCTTCGTGTAATGCAGCTAGCAACTCGTGATCTTAACCTCTGCATCAAATAAAAAATGTACGAAATATATAGCGTATTTCAAAAGTATGCACTACATTTAGAGAAATTCCTGTGGTTTCATATAAATTAACTTCATAAATTGTTGTATTTTTTAATTAAATTCCAAGAAAAGATTAAGATTTAATTTCTTAGAAAATACCAAGTAGAAGAGAAAATAATTTGATAGATATTTATTGCATTCTTGAAATATATATATATATATATATATATATATATATATATATATATATATATATATATATAGTAAACCTAATCAGTAGGCGATTGAAGGTCTGTATATTACTTCAAAATATATATATTTAAAAAACTCTACATGTTTCGGCTGTATACGCCTTTATCAAGAGAATACAAAATATGAATGACAGGATATAAATGTCAAGTAATTAAGTTACTATGGTTTAAATTATTCAAAGATACATTCTAGTAATAATAATAAATCATGCCTTAGTATTCCAAAAAATAGATAACAAGGTGTGAAAATATGTGTTGTTCGCTGCTAGCAATTTGTGTCTCCTTCTGGGTATGAACTTGTGTGTTGGTTGCTGCTGGCAGCTTGCGTCTCTCTATGGGTGTGTGGTTTTGTGTGAGAGCGTAAGTGTAGGGTTTTGTATGTCGTGTGCGTATGTTCGTATGTGCGTTCGTGCGTGTGTTTAGTGATCGGTCGAACGCACCGACATACAAAACCCTACACTTACGCTCTCACACAAAACCACACACCCATAGAGAGACGCAAGCTGCCAGCAGCAACCAACACACAAGTTCATACCCAGAAGGAGACACAAATTGCTAGCAGCGAACAACACATATTTTCACACCTTGTTATCTATTTTTTGGAATACTAAGGCATGATTTATTATTATTACTAGAATGTATCTTTGAATAATTTAAACCATAGCAACTTAATTACTTGACATTTATATCCTGTCATTCATATTTTGTATTCTCTTGATAAAGGCGTATACAGCCGAAACATGTAGAGTTTTTTAAATACATATATTTTGAAGTAATGTACAGACCTTTAATCGCCTACTGATTAGGTTTACCATATCATACCAAGGTCACGAAGTTATATATATATATATATATATATATATATATATATATATATATATACAGGACAATCCAAATTAAGTGTTCACCATTGGTAACTTTGTTATTATTAAAGATACAAGATTGTTTAAATTAGCAAACTAGTAGTACTTTTAACGCTCTTTAAGAAGGAAGAATTAAAAAAAAAGAGCAGCGCGTTTTCGAGTTTTCCCGAAAAATATGTTTTTTTCAAATGGAAACCCCTGTATATTATATCATTTTCTGTTAGAAATTTAATTTCTAAACAAAAAATCTTATAAGAAATTTTTTACTGGGATTAAAAATACTTGAGTTATAGTGAATAAACAAAAACAGCTAAGTCAAGTGCATTTCTATGTTTCTATGATAACGACGTTAATTCTTTCTAGTAAATGTCAAATATTAGTACAGTTTTATTAGTCTTTCACTCATAAATTTCATTTTGCTAGTTATTAATTTGACAAAAAAATGATTTTTACCCATGCAGAAAAGTGTGATATGTTAGAATCTTATTTAGTGTGCAGAAAATCCTCTAGGAGGGCAAAAGAACACTACGCTGAATTATATCCACTCCGAACACAACCAAATGAGCAATTTTTTCTGAGACTGTACCGAAAATTTAGAGGCAATGAGAGTGTTTTTGCCAAAACAAGAACAAGAAGGACTTTTATAATAAGCGAGGCCACGGAAATTCTAGTTCTTGCATATTTTGAGGCCAACCGTGAGAATTCCATACTAGATATTATCAAGGAATCTGATTTGAGTCACGGTACCGTGCATAGGATTCTGAAGAAACACAAATTCATTCCTTATAAGTACAAACCAGTTCAAGTTTTCTTGCCAGGGGATCCAGAGAGAAGAATGTTTTTTTGCCACTGGTATCTTAACTTTGTCGCCAAAATGTAAACAACTTTCGTTATATTTTATGGACCGATGAATCAAATTTCTCAAATTCTGGAATGTACAATACAAAAAATCATCATACTGGTCAAAGGAAAATCTTCTTTTAGTACATCCAAGACGCCCGCAAGTCCGTTACAGTTTTATTGTTTGGTGCTGTTTAATTGATTCAAGGATTGTTGGTCCTTTCTTTTATGAGGGCACTCTAACTGGTGAAAGGTACATAGAATTTTTGACTGAAATTTTGAATAATTTCTTAGACGATATTGATCTCATAAGTAGACAGAATCTGCATTTTCAGCAGGATTGCGCACAACTACAGAGGTACTCATCAAATTTTAAATACTATTTTTAACAATTCATGGATAGGAACAAATGGTCCTATTCAGTGGCCTCCCCGATCGCCAGATTTAACACCGCTTGATTTTTTTTTTTATGGGGTTATTTAAAGACAGAGATTTATAAGCAAAGGTACGAAAACGTAAACGCCCTAAAAATTGCAGTTAGTGAAAAGATAAACCAAATAGATGGTAGGACCATACTAAAAGCAGTTCGACAAGTTCAGAAACGTGTTCAAAAATGTATTGAACAACAAGGTGGTATCTTCTATGAAAAAATCAGTGATTTTTATTTTCTTTTAATGATATGTTTATGTATAAAATAAAGTTTATAAAAATTATTTAGCTGTTTTTGTTTATACATTATATATAACTCAAGTGTTTTTAATCCCAGTAAAAAAGTTCTTATAAGATTTTTTGTTTAAAAATTGAATTTCTAACAGAAAATGATATAATATACAGGGGTTTCCATTTGAAAAAAACATATTTTTCGGGAAAACTCGAAAACGCGCTGCTCATTTGTTTTTTTTTAATTCTTCCATCTTAAAGAGCGTTAAAAGTACTACTAGTTTGTTAATTTAAACAATCTTGTATCTTTAATAATATCAAAGTTACCAATGGTGAACACTTAATTTGGATTGCCCTGTATATATAGTGTTAATAAGAATTAAAATTTATTTCTTATTTATTTTATTGGCCGTGTCATAATATTAAAATAATAGACTTTTTCTTGGTTTAGCGACCTTTAATGAATTTCAGTTTTTTACTACGACGTTTCGACTTTTTTATTATTAAGTCTTTTTCAAGTGATTAGAACTAAAAAATTAATACAAAGAAAGGTAAGAAATATATTTACATTTGTATGAATGAATTAAAATTAAAAATAATAATTAAAGTAAGGAAAATTAAAGGATACAAAACTCACCAATTTATTTCATGTCAAAACACATATTTTGTGTAAAATGTATGGCCAGACATGTCGAACCTTTTTATAGGGTCGAACTGCCTTTCTCGGAATATTTTGTGTAACTAAATGTCTTGGTGCAGAAAATTTCTGCACCAAGACCAAAGACTTGATAATAAGAAAGTCGAAACGTCGTAGTAAAAAACTGAAATTCATTAAAGGTCGCTAAACCAAGAAAAAGTCTATTATTTTAATATATATATATATATATATATATATATATATATATAATATTTTCGTGACCTTGGTATGATATGGTAAATTCAATAAGTTGGCGATTAAAGGTCTGGCTTTACTTCAAAGTATATATATTTAAAACAACCCTACATGTTTTGTCAATGATGCCTTTATCAAGGATATAAAATATAAATGACAGTATACAAATGTCAAATTATTGAGTTGCTATGGATAAAATTATTCAAAGATACATTCCAATTGAATAATAATAAATCATGCCTTAGTATTCCAAAAACAGATAGCAAGGTGTGAACATATGTGTTGTCCGCTGCTAGCAGCTTGTGTCTCTTTCTGGGTATGAACTTGTGTGTTGGTTGCTGCTGGCAGCTTGAGTTTCTCTCTGGGTGTGTGGTTTTATTTTTGTGTGAGCGCGTAAGTGTAGGGTTTTGTATGTTGGCGCGCTCGTGCGTGTGTTTAGTGTGTTTAAATTTATGCGACCGGTCACTAAACACACGCCTAGAAATAGGTACATGACACGTTCAAGAGATCTTACATTATTGTTTGGGCGTAAGCAAGCCTTGGCACCCTCTGGGTGCCAATGCTGTTGGGATCAGAACAGAAACTCAATAGTTCTGACACTTGTCGTCAATTTCAAGACTTGTTAGCCTGTTACGGTAATGAATTTTGACAACAGATAATAACAACTCATGAAACGTGGATTCCTTATTTCAATTCTGAGACCAAAAGTCAATCCAAAAAATGGTGTAAACCCGAAGAAGGACCTTCATTTAAGGCGCGTGCAGTGCCGTCTGTTGGAAAAGTAATGCTTAGTGTATTCTGGGATTGCGAAGGGATTATTTTTATGTATTATCTGGCGAAAGGTACTACAGACAGTAAGACAGACTTTTCCCGGCGTTCTATTAACCTCATCCCACAATAAGTCAATAGAATTCATTCATGTTATGGTACAGAGGGAGCTAAGATGCAATACCTAAAATAAGAATTTAATTGGGAAAATAAATAATCTTTGAAAATTAGCGCAGAACTGCTTTTTAGAGAAAGAACGGGCTCGCCAACAGCTATGGCGATTAATAAATTTGCAAAGTATTCTTTTATCTTTGGATATTCGCACAGAAATTCCGCGCCTTTACCCGAAGACCTGGATTTTTCTTATCCGTCCACAGGATCCCAATCTTCCGATATTCAATTGCGATAATAGTTCACTGTATTTGACCTATTTTATGCAGGTATGCAGGTGATTTTCTTAAGAAGGGGCGATGGTGTGGGATTGCTTCTTTCAAAAGACTTGCAACGGCAATTTATTTTTACAATGTGTTGTATTACGCTGATTTATGGGTCTTTTAGAAATATTATTTGATTATAAGTAATTCTCATAATGTTAGTCTAGTACTGTGCGGATAAGATGCTATTATAAGCTAGTAGAAATGACATATGAATGTACCGTGGAAATGATAATCACTAGATTAGATATAAAATACAGTTTTTTTATTTACTTTATCATATATATATAATCTATCCTCATGTACTGTTTACGCTGTGGAGGTCTGCTGATAAACATTTCTCCACCCTTTTCCATCTTGTGACGTTTTCATTGTTCTCCAGTTACCTTTTTCCAATATTTCACCATTTTCAAATTCGAAGTTCTTCTAAGCCGTCGCCCCCCCCCTCCTTCTTTTGTCGTTTCCTGCTTTCCAAATTGTCTGTCTTTACTTTTCTAGTTATTGTCCATTCTGATTATACATAGTGTCCTAAAAATAAAAATACAGCGTACGAAAAATAGAAAGATATAATTATGTATAATATGTATCCAAAATATTTTCCCAAAATTCCCTCTCATAACCAAGAAAAAAAATGACAGACATTTAAAAAAATTTGTCACGTCACTGTGCGATTATAAAAAGGATCAGAGACGATATCTTAAAGTTGACCGACAATAACAAAAATAATAGTTTTGGTATTGTCCATCTTATCCTTCATAAAGTATATATTTTCAGTTCGTATTGCCCAAGAGTGAACCGCAAATTGTACTAACTATTTTGACATGTAGGTTGTGTATATACTTTCCTTGATTATATTGCAAGTAACATATTAAAATTTTGACAAAATTACGAAACATGACGTTTATATTTTACGAAGACAAACGGTTGTTTCCGCGATTGAATATTTGAAGATTTTTAGAAAATTATTTATAACCACACACTACGATATCTATTGGAATTTTAATTTCTCAAAAGTATTTTCAAGAATTTAATTAGTTGCAGTGGATAAAATAATTCTTCCAATCGACCATGAACAAATTATAAATGATTGATCTATAGACTAATAGATATAAATAATGATTTAGTGTATTTTAAACATAAAATTAAATCGTTTAAAACAGGATAGAGCAAGAGCAAAGAAATAATTAGAAAGGCAATAACAACGCTGTAACATTTCCTGAGAGAAAAAAAATGCATCTTGCGACCGTATCTCAAATGCAACGGCGGACACCGTCGACTACCCACGCACCAGAATCTCATCGGTAAGAAACCGTATTATGGGCGAACGAGAAGCGAGTAGTATAGAATGAGTGAATGCGAGCGCATCAGAAATCGAGCGTTGGCCTAGTCGGTCGCTCGGTCAAGATACGTGCCGCGGTCACAGGAGCCGGTCCTCTAACAATCAAGGCCAACCACTCCGGTACACAACCAGTTCTGTATTGTTCTTATTTGCGAGAGCGCGGCGGTGGTGGCGTGGTAACCAACCACGTCAAGAAAACACCCAGTACACGGGTTCAGGCCGCGTCCGTCCCGACTTCTGCTCTCCGTTCCGTTCTGCCTTTTAGGGTGATTGACTCTTTCATATCGCCAGGCAATGGCTATTGAGAGAGTTCGTGTTTGATATAGGCACGGTTGTTTGTTGATTTTGCTCTTGAGATGAAATAGTTTGCGTTATTCGCGTGATTCATAAATTGACTCTAAAACCTACAATTGTAGAGGTAATTCATTGTTTCCATGTTTCTTTTTTGTTTTTATATAAAAAATGAAATGCCTTTAAAAAAACCTCGAAATTTGTTAAACAATTTTAACGATAAGAAATAAGTTCTAAACTTCTAGTTTCAAAAATTTTATTGTAAATCCACTACAATAATGTTTCGACATACAATGGTTTCATCAGGTGGATGAAAAACTGAATATTTAAAATACAAGTTTGAATATTTATGTACATATTACTGAGAAAGAATGGTGATGTAAAAATTTTTACAATCTTAAATTTAGTAGAGGGGAATTGTTTAAATCTAATTGGTCATTTTAGTTAAGTTTTTTGCTTTTAGCTTGAATATGTAAAATTTTGAATCTATATTAAATCTATGATTGATATCTAAACAATGATTTGCGAAAGTTGAATCTGTTTTCTTTTCTTTATGACTTCCCTCGTGTTCTTTCATCCTAATTTAGAACATCCTCCCCGTTTGTCCTATGTATACCTTATTACAATCTTCACATGTTAACTTAAATACACCAGAGTTTGATTCTTTGTCTATTTTATCTTTGTTGTTTTTAATAATGTTGTATGGTATTGTCTGTTTTAAATGATATATGTTCGTTATTAAGTTTTTTAATAAAAGTACCAATTTTTTCCGAAATTTTTCTTAAATAAGTGATTGAATTGTAGGAATTAGTTATACTGTTTTTTTAATTTTGGATAAACTAAAGAAAGGGTTTTAGATTTTTGTTGAATTAGCGAGTAATGTGGTGTCTGTATTTCTCATTTTATCCTATAACACAAAAATTAGCATACCAATCAATGGTGTATAGATTCATTAACGTAGCGATGAGTAAAAGTAATTTTGACCTCGAACTAAATAGGATATACACAATAGCATTAAACAATATATATATATATATATATATATATATATATATATATATATATATATATATATATATATCTATATATAGATATAAATATTATCAATTACATCCTGAATAGTCAAGAAAAAATAACAATGGTTAGTGTAACTCTTTTTACCCTAAACCTCAAAATTGTATTTACTGAAAAAATTTAAGAAAGATTAAAAAAATTAAATCCTCGAAGTTTTACAGACATCTGTCGCAGCTCCTTCCACCTCTTACCACGTTACACTAACGTTTTCATGTCTAATTGGATTTATTCGACTTTTACTTTATGAAAATCCATAATACAAATCAAAACTTATAATAATTTAATCTTCACGTTATCAATATACGAGGTGTGGTAATTAAATAACGATAATTTATCCTTGTAGACTTTATTAAGCAAAATGACATGGCTTTAAGCATTTATCTCTTCATAATAGTCTTCGTCGAGTATAATCTTCTTTCTTGTTCCATACGGCAATTGCTGGAATTGTCGAAAATCATCTCAGGTTAACTCCTTCAGAATCTCCGTCGTGCGTCTTTGGATAACGTCAATCATATCAAAACGATGGCCTTTCAGCGGATTTCTCATATCGAGAAATATGAAAAATCTTCAGGACCCAAATCCGGGTTATGAGCTGGGGGTGGGAGCACTGAAATATATATATTTTTTTTCGCTAACATGTACTGTACAACGAACGCAGTGTGAGTAGGGGCGTTATTATGATGCAGAATCCGTCCATTCTAGGCCAATTCTGGTCTCACCCGAGCAACTCTGGCACATAAACGCTGTAGGATATCAAGGTAGAAGGTAGTGTTAACAGTCCTATCCTGTGGCACGAACTTTTTATGGATCACGCTCCTAATGTCAAAAAAAAACCAAATTACTATTGTCTTGTTTGGCTTTTGTTGAACGCTTACCCTGTCTCAGAACTGAATTTCGGAGTCGTACTGGAACACCCAACATTCGTCTACCGTGACAATGGTTTCCTTCCAAGCTTGTCTTCGTTTTGGATGACTTTAACGAAATCTTGGCAAATCGACAAACGCAACTCTTTTGGATCCGTTGTCCCTAGATTCGCTAGAAAAAATTGAAAATCTCGTTTTTGAAGATGAACGTTCAACACGACCAACTTCATGAAGTTGTTCCTGAAATTTTTCGAAGTCTGCTTCATGAAACAATGTATAAAAATTGGAATATCGAAAACAGTGTGCGAGATGGGGCCCAAAACAGTTAACTCTAGATCACAAAATTAACCAAGTTGGCGCCTTTCGCAAATTTTTGCAACGTGAAACGAAATATGGGTTGTTCATTACGCCTCAAACAAAACGTCAATCAATGCAATGGCATTGTATATCAATTAATGCAATGGCATCGTATAGATAGACTCTCCGGTAACAAAAAAAAATTGAAACAGTTCAGTCAACCCGAGAAATCATGGCTTCTGCCTTCTGGGATGAAAAGGAGATTATCTTGATTGTTTCTTTTTGCCTCAAGGGGAAACAATCAACTCCAATCACTATTACCATTCGCTTATCACCATCCGATTATCACCTGTTCATTTCGTTAGCAGAGACTATCCAGAAAATAGTATGGAAGTGAAGGAAACTGTAGAGAAGTGCATTAAGTTAGGGGGTGGAAAAATATATATATATGTATATATATATATATATGCGTATATGTAACATATCGACCGATAGCGTAGTGCTAACGCCCCTGTAATTAGCGTTTAACTGTGAGGATCATAAGCCATAAATTATGATTATTATAGCTTATATTATTATAGTATTGTGTTTTTTTAAATCCTCTGTCGTGCACACAATCACTGATTTCATACATTTTCCATTTTATTTATAGGTACATACAACTGCTATAATATGTACTATTATTATTTTTCGTGTGTTTATGCATATTACTTTAATAGCAGAAACCCAAATGTATATTTAATTATTTCTGATAGAATAAATGTCTCTACTTCTATACTTATATCGGTAACAAGTTCATGTTGCGTCCCTATTCTATCGCATATTCTAATATATTACGAATTACACTCCCATACCGGCGCTCATGGCACGCACGGAAATTGGTCTGCTCTACTTATAAGTTTCATTAATTTAGATATATGACAGTATATTAATGTCATAATTATAAGTATGACATTAACATACTGTCATTTATATTTTATATTCCTTGAAAAAGGCATCATTTGCCGAAACATGTAGAATTGTTTTAAATATATACATTTTGAAGTAAAACCAGACCTTAAATCGCCAACAAATTAAATTTACCATAACATACAAAGGTCACGAAATAATTATATATATATATATATGTATATATATATATATATATATATATATATATATATATATATATATATATAAATTTACGCGACCGGTCACTAAACACACGCACGAACACACCAACATACAAAACCCTACACTTACGCGCTCACACAAACACAAAACCACACACCCAGAGAGAGACGCAAGCTGCCAGCGGCAACCAACACACAAGTTCATACCTTGCTGTCTGTTTTTGGAATACTAAGGCATGATTTATTATTACTTCAATTGGAATGTATCTTTGAATAATTTAAACCATAGCAACTCAATTATTTGACATTTGTATTCTGTCATTTATATTTTTTATATCCTTGATAAAGGCATCATTGCCGAAACATGTAGGGTTTTTTTAAATATATGTACTTTGAAGTGAAACAGACCTTTAATAGCCAACTGATTCGATTTACCATATCATACCAAGGTCACGAAAATATATATATATATATATATATGTATATATATATATATCATTTGATAAATCTTGAAAATTCGGCAGTATATTAAATATTTAATTAGGATGTTATTTCGCGAAGTAATGTGAAAATTTAAATATTGCTATCTATAAATTACAACGCTAATTAACGAAATTTTTTGAAAAAGTTTCGTCCTTGGGTGGGACTCGAACCCACGACCTTTAGTTCTCTAGACTAACGCTCTAACTTACTACGCCACCAAGGCTCTTGCGTTCGAGTGTTGTTAGAAATGCCTTAAGTTACTTATTAAGGAACAGATATTAATATTCATATCGCCGATGGAATTTTTCTAAATTTCATCCATTAGCTATTTGGTAATAATCTATTTCTTAGTCGTACAATTAATACATATACATATATCATTAGATAAATCTTGGAAATTCTTGGAAGATTATTATCAAATAGCTAATGGATGCTAATAATAGCTAATAATTTTTATATGCACTCTCGATCATATCTGACGATAGGAATGACATATTTGGTTGATTCTTTTTTCGTTTTCTTCGCTCTGCTCCCGGGATGGAAATAACCCAATTGAATGTTTTCCTAAAAAAAAAAAAACGTGAAAAATTCATCTCGCATGTAAAATTTCCCATTGGCGTACTTCTGCAGGTACTCCTCAAATGAAATCCATGGCCATAATCGTTAATAGATACAATGATCACTCAGAAATATGTTTTTTTTTCATTATTACTTTGTTTACATATTTCCAACAGCTTTTCACAAATTCACAAAACGGTCACAAACAAAATTGATTAAAATTTGGACAGTACAGCCGTCTACCGAGTCAGCTAGTAGTAAAGAATAAAAACTTGATTTTTAACAATTAAACGGCCTTCAGTTTCTGAATATGCCTCGTAATTTCGGGAGCTGTAGATTTTTAAATCCAAGGTTTTATTCCAGGAGACACCCGAGGGGGATTACAGAAAATCAGGGAAAGGTGACAACTGTAAGAGCAGTATACTGGTTTAGTATTCATTACCTTAAAATGTTTAATTAATATCAAAGTCTCTCAAACATTTACTCCTCATTACATATTTTAATCACGAATTCGCCTACTCAAAGCAGAACGCGTTCATCAAAGCGAAGCAATTTTTAACTGAATTACTCTCACATTCGAAATTACAACTAGCGAAAGTGACGCGTATCCATTACCACTGGAGCGCCACCGCCGACCGTTTCAAAACCTACATGTCTACTAATTAACACCAAATTGCCGAGACTTGTTTCTACTGGAGCAAACAACAACAACCAACAACACGAGACCAGATAGCATTAAGCCGACACTCATACATGACGCACGCATACACTCGCACGCAAACATATTCATATGCTCAAATTCTTGAATTAATTAATTTATTTTAGCCTTAACCTTAATAAACAATTAAACAAAGACATTATTAGGCCGTTATGTTCAGTAACAAATGGGAGAAAGTTATTTACGATTCTAAACAGTTTATGTATGCCAATAAATTGCGTGCTTTAAAGTATTTTTGCGATAAATAAAATAGAACGGGTATATTTATATACGGCCGTCTGTGATGCAACTTATCAGAATTTATGTAATGTAAAGGTATAAATAATATAAGCTAGTTGCATATAGTTTTTATGTGACTATGCTTGTGCAAATGCGACCGAGATATCTTAATATTCCTGTTATTTTACCCATGCATATGGTGAAGTAAATAAAAATAATTATTTTTACATACGGTTCTCCTAAACGAGCGATATTATCACAGATATGTATATCTGATCGCTTTCTAATTTCCGTATTTATTGACGTTGACTATGATAAATCGAAACCCGCTAACGTAGGAATAAAGATCTCATACATTTTTTTTATGTGGTAAGTTTTATCGAGACATGCAAAGCATTTCACGGCATCAGCTAACGAATATTAATGACGAACTTCTAATTTATTTTTCAATAACGAAATACTCCAATATCTATAACCAGAAGTAACAATTTATCTACCCACAATGGAAAGGGTATTTAAAGGGAACGTGACTTTTATATACGTCGGGAATTTTTGATGTTAACTAGCTAGCTATGAAAGAAACGAGTTAGAAAACAAACAAAAAATTACACAGCCCAACATACATTTTGGTGCCTGCCATTTTTTAACTGTTTCTAGGCAAATTTTAGGTGTAGAA
The DNA here is from genome assembly GCA_935421215.2 of Melolontha melolontha. NCBI lineage: Eukaryota > Metazoa > Arthropoda > Insecta > Coleoptera > Scarabaeidae > Melolontha > Melolontha melolontha. The sequence continues at coordinate 130,870,020 of OW285240.1, read as the reverse complement.
TCCAAAATACGAGGTGCATTCAAGTTCTAAGGCCTCCGATTTTTTTTTTCTCCAGACTGGAAAGAGATAGAAGCATGTGCATTGTTTTAAAATGAGGATGCGATTGTTGTCAATACGGCACAGAGATGGCAGCACTGTACAGCAGATGGAATTGTAGCGGCAGCGTCGAGAATGAGAACTGTGTTAGATACTTAAAATGGATACGTTTTCCTTACTTGAACAGCGTGCAATCATTCGTTTTCTGAATTTGCGTGGTGTGACACGAATTGAAATTAATCGACAGTTGAAGGAGACATGTGGTGATGGAGTTATGGATGTGTCGAAAGTGCGTTCGTGGGTGCGACAGTTTAATGAAGGCAGAACATCGTGTGACAACAAACCGAAACAACCTCGGGCTCGCACAAGCCGGTCTGACGACATGATCGAGAAAGTGGAGAGACTTGTTTTGGGGGATCGCCGAATGACAGTTGAACAGATCGCCTCCAGTGTTAGCATTTCCGTGGGATCTGTGCACACAATCCTGCATGACGACCTGAAAATGCGAAAAGTGTCCTCCAGGTGGATGCCACAATTCTGACGGACGACCACAAGGCTGCTCGTGTGGCATGTTGCCAAGCAATGTTGACGCGCAACCAAGGCATGAATGGGACTTTCTTTTCGTCGATTGTGACAATGGATGAGACGTGGATGCCATTTTTCAATCCAGAAACAAAGCGCCAATCAGCTCAATGGAAGAACACAGATTCACCGCCACAAAAAAAATTTCGGGTAACCGCCAGTGCTGAAAAAATGATGGTGTCCATGTTCTGGGACAGTGAGGGCGTAATCCTTACCCATTGTGTTCCAAAGGGCACTACAGGTGCATCCTACGAAAATGTTTTGAAGAACAAGTTCCTTCCTGCACTGCAACAAAAACGTCCGGGAAAGGCTGCGCGTGTGCTGTTTCACCAAGACAACGCACCCGCACATCGGGCTAACGTTACGCAACAGTTTCTTCGTGAAAACAACTTTGAAGTGTCCGTGGCCGCACATTCACCAGCCGTGCTGCTATTGCTTCAGCGATTTTCCAGTGGTCGAAACAGACTCCTAAGGAAGCCTTCGCCGCGGCCATGGAATCATGGCGTCGACGTTGTAAAAATGTGTACGTCTGCAGGGAGATTACGTCGAGAAGTAACACCAGTTTCATAGTTTTCGGGTGAGTAGTTAGTTAGAAAAAAAATCGGAGGCCTTAGAACTTGAATGCACCTCGTAACTGTCACATTTAGATTTTGGGTTACGCTATGTTGAACTTTCAGGCTATAAGTATTAGTATTTGCGAGAAAGGCTCATTAAAAAACAAAGAATACAAATTAAGGTATTTAATTCACAAAGAAAATAAATATAAATCGCTTATCACTTAAAAATTTTCTTTTATACGATTTTCTAGTATGAAGTTTGTAAGACAGTCTCGCTGCAGACTCCAACAGTAGTCGTCCATCGTATGGGTATCCCGTCTTCCTTGATATCGTTCTTCCATCGTCTTAATGTCCTGAGAAATCTTTCCCCTTGTTCTTCACTGTAATCACCTTGGTTTGGTGGAAACCCAAGTGGTTGTGGAGGTAGAAAAGTTATATGCTCATGTTACAAGTGACAATATTAAATTTAGAAAGCATATTTTCCACTAATTCTGTATAACTCTGCTTTATGATTACTAAGAAAATTGTGTGCTAATTTAACAAATGAATACCAAGTATTAGATTCAATATCGTTAATTGCAGCAGTCAATTGTGAATCGCAAATTGCTTCATAAGTCTCGACTTGATATGCAAAGGTGGAAATATTATTTTCTCTCTTGCAACCAAAAGTTCGTAGATTAGGTTTCCTTTTCCTGGAACCATGACGTTTCTTTGAGGCCAATTTTTCTTAACTCAGTGCTGATCCTTAGCTCTGCTGTCCCAAAGGCAAAAAAAATATTTTGTGTAAAGATACCATTATTTCATTATTTGTGTCTGTTATTAAAGCGAAAATTTATTAGAATATATATCAGTAACAAGAGCAGCTGCGAAAAAAAGCCAAAATCAGTTCTAAGTTTTCCGGCACCAAGCAAAATATTTAATTTTGTTGTCTTGTGTTATTTTCCAACCAAAGAACCATTAACACCGATCACACTTATTCCAACGTTTCTTCAATAACTCCTTCTAAAAAAAATATTTAGGTAATTCCGCAAAATATGACCCCACATTTTTCCACGTCGTCATTCAATAAAAATCGACGCCCTCCTAAGTGTTTTTTGAGTTTTGGAAAGAGATAATAGTCACAGGGGGCGAATTCTGGACTGTAGGATGCATATAGTCAATTCTCGAAGCCACATTTATTGATTATTGCTTAAATAATTCGTGCCTTATGCACCCTGCAGTTGTCATACAGAATCAGAGTTTTCTGAGCAAAATCGTGTGGTCTTTTTTCGCGTATAGCCGAATTTAAGTGCTTAACAGTGTCTTTGTAGACATTTCTCATTACTGTAGTCCCTTTTGGCATATACTCAATTAAGAAAGTCCCCTCCGCGTCCTAGAAAACTATGCCCATCACCTTTCCCGCAGAAAATTGCGTTTTCGCCTTCTTGGACGGTGGAAACCCCTTATAAATCCATTACATGAACTGTTGTTTCGTGGGAGGGTACCAGTAGTGTATCCAAGTTTTATCCCCAGTTACAATTCTATTTAAGAAGTCTTCATCTTGAGATAAAACAGTCAAATTCTCTTCAAAAATTAATTTTTATTCGGGACTGAGCAACCTGAAAATCTATCCTGCCTACACTTTTCTCATTCCCAAATCTTCGTGTAGAATTTTAAAAACACTCGTTTCTGATATTCATATTTCCCTAGCAATAACTGAAACTTTTACTCGGCGGTCAGTCAACACCAAATCTTCAAATTTGTTGATGATTTCTTCAGTTCGTAGTTCCAGAGGTACACTTTGGGACATCATGAATGAATTCTCTACGCTTTTTGAACTGCTTACCCCAAAATTTGACTTGGAAATGGGACGGGCTATTTTCTTCATACACTGCCATCATTCTCTCATGAATATTCTTCGGGTGCTTTCTTTCGACAAAAATTTCATGACGCTTCTGTGTTCAAGTTTCAAATCAGTCATTTTCTCTTCTTTAAACGAATGTAAGAGTCACAAATTTTATGAGATTGGAACCAAACTTGGAGATGACACCATAAAATGTCACACATAAAAAAATTGCAACGATAACATATTATTTTCATATAGATGTATATATGATGAAATAAATTAAAAGCGGGCAAGTGGTCTGTTAATTAAAAACTCATTTATTAATTATCTCTATATTTCGCAACAACTTTGTTGCTTCTTCAGGAGATAAAAATGTAGAGTTCCAAAAAAAAAAAAAGTGACGTACACGAATAATAAAATATTATTATCCGTGTTTTAATAGAGTAACGAATTGTCATGAAATTTCATATGAAAGTTGAAAAACCCGATTTGAGATGTATCTGTTATTAAGAGAAGCATATGGCAATGAATGTTTATCACGTGCGTAGATATTAGAGTGGCTTAAGCGTTTCTAAGATGGCCGGGAAGACGTTGAAGATGCACGCCCGAGATGCCCTCCACGTCAAGAACTTAAAAAAAAATTTGATCCGATCTGACCGCCGGCTAACTATTCGTGCGATTGCCGAAAATGTAGGTAAAAATTTGATCCGATCTGACCGTCGGCTAACTATTCGTGCGATTGCCGAAAGTGTAGGTATTGGCAAAGAATACGTATTGCAAATTTTACATAAGAATTTATACATGCAAAAAGTAATCAAACAAAAAAAAACTCGTGAAAATATTTGTACTGACACTTTTAAGTACCATTGAAAATAACCCAAACTTCTTGGATAAAGTGTAAACATGTGATGAATCTTGGTTTTTCACATATGGTCCAGAAACTAAGCGTCAATCAATGCATTAGAAGAGCTTAACTTCACCGTGAGCTAAAAAAACGGGAATGAGCAAATCAACATTCAAAGCTACAATAATTGTTTTTTTTTTTCGATATCGATATCGATGGGATTGTGTACCTTAACTGGGTTCTTAATGGCCAAACCGTTAATCAGCATTGCTGCCTTAAGGTTTTTCCTCAACTCCGTAAGAAAATCAGAAAAAAGACTCGAATTGTGGAAAAAAGTCATCAAGACAACGCACCGAAACATACTGCATTGTCTGTTAAGACGTTTCTAGCCAAGTATAACATCCCAGTATTAGACAATCCACTTTATCCGCCTGAGGTGGTACCATGTGACTTTTATCTGTCAAATCTGCATTAAAAAAACAAGATTTCAGAGCGTTGAAGCTGAAAGATGAAGCATCATGAACGAGCTCCCGGAAGAAGTCTTCCAGCACTGTTTCGCGCAATGAAAAATTCGAATAGAATTGTGTATATTGAAGAGGATAATAATTAAATATTTATAAATTTAAAATAAAAAGTTTTAGAGCATCACTTTTGTTATTTTATACCCACACTAGTAAATACAAGAAAAACTAACAAATATATCCAAGGTAAACCATAAGACGGAACAAATTAGATAAAAAATATTGTATATAGACAATCACGTATAAAATGTATTAAAATAACGATTGCTATATTGATAAGTTACAGCACAGCCAATTCATTTTCATCAGACTTTTATTGCAATCAAAATAAATCTGTGAAGAAACAATAGAATTTTACTTTGCTAATGGCTAATTGTGTAATAAAAACGAACCTTCATAATATGCCATAATCATTAGCGAGGAAAAAGTTAATCAATTCCCTGAGAAAATAAAATATCTTACGGCAGTTTTTACGGTTCCGACAAATTATTATTTCCACACCACCCATATAATATCTTTATGGTCGCTGTTCTGATATATATAAAACCATAGTAAGTTTCATTTTTATGGCATATAACTTTCGCCATGGACAACGGCTTATAAGGTTTCGACCTTTACTGCTGTAAAAAAAAAACTTTACGTCTGGTTTTCATATTTCTTTATTCTTTACTCAAAACAACCTTGCCTCCATGTTTTTTTTTTATTAATAATAGCAATTTATTTCTCTGCTTATTTACCCAATATTTGTTTTTTTTTTAAATTTTGTATGATCGCCCTACGTTATCTGATTGGTATACGATGTTTTTGAATATTTTCCAAATAATAAATTCCACACACAATATTCAATATGTTTATCGGTGGTTTAATAATACCAAATATGTTCACAACGAAAAAATTTGTCGAGGCCTTGCAAATTTGTGCTAGACAAATCAATCGACATACTTTTGGAAATAGAAAAAGATTAAAATGCATCTAGCTTTTGAAATGCAAATAAATCCATAACTATAGTAGTTCTTAGTAATTAAGCAGTTACAAATATTGAGTAAAATATAGTTAGTATTTAAAGCCAAGTTGGTAAGCACATATGTTAACAATTTCAGTTATTGCAGTTTTAATTATCTGCAACGTTTGAAGAATTATTTCGTTTGGTTTTCGTTTAATACGCATTTGAACTAGTTTTAAACATTAAAATTTGCCAAGATCACGACAGTACTAGAGTAAAATTACTTTGGGATGAGACTGAAGATGCGCGAGCGATGACGTTACAAAAATCCTGAACACCTTAAAAACATTGAGCAGTCTTGACAATATAGGCGGCAGTTTTAAATTTAAATAATATTTAGTTATATTAAACCATAATAATTATGTTTTGTTGTCGATTTTAAATAAACTTATTACTTCGCGAAGAATAAAATAATTATTAAATCAATTGGTATTATGTAACAAATTTTTTATAAATTGTATTTTACAATGAAATATTTCTTTTTATAGTGCTTTCACATTTAAGTCTTTGTATTTACAAATTATTATTATATTAATCCATATTTTGTAATATGGTTTTCATTAACCTTAATTTTGCTTTTTCTCATTATAATTTTACTCCTAACCAAAATCTCACTTTAGAGACATTAAAAGAAGATAAATACACAAGCATGTGCCTAGAAAAATTTTTGTATTTATTAAAACAAATATACATAAATACAATGTATAATCAAATATTTATTTTCGCTGATGACAAAATTAATATAATATATTTTGAAACATTTAAAATATTCAGTCTTCATCGCTTGAAAAATCGTAGAAATCATCTTCAGAGTCATTATTGACATTAATAATAAATTCTTCACAAAAATTATCCATTATGTGCTCCTTCATAATGTAATCTTTTTCTACACCTTCCCCATGTCGACAAGTTTCTGACCATTCCTCTACCTTGATGTTTGAAAATTCTTCTCTCGCCAATTTTTCAACATCATTTATATGAAATGTAACATTTCCTGATGCAACCCGATTCTTTACAATGCCCCAGATTTGTTCAATCGGGTTTAGTTCTGGGTGGTATGGTGGCAATCTCAGGACGGTGTGGTCTTTTTTTGCAAATATACCATCTATGCTGTATCACACTTTCTACTGGCTGATGTTGGATGTTTATATGACATAACATTATGGTAGCTGGCATTATCCACAACAATCACAGAATTATCAGGCAAATTAGGAATTAAAGATGTTTCTAACCATTTTTTTATAATTTATGAAGTTCATGTCGTCATGGTAGTCGCCACTTTTTTGACCTGATTTGAAAATTAATAACGCATCATTAACAAAACCCTCTGCAGAACCAGCATGAACAATTATTAAACGCTTCCCTTTTGAAATTGGACACTTTAATCCTTCATTAGATTGATCGACCCATCCAAAAGGAGATGTATGCCCTGCATGTATGTAAGTTTCATCTAAAAATTACTTATGTACTTAAAATATGTACTAAATAGATTTTCTAAATGCTTTTTATACCTGTATATATTATTGGACGTCCTTGGGTACGATAATTTGTTATTTTGCAGATGTAAGAACACCTAAGCTCTCTTATGTCAAACCGCTCCATTAAAAATCTTACGGTTATCAGTAGTTTTTCTTCCATCTAGAAAATAAAAAGTTTAGAGTGATATTACTAAGAATAATAAAAAAAAGTACCTGAATCCTATTCGCAGCAATAATTTCCTAAAAGATGATAGCCCTTCTGCAAAACCGATTCCTTCATCATCGTGAATTTTATTATAAACGGCTTTTATTGTGGGTCTTCTCTTTTCAGTCACATGAAAATTATGCATAATTCTGCGAATAATTTCCCCTGTGTAAATAAATACAACTAAATTTTCAGGAATTTTATGATAAGTATATTTCTACTTACAAGAGGATGCATTCTTACTCTTGAATAGCTTTGAAAAAAAATTAATTAATAGATAAAATACAACAATAATGGTACAAATACGAAAACTCTCAATGTACGTACAACACCACTACGAAATACACCGATCAAATGCCTGGTACCGACTGACAAATAATCGATAAACGTTTGTGGCTCGTATAGTACACGGATTTATACTACTAGCTGTTCTCTCATTTATGAGGTGGCTCTCTTTCTAATTACTAAAATGTGTTTCTGCGCCAGTCTCATCCGAAAATGATTTTACTCTAACTGTTTACATTAAGCATGTTGAGTATTAGAAAAGGACTGGACAGGAAAAATTTAATCAACTCGTTTTGTTTCACGACAGGGTTACGTTTCAATGACTGCCATCTACACAGCTGGTTTCTATATCTTTTGGCCTATTTTAGAAATATAGCCCCCACAAATATTTTTTATTAATTACACTTAAAAAACATCTACGGAAAAATCGCTTTTGTAACAACGCCAAAGGCATCGAAGCACTTTCGCTATTAACATACTACATGTATTAAAAAAAAGATTAAGTTATTTTTTTTTAAAAGCTTTGAAATTTATGCTTCACAAATCCAATCGACGTATTTTTAAAAATTTAAATCTTGCGAAAAGAAGAACGAAGAAAACCCCCTTACCTTTTGAAATGCCACTAAATAAATCCATAACTATAGCAGTTTATAATAAGTATTAAACCTGGACAAAACAAAGGAAAACCGACATTATTACGAGGGGGTATTGATATATAGTTAACCCGGACTGGTTCCGTGGATAAAAAAAATATTGCGATACCATAGCAACGAAAAATAACATATTAGATGTGTCAGTGTAAAGTATCGCGTCAAAAAGTCGAACCAAAGTTGCGCAATAAAATTTGAAAAAAAGGATGTCGATCGAAATTGTGAAAATCGAAAAATTGAACAATTGAGCCATCATCAGGTACCTGTATTTGAAGAGGTTAAGAGGTACGCAGATTTACGAAGATATGCTTAGTACCCTTGGCGATCAATGTCCTTCGTATGCGACCTGAAAAATTGAATTGCAAGCTTCAAAAGGAGTAAATTTTCCATTGAAGATGAACACCGATCAAGAAGGCCAGTTTCTGTGTCCGTCCCCGAAAATGTTGATGCAGTTCATGGCATGATTTTGTCAGACCGGCAAATTGGGCTAAAACGAATACCTGAGGCACTGAATATTTCATATGAACGCGTCCATCATATAGTTTACGTCGATTTGGACATGAGAAAAATTTCTGCAAAATTGATCCGCAAATGTCTGAATGTTGACCAGAAGCGCACAAGGGTGGAAGCATCGCTTTCAATCTGTGTTCGGTTGGAAAGTGATGCAGACTTTTTAAGCCGTATTGTTACTATGGATGAAACTTGGGTACATTTCTACGACCCATAAACAAAGCAACAACCGACGGAATGGAGACACTCTGATTCTCCAAAGCCTAAGAATTTTCGCATTTAAGAATCTGCTGAAAAAGGTCTTACTTCAGTTTTTTTGGGATTGCCATGGAGTAATCATGATTTATTTTCTAGATAAGGGTAAAACAATAACTGTGAATTATTATTCGACGTTTTTGACCACTCTACGAGAAAAACCTATGGAGAGAAGACGCGGAAAGTTATCCAAAGGTGTTTTGTTTTTGCAGGACAATGTCCCTGCACACAAATCGCATGTTGACATGCAAACAATTCGTGATTTAAGGCTCGAATTACTCGAACACTCGCCTTATTCACCAGATCTAGCTCCGACCGACTATCATGTCTTTCCGCAACTGAAAAAAAGTTTAAAAAGTCGTAAATTTTCTTCTAACGAAGAGGTGATAGAAGCTGTGGAGGCCTGGTTTGCAGATCAAGATAAATTAACTGTATTAATTTAGGAGGAGAGTATGTTGAATAATAAAATATTTTGACTTTCAAATTTTTTCATTACATCCTCGTATGTATGTTACATGTTGTACATGTAAGAATCCAAACAAATATATACATTTTCCCCACAAACAAAATTTCTGTAAAATACCGCTTTTAAATTGAATGCTTCTTTCTACTGTACTGTCGTATATAAATATTCGGACACGTAATCTGCATTAAATAGTACTATGTCCTAAATTGCGAGTGTATCACAACCCGTGATCGAATTGGAAGGTTGCACACCCATCAGAATTTACAGGCGTTTGAAAGTTGTTTATGGAAACGATTGTATGAATGTGAAAAATGTTCTCGTCTGTCATAGAGACGAAATGAAGATATTTGACGAAAGCGATCAAAACGGCCAGTATCAGTGACGCATGAGAAGAATCAAAGGCAAGTGATGATTCACGGAAGTCGCTGGATTACGCAAGGCATTAGTCAAGAAAGCGTCCAGTACATTTTTCAAACGTTGAATTACCGAAAAATTTACGCCAGATGAGTTCCACAACAATTAACTAATATCATGGAAGAACAAAGAAAAACCATTTGTCTCGAAGTTAACCAATATCGTCGTGAAGGAGATGATTATCACACGTCAGCACCGGGAATAAATTATGGGTTCATCATGACCACGGAAGCAAGCGGCAGTGAATGAAATATCGTTGTCCTAATTCTCTACATGTACGTAAATTCAAGGGTTCAGAATGTATTGTGAAAAGCGATCTAGAGAATAAGTTTCTGGAAGGAATGGAAAAACCAGAACCTATAGAGTTTTCATTATTAAATCATGGTTATAAATGCGACTGGTATTTTGTATTGTAACTGGTTTTGAGCATATTAATCAAAAACTAAAATGTCAATGTGAACAGGACTTATAACGTTCACTATATTGATGACATCATTGCACTGGGTGTTATTCAACCATATTGTACCTTGCGGGACCAAATTATCAATAGAAGGTATCACTGAAAGCTACGACCAAATGTGGTGAAGGTTTACACATCCAGAATTGACATGTTAAGAGGGCAACATACAGTCCTTGAAATAAAGAGACAACATATGATAAATGGAAAGATGTAAATATGTAGTATAAATCCAGAATATTGTGACTCAATTACAATGCGAACTCCGAAATTAAAAACACCCCGAAAATTGTATTACGTGACGCCTATATCTATATTCAGAATGTGTATACCTCACACATACATACGCTATATCGCCAGTTTTTACATACGTAACAACTGAATGAGATGGACAATAACAAAACTATTATTTTTGTTATTGTCGGTCAACTTTAAGATATCGTCGGATACTTTTTATAATTGCACAGTAGCGCGACAAAAATTTTTTAAATATAATTTTTTTCTCGTTTATGAGAGGGAATTTTGGGAAAATATTTTAGAGTTATATATATATATATATATATATATATATATATATATATATATATATATATATATATATATATGATTACATATTTTCATTTTTAATACGTTGTCTTGTTATTTCAAGGATATATTGCACATATATCTGTTTTGTGTAGAACTAAGTTTCAGAGCATATTTTTATACTAAAATTTGTTAACAAACAAATTTCATTAAATATTGAGACACGACAACAAATTTCGAATATCAATCATATTCCACTACGTCTTCAATTTACAAAAAAAAAAAACGATAACCGAACTATCCACTCTCTATTACAAAATTGAAACCACCTCTAAATTTCTAAATTACTTAAATATGTTTGTATAGAATCACCGCATTCAATGAATAAAAAGAAATATTTGAACACTGTAAACTGCTTGATCAGTAATAAAAAAGAAAGGAAGAAAATGACCAAACTACATCTCACGACATTATATGTTTCTTTTATCTTTTTCCAATTAACTCGCAATTTTCTCGTGCAAAAGACCTTAGGAATTTTTGGCTGTCGTCCAATAGTGTTTCCTCCTTTACTATTTATCTTTAATTAATTCTGTTTGCTGAGGATTAACGTTATGGCTTACTTATATTATTCTGTTATACTTATTAACGGCCCTCTTTTGGTAATTTTAATAAAACGTCTTTTTATGCTGTCTGAATTTTTATGATCCAACAATTAAGGCTCCATTTTCGTGATAGGATTGTTATACAAGCAGAATATAAATACCGGAAAATGTCTATAAATCCACATAAAAATCAATAAACTAATAAAGAAATGTTTTAACGTTAAATAAAGCACAAGATATCAATATACTTTATATATACATACGCTATTTTTAGGTATTAACTTCATCAATTATTTTCTATCAAACTAACGTTTTAGTATTAGTTCGGGTTTGTTTATATTTGTTGTATACAACGTTGATTGAAACGCTAGCAACAATTTTTAGTAATTAAATTAAATTGATGCTTTTATATAATTAAAGAGGAAGACATTTTCTTTGATGCAAATTCAATGAAAACACAGTGATTGTTTTGTTCTAATACAATCATTATTAAATATTAAAATAATCTTTTGCAGACGTAAATAAAGCAAATCATTTTTCTACTCTTTTTACTTAAAACTAGATTAATTTACAGTAATCTATTTCTTTTATAAATAACTTTTGTTCCCGCGTATTTATTTATGGAAATATTACACCAGGATAAAGTTGAATGCACTGTATCGATTATCAATATTGTCTTCAATTGAAACGCTACAATTTATAAACTGTATTCAGTCATCGTTATGAATAAATATTTCAGCTTTTAGATATAAATTTTGTTCTTTTATTTAATAACTATTTTCCGCCAACAACTTCTAGTTGGTAAATGTCAGGTTTCTTATAATTAAAAATTGATACATAATTATTGTCTAGAATGTTTTAGTTAAGCACAAAATAAAATTATGTTGATACGTTTTTTTCTTTTTCTCCTTAAATGTTCAAATGTAAAACACTACACAAAAGAAAATGGTTTTTGCTCCTTAAGCAAACAATCATTATTATTATTGTTTTTTTCTAATCGACTTGTCACTCCTCCTTAACGTCCTTAGCGTCGGGATTGGGCTCAGTCGAATTTGATTTATTATTATTATTATGGCATCAACTTATCGTTTCCTCAGCCTGTCACTGGGAAACATTTTACTCAACCCACATATCTCTGGGTTTCAGGTCGGTTGTACGCATCTGATTATGCGGTATTGATATGCATCATACTACAAGTTCTATGATGTTTTGCTTAACCAAATTTTTATGGTTATTCAAGGGAAGTTAAAAACTCTTCTTATTATGCTGCAGGTGTCTAATATTATAATTATCTGCATCTTTATATATATATATATATATATATATATATATATATATATATATAATTTTTCGTCGAATGTTTTCGCGGTCGTTTGTTGAAGCGTTATTCTTCGGGATATTTCGCCGCGTTTGGATGATTTCGTCCTGAGAAGGACAACTTCCTTCCTGACGTTTCGGTGACATCACTTTCACCTTTTTCTAGAGGATCTTCTCGTTGCGATGGTAGCTTCAAGAGTGAACTACCATCGCAACGAGAAGATCCTCTAGAAAAAGGTGAAAGTGATGTCACCGAAACGTCAGGAAGAAAGTTGTCCTTCTCAGGACGAAATCATCCAAACGCGGCGAAATATCCCGAAGAATACCGCTTCATCTTCATATATATATATATATATATATATATATATATATATATATATATATATATTGGAAAGAAATTATCGACCGTGATATATTATCAAAAATTAATTAAAATTCGGGTAAGCGGTCAATTAAAAAACTCCTTTATTAAATTACCCTATATTTCGCGACAGACTTTGTCGCTTCTTCTGGGGTAAAAAATGTAGAGTTACAAAATAATAAAATTGACGTACAAAATATAAAAATGATTATTATTTTGTAACTCTACATTTTTTACCCCAGAAGAAGCGACAAAGTCTGTCGCGAAATATAGGGCAATTTAATAAAGGAGTTTTTTAATTGACCGCTTACCCGAATTTTAATTAATTTTTGATATATATATATATATATAATATATATATATATATATATATATATATATATATATATATATATGTAGATAATTATTTCGTGACCTTTCTATGTTATGGTAGATTTAATTAGTTGGCGATTTAAGGTCTGGTTTTACTTAAAAATGCATATATTTAAAACATTCTTACATGTTTTGGCAAGTGACGACTTTCTCAAAGAATTAAAATATAAATTTTAAATATAAATGACAGTATATACTGTCATTTATATTTTAAATTCTTTGAGAAAGGCATCACTTGCCGAAACATGTAAGATTGTTTTAAATATATGAATTTTTAAGTAAAACCAGATCTTAAATCGCCAACCAATTAAATCTACCATATACTCGTATATATGCCACTTTTATTATTTTTTTGAACTCTACATTTTGTAAGTATTTTATTACTGCTTTATACTCTTATTTATTTAATGTTACTTTTCATTAATCTTGTAGTATCTCCGGACAAAGCAACAAAGTTGTTGCGAAATATAGAGAACTAATAAATGAGTTCTTAATTGACAGACCGCTTGCCCGCTTTTAATTTATTTTATGTAAACATTGCTGTCTACAAGTTACAAAGCAAATCATGTGGCTTAAGTGGTAAAGCAACGGTCCGGCAAACTGTAGACTTGGGTATATTTCTATCTTCTTGATGGTTTCAGACAATAATTATCTTTAGTAAATCATTAGACTAAGTAAGTTCTGTAATCCTTTTGCATAATTCTTTGCCGGAAGGAATTTTAATAGTCCCCACTTTTGAAATTTGCAAGTAGCAACGACATAGATCAATGTTTAAAAGATGAGTCAATTAAATACATTGCTTATTTACCGTTTGCATGTGTTGATCGCTAGTCATATCAAGAACATATTTGCAAGTTGGGCAATTTTTTCTTATATTTAATATCGACAATTTCTCTCAAATAAAAACTTAAAAAATAAGATTACGTTACCTAGGTCTGCAATGGGCACATCCTCGCGATGGTTCTGTATCCTAGCCTAGCCATTATCTAAAGTAATAAAACTAAAAACACACCACAACGAATTCTGTTTAAGTATATATTGCAAAATGGAAAAATGGAGGAAATATGAAGCAATTATCAACTATTGTTCTATTGTTCCCAAAACCAATAACCTGAGTAACCTGTCCCTTTCAAATACCTATCATTGTTTAAACTGGAGACACCCTCACGTCGTTAGAAAACAACACATGTACATAATTAATTATAATAATACAAAAAAATATATCGCATCGTTTCCATTCAAACTACATTATTTCAAGGCGGACGGTATGTTTCATCATAAAACCAAATTTCTTATATTGTATATATTTATATCAAGCGAGCGACAAAATTTGGATCTTAGAATATGAATCTCACGAATCACGTTCAAACCCTGGTCTAGCCAATAATATTGATGCCATTTCTTCGGTCCAAGCTCGACTCAGACTAATTAAAATGAGTACCTACCTGGAGTTAGCGTAGCGCTTACCACGTTATCATGCTAGTGTACCGAACGGCTCAAGTTGTAACAAGCCTACCATGTTACTACCCCATAGGCCTGCAAGGCTAGTTACGGGGACTATTATTATTATTATTATCATTATTATATAATGTAACGTACTATGTAAATATTTTTTAATACAATTTTGAAGTTTAATTTATTTAATTAATAAGACACTGTATAATCGCCTATTAAATTATTTCGTTTTATAAATATTTTTAAAATTCTGAGAAAATGGTATACTCATTGAAGCAATAGTATTGATTTAAAGACGCCACTAAAATTATGACATCGAAATTTGAAATTAAACAATAAAAAAGGTTAGAAAATAAATTTCGCGATTAAAGGGTATATTTCTTATTACTATTGTTAATATTTATTAAATAATATTATTAATATTATTTACAGAATTTTTTTTTTTTTTTAATTTTTATCTTTTTTAATTAAAAATCAGTTTCTCTTTAGCTTAGACTGTTGAAAGAGATCTTTAATATTTGCCAATTTCTCTTTGCTTAAGTTTTAATAAAAGATTAATATCTGCCTGACACTTTTCATATATTTTCGTTTACTTCGCGAAAGGCAAAAGCTCTTTGATTCATAAAAACAACAGTATCCGTTACGTCTTCATTATTCTCTCAACAATATCGAGAAAACATCTGAAAAAACAATTTTAAGAGACAGTCCTAGATAAACAGGATACTTTCTCGGAACCTTTTATTCGTCAAGATCTCCCATTCTTGGCTAGCTTAATATACATAATGGAGAGCCATTAGCGTAGGATAATTCAGCACATGTTTGCCTTAATTATCCTATTCCGTAATGAAACCATCGCATCGTCCATTTCGTGAGATCCTTCTGGCATTCCGAGACGTATTGTCTACTCGAACCGTTTGTTGTTTTCTTTTCGGATCATTAACCATGACAAAGAAACAAAACACAAAGGCCGTAATGACGGACCCTGCACAACGTGCACTATTTCCTTTCTTCTTTGTCCGGGATCTTCTTCTACAAATATCACACCGAATGTTTATCATGCAAGAGCGGTCGTGGGAAGATCGTGCACTACAATTAGTGCATTCATCGGGTAGTGTTAGTAGCAAGAGAATTAGTGATTTTCCTTTGTTTGCATTATGTTTCACTGTAATTTATTGTGGCGGAATAAAACTATTTATTATCAAAGTTTCAATGAAATTTCTCATTTCGTTGGATTTACATGTGTATGAATCTATAAATTATGATATCTATGTTATGATAAAATATATCTTTATTGTGATCTATCGAGGTTAAAAAGAACATTAAATAAATTATTTCCCACCGAGAATAAAGTGTCATCTTATACATCTGACAATTAACATATATTAGACTACTTTATTCTCTAGGGAATAAAATATTCGATTTTCCCTAGGGAATAAAGTGAATACTGTAGGGAATGACTTTTGGTTCATTTATTTAAGTCAAAATTAATTTAACTGTCAGATTGACGAAGCATTTAAATATATCAATCAATTTTATTTTGTAATCGTAATAGTAACATTAGATGAGTTTACAATATTTATATATAGATAATCATCTGATATCTTAACTTGGCGGTTGCTTACAGTAGTGCTTGTGCAAGGTTCGTTCTCATTTACTTGTAAATTTTTTTTTTTTTTTTTAAAAGACACAAACAAACTCGTTTTACCTTAGTAACCAGAAACTATGCACATTTTCATGACAAACCAACTTAATTGAATGACATCAGATCAATCTATCAATCAACTGTCAGACTAATAATGAAATAAATTATTACATTTAAGGTCGGGAGAAAAGTTTTGTATGTAATTCGGGAATAAACGCCTATAATCCTTCAACAGAAAATGCCCTCGCTCCCTTCGGTCGCTCAGGCATTACTTACTGTCTCGGGATTAAAACTGTTGTTTATTCCCTTAATACATAAATATCTATTATTTCCTTGATGATTTGTAGAATTACTTTATACCTTTCGACTTATTAATGTTTATTCAATATCAGAAGACATAATCTAACACAAAGGTATTTTTTTAATAATATAAAATCCAGCAGGGGCGTACCGATGAGCCTGTACAAAGGCGAAATACGTATCTACGTCTCTGGGGAGGGATATGTTCGGACACGTTCACAAAAATATTAATAGTGAACCTGTATTTGTGTTCTTCACACCAGATTTTTAATAAGATTTTATATTATTAAAAATACCTTTGTATTATACAAAACTGGTGGGGTTTACCTACTCATGTATGTTTCAATTATTCTGATACATAATCTAACATAATCATAATGAGCTAATAATAATAAAAATTATGTTTTACTTACTGTTTTTACAACGAATGTTGGAAACGTCCTCCGTTATTTTCAACGCAAGCGTTGTACTACGAATCCAGTTTCTTACGAAAACGTATAAATCGATAAAATGTGTTCTTATGAATCGTAAATTGCATACTGAACAGTACAAATATTATTATGAAGTCAACGGAGTAAAAGCAAATAAGTAAACCCTCAATAAAGATGTAAGTAAGATAGTTCGGGATCGGAGACGCTGCAAAATCGCGAAACCATAACATGGAAACTTTTTTATCATTTTTTCATGGAAATGGATAATTATACAGCAAATTATCTTTAGAGTTTTTTTTCGTATTCTGTTTCTTCAGGCACTGTATAAAACTTAAAATTATAGAAATAAAATACCTTAAAAACGAAACTTTTTTGCGTGGAAACTACTGATTTTTGCATTAAACTTCTTTAATTGTTTTTAGATAATCTATCTAGTTTCGAAAGGATGGCAGTCATTGACCTTACATATTCTATGTTCTAAGAGGAAAAATATATATTTTCCTTCTAAATTAATTCGAAAACTTTTCAATATTTACCATACGTTAATTTCACAAATATCTTAAACACAAATAAATCAAGTACACAATTCTTTATTTGAATTCGTTTACATTTTCAAGGAGATTTAAATAAATACCAATATCTGCAACGTATCGGAACAAAAAGAATAAATCAAGGAACACTTTCTTCCGAGTTAGAAAGTCTACAATAGTTCTTATCGATTTCTATTGTATGAAGCGAGAAACAAGGGCGATTATGCAATTATCGTACCACATACAAAAACCTTTTTTTTAACACCATAACGAAATATTCATCGGAGTGTAAAGAGAAACTGAGGTTTTTTTTTACGAAATAGCCATGTTTGACAAATCTGTTTTATATCGCTTAGCTACTGTTTGGTAACAAGGGGAAATCATGAAATAATTTTTGTAATACAACAAATAGGTATTAATAATTACTAATTTTAAAATCGTCAATTTTTATTTTATTACAAGTGTTCTGATCAGATAAAATGTTCCGTAATAAATATATAACTAGCTGATATGTAATTCATCGAATGACATACTTATACGGAACTACTTAGAAATATCGTAAACATGAAGTATTTATCTTGTCTACCAAATTAGAAATATACAACAATGCTCCCACTCGCGCGATTTAATTATCCCAGACCATATTTAGTTGCAACGCACTACTCGTTATTGTTCAGGAGTGATTTGTTACAGACAAAACGAGAGAGAAGCGACAACACGATTACTTTCATTCGCGAAAACTTTCTATTGGATTTCAAATTGGTTTTGCAAAAAAAATTACTTACGTCATCGATACAATTTTTAATGTAATTTTGTTCCTGTATTGAATGATTGCGTTTTGTTATTACGAGGGGAGTTCGAAATGTTCTCGGCTAGACCAAGAAAAAACATTTTTAAGAATTTTCTTAAAATTTTCCACATGCGAAGACGATTTGACGGAAGGTGACACTCACCTATTAGTGTTTGTTTGTGAAAAAAATTAGTATGATTTTCCAATAGGCCATGCTTTTACAAAAGGCTGTATAAATTTTCCCTATCGTCTGACGTTTAGTTTGACAGATACAGTTGCTTTAAGAACGACATGTTTAGTGAAAGTTGTAAAATGGGCAACGAAGCTCCTTCAAAAAGCCACGATTTGTCGCTGTGTTGTTAAACATGACAACACAGAACGTCCTAGACCACCAAAACGTGTTACCATTCCAGAAATAGTAAAGTTCGTGGTGTTCTGTTACGTGACCGAAAAGTGAGCGTTGGAGGCGATTGTCAAGACTGTAGGTATGTCCACTGAACGTATACACCACATTTTTTATGTGGAATTCAGCATGCCTAAGCTCTCTACCAGGCTGGTCTCGCGCTTGCTAAATGTACCGCGATATCATAAAGTTTCTGGGTCAACGGTGGCCATGGGGTGAAAAACGTCTGTCTTAATTTATATCATCCTTTTGAGAAAAATCTGATAAAATTTTCAGGTTAAGTGTCATGCTGACGTTAAAATTTGTCAATATATTAATCTTAATGTCAGTATGATACATAACCTGAAAATTTTATCAGATTTTTCTCAAAAGGATGATATAAATTAAGACGTTTTTCACCCCATGGCCACCGTTGACCCAGAAACTTTATGATATCGCGGTAGATTAAAAACGTGAAAGAGCGTACGATAATTTGAAGTTCTTTAACATCGAGCCAATAGATTTTTGCATTGCTTTATTACGGTTGATAAAACTTTGCCCCAATATTATGTACTGGAACCAAAACGGCAATCTCAGCAGTTGAGACATAGAGTCAGTTCTCTGCCAAAGAAGGCCAAGACGTTTCCTTCGGCTAGAAAGATAGTCGTTACTAGATTTTGGGATTCAAAGGTGATACTTCTTATCGAGTATTTCACCAAAGGACCAAACTATCAGCGGGACATATTATCCCGCCCTTTTGGACAAAGTGAAAGTTGCTATTACTCAAAAAGATCTCCAATGACTCGAAAGAAACTGTTATTCCATCATGAGACTTCACCCTCACATGCCAGTTGCATTGTTCGAAGTGTAGCCCCTGCAAAATCGTCCCGAAATTCTTGGAGCAAGATTTTTATGGAAACTCATTCACGGTTCCATTGATTTGCCAATTCCTTTTTTCTATTAATAATATTGCGCTCTCACTCCTATCATACCTTTGCCCTACTATTCCTCAGAACTATATTTCTGTTTCATAGTTTTGCTCTTACATCAATGTACAGCTGTAATGCTGATGTACTTTGTAGTGGCAATTTCTTTTCAGTATTAACTGCAATGAGTTATTTTCTTTTTTTCTTTTTCAAAATTTCTTGTAATATTTTTTATTGATATTGTTTCTATATATTTATTTTATGTTATGTGTTTTTGAGGAATATGTATATATATATTTCTTCAATTTATCCTGTAACCGTTGGCCAATAAAAACTATTATTGTTATTTTTAAAATGTTAGTATATTTATCTTGTTTTTGACGTGTATTATTGACATTTTTGGTAAAATGTAAGCAACGATATAGAGAGAAAGAAAACAATGTGCCCGGGGTTGATCCTTTAAACTCGAGTCACCCCAGTCACCTTTGTCTACTGAAAAAATTACATTTTTGGAAATAAACGACTTTGCACAAAACTAAACTTAGATACCCGATAATCTTAACAAACTTGAAGTAACTATAATTGATATTATAATTACCTAATTACCTAATAAATTGAAAAAATATTGATATACGAAGGCGATCCGTAAAGTAAGTTCCGTTTCCGCCCAGTGACCAGAGAAGTGGGAATATCGGTGCCATCGCAGCGATGCGGTGTAGTTTGGTTCAGTATGAGTCTGGCAGCGCTAGTGAGAGAATCGTTTAGACATTCTTTCGTGCTATTTTAGTCGTTTAAAATGGCTGCAGCAATTAAAAATCTCGCCGACTGTGAATTATGTGCTGTTTATCCGATTTCTGTGCAGAAAACATGAATGTTGCTGAGATTCATCGTGAACTTTGTTATCTTTATGGTGAAAATGTCATGAGTGACAGAATGATCAGAAGATAGTGCCGTATCTTTCGCGAAAGACGAACTAATATCCATAATGAGGAACTGAGTGAAACACCAATTATTGTTACGAACGAACTTGTGGATAATGTCGCAGAAAAAATTCATGAAAAACGTCGATTCAGAATCACAGAACTGAGTGCCTTTTTCTCTCAAATCTAACGTACAGTTTTGTACGAGTTTGTTACTGAACATTTAGGTTACCACAAATTTTGTCACGATGGGTGCCAAAACTTCTTACCGAAGTCCATCAAACAAAGAGAATGGAATCGGCACTAACTTTTCTGACACGTCACAATATTAAAGATGAAGATGTCCTTAGGCATATCGTAACAGGTGATGAGAATTGGGTCGTCAACGTTAAGACGAAAAGACAGTTAATGCAGTGGGGCTCTAACTCGCCTACGAGGAAACCTTTAAAGTGCCGTCAAACTTTTTTGCGAGAAAAGCGATGGTCACTGTCTTTTGAGAAAGGCGTCCTTCTTGTAGACTTTATGGAACGAGAGACCATAATAAACACTGAAATCTACTGTGAAACTTTGAAGAAGCTCAGAATTAATTCACAGCCCGCAAAGTTCTATGGAGATGGCATTAAAAAGCTGGTTCATCGCTACGACAAATGTCTCAATTTTAATGGCAACTATATAGAAAAATTGTTGAAAGCAGTAGCTTTAGGTTGTATATAATAAAAACCTCTTCATGTATTGGTGTTTTTTTTAATAACCAAACTGAACTTACTTTACGAATCGCCCTCGTATTAATGAGAACTCTCTGAAGACTAGCAAATTTTACTTTCCTATTTACAGAAACTAAAAATAACACCTTTTAATAATTTAAGACATTAAATATAAGAGCTACCATTTGACAAAATTATTCGATAACTTTGAATAATGCTTCTAATTTTTAGAAATTCCAACAGTATCTATCTGAAGTTTAAATACAGAATGCATACGATGATTACACACATAAAAAAACGTCTGAATTCGCGTTACTACTGAGAAAACTTTTCTAAAAATATTCCTTCGATAATTTCAGACTTGATTGCATAAAAATTGCATCCTTCTGCACCTTAATGCACTTTATCATTGGTAATAGCGCGCGCGCGATTTTCAAACGCCGACGAATAGCGTTATTAGTTCAGGAAGGTGATGGAGTTACGTTAGCGTGCGGAGAAACATTCGCCTACATATTTCATTTGGCTCGTCTTCTCGATGCTATCATTGCGTCGTAAACTGTCTGAAGGAATCTCGTTTTATGCCGGTCTCTTGAAACAAGAAATACGGCCAAGATCGATAATAATAACAAAAAGACAATGCTGGAAAGAAAAAGGAAAACGATAATAATCCTTATCACGTTTGTTTGTTTCGTATGGCGAACGTGGAGAGAATGTTTTATGTTTTCCTTTATCTATCTTTACTTTTAGAACGTTCTTTTCTCGTTTCGTTTGCTAAATAAAAAACAAATTCTTTTTGACTTAATGTAACGAATAAAATTAGCAAATAAATGTAGACTGAATTTAGAAAAGAAAGAAGTTGGGAAAATACATGTGCACACATAAAAATCCGTAGGTAATTCTGGATAATATTTTATCACTTCAATTTAAAATTGGTAATGATTTTTTCTGACACAGATAAAATACGCGGTAGCTACCCAAAAATTCCCGGAATTTGAAAGTGACCCGCGAAGGGATTTTAGTACAGCTCTATAACGCTAGATGGTGTGAGCTATGCTATACAAAGTCTGTCAAACGGTACTTTGCAACCAAATTTGACAACGCTGATAAAGCTCTATATAACGGAACAGATTTTAATTTACCACTTTTCCAAAATTTTAAAAAAGTATTGGTGTTTATTGGAGCAACCGGACTGGGAAAAACTCAATTTGCAGTGACACACTTCACCCACCTGCTACACATCAGAAATAAAGAGGATTGGAGGAGATATTCGGACAACATCACAGGTATAACCTTAGACGACTTGGATTTTTCACCTTAGAGCTCACTTACATTTCTTAAACTTCTTAACATTGAAAATCCTATAACGCAAAATCTTAAATATGGCTCTTCAAGGATAAAGGCTGGTATGCCAGCTTGGGATATAAATTCCACTATCTTCTTCCTCACTTCCTTCTTGATGTCTTTTATGCTTTTTACTCTTTTGATTGCGTCCTTGATTATATGTTGGATTGGTTGGTAAAGTGGATCTACTGGTGTCGAAAGTAGAAAATTCATGCGGATCGTTGCTTCCTTCCACCATAAATTCTTCGGAATTTGACGCAAATTCTTCAGCTCGTAAAGTTCTAATTTCACAAGGTGGGAACCTCTTTCTCCCGGCGACTAAATAGTACAATATCCTTCGGGGGTGTTCCATGAAATATTTTGTGAGGTTGAAGATATATTGGTGGGTAATGTCGAATGTTCGTCTAATTCTGCGTGAATTTCGCTTGATAGGCAATCCAATAATTCTGGAACATCTGCAATATCCTCCACTCCAGGAGCAGTCATGGATAATGTGGGCGTGGTCTTCATGCCACATCCAGATAAAGCACCCTCCTTTAAATTTTTGTTGTATACATCTAGCAAAATATCTTTCATTTTGCTCGGAAGTAATGTCTGGCAAAACGTCATGAATAAGTTTTTTTCCTATAAGAGCTCCACAAACTTCTCGAACGAAATTTCTGACGCGACGTCTATTTTCACGTTCTTCATCTCCTTCGATATCTTCCGCAGTGGCATCAAGAAGTTCTTGCAAATCCTCTTGCCAGTTAGGTACTGGTCCTTGACACAATGGGATATTGACATTTCCAACCACATTATTAGTAGAGGTACTTGGAATGGATCCATTCAAATCAATTCTATTAAGTTCATAAGACACTTCTGTTGACAATTCTCCGTAACTTCTACTCCAATCTCTATCGGTTGTTGTTGTATTTGACTCTCCATCATTCTCGGAAGGTATCTTTAAATAAATCAATTAATATTAAAAATTCAATGTTGCTGAATGTGTCTCCCAATCTTCCAAGTTCATATTACGACATCTAGATTGACTACTAATCACCATAGGAGGGAGACTCATTTCAGCCATAATTAAATCATTTAAGATGCACGTATTATTTATACTTGTCGGGTATAAACACCAGCTACAGTGTGTATGTTGAAGCTTATGTTCATGGATGTACCAGAAAGTAATGTCATAATAGTTCATTGTTAATTTTCGAAATTTTGATTAACAATTATTACATGATATCGCACATTTTTGATCTATTGTATCACATATAAATATAAATTGCGAACAATTGAAATCATAGTTATAGTATTAAACTTAAATAAAACACCTTATATTTCACAAACAATAGTATATTAACTATATGTACATTTCATGTGCCCTGCACACATCATCAGTAGTAACTAAATTTAAAAGTATTATTTTTTAAATACATGTATAGTAAAAATATCTATCTATTTTTTTTTTTTTTGGTTAGGGGTGTAAAAATTACAATTATAAATGGTCAACAAATGGTCAAAAAACATGCATATAAAAATATAAAAATAAAAATAAAAAATTTTGGTCGTATATTGTAATAGTGCCTGTTAAAATCTATTGGAATTCCAAGAAAGGACAAATTATGGGAAAGACCGTTACCTATGAAAAACAAGACAATGACTGTGTTTGGCATGTCGGGTTCTATTAAATAACAATATAGTAACGTGAAAAAGAAAAATTAGTTATTAGATACTGTAGGTATACAATTTAAAAGTTTATTATTAATAGGTGAAATGTCATTGTTTAAGAGGTAATTCTTGTATTTTTTCATATGTATGGCTTCCCACATGTCTAAATTTTTGCTATTACATTTTTTAATTAATTTTACATTATCTAAGCTGAAATTATGTCCGGTATCTAAATGATGTAGAGCTAACGCTGATTTATCTACATTGTGAAGTTTTACATGAGCTAAATGTTCTTTGAAACGGGTTTGAATATTTCTTCTTGTTTGGCCGATATATAATTTTGGGCAGGAATTACAGTTAATTCTGTAAATACTTGATTCTTTCAGTGGGTCTGTGTTAACTAACTTTGTTTGAAGATGTTGTTGTAACTTATGAGTGTTGGAAAATGCAGGAGTTAGATTATATTTTTTAACAATTTAGTTACGTTATTCATTGAAAAGTAATTTTGCAATATTTTTTGGTATTACTCTTTGTATTTGGAGTTAATCTGGTTTTAAAAGTTTTTAGCTTCTTCTTTTCTAGTTTGTTTTTGATTTTATCCACCAATTGTTTATCGTATCCGTTGGATTCTGCTACTTTTGTTATGTGGTCTAGTTCTTTCTTAAAATTCACTGGTGATAG
Organism: Melolontha melolontha; assembly: GCA_935421215.2. NCBI lineage: Eukaryota > Metazoa > Arthropoda > Insecta > Coleoptera > Scarabaeidae > Melolontha > Melolontha melolontha. The sequence continues at coordinate 130,845,000 of OW285240.1, read as the reverse complement.
AGGGATTGATAATAATCTATTAATTAAAAAATAAAAACTACTTTCTTTATATTTGTTAAAAGTGTCTGATTGTTTATGTATGTAATTGTCAGTATGTGTTTCTTTTCTGTAAATGTCAAATTCAAACTTCCTGTCTAAAATAGTAATTTTTAAATCTAAGAAGGGTAAAGATTTGTTTTTATCCAACTCATATGTAAACTTGATTGATGGATATTGGGTATTTAATATATTTAAAAACGAAACTATATCGAAAGAATCAGGTATCACTGCCAGAACATCATCTACGTATATAATCTAACTCCTGCATTTTCCAACACTCATAAGTTACAACAACATCTTCAAACAAAGTTAGTTAACACAGATCCACTGAAAGAATCAGGTATTTACAGAATTAACTGTAATTCCTGCCCAAAATTATATATCGGCCAAACAAGAAGAAATATTCAAACCCGTTTCAAAGAACATTTAGCTCATGTAAAACTTCACAATGTAGATAAATCAGCATTAGCTCTACATCATTTAGATACCGGACATAATTTCAGCTTAGATAATGTAAAATTAATTAAAAAATGTAATAGCAATAGACATGTGGGAAGCCATACATATGAAAAAATACAAGAATTACCTCTTAAACAATGACATTTCACCTATTAATAATAAACTTTTAAATTGTATACCTACAGTATCTAATAACTAATTTTTCTTTTTCACGTTACTATATTGTTATTTAATAGAACCCGACATGCCAAACACAGTCATTGTCTTGTTTTTCATAGGTAACGGTCTTTCCCATAATTTGTCCTTTCTTGGAATTCCAATAGATTTTAACAGGCACTATTACAATATACGACCAAAATTTTTTATTTTTATTTTTAGTTTTATATTTTTATATGCATGTTTTTTGACCATTTGTTGACCATTTATAATTGTAATTTTTACACCCCTAACCAAAAAAAAAAAAAAATAGATAGATATTTTTACTATACATGTATTTAAAAAATAATACTTTTAAATTTAGTTACTACTGATGATGTGTGCAGGGCACATGAAATGTACATATAGTTAATATACTATTGTTTGTGAAATATAAGGTGTTTTATTTAAGTTTAATAGTGTAATAATTTCACAAGTGCTCAACATATATACTACCATAGTTATAGTGACTTGATACGTCATATAAAGGTTTGAAAGACCAATTAGGAAACGTTTCTATAATGTGTCCGTCAAAACTGAATCTACTTATATTTGCACTACTTTCGGGAGACAATTGTCTGAATTTTAATAATTTATGTTGAACCGAGTCCAAACATTTAATCTACAATATCCGTCGAATTCATCATAATAACCATCCGGATCTAAATGAAATACCTCTGTTGTACTAGCTTCACTAATTGCTTGTTCAAAATTTTGTTTTTGCACATTCGGAATTTCGCGATTGAAATGGACCTCGGACATTGTAACTGGTGTTTCTTACCTGTAAATATACACAAAGTGAAGCTGTTGTTGTATTTCTATCCTTTTATATAAATTGATCGAGGCCGCTGTGGGTGACCTTTTAAACTAATTTGCATTCGAAGCGAGAGAAAGGTAAGTTATCTAAAACCTTTGGTTTTTATCCACAGCGGCAGCAGCGGCGGGGGAAAGTAAGCGGGGAGGGGAGAGGGGTAAGGGGGGCAATCGATCGAATCGACGCGACTTCGTCATGCGTCATGATTCATGATCATGATCCCAAGGTATGCTTTAGACCGGACACAAACCTATGAGTAGTACAGCCGGTTTAAAAAAGGACGTGTGTCGGTTGATGATGATGAGTGTGCTGATCATCCATTGACGGAAAACACACCACAACATGTAACAAAAGTACGTGATGTTATCTTGCAAGATCGAAGAAGACCAATCCATGACAGCTGTAACATTCTCGGCTTGTCATACGACGCAAGTAGCCTGCAAGTGCCGGAACAATTCGTGGATCCTACACCACGACAATGCACCAACCCACATGTCGCTTATTGTGCGTCAGTTTCTAGCTTCAAGGAAGATGAGCTGACCTCCACCCTCCCTACTGTTTCCGCTGTTTTGGGACGATTGAGGAGATCCAGACCGTATCGCAAGCAGTGTTGAACACGTTAACACGCGAAGACTCCCAGCACTGCTTCCAGTCATGGACAAGTCGCAGGAATCGATGTATTCACGTAGAAGGCGAATATTTTGAAGGGACTCGTAGTGAATAACTTGTAAGAACAATTTGTTGTTCTTTTTTCACATTCCGGGAATTTCTGGGTAGCACCTCGTATATTACCGTTCGGTGTAGCTTATCACTCATTAAATTTAAATTGTTTACCTTCAGCTGCTAAATTTTTTTAATCAGATTTGGAATTGAAGTAAAATTATTTAACTTTTTTTTAAGCATTTACTTTTAGGTGCAATTTAATCTGACAAAGTGAAAAGCAACGCCAAATTATAATATAATATAATATAATAATAAAAATAAACTAATAAATTTTTTGCTCGAATCAATTTGAGGAAGCAAACATGTGTAATCCTGAATTGTTTTTCTTACATTATGTTTTCTAACTAGCTTGTTTATTATTTCTGAATCGAAACCGTTGTAACTCGCGATTTTCTTAATTAAAGTTAATTCCTTGTCATATCTATCCTTTGTCAATGGCTTGCTTAACAAACGATTGATTAGAAAATTGAAAGAGGCACTCTTGTGCTGAAAAGTATGGTTTGAATCTGTTGAATCTTCCACATGTTTGCTACCTCAAATTGATTCGAGCAAAAAATTTATTAGTTTACCGTTTCACGAAACTACGAAAAATTTAAGTAAAACCTTTAAACAGTATAATGTTCAAGTAGCATTTCGGTCGAATAACTCCCTAAAATCTCTCTTAGGCAAAGACAAAGTTGAGGTAAACAACAAATCTGGAATCTATGAAATAAATTGTAAGGATTGTGATAAAAAATATGTCGGCCAAACAAAACGTTCGATTCTAAGTCGTTATAAAGAACATGTTTCGCATATTAGATTCAATAGACCGGAAAAACCAAGTGTTGCCCGACATATTCTTGAATCAGATCACAACGTAACATCTGACTGTCTGAGATTAATAAAAAACGTCACACGCCCCCGCGAATTAGATAGTTTTGAGAGCATTTTTATCTTTAAAAATAGGAATAACGTAAATAACGCAGATTTGGGTCCTATACCAGGTTCTTCTTTATTTGAGTTAATTGACAGTTAGAAAATTAAAGCAAAGAAAAATAGGAAAACCATTAAAAAATATTCGAATTCATAGAATTTATTTTTAAATTCGTTTCATTACAATATTTGCCATTAAAACATTCTGACTCAACATTAATTTCCAAATTTATATTTCAACATAATTTAAGGATTAGTTTCATAATTGGATTCTTAATGTATGTTAAATTACGGCTTTTATAATATTTTTAAAGGGTTTTTCTATAGAATTTACAAATAATGGGTGAATGCTTTTGCATGAATAGGTGGGGTTTACCAAAATGTAGGTAATTTTTGTAGCATTTAAGATTGAAGAATTTAGTGTTAAACCAGAAGACGTTCAGAACAATCCTTCTGTGAGTGTTTTGTGCGTTCAAGTGTTACACTGTTTTTTCTACTGAAGATGACAACGTGGTTGTAGAAATACATATTTAGAATCATTAAATTCTATTGTGTTAAGGGTTTTTAATTTTATTTTACTCACTTATAAGCCACAGTCTCCGATTTGTTAGATAAACTTTCTTCTTTGTCACTGCCGTCCTCTCCGGTAATAACTAGATGGGGAACATGGTTGGAAGCTACTAATTTTTATGGAGAGAATTTCGATAGTTTACGAAATTTCGTTACATGTTTAAATGACGATGCTCGAAGTATTTCTGAGTGCATGGAACTAATACAAATTCCAAATTTAAAAAAATCAGTTGTACTTTCTTCAGAAACACTTTGGAAATTTTCCACAACTAATCACTTATTTTGAAAATCAAAATCTCAAATTAAATGATGGTTTAATCACATTAGATGTGGCTATTAATAATTTGAAAAATATTTCAAGTGACTTCGGATGTGTCCTTCGGCAAGAGTTAGACACAGTTTTTAATAGAAATCCACATTTAATAACATTGCGGCAATTGTGTGTGGGGACAATGCCTGAAAATCTAACTGCTAAATACGCTGAAACAAACGAATATTTCCAGTATGCACCTATAACCAGTTGCGATGTAGAAAGGACGTTTTCTATCTACGAGGATATATTTCATTCAAAGAGAACAAATTTTACAGAAGAGAACCTTGAGAAAGTATTGCTAATTAATATTAATACTCCTTTACTCAACTTGAACAACAAAATGAACAAATAAAAATGTATTTTGTTTTTTATAGATCACCACCCGCTTTCTTTCCAATTAACAGTTAAAACAATTAAAAAAGGTAACTAACTCACCGTACTTTATTTATCGTACGAAATATAAACTAATAAATAAAATAAATTATAAAAACTCCTCACCCTCCTATCTACCATGAAGTAAGGAGTTTCACTAAAATATTGAAGTAAATTCACAACTCAACGACAAAAAACAGATGTGCGGTTAACCGGATGAACAGTGCTATACAATAAATGCGTGTTGTACTTAGCAATGTTTATGGACTATTTATATGGTCCTTCGTAATTTCGGCCCGATGCGTCCGGTCTCTAATTATCACTAGTTTACAAAATAAAATTTTTTTCATGTACATTTGATGAGAGATAGATTTCCTTATGTATTTTCTTCCGCTGAATTCGAAAATCAAGGTTAAATTTTTTTTTATGGAACAGTTTTTGAGATATTGTAATTTTTTCGAATATTCGAATATTCGGAAAATATGGGATTTGGATTTATTCACTCAATTGCTTATAACTTTGTCATTTTTCGGTCGATTTTCTTCTGGTTGGTCTTAGTTCTTACGTAAAAGTATCATCTTTACGTACATGAACAGAAACCAGACGTTTTTTTTATCGATTTGTACTTTTCTGTCGGCACAGAATCACTGTAAAATATGATGATATATTTTGAACCGCTTTACCAATCAAAGATCCGATTATACATATTTGTTCGTCATCTCAATACCTTGCATTTGGGTACCAAGAACGACCCAATCGGGCATTTCTAGCTCGAGATATTTGTCAAGTGAAAAAAGGTCGAAAAAATGAAAAAATTTCAATATCTCAAAAACTGTTCCATAAAAAAAAATTTAACCTTGATTTTCGAATTCAGCGGAAGAAAATACATAAGGAAATCTATCTCTCATCAAATGTACATTTTCGGTGTAAACTAGTGTTATATGGTATCTTAAAATGCAGTTAATACAATACGGTAGAAGTTTTCAGGGCATGTGCGTAAGTAAGTTCGTTACATACTAGTAATTCTAACAAGCAAAACGAAGAGTGGTAGGTCTAATTTTGAAGATATAACATTAAAGGAAGTTCATTTCTGTTTTCAAGTTATTATTTTTAAAATTAATTCTTAATTTCTACATTGAGATGCATATATCATCGATATTTATTTTTCTTTCCAAAACAGACTTCCTTTCCTAAACAGAAAAATATATATTTTACAAAAAGGTATAAACCATGTTCCTTTCCGCACAAAATAATGCATCTCATCGAGAAAATACGTTATCCAAAATTTTAAGCAATAAATTATTACGATCTACGTGATTTTCAAACTTAGAAATAATAAACTTTTATTGAATCGTTTCTAAGTAAATAATTCCCATTTCTAACGTTTTCTGTGTCACTTATGTAGACAACACTCGAGATATTCCGCTTAGCGTATTGGTTTTGGCAAGTTTACTTGTTACTTGACAGTCAGTTTATGTGTTGTGTTATCCATTACGCAAGTTTATTTCCGAGAGCTGTTCGATCCGCACAAAAACACAACACTCGAACGACGCACACATTTACAAAACCACACACACACATGCATTCTATACATGTGTGTTTTTAAAAGATTTGATTAGAGAAACCAATTTGGCAAGGAACAGTATCAACATAGAAACTGAATTAGTGAAAAATCGCATAATAAAATACTTTAATTAGCATCACGGATTGAAGATCTTTGATGTTGGAATGCGGCGCGATTTAATGCAATATCCCGTAATTTATTGTGGAATTAAGGAAGCTATTTTCATATCGAAGTCTCTAATTTAATGTTGTACTTACAGAAGGAATCTGCGAATCAAAGACGAGAAATTTATATCGATGTGTTCAGGTTTAAATACCGTTGCAGATCAGTTTGTTAATTTAATTGATTTTTAAAAAGTTTTCGAATATTCTTTTTGAGTTCCTAAATTATAGCTATGTATAGTAAACGCCAATTAAGTTGGCGCGAGGAGGGGTAAATTCGCGCAGGATTAAAAGTAGTGGGGAGATTTGTATTTGGTTTTACATCAAATGGCAGATCATTCTGACCTCTGAGCGTGTATCACTTTATGATCCCCTAGCAAAGACATTATGTTCCGTCAGACGTCAATGACAAATGTATTATGACAATTACTCGAGTAGTGGGGGTGGACGTTTTTAAAAACTGCTTCTGCGCACCCCCTCCTCGCGCCAACTTAATTGGCGCTTGCTATACATACACTTGAATTGTACTAACATATTACACACATTCCTTCTTAATTATCGGAAATTACAAGTATATTTGAGTGTCGTCTACATTACATATGGATATTACAAGAAATTAATGCGTCTGTGTTATTTAGGTAAGGAATTTGTTTACACAAGTTTCTTGCCTAAATAACGAAGTACCAAAAAATGAACCTGAAGGGCGCCCTGCGGCACACAAAGAGACGAAGAATTAATGCCTGATAGGCAGGCAATATGATATCAGCATTATATGCCAGATAATGAGGAATTACTATTAACATATTGCAAGGGATATTTTTTAAATAAGTTCTGTTTTTGAATAAGAAGAAAAATACTGTAAATGTCATCAATATAATATTGTGTAACGATTGACGAAAGTAACATTTTTTTAACGAGAAAACAGTTTGTTTGCGATCTTAAAAAAATGATTTCGCGGAGTTAAACACTATACTTTTTATACAAAAAGGTTTTGTTTAAGTATGACAATACGTTAAGCACGTATAAAGCGTTTGTACAATATGAAACAAACATGTAAATAATTTACATATCTGTAACTATGCACATGGACAATACACCTCGTATTTTCAGCATTTACTTCTGCTTAATACATATGTTTCTGCCATCTAGGCGTCCTCAGTTAAGCTAGTGAAGCAATGTATACTAGCTTAACTGAGGACGCCTAGATGGCAGAAACGTATGTATTAAGCAGAAGTAAATGCTGAAAATACGAGGTGTATTGTCAATGTGCGTAGTTACAGATATGTAAATTATTTACATGTTTGTTTCATATTGTACTATACTTTTTCTACGACCTCGCCCATAACAAACTTAAAAAAATGATGTAAAATAGTTATTTACGAACCAAGTGCGTGAAATCATATTTCGCGAATGAGTGATCAGTTTAAAGCGGCCGAGCGCTTTATGGACACGAATTCGCGAAATGTTTCACGCAGGAAGTTTGTACAATATTTTTTGTACGAGAACTATAAACAATAATAATATTTATATAAAATATAAATATAATTTCAAAATTTTATATTTATAAGTATTTTTAACAATATTACTAGTATTTGTCAGGATAGCCGAGCGGTCTAAGGCGCCAGACTCAAGGTTTACCTTGCCCGTTATACGGGTTCTCGAGCGTTCTGGTCCTCTCTGAGGGTGTGGGTTCGAATCCCACTTCTGACAATTTTTTTTATAGTTTTCTATAAATTTAAAAAATAATATTTGTTGCTGTTCTGACATTGAATTACATACCTTCCAAATATCACAATTTCTATTTCATTTCCTTTTATTTTCATAGAAAAACAACGAACTGGGTAGCATATTATTAAGGTTAGGGATTTATGATTTTAAAATGTCACTAAATTAATCAAGTTCCAGGAAGTACCAACTTTACTTTTACGCACTCGTGTTTAAAGTGACTTTTTACGCACGCAAATCCAATCGTGAAATGACAGGTTTTGATAAGCGAGTACAAAAAAATACTTTATTTTCAATTTAAAAAATTACAAAACTGTAGATCATATTTAAATTAGTTATGATTGATACATAGAACATTTAGACCATAAGGTCGGTCGACGGCTTCAAATTTTCCCACAATTTTGCAAAATATACAAGCAGCACAATTTCCGAATATGGGCTATTATCAGCCCTCTATTCAGTGAATTTTACATAGACTACTTTATACCTGTTTCTCGATTTTTCTGATAATAAACCCGCAGAGGTTTTCTCAACGTGATTTACTATTTCCGATTGAATATTGGGAATATCTAAACCACTTTCTGAATCAGGAATCATGATAAAGCTGTGAACAGCACAAACTAACGTGATTTAAAAATGACACGATACACCGACAGTAGGCAACTAAACGCAATTGAAAATTAGTAGGTAATTTTAGTCTCTAGGGACGAAAGTTAACGTTGTGCGATTTTCTTTTGCTGGTGACGGAAATCAAATTTTCGCCGCAGTATTCGGTGACGAAACATGTCTTTTTATAAAGGGTCGTAGAAAAAATATATTTTTTTTTGTGACGAGAAAAAGTTGACAGGTAACAAAATGTCACTTTCTATAAAATTACTTTTTTTCCCGGGGACAAAATGAGTATCTTTTTGCTGGATATGTGCACATAAGTAAGAACACGAAGATATATAATTTTAGACTATTTTATTATACAAAAAGTTACATTTCCTTAATGTCAAAAGTACAGTTGTTAAATGTGCATTGTATCAAGGACACTTCAAATAAACAACTTAAGTTCGCAATTTTTTAAACCCAATCACAGAATTAAATTGACAGATATTTAATTACTTTGAAGGTTTCCATAGCAGCGCAAGTCCAATGTCGCTATAAGTACAGGCAGTTTAAAACTTCAAATTTCACATTCATTGAATTTCTGACTTTAATATATTGTAATATGTTCAATATTAAATCGTCGTTTTTCCCGTCACAGACGAAAATAGTGTATTATACACGGGTAAAAACATTAGATTTTAGCTCTCGGTGTTATCTTCGAACTAAAATCTAATACCTTTTTCCCTTGTACTCGTATAATAAATATCTATTATTTCCACATTCTACATACTTTCATCTACTGTTCTGCATATTTTCAAATTGTTCAAACATTTGTCATACCGTTCAACACGTTTTTGAATTCCGAAATCAAAGAATTCCGCCGTCTGTGAAGAAGCCCAATCCATGACTGAAGTTTTCACTTTCTCGTCATCGTCGAACCGTTGACCACCAAGGAACTCCTTTAAGAACAGAAACAACTGAAAATCACCGAGTGCAAGGTCTGGACGGTGAGGTGGATGTTTCAGTTATTTCCATTCAAAACACCTGATTAGACCTTGTTTGTGCAGAAACATGTGGACTAGCATTGTCATGGAGCAAGACCACACCAGAAGACAGTCGGCCACGCCGCTTGTGTTGTACGGCAGGCCGTAGTTTTCCCAACGTCTCACAATACGCATTAGAATCGATTGTTGTGCCTCGACATAAAATCCACCAACAAAATCACTTTCCTGTCCAAAACAGAGTTGCTATAATCTTTCGTAGTGAAAGTGTCTGTTTGGACAGTTATGTAGAACGCCCAAGTCTTATCTCCTTGAACGATTTGACACAAAAATTCATCTGCTTCCTGAACGTATCGGCTCGAAAACGATAAAGCACAGCCCAGTCTTTTTATTTTGTGATAGTCAGAAAGCAGTCTTGGAACCCACCGACGACAAAATTTTCGATTTTTCAGTTTCTCCGAAAATCAATTGATAACTCTGAAATCATCTCGAATTTTGTTGTCCACTTCAAGAACCAAATCTTCAGAAGTCAGAGAAGCTAGACCAGAGCGTGGCTCATCATTAACCCATCCGTTCTTGAACATTCTCACCCACTTTCGAACTTTACTGTCACTGATAGCATTATCACCGTAAACTTTCAAATCTAACGGTGAATTTCCGCAGCTGTTACGTCTCGTGCTCTCAAGAATCGATTAGAGAACATATCTCACGGTCGGGCGACTCAATTTTCTCAAACATTATAAACTTCTATATCTCAGCACACAGACAGACAATACTGCTGCAAATGGCGTCTAAACGCACTCAAAGCATGTTGGGAGCAGACGCGCATGCGCACTGGGGCGATCGCGCGGCATTCTCACTCTCATTCACAAACAGACCTCATTTAAAAAATATCCCTCGTATTTATACTATCAAAAACCTTGCTAAAATCAAACATAACTAATAAACTAAGTCGGCCTTGATTTCTACTTTCAACGATATCGTCAGTCGCCTTTAAAAGAGCAGTGATACAGCTTCGACCGCACTTAAACCCCGATTGACAATTCGAAATTAATTTACGTATCCATAATTAGCTCTGGGACTTTACTAACGGGAACTTGCTAAGAGGCCCCGATAAATTTAATCGGTGAAAATTCTCTACCATCTTTGAACTTTTCCGTAATACTTTCATCGATTTTAACTCTGAACCTATTGCTGATTCCTTTTTCGACCGAAGTATATAAACTGCTGCATCCTATCTTGGCTTATAATTTTCGAATGTCAGAATTTTTACAGAAAGGTTGATACTTTGTAAATCAATCTCTCATCAACAGATGGCGCCAGTAACTTCGTTAAAATTGAGCAATTTCTGTTATTTTCGCGATGGAAGGTGTAATGTTATACAATTTCGTTGAAGAAAACTTGCATTTATATTCTAATAAATCTTTCTAATACTATTCTCGCAGACGTCTGTAGAAATGCTAGACCGAATATAAAATGAGTTGGTATATAAACCTTTTCACCTAGTACCATGTAGCGTAATGGAGTTAATTAAATTTACTTGTTCAAGTTGATAATTTTTATAATTCGCAAAGGTTTTAGAATCTCCAAATAAAATGAGCGAAATTTTAATTAAAAGAAAACATAAATTAATTATTATTTATGATGAATTAAAACACATTCCGGCTTTGATTAAACACGGCTTCTTGTCATTAGTAGATTTTGTAATGCGAATCGTTTACGGTAATATCAACCGATGTATCTGTTCTTTAAATTATTCCTTTAATTTGTCACGTTACGCATTCGCTTTGACGATTTTGATCCGCTCAATTCGAAGCACTTAAGTACAACGAACTGAATTAATTACAACCGTACGCAGTGAATTCAAATTAGCATTGCTTATTTCATGAATGATTCATAAGCGTCGCTTGTTATATTAAAACATATGAATGTTACGAGTATCAACGAGCTTTCCTCTGTAAAAAAAAATAGATCCATCATACGAAGATAAATGATACACCACAATATTTTCAAAGAGATTTTCAAAAATCGAGATTAAATATGCGATATTTTCTTTAGAGCAGAGTTTTTAAAGCACTGAACATTATCAATACCACTACCTACAAGCTTTTCTTTTCTTGAGAGGTCTACAATTACAAATCTCACAAAAATTGAGTAATATACGAGGTGATATTGATAATTGCTTAGACGACTTTATAAAACGTCACAAAATTTTATTTACTGATCATGTTTGGTGACCAGGCTCATTTTTGGATGGATGGGTTCGTTAATAAGCAAAATGTGCGTTATAGGGCAGCCGAAAACTCACAAGTGATTAAAGATAAATGTCTTCGTCCGCAGAAAGTGACTGTATGGTGCGGCTTGTGGTCTAGAGGTATTATTGGACCATATTTTTTTCAAAATGGGGAAGGAAATGCTGTCATGAATGAAATATGAATGGAGAGAAATATCGAGCAATGATAAGAAACTTTTTGTGGCCGGAATTTGAACAACTGCATGTGAAGGAGTTGTGGTTTCAATCGGATGGTACCACATCCCACTCTGCAAATGAAACAATCGCCTTATTGGAAGAAAAGTTCGGTGGTTTAATCATCTCGCGAAATGGTCCTTTCAATTGGCCAGCTCGTCTCGTGTGATTTAACTCCTATGAGGTTTGTAAAATCATTGGCTTACTACAACACACCTCAAACGATTGACCACTTGAAAACAAACATCGAACGGGAAATTCGTCAAATTCAACCTGATTTATTAGGAAAACTACGTTAAAAATGGGTTTCAGTGATTGCGTGTCCACCCACGAGGAAGAGGTGGACATTTACATAATGTCCTATGTCGAACATAAATTGCACACTCTAAGCTTATAATATATACAAAAATTAGAATTGTATCTTACATATTAAGATTTTTATTAAAAATTAAAGTTCTCAAGCCCCAATTGGTAGACCCTTTATAAATAACGATCTAAACACTAACAAGTTTAATGCTTTTGCCCTTTAAATTCTATACATGCAAAATATAATGATTAGAAGAAATGTGTTATCGAGGGTATAGTTGTTTAAAGTAAACATAACCAGTCACCCACTTGAATTCTTTCTCTCGATAGGCCAGCGTGTTTTTACAATTACACGTTAGTATTATCTTAAACTATTGATTAATGACCAGTATCTCTAGTAATGTCGAATAATTTTTGCCGCCTGTGTGCCTTGCACACCATTACGCGCGGAACTATTAACATATACTTTATCCCTTTGGATTTACACCCGGTAGTTAGGTAGTTAGGTTTAAAACTCTTAATGTAATGCTAATTATTAATAAATTATGACGTCTATTTAAATTTAAACTTCATAATTTATTACTACATTGCGCATTGGGTAGGTGCATACAATGCACAACCTGTCCTAATCACGTTTTACTCACATTCACGCCTATTTTCTTTTTATTGGTTTGTTGTTGTTGTAAAATATCATAGCATAAAGCCTAACATTTTGTGTCAAGGCACTCTCATCCTTGATATCAAAATCGTTTCAAACTTATGCATCAACCTGATACTTTTTTCTTGTTTTTTGTAATATTTTACCACTTATAAGGTCAAAACCGGATGTGATTTTGTGATTAATATCATTCATTATGCCAAAGTAGGTAAACTTTTGTATAGGCATTTCCATTTGGAACGATTCTTGCAGTAGATTTCCAATTTCTTTCTCTTCGTCAGACATTGATTCAATTTTTTGCGAATAGAATAGGTTCAATAGGTGTTCTGCAAATAATTGAATTAACTTGCGAGAAACTAAAATTTACAAGAGCTAAAACGTAATAATTAGAAATATTACTTTAAAATGTGGGCTTTTCTTTGGTAATAGGCATAACCGATCATTTCAATTCTCTTACTTTTATAAATTAAATTATTTCCTATTGGCATGAATCGCATTTATAACAATTTCCGACTTCATTCGTTAGGAATGAAACTTCCTTGAACAAAATGTTTCTACTGTCTAACAAAAAACAAGGGTTCTGCGTTTAATGTACCGTGAATTTTAATATAAGAAATGATATTATCCACAAGAACACTCGAGCACAGTTATGTATCCCACCCAAGTCATTACCTGCAGACGGACTGACAGACCTATAAACCAAACACAGCAGTTCCTTAACTTTGACATTTACTACCGATAAAGTCTCACGCTATTATATGTTTAATATGTATGTCAGTTTCTGATGGTAAAATAAAAGATCGACTTAATCGTTTATCTTTACTTTGACAATGCGAATATTTGCCTGTCTGTAAGAAAGGATAGACTCTAATGGAAAAATTTATTACTCTCGCCTTGAATTTGAACTTTGTAGCGAGAGTATGCGAGAGTTTACGACTCGTTCCTGGCTCTACTCGCTCTATTTTTTTTTTCTTTTCTTTTGCGAGAGTTAACTTCTACGGAAGTAAATTAATGACCAGTTGATTATAACTACGACGAGAAACTTTAATCGAGAATTGGAAAAATTAATTCGAACTTTTTCTTTGGACGGCAACTAATTGGCTTCTCTAAGAACTCCAGATTGTAAGAAATAAATAAACGTCTCTGCTAATTATAAGTTGAACTCTTTGTAAATATTAAGCAACAACTTTAACCCTAGAATACGTAGTCTGCGCCGTATGCGTGATAAACTGGTTTCGAGGCTTGGACTCAATGGACAAGTTCAAGTGATGATCGTTCTAAATAACGAAAAAATCACGGAAAATACAAATCCGATCTGTGAATTTTTGTAATATTTGACCAATACTGTTTTGCTGGAAAAGTATTAGAAATAATCTATTTAAACGAAATATGTAAACATTTCCAATATAATTAAAAAGCACTTGGTATAATTGTTTCACTTAAATCAGAATTAACTCGACACGTGTTTCGGCCTCTTGGTCATTATCTAAGAGTTTAAAAATTCAATCCAAAATCTACCAATACCTATTTATAAGTCTGTGCTAGTGACTTAATTACAGTGTCGATGATGGGGGTGTTTTCGAAGTCTAAGTGTGTTCATGACGTTCCTTAGCTGTCTTGGCTCTTGATTTGTAAAATTTCCAACATGTCTAGTTTTTTCCCTTTAAAACTGTTGTGTAATAATTTGTAATTACTAGTATTGAATACATGTATACAATCTGCAATGTTCAGCAAAATCTGTATTTCTGTTAATATTTGAAAACGCTTTTTTATGTTCGTTAATACGCTCCTGTATGAATATGCCTGATTGACTAATATATATATATATATATATATATATATATATATATATATATATATATATATATATATATATATGTATATATATATATACCTATATATACTAAACCAAAAAAAAGCTTATTATTTTAATATACAGGCTGATTCATTTTCGGCCCTCACCATGGGGATCTCTCTTATTATTGGAGATAGAGTATAGGTTTAAATTTGGCAAAGTTGTTAAATTTTGTGTTTGTTATAAATCCGTAAAGAAAATAGACCTGTGACAAATGACCTTCGTTATTTAAAAAAAAAATGCGAAAACCCCATTTTCTTCTTTTACCTGTAGCACCGACATTTGGCCTTGTAGAGAAAAAATAAAAACACATCCTTGTGGCCATTTCTAAACCTCTATCCAGTGGTGTACTCTAAATTTTTATACGACGTTTCGTTTCATTCCGTCCATCATCAACTATCTAATTTCTTATAGGTGCCATATTGGATTTAGACATCTTCAGAAAGAGTTTTTTTTCTGATTTCAACCATGTACCACACGCTGACTATAGTTTTTGACATTAGGTTTTATTTGAAAGAATAAATTATAAGATTAAATAAGGTAGCCTTTGGAATTTCAATCTGTCAAACACTTCATTTATTGTTCATTAATAATACAAAAATGTCATACACTAACGAAGAGAAACGAGATATGATAAGTATTTTTTATTCTTCGAAACGAAATTCAACAGTAGCGAGTACAAGATAACAAAAACATTAATAAAAATACATAGAAAAGTAAACAATAAACAATTACAGTAAATGTTCAATTATCTGGCCATCTTCGGTAATGCACAATTGGGCACACCTTCTGGCATTTTGTACTGCCCTTTGTATAGTTCTTCTTAGAACTGCATCGAAGGCATTCTGAAGTCTGTCTCGTAATTCTTCAATGTTTTGTGGCGCATCTACTTTATAAATATTATTTTTAACATATCCCCATAAAAAAAAATCTAGCGGACTTAAATCAGGTGATCTCGCAGGCCATTCAACAACTCCCCTATTTCCAATCCAACGGTTTGCAAACTCTTGATTTAAGAAATTTCTAACAACAGCTGTATTGTGTGCTGGTGCGCCATCTTGTTGCCACCATAAATATTGTAATTGATTTAATGGGATATTGTCGTCAAGATAGTCAGATCCGTATGTACGTAAAATGTTTAAATATCTTTCTCCATTTAAATGTTCTTCATACATAACTGGTCCTAAGAGACGATTTGCCAAAATACCCATCCAAACGTTTATTCCAAAACGATGTTGTGGTCTTCTAGCCCTGTTTTGTCGAGGATTTTGTACTGCCCAATAGTGCTCCGTATTTCTGTTGAACATTCCAGAATTTGTAAATTTTGTTTCATCTGACCAGATGATTTTGCTTAAAAAATTTTCGTTATTTTCTATCCTTCCCATTAACCAATTACAATATTCTAGCCTTCTCAAATTATCTCCAGGCAGTAAAGAGTGACCAACATGGATCCTGTATGGTTTAAACCTACTTTTATGTAAAGTTCTCCAAACTCTGGACTGGCACAAATTTAATTCTGATGCTACTTCGCGTGTAGAAATTGATGGATTATTATTTATCTATAAAAATACAAGATTAACATGAAATTTGAAAACACGCTTTTAATTTACCATTTGTAAAATATCTTGTCGATTTTCATTTAAATTCCTGTTGTCTTGACCATTACGCGGCTTAGTAAACGATCCATTCTCGACCAAATTTCTGTCGAGATCTAGAAAAATGGTACGATGAGGCTGTTGTCGTTCTGGATATAATTGTAGATATCTTGTACTCGCTACTGTTAAATTTCGGTTCGAAGAATAAAAAATACTTATCATATCTCGTTTCTCTTCGTTGGTGTATGACATTTTTGTATTATTAATGAACAATAAATGAAATGTTTGACGGCGTTTCGTTCTGATTGGAACTTTTCAATGCACGGCATTCCTCGAAGACGGACATTGTTTTTTCATTTCTATACTTTCTGTATATATAGTTAACATTTGGAACTTACTGCAAGTGAGAATTAATGAATATTAAATCATATTCTTACATGTAAATGTCGACTTATTTGATGCGTTCTCACTTCTCTCTCAATTCTCACTTGCAGTAAGTTCCAAATGTTAACTATATATACAGAAAGTATAGAAATGAAAAAACAATGTCCGTCTTCGAGGAATGTCGTGCATTGAAAAGTTCCAACCAGAACGAAACGCCGTCTGTACGTTTCCTCCCGTTGATTGACTTGTTTTTTTCAGTATTTCTTAATTCTTAATTAACATAATTACCAGGAAGTTCGTTGTCGCGAAAGGGTGTGTTCTGCATACTGGTACAAACTTAGTTTGTCGGATTGTAGTTATGAACGCATCAAATAAGTCGACATTTACATGTAAGAATGTGATTTAATATTCATTAATTCTCACTTGCAGTAAGTTCCAAATGTTAATTATAATTTATTCTTTCAAATAAAACCTAATGTCAAAAACTTTAGTCAGCATGTGGTACATGGTTGAAATTAGAAAAAAAACTCTTTCTGAAGATGTCTAAATCCAATATGGCGCCTATAAGAAATTAGATAGTTGATGATGGCCAGAAAGAAACGAAACGTCGTATAAAAATTTAGAGTACACCACTGGATAGAGGTTTAGAAATGGCCACAAGAACGTGTTTTTATATTTTCTCTACAAGGCCAAATGTCGGTGCTACATGTAAAAGAAGAAAATGGGGTTTTCGCGGTTTTTTTTAAAATAACTAAGGTGATTTGTAAAGACGGCAGACTATGTGCCCACACTGTCAAATTTTATAATAATATGTTTATATACTGAGAAGGATTGTTCGACGTTGAGAGATGTTATATTTGCATAGTTAAAATGTTCTTTGTATCTGTACAATGGATCTTCAGTATTGGTAAAAAGTTTCCCTAATTTTGTAAAATCTACATTTTTATCTAATACACCTTATGTGTATTATTAAATTTGACAGTGTGGGGCACATAGTCTGCCGTCTTTAGTGATTTATCACAGGTCTATTTTCTTTACGGATTTATAACAAACACAAAATTTAACAACTTTGCCAAATTTAAACCTTTACTCTATCTCCAATAATAAGCGAGATCCCCATGGTGAGGGCCGAAAATGAATCAGCCTGTATATATATTGCAACCCACTCGTAAACACCTGTTGTGCTTTATTTCATTTCAAAAGTCTATGCCTCTAAAAAAACACTCATTACAATCTATATACAAGACGCGGAAAAAGTTTTATGCATCGACATCTGGATTTTCTCCTTGCTGGTTCTGGTTGTATTTGTATGAGACCTAACATTGTTTGTTGCAAAAGAATCCGTTTCCCATTGACCAAAGCTAAGTATTACCGTCTCAATTCCACATGCATTTTCAAGTTTGATAGAATAGAGATCGCCATCAAATGAATGGCACGATTCTTTGCAACCAAATAAAAGTGGATTATGCCCTCGAAATTCCATCAAACGCTCAACATTGCTTTTTTGGAGAATTTCGCTCTGCATAGATATTTTTCCTGAGTTCAACAATTTATTTTCCTTGTCAGTATTTGAAAAATAAAACCATTTATCACCACAAATCAAAAGAAGAAAGCACGTACCATGTGAGTTTTTGAAGCAATCTTTTGCGACGTTAACTCGACGTTGAACTTGCGCTTAATTAAATCATGTAGCAATATCACCAAACGCATGGAGATGGCGAACGCCAAAACTTTATAAAATAACAGGTTCGATGGAAAAGTAGAATCTTTGAATCCACTGTAACTGTCCTCGATCACTTCTGTACTGAACGAATAGAGAAAATAGCTTCAATGAAGATCCTTCTCGTAGTTCTGAAGTTTTGCTTCCAATAGTAACATAGCAGGTATTTATAAATTTAGCCTTTAACAGCTTCTAAAGAGTTCCTCTTGAGGAGGTGCTCAGAAACTTCTAAGGGGTTGTAAACTCTTCTAAAGAGTTCCTCTTGAGGAGTTGCTCAGAAACTTCTAAGGGTTTGTAAACTCAACGCCCCTTTTAACATTTCTTGCTACTAGACGCGGCGTCCTTTGCTATATGCAACGCATCTCCTAGTTGCTGACTCACATTTGCAAAACTTCCGTTTAGTCCCTGAGATCTTCCTCATACACATTGATTCGTCCATAAGGTGTTGACGCCAGAACCGGCGTATTCTATCTACTGATGGTAGTTAGACAACCAAAATGCAGAAATTGTATCGTCTTCTGTATTTTGTGTAGTCATAATTTCAGAATTGCTTAAAAATAGTAAACTGACGCTTACGATTAACTTAATAAACCATTATTATTATTATTGTTATTATCGTAATCAGACATCATTTTTAAAATTTATGCAGTTCAATATTATAACAAATATATTAATTATAGCTTAAATTAAACATTACAATTCTTCTACGTTCGTTCGCCTTTGTGATTTCCTAAAGCCAAACAAAATTTAATTATTGACATTAATTCCTAAATTTCATATAGAATTAGACTTTCACAAATATCAATTTAACAAAATAATATGAGACAATCTTTATTAACTTCCTACAATAACTAAATTCAACTATTTCATGGTAGCGAGTTTAACGTACGTATTCATCTGTAAAATTATTATCCTATTTGTTAAACAATTTCGTTGTTTAGTGTAGGAATACAAAATGAATAACATATCACAAGCAACTAGGATAATTACTTACGTGTACTTGTGGGTATGGATGTGTGTGTGTGTATCTGTGAGAATGTATGGCTACATACTCTGTTAACCCAAAGCCTAAAACTTCACAGCTCGTATTAACTCAATTATAACCTTAATTGAATAAGCAGGAAAGTCATTATACAACGTAGATTAAATATTTGATGCTGGCATCATGTGCTTTGAGTTCTCGCTGATTTTTGTTGAGATTTTGAAAGTGTTTTGATTTAATTGGGGTTTTATTTATTTTATTAATGCTTTCTTATAATCACTCAGTAATCACGAAATAACTACTCTAATGGCTTTTGTTTTTTCGTTTTTTTTATTTTGTTTACTATCATCTTTAGTAAGATTAAGCAATCATAACCTTCGATTGACCTTGTTTTAAGATAATTTGATTCCTAATATAAGAAACAATTATCTACACAATGTATTGAAATACTTTATGAATATTTTTTGTAAGCAATATTTTTTGGGAGTAGCGGCCGGGTAATTAAAATAGTATTTAATTTGACGTTTCAGTACTATATAATCAAAAACTGTAAAATTTAATTGAATTTAATCAAATTGAAGAAGGTACTATATATAGTATCGAAACGTCAAATTAAATATTGTTCTAATTACCAGGCCGCTACTCCCAAAAAATATTACTTCTATCTCGTATTATAATTACGACCAAGAAATTTTTTCTAATACTATATATATGTATATATTTAAACGAAATTATCGACCGTAATATATTGATAAAATAAATTAAAATCGGGTAAGCGGTCTGTCAATTAAAAAAACTCCTTTATTAAATAACCCTATATTTCGCAACAAATTTGTTGCTTCTTCTGGGGATAAAAATGTAGAGTTGAAAAATAATAAAATTGTTAATTGACGAAGGAGATACTTGTTGAAACTGCATTATAACGCTAAGAAATAAGTAATTAAACTTCTAGTTTCAAAAAATTCTTTTATTGTAAATACCACTACAATATTGTTTCGCCATACAATGGCTTCATCAGGTGGATGAATACTGAATATGTACAATGCAAGTAAGAATATTTATGTGAAAATTATTGGGGATAGTGGTGGAAAAATTTTTACAATCTTAAATTTAGTAGAGGGGATTTAGGTTTAGCTTTAAATGACCAACTAGATTTAAACAACTCCCCTCTACTAAATTTAAGATTGTAAAAATTTTTCCACCACCATTCCCCAATAATTTTCACATAAATATTCTAACTTGCATTGTACATATTCAGTATTCATCCACCTGATGAAGCCATTGTATGGCGAAACAATATTGTAGTGGTATTTACAATAAAATGATTTTTTGAAACTAGAAGTTTAATTACTTATTTCTTAGCGTAATAATAAAATTGAGGTACAATAAAAAATAATTTTTTATTGTACGTCAATTTTATTATTTTTATTACTCCTGGTATGTATTTTATTTCAATAGTTTGTTATTATAACAACTTATATTTTAAATATCGATATTTTATACTGTAATTGTAAAGACTCTGGAAACACTGAAAATTGAAAATACCGCACAACAATTTGGAGGTGCTGTACTATGTATGGCGTTTACCTTTTATCTGACAATTGTCACCGCAATGTCAGAACAGTAGCCAAACTATACTTTTTTTAAATAACTTAAATACGCTTTTATTTTTTGTATATGTTTATTCAACAAGTATAAACGGTAAATAAATAAAGAAAGAGAACATTAAATTAACCCTAAAACAACAAACATAGATTCTTCCAAAGGCAAAAATGACATTAAAAAATTCTTCAATAATAAATAGGTAAAAAAGATATAATTTAATTACTTATTTCAACATATTTTCAAACAGACTACCCCTTTCAGCTAAACAATAACCTAATTTGTCAGATAAACTCTGTTAAACATTTAATAACATTTCGGGTGTAATCTTATGAAGTGCTTCTACTATATTTTCCCTTAGTTTTGCTAAATTTCTGCCTCTATCTTGCTGAAAACTATTAATTTCTGATTTTATGTGCTTCCACAAAAAGAAATCGTTTGGGGCTAAATCCGGGGACTTAGCTAGCCAATGTATTCCATCCCTATTACTTAGTATACGTCCAGGAAAGATATCATTTAAGTAATTTGGTACATTTCTCGAGTTATGTGCAGGGCATCCATTTTGTTGGAACCATATTTCATCAAAATTAATGTCGGGCAATTCACCAATGGCAGGAATAAACCTCTGCAGCACATTTAAATATTTCTGTCCATTCAAATTCCCATCTTTAAAAAAAGGTCCAATAATATTATTTCCAAGTAATCCAGCCCACACATTTAGTTTTTGGGGATACTGTGTATAATGTAAATGATACGAATTGATTTTGGTGCTATTTTCAATTTTATATTCAATTATTTACAATTCCAATTCCAAAATCAATACATTTCAAATACATATCTTAAAGAAACTCGTAAAAGGATCCCACGGTAGTTCTATCAAAGTTACTTTTACATCAAAAGCCATTCATTTTGCTGTGAACATAACTATTTTATATGTGAAACCTATTTGAAATGTCTTTTCATTTCTAATTCATTAAAAGGACTTCGCGGCGAGATTCCCGGTACCTATAAATTAATATGCATGAGTGCCTGTAGAGGAAAGTACTTTTTTCACATACAAATTTTCGTTAGATCTGTAAAAACATCACCTCAACCACATCCGCACGCAGAAATAATTTATCAAAATTCCGACATTACCAACCACTATCCGTGAACGTCGAGCTAAAAGTTTGTAGCAGTAAGTAAATTCGACCACATCGTCGGGCCATGTGTAGGTGTACTTCGGTGGAAGAACTCGTCTGTAAATGTTATAGGGTGTGCGCGTATATATTGGATCTTTTCCAGACCGTCTTCATCGATTTTACAAGCAAGAATCTGGCTATACGATTGCAAACCCTTTCGCGAAGACGGACTATTAAAAATTAATAACTGAATTGCTTAATCGCATGGTTTAAAATGAAAATATGTTTAATGGGATCTCAACATAACAACCACTAACATACTTTTGTTACTTATATCAATTTATTTGTATAATGTATATACGAAGGTTTTGCAATAAAAAGACGTTTGGAGGTTGTAAAGCAATTTTCAACGAGCAACGAGTGTAATGAATTGTAAAAGAATATTTATCACCGTTTAGGTAAGAGTTCCACTGGCGTGTTCAACTAATATATGTAATCGACTTATATACGAGGAATAAGCTACAATTATTGAGAATAGAAAAATCTAGCTACCTATGAGAAACAAATTATTGTTTATTCAATAGTGCATTATTTTATCTGTGAAATACAGTTTAGTTTGTGCAATTCGGTTGAATAGTGTCTGAGAAATAACCTATAGAATGTACTTCTGTTAGCAAAAAAATTGAATTATCACAAGAGAACTTTCGGATAATGATTTACTATGATTTCAAGAAAGGCTTGAGCGCGTATAAGTGCGAGGAAAATACAAAATCGGCATTTGGGGATCTCGCACCATCATTGGCTACTGTTTATAGATGGGAGAAAGAATTTGAACGAGGTTGTAACTCGGTTGTACACAGAAAAGGAGCTGGTCCTCCTACAACTGTTGTTAATCCCAAAAATATTACTGCAGTGAAGAAGATGGTGGAAGAGGACAACCGCATTACCTATGCAATGAGAGTCCAAACTGAAGATTGGAACCTCGCAAGTGAGATCAATATTGCACGAACATTTACATTTGAAAAAGGTTGTAGGTCGGTTTGTATCCCATCATCTGATAGATTTACAAAAAGCAAAACGCGTTAGAATTTGTCAACAAACTTTAGATATGTTGAATGCTGGAGGCCATCAAAGTATTTCTAAAATTGTAACTGGCGATGAAACGTACATAACTTTTTGCGATGTTCCCACTCGCCAAGAAAGTCGAATCTGGTTACATGAAGATGAGGAAACTCCTACGATGGTGAAAAAACAGCGAGCAATGAAAAAGTAATCTATAGAAGTACGGGTTTGATGGCCACAATTAAATTAGAAGCTCAGAAAACAGTTACCGCTAAATGGTATGTTGAAAATTGTCCTTCTGTGTTCAGTAAAGTGCCAAGAAAGGGAATTTTGTTACATCGTGATAACGCGTCGTCCCATACAGTAGGGATAACTGTTCAGTATTTAGCTGAAAACAAAATCAAAAAAAGTTATATATCTTGTCCTATCAGGTGGCACCAGATATCGCTACTTTCGGCATAGTCTCTTTTATCAATTAGATGTCACCAGATTATGTGGTGCTATCTGATAGGACAAGATTTGCTACACCTATGAGACTTGCCATCAAACTTTACTTCACTAGCCAAACTGACGAAGTCTATTGTGTGTGACAGAAACACATGTCTTTGGCAGAAATAAATGTTGGAAAATACAAGGTGTATGTCCATGTGTACAGATACAGATGTGCGTAATGCATATCTGTTTAATTTTTAGCTTTTATACACTTTTAATACAGATGCTTAAGTGTTTGTGGGCAAATGTATGTAGGTCTGAGCTAGGCTTTATAAAATTTACGGTGAAGTTTATAGGTTATATTTATATCTAATTGACCAAATTTTCTAAAGCAAAATTAAGTACATTTTCATTAAAGAAAATGTACTTAATGTACATTTGTATTGTGATGTATTCTGCGACTATAAGTAAATAAAACTTCATTCACTATTTTAACAACCAAACACCGTCAATCTATTGTTAAATGATTCGACAGTAACATGTAAACGACTTTTCTTGATCGCCAACATCTAAGTTAATATCCTTAATAAAACAAGTTGAAATAACGCCAAAATTATAACTTTTAATTTATATTATTCATCAAAATAATCCTACAATTACTATTAAATATATATAATATATTCCAGATTAATAAAATTAATAATTAAGTAAATTAGTAGTAAATTACTATGGTTACATGATATAACCATGGTTATACCGCAAACATCCTCAGCTCTATTAATAATTAAGTAATGTATAAGACAATTATTTTCGTTGTTATGGGACTGTTTTTGGTTAATGACGAAAGTGGATTGCTGCGTTTTGCTGTAAACATAATTACTTCAAAGCTTAAGTATAGTATGTATATAAACATAGATAGAAATATAATTCTATCTAAAACATCCTTTTTCAATGTTCTTGCTGCAGTAATTAATTCGCATATTGTTTTTATATATTCAATTCTTGAATTTAATGTGCGATCTTTATCCTTTATTGATTCAAATTAGCTTCTTAACATTTGCTTTATTTATTTAAGATTTTTAACTATCTTTTATAATTCGTTTTCTCCATAGAATTCTCATAAAACCATTTTATATTATTTTATTATATCATTTAATATTTTGTCTTATATTTTTATTAGATTTACAATCAATCTTTATTTGAAAATAATTATCTGGTTCTAGTTTGTAAACATTATTCCATCCAATTATATTTTCTAAATCTAGGATTTATGTTATTTATTTACAACTTAAATTATTGGATAATTATTTTTTCGTTGCTATCAAAAATCAATAATCTCTTTACCACTATTTTTTCTTTAAAAAATCCCAGCTACTACTAACAAATTTTATAATAATTCTATCACAATTAACAATCTTATGTCATATTTTTTTGACATCTTTCTAACATTTGACATATATACATTATCATAATTCATATCCAAACCCTTCATTTAAGATTAAATCCAATTAAATGTATTACCTCTATTTACGTAACAAAATGTTAAAATATTTTATTGCATCGTATTCATAATAAGTATTAATTAACTATTCCATAATGTCATTATACTCATTATTCCATTTAAAGATCCATAAGATACACACAACCTTAAACCTCTTAATTGAAAAAATAACGACGAAGAACTGTGCTAGCCAGTAAACAGCTGGTTTAAATTTACATTGGAATCTAACGCAAGAATGTCACGTTTTCAATTTCATCGAGAAACAAATCTTTAATCATATCTTTGTTTTACCAATAATGAGATTTTCTACTGGAAAATTCTATAGACGTTATTCTCAAAAATATTAAAGATTTATATGTTTACATTGCCGTGCGAAGGGAAATCTCTACAATGTGAATAAATACTTGCATTCACACTTTAGAACGTAAATTTTGCATGGATATTGTAATTCTTTAAATTCTTTCATGGAAAAATACTATAGCTAATATTAATAACAAACCTATATCTATAAAATCTATAAATCAAGAAAACCATGTTTTGGGCAAGCCTATATAACTACTTCGACTAGCGAAGTGTTTTTTCTTTGAGGAGTGCAAAATGAATTATCGAAACGCTGGAAAATATAAATTGCATAAATTTCCAATTTAGCAATAATAAAAATCCTTTTACTATTACGAAAGAAAGATATTAAGTTTTTTTGTATATTATATGGATATGACTACACACAAATTTCAACGCATCGCACTTACAGATTTGTTTAATATCAATTGTATCATCAGCAGGCCTTGTAAAAATGCGTATACTGTTAAGAGGTCTCTTCTTTGCTACAGTAAAAACAGTACGCAAATGAGTATTTATATTCATAAACCAAGAGATGGAATATTGAAAGTATTACATGCTACTCACAAGCGTCAAATCGCATGATCTTGAAGACCAGCGTGCAGGTTCATTTCTGGAGATAATCTTATCGCCGAACACTTCCTTCAATCGATCGATGGTTTCGCCATACGACACTGTCCTGCTGAAACCAAGGGTCTTCCAGACCATGTTCATGCACTTCTGGAAATAAAAAATCCTTGGACATACCTCTATATCGGCCGGCATTGTCGGTGACAACTCGATTATCTTCGTTCTTGAAGAAGCTTGGAGAAACCGCACCAAACACTGCAATTTTCGGGGTGATTCGGTAGTTGAAAAGTCAGCTGTGGAATAGTGTCGCTCCAAATGCGACAATCTTGCTTATTCAGAAAGCCACTGAGCCAGAAGTGAACCTCATCACTGAACTCAATTTGACCGTAAAACTGTGGATTGACTTCTAACTGTTCAAGTGCCCAATTACTGAACTGACGCTGAAAACGGTGGTCGGTTGGGTTCAATTCTTGCACAAATTGAATCTTGTAGCCATGTAAGTCAATATCCTTGCGCAAAATCTTCGATCGACACAGGTCGATAGACACAGGTCAAGTTCTTGCACACGATGAAGAATCCATGAATTTTTATCATCCTCAACACTGGCCTAAACGGCGACTATATTTTCTTCCGTGCGCACTCTACGCAATCTCGTTGGTGGACGGGAGTCCAAAAAAGTAAATTGAGTGCAAAATTTTTGTGTTGCCAATAGTCGTCTCAGTTGGTCGATGATATATGCTGTAAATTGGGCAAATCACTTTATGAGCGTTTTTAACTGAACACTGATTTTAGAAATAATTTCTACAATTTGTAGACGCTGCTCAGCTGTAAATTTTTGGATTATCAAATGTCAAACAATACTGAATAAATTAACTGTTATTTATGCCATTGAGTTCCTATTGAAAAAGAAAGGTATTAAAAAAACACACATTAGATACCCTCTCTGTAGTCTTTGTAGTCCAGTATTTCTTTAAATGAAAATATTATTTGTTTTGAATAAAGTTGTATTATCTATTAAGACATTAAGTTACTAACATACTAACAGGAAGAAATTACAAAACATGAAGTATGATATCTATTTATTCTAACAATTACAGACCTTAAAATTAATAATACATTACAATTTAGTTAATGAAAGATCTAAATTTTACAAAACTACCACCACAAAAATTATTTTAACACTTTTTATAAAACAAATACAAGAAAATAACATGTCTTCATGTCGAAAAGCTAAAAAGTATTGAATTACTTCTTTCAAACATAAATATTTCAATTTTAATCTTCTGCAAATAATGCGTTTTCAGTCTCATCATTTGACATGCCTGAGAGCAATCAGAGTTTGTATTATCCTCAATGGGGATATAGTGACACTCTTCATTATCAGAGTCTACTTCGGAAAAGCTAGAACAACCATGTTTTTTTGGTTGATAACTGATCCAACATTGTACTTCATTCAATCTAAACAGATGGCTCTATAATCTAAGTGTAGTTTATGCGGGATAAATTTCATAACTTGAAATAAGTAGAAGAAATGTCTTGCTATCATATGTTGAGGTATATAAATATTAATGATTGATTATCTACGCAAGGACAGTACGGTAACAGGAGAGTATTACGCAAGATTAATACATCGCCTAAGAGATTCTATTACAGCGAAAGGGCACGGAAAACTGACGCAAGGTGTCCTGTTGCTTCACGATAATGCACCAGTCCACAAATCAAGACTTGCAAAAGCTGCCGTTGCCGAATGTGGCTCCACAGAAATAGACCGTCCACCTTATAGTCCAGATCTCACTCCTTGCGACTATTTTTTGTTTCCTAATCGCAAAACAACTCTAAGGGGAACAAAATTTATGGACGATGACGAACTTATAGCGGCCGTTGAAATGTATTTTGCAGACAAACCCAAGGAATTTTTTTATAGTGGACTAAAGATGTTATTAAAGAGTAATATTTGTATACAAAAGCAAGGCTATATTTAAAAATAAATTTTTATTGCTGTTCGAACTTTTTTTTTCATGCCTAGTCCGGGAAATCTTATAAATATAAATAAATTTTATAAATTTTCAGGGGCGGGTTTTATTTTTCCCACCCTTACTTAGTATTCCTATAGACGACACCTTCAGTATGTCAACATCAGGCTTAACATACAGAGAATTTCATGTAACTTGCAATATATGAATTTAGTAACCATAGATACGAAAATACTATGCACTTGCACTGTCCCACATAAAATGAAATATGTAATAGTTATGATCGATATGATATCTTTCATGGTTGTTTTGTAAAATTATTGACAGTAAAGCCTATTTAATTCAATGTAGTGTTTTAAGATTAAAACTACATTTCCGATAAATATCGTTTATTGAATTGTTTTCCAAAAAAATTTTCAAATATTCCCCCATTGACTGCCAAACAGTGACTTAAACGATGATAAACATTAGTAACAACAGAATTTAGTGTGTCTGCTGTAATTGTTCCAGAAACTTCAATTATTCTATTTTTCAGCTGATTTAAGTTTTCAATTTTGCCATTGTAAACCTGTGTCTTTAAATAACCCCAATAAAAAAAATCAACTGGTGCCAAATCAGGCGAGCGCGGAGGCCAAGCTATTTCTCCGCCGCGTCCTATCCAGCGTTGAGGAAATGCTGCATTTAAATACTGACACACATTTGCAGAATAGTGAGCAGGAGCGGTATCATGTTGATACCATAATTGATGAGGAAGGTTTAAAGCATTTAAAGCTGGAAGTATTTCTGTTTGTAGTAATAGTAAATATTTTTCACTATTTAAATATCCGTCAATAAAAAATGGTCCTATAATCTGAGAACTAGTGATTCCCGCCCATACATTTACCTTTTGAGGGTATTGTGTTCTAGATTCATTAAACAAATGTAAATTTCTTCTGCTCCAATATCGAGTGTTTTGTCGATTTACTTCACCGTTAACAGAAAATGTTGCTTCATCGGTAAACACAATTTGTTTTAAAAAATCAATGTTATTATTGATGATTTCAAATAGCCGATCACAGAAAACAGTCCTCTTCTCATTGTCACCGAATCTAAGTTCTTGATGATTTTCAAATTTAAAGCAGTTATATTTTTCATTTTTCAAGAGTCTGAATACACTGGATTTGCTAATTCCCAACTGTCTTGCCAAGTGCCTAGTAGCAAGACGATTATTATTTTCGATTGTTTCGATCAACTGATTTCTTCGTGCCTCCGTTCTTGCAGTATTTGGTCTTTTACGTTTTTGATGACTTAATTCTACACAACCTTCACTGCTAAATTTTGAAACGAACCTTGATATAGTTGACGAATTTGGTACTGGCCTGTCTGGGTAGGTAACGTGAAACACGTCAGCCGTTCTTTGCAAACTGAATCCCGAAAGATACCATGTCACTAACTGAGTTCTCTCTTCCTTTGTGTATATCATTTAAGATTGATACTAAGCTAATATCGAAATAGAAATACTGCTACTTTTGACTTAACTAATGTCAAATTATATTGGTATGTTGCATTTTACGTGGGACAATGTAAGAATGTATTACCTAGTTTCTATGGAAATGAAAAACCTATACATGCTTGTATATTGCATCTTAAGTGAAATTCATTGTAAACTCTGAAGATATCTCACTCCAAATTATAAATGAAAAGTTTATCATATTAATAGTAGTACCAAGATCGAGATTTTGCTCTCCAAAATGAATTTGCAATTAAATATTTTTTTATTATTTTTACCTTTAGAGTAATTAAAAATTAGTTCTACGTTTATTATTGTAAATTATTAAGGAAACTAAACTATTTTCAAAGTTATTAGTTTTTATTTTCTTCTATAGAAAATACAGTTATAGTCCTACGCGTAGGTCTTCCTACGATAAGTGTTCATTAACATACTGTATATACTTGTTTATATTCCTCATATTTCAAACATATAAACATCTCAAATCTATTAAATATCCAAAATCCAGTGAACAAAAAGAATTCCATTCCATTCCGAGAACGTTACCTAGAAACGATTTTATTCTACCGTTGAAATCGTCTTAGTCTTAATCCACAACAACAGAAATTGAATTTGTAGTCTCTTCTTTTCTTCTCGTCGTTTTTCTGCAGAAATAAACTCACACCAATGTTAACGACAGACGCGACCGTGGCCTCGTCCATCAGTTAAAAAGAGAACGCTTTGGGGAAAACGAAAACGCCGTGGTGGGTAGATTCGCGAGGGTGGTAGACAGGTTTGATAAAATGATTTACGTAAACGGAAGTTGTTTGTTTAAAAACTGAGTTGAAGAGCGAAGGGCGGCAATGGTGGCGGCGGTGGTGTTGGTGAGACCGAATTTTCGCAAATCCGTGAGAAATATTGACGGCTGGTTTTGAAGGGCATATTTTTTTTCGCTGTGGAGGGTTCGATGAATATTCTAATTTCGAATGACGTACATACATAAGCAAAAAGAAACTGAAGATGTGTAAATAAATAAGATGAAATTTTAAGTTGAAATGTTTAACGGGAACTATAATATATATTATGCATCAAAGCAGTCTCCATGGGAAGAATTAAATGATGAGACCTAAACAAAAAATTATTTTGCAAACCATTCAGAAACATAAGAAAAAAAAGGTAAACACGGATAACATCATAACAGAAGAAACTATTTAATTAATCTTTCTTTCATATAATGTTCATTAACCAATGAAAAAAATTAATTTTTTGTCAATTCCATGATTACAAAAAATCGCACTGGTCATTGGACTAGTAAAAATTGCATCGAATATTGTTCTAGTTATGGAAATGGAATATTCATAAATAACAAAAATTATCTCACCGATATGTTTTTGAAGTGTACGTCGAATGTAATAAAACTTAAAAAATCAAGCGGTCTAGTTTTACGGTGACTGTTTTCCTACAGAAAAGGTCTACGGTTTGCCGGACCATTGCTTTACCACTTAAGTGGTAAAGCAAGCTTGGGTTCAAGTCCCAACGTAGACAATATTTTTCAATTAAAAATTTCTTATGATTTGCTTTGTAATTTATTACTTACTTTGCAATTACATACATACTAATTAAATATTTCATATAAATATTTTAAATATTTTTAAATTAGTATGTTATTTTGCGAAGTAATATGAATGTAAACATTGCTGTCTATACTTACGACGCTAATTATTCGAAACTTTTATTTGAAAAAACTTCGTCCTAGGTGGGACTTGAACCCACGTGCACGGTTTGCCGGACTATCGCTCTACCAACTGAGCTATTAGGACTTGATTTCAAGTTCATTGGAAATGCCTTATAAGGAACAGATATTAATATTCTGACGTTTGGAAATTGTTAAATTTTTATCCTTAGCTATTTAATAATATAGAGACTATTTCTTAGCTCCAAGAATTTATCAAATGATATATATATATATATATATATATATATATATATATATATATATATATATATATATATATATATATATTGTAGTAAACCCCGAAAGGCAATGTGGAAGAAATGATTCCACAACAGGATAAAGTCCCACGTGTATAAGATGACCCACGGCCATAAGATGTAGTAAACTGTACCTAATTCAAAAATACAGCTCTAAAGATGTGCGACTAATAAAATGTAGAATGTGGAAATTTACTACATTCAGGAATTATATTGATACTATTGTAAATTAATTATTTATCTCAGGCGTGTGAACTAGTCCATTTAAAAGCTGCGGAAATAAATGATTTTTCTTTGATGAATGTAAGTTAAGGTACCTTGTAAATCAGAATACGAAGTTAAATCAGGATAAAAGGGAAGGATCTCAGTGTATCTCTTCAGAAATTTCTGGAAACTGAAAAAATCCCTTGTTTCTTCTAAAATCAGGTCCAGGAATGACTGTGGAAGGTCAGGTATTCGAGGATATGATATTTAAGGTACAAAATGTTATTAATATTTTAAGTTAGATAATGATGCTTTTGATGATAATTAATTAAAAACTTGATTTACGCTGTTCATATGATTCTCTATTAATAAATTAAACTTTCTACTATCTTTTGGGTACTTTTAGTCGTTCTAATATTTTTAATCTTTATTCTTAGAAAATGCGGCCTAAGAAAAATGCTATACTTTTACGGAATTTGGCGTCCGTATCTTATGGGCTCTATACCACTACTTTCCAAATAGACGCCGATAACAAAACAAAAACGTCCCCTTGAAATCTGCTTCACAACATCTCATTGGTTTATTTAGAATCAACGGAAATGATGTGGAAATTTATAATTTAAATTAATATTCAAATTTATGTCAATTACAATTTCGTTCAGAATTAATTACATAGTTACAACTAATTACATATTTAGAACTAGATATTAAAACTATTCAAAATACTGTATTTATATTTCCTTTGATTTTCTTTTAATTATATGTAGTGTTAATTAAACATTTAATAATATTTTTTTAATTTTTCAAAATTTTATTTAGTTTTAAATTAACTAAATTCAAATATATTGTT
This sequence comes from Melolontha melolontha, assembly GCA_935421215.2. Taxonomy (NCBI): domain Eukaryota; kingdom Metazoa; phylum Arthropoda; class Insecta; order Coleoptera; family Scarabaeidae; genus Melolontha; species Melolontha melolontha. The sequence goes on along the minus strand of OW285240.1, from coordinate 130,812,480 downwards.
TGAGGTAATTTGCCTCACAACAATATATATATCTACATATATATATATATATATATATATATATATATATATATATATATATACATATAAATATTCCGCGTATTTCAACTTTTGAAATAAATATCTCGGACTGTTATCACGTGACATAATGGCAAATTATATCTACAATCAATCATGTATTCACGAACTCGTTTAAAAACATCGCGTTGTTGCTCTTGCTCCTAATAAAGCCAACTAATTACACTTTGCAATTTAAACATATACTAAACAAATTCAAAAAACAATTTTCTTTTTATTAATACCACTGTTATACATTAATGAATACAACAAAGGTAATGAGAAAACGTCGATTCTTTACAAACATTTAATACGCTGTCTCGACTATTTTTCTAAAATGATAATTTTTAAAAGAAGGAACCGCTTGAACTATGCACATCCAAGCATGTTAATTAGCCCCTACAGCACGTAAACTAGCCGAGGCATTCATTTATACATTTCCACTTTAACTAACGTATAAAGTTCGTAATTATTTCAATATTTGCCTTTCTAGTTCCGTTCGAACGATCAAAGAATCTACTTCATTCTACATATAGACGTATGTACGTAGCTAATTCAAACGTATTCCAAAATGTATTCCAAAACTAATTTGTTATATGGTATACGAGTATATAATGCAATTTATGCGATTTTTATATACGAGGCGCGATGCAGATGTTCTCGGACTGATGCTACAAAAATTCAAAACTTAACTTATATTCCTGACGGTTGCTGTCACATGCGAATTAGGCTGCCATCGCAGTTCTAAACCGATCCCAACATTTTTTCCAGTGGTGGAACATTCACGAAGTCGTTTTCTGTGAACAAGTAGAGTATCGCTTGCGCTTCCTCTTAAATTTCTTCAATCCTATCAGAACATCGGCCTTTTATCTCATCTATATCATAGTTTCATATTTTCCTAAAGAGAGCTTTATCTGCCGAATTGAGAGGGGGGTTGTCATTGATGCTTTCATCAAAATGACTTTTGTCAAAAATGAACGGTGAGACAGAGGGCATTATGGTGGGCGGCCAATTTCCTGCTCGCTAAAGTTCCGGCCATTGTTTACGTCTGATCTCCTCACAGACCCCCTCAAAATATTGCAATAGAACTCGGAATCTCAACTGGAAGTCTGACCAACCGTAACGCATTCTCTGTGCACTATACCTTTCATGTCAAAAAAAAACCATGAACATTCTCTTCACATTGCTTTTAACTTGTCGGCATTTCTTGGGTCTTGGCGAATCTAGACACTTCCATTAAAACTTGATTGTTGTTTGGTTTCTTAATGATAACCCTAAATCTAGCTCTTGTCACCAGTAATCACTCTTGACAAAAAGTTTCCATCATTTGAGCAAGTTGTTTAAACTCGGTGCAAATGGCAATTCGTTCGAATTTTTGATCGTCAATCAGTCTCGGAACAAATTTCGGAAAAGTGTCAGAATGTACTGTATGACTAACTGGGGCCAACGAATTTTCTGTGCACCATACCTTTCATGTTAAAAAACACAATGAGCATGCTCTTCACATTGCTTTTCACTTATCAACATTTCTTGAGATACTTCCACTGGCTTGTTTTTTATTTAGTTTCTGGATCATAACCATAAATTCAGCTCAGATAATAGAAACAGAAAGAATGATTCAAAAATTGAACTACTGACCGCAAAAAAAGATAGTAAACGTCTAATAGGATTACTTAATCCCTATTATCTAATGTGTTTCGAGTCACGTGTTGGCGTGACGTCACCTGCGTTCCAAATATATCGCGTCCTATTACATGATTTGCAGTTTCCTGATTGCCGTTAACTCATATTATGCTAACCTTTATAAGTAAAAATTATAATGTATATAGTACTATTTTGAGAATTTTTTTGAGTCAAAAGAAAATTCTTCAATTTTTTTTATAAATTTTCCTTTCGAAGCTTATTTTCTCGATTAGGGTACGCTGTAATTCCAACTAACTATACATATTCTTAATCTACGCGAAACGAACCTTAATTTTATTGACGACACTTCATTTTCTCAAATTTCAAAATTTGCCCTGATTGGATAGCTCGATGACGTAACACCGCGCTTAACTTTTCAACCAGTGTTAGTATATTAATATGCTTTGTCATTTTTAAAATTGTTCGTCTCAGTGTGTGTAATTTTTTTTCTACCAAACCATACAATTTTCACACTAGAGCTTTCAATACGTTATACGCACATCCTTTCTATAACGCTCTATAATTTTTTCAATCAGCTAAACTGTGCCCAAATCGCGCAGATATGGCTTTGTTCTCAACCCCGCATCTGCCAACCCGCAAATTCCTTGGCAAAATTAATGCCGAATTTATTTTCTACTCACTCGATTTAATAAGACACATTTGACATATTTCTTAAACCGACTGAAAATAGAAATTTCCTAAGTGGTACCCCTTAAAAAAATTTCAATTTTCGTCATGGCACCGATTTCTTTATAATTTGATATCCCGGTATACTTTTGCTCCTTAAAAACGATCCTACAATTTATATTCCAGTAAAACTCATAGTTTACCCTCCAGCAAACTCCGAAGTTGACAAAAATGTAGACCTATTTTCCACAGACCATAACTCTGGACTCACACTGTGTAAATGATTTGGTAAATGAATTGAAATAAAGAAAAGATAAGATCGCTAGACGCCTCGTGGCGATCTAAGATCTTAGATTTTAATTCATAATCTAAGAAAATAGTAGTATTTTTTCACAACCTTCCGTTTTCGACTTATTTTCTCGATTTATGTTTTAGACCTCATAAATTCTACTTAATCTTAATCTACGCGAAATGAGCTTTAATTTGATATACGACAATCTTCATCTTCTAAAAATGCGATACTTGCCATAATATGATAGCACAATGACGTCCCAAATTTTCCACTACCCTTATAATTGCCATATTTTGGGATATTATAAAGGTAGTGTATCATAGATCAAATTACTAGTCTCAACGTGTAAATTACAAATTCGTAAGAAAAGTGGGTCCGTTTCTGGCTATCCAACCTCAAAGTCCAAATGTCCACGATTTCCACAATTTTTTTTTCTACCAAACAATGCAATTTCCGCGCTTGAACTTTCATTATGTAAATAAATAATTTGCAATATTCGGAATATACGCGATGAATATGCTGGTTGAAAGTTAATTTCATCAAATGTTTCACCAAAATCACTGATCACTGAACATCGCTCCAATAGAACGTTGTTCATGGTGTAGTTATAACGAGTAATAAAGATAATTTATAATCGAGTTATTCTAGAATCCGAAATCGTATGTCGTTACATTACAAACGTCAAGTAAAATGTCAGTTGAATATATAACTATGCAACGGTTACAATCGGAAAAGGCAAACGGACTCATATTCATGAATGAATCGATTACAAATTATCTCGATCGCTCGTTACGTAATTTTATCAGAGCTGCTAGTAAACGTCGTCACCCTACATTTATTAAAATTTAGATGCAATTCATTACGTTAGCACCAAGTTATGAAATCATTGATATTGCACTGTAAAGCATTACAATCGTTGCTTTCGTCAATAGATAAAAAAGTCCGGTAGTAGGGCATTTTTGTACAAAGTACTGTTTAAAATTATTTAATAAATGTCATAACGACCACTTCGTTTCTCTAACAGAAATTAGAACTGTTAAAATGATCGGTACGCTTCGATAGCACTCGCTCCCACGTTGAATCTTAGAGGTCGCTGTTTCGAATTTCCTAAGAGGACTGAATTGTTTCGTCATAAAACGAAATTTCTTATATTGTATATATGTATTTATATATTTTAGATATAAGTATATTTAGCACAAAAGAATTAAAGAATCATATTTCAAATTTTACAAATATACAAGGTGCAATTTCAAGTTAAAACCATTATGTAATGTACTTTTATTAGCATATTCAAAATTGTAATATTTTCCTTAGATTCCAAGAATTTACATTTACTATGTTTATTACCTGGTTTATACATTTAGACCATTTCTTTTTTGCTTAGGGTAATTAGTGAAGGATTTCCATAGACCCTTCAATACCTGCTATTGTTAATTATATTAATATGTATAATAGGCTCACTATTGCCAAATATGCAGATACCATAAAAATCTATTGTTAAAGAATGGTACTATTACAAACGGCGGCTTGTGCTTGATATCGGGATGTGGATGTGCCGTGCTAATAATAATGAAATTATTCTAAGATAAATAAAATAATTAGTGGTGCTGGTGAAGTTTCTTCAAAGGTCCAGGACGTGCGTGATGATTGTTAATTAAAATATATATATAACTTACTTACTAAATAAATAAAACACATAAGCGTTGTCCATAAAGTTTGTATTTATATTTACGTAAGAAAGAAATTGAAATTGTTATATTTAAAAGTAATTAAAACAAAAGTAATATATACACAAGGAGCGGTATTAAATATGTAATTGAAAATTAACACAAATACTCTGAAACGAACGTTTAATTGAGCAGTAAATTGAGGGTTAATTGAATACGATTAATATGAAATAATCTCTGTATCGAGCAATACAGAGTTACCTTTGGTTGGCGGAGATGGTCACGTGGCCTTCGCAGATATACCTGGTCAAGTATATGTAGAGCGATTCTTAGAAGCGAAAGACACCGGGCGGCATCGTGGCGTGTACTTGAACAGTACGATGAGTAAGATGTCTGTGTTACGAGAGTTTTAACGAGAAGATCGGACTGATAGTTTTTCTTAGAACACTAGTTTTTGAAAACGGTCTGTTTTATGATCTAAGTCGAAGAGAGGGTCGATATCTTGATTAATAATTAATAAGAAGCGCGACCTGAAGAGATGTTCTATCGATGGCATAAATATTATTAAAATAACCCTTGTGACATAAACGTAATTAGGAATTCTATTTTATTATATTTATTTTCTTATTAAGATCTTTAAGACTATCGGACACATTAGGTATTATTTGCATGTGGACACAATTTCCAAGAAGTAATAAAGTACGTAAATTCCACAACAATGACATAAAACACATACGCACGTTTTAGCTATGTAAGGGTAGGGTAGTGATATATTTTATATATACTTGTAACACAACAAACATAAAGAGATAATACAACAAACAATCATTCTATATATATTCATACAATACATAACAGTCATACAATATACAACAATCAAACAGTAAAGAATTAAGTTTACATTAAGTGCTGCATTGTGAGAATTATCTTATGAAATTAAGTTTAAGTGTTTTTTGTAAAATAAATTAAACATTCAGAAAACACACCAACTTTCAATATAACTGTTACCAACCAAAATAAATAACCAGCTTATACGGATGTTACGCCCCGTGAGCGGCGGGTCAAACACAAAATTATACATAGTCCTTCGAGAATCGAGTACAACGAAGCGTTCGATACTTTTACCAGATATAAGATATGCAAGGACTAGTCCAGTCCGTATAATTAAAATTTCTTTAGTAACTATCGGTGGTAAAAATAGAAAAATGTACTTTGAAGTACTGTATTTTAGAAATTTACGTAAACTGCAGTACGAAAGTTTACTAACGTATAGCAAGCCCGTTTTTAAAAACGTCCACACCCACTACTCAAGTAATTGTCAGAATACATTTGTCATTGACGTTTGACGGAACATAATGTCTTTGCTAAGGGATCATAAAGTAATACACGCTCAGAGGTTAGAATTATCTGACATTTGATGTAAAACCAAATACAAATCTCCCCACTACTTCTAATCCTGCGCGAACTTACCCCTCCTCGCGCCAACTTAATTGGCGTTTGCTATACGTGTTCTAATATTTTCTAATATAAGCTGTCTTACGCCATTTTCAGTAATTAATACCTGAAACAACCACACCTTTTTTCAAAAACCGGATCGATCAATCAATAATTTTATAAGAAAAAAAATATACGATATGTCCGGGAAAATGTGGGAAATCCCTCGGATTCAGATAGAACATTAAAAAATAAGATGACAAGTTCCCATAATTTTTTTCCTAGCGGCCCTCCCTACGGAGATACGGCCTCCTAAAGGACGCCACTGGAAATCAATTTTTCTTGAATAACTTTTAAACTACTTATTATAATTTAATGAAAATTTAATATGATAAACAGTAGTAAGGACCTCTTAAAATACTGCCCTTAAATTTAAATTAGCTTGTTTAGTTTACCAGGGGCGGACTAGGTTGTACATTTTAATGCTTACATTTTTAACACCCTGTATGATAAGGAGTTAAAAAAAATAAATTTGGATACCTTGAACATTAAGCTAAAGAAAAGGTACTCTTGTTCATTTTCGATAAAATGAACCGTTTTCGAGGAAAAAAAAAATAAAGGAATTAATGTTTTATTTATATTAAAAAGAACCATGTTTTTTATTCTTTTTTGTCTGCAACAAAGTGTGATACAAAAGTCATTCCAGGAACAAAAAAGTTTTAGTTTAGGTTATTTAATACGACAAAATTACAAAGATACTTAGAAATGCAGTTTTGTCCCAGAAAGGCACCTTAACAAAAATTATGTTTAGAAATGTACTCACTAAAGCTTGCAACGATTGAACCTAAATACGCTAATTAGAAATAATCAATTAAAAACTTGATAAGTGGGTTCAACATGGGCTCCGTGAACTCTGATACACTCGCGGGCACGACGAATAGAGGACTGCAGTACTCGCCACAACAATCCAGCATTGTTTCTTATCACATCACAATGAAATGTGATTCTCTGTAAAAGTTCCTCCCTAGTATCAACCGGAGAGGAATACACCAAGGTTTTGAGATGACCCCACAGGTGAAAATCCATTGGCGTTAGGTCGGGAGACCGTGGAGGCCAGGCAATGGGACCTCCTCTGCCTATCCAACGGTTTGGATAGACGTTATTCAAGTGGTCGCGTACAGCAACGCTAAAATGAGGTGGGGCCCCATCATGCATAAAATACATGCTTTGGTTGCAAGTGGCAAATGCTCTATTGAATCCAGAATAGCGTTCTGAAGGAACTGTAAATAAAGTTTACCATTTAATCGTGGCGGCAATACGCATGGTCCAGTCAAAAAATTGCCAATTATTCCTGCCCAAACATTAATTGATTGGAACTGATGTTGATAATGATGAACGACAGTGGCATGAGGGTTTTCATCAGCCCAACATGCGAGTTATGTAAATTTACAATACCATTTTTGGTAAACCCCGCTTCATCGGTAAAAAGAATAGTGCTAATGAAGTTTGGGTTTGTTCGTTGCTGATCTTACAGCCAGTTTGCGAACTGGATTCTACGAGGAAAATCTTCAGGAAGTAGTAGATGCACTTTTTGCAGATGATAAGGGTAAAACAACTGTTCTTTAAGTACTTCATGAATTGTCGTTTTTGACGTATTAAGCTGCGCGGCTAATCTTCGAGTGCTTATTGAATGAGTATCACCTACAGTATCCAAAATATTTTCCTCCAATTGCACCGTACGTACTGTTCTTCTCACACCAGCATCAGTACTTTTTTTCGCAAAACTTCCTAAAACATTAGAGAAAGTCAATAATGTTACCTTATTAACTGGAATCGCCCACCAGTCTCTCTTAGACGTTGGTCAAGTCGCTGAAATGTTTTCTGATTTGGAATATTGCAATTAGGATATCTTTCATCATACAACCTTCTTGCTTCCAAAGCATTGCAAGATGCAAGACCGTACATAAGATGCATATCTGCATACTCACTAAATATGTATCCCATTATCAAATTAAATTTACCAAGATATTCAAAATTCAATAAATTAATATCGAAGTAAAGGATCAACGTGTTAACAATATGAAAGATTACAAGATTTAAAATTTACACGTCAATGCAAGGTATTTATTAATTCGTGGGTACCATAGTAACGTTTGTAAAAACAATGCGTTTTTTAATACTGAAAACAGTTTTATTTCAGACTTTTGTATCACACTTTGTTACACACAAAAAAAAAATAAAAAACATGGTTCTTCTTAATAGAAATAAAACATTAATTCTTTTATTTTTTTTTCCTCGAAAACGGTTTATTTTATCGACAATGAACAAGAGTACCTTTTCTTTAGCTTAATGTTCAAGGTATCCAAATTTGTTTTTTTAACTCCTTATCATACAGGGTGTTAAAAATGTAAGCATTAAAATGTACAACCTAGTCCGCCCCTGGTAAACTAAACAAGCTAATTTAAATTTAAGGGCAGTATTTTAAGAGGTCCTTACTACTGTTTATCATATTAAATTTTCATTAAATTATAATAAGTAGTTTAAAAGTTATTCAAGAAAAATTGATTTCCAGTGGCGTCTTTAGGAGGCCGTATCTCCGTGGGGAGGGCCGCTAGGAAAAAAATTATGGGAACTTGTCATCTTATTTTTTAATGTTCTATCTGAATCCGAGAGATTTCCCACATTTTCCCGGACACATTGTATAAACTGCAAGAATGAATTTCTTGTTGTAACACGAATAACAACGATTTAAACTATTACAATTTTAACGGGATTGTAAATTTCAAATAAAAGCTGTTTATTCAATTTTTAAAAAAATCAGAATTGGCATAGTTTCTTCAAACATATGCCGTATTATTGCCAACCTCCCGTTTTTCAATGTGAATTGCGCATAACTTGATTTATATCTCCTAATAACGGAGACATAAATCAAGAAAAGGGAAATCAATCACGCTGTATACAAATTCTCTTGATACAGCATGCATAAATTTCGTAATCCTCCCTTTTCAACTTTATCATCGTCGAAAATACCTATCCGCCTAATTCTGATGGCCGACCCGTTTCCGCGCCGCTGAATTCCTGACCGTTCCCGATTCCCGCACCTCCTTCCGTCCACCAAGCATCCATCTTCATGTAGTACCACTACTAACCGAAGTCCACCCGCTGGACATTTGTTCTGAGTTGTTCTAATAGCTTCATGTGGTTTTGCAGGATACGTCGGAAACTCAGCATTCTCATGGCCGTCACGGTATATCCGAACATGGAACTTAAGTGGTAAGTAGATGGACCGCTGCACACATCGTCCTTCCATTTATCTGGGTTCCTCGAGTTTTCCCGTACAAGATGGTTGAATTAATCGCAAAAGTGTCCTCTTAGTAATCGTTTTTTTTATCATATCATAATGATGTCACAGCGAAAACGTATTACCATTTTGAACATGTAAATACTGAATCTTATAAAAATTTCATTAAAAGCAATTTTACATAATAAAGATTAAATATAAATTTGAAATTTATGTAATTCCACCAGGATTACTTTTTACTATGAATTCAGACTCAATTACTATGTATAAAAGCTATTTGTTAACATTAGCAGATCTAAACAATATTTTATTTAAATTTTAACCTAATTTTAAATAGAATAATGTATTAAAATCTTGGAAATACATATATCTAATATCTAAAAAGCTCCCGGAAAAAATTTTTTTGTTCATCGGTATTAGGTATTCGTTGCTCTTAGGAGACAAAAACTATAGCTTGTTAATTTTTCCAATTCAAAATGAATAAATCTGAAAACAACACTGTTCTCTATACATACTCGTATCTCTAGAATGTTGTTTGGAAATGCCAAATCAGGAGCATACAATCAATGCGAAAATATAGTCGAATATAGTAGAAAATATACTCGATTAACTAAATTCCTTTCATCGCACAGCAAATTTCTGGTTATAGTAAGTCCGCAAGTCTATCTTATTTTATTACTAACTCCCAAAGAATTGTATAGGTGTGACACTTCTTATAATATAGGTAATTATTGTAAGACACTACAACGTTTTATAAAAAAGAAAGGGAATCTAAAATTAAAAATTATTTCCAGCGTTGCTTAAACCTTGAAGATGCTTGTATAAATGAATGGAGACAAAAAGTCGATACCAAAAAGTAAGTTTAAGTAAGTCTCCTTTCTATATTTCATCTCCATTTATTTAGTCCGTAGATTCCCAACGTGGTGTATATCGACCCCAAGGGTCGATGTAGACCACTTCAATCGAACACTAGGGGTAGATTGAATTCTATTAATAAATGTATAAAACTTAAATTTTTTTTATGATTTTCAGACTATTACAAATTTAAATCTTTCAAAGTGAGCTGCACTATAAAACATGACAAGTGGTCTACGAAACAAAAAAGTTTGGGAACCTCTAATTAGTCGGCCATTTTCATGTCTTCAGCGACATTAACAAAAATCTTGAAGATAGAAAAACGTTCATAGTAACTACTGTCAACTGTCTTTTTTCGGTTTTTTTTATTCATTGATTTATACAATCTTCGAGTCTTCAGCAACATTAATATAAATTTTAGAAATAGCATGGTTAGAAAGTTAGCAGTTGGTTCTTGCCATATCTTTTCCATGTTTCGTGTCCATTGATTTATATCTTTAATAAATCTTTAATAAAGTTATCAAAAAAAATTATTTTTACACTGAATTTTTGTTTCTAGCTTGTCGATTATGTCTGAATTATCTCTCGTTAGATAACTTGCACATCTTAATCTATTAACTTCAACGATTTTCATATTTTATTCAACAAATACTGGCTATTAAAGATTAGTACAAATACTATAGTACTGTTAAGTATTTTCAAAGCCTAAACTTTGCATTCTTAAATGAAATTATCGTAACGACCATTATCTCTTATCTTTCTTGATCATGTTACCTATCACCGACCTAAATTACCTAAGTATTTCAATTGTTTGATTTTGATTTGGTACCACCTTGTTTGCTAATCGAGGTCACTTGAAAGGTTGAGTCTTTGTTGCTACTGTCGATTCATGCGCCTAAGCTGAGCTTTTAACTGCTTTCAGAATTAGTTTGTACACACGCAGTTAGAAGGAGGTTTTCCGCAAAGATTTACAATTAAAACTTTATGTGTATTAATGGAGAACTTCTCCCTATTCAAATTTAGCCTAATCATTTTAGGCTAAATTATTTTGATGATCTTTTAGACATTCCTATTGCCCTGCGAATAGAATGTGGTATCAGCATGACGGTGCACCTCCACATGCTAGATGAAATGTTGTAACCTATGATATATATATATATATATATATATATATATATATATATATATATATCAAATAGAACGGGAGCTAAAACACTTCGTTACAGAAATCCATTTCTGAGTTCTCCAACAACTTGTGTCTTCTTTAAAATCGAAGTAGCTGCGAATATATATTCGTTGCTATTCTATTCTATTATATATATATATATATATATATATATATATATATATATATATATATATATATATAATAACTTCGTGACCTTGGTATGATATGGTAAACCTAATCAGTAGGCGATTAAAGGTCTGTATATTACTTCAAAATATATCTATTTAAAAAACTCTACATGTTTCGGCTGTATACGCCTTTTTCAAGAGAATACAAAATATGAATGACAGGATATAAATGTCAACTAATCGCCTACTGATTAGGTTTACCATATATATATATATATATATATATATATATATATATATATATGAAATGATGGTTTCTCGGGTTCTTGGCCGCGTGTGAGATGTGTCCTTAGAAGGATTGTTGTCTCGACGTTTCGACGGGATCGCACTCGTCATTTTCTAGAGTTGTTCTTTCACTTGACGCTGAAGAGTAACTCAGTTACTCTTCAGCGTCAAGTGAAAGAACAACTCTAGAAAATGACGAGTGCGATCCCGTCGAAACGTCGAGACAACAATCCTTCTAAGGACACATCTCACACGCGGCCAAGAACCCGAGAAACCATCATTTCATCATACAACCGCGAGAACATCAAAATTATCATATATATATATATATATATATACACGTAATGTTTGATTCTCGGGTTCTCCCGTTGGATCTTCGTCCTGTTGACGGACATTATCTCGACATTTCTAGAACATCGCCGCTATCTTAGTCTTCTCGTGACGATGAATGAACAAGTATTACTTGTTCAAGAAGTTCAAGAATAAGATAGCTGCGATGTTATCGAAACGTCGAGATAACATCCGTCAACAGGACGAAGATCCAACGCGGAGGAACTGATAATCAAACATCACACATTATATCTGAATTGCCATAACGAAATGTATATAAAATCGGATTCTAACCATAAAACAAAGAATATTTTTTTTAGAGCTGGCTTCATTTAGGAAATAATGTAAAAAATGTAAAATTAAGGTAACTAAAAAACTGAAAATAAAAATGTATTTACTGTTTGACGGCTTGTCATCAACTAAGTATTTGTATTGGACTTTACAAAATGCACACGCAGTTACTAGGAAGTTTTCCGCAAAGATTCACAATTAACACTTTATGTGATATTTTTAATGGACAACTTCTCCCTATTCAAATTTATCCTAATCGTTTAAATGCTGACGCATACCTAGTATTTTTGAAAAATGATTTTGAGGATCTTTTAGATATTCCTATTGCCCTGCGAATAGAATGTGGTATCAGCATGACGGTGCACCTCCACATGCTAGAAGAAATGTTGTAACGTGGCTCCATACTAATTTCAATGGGAGATGTATTGGAAGGCGTGATTTCGTTCATTAGCCTGCAAGATCCCCGAACTTTAATCCCCTAAACTCTGTGAATTTTGCAGAAGTTTACAATTTGCTTATTTTGCATTGCCAGTCGTGTATCAATGCAAATGGCGGAATTTTTGAAAATTAACTGATTTTTTAGTAATTAGTTGTAATGCATTGTAATAACTTTATTTAAAATTTGATTAATTTCTCGTAATTTAGTGTTGAACAAAATAATAAAGTAATTTTTTTGTAACTGAGTATTTCCTAAACGATGCTTGACATGAAAAAAATAATTCTTTGTTTTATGTTTAGAAATCGATTTCATATACCTATGACATTTCATTTTGGCAATCTAGTTACCAAATCCCTTGTGTACATAAAGATTTAAGTTTTTTAATTTTAGACTTTCCTTAGCAAGTCTAGATATATTTACCAAAATTTCCAGCCCTACTTGTAGTAAGTAGAGAATATATTTCCATGATTACCACTTAGTTTTGTTTTTTATCGATTGCAACCATCTTGTACGGTGTCGAAAAACAATACGTGTATTTGACACATGTGAAAAAGCTAAAAGTAAATCTAACCTTTCACGCAACAATTGAAATTTTTGTAGATTTACAGGGACTCGACAGTTATCGTTTCAGTAAAAGTATAATGATAATCCAGTGTTCGGGATCATTTCGTTTGTCACTTTAGAACGAAATAACGCGATTTAGCCTTTTCTACCATTGATTCTATCGTGTAAAAAATGGTGAAGTTTTAACGTTCGAATCCATTATTTATCATTATTTTATATTAAGTGTTTTTCGTTTTCTTTTTGATAGATTTCCTAAAAAAAAACAATATTTTGTTATCGATATAGAAAAAAGTCCAAAATTGGCATTCAATTTGTTTTAATTTAAGAGGAATGTAACATTTTTCTTAATCATGCTGTGCTATCCAATTTTTCGGCTAGTCTTACACCTACAAAAAAAGGAAATATTTTGCTAATGTATAGACATATATACAGATCGTTTCAATATTAGTAAAAATATTTTGAAAGTCGTGGAATTGATTATTTGAAGCAAATATACACTTATACAAGCACATATCCGACTTTCAATGTAATCAGATAGAATGAGACGCATCCATATCTTATTGCTTCATCAATTATTTATTAATTGTATGATACAAAGAGACTTATCACTCTAACACTCCCAGAATCCACACAATACAAATAATGAAAGCACTGTTTACGTGGTTCGATAATGATTGTTTAACGTTACAGTTGAAGATAACAACGTCGTTGTCTAAATACATATCTTTTTCGGATCGGAAAAATCATCATGAACACATCCAGACCCCCGAATTGATACACGTTAGAACCCTAGACAGTAAAACACCGCTTCTTCGCCACAGATACGGTTTCCGAAATCATTTTTGCAACTCGGCACCAGAGACCTAAACACTTAACATCTATTGCTGTTGTCTAACCCTTTCGTGACGTTCCTTTTGTTTAAGTATCCAGCTTCATGAGATAATGAACATATTCCCATTTTACTTTATTTTATATAATTCTTCCAATGATGTTTTCGGAATTACGAGGGTAAGCTGCAAAATTCGGTAATTAAAGTATAACAAAAAACAATATTTCAGTGAAATGCGTTTTATTTTTCGACATGATCTCCCTCAAGATCAATACATTTATTTAGTCGATGCTCAAGTTTCTTTATGCCTTCACAGTACTCATTTTCCTCGAGCTCCTCAAAATAGTGATCAACGGCAGCTATCAGCTCCTCATCCGAAGCAAATCTCATACCGCCGAGGTGTTTCTTCAGTTTGGGGAACAGATGATAGTCCGACAGAGCTAAATCAGGCGAATGAGGGGGATGCTCAAGCGTTTCGAACTTTAATTTGGGCACTTTTTCTTTGACAATTCGGCTAGTATGAACTGGAGCATTGTCTTGATGGAAAATGTCTTTTTTTATGCTTTCTCCTGGGTCTTTTTTCGACGATAGCTGCCTTCAATCGATCCAAAAGTTTAGAATAGTATAATGCAGTAATCGCTTGTCCCTTTGGCAGGTAGTCGATAAGCAAGATTACCTTGGCATCCCAGAAAACGGAAGCCATCACCTTTTCTGCCGATAGACTGACTTTGGCCTTTTTTGGAAGCGATTCACCGCGTTTAGTCCACTGTTTTGATTGCTGTTTACCCATGTTTCATCGCACGTCACAAATTTGCGCAAAAAATCTGTTGGATTTTTCCGAAACCGCTCCAAAATGGCTGTAGAACATTACACGCGTTTGAGTTTTTGCTGTGTTGTTAGTAAACGCAGCACCCATCTAGCACACCGCTTAGACATATCTAATTCAACATTTAAAGTATACTACACCCGTTCTCTGGAGATGCATATAGCCTCAGCAATATCTTGCAATGTGTATCGGCCATCAGCATCCACAAATTTCAAAACTTTTTGCATACTTTCTGCAAAAGTGGCTGTTCAAGGACGTCCAGAACATGTATCGTCATTTAAGCTCGTGCGACCTTCTGTAATTCGTTCGGCCATTGCAAATATTACCATATCAACATGAATATCTCTAAGGAAAGAATACTTTTTCCACAGATATTTAATCACTGCGCGAATTTCGATATTGTCCATTTTTAAGAACCGACAAAAGTACTCTGCTTTGAACGAGTGTACACAACAAACTACTAGACAGATCGACATGAAGTTTAACGTGTATCATTGAAACATCAAGCTATACAATAGCGTCAAAGATTGCTTTTACATAGCGCCATCTCATAGTTAGTTACCGAATTTTTCAGCTTACTCTCGTAATCCTAGGAGTTCTTCTTAATTCTAATTCTATGGTTGTTCTTGCCTCAGTCGATCTCGGGAATTTGAAAAATATGTGTTCTACTGAGATTTGCTTGTTCACAATAGATACAGTTACCGTTTGAGAAGATCTTTCTACAGGCAGTGTCTAAAGGATGCGTAGCAAGTTGGATCGTAATAGTAATCTACCTTCCTGTGCTCTCAGTTGATCCTGAGTTTTTATGGGCTTCTTGTTCAAGTTACCACCGATCCTTCTGAGATCCAGCTGTCCTGCCAAGTTGTAAGGGTTATTCTTCTTTCTTCCTTTTTGATCTCTAGTAGATGATCGCAGTCTGCTCTAGGGAACTTTCTCCCGCCAATAGGACTATGGAAGGGACTCCAGTTATTACTATTAAGAGCCTCCGCAGACGCGGTGCGGTACGCAAGTCCCAGGAGGGCTTTTCTTTGACTTTTGTAAAGTTTGATTTTTATATTTCTCGAATTCGAGCGAATTAACTCAAGTCGGAACTCCGTACAGTAGAATTGAGTTGATGTACAGCTAAGCAAGAGATTTTTAGCGCTACTTGAGTCTCATATTTTGGCTAAAACTACAGGCAATGTCGCTATCATTTTCTGGGCTTTAGTAATTGTCCTCGTAATGAACTTAATGCAAATGACAATTAAAGAATATTAAATCTTATTTTTACATGCAAATGTCGCCTTATGTGATGCGTTAATTACTACAATTCATGTAGAAATGAGATTGAATATTCATTAATTCTCATTTACATTAAGTTCAGAATGTTAACTATATATACACAAAGTATAGAAGCAAAAAGTCATATCTGTCTTCCGGATACCGTACATTAACAAGCTCCAATAAGAGCGAAACGCGTACGTTGGTGGACCTGGCTCTTCATAATTTTTAATTATCCTAACATCCAGGAAGGTCGAAGTTGCGGCGTGGTGTGTTCTGCATATTGGTACAAACTTAGTTTGTCGAATTGTAGTAATTAACGCATCACATAGGGCGACATTTGCATGTAAAAATGAGTTTTAATATGCAATGATTCTCATTTGCAATAAGTTCAGAATGTTAACTATATATACACAAAGTATAGAACTGAATAGTCATATCTGTCTTCAGGATACCGTACATTGACAAGCTCCATTAAAACCGAAACGCGTCTGTACGTTCCGTTGATAAATGTGGCTGTTCTTGTAATGGTTCTGTCTGAGCCAGAACTTACTATGTATGTGAATCTCTAGATACTTAATGGATTTTAATGGGGATATCTCGGTTCTAAATATATTTCTTGAACCAAATAGGATGCGTGCCTCTATTTTTTTCGGATTATACTCAATTTGTTTCCATTTAGCCAGTCGATAAATTTCCCAACAATTTCGGTTAGCAAGTCCTTTTAGTACCTCTAACTCTTTTCTGTGAACTTCTACACATAGAATAATCAATATTACATTGTCATATAATATTTATCATTATTTTTGAAACACTCTGTATATAGATATACATGATATGTTACACACGCACAGACGAAATATAGAAAACTATCACTTCAACTTTTACCTAATCGATAACTGTCGAACGTTTGAGTGATTTTGTTGTTCTATTGATTCTTAACTTTAAAAATATATTAACTAAAATAGTTATGTGAGCATGCATTATTAATTACTGTTAACTAATTAATCAATTTAATGATTAATCATATTTTATTATCATAGGGATAGTGTCGTTCCCTCCCCTTTTTAGTTTAGTTTGCAACATAGAGGTATTTACTTATACATATTCGTTTATATTAAATCATCAGGGTTTTGTGCCATTTTTTGATTTAATTACCACTTTTGTAATATTGACATTAATTTAGATAATCTAGTTCTAGTATACCACACACATATCTTCTGTATTTGGGGTAGTTGATTTATATGATTAGTGGGGCATCCTATGTAATTATTTATTTTGTTTGTTACTTTTTCACACTTGTACATTATGTTAGTGTATCTCATCTATTTTTTGTCACTCTTCCTCCGTATATTTTTACATAATATAAAGTATTTATAGACAGAGCCTAAACGAATGCTAAGTTAGTTATTGGTTAAACGCTCTTGAAAATTGACGTAGTGATAAATTAACATAATTCTATTATCTTAAATTAGGGATACATCACGATGAGTTTCTGTTAAAAGTGTTTGGGGAAAATTAAGTTTAATGAGGTATAAAAACTTAACCGAAATATCATATTAATTAACTCTTAGACTTCCTATTTTAAGAAAAATAATCAATAACTTTCAAATAGAACTACTATTTTTATACTAAATTCGGGTTTTAGTATAAATTTATCGTACATGTATCTCAAATTTACCCTTCTAATTTTAACAAAATAGATTTTATATTTACAATAACTGCTGCCATCGTCATATTAATAAATAACAAGGAGTTATTAGTTGATATTTTAGTTAAATATTAGATCGTGATATATCCCTTTTACTTATAAAACTGAGAATCTAAAAATATATTTTACTACATTCGCGTAAAATTTTGAACAATTCTTCTCTAAATATCGGAACTAACTTATTACTAGGGCTGGCGAATTTGCGCCAACAGCCAGTGACAGCCGCATAAAAATTTATCCATAAAATAAATGGTAAGCAATAAATTATAACCCTTACCGTATTAAAAGTCTTCCGTGAAATCACAAAGTGAATAACATCTGTTAAATATTTCAATCATCAGATATGGTTCCACAACTCTTTCAGTTGAGCTAGTACGACATGCGTAATAAACGTTTTTTAATGCCGAAAGCAACCGTTCTGCTTAAAGTGATGTTATATTTGCATATTTAAAATAATCTTTGAAATAACTTATTGGATCTTTAGACACACCTTCACAAATTTGTCTTAATATGAGAGAATCTTAATCTTTATTTAAAACACACTAATTTTTTACGACTTCTACAGCGCATATTTGTACGTGAACATCATCCACAATTTGAAGAGAATTCTCTAACGTCATCGAAACATTTAGTAATTTTTCTATTCCATCGGCTAGTCCGAAGTAATTTTTGTGAATAGTTCGTAAATCACTTTTAATCTGAGTATCTTGAAATATTATCTGGATATTACAAAGAAGACATTGAATTTGGGAGCCGCATTTCGGCTATAATGTTTTTAACAGTGTCCGATATTGGTCGTTTTCGCGGCATATGTAACTGCGACATTTTTGAAACAAACGTAGAACTACTAAATAGTACTTACGGCAGCATACATGTGTATGCATAGAGTCGAAGTAATACTGAAGGTATCACTGTCGTCGCCCTGTCACTATTATTATTCTCGAACCTACTACTGCCTGTTGACGCTATTTGGCATCTCTACTTATTACATTCACTATTAAAATAGATTTAAAAAACCACTGATTTTTTTATAATTTATGAAATGTCAGATATATACATCCATATGTACATATATTCTAAGTTAACAAAGCGTGATCTTAAATAGCAGTAAATGCTTTAATTGTACTCTTCTACGGTCATTGTTTGTAATATATTTTTGGGTTCCTAACTAGAACTGTAACATCAGCACTTCTTCTATTACCAAACGTAATTTTCAACTATATGAAGTATCTCCAGAACATGCCGCCGAAAATTATATTTAAAGAAGTAATTGAACTAGTATTAGAGATACTAGACTAATTACGAGAATGATTTGAATGTTGGTATTATTGTCGCGTTTACAAAAGGCTATTTAATTTATCAATATCATCTTACGTATAGTTTAACAGATACAGTTGCTTAAAAGGTTGCTGTTTAGTGAAAGTTGTAAAATGGATAAAATTGCTATCCGCAGAGCAATTATGTACTTGTTTTTTAAGATCATGAACACGACTGAGATTTTGGCGGGTATGCAACAAACATTGGACAATAATGCTACTTCGAAAGTCGCGATTTCTCGCTATTTTACTCGCTTTATACGTGGCGATATGAGCCTCGAAGGAGAAGAGCGTCCTTGACCACCAAAATATGTTACCATTCCAAAAATGGTTGAAACACTAGAGGAGGTTGTGTTGCGTGACCGAAGAATGAAAATAAAGGAGAAGATTGTGGGCATGTCTGCTGATCATGTACATCACATTTTGCATGTTAAATTAGTCATGTCTAAGCTCTTTGCTGTATGGATGCCCCGTTTACTGAATGTAGATTAAAAATGTGAAAGAATGCGAATTTTCAACGACAATTTAAAGCATTTTAACATCAACCCAGTAACTTTTTGCGTCGTTTTGATACGGTCGATGAAACTGGGCTCCTTTACTATGTGCCAGAGTTGAAACGGCAATCTTAGGGCAATGGCTATGATATGGGATTCATAGGGTATACTTCTTATCGATTATCTCACAAAGGGCCAAACCAAAAACGGGGCATATATGCTGCTTCTGGATAAAGTGAAAGTAACCATTACCGACAAAAGACCTGCAACGGCACGAAGGAAAATGCTATTCCATCAAGACAATACACCGTCACACACCAGTCGCATTGCTCGGTAAAAACTGGGTAAGTTACGATTCCAGGTCAGGCCTCAACCACCTTATTCACCAAATCTAACCCTTTCAGACTTACATTTATTCCCAAAGCTCAAATCATTGTTCTGTCAAGATACGCTGTTATCATTCTGCTCTTATAGTTTATAGGTAGATTGCATATATGATTGAGTGGCACATGTCCAGACTTAAGCATAAATCATTAATACAAATTGAAAACAATACGGGACCCAATTTCGAACCTTGAAGAACGCCATTGTACAAAATTTTGGAAATTGGAAACTTCAAAAAATTTCTCGCGACTGTTATTCCCATCCCATTGTACAAAATTTTGGAAATTGCCAACTTCAAAAAATTTCTCACAACTGTTATTGCCATTCCAGTAAAAGATAAATACTTCAATACTGAACTGTTACAAGTAACTTAATTATTACCGAAGTTATCAGTATCTTCAGTAAAATATATGTATCTAATACAGATATATTTTCTTTATTTGATGTCATTATATCGCCTATATTTCCGATGGCTGTTCTTGACTCCATTCAAGAGCCCATCTCTTGCATTTGAAAAGTATATGTTCTACTGATTGTTCACAATATATACAGTTATCGTTTGGGAACATCTTTATTTCGTAAACGTAGTTTGCAAAGGATCCATGACAAATTAGCTATTGGGCCGTTAAATAATTTAGCTTTCTGTGATGGTAGTCAATCTAGATTTGGTATGAGGCTTCTTATCAAGCTTGCCACCGATCTTTCTGAAGTCCAGTCATCCTGCCAAGCTGTTAAAGTCGTTCTTCTTTTTTCCTCTTTGATATCTGGTAGATGGTTGCAGTCTGTCCTATGGAATCTGGTCCTTTCCTCCGCCAATAGGTGTATGGGAGGGACTGCAGTTATGACTTGATTGACTGCTTTGTCTTTTTGTGAATTTGCTTTCGTTATTTCTACCAAATCGGTTTGCTTTTACCATTACAATAAAAGATAAATACTTCAACTTTGAATTGTTCTAATTGTTGCTGAAGTTATAAGCATCCTCTATAAAATATGAATATCCAGTACAGATATATTACATCTATTGTATGGGGACCAGATACTTATTCATCTTAATAAATTTCTAAAGTATAAGACGAATTATTTACAATACGATGTTATTAAGTTTGGCATACCTAGCATTATTTTTATCCCGTAGTCGTATGTATTTGGAGTGGTCGTATTAATAAGTGATCTATTTTTACATATTAGAACCAATGAAATTCTTCGGAGACGTAAAAATCGGCTATAAATAAATACCGTATGTACATACATGCATATGTAAGAATCGGACAAATAAAATTAATGATTTTGAAACGGTCTACTTTTGACTCATTTAAAATATCGTTTAATTTTAAAAGTGGGAGACTATTTTTAGACGGATAGATTGGAAGTTGTTGTTTTATCATTTGGAGTTTTAAATACGCGCACAAGCTCACTCGTCTATTGCTAACTCACACATTTTTTTACATTATATAATGTTTACAAAAGCTGTGTTTTTATTTTCGTAACTTTTTTGTAACAATCGTATTGAGGTGAAATTCAAATTCGGGGTTGTTGATTAATTTATGCGGATTGTTTGTTTTTGCGTACAGATCTGTGAATACATATGCTAGCATACGCGGAAGTATGGGCACCTCATTTATTTTGTTTCTATTTGATAAAAATTTTCCTAATTAAAACTATTTCGTACCAACGACGACTATACAATCTTTTCTAAGAGCATAACATTAATTTATTAGTAGTTTCAGGTAACAAACCCATACTTCTTCGTGATCCCTAATAGTATAAATCTGCACATGCGAACTTCTTTTTCCCCACTCAACCTATTACATCCATATAGGGTCTAGGACGTTTCTACGCCGCCGGTTCTTCGCCGCCAGTTCATCGCCGCCGTTTCTACGCCGGGACGGTTCTACACTGGCCGTTTCTACGCCGGGACGGTTCTACACTGGCCGTTTCTACGCCAGCCGATTCTACGCCGCATTCAAATTATCGAATCATTTAAAAAGTAGCATTAACATTTATTTTAATTTAAGAGAATAAAAGAATTTCCGAATGGATAATCTAAAACACCGCAGAAAAATTACCTAGGAGTTAACGGGTTTACAATCCAGTGTGTCTTGCTAAACCAACAGAAATGAATGATCCCGAGCGTGTTAAAAGAAAAATAGAACGCGAAGATACGTTCAAGTTTGGCCTTTCTACGCTACACGCTTGGATTCGCTGTATGGATATGATTCTTCACATTTCATACAATCTATCTTTCAAAAAGTGGTCTGCGACCACAGCAGAGCAGAAACAACAAAAACAAATCAAGAAACAACAAGTCCAGGAAAGAATTGTAAACATTATTATTGTTTCACATATTTTATATTTGGTACATACTTATATGTATACATATTTAGTTTTCCTATCAGTAGTATTTCTGACAGGCGAATGGTGTGTAATTGTACCTTACAATTACTAATATAAAATTCGCTCAATAAGTAATAATTTCTTTTAAAAATTACCTAGGAGTTAACGGGTTTACAATCGCCGGGATTATCTTAATGATGTTATGGTTATCAGCACAGACCCATTAGCACAAAGGACGTAATCAGAAATTTTAATCCGCTTAATTCTTAAATTCTTAAAATTCTAAAAACCGTTTAACAGTATTTGGTATAAATATGGGGCAGGAGCCCTTAACACATCACTTTAAGTGTATTCGCCACAAAGTAATTATTACGTTAGTTAACAGTGATCTTAATAATGGAAACAGCAGTTCTCAGCAAGAGAGGAAACGAGAAGTTTTCCTATAACGGATATTTGTACGTTTTCGACAAAGTTAGTAAAAGGAACCCTAGTTTACAATTTTGGCGGTGCGAAGAAGTGGGTCGCTGTAAAGGAAGAATTCACACGAGGGCTGGAGAAGTGGTCAACGAAATCAACAATCATTCTCACCCTTCCTCGGCAGCAGCCGTACAAGTAGCATCTGTTGTTACTAAAATGAAACGTCGTGCAGAAGAAACTATGGAGGGTGTAGTTATAAATCAGTGTGTAATCGACGTGCCTGAAGCTGTTTTAGCATCGATTCCAAATAGTGCAGCCCTGAGAAAAATAATCAGAAGAAAACGGAATCAAATTAATGCTGCACCTGCTGATCCCGCAGACCTAAACGATTTAGTGTTGCCAAATCCATATAAGGTATATGTGCCTCAACCAGGAACAGAAGAAACTTTTTTGCTAAGCGACGATGGAGAGGGAGCAAACAGAATTTTAATTTTTGGAAGAGAAAGCTGGCTGCAGCATTTGCATAATGCCAATACATGGTACACTGATGGTACCTTCGCAATAGCACCGAGGCTATTTTCCCAAATTTATATTGTTATGGCAACAAAACACGGAGGAGTGCATCCTATATTGTATGCTCTGTTACCTAACAAGCAGCGTGTTACATACACACGTATGTTCGAACTAATGAAAACACTAGTGCCAAATTTAAGTCCAGGATCTATCATTTGTGATTATGAATATGCAGCTTTTAGTGCCATGAAAGATTGCTTTCCGGAAGTAAATGTAAAAGGCTGCTTCTTCCATTTAGCACAAAATATTAGGAAGCATTTAGCTCAGATTGGTGTTATTGGTCAATACAACAATGATGCTGAATTTGCATTGAGAGCTATAATGGTCCTTGCATTAGCATTTGTGCCAATAGCTGATTTAGATGAATACATTGATGCTTTAGCAAATGATTTGCCAGTAGAACTTCAGCCGCTTCTAAATTGGTTTGAAGACAGCTATGTTGGCCGTTTAAATCGACGCGGGAATGGTAGGCGCCCGCCTATGTTTCATCCAACAATGTGGAATTTATACCAGAGAACAATCGATGGAGAAGATCGCACCAATAATCATGCAGAGGCAGCCAATCGTCGATTGCGTTCTGAATTAGGTATGCATCACCCAACTATTTGGAAATTTATAGATGGATTGCGAAAAGTACAAAAAGGACGAGACGCTTATTTTGAGCAACTTCTCGCCGGACATTTACCACCGATGAAACTGAAAAAATACCGTGTCGCTGATGAACGTATTCGAAGAATTGTCTTAGATTATGGAAACATGGAACCTCTACATTATTTACGTGGCCTAGCACACAATTACCAAATGACGCAATAATCTTATTTTCCTAATTTAAAATAAATTTTCTATTTTATTTTATTTTCTATGACTGTATGTATGTGTTTAAACAATAAATTTTAATTGTAATTGTAATCTTAATTTGAATGCGGCGTAGAATCGGCTGGCGTAGAAACGACTAGTGTAGAACCGTCCCGGCGTAGAAACGGCGGCGATGAACTGGCGGCGGAGAACCGGCGGCGTAGAAACGTCCCATTCCCTCCATATATTATACATCGTTCACTAAACTATTAGAAATCACGGTCAGTTTCAGTTAATATCTTGTCGCTACGTAGACTTCGAAATGAAAAACTTATTAGCAGAACACTGCAGCAGCAAATCCAGCATCTCGCACCGGAAACTCGGTCTGGCTCGAGGACTCTGGGAAGAGAAACAGAATGACATCCCTAAGATTTATTGTTATACTTTCATCATTGCATATAAATGAATAATTAATTACACAATATATACCCCATTAAATTTTTATCAGAAATTTCTGTGAAAGAAATGCATGCCTTGCAGCATCATAATGATCATTTGGATCATTTGTACATCAAAAAGTCCAGACATTTGTATGTACCCCCTCCAATAAACTAGCTACTTGTAGAGCTTCTTGCTCATATTACCATGTTCTCCTACGATTCTTTCCATATAATATCGACCTGTAAAAGGTTCACAATTATTTCTTATCAAACGTAAAGGACACACATTTAATCAATAAAGTTTGCTTCTTTAAGAATGGCCATAGGGTGTACTTATCCAAATTTTTAACATTTCCTATTAAGATGCCGTAGGTAGTATAGCCTATCTGCAAGTTCTCTCGAGGTTTGGCTTGAATCTTTCTATTCCTGCCAAATTAAGCCCTTAAAGTTTCATTGTTCACCAAAGTTCCATGCCTACTATAATGTTCGCTTTCAGCTGACTTACCATAACTTATGAGTTATGGCCGCCGTTGTGTTTTGAATTATACACTTAATATAATTCAAAAACATAAATTAGCAAATACTTAGACAAAACTAAGATTTTCTATGGATCGATCCATAAAAAATCCAATAAAGTCTCTAAATTACATCGTTTGAACCAACTTAACTCGACAATTTAAAAAATATCGTTCTGCTCATTTCATTATTGTAAATATTACAGATTTTTCGTACACATTTGCTTTCGTAAACTCGTTAATCATTTAGAAACATACTGGGACGTCATAAAAGCTTAGCAGGTGCCTCATAAAACACGTCTTCTTATCGCAGTACAAAACTAGATACTGAAACTTTAAAAGAACGAAGTCTTTCTGTCTGTTCAATTTAAACCTTAAACAGTTTCCGAAAAACCACAAAACTATCCCAATAAAATCATGAAGCAATATATCAATACTGGTAGCCGTAACTTTGTGGTAATTTATTTTGAAAATAATAAAATAAAATAAAACAATAACTTTGTTATACCACTTTATTCACATGTAATAGTGACCGCGGTTTCGATATACAATGTCATTATCAAACTGCAAAAAAGTTACAGGCCTACATAGATCTTATAAATGACACAAAAATATATGGGGGTGGTTTATGATGTTATTTAAAATTACTACTATATACTTAACTACTATATACAACATTGGAAAAGAGGTGTATATATAAGAGGTGTATATATAAGAGGTATATATATAAGAGGTATATATAAGAGGTGTATATATAAGAGGTGTATATAAGAGGTGTGTATATATAGAAATTTTTAAAAGCGAAAACAACACAATAGGTATTGTTTTGAACGACCAGTTGGATCTTATATATATAAACCTCTTTTCCAATGTTGTATATAATAGTTAAGTATATAGTAGTAATTTTAAATAACATAAACCACCCCCATATAGTTTTGTGTCATTTATAAGATCTATGTACGCCCGTAACTTTTGCAGTTTGATAATGACATTGTATGTCGAAACCGCGGTCACTATTACATGTGAATAAAGTGGTATAACAAAGTTATTGTTTTATTTTATTTTATTATTTTCAAGCAATATATCAATGATTCACGTAACTTTAAGAGGGAAAGCTAGCGTGAATACGTAATGAATTACTGGAAATAGTTGATATATCGGCGTCCAAACGGTAGTGTATATTGATGGCTGGGAGCGCTAATCTAACATTATACTTCCAAGAATAGGTCACACTAAATAATTCAAATCAAATTGTGTTGCAATCGATTTTTGTATGAAATAGACTTCCGAAATAAACTTATAATGTGTATTCAGTGATGCCACAATATATATTTACGGATTGTTAAAATTCAATAGCAACTTCTCGTCAATTTACAGGGAGGTTATATCTAGGTTAAAATTTAAGGTTGTACTATCAGTTGTCACGACATTAAATAATCTTCTTCCAGGTTAAACCGTTGTTCAAGCATATTTTTGAAATGCTTCTTCAACCGAGCGGCATAATCAACAAAATTTAAGGAATACACTTCAACCTCGGCGAAATTAAGTAAATGTTCTCTAAATCGTATTTAAAATTTGCAAGTTTGGCGATTAATAAGTAGTCGTTAAAGTGGAAGAGTTCATTAATTGCAACACACGCAAACACATGTATATGTAGAAAATTAAGTAAACTCTTTGATAATGGTACAATGTACCGAAACAATATTGTTAGAGAAATCTAATAGAATCCTACATCTTTCAACAAAAAAAAAATGATACTAACTTAACTAAGATCCACCCTCTCAGTCACATAGGCTTTGTTTTACCCGAACTTTAGTCTAATTCACTAAACGATCGTTTGCATTTAAAATAGTAGGATCATTCAAGGACACTAGCCGACTCGACTAACATTTATATACATGTATATATATTTATATATATATATATATTTAGTGTTTATAAGAATTTTATTTTTCTTATTTATTTTATTGGCCGTGTCTTAATATTAAAATAAATAATAATAAAAGTCGAAACGTCGTAGAATAAAACATCATAATTCAATAAAAGGTCGCTAAACCAATAAAAAGTCTATTATTTTTAATATATATATATATATATAATATCTTCGTGACCTTGGTATGATAAGGTAAACTAAATAAGTCGGCGATTAAAGGTCTGGTTCATTACTTCAAAGTATATATATTCTCTTGACAAAGGCATCATTGCCGAAACATGTAGAGTTATTTTAAATATATATACTTTGAAGTAATGAACCAGACCTTTAATCGCCGACTTATTTAGTTTACCTTATATATATATATATACATGCACTGTGTCCATAAAGTATGGACACAAGCCCGTAATAACGTTATTGTGCATTATTTGACAAAATGCAAAGATATATCGATTAATGTTTTTTGTTAGCTATATTTAGATACTACCATTTTATTTTTTCCGTCGACCTTGAATAAGTTATGACGTCATTGATATTTTTTTTTAAATGTCAACCCCACTTTTTCTTTGTGGATTTTGAAAGCTTTTACAATTCTTAATCGATCTTGTAAAAATTTTGGTATGTTACATTAGAAAATTTTTGAGTAAACTGTGTTGTAATTCTAAGTTTTGTTTTTGACATTTTCAGTATCAAATTTATAACAAATGCTCAATATGTTTTCCTTCATTTTGTTGACAAAATCCTAAGCGATGATAAATTCCATTTCGCACATTCTGTAATATTTCGGGAGTGATTAGTCTGGTTTCGTAGATGATGCGTTGTCGTAAAATGTCCAAATTTTCCGGTTGTGCCGCATAGACTTTTCTAATGTAACACTAACACCAAAATGTTTAAATCATCGAATAAAGAATTGTAAAAGCTTTCAAAATCCATAAAAAAAAATGGGGTTGACATTTAAAAAAATTACCAATGACGTGATAACTTATTCAAGGTCGACGGAAAAAACAAAATGGTAGCATCTAAATATAGCTAATAAAAAACATTAATCGACATATCTTTGCATTTTGTCAAATAATGCACAATAACGTTATTACGGGCTAGTGTCCATACATTATGGACGCAAATGATTACTCAAAAATTTTCTAATGTATCATACCAAAATTTTTACATCATCGAATAAAGAATTATAAAAGCTTTCAAAATCCACAAAAAAAAAATGGGATTGCCATTTAAAAAAATTATCAATGACGTCATAACTTATTCAAGGTCGACGGAAAAAACAAAATAGTAGCATCTAAATATAGCTAATAAAAAAACATTAATCGATATATCTTTGCATTTTGTCAAATAATGCACAATAACGTTATTACGGGCTTGTGTCCATACTTTATGGACACAGTGTATATGTATGTATGTATGTATGTATGTATATACTTCGTACGAGAAACAATTAAAAAATTATATCCGTGGATAATTTCTATTTCACACTGAAAATAACTAATTGTAATAAATATTTTAGCTTTCTTACATTATCTTTATTAGAAGCTGGACTATTAACAATTTTCGGAAACTAGCGCCAAAAAAATTTCGAATTGTACGCGGTCTAGTGGTTATCGTGTTTAGCTGTTTTAGCTGAATTCAAGTCTATTGAGCCACAATTTTTTTTTATTTTTTATTTTCATGTTTTCTTATTTAAGGGAGTCAGAGATTTCGAATTTTAACATTATTTTGATTTCCCATCAGGGCAATTTGCAATAAACTAGTATGATTCTATTCAGAAATGGTGGGCAGTATTATACGAAATTTTTGATAATAAATAATATGAGCATGAAATCTGAAGCGTGCATGGAAACACGCTTCAGATGTTAAAATATAGTAATCGCTGTATTTTAACGTTTCAGTACCAAAAGAGAAATTAACAAGCACTCGCCTAATCAAACATTGCATTCGAAATGCGGCATTCGGGCGATTTTATTTTTACTTTTACTTACTTAACTGTTAACAATCCGATTTCGTTTCCAATTAATTTAGCACTTTTCAGCAAAGGAAAGAAGTGTAGAACTTGTATCGATCAAACAAATGGAAAAACGGTCGTGGTAACCTTTTCGTAAAGATACCTCCATGTAATCAACAACTTTAACCCAATTACTGAAATGCTATTAACCGAGGAACTGGAAGCGATCCTCGCAATTTTCGCTTCAGTCCGAACACCATTTACAAAAAGCAAGCTTTTAATTAAATACTGACAAGGTTTATTGATAAATTTGGAACTGTTATTTCAATTTGTAAGATTTGTTTGAGTAAATTTGTATTATTATTTCTTGTTAAAGTACTCTATTTCAACATTCAACATTCGTAATTGCCTCTGATAATTACAACTTATTCCGTTTACCTATTTTTAGAATAAAATTTTTCAACCATTTAAGACACTCTCTCTAATATAATGTAAAGTCCTTTTAACCCACTAAAAGTAAATGGAAATAATACCACTGTCATTGATCAAAGGAATTCCGACAC
The DNA here is from genome assembly GCA_935421215.2 of Melolontha melolontha. Taxonomy (NCBI): domain Eukaryota; kingdom Metazoa; phylum Arthropoda; class Insecta; order Coleoptera; family Scarabaeidae; genus Melolontha; species Melolontha melolontha. Next base: position 130,783,015 of record OW285240.1, on the reverse strand, counting down.
TATTTTAGGAAGCTAGATTGAAATCCATATTCTACGTAACCAACATATACTTTTTATCAATCACTATATGAACGTTGAAATGTCTGAAATGCATTTTATGAATGGACCTACCAATAGAAATTCGTTAGAGGCTAGGTGATTGTACAGCAAACGATTTTCCAATAGTCACGTTTTTGATTGAAGATATTCATCAAAACAAATACAGTAACAAAGTAGAATTTAAAGAAAATATGCTGAACGTGGTAGAGAAAAATGCAAGTACTTCTACCAAAAGAAAATAGAAAATGCTCTAAAAATGAGTAATCGGACTGTGTGAAAGATTTTGAACAGTGCTTGTGTCCATAACACATTCAGCACGTTCAGACAATCCTGTTAATTTTCCTCCTCGTATTATGTTTTGTCAATGGCTTCTGCACACATAGATTCAAATCAATCAACTAATGGTGCTCACTCTTTTTATCGACAAATCACATTTCTTAAGAAATTCAATTTGGAACTTCAACAATAACCGCAAGTGAACTGATGAAAACCCACATGCAGTGTTTGAAGATAGCTTATAAAATCAATTTTCATTAAACATTTAGGTTGGAATTGTGGACTGGCTAATTCGACCGGTATTTCTAACATGAAGACCTACCGGTGATGTATATCGAAATTTTTTGGAGAAATCACTACCTGGGTTTCTAGACGATTTATCATTGGCAACGATAAATACAATTTGGTGTATGCACGATGGCGCATTTTAGTGTGGTTGCTCGTAAGCTTTTAAACGCAACATGTAAAGATCGCTAGGTTGGTTGAGGCCTGCTCTATCGCCAGACCTACGTGCCTTGATTTTTTTCCTATGAGACCATTTGAGGACATTAGTATACATTACTAAGGGGAAGATTGGATGCATGCATCTTAGTTGGTAGTTATCATTTTAAACAGTTTTTGAAGATTAAGAATCTTTACATATAATAGTAAGTTATAATATAGTGTTTCTTTTTTCGAATTGCTTTTAAGCTTATAAGACAAAGTTGTTCTTTTCGAGGTCGCTTAATAGTTCCACAGGTTTTTTTGCAAATACTTTTACTTCGAGGAATCTGAACAATAGCCACTGTTTGTATGTTGTCTTCACCTGTAGTAGTGACAATTCAATATTATTCACTATGTGTTATTCTTCCAACTTATCTTCTGTATCTTTTGTCCTCTACATTGTCGCTGTCATGTATATACACGGTTATATTTATCATTTGAACTATTGAAATTGCGTTAAGTATAGTAGTAGATCAATGAAGATTCCGTAATATAAGTAAATCCAATAATTCAAACCAATTGCAGCTTAATGCTGACTAATCGCAGTTAGTAGTATTTGGTTCTAAGATAAAACGCAACTTGTGTAGCCTCGAATATTATTTTCACTGGCGGAATGCAACTTATTTCAATTCAATATGGGAAAATTTTTGAAATGTGTATATGACATTCTGTAAATTTGCACAAACACAATGTCCAATAAAAAGAAGCAATTCTCTCTCGAAATCCTGATATCTATTGGATATTCACATTAAGTAATTGCTCTGTAATTCGTTCGTATTGTAACATTTTCTCTATGGTGAAGCTATTTGTTTTAGCTTTTTTACAAAAGATAATATCCAAGATGCAAAATTTATATATGAGATAGGTACATGGTAACAGGTTAAAATTTATACCACCACACTTGATTTCGATAACAACAATTAACCTTAGCGTCCCATACAAACTAACACGATAGTACAATAAATGCCTTTAATTGATGAAATTCCATTATAACTATTATCGGGACAAAATAACACAAATTTTAATGAATTTCACTACTTTTTACTTTACACAGTAACGGTCGTTTCGCTGTCTGACGAAGTTCTTGTGGAGCGAAACGACCATTACTGGGTAAAGTAAAAAGTAGTGAGATTCATTAAAATTTGTTTTATTTTATCTCGATAATACTAACAATAAAAATTCTTGTAATTTTCAACAAATATTTTATCTACACAAACTTTATAAATGGATGTAATATTGCAGTTGCAGCCGAAGAATCTCAAAGAGTGAGAAGTTATTAAAACGATGAACAATAAAAAATTCTTGAAAAGAATTTTGATCGACGGAGAAACAACCGTCAGCTAAAACTTAAGTTTATGTGATATTACTGATGATTATTATAATTGTATCATAGTTGATTACATTTGTTCAAAATCAACCAAATTTTAAATTATTCGAATATCAGTACTTCTTAGTATAGTCCCAGTTTCGAAACTGATATCCCAAGACATTATAGATTTTTTTCGCCGTAAACTCTTCCTTGCTTCTGTAACGCACTATATATTTGCACTTTATAATTCCAATCGTTTAATTTTCTGATTCACCCGACTTAGATATTTGCGTTCATCAATTCGGTGGATATGAACATTACATATATTTACATTCCGTTCATTTGTACGCAGTAAATCTTCTAAATTAAATCCTACCATATCCGGCAACCTGCAAATTCAAACATCAAAATTAAATTTCCCTGGGTGTAACGGGAAACGCAGTTTATTTACGAACTCTCTGTAACATGTCGTATTCGGAACGTTGCAAATTCCAATTTAATTATCCGTTATTTATCTATGCTTGTTTTCCATAGCGGAAGCACGTATTATTCAAGTCTGATATTTAAAAGTATTTAAATTTTAATAATATTTATTTATTTACCCAACGGATTCACAAAATCCAATTATAGAGTAACAATTAGGTAATAGAGAAAACTAAAAATGAATAATTAACACCAAAAAGTCAATAAAAAACTTCAAATTGTTTATGCAAACGAACAGGCTAATAAAGAAAAAAAAATTACTAATTTAAATAAAACCAATCATTTAAAAAAGTAACTATACTCTTCAGAATTGATCAGGATACAATCGATGGACACTATAGCGTATATGCCACAATGACGGTTTGTGGAGGACATTCGTACGCACCTTAGGTACATGAAACGTATATAAGATGTCTCCACATCATATTTGACGAGTTTAATCAGAAACTTGCCGCTTGCTTCATCTCTTCTTTGGCTTAGGGACGTGAAATCGTATCTAAATAGACACAATTTCACGTGCTATTGAATAATAAACTTTCGTAGTCAGTGTCACGATCTGCATATATGCCATCCAATTTATAAAACAAGTACTTCAAGAATCGTTTTTGGGCACGTTCCAGTGATATGTATATCGACGGTAGCAAACTACAGACGCTTACTTTAGCTTAGTTATAACAAACGAGTAGAATAAAATGGGCAATGTGTAATTGACAAGATCGAATGAAAAAGCTTAGAGAGATAGACGGGGATGAACAAGTGCTTTTAGTAGTATGTGAACTGAAAGACAAATGAGAATAATCAAAGACCATGCTAAGATCTCGAAATTGTGAGACCCTGTATAATTAAAGGAAAGACTACTTCGGAAAGAACGTCTAGAGAAGGAGAGAATAGTACATTTGTCAACATTTATAAGCACACTGGATTTGTACATCATTCGTTATGAGTGTTAGATTTTTCTGCAAACGAAGGCAATCTGGTGGAGAAGTGATGTTAATAAAGATTTTTAGGTCAGCATACGCGAAAACTTTACAATCTAGAAGTATCAAGAGATCGTTAATATATACATTGAAAACAGCGGGCTCAAATTGGAGCCTTGGGGAACGCCAGTGGTAGCTATAAAAATATTGAAATTATATCCGTTATAGTACGATTGTAATATCAGACGTGGGCAGGATCGCCATGTAATGTCAGAAGCGGGATGGCAGGATCGCCATGTAATATCTGATGATGGGATTGCAGTATCGCCATATAATATCTTACCATCTAATTAAAGGCAGGATCGCCATGTAATGTCACCTGGTCCCGGAGGTAACATTGTTGCCGAGGCAGTTCCATTTGTACGGTAGGTCTAATAGAGGCACAAATAACAAGCATCGGAACGATTAAATAACAATATTTAATGCAATAACAAAAACAATAATGATAATGATACATAGTAAATAAGATTCACTAGGCACTGTACTCACTCTGGGTTTGCAGTGACTCTGCTTGTAGAGACCTCTCAGTGTCTCGTTTTATACCTTTAGAGTGTGTCCCCTTAGCCTAGTGACCTGGTTACAAGATGAAAACAATGTGGTGTAAGATCATAACTCAACGATGTTCGCGTTAATGAAATGGATATTGTGAATACATGACCTGGTTTAGTTATTTATTACACGATCGATTCAGTAAATACGTTTTGAAAACGGATACAGTTTTCGGTGAAGTACCTATAGATTGTAATTTTTGCAACAGTAGAGAGTGGTCAATTGTATCGAAGGCATTACTAAAATCGGTATAGATAACATCCACTTGTTGTCGAGTATCCGAAGCTTCATCTATATAAGTTCCACCAAATTAGTGGCAATAGATCTGCCTCTAATAAAACCACGTTGATCAATTGAGGGAAAAAATTTAATGTTGCGATATAGCTTCCCATAGGTTACATAATCAAACACTTTTGTAAAATTACAAAGAATATTAATAGGTCTGTAGTTACAGATATTACGACAAATCACCTTTCTTAAATACAGGAGTAATTCTACTGATCTTCCAGTAGTCTGGGAGTAGATAAGTCGAAGTAGATAAGGATAAATTAAATATTTAGTTTTTAACTTTGTATTCTATTTTTTGCTTATAAATGTTTGAACACGACCTTACGATGTCAGTGAAAATTTTTACCGGTCTTGAAAATAAAATACAAGCACTTTCAATTGAAAAAAATTAAGTTCTAACGCATCACTTCGAAAAGGAAGAAAATAATGATAAATGAAGAACAAACTTGCCGAAATACTCTGCGAAAATACAGAATAATACAGTTTCTATTATTAATGATAAAAAAGGCAAACACTATATGAATTAATTTATATGATTGTTTCGGCCTTTACTTGATGAAATTCCATTATAACTATTAAGATAAAATAAAACAAATTTTATGAATTTCACTTTTTAATTATCACTGTAACGAGTCGTTTCGCACCAACCTGGGCTTCGTCAGACATATAACTAACTTATTTACAAAATATTTTTTATATTAAACACAAGTAAACGGTAACAAGCAAAAACACATGGTTTATTTTAAAAAAAAATAGTCAGAGGGATGGGTGCTTTTTATTACGGGATGTCTATACAAAACTTTCGCTACGGTTTATAAAAAAAAAAAAACGAAACGACTCGTTACAGTGATAATTAAAAAGTGAAATTCATAAAATTTGTTTTATTTTATCTTAATAGTGAATTAATTTAATTAACTCTTAAAAAATATCCCGATCAAATGGAGTGATATTTCCTACTCAAGGCTACGGCATCTCGTTAAATAGATAAAACAATACCTTACGACTTTTAGAAAATATATTATGTCTGTAATCTCCTCCTGATCCAAGCTTGTAATACACGAAGCCCTTTCTAACAAGCTAAAGAAACCAGATCTAATGGAAAACACGAGGCTTCAGTTTCCCCATTTTGTTTTTATTCTTTATTTTATTTTTATACTCCTGCTTTTGCGGAATGGCTATTCTCTCCCCTCCTCCCCGGATGTCATCGACGCATGCTAGTCTCCATCACACTAATCGACTCATGAACACGTCAAAGGCTTCAGTATACGATTCCACTGACACCGATATCTTTGGCTTCCGAAGCCAGTCATGTCGCGTATCGACAGATTAGGTCGTCTATCATCAGGACACGGACAAAAGACAATATTTGTTATCGAGCGTATTACAGCACCGTGTTATATTGGAAGCTCTATCACTAAAGATATTAATTTCAAAGTTTCAGTACTCAATGCATTAACTTAAAAGTCTTTAAGAATTTTATCATTACCTTGGTTGAATAAGGAAAAATTGGATTTTACTAAAAATTTAGTGTAGATAATATGTAAAAACTACAGAACGTAATTCAAATATTTAGTAATGCTTCAATTACACAGGTCTGCATTGGATGTTTTTAGTAAATATTATGTTTTCTAGTCTGCTGAATCCAAAAATCCATTTCCCTCTATCACGTACAGTTTCTTTGCAATCTACAAAGTGTTTACATAAAAAAAGCATAACACTAATGAAAAATCCTCCATTTTATTACAATAAACCAAGCAATATTTCTTATAATTAAACAAACAATTTCTTCATAAATTATTGTTTCATCTTCCTGGTTTGATGGAAGTTCGGTATGTATCGACCGAAGTATGAGTTGAAATAATGCAATAGTTTTTGAATAACACTAATATATTTACAAATTTAGTCTTGGAGTTCCGTTAACTTAGTATAATGCAGTATCTGGTCTTAATACTAAAGACCGAGAAAACTGGCTAATAAATAATATTTGCTCCTATTTAGATCAGTAGGAACTGTTAGTTAGATCACTGAGATCTAAGCTAGAACTGTAGTTAACTCGAAGAGATCGTACTTTTAACTGTAGTGAGCTCTAAGAGCTCTTGTTTGGAACTCTTTTTTCAGTTACTTATTTTTCGGCAAGAAAGTTTTGTCCCCGCCAGTTACAAGAGAGGGAGAAAACAACGAAATTGATTATACTGAAATTTCTACACAACTATTTTTACCTTTCTTCCAATAAAAGTATATGCTGTAGTTTCCAACGTCATCAATGTATTAAAATAAACAATATACGCCGGAAACCCTTAATTATAGAAAAATTAAATAATAAATATACAATACACAGGAAGTGTGTTAGAGATAACATAATATTTCGCAGAATCGCATCAAGACGAACTATTTAACCTATTATAATAATATAACACTTTATCTATAACAGGAAATATGTCAATAGAACTTATTCTATTATACATTACATTTACAACTACTAAATGGATGGGTTAACCAGAAGGTTGTGCCTGTAATCAAATAAATAGTTTTTATGACCGTAGAAAACAAGACAATGAATAAAGAAATGTAATACCTGACCAGGCCTTAGGTAATTGACAACATTAAATATATCCGAACTCCAAGAACCTTTTCTATATACACTTTACAATATTTACGGTTTAAAACTAGGATTGAATGCATTAACATAAATATACCCACATCTGTTTGCTTATAATTAAATGAAGCTAAAAATACAAAATTAAATGTATTTTTCCCGAACAATTATTCTTAACATTCCGTGTTCATTCTTTTTGCTTATCAAACTCTTTCTTCTTCTCTTTGATACTTCTCCGAAAGTACTTTCATTTTCTGTTTCCTGACAGTAGTCAGCAAGGAGCATGTCATATAAGAGTCCCACATTCAATGTTAAAAATTAGACGCTAACGCCTCTGATATTCATATGGTAGTACTAAATTCGTAAACAACCACGATGGCGGCATATTTAAATTCCTAAAATGTTTTTTTTTGTTTGTTCTAAATATGCTCTAAATACATACGTGTTTCGATCTTTTTTGATCTCATCAGTGCGATATACAGGCTGTCCAGAAACTCTCCTGACAAACGAAGACCGGAGATTCCTCTGATAATTTTAAGACAATTAAACCCAAATTCACCTAGTCCGAAAATGCTTCCTAAGGGAGCTAGAGTTCTTTGAAGATGGCGCCTTGTATTTATTTTTTTTTTAATTCCTCCAAAACGCTTCTATTTAGAAAAACAAAAACTGGTATGCTTATTTATCCTCCAGAGATGAATCGATTCCATCAATTGCGAATTTCTAGTACCGGTCATAGGCGTCCGTTTTGGGTAGGTCAACGGTTATTTTAAGGCATAACTTTTTTGTCTTTAACTTTTAAGCATTTGTGACACTAGATTATTAAATTTTCAGGTATTCCAGTACTAAAATGTACTCTTACTTTAAGTCGGTAGGATACACCGTTTTCTAGAAAAATCGATTTGTAAATTTTTCGTTTTTTCTTCATTAAAGTTCAATTTATTATGTACCTACTTATTTTTAGCGACGAAGTTGGCTTGGACTATCAAGGCATGGATGAAAATTAATTTAGTAAATTAAAAACAAATTATTTATTACAATGGAACGAAACTAACAAAAAAAGAACAAGTATCAAAGGTAGATTGTTACAAAAGTTGCTCGAGCAACATAGTGCTCTTCTAAGTTTACCCTTTTGCTTAGAGAACGCCGAATTCTTGCAAAAATTCCAAATTTATTTCTAAATTCGTTGCAAGCATCTTGTATCCTTAGCCAGAGTTGTGCGCGATTTTGTATCGGAACGGAATAAACAAATGCTTTTATGTATCCCCAAACACAATAATCGCAAGGATTCAAATCCGGCGACCTTGCTGGCCAAGCAACTGGACCGCCTTTTCCAATCCAATGGTCTTCGTAGTTATTATCTAGAAAGTCTCGTACATTCCTCCTAAAGTGAGCCGGACAGCCGTCCTGTAGAAACCATAAGTTTTGCCGAATATTTAAACGCACCTCATCTAACAAATCAGGTAAAATATTTTGCAGGAAATGTAAGTAATCAGCACAATTTAAACGAGCAGGTAATTCCATAGGTCTAAGTAGATAATCGTCAACTACTCCTATCCAGACGTTTATGCTAAACCTATGCTGATGCTTAAATTCTTGAACAACGTGGGGGATTGTCACCAACGTACGAATAATAATGTGCATTATGTACATTAAAAATTCCATTTTTTGAGAATGTAGCTTCGTCACCAAACAAAATGTTCTTGAAGAAATCTTTATCTTGATTTTTCTGATTTTGTAACCATCTAGCGAATTCTACGCGAGCAGGAAAATCTCCTTCTAGCAGTGCTTGCACCTTTGTAAAATGAAAAGGATATAAATTTTCTTTGTGTAAGATATTTCCTACGGAAGATTTTGAAATTGTGGGGTACATGGCAGATAGTCTTCGAACGCTAATTTCTGGATTTTCCTCAACTTCCATTAAAATAACATCTTCATGTTCTGCTGTTACATCATTATGTCTCCCTGTTTCATTATTTTTTGGGACCACTGAACCTGTTTCTCTTAATCGTTGATAAAGAGCTGTAAATGTTGAGTGAGTGGGATGCTGACGATTGGGAAATTTTTCAGCGTATCTACGTTGCGCCGCTCAAGCGTTACACCTCATTTCGCCATAAACTAAATGCATATCGGCGTATTCCTCATTAGTAAAAACCATTTTTTTTTAAATTGAAATCGTTGTGTTTGAATAACACAAAGTAAAAAATGAAAAGATAAACTTCGCGAACTGACAACAATTTGACAATGAAAAACGTAGGTTTTACTTCTGTTGGCAGTTCAGAGCTAACTATTGCAAAAAATAAAAAATTGAACTTTAATGAAGAAAAAACGAAAAATTTACAAATCGATTTTTCTTGAAAACGGTGTATCCTACCGACTTAAAGTAAGAGTACCTTTTAGTACTGGAATACCTGAAAATTTAATAATCTAGTGTCACAAATGCTTAAAAGTTAAAGACAAAAAAGTTATGCCTTAAAATAACCGTTGACCTACCCAAAATTGACGCCTATGACCGGTACTAGAAATTCGCAATTGATGGAATCGATTCATCTCTGGAGGATAAATAAGCATACCAGTTTTTGTTTTTCTAAATAGAAGCGTTCTGGAGGAATTTAAAAAAAAATAAATACAAGGCGCCATCTTCAAAGAACTCTAGCTCCCTTAGGAAGCATTTTCGGACTAGGTGAATTTGGGTTTAATTGTCTTAAAATTATCTGAGGAAACTCCGGTCTTCGTTTGTCAGGAGAGTTTCTGGACACCCTGTATTTATAAATATAGAAATCACAGACACGTATTTACGTGCATATAGCTACAAATTAATTCTGTTAAGAAATAAATTTAAACTCTGTTTAAGAAAAATAAATGTTTTAAAGTCAACAAATCTATAAAAAAAGCAATAAAACAAAATAGACTATATACTCATAACAATAAATAAACAGAAATTCTAAACACTACGCCGTTATAATTTGCATTTTTATTGTATCCTGGATACCGGGCACTGTTGCCATATCACATACTCTTATAGTTAACCATATTTATTCATCGATTTCTTAAGAATATGAGCAACGAAGACTTTTTGGTGAAAATAACGCTATAAACTAGCTGATTCTTCATACCAAAACCTTCTTTGATGTTTGATTATAATCCTTTTAAATACAGAAACTACAAAGACTTGGGAACAATATATTTAGATATATTTAGTACGCCATATGAAACCAAGATAGCGCGCACATCTTACCCGAAATTTCGTATTTAATAGAATACTGCCTGGTAGTCAGCTAGTATATTAACTTCCTTGCAAACGTCTCTCGTCTCTTCCATGTTCAACACTGTTATATTTACGTACTGAGGATGGCCATTCAGTTGTCGAAATACATATTTAGGATATTAATGTAATGAGAGGTTTTATACTTTTTTAATGTTTTTATCTAAAAAATAAACGAATAACTGTCATTGTTAAACATTTGATATTTTTTAAATAAATGCAAAACTAGCTTTTTAAAACAATACTAAATTTAAAGTAATAGCTTTTGAAATTAATTTTGAAATGCAGAAATAAATTGTAGACTCTGTACAATATGTTACCCCAATAGTGTCTTCTACTTTTGGAAAGTTTGCTTTTAAAAGAGTGTAGAATCTTATAAAATCAGCAACATTTCGATTGCAATCAGTTGTACAGTCAGTATAAAAAAAAATTTAAATTTTACGAAACAGATTCATTCTTTTTGGATTGAATGTCGATGATATTTAATTACTGTCCAGTTAATTCCAAAATTGACGGTCCGCCTATATATATTACGAGGTATTGCATTTAGCATTTCGTTTTAAATGCATACTGAGCCGTTACGTGCCCATGTAGTCTCTCGCCGTTTTTACGTTAATTGTATGGCTTTTATTGTTCACATGCCAGGAATAACATGCGATAACATACACATCGTTCAGCGTATTTTGTAAATACGCTCGGTATGTATATCACAGACAGCGCGCGCTCTGCCGCCACCGCATTCGCGATCGCCCGCGACAGAATTAAATTTCATTATTTACGGTTATTTTATACTAGCTATAGTCGGACTCGACGTTGTGCGTTTTCCCATTAATACTAATACCCAATGGCATTACATCGCTATCCATAGTCTGTATAGATGACGAGTAGATATATCATAAAATTGTAACGTTGGAAAAAGATAGATGTGATGACATTAACGATGCCTCCACTCATTGTTTACAGTTAGGAATGCTGTTATAAATAAAAACATAAAGTTACTGCCTGGCTGGAATCGCGATTGTTAATAATTCAGTTACCGATAAATTAAGGCTTTGATATGATTCTCGTATATGCTGCAAAAAGGAAATGGAAAGAATCGAACTCATGTGATTTTTAAAGACGTTTCGAACGTAAATTTTCTATCAATTTTTTTTCAATCGACAATAGATTTCTCATATCATACTTTTTTAAAATCTAAACGCTATAATTTCTATTTATTGTTTTATGTTTAATAGTCGAAAGTTGTTCTGTCGCAGATACTAGTAAATTCCCTGACATCAGTTTAATATAATATATGTAAACCTCGTCTATTCCGAAACGTGCATATACCAATATTTCATTCTCATTAGAAATCATCAATACACGATATATGCATTAAGTTCAACATGCTTCGTATAACTCGCTTTCAAAAACTTTCCTCATTAAAGACGTTCATGCTTTTTTTTTAATGGTTGGTAACAGTGTACATATTCTGTCACAAACGTATAATTTTGATAGTTTGTCATGTAAGTATAAGCGTTTATAATTTGAATTTATGTATGATAACTGTCAGGATTTGAAGTTTTCTAAAGCTTTGCATGCGCACCAATTTTTGATTACTTAAATACTAAAAAAACAGCATACTATAATCAGGAAAATTTTTTAACGCACATTATATACACGCAGTATAGAAGCGAAAGTCATATCTGTCTCGGAATACTGTGAACTGATGATTTCTAATGAGAATAGCTTTCAGGCATTTTTTCATTTATGCTCACGACCATGGAGGTTGACGTCGCGACATGTTCTGCGTTCTGCATTCTGGTACAAATTTAGTTTGCGGATTATAGAAATTAACGTGACAAATTTGGCGACAATTGCATGTAAAATGGGATTTTAATAGTTATTAATTCTCATATGCATTAATGTTAGTAATACGAGATTTCACAAAAGTTCAAATCAAGCACGTGTTTCTCAAAGACCATTAACCTTTGGAAACAATAGGTACGGGTTTTAGAAGAAAAATATTTTTCAACCCCCACGTTCTATTCAGAATAATATCCATTTTTAGCAAACCAATGATTGTAAAATTATGAAAAGAAATATACTTTTTTCTTGTGGTTTGATCCAATGTTTAAAAGCTTGTAAAGACCTCAGGACCGCTTTAGAGTGTATATGGTTAGTGTAAAGTGTTTTATGGCTTTGGGTTTCATTTCCTCAACTTTTAACTGTAACTTAAGAGGATATCAATTCCGAAAACACAGACCTCTCACACGCCGGCCGAGCTTCGAACCCTCAACCAACGGGATTTCCGTGGTCGCACGCTCTTACCACTTGAGCTGTTCAAGCGCTTGCTAAAATCAAAAATGTTATTAAAAAAATCATGTGTGAAGAACGTTTCCGTTTGGCACTCATTTTCCAAAACACAACGCAGCGCATAGAGCGGGTAGAAAAGAAAACACAAACAAATAGTTGCAGTACATATTGCACTGAATTGTGATGTTGATTGCTTATTTTTTAATTGGCTCAGAATACACAGTAGCTTGCCCAGCTTAACTCAAATCGGAACTGCTTTCCAGGAGCTCTTGGATCTTCAAGGTTACCCTCACAGGGTCGGTAGTAGAACAAAAGGTATTAGAAACGAAATAAAACTAACATTAACACCACAAACATATAATAAAAATTAAAAAAAAAGAAAAATTCCACTTTATCAAATATAAAGTAGTGTTGAGACACCTACTGTGTCACAACGTGAGGAAAACTTAAATAAAAATTGACAGTTATTATAAGAAAAACCTCACTATGAATCCCGAACAAATTACTAATTAAATATTTAGAAAAACTGTCAGACTTAATCAAATTACGTTATCCCAATTTTAAACGTCTAACAGCACAACTCTCTGTAAGCGCACGCAACAAAATTTTAATTCATGCGAACATTTAACATGATACAAATAAAATTTTCCCACCAATTCTACTTTCTAAAATATCTAACTCATAAAAAAAACTTCAAAAGAAATCTGAAAATTTTCCTTAATATTCCTCTGATTACAAAATATTTTATAAACGAAAAATTAATGACTTTATTGAGCTCACCTATCTTACTAAATTATTTCTAAATACCTAAATATAATTGCAAAAATATACATACATTAATTAATGTATACGTCACTTCACAAAAACTATTACATGAGAGATTACAGATAGGTCATACGAATCAAACTTACAAGAATACAGACTCGTAATTATCGCAAATTACTTTTACACTACAAATATCACAAAACTAACAACGCAAACCGAATTTAACTAAAAATATCTGAATAAAAAGAAGTTTTATTCAGCAGACCAAAAAAAACTAGACCTATCTGTTCAATAGCTGGTTAATCTCTGTCCTTCTTCCCTCCGGAAATGAAAAATGTCAGCATGGCTAACATAAAATCAAAAGAGCAACTACAACTATAACTTCTGACGTGGCGGACACTGCAAACATCGGCGGCACGCTCGAACCTTCTACACTCGTGGATCAAAATACTCCTTATAACAAAGTTTTACATAAAATATCAAATCTTTATAATTATCTTTCTGGAATAAAATGTACATAAATATATAGTCTTTATAGTTTCTTTAAAATTTTCTTCGGGGAAAAATTCACTGCATTATGTACAACTGATCTGATTTTTGTGTGAGTCATTCTCAGGTTGCGAGTCGATCCATCCAGAGGTCCAATTAGATTAAGTCTACTGTATTAAAAATCGGGTGTGACATCTACATATTTATGCAAAATTGCTTTTTGTGTTTTAGCCTACTATAGACACATCAGTGCACGATGCCGTATAAACAAATTTCACAACTTCCTTACCGCGTATAGTCAAGACGTAAAAACCAGCATGAAAGAAAATTCAGCGTCGCCCATTGACTAATCTCAACATCACGAGCGCCATCGCCATCACAAGTGTAATATTTAGCAAGTTGTAGTTATTTTGCAATATACTAAGCCGACTGTAGTATCCTCTTCTACTTCTACATAGCTGCATAGATTCTTCTTCAGGCCAATATTGTTTGTCAAGTCTACAATGTTTGACCTACTATATGTAATAATAAGTAACTAGCCTTGCAGGCCCTTGGGGTAGTAACATGGTAGGCTTGTTACGACTTGGGCCGTTCGGTACGCTATTATATATACCTGTACAAATTAATACAAATATGTCCAAACATATCTGTATCTTAATACATGAACATAGGCAACGTATTTTACTAATAGTCACTTCAACTGCAGACACATGCGTTTCAACCTAATGATCTCGTCAGTGCAGATTAACGAAGTGTTATCTTAAAATTCGCTCCCGCAAGAAAGAACTACCTTATCTCCAGCTAACAAGAGTATACACTTGATGTGTTTAACATCGATATTATGCTATTTATTGGTATATGTACCTGTAACAGATCTTTGTTTAATCTTCTGTCATACTCTAAATTCGTTTCCATCCAACTTTTGATATAGTGATTTTAATACATGTTTATCTGATTATCGAAAAAAAGTCCTTTTAAACCATATACGAGGGATGTCTTTTATGTTTTGCATACTGGGATGTAGAAGGCACCACTAATCAAATGTCAGTACTAAAAATTAACCCCCATCTTTACTTAGCCTAAATCCAAAGTTTCAGTGTGATACGTGCAGTGTTGTAGCTACTACGAACTGTCAAAGTTGACAAGTTAGTCGAAAAATTAAATTAAACCGTAAAAATTTTCGCGCAATATTTTTTCATAATTTTCGAAGACAATTATCTCCACAAGAATGCCTCGCCGAGTTGGTTTCTGTTTTCGATAATGAAGCACCACATCAGCCAAGAATTTCTCGTTTGTATGGAGAATTCAAACGTGGACGGATTAATCTTAGCGACGATCCAAGAGCAGGTGTACTAAAAACGGCAGTCACTCAGGAAAACGTCGATTCTGTACGTAAGCCCATCAACGAGGATCTACATGTGACATATCGCGAAATTGAGGCATCCTTGGCGATTTCAAAGACCTCAATTAAAAAATTTTGCACGAAGAATTGTGTGTAAAAAATTAGTTTCCCGTTGGATACCGCATCTCTTGACCGAAGAACAGAAAACAGCTAGGGTTAATTGGTGTCAACTATACAACTTCAACGCAGGAAACTCTAAAAACGTGTAAAACATCGTGAGTGCCCAACGATTTCTTTACCTTTCCAAAAATCGTGGGAAAGGTTCCAGTCGTCAGAAGGAGCAGTCGATGCCTTCAAAAATGCAATTTTGACTCTACCAACAAACGAATGTAATAACTGCTTCCAGAATTGGTTCGAGTGCTTACAATAGTGCATAATTCTTCATGGAGAATACGTCGAAAAACAATAAAGTCTTTAAAAGCTATCTACTGTTTAATTCCAGCTCTATATGCAAAATATAAAAGACAACCCTCGTAAGACCATAAAAATGTAGAATATCGTGTTTTGTTGTTTCAAGAACTCGCTAAAATTCATTAAATTTTTTCCAGCTCTTGGTAGTATGTATATTTTACATATTTTATATTAACTTAACTCCTGTAGAAACAAAGCACTTCTAAATCATCTCCATTTTATTTTAGTAAAAAAAAACTATTTAAAACAAATTTTCAAACTTAAAAAAACAGTGCAATAAATTTTCCATAATATCAACTAACTTCAGGTCTTTTAATTCTTAGTTTAAACAAAACCTATCATCTCTTACTTTATTTCATTTCTTGAAGTTCTTTAAATATAAACTTGAATCAACGGACACCTTCAATGATATAAACTGATACTGGAAATATTCCAATACATCCACATCTTATAAAAAGAATTATTGTTATGATATTATTACAAGAATTTAAACAAGGATTACTGCTGGAAATTCACTTGATAATAAAATAAAATTACTAGGTTCACCTGAATTTCTTGAAATCTATTACAATTATTCTTAATATCTTCGCGTAAATCTATGAATAAAATTTCTTCAGCACCATATTATACCGTGTGGATGTCTACATTCTTGGCTGGCATACATATTAAAACATCCTGTCGACGAGCTTTCAAAATTATGGAAAATTATTGCAGCTATAACTTAACCGTTAATTTTAAACTTTTCGTTATACTGGGAGTATCAATTATGTTGTTCCAATGGCGTACCTCCGTTAAATAATAAAATTAAAATTTAAAATTTGTGAGTGTTCTTTAAATTGAGCCCAATATTAATATTCTTTCACTTCCGGTTTAACCGGAAACGACCCTAACTTTATATTAAATATCACCCTGCATATTTTCCTCAAAATTTGAATTCTACGGAAAATTTTCTTTCCCATAAAGTATTACATTTTGTATTTAGACTTCAAAGCAGAGATGAAATTGCATTTTAAATATTCAAAAATTGGGATCGTAGAAAATTATGAAAAGTATGATCATTATTTCGTATATGAATTTAAAGTAGCAAAAATACACTTCCCAAAAATACATTTTTAAGATCTCTGTTAGAAAGAATATTCATTTAGACAAGAGTGATTTACAAACATTTTATTGAAAGTCAAATAACAGAAAAATAATGTTACGTGAATCACAAAAAAATATACTTATTAATTTTATTTACACAAGAACGGTATTTATGAATCTCTTAGTGGCACCGAACTTGAACCTTGAGCGCCAGAAAAAAAATGCTATAGAAAATGCTGCAGAAAAAGAATATTAGCTCTGAGACACACTAGATGTTAAAAAGAATTGGTAAAAGTAAAAGCCGTTTAAAATACATAATTAACTCTATTCTTAACATATGAGGCAATAAATTCTAACGCAGATGGACAAAAGCCGAAAACACTCAATAGTATCGAAGGCTCGAGAAGGGTCAGTGTATACAAAGCTTAGTTGACCATTATTATCCAATACCTCACAAATATTTTTAAAGTCACTATCGTTAGATTAGTAACGGTAGGCCACAATGGCAAGAATCCATTTTGTTTGCTGGATATGTATGGACAAGTGTTATAAAGAATAGTGTTGTATAAAATCTACTCAAATATTTTACTAAAATTGCTATGGGTCTATAATTTTCCAAGCACGATACATCACCCTTCTTGTGCACCGGTGTAATTCTAGCTTTCTTCCATCGATCAGTTACGGGGTATTAAATCATTACCCATTGTTGTCTTATTTGGAAAAGCAGACATACTTTTTTCAATTTCAATTAGAGATACAGAGAGAAATCTAAAGGACAATAAGCTTGTGGCAGTATCTGAAACGGTTATGGATTCAGGAAGAAACGCACTGGAAAAATCATCAGCAAAACCATCAAAATTGAAGATCACTAAATTCACATTCATTATAATAAAGTCTCCCAGGGATTCTAATTTTTCCTGTACTGTGGTTAATATACTTCCAGAATTCCGCGAAATTTGCCCGACTGGAATTCTCCATATTAGCAAGATATTTAAAATGAACAGACTTAATCTAGTATTGTATGTCGTAAATTAAAATTTACTACTTAACTTACGAAGTCGTATATTTTGACAGTTTCATACATACAAATAAATAACAAATAATAGGTATTTATTGAAAACTATAACAAATGTTGAAAATGTTGTCCTTCAAGATCAATGCACTTTAAATTCCTCCGTTCAAAATTTCTGATAATATTCTGCAACATTACCGGATTGTTATTAATTTCCATGCATTTCTGTTCGATTCTCTGTAGCATATCATTCAAATTCAATATAGGTGTTCGAAATATGTTATTTTTTAGATAAGGCCACAAAAAGAAGTCGCAAGGTGTTAAATCGCATGAACGTGCAGGCCAGGCAATTTCAGTATTTTGACTAATTATACGCTCATCAAAAAATTCTCTTAAATAATCAAAAGATTCTGCAGTACAGTGACAAGGTGCTCCGTCTTCTTGGAAATATACATTTTGTAGTTCACTGATTGACAAATGGTTGTAAAATTTCCGTACGGTACCTTTGAGCAGTTAACGTTCCCTGAAAAAATATTGGTCCAATGATTCGCCTTTGGCTTATCGCTGCCCAAACACCAATTTTCTCTGGATGTAGCGATTCTTCATTAATTACATGTGGATTTTCACTACTCCAAATTCTTGTATTTTGTGAATTTAGGTATCCCGTTTTATAAAACCATGCTTCATCAGTAAAGATGACTCTTTGCGAAAGTTCTCCATTATTGTTCATATTTACAAACCAAGTACAAAACTGTAGTCTACGTGGGTAATCAATTTCTAACAATTCTTGTACTGCTGTGACAGGGTATGGATAAAGTTGCAAATCTTTTTTTAATAACTTGTGAGTTGTACCAACAGAAAGGTTTATTTGTTGACTCAAATGTCGAACAGATGTTTGTGGTTCATTTTCCATTATTTCTTCAACATGATTGACAACTTGAGATTTACGTTTCTTAACTGCTCCGCTGCCTGATTTTCTTAAGAGACTACCAGTTTCAGAAAAAAGTTTTAAAGTTCTATCCAAAGTATTCTTAAATTGTATATAATCTATTACAAAATGTGGAAACTCAACTTGAAATTCTACCATGCAATCTTAAACTGAATAAGCCCATAAACCATCAATTTTATTACCACTTCTGGACTAAAAAAAATTTATGTTCTAAAGTGAAAGCCATTTTAAAACTGAGAAGCAATTTATTTAAATCAGAATCGATGCACGATTATTTTATGCACTAACTGATATTTGTGATTGACATTATCAAATGTCATTTGGATTTACGCTTACGGAACAACAAACACATACTAATATATTTGCGTCTTATTCTATCAAAATT
The DNA here is from genome assembly GCA_935421215.2 of Melolontha melolontha. NCBI lineage: Eukaryota > Metazoa > Arthropoda > Insecta > Coleoptera > Scarabaeidae > Melolontha > Melolontha melolontha. The sequence goes on along the minus strand of OW285240.1, from coordinate 130,763,962 downwards.
TCAAAGTAACCTAAATTGACTTTTCAAATGAACACTTGTTATAGAATTGCGAAAACTGAGTAGCCCCAACAGACATACTTAGAAGATAAAAAATAGACAAGACAAGGTGGTGCGAATCCTCGGGAAACGTAGGTGAATCATCATGACAAACCAGAATTTCAAACCAGAATTTCACCAGAGTTATGACAATGAGAAACAAAATGGTGAATATTACAGCTAATTTTGTACTATTCAAATTATAGAAAAAGTTAAATATCGTATCACAAGAGCCTGTACTGTTTTGTAGGGTGTGAACAGATTATAAAGCCATCTGTTGGTGAAATTCGCAATTACTTAATTGCCAGCTCATAATTAAAAGAATTGGTGCTTTTGAATTTGAACTAAAATACATCTGTTTTATTATCTAATATGAAAAAAATTCCTCACGTTTCCGACTTATTTTTACCCAACCTCTAAGACGGAATCAATAGAAAGGGAGTATATAGAGGTGCATTTTCTCATCAAAGATTCATACGTTCAATCAATAGGACGATCCCTCACCCGGTTCTCTTTAAAATTCTATGTGAGTCCTTTCCTCGGTTACCCGAAAGTATTCAAAATATCCTTATTAAATTTACGAGGCATCCTCAGCACGGCTTTTATAATAGAAAACGCTCAAAAATGAAGTATCACGAGAAATCACCTCGCACAAAATGGAAGAGCGACGGTACGAGCCGGCTAGCTTCGTAATTGAATTTGCAACAGAAACCGGGCAAATGCAATAAGTAGCTAATTTAATAAAGCTCAGTCGACGCAAATTTACCAATTATTGCACCCCCGCATTTTCTATATGTACTCATTAAGCCCATTAACTTCTAATTTGTATGCAAATGTTAGCAACATTTCAAATTTATATTGCCTTGTCTTTTTTAATTAATTTAATTTTATTGTCGCTGTTATTGATTAGTCACTTAATATCAATCGTATTTCTTGTTACCGAGATCATATTACGTAAATATACGAACATTCATTTCATTATATGTTAAGTCCAAGACATTTTTTTAGGTCAATGTTAAATTGTGATGGCCACTTTCGCTTGTCCATAGCAGCTTCTTGCAATCGTACTTCTTTTGTGTATCTTTGCTTATAATACTAAGTTTGAATAAGATAGAATAATAAACTGGAACGTCACATAAAGTCAAGGAAATGTATTTATTTACGTCTGCAGCATATCCATTTTTCTAAGAATTACCCCATAGGGACATCTCTAATATTACAATCTGGTCTGAATTATTTTGTTTTAACCTACGAGTGTAATTCCTTCAAAAATGGCCTGCATTTTATTCTTTTCTGGTCGATACGAACTACAAATTAATATTACGTAACAACCCCCCTTTTAAAATACACGTGTACCGTCGCTCGGGTAGCTTCTGTATTCCCATCGAAGAAAATTCTTTCGGTTGACGGCATAGCCAATTTTGCACTTCCTCATTAGAAGCAAATCGCTTGCCTCCCAAGAACTTTTTGACTGGCTCAAGTACTGACTATATGAGAGAGTGAAGCGGTACTTACCAACCCAATTTAGTTAATGTATTGTCCGTTTGATGGGCTGCATGTGGTCGAGTGTTATCGTGTAGAAGAATAACGCCCTTGCTTAAGAGACCTTGTCTTTTACTCGTATGGACAGTTTGACCTTTCCAAGAAGCTCATCGCAATAAGCTGAATTAATAATTTTTGTTTCTTCAATAAAATCAAGGTAAATTGGTCTAATAGCGTCGCCAATACGGTCGCCATCACTTTGCCATCCGAAGGTTGTGTTTTGAATTGTTTGGGCAGGGGTAAACTTGAGTCACGGCATTCATTCTCACACCATGGTAACATTCTTGTTTTCTGGGATATAATGATGTACCCAGACCTCATCAGGTGTGAGGATACGTGACAGAAACTTATCGCCTTCATTCCCGTAGCGAAGCAGGAGTTCTCTGCAAATCTAAATTCGTGAAGCAAATAAACCCAAAAACAATCACAAGAGGAAACAAAATGCACAGAAGAAATCCCCGTGCTAACAAGTATTCTTTTTCTTTAATACAGGACTTGACTTAATTCACAAACAACCCAAAGCAAAGCTGAATTTGGATAAATTTCAAATTCTCGCTTTATTATGTCTAGGATTCGAACCTATATTTTTTTTGTATAATGTTTGACTTTGTAAGTCAAGCATTATAACGAGCCATCGAAAAAATTAATAATTGGAGTAGACTGTGAAATTGGGTTGGTACTTTAGCCACTTCCACATAATGACACATTACTTGATGCTTGACAGTTTTATTTGGTTTCATTGTAAAAAAAAGGTTATGGCATTGAAATGATACTACAACAAAAAAGAAAACAAATAATTTATTTAATATCGAAATCATAATCAAAATTTACATATAGCTACAGAAGTTGTTGAAAATGTTGTTCATTTACATCTAAACACAAACAAAAATTGTTTATTGGGTCACTACTGAAATGGATGTTTTTGGATTTTCGTCAATAATATGCTGAAGAGCTTCAATATTATCAGCTGTATGTTTAGATGGCCGTCCACTTCCAGTTTTTCGACCGACGCTACCAGTCTCTCTGAATAACTTTACACAATTTGTCAAAACATTCTAAAAATCATTGTAGTCAAACACTAATTCAGGATGTTCTTCACTAAAAATCAGCCATGCATTCCGTAATTGAATACTGCCACTCGCCATTTACTTTCACACCTATACGGAAGTAACATTCGATAATTTTTGCTTTTTGTTCTATGTTGAATACCATTTTTTAAATAAATTTAATTTTCTTACTAAGAGTTTTGAAAAATTTGACACAAACATATAGTTTCAATGTCAAATAATAAATGTCATTATGTGGAAGTGGCTAAAGTACCAACCCAATTTCACAGTCTACTCCAATTATGAATTTTTTCGATGGCTCGTTACTACTGCATTATAAAGGGCGCCGCATCTTGTGGTTCGTTTTTGAACTAGCGGTTATTGCGCCGTTCACAGCTCTACTGTCACCTGTCAACTCACAGAAATTCAGTATCATATTCCCGGTGAATTAAATGAGGCGATATACGCTTGATCAACTTTGGGAAATATTGAAAATTTATTTTCAAAGTAGTGCTAGTCAGTTGCCGAAACTCGCCGAAAATTGCGTACACAATTTGGTAAAAATGAAGCACCAACTGACGTATCGCTGGATGATACCACACTATTAATTCATCGGTGTGGTAGATTTTCAAACAATTTCCTCTGATTTAGAAGAATAGTTTCCCCAAAACTTTCGACGGCATAAACATGTACTGAATGCTTTTTGCGATGAATGGTGGATGACTGGTGAAATATTAAGAAATCTTGATAAAACATCTTTTGGAACATGCGACCAAAATATTATATTTGGAGAATTATAATTCGGTTTTGATCGTTTTATAATAATAATAATCCGTATCTTTTTTTATATTTAGCACACTACAATTTGCGAAATTTCAGCTAAAATTTAATGAACTTATAGATTATATAGGATATCGGCCATTTGATACTGCAAGAAATGTTATAATAAACACAAATTTTCCCGCCTCCAGAGTTACCGCATGCAGAAGATTATTAAAATCTGATTTAAAATGTCGAGTTGCTGCAAGGAAGCCGTAGTTGACTAATGAGCAGAAACAATCACGACTATTATTTGCTTTAAATTATAGTAATAATGATTTGAATTTTTGGAATCGGGTTATTTTTAGCGATGAGAAGACTTTTCAGTCGACTTACAACGGAAAAATCAAAGTCTATCGGTCACGGGGAACTCGTTTCCATGAGAAATATAGTCGTCCCAAAAGAACTTCTGGAAGATTCTCCGTTAATGTTTGGGCTTGGATCAGTTCTCAAGGTTTAGAAATGTGTTGGCAAATTGAAAACGCGATTGCCTACAGAGACATTCTAGAATATATCATGCTTCCAACTGTCAATCATATATTCGCCAATCCCGACTTTATATTTCAGCACGATAATTGTCCGGTTCATATTGCTAGAATTATAAGTACTTGGCTAGGAAGTAATAACATCGAGGTTTTGCAGTGGCCTACCAATAATCCGGACTTAAATCCGATCGAGAATGTTTGGGTGGTTAAGATAACACTGGTCTGCAGAAAAAAATCCTTTTTTTCTCTTCATTGTTTTCATGCATGATTACATCATATTTGGTGCTCTTACCTCGGAATTTAACATGCAAAAAAATACAGCACATAAATTTTAAATATAGTGTCCATTTAATTAAAAAACGATATTATTTTAGTAACAACAATTACAAAAAAGTGAAAAAAGACTACGGTCTAAGTTTTACAACGAAAAATGCTAATTTTACAGTGTATATATAGTGTACAGTGTATATACAGTATATTTATCCCATTATGGTAATATAATTCAAGTTATTTTGTTTTTTTTTTCTTTTCATCGTTTCCATCGAAGTTTCTCGGCGAATCGACCAACAAAAATCAGCAAGCATTGCTGCTGACCATTTTCCATTGTAGCGTCTTTCAATATGCATAATATCCTGATGAAACCTTTCACCATGCTCATCTGATACGGCACCGAGATTTTCCGGAAGGAAATCTAAATGCGAGTCCTAAAAATGAATTTTGAGTGACATATTGCATCCTAAAGCTTTATAAGCAGAAAGAAGCTCTCGAATGATTTGTCGGTAGTTGTCAGCTTTTGCATTACCTAGAAAATTATGACACACTTTTACAAAAGCCACCCAAGCTTTTTTTTCAGCTTTGCTCAACTTCAAATTGAAAACTTCATCCCTCATAAGCTCTCGTATTTGCGGACCTACAAAAATCCCTTCTTTCAATTTCGCGTCACTGATTCGAGGAAATTTTGTTTTGAGATATTGAAAGCCTGCACCATCCTTGTTCATAGCTTTCACTAAGTTTTTCAAGAGCCCCAGCTATATATGATGTGGTGGCAAAAAAATTTTGTCACTTGGCACTAGAGGTTCTTGAGATACATTTTTAAGTCCAGGTGTCAAGCTTTTTCTTTGCGGCCAAGTTTTAACTTTGTAATGTTTGTCTCTTGCGCGACTGTCACACGCACATAAAAAACAGCAAAACTTGGTGTATCCTCCTTGCAATCCAGTAAGTATAGCGACAACTTTTAAGTCAGCACAAATATTCCATAGGTATTGAGAATATTTTATTTTTTCAAGTAATACCTCCAGATTTGCATAATTTTCTTTCATGTTTGTTGCATGTGCTAGAGGCACTGATGGGTATTTATTTCCATTGTGAAGTAAAACGGCTTTCAAACTAATCTTCGACGCATCAATAAAAAGTCTCCACTCGTCAGAATTTTCTGGGAAACTCAGTTCTTTAAGAAGCCCTGCAGCATCATTACAATATACTAAATCATTTTCTTTGGAAAAGTAACTCGTAAAATCTTCTTGTCTTGTGCGAAAATATGAGACTCTTCTACTTTTATCCAACAAATTCCACTGTTTCAATCTTGATCCGAGTAATTGAGCCTTAGATTTTGATAGCCCCAAGTCTCTAACGAGATCACTTAAATCAGGTTGTTTAAGAAAATAAGGTTCTTTTGATGGGCTTGAAGATCCTGATGAAGCGTATGATGATGAAGATGTACAGGAAGAAATAGAACTCTATTGAGGCTGGAGACCAGAAGTATTTTTATTTTCCATCTTCTCGCTATTTTTTGTAGGTACTGGAGGTGAACTGCCTTCACCACGAGGAAGTGGTCTCTTTGGAGATGCGATGTTTGGATATACAAACTTGTTTTTATTTTTTTTCGAGAATCCTCGTGTTGATGTCATGCAGAAAAAACAGTCATTTTCATGATTCTGAGGTTCACTCCAAAGCATTGGCATCGTAAACGGCATAGATTTGTGACTTCCTCAGAGCCAACCTCTCAACGTTCTTGAACAACTGTTACAGCAAATTTTTTGGAACCAACTTTTATCCCTCTCATCGATAGAGAATCCAAAATAAAGCTGATAAGCTTTTTTAACAAGATCTGTTATCGCATTTCGCTGTGTTTTTAGAGTAAACTCACCACAAATGTAGCAAAAACAGTCGGTAGAATTCTTACAAGCGCGCGGCATTTTATAACCTAAAATTGATTGGAATTTTTTTAAAAAATAATTTTAAATTCCTATTATATATTTATTATCTATGTTCATAAAAAAATGGATAACCTACACATAAAATACTTAAAATATATGTATAACATGAATTTTGTGCAAAACTTACCAAAGTATTTGATATAGAACGTAAACAATTAAAAGACAAGTTTTCAACTAACTGTTATAAAGACACAGTGTATACTGCGCAGACGCATATGTACTACCATAGAAATCACTTTCGGGACTTTCCTTCTTTCTCTTATAACTAGCAAAAATCTATTTCGTATGTATATACATTGTTTATAATGTTAACGCATATAACGAATTAAAAAAAAAACGGAATTTATGATATTTTGGAAAAAAAATCATATCGAAAAAACTAGACGTGATAGAAAAAACTGGCCATAGGGAGCAGATTCAGAGCATCGAAATCTTCATATTTATGACATAATTTTATGAAGGAGGATTTTGTTGCAGACCAGTGTAATCAATAAACGAAATGCTCGACCAGAAAACGTCGAAGTATTGTGGCACAGGTTTGAAGAAGCATGGAGGAACTGACAAATAACGATGATTTAGGGCGTTCTTTAATAAAGTCCATGCAAAGAAGATTAGTAGAAGTTATTGAAAGAGATGGTGGCCAAACAAAATATTAAATTTATTTTTTGTTAAGTTATTTCTTTATTATTAATGTTTTCTTATTAAATCAAGTCTATTGTTTACTTTCTTTCATTACTTCTTATTTCTATTAAATGATAATAAATGTTTCATATTGTTAACAATCACCAACACTTTTAATGAAATCTAATTACAACTAACATGCTGAAATCCACAATTACAACAACAAAAAAATTGTCCCATATTTATCTGAACAAGTGGAATTAAGAGTTACGTTATAAGAGTTGTCCCAGATTTATTTGAACTGAACTGTACATTAGTTTTATTATGCCACCGGGTGCCCTTTATTTTTGCAGATCATTAGAGGAACATTTATAAAAGTATTTATAACGTTGCATATTACATGAATTTTTAAATTACTATACTTCCTTGGATGTAAGCAGTTATGTAAAATAATATATATAGTAAGCGCAGTAGCACTCATAAATGTTCTAGAAAATTTAATTTGCAACGAGGAAAGTTTTAATTGAATAAACTGACATAAGCCACCGGCTTTTATATATGTATAGGAAGCAGTCAAAGTGCGGAGCAGGTGCACTAATAACAATTTCTCGCTAGACTTGTGCGTTGCTACTAATAATGAATATTGTTTATGTTTGGAATAAAGCAAATAATGAAATTGTTTACAGATGAGTTAACGTAATGTACACATAAGCGCATATACCTATGCTTGAAGTTAGATAATAATATATTCACACACTGAGGATTTTAAACTAACTTTGTCTAATAGATGTGAACTTCAAAATAAGCAATGCTTTATGAATATAAAATAGACTGTTCATTTGTGTATGTGTGTTAATTCGTAATGTAATTCTAAATAATCGATGAAGGCGAAAGCTATAAGAAAGTTCCTCGAAATAAAATAATGAAGCTTTTTCCTATTTCCTTTATACAAAATTGGTACAATTTTTTAGCGTGAAACAATTAGCACATCACCATTAGTTTTTATATTATGCGAGAGTTGTCTTTTATATTTTGCATATCGAGCTGGAATAAAACAGTATATAACGTTTAAAAGACTTTATTGATTTTGTAAATATTCTCCACGAAGAATTATTCACTTTTGCATGCGCTCGAAGCAACTCTGGAAGCAGTTATTCTACTCGTTTGTTAGTACAGTCAAAATTGTATTTTTGAAGGCATCAACCGCTTCTTCTGACGACTGGAACCTGTGACCACGCAGTCCGTCCTTGATTTTCGGAAAGGTAAAGAAATCGTTGGGACTTAGGTCTGGACTATATGGATGATGGTCTAACAATTTGACGTTTTCTTGCGATAAAAATTTAACGATAAAAGTTTTTAATGTTGTGTGCGTAACGACTGTCAAAGATATGACAGTTGACAGAAATCTCGGAACTTTTCCAATGTAATTTGAATTTTCCGTTTAAGAAATTAATTCTTCGTGAAAAATAAAATCTTGTATGAACCACTGGCGTTATGGCAATTATATTATCGGTCGACATTCATTCCTCGGGCCAGAGGCCATCGGGTTGAATTAACATCCAAAGTCCCGAAGTTTATACTTTCCAAAACTACGTTCCAAAACTAAACTGGATCTCTCGCCACATCCGCAAAAAAATGAACTTGTCTTGCGGGCTGTGTGCAAACTTGTATTGTCTTGGTGGGGGATGATTCGTCGTTGTAGGTTGGTTTCTCGGAGATCAGCGATGACTTGTGGCAAACAAATGGTTGTATACCAATCGGCAGTAACAGTTCTTTGATCTTGTAGAGAAATTGTTGCTACATTACCTGCTTTCGAGACAAATGTCGCGACCATCTTTCTGGAGACACTTCGAGAACGGATTACTTTTGCCGGCTTTTCTTCACCTTGGAACACCCAAACAGCCGACTGGCGTTTATTTTCTGGCTCGTAGGAGTAAATCCAAGATTCATCATAACTCACTAATCTTCCTGCGTTGAAGCGGTATAGAATTTGTTGACACCAATTCACCCTAGCTGTTTTCTGTTCTTTGGTCAACAGATGCTGTATCCAACGGGAAACTAATTTTTTTTACACACAAATCTTTATGCAAAATCTTTATGCAAAATTTTTTAAATTGAGATCATGGAATCCCCAATGTCTCCCTCAATTTCGCGATATGCCACATGTCGATGTTCATTGATGAACTTACGCACAGCATTGACGTTTTCCTGAGTGACTACCGTTAATGGTGAACCTGCTCTTGGATAGTAGCTGAGACTAATCCGTCCACGTTTAAATTCTCTATACCAACGAGAAATTGTTGACTGATGTGGTGTTTCATTACCAAAAACAGAAACCAACTCGGCGAAGCATTCTTGTTTTGATAATTGTCTTGCGAAAATTTTTGCTGTTTAATTCCACTTTTCGACTAACTTGCCAAATTTGACAGTTCGTTGTAGCTATAACACTACACGTATCGCACTGAAACTTCGGATTTAGACTAACTAAAGATGGAGGTTAATTTTTAGTACTGACATTTAATTAGTGGCGCCCTCTATGAAATTTTTTATTAATTTAATTTGTTAGTAACATTTAAATTACACCTAGACTAGGTTAATATTTCTTAGCCAGTTTTGGCACTATTAAAGTACATAGTATGTATTTATTGGCATATGTAAAAGCATCAACTTTACGTCAATTTATTGAGGCAAAATAGATCGTCAATAAATTGAGGATATTAAAACGTGCTATTTTACTCTAGTAACATTTCGTTGTTGGTATAAGCGTAAATATAAATAGTCGCTACGTCAAATTGTTAAAATTTTCGTGTAGATTAGTGTTGAGGAAAAATACAAAATAAAACAGAAGCCTTTGCTTCTATAATATCCTGGGTTAAATTGGTAGGTGTAAAACGTAACGAGATCTTCGATAAATGGACGACTTATTAAGCCTTCCGGCTTAATAATTGGTCAACTTATCGGACAATTTATTGACGAATGTAAAACGGGCTTTAGAAGAGGCTTTCATCAATCTTTTGCTATAGTCTCCCAAATATCCCGATATTTTCTATAATAATACAAAGGTATTTTTAATAATATAAAATATTATTAAAAATCTGGTGTGAAGAACACAAAAACAGGTTCACTATTAATATTTTTTGTGAACGTGTCCGAACATATCCCTCCCCAGAGACGCAGATACGTATTTCGCCTTCCTACAGTCTCATCGGTACGCCCCAGCTGGAGAAAGGATATCTTCAGACACATTCACAAAAAAGAACCACATCGCCATATCACAGAAATTATCCAGACCGAACGTAGAAGTAAATTCAGCGCTGCCTGTTGTCAGACAGCCGAACGAACCAACGACGCCCTTCCAAAGATGGCACAGCCGTCTCTCTAGAAACTGCATTTTGTTTGTGTCTTCACTCATAATACGGACTAACTGCATGTGTAATGTATCAGAATAATTGAAATATACATGAGTGGGTAAAACCCCACCAGTTTTATATAATACAAAGGTATTTTTAATTATATAAAATATTATTAAAAATCTGGTGTGAAGAACACAAATACATTTTGTATAATATCACATGAATGAAACATTATCGTTAGAAAGTTAATTTAGTACGCCAACGACAAACCCTAGAGTACCACAAAAAGACTTTGATGGAATCCATACCACAACTCCCCAATGTATGTGTAAATAACCAGGGAACCCCAATATATTATTTTTAAAAGACAAGTTTCTTTTCTTTCAAGCTTTTATCATTTGTTACTCACTATTGTACGTATTTATCAATGTGTTTCAAAGTCTATACCATGCTGTATATATAAATCGAAATTGAATAAGTAATTTTAAAGAGTTCAAAATCCTGTTTATTGTTAATATAGCTTGAGACCGGCACATTTTTTTTATTCTACTGTTTAATAAATTTACCAGCCGCAGACAATCACTGCAAAGACCTTTACTCGGTAATTAATGGGAATATTTATCTCAAATTCCCACTATTAAAACACATTCAGCACATAACAAGGTCAACGCGAATATGCAAAATAAAATTCTATTTATTTATTTAAGTATCTGTTCCATTTTTAAATAAACAAGTAATGTTTCGTTCCCACGTTGCTCATTAGTCATTACACTCATTACTCATTATAAATATGTGTTTATCTTTATGAGCACATTTATACTTTTACATTTTATATTAGTTTAAAGTAAACTCATGCCTTACATAATTAAAATAATAAAAATTAAAATTTAGTACTGATTAGACACAACTCAAAATATTTGCTTTAAATGGAACGTAATAATACATACTATATATTAAAGAAGGGTTGTCGGATATTTTATCCAATTATAGTACTGATGGAAACAAACAAAAAATCTTAGTCAACATGGGTCTGCAACTCAACTGTTTCTGATATACGATTTAAATAACGTATGGGACATCCGTTTTGAGAAAAAATCAAAGGTAACAATCAATTAGTAGTAAAAATTTTATTTAAACTTAAACATTGGGAAATTATTATACACTATTGCGTCATACAACAACTAAATTCACAAAACTGATAGTTCCCATGGTTCCCAATGGCGCGCAATTTTGGTAGAATTCTCCCCATCATTCTCTGGACGACGTTTATATTCACTTCTCGGATCTTCTGGAATATTCTGGACCGTAACTGTGCTTGATTTTGGGCTTCCCAACCCTTGTCATAAACTTTCCTGCTCAGTAGTGCCCAAAATTTCTCAATGGGGCGCGCGTGGAGTACGTTTGGGGGATTGTCTTCCTTAAGTACATAATGCACGTTCTGTTCAGTTAACCAGTTTTAAGTGATTCTAACATAATGGCATGAAGCCAGATCGGGCCAGAATATTACATTATCATTTGGATGATGAGCATTAATGAAATTTATCAATATAGATAGACATTTGCGAATATAGACGTTTACATCCACAGTTTCACCTCTAACTCTCCCAACGTCAGGTCTTGAAATTCCTGCTTGGGAAATAGCGCACCAAACAATAATCTTGTCGGCAAATTTCGCTTTCGGTTTGAATTTTACGTTGTCAGGACAATTTGCAATATTAGACGTGTAAAAATCATCGTTACCCCTTATTTCCGAATTGGATAATGTGAAATATTTCTCATCGTGTAAAACAATAACTTGTTGCAAATAAAATGTTGACGCCTTAATGTTCGGCAGCATCTGGGGAACCTCTCTAGCTGGGTTGCGGTGTATTTCGGACACTTCCTTGTTTTTGGATATTCTAATCCATTTTTAGTCAAAATTCTGCCAGCAGTCCTATGCGCAATTCCAAATCTACGGCCTAAAGTGCGCGTAGACGTCCTAACTCTGTCTTGAGGAGATTGGATGAGTCTGTTTACTTCATGTGGGGCCAAAACTGGAGGTCGTCCACTTTTCGATAAATTCATGCATGGCATACCTTCTTCACATTCCTTAATTGTGCTGTAATTGGTTGACAGACCAATATTTTGGTCTCGAAAAATGTTAACAATTTCGCGTTTAGGTACTCGTCCAACTAAATTATATATAGACTTTCGTATTTCAAACTTGTATGACATCTTTCAAAACTATTTCTGACAAATCTAACATGTCACCATAGTAACTACCAAACGTGCATATTTTCTAGCCCAGTGGTAACTAGTTTGGACCATTTTTGGTAATAACATTCCTCGTAAAAACTTTTTCTCAAAACTTGTGTTCCATACGTTATAATTTAAATAAACTTTATTTTTCTACATAATCTCCTCTTAATTCGATACATTTGGTCTATCTGTGTTCAAGTTTCTTTATTCCGTCTCGAAAGTAATTTTTCTTCTAACCCTGCAAAATAATCGTCCACTGTTGAAGTTAGCTCTTTATTTCTTTTATGCAGAATTTGTTGCCTCCGAGGAAATCTTTTAATTTAGGAAATAGATGAAAGTCAGATTGGTGCTAGGTCTGGCTCCCAATACTAACCAAACTTGCGGTACTAATTCGAACCTTAATTCTTCAATTTTTTTGCAGCAACCATGATGGAATGCACAGGTGTATTATCATGGTGAAAAAGCACTTTCTTCTTAGTAATTTCTGGACGCTTTTCAGCGATAACTGCCTTCAAACGATCCAGTATGATTTGCGTAATATTCGCCGTTTACTGTCTTGTCCTTTTGTAGGCAGTCTATCAACGATATTCCTTTTGCGTCCCAAAATACCGATGCCAGCACCTTTCCCGCGGATAAAATTGTCTTGGCCTTTTTCGGAGTTGCTTCTACACGTTTGGTCCACATCTTCGACAGCTGTTAGATTCGGGTGTATAATAATTAACCTATGTTTCGTGACAAGTAACAAATCGGCGCAAAAATCTTTTATGTTGCGTTTAAAAATGTATAAATTATTCACCGAAAGCTTACTCATATCAAGTTCTTCGTGTAAAATATAAAGCACCCATTCCTTTGAAATTCCCACTGCCTCTGTTATTTCTAACGCTTTCAATCGTCGGTCAGTTAGCAACAAATCATGGACTTTATTCACCATTTCTGGACTTGTAGCTGTTTTCGGCCGTTCATTGCGAGGATCAAATTCTAAGCTGCTCCTGCCACGCTTAAATTCATTTACCCATTTTCTGACTTGTATACAAAAGACAACCCTCACCCTTAGTGTATCTCGCATATCATCATTGATTTCAGTAAAGGACATGCCTTTCTTTAAAAGATACTTAATCATTGCACGATGTTCAAAATTGTCCATTAACACTTAATTAGTAGCAGGGTAAAATTAAAATAATTGCCTACGAAACACGGCTTGTCAAATACTGACAGTAAACAGACAAGGCATCGGTTGTCAAAATGTGTTTTGTATTTTTTTTTATTTCACGGCCTGCTCTCGGCAATCGCGCGAATATAAATCAACCCACGCTCGTTAATTGAATTTTTGTTTTTAAATGAAAAAATTGATTTTTGAAATTTTAAAAATGGTCGCTTTTGTGAAATGACTTGACATGACTTAAAAAATTAATTCAGTTAAACATCTATCACCAGATTATTTATCAGTTGCGGTATTTTTTTATTTTCTAAAATTATGCCGAGTACACAAATGCAGAAATGGCTGACATACATTCTATGTATGGTTGTAATGTCACATGAACCACAACCCCACAATGAACCTTTAATAGAAAAGTAATATTTTCACTATTTTGGCTTAACCATTGAATGTTAAGACAAGCCATGGGCTCTCAGCATTTGCTGTGCATGCTGTGGGTTACTCTGAGGATCTGGTCAAACGATAAGAAAAGCGTTATGCCATTTGCAAGACGTATGATTTGGTGTGAACAAACGGATCATTCGGCTAATTACTACCTTTGAAAATTGTACCTACATAGTTTGTATAGAAAAATTTCAAAAATGAATATTTGTTAACCAGTGGTAATTAATGTAGGTATACAGTATTGTAACGAGCCATCGAAAAAATTCATAATTGGAGGACTGTGAAATTGGGTTGGTACTTTAACCACTTCCACATAATGACATTTATTATTTGACATTGAAACTATAAGTTTGTGTCAAATTTTTCAAAACTCTTATTAAGAAAATTAAATTTATTTAAAAAATGGTATTCAACATAGAACAAAAAGCAAAAATTATCGAATGTTACTTCCGTACAGGGGTGAAAGTAAATGGCGAGTGGCAGTATTCAATTACGGAATGCATGGCTGATTTTAGTGAAGAACATCCTGAATTAGTGTTTGACTACAATGATTTTTACAATGTTTTGACAAATTGTGTAAAGTTATTCAGAGAGACTGGTAGCGTCGGTCGAAAAACTGGAAATGGACGGCCATCTAAACGTACAGCTGATAATATTGAAGCCCTTCAGCATATTATTGATGAAAATCCAAAAACATCCATTTCAGTAGTGACGCAACAAACAAATTTATCTTATGGTACGTGCCAATTCATTCTTAAAAAAGTCTTACATTGTCATCCATACAAGCTGCAATGTTTTCATGAATTTTATCCAGTGGATTATTTAAGACGAGTGGAATTTTGTCAATGGTTCCAAAATAATCTACACAATTAGGATATCCTTAACACAGTTTTTTTCACGGATGAGACCTGGTTTTAACTTTCTGGATATGTTAATTCACAAAATATGAGGTGTTGGTCCTCCGAAAATCCTCATTTTTTTGTTGAAAAAACATTGCATCCCGAAAAACTTGGTGTTTGGGTTGGAATATGTCGAAGAAGATTGGTGAGTCCCATTTTTTTTTTAAGGTACACTTACTGCTGCACGATATCGCAGTGAGATACTCGGCTCATTCATAAATCAACTGGATGATGAGGAATTACAAAATGGGTATTTCGAACAAGATGGTGCAACAGCACATGAGCACACGACCAGAGAAACACTTCAATATCTCAGAGAATTTTTTGATAACAGAATAATAAGCAGGAACACTGAAATCCCATATCCAACTAGGTCTTGCGATTTAAACATATGTGACTTTTTCGTATGGCCATACATCAAAAATTCGATTTATTAAACGCCAATTCATAATCTGGAACAACTGAGAATTCGCATAACAGAAAGGTGTGAAGAGATCAACAACTCACCGCAAATGCTGCATAAAGTTTTTGCTGGATTGCGGAGAAGAGTTGGTTTGTGTTTAGATGTAAATGGACAACATTTTCAACAACTTCTGTAGCTATACGTAAATTTTGATTATGATTTCGATATTAAATAAATTATTTGTTTTCTTTTTTGTTGTAGTATCATTTCAATTCCATAACCTTTTTTTACAACGAAACCAAATGAAACTGTCAAGCATCAGGTAATGTGTCATTATGTGGAAGTGGCTAAAGTACCAACCCAATTTCACAGTCTACTTCACTTATGAATTTTTTCGATGGCTCGTTATTAATTTCTACAAAAGATCTCAGGCATTTACCTATTTTGGAGCTATTAAATTCATTCTTTTAAATCATTCATTAACTTCTACTTAAAATAGCCATATACGGAAGCATGTCTATAGCCTAGCTAATTAATATTAATAGCATTTGTATATGCATACACCATTAAATTAATTTTAAACATTTTCTAAAATTCTCGTATCTAGACAACATTATTTTTCTCAATTTTCTCGTATTTATATATGTATCGCTTATGTACAGTATTCCAACATTATGTAAACACTACATTATGCTTGTGACATTGGTACACATCGATAAACATAGCGAAACAATCGCGTGGGCGCTTTCATTACGTCTATCTCTCTCTGCGTCTATCTTCACTTCCTTCTTTTTCACGCGTTTCTTCCTCGGTTCATTGTTATTGTATGGTAAGTAGGCGCAACGGAGCATGTCAAAACGTATCTGTAAAGGCGTATGTACTACGTCTATTACATACCATACGATCTTTTTTTTTCTTTGTTGCCGCGGGTCGAGCTGAAGTGGATTTCTTTTTAAATATCTTAAGCACTACGAGACGTCCACCGCGAGCGAAACAGACGCCGTTGTAATAACAGGCAAGAGTCAGATATTAACTTATCCAGCGCTACGTGAACTATGCTGAAAGAATAAAATTGATTCCATACATGAGACTGTCTAAGCTGGGAGTAGGATTCTTTTACATTTTTTTTAAATTTAAGTAGCGCCTAAAATAAACAAAACTCAGTTTCTTTATTTCAAAATAAAAAATGTGATGCCTCTTTTTTTTAAATTGTGTCGGTTTCGTTATAAGCGATTATCTATAAAAAATTATATTTCACATTCTGCTGCTATTATCTCTTAGTCTTATCTAGTCTTATTATAATGTCCATAAATAAAATTTGATAATATATTTTCTGTGTAATGGGATTACTACTCGATTCTTAAATACGAGGGAAATCTGAAATGTTTTAAGCCTCAACATGAAGATGGCGTTACTCGTCAAAACCATTCTGGTACTACAATCGTAACGTACCTTCAAAAACTTTCCTCGTTATAGTAGTCTGCTTTTAAGTAATTAAGTAATCGAAGATTGGTGCATATGCGAAGCTTTAGAAAACTTCAAATTCTAACAGTTGTCATACATAAATTCAAATTATAAACGCTTATATTTTTTAAATTATTTTATTATAATATCAGAGTTGCAACATAAAATATTTATTATTCAATGTTACTATAGAACTGGCCAAATATTAGAAAATGGAGATTGTGTTTATTCCACTAGTCAATCCTTACAAGATTTCCGGCAACAGTATCCTAATCTGCCAATTACTTACCCACAATTGCAAAAACATATACAAGCTTGGTGTAAATTTGGTGAAACAGATGCAATAACTCGTAAATCCGGGAGTGAAAACGAGCAGCAAAATGCGTAAAGGAATTCGACGTCGAATGGACAACTCGCCCAAAAAATCAATCGCAAAACTATCACAACAAGTTCATTTGTCAGTGGGAACATGTCATACTATTTTAAAAAATGACCATATAAAATTTAAGCAGTTTCGGAACTCAGACAGGTAGATTTTATTACGAGAAGACAGTATTGTCTATGGTTTTTGAATGACATAAATAAAAATGACATTCTCGACAAATGTTTCTTTTCGGATGAGGCTTGGTTTCACCTTTCATGATATTTAAACAAGTAAAATATGAAAATTTTGTCTGTAGAAAGCCCTTATGAATTTGCGGAAACTACGCTACCAAAAATAGGCGCCTGGCTAGTAGTTTCAAGAAGACGAATTATTGGACCTACATTTTTAATCAAACCATAACCGCTAAAAGATATCGTGATGATGAATTTACGAAAGGATATTTCCAGCAAGATAATACACAAATTTTTCGATTAATTTTCCTCCAAGAAGATTTGACAATTTTAGACATGATGATGAACTTACGGAAGGATATTTCCAGCAAGATAATGCACCAGCGCACAAATCTCGAGAAATAATAGCTTTTTTGCAACAATTTCTTGATTAATTTTCTTCCAAGATCTCCAGATTTGACAATTTTAGACATGATGATGAACTTACGGAAGGATATTTCCAGCAAGATAATGCATCAGCGCACAAATCTCGTGGAACAATAGCTTTCTTGCAACTATTTTTTGATTAATTCTCTTCCAAGATCTTTAGATTTAACAATTTTAGACATGATGATGAACTTATTAAAGGATATTTCCAGCAAGATAATACACCAGCGCACAAATCTCGAGAAACAATAGCTGCTTTGCAACAATTTTTTCATTAATTTTCCTCGCAAGATCTCCAGATTTGACAATTTTAGACTATTTTATTTTTCCATACTTAAATAATACCATTGTGAATTCTTGTGCTGACATAACTCAATAAATCCTAATAAATGGCTTGAAAGCATGAAGGGCAAAGTTCAACTTTGCCTTCGTAGTAATGGTCAACATTTCCAAAATCTGCTTTAGTATTATTTTCTTTTAATTATTACTATTTTAATAAAAAAAATCTAAAAATCTAAATTTCTAATTATTGCAGACCTTTACATAACATAACCAAACTATCAACAGTATGTAATTACATAAGTAGTGATATTTTTTTTGATAATTTTAACTAGATTCACGAATCTTTGTTGCTATAGAAATCTTTCCTAATAGCAACAAAGATTAGCACTCATCTTTGTTGCTATTAATTAATTGTTAAAAATAATTTTAAAAAATTATAATTATCACCGCGACCGTAATTTGGCGTGACTATTTTTTAAACTATGTTGCAAAATGTTAAACAAATATGTATCTTTATAAGCCAATCGTAATGAGAAAAAATCTCAAATCGACGAATAGGATCAAAATTACACTGACTGAAGTTACATAGTGTAATGTTGATGCTATTGGTCGATTTGAATTTTTTTTCATTACGATTGGCTGACAGGATTGTTTAAAAAATAACCAAAATTATACGTTTGTGACAGTACGTGCACCAACCATTAAAAAAAAGCATGGTCGTATCTAATGCGGAAAGTTTTTGAATGCACGTTATATGCTTTGACAGATGCCTGCGAAAGTTTCAACCATTTTGGACGCTCAGTTGTTGTTTAACAGTCGTTTATGTCAGTTGATGTCAATGTTTTTGTAAAAATGGAAAAAATCGAATATCTTGTCGTGATTAAATTCTTGAATTTGAAAGGCATTACGAATAAGCAAATTAAAACTGTGTTGGACGCTGTTTACGGGGACTCTACCCCATCATTTTCCACCGTGAAAAGATTAGCAACTGAATTTAAACGTGGTCATACCAGCCTAGCTGATGATAAGCATTTGGAACGGCCAAAAACTCCGACGAGCTCCGATAACATTGAAAATGTTCACCTGATGGTACAAGACGACCGTCGAATCGAAGTTAGAGAGATAGCAGAAGAAGCTATGCACATATCGAGAAAACGCGTTTGTCATATATTCATTAAAGAAACGCACGTACGAAGACTATCCACCGCGCTTGCTGTCTTTGGACCAAAAAGTATTCGAATGAACATTTCCAAAGCGGTTTAAGCCAGACGAGTCAAGTTTTTCGATTCATAACTATAGATCCACCACTATACTATTGAGACGAAGGAACAGTCAAAACAGTGGATTTTAAAAGGTGAACCTACTCTGAAAAAGGCGAAGACGGTTCCATCGACCTTGAAGGCGTTTTTTTTTTGAAGAATTGTGTTTATCGACTATCTTGAAAAAGGTAAAACAAGGAATGTATTAATAAGCTGTAGGCAGAAATTGAAGAAGAAAAGAGTGCTGTTCCATCACGACAACGTACCTGATCACACTTCAGCAGTCACCATGGGCAAAATTCACGAACTACACTACGAATTGATTACCCACCCACAGTATTCACCAGATCTACTTCCTCCCATTACTCATTCAAGTGGCTAGCGTGTAAAATTTCTTCTTCTAGCATTTGTCAGGTCCGATACGAGCTTTTAAATCTTTGAATTTGTTTTTCTTTCGAATTAGCGTTTTCAAATTTGTTTCTATCCGCCCAGCAGAATAAAATTCATTATCAGCTCGTGATCACAAACTACCTCTTTGATTGGCTGGCTAAAATTAAAGAAAAGTCACTTACAAACGATTGAAATTTCAGTTATTTAGCGATATAACCTAACTTTGTCAACTGTCAGGTACGTTGTTTACTTAGAATTTTGACGTGATTTTGAAACTATTTGCATTTTATTTTTTATTGTAAAATTAGTCTTGCTGTAAGTAGCACATAGCATGCCATCGATCATCGGTGCTTGGCTTAAATTAATTTTATTAGAAATGGTAAAATCGCCACCGAAAAGCGTAAAAGCAAGCATTTTTCTGCAAAACAATCCGTATTAAATATATACAAAATACGCAAATTACAACATCCAGATGAACAGAAAACAAGAATTGTTGAATACACAGCAGAGATATCACAATCAAGTGAGCCTTGTAAAATCCTTATAAAAGGAGAAAGGCTGTGATGGATAATATGGATGATAATATGAGAAATCGAGTCAGAAGAATTATCCATTCATTTTTTTAACAAAATGAAATTCCTATTTTAAATAAAATTTTAAGACGCATAAATGAGGATGGTAATTTGCCAACATTAAAACAACACAACAATTTAAACTGTAACATACCGTTTTTTGGTGCTACTTGAGCAGAGAATTACAAAAATATCTCCCAAGTCTACAGAAACTTCACCATTTTATAATACTTAAATTAGCCAGAAATTGCAAGGAATTTACATTATGGCTTATGAAGAATATTTTAATAATTTGCTTTCTTAACTGTCAAAAAATAACACACCCCTACAGCGACATCTATCGCCTACGAAATTAGCGATTATTTACATTCGCTCGTTTAAAACCTGTTTGACACGTGCCTCTGTCGTGATCACTCTATCTGTTCGGTGAATACAGCATGGGTGTTATTACAGCATTCAATGTTTCATATTCCGGTACTTTATACAAGATTAACTCTGTATATAGAAAAAACTAATGCAGTAATTTGCGTTTTTCATTTTTAATCTAGTGTTTCGTTAAACCTCCTTCCATAGCATTTAATGTTTAAATTTTTTATAGCTTTAATGGCATCTCGAAATTTTATCAATTTGTCATAATGCTCTGAAACGATTCTTTTAAATACAAGACATCATGAGATGCTTGTCTTTAATTTTTCACTAAATAAATGACTGACCCTTTTTAATATATTTATTTAAAAATTACGGACTACTAAATGCGAAATTTAACAATAATAAAGACAGAGGTTGCAAAGCATATCTACAAAACGCCACGTAAAGAAAACACTTAATCACTTATTATATCCTGAAAATGAACTCTTTCTATTTTCTCTTACGTGCTATTTTGCATAAACAAATACTCCACATTTGCATCTTAGATAACGTCTTCTAACTTTCGTGTAAGGCGCTTTTAGTATGCCATCTAAAAATTAAAATAACCATCTCATAATAACCTTTTTAAATTCTTTATTTTTCTTTCCACACAATTCCCAAGTTTTTCTTTGTTTTACGTGTTATTATTACCATGTTAAACGTCCTTTTAAAGTCTATCAAAGTTACTTTCAAATTCCCGTCCAGGTAATAATGTAATATTACTGTAATTGTATTCTATATTACTATCACGTATTATGTTAATATTAAATCTTTTGCATCGTATCCTTACATTTTCTTTTATGCATTTACACAACACTGCCTTTTTCATTACGTAATGAGTTTTCTTTGTTTCTACACCTATTCACTTATCTTGGTTTTAATGCAATGTCCTTTTGACCTCCTAAATAAACATTTTATCAAGTAGATTGCCACCATTAATAGCTAATACAAAATTGCTCTAATTACGATTACATAGTGGCCTAATTTTTGGCTTGAATGAGTGTGAACAATTAAATTTACAATTCCCGTTAATCAAATGTACAACTGATGAAAAAACAATTATTATTTACCATTTTTACGATATGCTAGTAATTGGTAAAGAAACTATCGGAATAATAATAGATTTATACACGCGTGTTCGAAGCACACAGTCTGCAATAAATGATGCCTGTTTAACTATCGTTGCTAAGCTTCTTTTTAATGTACAAACAGTGGGAAATTAAACTCAATTTAATTAGAAAAAAAGGCCCCAAGGCCACATGTACCGTCACAGATGCCGGTATATGTGGAATGTGCCTTAGAAGGAAGATATCATTAAGTCTAGGGAAACATACGACAGTTTTCCAGGCTGAATTGATAATAATGACTGATAGTCAGGCGGCTATTAAAACCATTATGGAACCATTTACCAGGTCTAAACTGCTGAAACATTGTAAACAGGTCCTCAATAGACTGACACGAGACAATACTGTGTCACTGATAAAGGTGCCAGGACATTAGGAGATTAAAGGCCATAAGACACATTGGCCATGAAGAAGAAATTATATTATTATAATATAGGAATATTATAAAAGGTTATTATTTCTGGTTTCTGAACTTGGCCAGATTCTGGATCAATAGCACTATCGTGGTGCATAGAAGAAATTAGTATAACGGATTTATTGATTTTTGTATAGAATAGGACACAATTGTAAAGTTTTCTTGAAAACCGAAAAGCGAGTTTGTTTTATTATTTTCTGCAATAGGATTAAAATATAACAAAATAGATCGTATTCGTAAAACACATCTTTGTCTACGTGTCATATTCACATTCAATATTAAATGTCATATAGATTATCATTTCTTTACGATTTAGCTTATAAATATTAAAATCTAGAATTTAGGAACATGCGATACGTAGCAAAATTTAAAAGGATATTTAGAACATTATAATGGTAGCAAAATTTTATAATCAACATTTAAGTCTTACAGATTTTCTTTGATAAATAAACATTGTTTGTTTTGGCATTCAAGAAATTCGTTAAATCTTAGATAAAAATTGTTGCCTATTAAATAGCTATATGTTTATTTTAACATGATAAACAATGCAGATGTCAAACTGTCTTTGAAGGAATTTCATTGGACCAGAATCAGGCATTGTCCTTTAGGGAAACATATTGCTATGAATTGTGATTTTAATTGCTTATTGACTTTCAATTCACACTGCAACTTATTTTCCCTGCTATCTTCAGTCGGGTCGCCTTCCTTGAGCTTCTTAATCTTCAGGGCTCATTCTCTCGAATATGTGGTATGGAGAAAAATAATAAGGGTTAATTCAAGAAATAAAACTAACATTAACGCCATATACATATAATTCAAAAAAACAAAAGAAAAATTATATTTTATCAAGTATAAAGCAGAATTGTGACTTTATTACGCCGCAAACTTAGAGAAAAACTCATGTAAATAATGACTTGTACATGAGATAAAAAAAACTCTTAAATGAATCCCGAACAAAGATTTAAATATAAATATAAACAAAATTTATCAGCTGTCATTAATTACATTATCCCCTCAAAATCAAACGTCAAAATAGAACTTTCTCTATTTTTCGCACGCATCCAAAATTGATCATGCACAAAAACTCAAGCATGTAACAAATAAGTTTTCCCGCTTCCTAACATACTACAATAACTAATATGAACAAAAACTATATTCAAAAAAAACAGTCTAATAAGTTTTGTTAATATTTTCAATGATTACAAAATATTACAAACTAAAATTATAAATTTAAGAAGCTTCTGATTTCAATAGAATTATCGCTACAAATATAAATATAATATTATTTTATACATACATTAATTTTTGTATACGTCACGTCACCAAAACTATTATAAGAGAGACTCCAGATAGGTCATTTAATTCAAATTACAAGTTTAAAATACTCGTAATAACGCGTAAATGAATTTTAATTACATCAAAACACTATCAAAAACACACTCCGTAATTATTCAAAATTTTAATCTTGAATAAAATTAAGTTTTATCCAAAATTAAAAAAACACAACCTATCTGCATAAAAACTACTCAGTCTCTAAGGTATGATGAAGCAGGAAACAGCAAGCTACCCCTACCTAAATATAAAATAAAATCAAAATAGCGACAAGATATATATATATCTATATATTATTACAACTTCCAGCTTGGCGCGAACTCCGAACATCTCACTGGCCCCTACACCTACAGTCATGGACCAAAATACACATTATAATAAATTGTTATATAAAATTTTAAATTTTTATAGTTATTTCTCTGTAATAAAAATATACATAAATACAATAATTTTCATATCTTCTATAGTTTCTTTCTTTAATAAAATTAACGACAATATGTACAGCATGGCCTTGATTAGTGAGCCCTGGTGTAAAAGATGCGAAAAACATAAGGAAGCTAGCCTTCATGTATTATGCACTTGTGAAGAACTGAGGGGACTCACATAGAAACATTTCGGAAGAGACCTATTGGATCCTACAAGGGTACTCAAATTTCCCCTGAAGAGGATAGTGGTTTTTATCGAGGACAGAAGACTAATAAAGTGGAACTGAGAAATCTATTTGTGGTGGTACAAAGAGCACTGTACTCAAGTGCCTGGGCTTACTAGCGTCCAACCCAAAGAATTTGATAGATAGATATGTATCACTGCCACGTGGTAGTATATAATCACTCGTATTATAATCTGCGGAGACTGGGTGTTTGACTGCCGCATGTTTTGAACGAAAAACTGCAAGAATTAGCCTATCAATATTTGTGACTCTTTGTTATCTCGTCAACAACATCGACAGCTGACAAAAGTATCGAAGGTAGGCAATAATATGTGTGAATTGATAGAAAATTACATGAGCAATTAATTATAATACCCTCAAAAGTAATGCAAAGCTGATATATACGAGGAAAATCCAAAAAATAGTACCCCTTTACTAATACAGATGGCACTACATTTCCAATTAAAAGCAAAGCGACTCTGGTGTCAACAATGTCATCGTAGCTTTGCGGAGAGAAATAGTTCGAGTTCCTCCTGTGCGCGGTGTGAGTTTTGTGACTGTCTACAATGGCGCATATCATAGAAAATCCCACCAAGGGCGATCCGTAATTTTTTGAATGCAGAAAACGTCCATCCAAGCGAAATTCATCGCAGGATTACTGAAGTGTACGGTACGAGAATAATGGATGAGTCATCTGTCAGGCGCTATATTCGAAATTTCAAAGAGGGAAGAGATAATGTGCACAATGAAGAGCGGTCAGGTCGTCCTTCCCTTATCACCGACGATCTGAAGAAACATGTCGATGATTTGATCAGGGAAGATCGGCGCGTAAAACTTAATGAAATGAGTAAGCAATTTCAAATTTCACGATCATTGCTCTATGAAATCGTGACGAACCATCTGAATTACAGAAATGAGTGCCCAGAATGCTTACCGACGAACACAAGTGCAATCACAGGAATTCAGCGCTGTCATTTTTGACTCGCTACGAGCAACAGGGCAATGCATTCCTTGATCAAATTGTGACTGTGGATGAAACATGGGTGTGCTATTTCACACCTGAGACCAAACGCAAATCCATATCATCATTCAGGATCACCAACAAGGCCGCGCAAGTTTAAGCAATCATTTCCACGAAAAAGGTTATGACCTCAGTGTTCTAGGACCGAAAAGGTCCGTCGTTGGTTGATTTCATGCCCCAAGGAACGACCATCAATGCGGACGTTTACTGTGAAACACTTCAGAAGAGACTGGCAATGCTGACACGTGGCATTGTTCTTCTGCGTCCCCACACTACTCGAAAGACCAATGACCTTCTTCGGAAGTTCAAGTGAGAGATTTCTGACTACCCTCCATATAGCCCCGACTTGACTCCAAGTAGCTTTCACTTGTTCACTAAACTTAAGAATTTCTTGTCAGGAGAACGTTTCCAAAGTGATGATGACTTAAAAAGAAGGTGTACAAACATTGGCTGAATAATTTGGCGGAAGAAGTTTACGAGGAAGCCATAACAAACAAGTTTCAAGACACGACAAATGTCTCAACAACAGCGGCGTCTACATAGAAAAATAGAAAAATATTTACATTTCTTCATTTTTCTTTTAATTATATGTAAACAGGTCCTACTTTCTGAACTTTCCTTGTATGTACAATCTATAGCAGAAATTTTTAAGAAAACGTTGTTATCTACAAAAATAAATATAAATTAAAAATATTTTTACCAAAGCAATATCTATTACGGTTTTTGTAATAACGACGAAGCTCTTGAACATATTTAATTACGAAACACTTAATAGAAACACAAACGATATGAATTTTAATTTGTATTTGATACGGAAATGGCTAAAACTAGACAGGACGTATGCAATTAATTGTAGTAAAAATATTTTTATTTTAACCAGCTTGTGAAATACTTTTATCGTTCACGTTATTCAAACTTCCTTAACAGGATTATTACAGGAATATAACAGGTAAATACATTGTTTGTATATCGATTGCGACACTGCATCAAAGACTGAAAATATTTTTAAAAAAACGTCATGGCATTGCGATGTTCATTATCTCATCAAAGTGCTGGGAGTACAGAATATTCTACACGTGGCAAAACATATTTAATTAACTGAGAGAAAGAACGATATCGCAACGGTACACTGTCTCTCACCCCGGAGGAAGTCGTTAACTATGTATATATTAGTTTTGAGTCTGTGTTCGTTAGTTTTCCAAGAAAATGTGAACCTAACACTGAATTTAATTGTAATACATATGCATTAAAATATATGTATGTACACGTATATAAGTAAATATGGAATTTAACAGTGCCGAGATTTCAGCAATGGAACCGCGATGTAAGTGTTATTAATATTACTAACGAACGAGTATATTTCAGATGCTTTATTTCCTAATAAGAGAAATGAGGTTTGCTTTGGTTTTTGGTAAATTAGAAAGATGTTCTCTTAATGGTGCAAATTGCTACAAACCTCATTAGGGGCATCTTCCTCTTTCACGAGTAAACTAGAGACTCTCAGTAAAGATTTAAGATATAATGGTAAAGTAGTGAGGTGCAACAAGTAACTAAATGCAAGGTCTCAAACTTCTAATAATCATATACATACTTAACAAATGTCGTAGTCATTCGATTATACTTGCGCCATCTCTGTGTCAGACCGAGAACATTCCGAACCTTCCCCAATAATGAGAAATTAAAAGATCAGTGTTAAATCCAAAGCCAAGAAATAATTAATATACGAACTACTCAAGTAAAAAACATTCGTCCATACCTAGAAAATATTGCTGAATTGACAAATGCTTATTTTGATGTGACGAGGTTATTTAAGAAATACTTATTCTTACAAGAAATGTCACTTATCTATTTGCGAACTTCGACCGTTCACATTTACAAAATCTGACATTTACGTATAAAGCTTACACAGACTAACACACCGTAAGGCAGTCAAACAGTACCCGAATACTCCATTTAAGTTTAAATAATTGATACAAAACTTCTGAATATGCTAAGCACAATGTGGGAGTTTCTTTGTTTGAATATATCCGAGTAAACAATTACGATAAAACCTTTGTATATTTGAAACTCTCTCTAATTGTGCATAATAAATGTTTAAAGATAGATACTCGCTCGCGGAATTTTACGCGAAGTATTTCTAAACATAAACGTATTAATTTTAAATAGGCCCGTACGGAATGCCTCCATATTTATCGCAGTGACTGGCATGTCATTGAGGTATCTGATTCTAATATCGTATGTAGATATAATGTAGAGTTTTTCGATTGTTATTGGAGGCTGTATATGTTGACATTAAAGAAATGGAAACTAATATGTGAAATATTAGTGAAAAATACATATTTTTGACTTAAGTTTTTTACAGTGAATAATGCAGAAACAGAAAACAAAAAAAATATTTTTATTTGTGACAATTTGCTGTATAATTAACCATTTTCGTGAAAAAAAATAGAACGCGACCTATCTTATTTAAATCTTTATTGGGGATTTATATAACGCTCGAAAATATAGCCAGGGTGAGAATGGCATTAATCAGGAGTCTGAGGCGATCTGCACACAGACATGCACGAGAGCTAAACATGAGCCGTGATTCTGTGAGGAAGATATTACGACTAGATTTGAAATTCATCCCCATAAAATGCAGGTGGTCCAACAACTCAGAGTGAGGGACTATAAACAAAGAGAAGATTTTGCAGTGCATATGCAAATGTTGTTTAGTAATAACCCTAATGTGAGCGACGAACAAAGCTTTCGTTACTAGGCCACTCAAAATCCCTGTAGCGTTCATGAAATACCTCTCCACTATTAGAAAGTAACAGTTTGGTGTGGGGTTGCCCGTTTTGGAGTAATCGGGCGGTACTTCTTCGAGACGAGTGACAATGAACTCACATTTGTTCACATGATTAAATACATTTCTCAAACCAGAACTTCAGATGCAACAAATAGACATGAGAAATTTTTATTTCGAACAGGATGGTGTTACAGTGCACACTGCCCACACATCGATGACAGTTGTGAAAAACATGTTTTCTGGCCAGCTGATTTCGCGTTTTGGTGACGTACCATGGCCGCTAAGGTCACCGGATTTGTCCTCCTGCGACTATTTACTGTAGGGATATGTTTCTACTCACAAAGCCAATAATCTAATAGACTTGAAAGCAATTACAAAAGAGGAGAATCGACCAAGACATGTTAACCCGAATAGAGAATGATTTTCGGAAGAGACTGGAAACTTGCATTCAAAATGATGGCCATGATATGTTCTGACCTTTCTTTGTGTAACAACAAAATAATATTATTTTGTAAATTAACTTTGTACTGCTCATTGAAAACCGCCCGTTTATCGTAAGTCACCCTATAGATCTAGGGAAAGGTGAAGAAATTCCCCAGGTAAAAAACAGGTAAAACGGTTCCTTAAGAAACACTTTCCCAACAGACCTACTGAATAGAAACAAAAAGTTTGTCAAGATAATATTGAGTCTATTAATGGAGCATTGTGAGCTCAACAAATATATTCAGAAGAATCGTTTTCGTGGCTGCTAAGCTTAATTAAGAGTGCAGGGCTAGAGAACGTACTCAACGATATATGAAACACAAGGGAGGGTAGGGTGTGTGGTAGCCTCAAATAATCTAATCTACCCTTTCTACATACTCAAATTTCTAACTGTGGTTTCCAATTTCACTTTAATATCTCTCTTTGTCATTTGTGCATTTCCATCAATTTCTAAAGAAATTTTTTAATTTATTATTATTTATATTGTTACAATTTTTGATAACATTTAGAAGTTCTTTGTCTTCTTTCCAATTTAGTATACAATTATATATGTTTACGTCATGAACAAAGAAAATCTGATATACCTACAAAATTATATTAATTTTTCAAAATTTCTTTTAAAAAAACAACCAATTTAATTGATTATCTTACATAATCGCATTATGTGAAAACACATTTCAACTTTCATTATGTAAATTTGCGAAATCGCCCCAATTAAAATGGCCACGCGAATCCGTAGATGTCGCTAACTACAGCGATCAACTGAAGAGACCGCCCACTGAAGTGTGTAACGTTCTTTGTTTCGCGGTCGCTTTCCGGGTTTGCCCACGTGTCCACTGTTACGATTTCGTAGACGAGTGACTGTGACTACGAAATGCCAAGTAGATAGACAACGCCGCACACTTATTTAATAGTAGTATTCAAATGAAGTCTCTTTCTCTCTCACGTTTGCTCGTTCTCTCCATACCGGTTTGGTCTTAGTCACGTTGCGATTTACTCGCTATTTTTTTTGTACCGGTCATGTGACGTAATTATTTCCCGGCTTTGTCTGATCCGGTTACTCACAGGACACAACATTGGGAACATTGAATTTAGAGTACAGTTTAAGTTTAATGTGGGAAGTGTAAGAAGTTCCGTCCTGGCAGCACCAGCCGGAAATTTATAGCTTACGTAATAATAAGTTAATTAACCGGGAGTCGAATTAAGTTAAAATGGCGATGGATATTATTCTGCCGGCCGTAATTTTACTGAAAATTGTGTAATTTGCTTCCATTAAATATGAATTATAAGGCGAATTTTTATTTGAATTTGAATTTCCTGATAATTTTAATCAAAATTTGTTGGAAATTATAATTAAAAATTGGGATTTTTTTTAATAACGCGTTTTCTTAAGAATAGATGTTTTTTCTAAAGCATATAATAATTTCAATACACATTATACTATTCACAACCTTATATTGAAAGAGCTCATTTTTGTCCGGCGACAGTTTCGTCATTATTTTTGTACGGCGGAGCTAAGAAAAATAGATTAAAATAACATGGGAAGATTGTCTCCGTCTATGTATTCTCCCTGGTATGTATCGTATATTCACCCAGACAAATATTTACGCAACTAACCTAAAACGTCAAGCCCCAACATTATCATTAATAAAGAGAACTAAATGTGTAATATGTCATTTGAACCTAACCTAAGAATGATGTTACAAAATCTAAGAAACATCTTAATTATACACTTAAAAAAAAATAATATACAACGTGTCCAGGAAAGTATGCAACAAAAGGAAAACTTTCTTATTGTCTATTTCTCAGGAAATCTTATTCTTTATAAAAGTTTTCGCTTTACTTGAAACCCATTTACCCGTTTTTTTGCAGGAAATTGGGATTATTATTTAAATGCGTTACCGCTTCCTTAATCCTGTTCTGCTAATGTTCTTGGTTATCAAATGGCCTTTCTGAATACACCCGATTTTTCAACCAACCCCATAAAAAATTATCCAAAGGATTTATATCCGGCGAGCGTGGAGGCCATGGAAATATTGAATATCTTCCTATCCATTTTTCTTGAAATTCTTGGTTTAAATACTGCACGACTCGACAAGAACTATGTGCAGGTGCCCCATCCTGCATAAACCACAAAGAATGTCTTGTTTGTAAAGGTAAGTTGTCAAATTCATCTTCTAATTCAGTAGTCAGAAATGCTAAATACCCTTCAGCATTTGGAGTTTGTTGAAAAAAATACGGCCCGACCACTCTTCTCTCCAAAATTCCGCACCAAACATTTATCTTTTGTGAATATTGGTTTTTACACTCCATTTGGAAATGTGGATTCTCTTAAGACCACCAACGACAGTTTTGCGAACAAACTACACCATTTCTGGTGAATGTCGCTTCATCGGTAAATAATATTTTTTTGGGGAAATGTTATGTCCGATTCTATTTCACCTTGTATCATGAAGGCAAACTCTAATCGCTTGTCATAATCTCGTTCTTGCAACGTTTGGACATATCTTGGTTTAAATGGAGTAAACTTGTATGTTTTCAATATTTGATGTACTGATGATTTACGTAATCCTAAATTAGTTGCACATTTTCTCACAGATAATTTAGGATTCTCAATTACACTTAGTAAAACATTTAAAGACTTATCTAAATTTCTTGCTGGTCTATCATGTTCCTTTTTAAAATTAAATTCTAAAGAAGCTTGTTAAATTGTCGCAAAATTCGGGATACCGTAGACCAACTAACGTTTTTATTGAGATGCCTTTCGTTAAAAGTCGCAGCTACGTCTCTACATGTCTTATAATTATCGCCACATATAAGCATTAACTCTGCTCTTTCTTGCAAAGTTAAACGTTCTGCCATAGTAATGTATTTTGTAGGATGTCAAAGTTACTGTCAAATACCATGCATACATGATTAAAAGTAAAAACTAATGACTGCTCACACGATATTAAGTAGGTACGGAAATTTTGAACAATTAATAAAATAATTGTATTTTTACTATATAATATGATAACTCATTTATTTTAACGGGTAAATAGGTTTTAAGTAAAGCAAAAACTTTTATAAAGAATAAAATTTCCTGAGAAATAGACAATAAAAAAGTTTTCCCTTTGTTGCATACATTCCTGGACACGTTGTATAATACACGGCAGCGAAAGCTTATTAATTGCCTCGCACATATTCTACTGCCTCGGCTAGAGCCTCGGCAGTGAACTATATACTGGTTATGTCAAAAAAATCGAAATTATGGTAACAATGCAATTTTTATAATTGAGCATTACGAAGGGGTATTCATATATTCTTAGCCTACTATTGAAACAATTTAAAAGTTGGAGCTTTAATATTTTATTATTCAACATAGTCTCCTCTTAAATTAAAACACTTAATACAGCGATCCTGCTACATCTTTAAACACTTCTAAAAAAAAGGAATGTTCTTAGTCCTGCAAACCAGCTCTCCACAGCTTCTATTACCTATTCGTTGCACAAAAATTGTCGTCCTTTTAAACGTTTTTTCAATCGAGGGAACGGATAATAGTCTGAGAAGATTAAGTCTTGGGAATAGGGCGAGTGTTACAGTAATTTGAACCCTAGATCCCGAATTGTATTCATGGTAATGTGCAGAGGCGTTGTCCTGCAAAAACAACACCTTTCGCTAAGATGCCACGTCTTGTTTTCTTAATTTTCTCTCTCAGGGTGGTTAGTAATTTAGAATAAGAATCTCCAGTGATGATCTGACCCTTTTTTAGGCAATCGATCATAATTATTCGACAGATATTCCAAAAAACTGAAGCAGGAACTTTTCCAGCGGATTTTTGAACTTGAAACTTCTTAGATCTTGGACAACCATGATGCTTCCACTCCATCCATTGCTGTTTTGTTTCTGGGTCGTAAAAATGGACCTATGTTTCTTCCATAGTCGCGAGACGATTCGAAAAATCTGAATCTCCTTCAAAATGGGCACAGATTGACCGTGATGACTCTTGCTCGCTTGTTTTCGGCATTCAAGCATTTAGGAATCCATTTTGCAGAAATGTTTGTCATATCTAAATCGACGTTAACTATATAATGAACGCGTTCATGTAAAATCTTTAGTGCCTGAGTTATATGTTTCAGCCCAAATCGACGATCTAATATCATGTCATAATTGCGTCAATATTTTCGAGGGCGGCCACCGAAATCGGTCTTCCTGGTAGCTTCTTATCTTCAACGGAAAGTTTTCCCCTTTTGAATGACGCAATCCAATTTTTAACTGTCGCATATGATGGGCATTTATCGTCAAGTGTGTTAAGCATATCTTCGTAAATTTCCTTACCACTTAACCTCTTCAAATACGAGTATTTGATGATGCCTCGATATTCCAATTTATCGATGTACACATTTTCATTCAATATACTTTCTCTCAAAATTTACTACACTGAAATACTTCAAGATTTTGTTTTGTTCAAGAAAAATGATCTAGGCTAGCTAGGTATCAATACCCCCTCTTATGTCACTCATACGGAACTAGGCGATCGAATGAACCTAATTTGTTAGTGATTGCCAATCAATTTAGAGAAAAATTTCAGAAGCCAGCGCCGACTAACAACTATTCGTTAAGAGTCGCTGAAAAACTAGCGCGCACTGGTTGTCTAACTACCGTAGCGACTAATGCAAATCAAGGAAGGCTGTTCGAACAGGTCTTAAAAATTCGAAACAGAAATCTCCGATAAACATCTTTAATAGATTTTAATCAAACTTCTACCAGAAGAATGTTCAAGAAAATAAGTGACTTCTCCTATAAGAAACAAATCGGGCATCATTTGAATAATTCAAACAAGTTTGCGATTTATGTTGTGTGCTTGCATCTAATAATAATAATAATAATAATAATAATAATCATAATAATAGCTGGCGTAGGGAAGGTGGCGTTCCCAGCGCCCAAGGACATAGATCCTTGCAATAGCCACGGCAGAGGCAGCCCATTAGGCTGAAAAAGGGACTATTTCCGACCGCCCCTTTCCGACCTCTGGTCGATCACTAACGCCATCTATCCTGCTTCCTAACACCAACCCAGCGCATTGTCGAAGTTCCAATCCCTGAAAGTGTTATTGGCCATACCGGTCAGCCCACCGAAGGGACCAGTAAGAGTAAGCGGTTGAGATGGACAAATGAAGTGAATGAATACCTCTACCGAGCTTACTTGCAAATACCATCCATATCAAGCAGGATTGATGTTGATATGCTTGCCTCGCGGCCGTGTATCAACTTTTTCCCTTTCTCCCGAAAGGAGCGCACACATCAATAATAATAATAATAATAATATACTTTAATACCCAACAGACTAGGCCCAATTACAAGGTACATCATAATTATAATTACATGACATTGCAGTACAATTAAATAAACTATGGACTTAAATAGTGATGTCCATCCGCCAGCCATCCTCAAACAAACAAATCAGCCAACATTCTGTTGGCCACGTTGAAGAGAATATAGGTAGGAGTCAGTTTCAAGACGTTCTTAGAAATCGTTTACAATGATCCAATATTCCTTTAGAATAGATTATTTTCTGACGAATGCCGTGAATTTATAAACCCACAAGCAACTCGTTTTCTTAGATTTGAATGGCCAGACGTAATAATGGAGAAACCAGTTCATAGTAATCTAATGTATAGTATCTGCCAATGGCGAACAATGTCCTTATTTTACTGAAGATTGAAACAGAAATATTGTTGCTGTCAATCAGTTGCGATATAGAGAATAGATTTTAGCAACATTCCTGAAAGACCTCAGAAGGTTCTACTGCTTCAAAAACTTTCCCTGCATGCCACATGACGAGAGAATCCGGTAATGTTGTTTATGTGAATTTTAGGAACCGCATAATTTATCGTGGTGCGGAACTTCCCTATCCTGTTTTTCCACCTGATGTTACTCCTCCTGATACCTACGCTTGGGATATACTTGTTTTTCAAGAGAACCTACCGAGAACCATTAACGAGCTTTGTGAAAAGATTATTGTGAATTATGTCAAAAGAATGCAACAGACCTATTTTTATAAACATATTGTGCTGAACTTATCTTTTTGGGTTCGTTTAAATAAAACTAACAGTAAATAAAAAATACTATATTAATAATAAAAGTATACAAAAAACATTTAATAACTAATAACAAAAATAACAGTATTTATATTCACAATATGTATTTCACATTTATAACTATATTCTAACACCACGGTCGTTGCTTGAATATCCTCTTCCTCTTTGTCGAGCGACATTTATAGTACATCAGTTTTCTCGAATTTTCTATTCGGGAAAGTTCTCGGACGTACGCGTCTGGTGGCATCATGCATTACGGTCATCGCGTGGTTCACATCACGATATTTAACAAACTTGGTACACTTTACGAGTACTGCATGGAACATAACAGCGAGCACATTGACCATCTTATAAATACTGAAAATTGAATTACTACTAGTTCATAACATTATTGTAATTTGTATATTTAATGAAGTTTTAGTTTCGGCGTCATTCGTTTTAGTAGATATGGTGGTTTACTGTACGTTTTGTGAAAGATCAATTTACAAGGACCTGTCGAAAGTGTATTGGAAATATATCGTTAGAGAATCGTTCCTGTATACTAAATACTATTTACAACAGTGCATGTACATTAGACGATTATAATAAAAATACAATTACAGTTTAAGTTGTTTATTAAAAGACTAGAATATATAAACTCATTCCTTTATAGTTTATAAACTTATACGATTACAATCCGGTACGATATTGGCTCACATTCCGAAGAAAATAAACACTCAGGCACTTACATACAACATTCTATACAGAAGATTTTCTACGCAATACCACTGGCGAAAATAAGAACCGATTTTATTGCCCAAACAATTAATTCGAGCGGATTTATCACATAAAAATTTAATTTATGGCCATTTATATTCGCACTAGAATTACTTAAACGTTATAAAAGAAACTCGTGGTACTTTAACTATTATGTTCGGATTTTATACAACTGAATAATAGCGTAATGTGAGAAAACAATGTTAATTGACGCGAAGGGAATGTTAAAATGGGAATAATGATACGTTTGGATATATACAGCGCATACTTAAAATGCTAGAATGTAAAACATGTTTGACGGATGTTGTGCGTTCAAGTGGCTGTTAGGAATAATTGAAATTAAATATTAGAGCCCACTCATTTTGTATTTAACTAAAATTCACGTATTGAAAAGGCTGAACAATCTCGCTATTGTCATGCCGTCAGCACTAAATATGGATGTAATATTGTAATACGAGGATAGTTTCATAAATATGGCTAAGAAGCAAGTTAAACACTTTGTGGAGAGCAAAAATTGTTTCCATTGAAGATTAGGTACTTAGGCACTAGCGAATTTTTCCTTTTTTTTTCCTTCCGTCGGAAAAGTATTTTTTCTCAAAGTCTGCTAAATATTATACCCACCTAAATGTTTTGTAGTTTGCGACCGAGAAGAAGCCCGACGATGCTAAAGCAGGAAAATTGAATGCATGAGAAACTAACTCAAATACTAATTTGGACAATTTTGGGAGTGATCGATTTGTACAAGATGCGTTGTTTTAGTAAAAGAGTAAGTTCTTGGATGGATCTCCTTCAATTTACTATTGTTTCAAACGCTTCTATAATGTTGCAATCATGCAACATGTTATTGCTTTTCCCTGCTCGAAGTATTCAGTCGGTCAGTATAATTTTTTGGAAAATCCAAAAGACGATAACACCATAACCTTTCCAGGCGACGAACAGTATTCGCCTTCTTTGTAATATATAAAGTGCTTTAAAATCTATCCTTGTTAGATACGGCCATGCTCATTCAAAATTATACGTTTGCGACAAATTACGTGCACTGTCACCAACCATTATCTAAAAGCATGGCCGTCTCTAATGAGAAATGTTTATGAAAGCGCGTTATATTCACAAGTCTCTGTTCACTGAGTGTATAATAGTCGATTCACGTAAGTATTTTGTCGACAGTCAAACAATTGGAGCACCCCTCGCATACTTAACTTTTTCTTATCCAATGATTCGTCTAGGATTCTGTATACTCGTTCAACTAAGGTCTCGGTGACATTTTATGTGGTTACACTTATCCGTGATAGTGGTACTGAGATACCCTCAGCACGCCCTTTCTAAATAAATGCACTTCAGGTCACAGGAACCTTCAGCACCCTACAGGTGGAGTGGGAGTCAGTACCTGAGCAGAAACTCTGTTGACCCGGCGAGGGAAAGTACTTCTCATCCGCACAGGCTTTCAATCACCGAAAACTTTTCATGAATAACGCCTTTCTGAAGAAAACAGTATCACCTTGATATTGCTCCGGCTCTGGCGTGTTTCTTGGGTCGCGGTTCGTCGAGCGTCTTCCACTGCGAAGATTGCGCTTTTGTGTCAGCGGTCAAGGGTCATTACTTGTCCACAGTAATGAATCTTTTGAACATTTCCGGATTGTCTCTAATTGCTTCCAAATTCTCTTGGGCAACTTCTACTCGACAATTCTTTTCGTCTTCTGAGGAACCGTGGAATGAATTTTGCAGCCGCGCGACTCATCTTTAAATCTTGACTCAAAATTTACGAAACTATAGTTTCTGGAGTTCCAGGGCCTCCTAGCTCCCGCACAGACGATTTTGGTTAATTAAAACCCAAACTCGTTGCACATTTTCAGGATTTCTTACCGTTGCGGGCCCGCAAGAACGAGGGTCACTTTCAGTTGATGTACGACCACATTTCAATCACCTATACCACTCTTAAATTTGTGTATCTCTCGCAGATTGATGACCATATCTGATAAATCTCACTGATGATTTCCGAACACAAATTCCCAAGATTTTGACAAAATTTAATGCAAACTCTTTATTCGCTGCTTTCAGTCATCGTTGATTCGGCACTGATACTTTCCAGTCAGAACTCGTACAATCACCGATGGATAACTACTCATGAACGATCGTATATGTACAAACACACCCATATGTGCATATACACATAAATTTTATATATATATTTTTGTATTTATGTGTGCGTCGTTAATGAAACCTATAAATATTTATTTGAAACGTGTTTAGTGTATTTTTAGGGTGATTTCATTTAAATATTTACACACACCGGAAATTAATATTAAATTTATTCACGTGAATCGGGGAACCGCAACGTTTTCTTTGAAATAATAATCTATTTTCGGACATACACGCATGTATGCACATCCATCCTAGTCTGTCTTATGCTTAGACCAAGTTCTAACTATTCCATAGTATATGCCCGGAAGTGTATATCATGTTGATGTCACTGACAAAATGACAAATAGATCTAGTGTCTAGTTTTAGTATTTAAAATATTGGTAATATGAATATATATTCTTATTTATTTTAATAAAATTATAATATTTACTTATTGGATAATATTCTAATTCTAATTCTTCGGAGTTGAACGCCATTAAGCCACTTGAGCACAGTGGTCTTTGTACCATCCCCAATAGATCTCTCAGTTCCACTCTGTTAGTCTTGTGTCTTCGATAAATGCCACACTCACTGAGTCCTCCTCAGGGGAAATTTGAGTACCCTCGTAGCATCCAATTGATCTCTTCCAAAATGTTTCTGTCTGCGTCCCTTCAGTTCCTCACAAGTGCATATTACATGAAGACTAGTTTCCTCTTTTTCTTCACATCTCCTACACCAGGGCTCGCTAACCAAGCCCATGCTGTACAAATGCTTCCTTAAAAGGTAATGTCCAGTTATCAAACCGGTGATAGTTGTAATTTATTTATTACTATCTCCATGCTCGCATCCAGCTCTTCGAGTAGTGTCTTAGTGTGGAGTTAACATTCCGTTAGTCTCCATTTCTTTTTGTCTTCTCTTTCTAGCAATAACCAGATATCCCTTCTAGCGATTCCACATTCAGGTTCTGGTCCTATGAAGTTCCTCTTTGAGCCCTACTTAACCAGTTCATGGTAGTGATGGTGTTAATGAGAAAATCATCTCACGACAACCTATAATTGTCGCGGTATCTATCTGGTGCAAATCTTCCTATAATTCAACGTCTGAACACGTCTGAAATGTACTGGACTTTTTCTTGACGAATGCCGGATTGCCAAACATTTATTTTTGCGTAATCCGACGATTTCCATGAATTATTGCATTCACTTGTTTTTAATTCTTCTCATGCGTCAGACACTGCTCGACCTGATCGCTTTTCGTTAAACATTCATTTAGCCTCTGTGACAGAGTTTTGCACGTCGAACCTACTGGAGAACATTCTTCACATCCACGCAATCGTTGCCATATGCGTCTTCGGGCGTCTGTAAATTTTGATAGGCGCGCAACCTTCCAGCGCTAAAACTTCCATTACAAATCGCCATCGATTTCTGAGATGCGTATCTACATCTCAGAAATTTAACTCTTGAGAAGTAACACTATTAGTCAACGACGGAACACAGGAACATGAAACTTTGCTTGCTAAGACGAGATACTCGAAGTTACCATTGAACTTGTTTCTACCCCCATTATTCAAACATTGGGGCTGTTGAAAACCTTATATATCAATCCGCCCTCGTATGTATACATATATATATATATATATAAATATAATAACTTCGTGACCTTGGTATGATATGGTAAACCTAATCAGTAGGCGATTAAAGGTCTGTATATTACTTCAAAATATATGTATTTAAAAAACTCTACATGTTTCGGCAGTACGCCTTTATCAAGAGAATACAAAATATAAATAATTTATATTTTGTATTCTCTTGATAAAGGCGTACTGCCGAAACATGTAGAGTTTTTTAAATACATATATTTTGAAGTAATATACAGACCTTTAATCGCCTACTGATAAGGTTTACCATATATATATATATATATATATATATATATATATATATATATATATATATGGTAAACTTAATAAGTCGGCGATTAAAGGTCTGGTTCATTACTTCAAAGTATATATATATTTAAAATAACTCTACATGTTTCGGCAATGATGCCTTTGTCAAGAGAATACAAAATATTTTGTATTCTCTTGACAAAGGCATCACTGCCGAAACATGTAGAGTTATTTTAAATATATATACTTTGAAGTAATGAACCAGACCTTTAATCGCCGACTTATTAAGTTTACCTTATCAAACCAAGGTCACGAAGATATTATATATATATATATATATATATATATATATATATACAGAATTATTCAGAATGAGTGTCATTAATTTAATTATTAGATTATACTACTAAAATATAAGCCAATTGTTTTATTTTCAATTAAAAAAAAATTAATTTAAATAAATTTTGAATACCACTGGTCTTCTTTACTCACCCGATATGTGCTATATGTATATTCCGTGTCACTTGCAGATATGCAGACAAACTGTTTGTTTACAATGAATGGATTTATACATATATAAGTTATGAAATATTTAAACAGTATATTTGATATCTGATTATATTATTATATTATATCTGGTTAGAGTGTTTTTCGTTGGCCTACTAGATGTCCTGATTTACTCCCAAACGATTTTTTCTTGTGAAGTTATGTAAAATCGTCCATTTACTGTTTTCAGAACAGAGCTTGTACGACCGCTAATTTAACTGCGAACATTGCTCATTGCATACGAAGTATATTATTAATATTATACCAGACATTGTTAAATATACGCAGAAATTTTGTCGACAGAGAAGGGTATTGCAGGTGATCGCTTCGAACATCTGTTCCAATAACATTATTCGGAATTGTTATTCAGTTATTTTTCTTTAACAGAATGTTTTATTTAATTCTCTTTGGTTTCTTGATGTGTTCCTACATTATATTCTGCTATATACAGAATTTTGGTTATTTTATTTCTATAAAACTGCGTTATTTTTAATTTTATATACTAGCAATTAATATTACTTTATATTATTACAGTAGTTAGTTTTTCTTTGCGCCTAAAGAAAATTTGATATGCGTCCTTGTCAATAAGCATTGCAAGTGCGTCTAATACTGTTATTTGTTCTGTGTGACGTGCAATATATCGGTCTGGAAACGCTGATTTCGTGTAATCTCGCCTGTCTATAGGACTTTCTGCCATAGAAAATATTACGGTAAAACTAATTTGTCCTACAAATATGCATAAACATACCTGTATCTGTACACACAGACATCTGGCTACGAGTTAATGGACTACACCAATATACGTATTTGTTTCTTTTCATGTAATGACTTTGTCATTCGAGGAGAAACCGCTTTTATCGGCGTA
Source organism: Melolontha melolontha (assembly GCA_935421215.2). Classification (NCBI taxonomy): domain Eukaryota; kingdom Metazoa; phylum Arthropoda; class Insecta; order Coleoptera; family Scarabaeidae; genus Melolontha; species Melolontha melolontha. The sequence goes on along the minus strand of OW285240.1, from coordinate 130,723,281 downwards.
GTTTCTTTTGTCCGTCAAATGTCACAAGATTATCTGGTGCCCCTTGATAGGAGAAAAATTACTACTCGACCATAAGGCGAACTTTTAAACGTTACTTCTTAAAGCCAAACGTCGTAAGACAGAAACGCATGTGTCTTTGGTTGAAGTGAACACTGGCAAAATACGTCGTGTATATGTGTGTACAGATATAGATATGTTATGCATATTTGTATCATTTGTATGATTGATAATGTTAAAAAAACTGAAATATTTTAAATAAATCTAAAGTAAGTAATAGTGAAATGAATCAAATACATTACTTTTTTTAAAGAAATTTTATACAAGAAAAATAGTTATTAATAACTTAACTTAAGAATGTCGTTAATGCTAAGTGTTGAAATACATTCCTAATTCGTAACACTCGTATCCTGCCAACAAACGCCTAAGACAATAATATATAATACGGCACAGATGAGAAAGATCGAAACAAAGACAGACAACGTAGCAGATAAGAGTTGGTGCCGAGCAACGAGCCAGAAGACGAATATTCACCCGTTATTACTACCCACCCCCGACTCCTCCAAACTCGTCGAATACCGGGAGTTCTAGTTTCCAAACTAAACAATAACACATTGTTTAGCGTTTGCGGTATTCTCTCTCGTGCAGATAAAATTCAACAAAGTGGCAGTTTATGGAAACACAGTCCGACACAAATGATTTGGAAAAAGAAGGGACGAGGAACGGGGTGTGGTGGAACAGCACGATAGAAGACCGAAGAAAGAACTTGTTTCACTTTAGTAGCGCCACAGTATGATGTTTAATTTTGAACGTAAATAACGTTTTAGTTACATAAATTAATGTTTAGATAGTGAATGTCCTCTTGATCTTACATCCTGAGCAGGTTAAAATAATTACTGAAAGTTCGAAATGTTAATGTCTGCATGTACTCGTTAATTTTCAAAACAAAAATGTGTGTCAACATATCTACTATACCAGGGTACGTAAATGCATTTCTTGACATTGGGAAGCTATGTGTGGAAGTAGTCGATATACTCTTTACTCTCTCTTTATACACATACTATTGGATTGATTGACAAGACCCTTCTTGTTTTAACCCATTAAAAGAGCTATTCAATACATAAATAGAATAAACAAATATGCAGTTGCACTATATGTATCCCTACTTGCGTCTAAATGTAACGGGGAGGAGCCTACTATACTATTTCACCCTAACTTACGCAATTAGGCAAATCTATTTCATTCTGATATATTGGATAACTACAATGTCAAGATTTAAATTTATGTACCCTAATATATGCATTCTTACATATTTACTCATTAACTTATCACTAGAGTGCGAAAATTCGGTCGTCGCTTCATAAGCATATGTAATGTTATGTTGTATGCATGTAGTGTAGTGTGCATCTCGTTCGGGCATATTTACCTGTATTACAGTATTTTATACGTTGTATAGAAGTATGTTGCTGCTTAAAAGGGTAAGTGTTTCAGGATTAAATATTGTTTAAATTAGATATAACTTTTTATTTTATTTACTTACTATCATGCGCACGCCTCTGGAGCACCGACCATATTTCGCACTCTACTTATCACCAAATATTATACAAAAAGCTCAATTCACAAAAAAAACTAAAAAATCCACGTGATCGTGTTCAAATAACAAATCTGCAAAAAATCATTGTAGCTGCATCGGAATGCAGCTGAAAACAAATCCAAAATATTGTGAGTAATTACGACGCGAACCCCAAAATTAAAATCCCCCTGAGAATAAAATAATGTGCCGACTATGGGTGAAAAATTTCTATTTAAAAAATCCTCGATGGAATTTACATGCAAACATAACGCTGAAATGTTTATGTTCGCCAAAATTCTAAAGGATAACATTATTTAAACGGCTATCGATGTTATAAAACCTGAGCAATGGAGCAGCTTTGTTTACTTAGGATTCAATAACCTCAATACCACAGGTACGAATATATCAGCTGTAAACTCTTTCTTTATGTTTAATGTAATAATTATTGATTGTTACTGTAAAGAACCGATTTGTAAATATGCGAAACAGGTGAAAAGCTGAGATGAAATATTCGAAGTGTCCGCCCTCAACGTGGAGACACACGTGAATAATTGTCTCAAACCCGATGAAATTGTAATTCATGTCTAATACGCTGTGCATTGCCTAAATGTTTTTTTTGTTACGAGAAGTAAAAAAATATATAAAATATTAATATGGATTCATAATGTCTAAAAAATAGAATTATAAAAAAATGTATAAAACCTCTTAAAGAGATAACATTGCTTAGACTGCTTTGTACAGCTAAGTGTTCGAGAAAAGTCAGCTGTTAAAAATTTTAAGCGAGATCGAGAATAACCTCATTTTTTTGTTATTGTTCGTCAGCTTAAAGATATCGTCTCTGATAGTATTTATGATATATATTTTTGTCATTTTTTCTCGCTTATAAAAGGGAATTTTGGGAAAATAATTTGTTATCTATATTCTATATAATTACTTCTTTCCATTTTTAATACTTTGTCTTTTTATTTCAAGGAAATAGGTATATATAGCAATTATAATATGTGAATGTATTCTCATAATTACTCGACATGCGACTTTGTATTTACACAGTGAGCTGTATACGTCTTAGCATAACAAAATCGATGTCTGAAGTTAGTATAAAATTCTGTTCTACTAAAATAATTATTATTCTACATCCACTAACCATTGTTTACACTTTGAATTAAAATGATCTTAGCAAATTATACCGCCAGTAAATACTTAAAAACACATTTGCGATATGTTCATTGAATTACTCAATAGTTCACGCAACATCGGCAGCGACAACCTACCAAGTATGTAATTAAATTTCCTCATGGATGTCACTCACAACTCCAGTATAAACATTCAATACGCAGTCATAGCTTCTACTTTGTGTCACTTTTGCGTTAGGAAAATTAATTAACGACTCACCCTTGTACATTTATGTTTGTATATACGAGGACCAGTAGAAAATTTCGGGAAAAGCTATGAAGAAAACATTTAATACGCAAATAAACAGTTTTAAGTTTTTCGAAATATCCACCTTCACCATTAAATTCTATGCTCTTTTTCATTCGTTCAAACCAATTATTGGAACATTTACGCCATCCTGAAGTTAGCGTACTCAAAATATATGACGTGAATGCAAAGGATGGACTTTTCTGGACAGGAAAAACGGTGGTCCCGCATTTTTTTAAATTTCTGGAAACATAAAAAATCACTTGGTGCCAAGTCAGGTTTATTGACTGAATGAGTCATTAATTTGATGCCTTTAGCATATAATCGACTGTTTCGCGAGCGGTATGGGGAGTAACATTATCATGATCAAAGATGATTGCATGTTTAGGGTTGCTTTTTCGCCATTAATCAATAACTTTGGGCAAGCAAATTGTTGTATACCATTCCGCATTTACAGTTCGACGATTCTCCAGAATAATTGTAGCAATACGACCAGATTTTGCTATGAAACAAGCAATGATTTGTTTAGGTTTTGCGAGCTATCAAATGTTGTTAGCAGAAATTCATTTTGAAGCACCCAAACTATGAATTGTTGTTTTGTTTGCTGCTCATAAGAATATATCCACAAGTTTAGGAACTTGATTCAATTTTTTCACCATTGTTTTGCACCATTTTACGCGATTGTCTTTCTGAGTCGTGGAATGATTATATGGTATCTAGCGAGAACAACGTTTGCTTACGGCTAAATGAATATGCAAAATTGAATTTATCGGGGTCTTAGAAATTTGCAAGCATGCCTTAATCTCATCATATGTTACATGACGATCTTCTTCAATCATTCGACGTACAGCATCGATATTTTCCGCAATAACAGATGTTGCAGAAGGCCCTTCCCTTGCTTAATCCTGAAGCGAAATACAACCACCTTGAATTCTTAAAACCAGCGATATACCATTGTTTTTGATGGCACTTCATCACCAAATGCAGAAATCAAACGTTTTATGCAGTGGTATTGAGTTAAACCACAATTAAAATCATAATAAATCGTAGCGCGAACATTTCGATAAGTTAATTTCATTTTCAATACGATTATAGGATGCTTTAAAACTGCACCCTGCACAAACTGATTGATATTTTACGCATACATCATTTACTAAGCTAAATAGCATTGCATGATCCCCGAAATTTCTCGACTGTCCCTCGTATATTATATTGATTACGTGACGCTAATTTTTATTATAGTCCGAATCGGTGGTGATGAAAGCGCACTTTGTCAAATTAATTACCCGATGAATTGCGCACACGAACCGCTTTTTAAATCGCGAAAATCCCTGAACATTTTTTAAATACCAGTCGACGATTGTTGTCCAGACCGCATGTTGGCGGGTGCAACAAGTTTCAGTTGAATAACCCTTATCTAAACGGACCCATACTGTGTGAAAAAAAGATCAAAGGTGTAGTAGTATATACGGCAAAAATCGATAGAGCGACTGAAACACGTTTTCCATTTACTGAAAATAACTGTAACTACTATCAGTTTATATCTTAAAAGCAATATATGTAGGAATTTTAAAAGAACAAGTTGAAATGGAAATATGAATGATTAATGACATGTCTTCTATATTTAAAATGGTTAAATATACTGGTGTACAGAAGTATATCGTATACAAGAGCTGTTCTCTTTTACCTCAGTCTTTGTAGCAGGCCATGATATTTTGTTAAAAATTCAGACATTTTAATTTAGTTAATTTGGCTTGTAGGCTTTCGCAGTCGTTTTTCATGATTGCTTCTGACATTCGGGCTGGAATCGCGACTTGGATACTGCCTCTTTCTTGTCCGACATTTCATCCACTGTTACAAGGGTCATCTTCATAGCTGCTACTACTATTGCTGCACTGAAATTAAGAAACTGAAAATTTTAATTAAGTTATTTACAAGCTTAATGACAGTGATATTATACATGAGTATTTTTAAACTACGAAAGACTAAAGGAATCATTTACACAAGAAATCATGGAATTACACAAAAACAAAAATCGATCCGTAATTTTTTTTCAATTTCAAACATTGCTTAAGAAGTAATGGGTATTTGGTGGTAAATCATGTTCCTCAGATATCGTAAAGCGGTGATACAATTACTTTAAACGTGATCGACTTTCTTTAAATCACACGTTTGAAGTTCCTAAGCCAAAAGCGGCTGCTATCGAAAAGAATATTGGTTTTATTCGACGCATTACGAGGATTACTATTTAGATATCGAAATAACAAACAAAAATAAATATTTATCTTTGAAAATGGTTTTGCTATTCCCCATCATGATTGATGCACTTTTGCGTACGTTTGAAGTTGAAACTTTAACAAGACTAGAGATACCAATTGAGGTATCTCCAAAACATGCACTCTAAATGCATCAACACCGTTACTTCTGACGTTGAAAATCGTCGACAAATCGTGAAGGCTGTACGTCGAATGACCCATCCATTAGATGTATTGATCCGTCAAATATTACGTTCTTTGTGCACGCATTGTCATGATGAAGAATGATCGCTGGTTGTGTTTTCTTTTTTCTCCTAAGACTTCTGGTAAAGAAATGGTTGTGCACCATTGGAAAATGACTGTTCTATGATCCTCTAATGGCACTGTACCCACATGTTCATTTTTGACCCCAAAAAAGAGGCTACAATTTGCCTCGAAGTGCTTTCTTCTTGCGCGGACAACTTTTGTTGAGTTTGACTGTTCTTGAAACATCCACACTGTCGAATGCTATTAGCTTTGGTTATACCATGAGCTTAATACAACGCTGTACATGCTTTAGATTAATTACAGCTAATTTTTTCTGAAAACCATAGTTATGTCAGTTTCATAAACATAATTTGTGTAACTTCTGTCAGTATTAAAACGTTAAATTTGTTTGTAGAGTCTTTTAATTACTCACAATGTACACAACAGAGGAACAAATTCAATTTTATACGTGGTATTTAGAAGGATCATCGTTACGCGAAGTTGCAGCTCTGTTTAGTGCCCAGTATCCAAATAGACCTATTCCTAGTTATTCAACGATAGCAAATGCAATTAATAAATTGAAAACTTCTGGTTGTATCAATACTATCCACAATAAAAAAACGATCTACAAAACCAAGAGTAATAACAGAAGATTTGGAATTAAATGTTGTGGCTTATGTGGAACACGACAAGTGCGCAACATCTAGAAAAATTGCTTCGGAAATGGGCATAAGCCAAGGGACCGTTTTAAAGATTTTGAAGAAGCACAAGTATAAGTCGTTTAAGTACCAAATGCATCAAGAATTAAGGCCACATGATTATGAAGGACGAATACGCTTTTGCGAAAATTTATTTGACAAAATAAATACTGACAACGATTTTCTCAAAAGAATGCTCTTCACTGATGAGGCGACATTTATTAAACACGGGGAACCTAATCGCCAAAACTGTAGGTACTGGTCGAAGGAAAATTTACATTTGTACAACGTAACGAGAACGCAATATCCTGAAAAAGTAAATGTTTGGGCAGGAATCATTAATAATAGTATTATAGGCCCATTTTTTATCGATAGTAACCTAAATGCAGAAAAATATTGTCAAGTACTACGGAATATAATTATTCCAGCATTAAATGATCAAAATTTAGAGCAAATCTGGTACCAATGCGATGGCGCACCGCCTCATATTCGAGAAATGTTATCCAAATTTTAAGTGAAAGATTTCCTAATCGATGGATCGGAAGAGGGGGACCAACTAGTTGGCCACCAAGGTCTCCAGACTTAAATCCGTTGGATTTCTTTTACTGGGGAAGGGTGAAATCTTCAGTGTACAACAATGTTCCTCTAGGCAGCATTGAAGAGCTCAAAAATAGAATTCAGGGGGCTTCTCGGGAAATTACCCCTCAACAAATAAGCAACGTTTTAAATGAATTTTATAATAGATTAGGCTACTGTTTGGCCGTTAACGGCAATATTTTTGAACATCTTGCGTAGAATTAGTAAAAGTTTTATTTTAAGGTTTTTTTGAAGAAATGTATTATAAGATGTACTAAATGTATTATAAATTAAAACACATAATAAGTTAAACTAGCGTGTTTTTCGTATGTACAATTTTAAATTATTCACTGTGCTTAAAAAATATTTTTTCTGTAAGTAACCCTAACAACATTCACTAAATTGACAATGTACGATTTTAAATTATTCAGTAACTTCGTGTAACATACCATACACCTGTAATATGCACATCTATTGAATGGTCTCCATAACAACGTCGGTTGGAGTATGTACAGCGTTATGTTAAGCTCATGGTATGTATAGATCCCAGATTTGTCACCTGAGTACATGACTTTTGACGCACTACGATTGCATTTTTGAGCATCTCGTTGCACCAATGCACAAGAGCCAAGTTATGCGGAGTCCAAATGTTTTTCACGCCTAAACGTTCAAGCAATATCTTATGTATGCTTGTCATAATAATGCCCAGGGATGCCTCAACCTTACGGTATATCACATGTCGGTCTTGCATTATCATTTCGCGCACAGCATTGATGCTTTCTGATAGAACAACCGATTTTAGATGACCAACTTTAAATTCGTCTGTGAGCGAACAAGGCCACGATTAGATTCACTAAAATAGTGATATACAGTTTTAGATGGTCCTTCATCGCCAAAGGTCGAAGTGAATTGATGCATTATTGTTGAGATAATCAACGTCGAGACCTATAGTAAACCATTTCATGAAAATTTTCACGAGTTAATGCCATTTTTGACTCATGAAATTTTCAGGCCTTTGTAAGCTACGCAAATAGCATCCAAACGTAATATCGTCAAAAAACTCATTACAGTGTATATATCAGATGGCGCTTACCTTCATATTAAAAAGGACCAGCATGTTACTACGTATGTAAGCAACCCTAAAAATTGGCGATAACGATCAACACCATCTTATACAAACATTTAAAGGTTTGTTGCATTAAATTTTCCACAATTTGACTTCAGTTCAAAAAGAAGACCGTGTAAGATGATGCAGATATACACTAGATCGTTTTGCCATTGGATCGTCGCATCTAGTGTACAATATCATAACTGATGATGAAGATTGGGAATGCTGTTATCATCTTGACAAAAAGCTACAATCGACATCTTAGGTCTTTGGAAATGAATTCCATTCAGCAAAAGCTGTTCGAGAATAAACCTGAAACAAAAAGATGTTCGCCATATTTTCTGAGATTAATGGACATGTTTCCACTATAATTCTGGGGACCATCGTACTGTTAATGCAGAATGATACACTACAATTTGTTTGCCTTAAGTTCTCCAAAATACCCACGAAGATCGTCCAAGAAGAAAAATCATTTCGCATCACGATAATGCTCGGACTCACTCTGTTGCTCGATCGATTAAGTACTGTGCAATTTCACAATATCCCTGATGTAATATCAAATCTACCTCTCCACCTATTATATCTCAGTGTACATCTGATGAGTTTCCTCTATCTATTGGAAGTCTGGTAGAGATCCCAGTTTTGTAATCAAGAATTCAGTATTATCTCTCAACCGCTCTCAGAATTAATTAATTTATCCTAAAAAACATCTAAGTACCCGACGCGCTGAAAGGTAACAAGAATATGTCCAGTAACAAGAATATGTCCAGTGTCCAGTAAAAAGAGTGATGCTACTGATGTTATAAATTACAAATCTGAAACTATTTTCTCAAACTTCTCTAAGATCTACGAAAGTTTGCTATACCTATTTACTATGGCAAAGATAAGGCCTTACATTTCTCTATTGCAGCATGGTTATATCTGGACATTCAACTAACAAATCTTGCAATAATAACTCAGGAAATTGTACTTTTTTAAATGAAAATGTTATATTACTGCTTGTAATTCGTATTTATCCACTTTATGGGAACTGCTTCAATCCTAACGTCTGTAAAAAAATAATCAGACTCGTCAAGTTTGGACTGAGTTAGTTTAAGAAAATTACTGTTATCAGTAATGATATTTGTAAACAAATTGTGGTGCCATCTCATATAAATTTAATAAACTATCAAACCACCCTTTGATTTAATGAATATACCTTTTGTTTGAATTGGTTCTATTATATATTTTTTATTCTTTCTCCGTCTTTATTAGATATTTTATTTTACCCTCTCCTAAGATGAAAATCCCATTAATCTTTGTTACAAAATGTAATTAAAGTAATAAAACTGTTATAAATATAACTATTTTAATATGGCAGTATTAACTACAATATTGTCAATGAAGAACTAGCCTCAAAACATATAGGAAATGATTAGTATATGCCACAATAATAAAATATATCTTAAATAAAAATAAAACCACCATTTAATATCAATACATAAAGCGCGTAATGTTTAAAGCACCATTATATAAGTTACTTTTGATTTTGCCGCTTCGACCGAACAAGATCTAAACTGTGGATTTAAACAACTTACATATATACCAACTTATTCCGAACTATTTAGTTCTAACAACTGGTAATTTCAGTTTATTAATCGCTTATATCAGGCAATTTAACCGAAATAAACATTCATAGGAAATAATTGAATGCCAATTTATTGATTTTGCATTTTATTTAACGATTTTTGGCAAACTGTATTGACGTTCGATATCTAGGAAAAACAAATTAAAAAATGTCCGTTATATTAACGTAGACCACAATGTTTCGAAATAGTTTCTAGAAAATAGACACTCATTGACTGCTACATTTATCCCAATTTAAGTTTATATCTAGACATTCGTTTAAGAAGATAATGACAGTTCTCTTATTCTGGACAAGACCTTTAGGTACATTAGTTTCACGGGCACAGATGGCGCAACCGGCAAACTGTATCGTTTCACCCCCTTCTCAGCCACTAAACGAAGGTAGGCAGTTGCAGCTTTCGCTTGGCAGATGTCGACCCAGACGGCTTACGGTACTAAATAACTTCCTTCTCGTTTTCTTCATTTTTCCTTCAATTTTATCCACGAAATAATTAATGAAAAAACTAACAGATGGGATCGTTTTAGTTTATTTTTAATTCTATCAGGCAGGTGTTCCTAAATTTCATTATTATTTTTATTGAATTTCGAATTAAAAGTAAGTGTTTGTTCCGACAGTTATACGTTTCCCTGTTTCACCTACGGAATTTAATAATATCGATTGTTCCCTAGAAGTTTGCGCTGGCGCATTCGTACTCGAATTTTTTTGTGTATAAACAATAACATTTATCTCTGTCAAAAGGAAGATATAACTGACAAGATAAAAAAGGATTATACAGTATGTTCATTTTTCATTCGTGTCCGTTTGAACTTTTATTGTATGACAACTGTGTTTTATAATAATTCTTTTTTTTTTTGTTAAATATATTGCTTCTGTAATACAAATATGCTTCAAAATTCTCTACAAATATTATATTATCTATTTTTCAAAACAATATATAAATTATGTAATAATATTTTTAATTTATTATTATTTCAATTAAAATATACAACTTGCATTAGAACGAGCGTGAAATTATATTTCGGGTAGCTACAAAAATTAATTTAATATAAACATATACAATACTATCAAAAGTCTACGAAAATATTTATTTAAAACCATTAGTTCGGGTTCAGGGCAAGGAGCATATCATATAAGGGTGTTAAAAATTAATAGATACAATAGTTTAGGATTAGCTTTAAATGACCAACTAGATTTAAACAACTCCCCTCTATTAAATTTAAGATTGTAATAGTTATTTATGATACAAGTGTGTGAAGTAAGGCTTTTATGCACGAATTGCGAAGTTTAAAGCACGAGCTGAAGGCGAGTGTTTTAATCGCAAGGAGTGCATAATAGTTATTTACGAACCAAGTGCGTGAAATCATATTTCGCGAATGAGTGACCAGTTCGTGGACACGAATTCGCGAAATGTTTCACGCACCAAGTTTGTACAATATTTTTTGTACGAGAACTATAATAATAATACATATTGTTAAATACGTTATCGTTTATGACACAATACTAATCTCTTGATATTAATTAAAAAAAATTGAGTTGGCAGTATTGATTATTTGAAGTGACATTTAATTTAAAATTATCAAATTCAAAAAATTCCATACAAAATAAAAACCTCACCAACAACATGAATTCTGATAATGAAATGCAATGTACACCGCCTGAAATTCTTGAATCTGCCAATATTGCAGTGGATAATTTATTACCCATAAAATCAAAAACATATACAAAAGCACTTATACTAAATTCGTAACTTGGGCTAGATCTAAAAATATACAAAAATACTCCGAAAATTGTTTATTAGATAATTTTCAAAATTTACAATCAAATAAATCATTATGGTCCACTTATTCTATGTTAAAATCATGCTTAATAATATATGATAATACGGATATATCTAAATATGCAAAACTCATAGCGTATTTAAAACAGATAACGAAGCAACATCAGCCTAAAAATCAGCAGTATTAACCGAAGAACAAATTACTAAATTTATTGTTGAAGCACCAAATTCTTTGTTCCTACTAATGAAGGTAAAGTCATTTCCATATATTTAAATTCCATACAACACTATATGTATTTATAGGCTGTATTAATATTGGGTATTTCTGGAGCGTGTCGACGTGAAGAACTTTGCAAAATGTCATTGCGAGACATAGAATTTAAATCGAATCTAATTATCGTAACAATTCCAGAAACTAAAACAGGTAACAGCCGTACATTTGCAATCATTAAGCCTGAATGGATTGCATTAATTCGGCAATATGCAAATTTAAGACCGGACAGCCAGCAGCGATTCTTTTTAACATATTGCAATGGCAAGTGTGTTTGTTCACCTGTTGGTCTTAATACAATTGGCAAAATTCCAATGCGAATAGCTGAGTACCTTCAGCTTGATAGCGCAAGTAACTTCATGGGTCACTGTTTTCGAAGGAGTTCAGCGACATTGTTGGCAAACCAAGGAGGTGACATGCTTTCAATTAAAAGGCATCGTGGATGGAAATCATCTACGGTTGCAAAAGGATATATCGAAAATTCTCTACATAGTAGAATTCAATTAGCTAAAACAAGATATATCGACTTCGCCTGCAACTTGTTCGACATCTGAAATACAAGATATATGTAATAATACAATCAACGTTACTCTACCTTCGCAATCAAGATCAATTTAAACAAACCAGTTAATCCCTGGGGTATCAATCTCTGGTTGTCAAAATTGCCCAATCAAAATTTTTAATAATTGTTCCGTTTCAATTTCTGAAAAGAATGAATAATGGTAATTTATATAATATTTGTTGCTGTTCTGACATTGAATTACATACCTTCCAAATATAACAATTTCTATTTCATTTCTTTTTATTTTCATAGAAAAACAAGGAACTGGGTAGAATATTATTAAGGTTAGGGATTTATGATTTTAAAATGTCACTAAATTAATCAAGTTCCAGGAAGTACCAACTTTACTTTTACGCACTCGTGTTTAAAGTGACTTTTTACGCACGCAAATCGAATCGTGAAATGACAGGTTTTGATAAGCGAGTACAAAAAAGCCTTTCACACACGTGTGTCATACAATATTTTATCTACGACCTAGTTAAAAAAAAAATTTATTCTGTCAACTTTTTCAAATTTACATTAATTGTCAAATTTGTACAGTTATTAATGTTACTAATTATTACATTTGGAATATTTTCTTTTCTTTCTTGGTGCACTACTACTTCTCTTGTAATAGTGTGTGTTTGAGATGTCGATGGCTGAAGTTGTTGATTTCCTATTCCAAAGATTTTTCTCGATGTTTCTTTTTTATTTTCTAGGGAATTTTCAAAATAACCTTCTGCAACGGTAGAGGATTTCCATCCTCCATGCCGTTTAACTGCAGAAATATTAGCACCCGAGTCTGCTAATGAGGAAGCAGATGAACATCTGAAGCTATGTCCTGTATAGCCATCAGGATCAGTTAGATTGAGAAATTTAGCAATTAGAGAGGGTATTTTGCCAAATTGATTAATACCCACGGGCTGTTTCGTACACTTATTATTTCTATAGAAGACGAAAAGTCGTTTGTGATCAGTTACTGCTGGACGCAAAGAAGCATATTTTCGATAGATTTGCAAAAAACTTGGAATTTTATCCTTGTTGTCAACAACAGTAAAAGTTCTAGGTATTTTATTTTTGCATTCCCGGATAGTTATTATTAAAGCTGTTCCTGCATCTTGAATATCATCTGTTTGAATTTCTGACAACTCTTGTCGACGACATGCTCCTGAAATTCCAAATAGTGCCACAACCTAGAAAGTTATTTTATAAATACACTTCATTAATTAAAATTTATAATTCCTTACCTTCATCAATAAGAAATTGGTTATCTGGAGCTTTGTAGATAAATTTTTCAATTTCTTGTAAACTGAATATTTTTGATTTTTTCGGTTTATAATTTTCTGATGTACGTTTTAAAAAGGCAATCAGTTTTGTGTATTTGCTGATATCGATGCTCTTATTTATGTTGAAAGTCGCCTTGAGCATCGAATAGTGTGACCACAAGGTCGAAGCCTTCGAACTATTGGACTTCTCCGAAAAGTAAGCGATGAAGACGTTTTCCGTATAATTTCTTACGTTTTTTTCTGTTACACCAATCCAAAGAAATCCTTGTACGTATTCATATATAACTTTTTAGATTTAACGGGTAACAAGTTTGAAGTTATGTTATTGGCTACATGAGCGATTTCTGGAGGTGTACCTAATAATTCTTCGTGATCCGTAATAATCTCTGACATTTCTGGTAACAAGTTTGAGGTTATGTTGTTTGTGGTTTCAGTAATTTCGGCAAATTCTTCCTCATCCATAATGATCTCTCTAAATAATCAAAATGTGTGTTTAAATACCATTGAATTCGCAATAAATTAGTTGTTTCTCACCGTTAGGACTGAAAAATTGTAATTTACAGACTGCACAATAGACAAAATCACTTTTGTTTTGTTTGTTGTCGCTTGGCGTCGTTGTCAACAGAAATCATTTAATAATTGATAGTCCCATTTAATTTACATTGGGTTTTTACGCATGATTTAATTCATTTACGCACGATTTATTTAATGTAGCTCTTTACACATAAAAACTTATTAAATAAATTGTTAATTATAGGATGGTCGTAGATAAAAATTTTTCCACCACCATTTCCCCAATAATTTTCACATAATATTCAAACTTGTATTGTACATATTCAGTATTTCATCCACCTGATGAAGCCATTCTATGGCGAAACAATATTGTATTGGTATTTACAATAAAATAATTTTTGAAACTAGAAGTTTAATTACTTATTTCTTAGCGTGGATATGGTAGTACTAAACCCGTTAACAGCGTCGATGACGGCATTTTTAAATTACTAATGGTTTTTTTTTTGTTCTAAATATAGGTACTCTAAATACGTGTTTCGATCTTTTTTGATCACATCAGTGCGATATATCTATAAATATAGAAATCACTGACACGTATTTACGTGCATATTAATAAAAATTAATTCCACTAAAAAATGCATTTAAACTCTATGTAAGAAAAATAAATATTTAAAATTCAACAAATATATAAAAATATGCAATATTCTTGCAATAAAACAAAATAAACTATATACTCATAACAATAAATAAATAGAAATTCTAATAAACAGCAATATAAAACAAGGACAATTCTTCACATGCACAAAATATTAGAAAACCATAAACCTGCCAACGTACCAAGAACTTAATTTATCTTCTACAAATGCATCAACTGCCTAATTTTTCTCGAAATTTCGATTCGAGATTCGATTCAGAGATCTATCGTTAGAAGACCGACAAATGTCATCATGAAATTTCCTAATTAAACTCATAGATATATTTTAACAACTGCTCTCGAACTAAAGTTTGATGATCGGATTTAACACAAGTATACCATGAAAAACTAACCTTCTACAAAGTTACCAACATTTTCTTGTGAATAAAACTTACATGGCCAAAAGATTTTAACGACACAACCATCTTATCGTAAATGGTGTTAACGTATAATACCAAACTAAGAGTGAGATAAAGAAGATTATTTGATTCACTAAAATCATTCTCATCATTAATCGGAATATTTAGAGAAGAATCTTCTAATTCGTTCGTATCCAATATACATACTAATCTTAGCACTTTTAGGTTCAATAAAAAATTATTGCAGATTAGTTAAGATATGCCCACTATCCTCCTCACAACTGAACCCGATGGAATGAGAAAACACTAAATTATTTAGATGTTGTTCAAAATAATCCTCGCAAACATATATTTGTTTGGAATTCGAAGAAATATCAATAGCTGAAAAACTTGATAGAGTTAAACTATACCTGTTTTCTACCATCATCAGTGCAGAAATATTTATTTTGATAATTCGAATCAGACAAAATATTGGAATAATATCGATTTTCGCAACCTGAAATTTTATATTAAAAGTTGTACACACTTGGAAAAGTCATTATAAATTTGAAACAGAAATAAGAAAAACACCCTAACCACAATATATATCAATAAATACTATATACGTATTTCGGCAACTAAGTTGTCATCTTCAGTAGAATAACCTTAAAACTGAAAAAAATGTTAAACGTAGCGTTTTTGGCTAAGATAACAGTGAGTGTTATCCCACTGGCGATTTGGTGAAGAGCATATCTTCTAAGGTTTACCTTAGCCAAAAACGCTACGTTTAACATTTTTTCAGTTTTAACACTGAGTGATAACACTGAGTGTTATCCCACTGGCGATTTGCTGAAGAACATATCTTCTAAGGTTTACCTTAGCCAAAAACGCTACGTTTAACATATTTTTCAGTTTTAAGGTTATTCTACTGAAGATGGCAACTTAGTTGCCGAAATACGTATATAGTATTTATTGATATATATTGTGGTTAGGGTGTTTTTCTTATTTCTGTTTCAGATTTCAAGCCACAGTCTCCACCAATTTCGGATCATTATAAATTAATTATTATTACAACAATTAATAATAACATAACATACCCAAAACTAGTTCCTCTTCAAAAATAATTTGTAAACATTACATCATTATGATTTGCATTTTTATTGTATCCTCGGTACCGTATACCGTTGCCATGTCGCATATTCTTATAATTAATTATTCATAGATTTCTTAAAAATATAAGCAACGAAAACTTTTTGGTAAAAATAACGCTAAAAAGTGTCTCCATTGTTCATATCAAAACCACAGAACAAATATGTACCGTGATATCATAAAGTTTCTGGACGAAGATGGCCATGGGGTGAAAAACGTCTGTCTTAATTTATATCATCCTTTTGAGAAAAATCTGATAAAATTTTCAGGTTATGTGTCATACTGACATTAAGATTAATATATTGACAAATTTTAACGTCAGCATGACACTTAACCTGAAAATTTCATCCGAATTTTCTCAAAAGGATGATATAAATTAAGACAGACGTTTTTCACCCCATGGCCATCTTCGTCCTAGAAACTTTATGATATCACGGTATATACACCGTGTCCATAAAGTATGGACACAAGGCCGTAGTAACGTTATTGTGCATTATTTGACAAAATTCAAAGATATGTCGATTAATGTTTTTTATTAGCTATATTTATATGCTACCATTTTGTTTTTTCCGTCGACCTTGAATAAGTTATGACGTCATTCATAACTTTTTTAAATGTCAACCACATTTTTTTTTAATGGATTTTGAAGGCTCTTGGAATTCTTTATTCGATGTTTTGGTATGTTACATTAGAAAATTTTTAAGTAATCATTTTCCGGTTGTGTCTATGCGACACAACCGGAAAATTTGGACGTTTTACGAGAACGCATCATCTACGAAACCAGACTAATCACTCCCGAAATATTACAGAATGTGCGAAATGGAATTTATCATCGCTTAGGATTTTGTCAACAAAATGAAGGAAAACATTTTGAGCATTTGTTATAAATTTGATACTGAAAATGTCAAAAATAAAACTTTGAATTACAACACAGTTTACTCAAAAATTTTCTAATGTAACATACCAAAATTTTTACAACATCGAATAAAGAATTCCAAGAGCTTTCAAAATCCATTTAAAAAAATGGGGTTGACATTTAAAAAAATTATCAATGACGTCATAACTTATTCAAGGTCGACGGAAAAAACAAAATGGTAGCATCTAAATATAGCTAATAAAAAACATTAATCGACATATCTTTGCATTTTGTCAAATAATGCACAATAACGTTACTACGGGCTTGTGTCCATACTTTATGGACGCAAATGATTACTCAAAAATTTTCTAATGTAACATACCAAAATTTTTACATCGTCGAATAAAGAATTCCAAGAGCTTTTAAAATCCATTAAAAAAAAATGGGGTTGACATTTAACAAAATTATCAATGACGTCATAACTTATTCAAGGTCGACGAAAAAAACAAAATGGTAGCATCTAAATATAGCTAATAAAAAACATTAATCGACATATCTTTGCATTTTGTCAAATAATGCACAATAACGTTACTACGGGCTTGTGTCCATACTTTATGGACACAGTGTATATAAAGGTAACTATTAATAAACTTTGAGTCAAATGTTCTCAAACGGATTGGTTACATACTACTCTACTGTCCGCGGCATATTTAAATTTACTATTCTCGATAAAGGTAATATATTTGGCAACAGACAACTTAATTACTGCTTTTCAAATACTGCATCGATTATATTTAAAAGTAATTATTGATTCTTTCTAGAATGTAATCAATGCAGTATTTGAGAAGTAGTAATGAAATCTATTGCCAAGAAAATCGTGAAGTACGTTCATGTTTGTTTCAACATTTTATTACAAAATCAAATTTTAGTAGGTATTTAAATATTTAATTTCATGTTTCATAAAAGAACTTTAGCAATACAATATTGTACAATGTACGAAAGTTTGAATAATAAATAAAAATCAACAAATGATTATTATTACGATGTAAAATAAAACAAAACAATTAATTTGTTTAATCTTCACTATATAACTAAACGTTTACAAAAATGTGACGCGTTTCGCTAACACTGTAGCTTTATCAAACGACGATGGTATAATGATTATTCTACAAATGAAATGAGTGTATGCACATAAATTTGGTAATTACAGGTATATAAAGAAAGAAACGATAAGCTGTTAACAAAGAATGGAAGAGATATATGAAGGAAAAATATATGATTATTATTGTTTATTATTATATTACGGATACCACAATTCATAGGCATTAACGATAGTGTTTTCTTAGATGGTAGGGAGATCATTGTACTTTGGGACACTTTGAATAAAATTGGGTTTTGGTAGGAAAATATATTTTATTTCGTCATACCAAGTAATACATTAAAAAGAAGACATATTTTCAGACCAAATGTTTAATAAAAAGTATTATAATACGTAAAAAAAATATGTTCATTACATCTGAAACAAAACATTGTCAAATTGTCCCAACGTACAAACTTATCCTTGTACTTCGAGACAAAGTGGTTTGTACTTAGGGACATTACAAATTATCTACTCAATAATATAACAAGACAGATCTGTGCCAAAAACCATTTCTTTTTCTCTTCTTGTTGTGCCTCCCACAATCGTAAAGTCCTCTAAAACCAATATCACGTCTTCCAGTGACAGTTCATAAATGACATCAACGCCCATAATGAATTTAGTATGTGATAATGAATAGCCATCATCTTTAACACTTTAAATTTGAACTACATAAAATTTATTGTTTTTTTTTGTAGCAATTCTAGCCAATATATAATTTCCTACTTTTATCAACATCATATTCCTTTTCTGCCTCTCCAAATTGAATATCAGTTAAATCATCAGATAATTAATAAATCACTTCTTCTTCCTGTGTGCTAGATTCTTCTACAAGTTTATTCTTTGCTTTATCTTTTTTTTAGTATTTTTTCCTTTGTCTTTCCTAAATTTAGCAAGCATCTCTATTTCCATATTCTCTTGTGTTTCTGTAACTATATGACACCTTCCTGGTTTTCTACCACCTTTTCCAGTAGCCTTTCGTGGAAACGCTTTTGGATATGGACGGATCTGTTCTGGTTTAAATAGGTTTTCTGATGTTGTGGGTGATCAGACGTTATTTTGAATTCTTCGGGTGTCGTTTAACTAGACATTGCTGATGTTGATGGAAAGTTACCAGCATTAAAATTTTCAATAGGTCTATTTGTAACATAACAGCTGACAAACTCGTCATGCATTTTTTTAACTATTTTAGAAAAAAAAAACACTATATTTACATCACTAAATTCAGAAAGAAATGATCTTTCCAACTATGCCAAATTCATGTTTGTTGCCATTTAAAAAAAAATCAAATAAGCCTTTGACTTCAAATATGCAATAGAAAAAAATTAAAATATAACCAAAAAGATCCAAACATTTCCTTATATCCGTTATACAAAATTCCATGTAGATATCTCGAACCGTTCTCGAGAAATATGATCGTTTCCATACATACTACCGACCCTGCATATAGTAATATTAGCTTGTCTAGCACTGGCAGCCACCTTCACAATATGAAATGCACTAAATCGCACGGCGTGAATTTTAAACTACCCTCAATCATTTAAAATCACATTGATCATAGAAAAAGAATACCTCTAGAAGGGCAACTCCTTGAAGAGAGACGTGAGATAGAGAACAGTGCCGTAGCGTAACAAATAGAAATCTATAGTTGCATTCTTTCTTGGTTCGTAGATTTACTGTTACCGCGAAATTTGAAATACTAGTTATAACAAATTATGCACTAAATTTTAAGTAAACGTGAAATGTATTATAAAATAACAAATTAAAACAAATAGCAAGTTAACCTCTTTTTTTATTTGGTAATTAATAGGATATCTTTCAAAAAATTTGAAATTTAAAATACATTCCAGGTTTACTTAGAATTTAGTACATAATTCACCAAAATATTTTATAATAAAAAAGCGCCAATAACTTGCTTTTGAAGAAATTCATTTATATCAGAATATAATATGCTTAATAATGTCTTTGGACTAAAGTGTATGGGTAAACAATAATAAAATACCACGATATTTAATAAAATCATTTATTAAATGCATCTGCATAAAATATTTGTATTATGCCTTTAAATGGTATGAATCGGTGTCAAATACAAGAAAAATGAATATTACACATACATGCTATGTGAAAAGAAATATATAATTTGGTACAAACTATATAATAATATATAATATTGTATACAAATATCCTACACAAAAAAGAAAAAATATACATAGATTTATAAATAAATGAATAAATATTATAACAAAAGAAAGGAAAACAATACATAAATTTTAAATGGATGAACGTCGCCCATTGCAACGCCTGTAAGATATGCCCAAAAAAAGTTTCAAAGTGAAAACTGTCAGTCGGTATTGCCAAATTTATAAAATATTCTTTGCAAGAGTTTGTAAAACGTAATTTATTAATAATACGTTTCGCTATAACACACTATACTAAACTACTATAACACAACTCACAAAATTTACAAAACTATATACAAAATTACATATACAACGATACAATAGATCACAACACAATATGAATATCGAAAATGGCGAAATACGACAACCGACAACGACCCGCAACGAACAGGAAAAGCGCAAGTGCTGTCACCTATCGCTTTAAAATACTACAAACCCCAAATTACGCTAGGAAAATCGTCAGATGGCGCTCCAATCAGTGATTTTTCTCGATAAATTTAACTTCCCCACCCCTGGTACTAGTATATTTAAAAAATAAACCTAAAGCTACAACGTAAAAGAAAACTAGTTCTAATGGAATTACGAAAGGGATTGTTAGTACACCCCCTCTTACGGCGATGAAATATACTAACAAAGCCATGAAACACTTTACGCGCACTGCACTATATATTTATATTGTAAGTAGTGTTTGGATCTTGACAAACTTCCAGATTAAGACATTGGGCCTCAATACATACACCACAAAAGAAAATTCGACACTTTTTGAATGTTCAAATACATTACAACGCGTTTAATAATAATTAGCAACCATTCATTAGCTTAGTTTGACTGACTATCGTGGACGAAAATCAATACTTTTTATTTATGGTAAACGCATTAACTCGAACGAACACATACATAATCTATACATATGGTAGATAACACAATGACTTTTTTTACTACGTGTTCATTCACCTCTCTTATTTGTTGCAGACATTTATGTAAATCTCAATCGCACTATGCATCTTATAATAACTTCAGTCGGTTGACAATTCAATCATATTATGATAATTCTTAGTGCCGGAAATCAATTACGTTAATTTATTGTTAATTAAATTTTGCCGCTCCCCCCACATACGCGTTCTAGTTAAATCAGACGACAACGATACCGCTGACTTGAATGAATAAGTTACGGACGCAAAATCAATAAAACTCCGCCGCGCGAAATGATTTTTCATTCTGTTTCATCCTAGCACGTGTTTTTTTTTCTGAACGTCTCACCGATTATAGAGAAAGAGAAATAACCAATGTTTTTACGCAAAGTAAACAAAAATGTTCTTAAGGTTTTATATTATTGCATATTGAAATTATAATTTCTAAATTATCATTTAAATTCTACAAGACGATAATAATTTATTTATTTTCTGAAAAATATTTGATTAAATCACTTTTTAAAAACGCCGTCTCTAATGATTTAAAGAAACCACTTTTTTCAATTGTACGCACTCAGTCCAGCGATGCTTAAGCTTCTTTATGCCAACCATACAGTAAGACTGGTCGAAGACCACAACATTACTTCGTTGTTTGAGCTAAATCTCTCTCTAATGTCAGCTATTTTTCAAATTGGGAAACCAGAGGAAGTGAAATGTGGTCGTTCGCTTTTAATTGGAGCGTCCAACTTGTTCAGTAATGGTCTATAATACTCACCTGTTGTGGTTTTGCCTTTCCCGAGATAGACGATGAGTACTACATCTCTTATAGAAGAGTAACCATTGCATTCCCAACTGATAGAACTTGCTGAATGTTCATTAATGAATGACAGTTGCAGTGGCGGCTCTTGATGACGTACGATGTGCGCTGCTGCACGGATGAGACTGCTTCGTTTAATCTTTCATATATACAGAGAAGCAAGTAACCGTACCGAAATCTTCCGAAATAGTTCGAAGTAGTCTCATCCGTGCAGCAGCGCACATCGTACGTCATCAAGAGCCGCCACTGGACAGTTGTTAGATCATATAATAAACTACAGTTTCAGAAAATAAATTCAATTTGATACTTTAACCGCCATCATGTATCAAATCGAGAACATTTCACTCACTCTTGACCTAGTAGTAAGTAATATGATAACTATATAATATTGCTTGCGTTAAATCCTAAAGTTGTTGTCGGTGACAGCTGATACCAGTCATAATGTCTACATTCACATATTAAGTAAAAAACTAAAATGCTTTTAATCAATTTTATTTAAACAGAAAATAATTAATTCATGTACATATAATTCAATAAACCCAAGCTATATAAACGTCACAACTTGAAACATTGATTGCTTTGCGTTCAATGTATGCATGCTTGTTTTAAATATAGAATGTAAATATTCGCAACTGATATCAGAGCACCCACTGGGGAATACTATGCGATAAACCGGCGGCAAACGAGTGAAGATGGGCATGCAGAACGATCTAAATCCCCTGAACAGCAATTCCATGACAAAAATTGTTGTTAGCATACCCAAATTACTTCTTACGTTGATTATATAAAATTCAATATAGTGATAATAAGGAACAACAGTGAATGTAATAATAAATGATAATAAATAAGTAATTGCAAATATAATGAAGTAATGTAACGCACAATCTATATATAAAAATGAATTTTTGTTGGTTTGTGTCTTTGATGAACTCCGAAACTTCTCAGCCGATTGAGCTCAAACTTTGACCCAAAGTGTGTTTTGAAAAGAGGAAGGTTATAGACATAGTATGATTATATTATGATAGGTAGCGCCGAACAAGAGTTTCCAAAAATTGACAAATGAAACAGAAGATGAGAAACAACACTACAACTACTTTTTGAAGGAAACATTTCACAGCAAATATTACAACAATTTCAAAATTATAACATGAAAACCATTTTCTTGGCAGGCGATTTCCGCCAAGCCGATAAGAACAACGCATATCTCAAATAATGAATTCTTTAGCACATCGTTCAAAAACTAACATTGTTGACCCCCTATGGCGATATTTCTTCGGTTCACCTACCTGCAGTATACGAATCCATTGGCCATATTAACTGTCGTATACTGCAGATAGAGAACTGACGAATTATCGCCACATGGGGTGCAACAACAGTTATAAACACATTAAAATTTAGTTTCTTATAATTCTGAACGCACTATAAATATACGGTGTGTATGTAACTTCAATAGAGGTATATATATATATATATATATATATATATTATTTATGAATTCGGAATATTTTGAATTCATAGGCGGAACATTCACATGGGGAGCAGGGAATTTTTAATTTTACACAATATTTGGAATTCATAATTATATAATTACATCTTTTCGTTTTTCATACGCTGCCTTTTTATTTCAAGGACAGCCTGTGGCCCTGTATAAGTGTACACATAAAAAAATACATTTTATTAAATTAATTTTATAAATTTATTAAATAAAACAAAAAAATCTTTTTTTGAAAATAAATTGCATTTAATGTCCCTATTAGAGTCTTTAACAATATACCACTTATGTTAAACATTCAAAAAATGAAACGAAAATTTTATACCATTTATAACATCAAAAGACGGTTTATATACTAGGATTAAGATTAACATCCTTCGTATACTACACGCCATCTACTGCTTAATAGCCGTAATTTGTTAAACATTTTTATCAAAATCTTCAAATAATGATTCGCCTCAAGTATAACAACATTCAATTTACTGAAATTACACAATTAAATTAAACCTTTAAATAACCTATCATTAGTATGGCATTAATTATATAAATTAATTCATTTTATATATCACTAAGTCTGACACAATAATCGAAACATTATTAGGAGCGACATAAGCTAGTCTGGTTATGTTTGAATGGCGCCCAACAGTATTTTACACAATGCCAAGGTCTTATCTTAATTTTCTTAAAATCCTTACACCATAAGTAACAGACGTACGGTAAATATTTGTCTTTATATTAGCGCCGCGTAGGCACGAGGGCGAATAACCTCTAATTCCCGAAATCCTCCCTTTAAATCTGAATGTAGAATTCATGCATGCATCCACATCGCGTACATATATATCTGTGCTCCGGCGTTAAAGCTACGGCAATTCGAGGAAATATTTTAATAGCTTCATTAAATCATAATGCATGACTACTACATCTAGCATTGTTGAAGTAATAATAGTGGCACTTTGGTGTCTGCGGAATTTCTTGTCTAACATAAGTTATTTATTATGACTAAGAAAAGAAAATAATTAAAACTTATTTTCTCATGATTTATAATAATAATACAATAAATTTAGTTACGCTAAAATGTTTCTGTGTAAACCGGTCTTTTCAATAAAAAAATGGCGTTGCCAAAACTTCAATGTCAGAATCCTAGTGTCAGTCAAAAATTTCAAATTTACGTCAGTAAATTTCGGAAATTTCCTCCCCACATACTACCAAAGAGATGAGAGCAAGGATTGTAACGGAGATGGAGAACGGATGGTCACTTGCAACAGTGGCAGATCATTTTCAAATATTGAATTTTTTTTGGTTTTTTAATCTGTGTTTTCATCTAAGTAGTTGATTATTCGATAAGTTGGTGATTATTTATAACTTGAAAATAAACATAGTTAATAATAAGAAATGGAAGAATATTTTTTCAATTCATACAGATATTATCATAAACTTTAAAAAACTTCTTTTATAGTCTATGGAAATTATATAAAACATATAGACATACATTCTAATTCTAAAAATTCAAGAAGAGAATCAGTCACCTTAGCAAAGAAAAATCGTTCTGTAAATAACCTCCTTGTGACATTTTTCAACAACACTTAAAAATTGGGAAAATTCGCTTATAAGAGTCGTACCAAAATTTAATGTGCTCAGCTATACATATATATACACCACTGTGGTCAAAAACTATCGGAACTCATTAATATAATCTGCACAGCTTAATTTGATCAGGTTCAATATTTTTTTTTTAAATTAGTAGCACAAAATGTCGTGTCATTATTATTATTAATGAGTAAATAAACGCTTGTTTTAATTAATTTGATTCTGTTTTGTTGAGCAAAGAATTTGCATTGAATTTTGTTTGCGAAATGCGAAAAAATTTATTCCACACATATATGTTGATAATGTTTCGGCGACGAGTGCGTGTGCGTTAAGAACAATAGTATCTGAGTGGTATAAAATGTTTAAAGAAGACTTAAATCACGACAACAATGAGACGAAGAGCGAATCTGGACGACCATGAACACTAACTCATGAGCTCGTGCTGAAAATGCTCAAAAATAGTCTTTTGATCTTATAGATAATATTGGGTGTTCATTTGGTTCGGTCTAAGGGATTTCTAAAACCATTTGGATTTGAAATTTATTTAATCTCGATTGATTTCAAAACCGTCTAATATTTTTAGAAAAGAACGAAGTGTCAATAACATCTGTGCATATATGGTTTCTGGCTACTAGTCTATCATGAAACGCGTTATCACGAACGAGAAGACACGAATCTATGCTTATGATTCCGAAGCAACCTGTCAATCCAATTCTGTCAAGGGTAAAGCAAGACCGCAAAAACCACGTCAAAATTATGTTAATAGTTTTCCTTGTTATACTTCTAAAACGCTCTGAATTTTGAAAAGATAAGTCATTGTTTTCGCATCACGATAATCATACCTTGTCGAAAATTATTTGGCCTAACATTCAACACATATTCTTCTACAGGCACCATATTCGCTGGATATAGCACCGTATTGACCTTTTTTTTTAATTTTTCATAGCTCAAAAGTTCGTTGCGTTTCGTAGATACCGTTTTGAGTCAGTTGAAGAAATAAAACAAAATTTGAAATTCCAGTGCTATGTAAGGAGAATGGAAAAACTTTGAAATAATTGTATTGTTTCAAAAGAGAGCTACTATGAAAGCAATGATAATAACAGGTTTGGTAGAAGAATAAATACTTTGGTTTTTAACCAGTTCCGTATGTTTTGATCGAATTATCACTACATCTCGACCACCCACGCGAATATTAAGATGTGGCAATCCGCTATCCTACCTCTTGTGCTAAGAGAAACTTAATTCTTTTATAGATTCAAGGTACACATAGACATTGTATTTTGCATTCCAGCTTCCCATTAAGCTCATCAGTAGAGTGGTATTATTTCAAAATAAGAACAACTTTGAAGATTTTTTAAACTAGTCTTCGCCAGTGCATATACTTGGCTAGAAACGTCTTGACAGATGATGCAGTGTGTGCCGGTGCATTGTCCTGATGAAGATCCCATGACTCTTTTGTGAAATTGGGCTCTTCCATTGCATTGATTGATGCTTAGTTTCTGGATCATAGGCGGAAAACCAAGGTCCATCACATGTAATCACTTTCCAAGAAGTTTATACACTTTTCACACTTTTTGCATGTTTAAATTCTTATGTAAAGTTTGCCTTATGCATTCTTTGTCAATTCCTACACTTTCAGCAATCGCGCAAATAGTTAACCGTTGGTCACTTGGGATCAGATTAGCAATTTTTATATTTTCATCAGTGTTTTGTCGTGGA
The DNA here is from genome assembly GCA_935421215.2 of Melolontha melolontha. NCBI lineage: Eukaryota > Metazoa > Arthropoda > Insecta > Coleoptera > Scarabaeidae > Melolontha > Melolontha melolontha. The sequence continues at coordinate 130,696,513 of OW285240.1, read as the reverse complement.
ATGGCGTTCCGTCCGTCTTCAACGTCTTCTCGGACATCTTGGAAACGCTTAAACCACTCAAATACCCCGGCACATAATAAGCATAGTTTCATATGAAATTTTTACGACAATTCGTTGCTCTACTAAAACGATAATTATTTTTCCAGTAAAACAAAAAAATAGATCTCATACAAACGAAGGCTATGGCCAGACTATTATATCTACAGACACGGGAGAGGTGGCAAGCAAAAGAGAAGGGTTCCTGCTACACGGCTTTGGCGTATGCCTAGTTCGTCTGTTGTAGCATCTATCTCGTTATTTTTTAGCTACACCTCGTAAATGTAAGTGTTTTAATAGGTTGTAAAACAACTTAAGAATTATGGGAAAATAGTCAAGTGATCCTACGTATGCGTCAGAAAAAAACCCAGCACAACAGTAAAAAGTGCTACTTAATAGGGAATATTTACAATATTATACCATATGATCAAATAAATTTACCCTTTAGCTAGCCATGAAATTATTTATTCAAAATATCATGTTGGTAGTGACAAATAAAATACATCTGTCATTATGTTTATTGTATTGATTTATTGACACTAATCTGTCAACTGTATAACCTAACTTGCTCGATCTACATTTAAACACATTTTTAAAGTTACACTGTCAATTTAAGCTTAAAGATGGCCTTCTAGAGGGTAAAAATATTTGATCATATTGCACGTACATATATCTATACGGTTATTTATTGACAAAATTCCTTAAATCTGTTGCTATAATATACATACGTTTCCTTACATTATATAATAAAAATTTTCAAAACAACCAGCAACACTTTTTTTAGTTTATATTACATTATAATCCAGTGTGCTAAACTTTGTCAGAGGTCTGTCATTATTAGAAACTATGTTTCTCCTCTTATTAACATAGTGATGGAAATCGAGATCTATCGATCTGTATTTTAAAGAGATTTGTTAGTTAATCTGTATTTTAATTGTCCCTGTATGTCATCCCTTCTAATACAAAATTAAAATTCTAAAAGCATAATTTGTACGGAATAATTATTATTAACTGCATCTATATATATTAACTACAAAACTGTAATTATACAAATCGCCCTTAATAATGCTTTAGAAATCGTATTCTATGGGACTTTGTGTAGGATAGACCTTCGTATTATTAGCAAAGATAATTACTGTAATAAAATTCACAGAAAATTACTTACCGTTAATATAAATCTATAATAAATGCGTTACCTTTATGACGATTGCCATTATAGACGAAAGGTCATTTCATTCATTATACGTAATTCAATGGATTTAGAGACTTTAAAGGCAATAAGCTATAGGTTGTTATATTTTTAAGATCATTTAAATTGGCAGTAAAATTAAATTCTCTTCAGATACTTATTGTTATAAATATGTTTTTATGTTTCAATTAACATACAATTTATGTATATAAGACATTCATACTTCCTATAATAATAATAATATTGATTGTCCAACAGAAACTCATTTAAAGGGCAATAATTATTAGAGACCGGACACATCGGGCTGAAATGGACGTCATTACGACGGTATAAATATGTAAGTACAGCAGACCGATTTCCATGTGGCCGGTGGGAGAATTTGTACGTGCGTAAGTAAGGGTCAGTGTTAGACAGAGACAGTATTCGGAAAAATGAAATGCAAACTCTTTGTGCGAGTCGTGCATTGGGACGTAGTAAGGGATAGTAAGGGATGCCAGAGGTTCCCCTACCTATGAATTTCGTGCGCATCTCGAGGGCGGTACTTCTAACCGGCCACATGAAAATCGGTCAGCTGTACATCACGCAGTTATTGAATAGCACTATTCATTCGGTTAACCGCACACAAAAATAGATGGCAGTTAACCGAATGAATAGTGCTATTCAACAACTGCGTGATGTACTTACATATGCTGTAGACTATTTATATGGGCCGTCGTAATGACGTCCATTTCAGCCCGATGTGTCCGGTTTCTAATAATTATATATAATTTTTACACATGGTTGGTTTCTACATATTCACATATTCCTATTAAAAATTTAATTTAATTTTGAATTTATTTAATATTTTGTTTATTTAAACTGTTTCTTAATTTAAGCTTCGTAATATTTCATGTTTGTGGGTAACGCAATGAAGTAAAATACAATAAACTTTAAGTCACTCTCAAAAATAGAATCCCTTAACAGTTCTTTACATTTTCTTATGCTCTAAGCGTCATCATCTTAGAGAATCGAATGTTTTAGAAAAAAATGTGTCGATTCAAATTCCCTCCGGGTGATAACTGGTTTATATGGTAAAGTGAGGTTTGAACATATGTCTTTGTATGTTTATATTCTTTTGAAAGGCCCGTTAAATCATATGATGAAGAATGCAGATATAATATACGCCGATATATTTACTGGGAGCCGAGATTGAGGATGCACTGACTCCAATTTTTCGTTTTCAATCACAGTAGAAAGGTATATAGGTACACATTTTTTTTCTTTATACATGAGTGTAATTAATTTACTAAAATGTATGCCAATTGTGTTATTTTTAGTTTTAAAAACAATATGAAAAAAACTAATTTAAGCAGATAAATTTTAAGTACCGCTGTCCGTCCTGACCCGCCCGGTATGTGCCGTCCGTATATTCCGTTTATGCAGAGTTATTTATTTATATACGGTTTCTTTTCCATGAATGGATTTATACATAAGTAAGTCATGCATATGCAATATCAAAGATTTAGTTAAGGTTCATCGAACTCTCGTTACAACAGCTGAATATTTCGTGCGATCCCAAAACCGTTTTATTATATTAATAATAATAAAATTATTATATATTATTATATAATATATATATTAATAATAAAATAACTTATTTTATTATTATTATTTTGTATGTACTTTGTTTTTTTTTCAATTTTGTCCTGTAACTGGGTATGACTTGTTGAACAATAAACGATATTATTATGATTATTATTAGTTATAAATAGAACAACCTTACTCTCATAATAGCGACTAAGAAAATCAGAGAGATTTTCACAAACTATTTCTGTTATTATATTCACTTTCGATTGATTTGTTGACTACTTTGCAAGCTGTAAGTATGAATTGTTTTAATTATCTGTATTTGCCCTTAATACTTTATGCTGACAGAGCTCGTTCGCCTAAGGCATTTTATTTATTTTTCTCAGTTTAATATTTATTGAAACTATTCAGAACCCTATAAATATATTTTCTCCATTATTTGACCATAAAACTTAACAAAACATATGTAGTAATGTTTAATTTGAGATTTTATAACCTTTACGTTTACAATAAAAGAAAATACAGTCCTTTATACAGACATCAAAACTCACAGCAAAAAAAAAACAGTAAAAAAAATACTCTTCACATAAAAAAAGTTTTCGAAGTGTCGTAAAACCATACAGAAACAAAACCAAACGTCGACCCCAGAACTAACACCAATATTGATTCGCATTTTTTCCTCTCTTTTTCCTATATATCCTTCGCTTCATGTCTCGCATATTCCGGAACGTCTAACGCGCGATTTTTGTGGAGGAAAGCGTCTGAACTTCCGGTAACTGTCACCGAAAATCCGGGGACAAATTGTACCTGGTATCTCTTTTCTCGAACAAAAAAGCAAGAACAAAAAGTATGAATAAACTGGAAAAGCGAGCGCTGAAGAAACGATCTAATATAGACGAAGTATCCTGCTAATATCGTAACTCTTAGTAGTTAAATCCTTTTTTAGTAGTCTCGATGACGATGCTGATGAGATTGTAATGGTAGATGTGTGTGTGTGTGTGTGTAAGCGGTGTGGTATTTGCGTGATAACAGCAACCTCTACCTTCTAATATAGGTACAGGATGGTACCAACTGCAAAAGCGTGATACTATCATTTAGATCACCGATTTCTGCTTGTGGCACGCGAATAACACCGCCACACGCGATCTCTTTTAAATATATCTCCTTTCCACCAAAAACGTATTCCTTGACATTTCTCTAGTAATTTCCATAATGCTTTCCATACCGGTGTTATATCACTTCCACCGATTTTCTTTTTTCATTTTGTGTTTAACTATTTACATTGTCTGTTTCTTATGTTAAAGTGAGAAAGGAGAAGTGGTTAAAGGTAACACTTTTGGACTAGGCGTGTGTCTAAAGGTATGTAATGTTATGCATATGCATTCAGCTGCTCGCTGTACTAAAGAGGAGAATAATTTAAATTGCCCGATCGATACGTCTCATATAAAGGTTTTAGAAATTCAAAAGACGTCGACACGCTCTCGTAATTTTAGGAAAATAGGCGGCGACAATATATGAGAGGAAAATGTTGAATGTACTTAGATCGTTTTTTAAATTGCGAGCTTTAATGTACTGAAAATGTGGCGTATAGGGATGTTATAGTGTTGGGTAAATGTGCTGTGACGGGTTTTTTTTTTTGTAATCTAGTTGCCAATTTCCTAAGAATAGAAATGTCGTGCTTGCCTTATATTTATTCATTATCGCCTTCTGCTTTTTGCATAATTAAAATATTCCTTGCGAAAAATATTTTTTCTATTTTGCGTTCGAAATGAACTCATTATGAAACCCAAAACAGTATCGAAATGAGCTTCATTTCGATACGCTTTTTTTCATTTATCAATGTTGGCGTTGTTGAATACAGAAATAAATATCATTGCTGTCATTTGATTTTAAGAATTTATGTACATTTGACAGATATGATATATGTCTGTATTTTACACAAACAACGTATGTTGTATACAATTGACAACAACATATATGTATATGTTTCTATGTCACTCATGTTTATATTTTTAAATGAAGTATCAAGTAATGTTAACGAAAATTAGTAAATAATATGTAATATAATATACTTCGCGGATAGCAAGATTTAAATTTGAAAATGTTAAGTATCAATGTGACCAACTGCATGCTTTATATAAAAATTAAACTCTGAACTTTCAAATTAAATAATTCCAATTTAAGCAATTTATTAATGTAAAAAACGCAAAATAGAAAAAATAGTATAAAAAACTCGTTTCATAAGGCCTTTTGCCGCACTCACTCTTTAGAAAACTCGCCGCTATCGCGGCTCGTTTTCTAAACTGATCTCGTGCGGCAAAATGGTGCCTTATGAAACTTGTTTTTTAATATACTATTAATACGATATCCCACATGATATGATTTAGATAAGATTCATAATAGTGAATGGGGCTATTAAAATATGTCAATATTAATACGGGGTCAGAATAATTTCGACATGTAGAGAAAATATCTCAATAATAAGTCATTTCACTAATCAAGAAATAACTAGAAGAGAAGTCATGTAATTAATTAATAAATTATAATGAAACATATATAATAGAAATGAAATGAAAGTGCCAATGAGTTGACCGTTCGGCCGTAGCTAGCAGATGTTTTCGGGGTCGTTTGTATGACCAGTGTGATGCGAAAGAAATATTTTCTCTTGCAATATTGCAATACGAAGATTCAACGTCTGAAATTTTTAATTTAATTATTTTTAACCAGTAACTGCTGCTACCCAAAATACAGAACGTAAATACAGCGTTCGTCAGGGAAAATTTAAAACTACTGTATCTACAGAAGTTTTATAATACTTGACAGGTGGGCACCATTACGATCTACGCATTTTTGTAACCTTTTTCGAAAATTCTCCATTGCTCGTAATGCGTGCAACTTCGTGAATTTTTAGTTTTAGTCCCTCTAACGTTTGCGGTCGCTCAACGTACACTTTCCTCTTGAGCCAACCCTAAAGAAAAGAGTCGCATGTGGATAAATCAGGCGATCCAGCCGGCCAAACAATGTCTTCATTTTTGGATATGATATTGGTCGAAAGAATTCCATTAAAACAGCAATAGACATACGAGCAGTTTGATTGGTAGCACCGTCTTGCTGGAACCACGTAATCTCTGGAAATCGAACCAGTTCTTGCCTCAAAAATGCCGTGACAATGTTTGTATAACGAACTGCAGTAACGGTTGTAGCATTTCCTAGATCGTCTTAGAAAAAGAATGGTCCAATAATGTCAGATGATGAAACACCACACCATACTGTCACCTTAGGACTATGCAAGGGTTTCTCATGTAACTGAAGCGGGTTTCAGCGCTCCAACCTGAGAGAATTCGAATCCTCATTATCCCCTGCCTAAACTGCAACCTTAACTGAAAATCAAACTATCCCAGATCAGCAAACTGTGAATAATTTTAAAAAAATAAGTCCCGTTTAAATTTGATATACCCTCGTATTAATTTTCATGATTCCAACGTCAAAATAGCCCTCCTATTATTATTATTAAAGCTAAAACATTTCGGCGTGAAATTGTAGCTATTCCTTTTCAGTAACTCTATGAATCCTAGTCCATGTGGTGGAGTAGTCCACATTCTCCTTTCTTTTTCTCACAGGCTTTGGTGACTTCTTGTCATCTCGACTATTTTCTTCCGCTTCTTCATGTCTGCCATTTATTGTCTCCATCCCTCTACATTTAGCGTTTTTAAGTTTTCTTCTGTTGCTTCCATCTGCTTCTGGGTCGTCCTCTCAATCTATTTTGTGCTGGTTGCCATGTTGTTACTTCTCTTATCGGTACACCTCTCTCTCTCTTCTCATTATGTGACCGTACCATCTTATTCTTAAAGCTTTGATTTCTCTCACTATATTTTTCCGTACTAATCCACCCTCCTACGTATATCTTAATTCAACTTATTAAATATTGCTTATTTGTTATTTTCCGTACAAACAAAAGCATATCGTAAAATGCAAAATATTGTCTGTACATTTTTCATCACAATGTACATACACCTATGGGTAAATAACAATTTACAAAATTAATCAAATTAAATGCAATATTTTTATTTTATGTATGTAGTGCGAGTGTAAGTTAAAATTTTAATTAACTTTACTAGCTCGCCGTGTTTGTGAATTCATATTCATGTACAGGTGAGTCTAGTTCATTGTAATATATAATATAAAATATCCGCTAACATATTGTATGTGTACCTAGCAAAATTAAACCAAAATCAATAAACGATGCCCATTAATTTAATTTTGTACATTATACATTTACATATAAGCGCATAATATACAAATCTTATGAAGAAGAATAATTAATAAACATTATACAATGTAATTCAAAAGTAAACATTTAAATTGAAACAATAAGATTTATTAGATTCGTGATTGTAAAATATAGAATTTTCCATTAAAAGGTTGCATTCTAAAGTTGTCATTTTTACTAACTGCCAAATCCAGTGAACTCCGTTTATAAAGTACCCCCTAGGGACAAAAAAATGGGTACTTTATAAGCGGAGGTTAGCTATAAAAAAACAATAAAAAAAATTATACACATATTTACATATTTTTTTTATTTGGTATAAAAATAAAAACTAAACCACAAAATAGTTATTTACGAACCAAGTGCGTGAAATCATATTTCGCGAATGAACGACCAGTTTAAAGCGCGAGCCGCAGGCGAGCGCTTTATGGACACGAATTCGCTAAATGTTTGACGCACGAAGTTTGTACAATATTTTTTGTACGAGAACTTTAATATATAAATATTTATATAAAATATAAATATAATTTCAAAATTTTTATATTTATAAGTCTTTTTAACAATATTACTAGTATCTGTCAGGATGGCTGAACGGGCTAAGCCGCCAGACTCAAGGTTTACCTTGCCCGTTATACGGGTTCTCGAGCGTTGTGGTCCTCTCTGAGGGCGTGGGTTCGAATCCCACTTCCGACAATTTTTTTTTTAGTTTTCTATAAATTTAAAAAATAATATTTGTTGCTGTTCTGACATTGAATTACATACCTTCCAAATATAACAATTTCTATTTCATTTCCTTTTATTTTCATAGAAAAACAACGAACTGGGTAGCATATTATTAAGGTTAGGGATTTATGATTTTAAAATGTCACTAAATTAATCAAGTTCCAGGAAGTACCAACTTTACTTTTACGCACTCGTGTTTAAAGTGACTTTTTACGCACGCAAATCGAATCGTGAAATGACAGGTTTTGATAAGCGAGTACAAAAAGGTTTTTAAAAACTTTATATGTAATACATCTAAAAAATACACACCTACTTTATTCTTTTTTTTAGTAAAAAAAAACTTGTTATTTTGGTTTGATGACTTTTTCAATACTAATTTCATATTCTCGATATCAATGTGCAAGGACGCTTGCATGATATCAGTCACATTATCAGTACATTGCAAAAATTTTGTAAGAGTTTTAACAGCATAAAATGCCTCAGAATAACTTGGTACTTTGTCCTTTTGAACTTCATCGTCGCTTTCGTTGCCAGAACTTTGAGGATCATTTAATATCTCATGGCTGTAAAACTTTAGTAATAACATCATCATCCGTTAATGACTCCGTTGTTACTAAATTATCAGCGACTGTCGGAAAGCTATCCAGGTCAGAAAGATACATTTCGACGTTGGTTAGATCTTGACAGCTAATTACTAAGGGGAGCCTCCCAGACTTCGTAGTCAATATTTTTGTACTTCTCTCGAATTTCCGAACCAGAGGTCATCGTCTGAATCAAACTCGTCGGCCGATTTTATCAGACCTGCATGTCGAAGTTTGTAATAGTGGTTGGCGTAACTTCATTCCAACATTTCGCAATTAATTTTATTGAGTCTAGAATGGTTATGTTAAAAGGATCCTTATTGTCCAATGATTGGAGCAGTCTATACATAAAATATTTACGATAATATGTCTTAACGCACTTAATTATGCCTTGATCCATTGGTTACACGACCGAGGTGCAATATTGGTGGCAAAATCTCAAATCTAACACTTGTAAGAAACAGCTCCACAATTGTCAACCAGAAGCGATATTTTTCTATTCTGACGTTTTAATTTTCCATTTCAATACTTGCTGAAGTCATCCATGCTCGCTTGTTTGACTTATAAATGACAGGCAGATTTTTACATTTTTCATGCATCTCGGTCGTTCATATTTGCCAATAACAAGAAGTTGCGTCTTCTTTTTCTTAAAACAACTGTATGTTGCTTTACTAAAAAAATAAAAAATCCGTTAGTTGCCGACCCGCTTCATTTCTCCACGAGCCGCCACTGGTGTTGTTTCAAACTAACATTTGATGTTTCGAACACGCGCCATTAATGATAACTGTCTAATTTACAATGTAGCCAACATAGAAAACTCGAATTAGATTATCCATTATATTAGAAATGTATTTTGTGTCAATAGCTGGGTCCTGCTTATAAACGAGACGTCTCGTTTCTTGTAAACGACTCGTGTTTTTATATTTAAAAATTATTTTCGTTTCTTGTGCAATTATTTTTGCTTGAAGAAATACTTGAAGATTGTCGGTATTGCTTTCGTATTAATTTCCGATTGTCTCCTTTAAAGTTATTTTTATAGTATAAATTACCTACTGGTTGTATTTGGTAATAACCTTTGTGATCCTGTATAATATTTTTTTAAATTTTCTTTATTTGAATTCGCGAATTTATTTTCTGCATATTTAGAAAGAGATATATATTTTTAACGTCATGGACACATTTAAAATTTTAAATCAAAAATTGGAAAGCAATACGCAATATAATAATGGCATTGAAAATTAATTTAATTACTTGACATTTTTCAAATTCTGTACATATCTTGTATTTATGTAGTCCCGTCTTATACAATAGTTGTTGCATTCTGAAACCGGTGTATTCCCAGACTTCGAATATATTTCATTCTACAAGACATACAATTAAGCATCCTATTAACAATGTATTAATTCAGTTGGTCAATTCGGTGAAGCTAACTACTTTGCAAAGGTCAACCCTTCGGGACTTATCATTTAGTTTGCACACTGTGTAATTAATTTCAAATTATGTATTCTTAAATTAAAACTGGATTAACTCTCCTTAATTTCATTTTTAAGGTATATATGTAATTAAGTCTTTCAAGAATATAGTTTCTATATTCACCATTTTAATTAAAAGAGATATAATTCTTAGTAGTATAGGTATATACCTGAGTTTAATCTGTATTTAAAAACACAACTGTCCATGTTTTGGAGCAAGGCTGTATTTTTGTTAAAAGCAGGTAGTGTTATAAAGATTATGGAGGAGAAAGAACCTTAGAATCAACAGTATAAGAGCTTTAAATATGTTAGGAAAGGTCATCCTATAATTTCCCATAACAGAATAAATTTAGTTTTTTTTTCTTTAATGGAGACTGACTCAATTTAATAAATATAAAATCATTGATTGTTGTGTCCGTGATTGTTGTGATTATGACGTTCTAATGCAGTTTTCTCTAAACAGCTTTGAAGTACAAATATTTCAGAAGACCGAAGAAACCTCTCTCTTCTTATACCTATACTCTTACATGCAAATGGTAGCTTTGTACGGCTACCGATTTCAACGAATCATAATTGATCCGTATTACATTTAAAAGTTGCCGAGTAATTATTAACACTTTAACTTTACACGGCGTCCACGTATACACAAGGTTCAGTGTATACGTGGACGCCGTGTAAAGTTGTGAGCGTTTCTATATGTTCAATTTTGATTAATGGTTTTACCTACTGATGATGACAATTTAGTTTGCGAAATACGTATTTAGGATACGATTATTAATTGTGGTAAAGGGTTTTATACTTATTTTGAGTTTTTACTTAACCATAGTCTTCAAAGAAAGACTATTCAACCAAAAATTACAAACTTCATGGTTTGAAAGACATATGAAAGACATTATTTGTCAATAGCTGTCAAAATTTTGGTTATGTGTTTAATTTAAAATTAAAATTACTGCTGCTTCATTGGGCGTTAAACATTTTGTAAAGTTTCTGTCGGCCATTAATTTTCGAATATCAGGTCCGACAAATATTCCCTCTTTGATTTTGGCGTACCACAACTTGGGAAATAACTTGGTCAAGTACTCAAAAGCCGGTCCTTCACGGTCGAGTGCTTTGACAAAGTTTTTGATAAGGCCAAGCTTTATGTGGAGAGGTCGCAAGAAAATGTTCTGTGGGTTCACAAGTGGTATAGAAGAGACGTTTTGTTTTCCTGGTTCATAATTAGTACGGATTGGCCAATCTTTTTTCACATAATGTTGGTCAGTTGCACGGCTATCCCACAGACACAAAAAACAGCAAAATTTGGTAAAACCAGATTGCATCCCCATCAAGAGACCAATAACCTGTAGGAATAGTATATAAATCATTTATTCTTTAAAATTGAATTGAAATTTATTTTCAAACCACCAAATCTCCACAAATTTTCCATTGATGCTCTATATTTTATCTTGGTAAAAATTTTACATATTGTATCGTAGCATTCCTTCGTTTGTACTGCATGAGCAATCGGAATTGATGGTTTTATATTTCCATTGTGTATCAGAGCAGCTTTCAGGCTGTATTTTGAACCATCTATGAACAAACGCCATTCATTTACATCGTATGGTGTATTCATCGCATCAAACAAACCGTTGATGTCATAGCAGAAGCATATATTCTTTTTTGAAAAACGGTAAAAGCGCCCCATTTCTGGTTCTATATACAGTGACTTTTGTTTGAGTGTCAAGATATTTCCACTCCTGCATCCGTGATGCGAGCAATTCTGATTTTTGTTTCGATAAATTCAAATCACGAACCAAATCATTGAGTTCACTTTGCGAAACTAAATGTTTTTCCTCCATGTTAAAATCGCTTCCACTGTTCGTCGGTGATGAACTACAAGTTTCCATGTAATTTGCACTCGTACCTGGACAAAATGGCAAAGGATCATTGCTCGCACGGGGAACTGGCTTAGACACTGATGATACTTCAGGATATTTATATTTTGATAGTTTTTTTGCATTTACACCGACGACATTCATCAAGCAAAAGTAACAATCATCTACATGATTTTTCGGCTCTCTCCATAACATTGGCAATGAAAATTAAAAACATACTTTTTTACCGCGTGACCACTTGTATAATATTGTGCTACACACGTTACAAAACAATTTCGGTACCCACGGCTTGTGAGTGTTTGATACAGAGAAACCAAAATAATAAAAATATGCATTTCTGATCACATTAGTAATAACTTTGCTACTTTTTCTGATCATATAACATCCGCAAACATAACAAACACACTTTGAATCAACTTTACAATTCTGTCTTTGCATTTTCACACGTTTTGGATTAAAAAAAAAACTTTAAAAATACAAATTAAATAATGTTTCTAGCGACGCCAACAGCTGACTGTCATTATGATAGCGCAGTGCTGCCAACATGCGCGAACTCACAAAGTAGAACCAACTTTGAAAAACAAAACCAGGATTTGAATTCAGCACCTCCAATAACGTCAAGATTTGTTCTCATCTGCTCTGATCCAAAAGTTGACCGGAATTTGTAAACTTGTGTTATTAAAGCGTCGCAAAAAAACAACGCGACTCCCAGTAATTTAGATAAACAAACTAAATTTAGTATATTCAACAAACGAATTGGTAAAAGTTATTGTAAGTTAAAAACAACAAAATCCTTGTGTGGTTTGATTCCATAACATTTAAAAGAGTTCATGATCGACCAATATAATGTTGGAAATTTGACAATACTTGAATGAATATATGGCAGACGTATCCATAATAATATCAAGAATTCCAACGGGTAGTGATGATCCAACATACATTCCTCATCAATTAGATGTGGATATAGTTGAAAATGAAGAAGTTGCAGAAACATCAACCCCAATGAAACGAGAGCATTATACTAAAACTTAAATATTTCATATTTAGCAACAGCTCTTTTCGAAGATATAAATTTCAGAGACGATCGTGATGAACTTGTCATTATGGATAAAGCTAAAGTGGCTAGAGAATGAATGAAATCGAGAAATGCAGTGCCAAATGTGCGTCATGTTGTAGATAAGATAATTCAAAAACAATTCATATTACACATACCCGGAAAACATTCTACTAACAATGTTGGTTGATGATAGAAAAGTTAAACAAAATTTTATACTTTCGAGATAAATTGTATGATCCAAACATCCTTAGACTTTATAAAAAATATGATATAAATGTTGATTGTACGTATTATATTGATATGGTTGTGTTCTTTTGTTTAATCCTTGAAAATAATGATTTCTTCAGGTCGTTTTTTTTTACCAAAACTATTTTGAAAATTAAAAAATCGACCATAACAAAAGTTCCTGTAAATTATATGCACTTTAATGAGGCGTAAGAAAAAAATACATATTGATAAAAAAATTCATAGAGAAGCTATTTTTTGTATTAATAACTGATATATCTACACTAAAATAAAAAAAACTTAGATATCAATAGTGATTTTACGAATGAAATACCTTTCCAACAAACCTGTACTGAGCAATCTACTTTAATTCTACAGGATTTTATGACTGTTTTATTGAAAATAATATAAATTTATCGAGGAAAATATATATTTTGAAGATTTGGGGGGCTCCAAATCCGACTTAGAGCTATGGCCTCTTTAGCAATTTTACTCAAAATTATCTCTAGATTACTATTTTGGTATACGCTTTATAGAGAAAAACGTTCTAAATTAATTTGACCCACCCTAATGTATATACATAAATTCAACGATTCCTATAGAATAAGATCAATTAAGGCGATATATTTTTTCGTAAAACGACCGTTCCCAGTTTTCGTTTCCGAAGATAAAATAAATCCGAGACGAGCATATGATTTATCGTGTTCTTGATTCTCTAGGACGAATTTGGCTCCGATCTATTTTAGCGTCTGCAAGTTTCCCGCACACACATATACAAAGTTAAATACTAGTATGTATGTATGTATGTTAGTACATTAGAACCGACTGACACGAGAAATGCATTCCTATACATAATTAGTGAATATCTCCAGAAATTCTCCATCTTCTCGAAAAGGTCCATAACACCACGGTGATGGTCGCGTCTTTTTTGGTCTTTTCCTCTTGAAGGTCCATAAATAGGCGTTCTTGGTGTGTTTGTCGAGCCGTCGCCTAGCTGTTTCTGTTGTCGCTTGCTCCTGCTATACACACACCTTCCTGTGAATTCCAAACAGACTCCAAATTTACACACACACACACTCGCATTTATGTATACGAACATACTTGTCGTCGTGTACATGTAGTTTTAGAAATGCAAACAGCTGGCTTTATTCGATAGGGCCGGACGATCGTGTTGTGTATTGCTGTCCCCCTTTCTAGAGCACCATACGCCATTTTTCCTGCCACCCTTCACCCCTCGCGTCTCGCGACATCCTGCTGTTTCGAAAGTTCTACCTACCCCACTGACAAAGACCTTTTTTACACGAAGAGAGACCGCATTTTGAAGTGTACTGAACGTATTCGTCGTTTGCCTCGAGTACACCGGAACACTAGATTGAGAAGCTCTCATATATCTAATAAAATGTTTTTGATCGTGTTTGGTGAATGCAAAAATTTTTTTTTATGCCATAAGAATGCTATTAAAGCACCGAAAACTATGCGTTTATAACCTATAAACGCGCTGTTTTAGTCTACTGCAATTGGCCTTTTCAAGAATGTTAAATTTCATATTAAAATCAAATTTTAAGAGATGTTGGCAATATCTGATTGTCAAATACAAATGTAATTAAATAAACACTAAATAATTACAAATAAATTGTCCATAAAGATGGTTTATATTTAAAATATTGCATAAAACAGAAACATTTTCAATAATATAAAAATATTATTAAAAATCGAACCTGGAGAATACAATACAAGTTGATATTTGTGTGAAAATTTCGTCTTACTATAGACTCGTCAGTGCATGAGTGAAAGCCGACTTTTGATGCTTTTGTTTTACACAAAAAAATGGTGAGGATTTACCCACTCAAATATGTTTCAAATTGTTTTACTTGGAATATTGTAATTGAAAATAGATAATTAAAACATTTTCTAATACATCAAATTTATTTCCTTTGCACCATTTTTCAAATTATGAATATTTTGAATTAAATTTAATAAGTACAAAATATTCCATAGAAAATTGACAAATTTAAATTTTCCAAAATTCCCAAATTTTAAAATTATTATTTTTTATGCATAAAAGGTCATAAAGGAGGCAAATTAGAAAATATAACATAAAGAGCTCGTGCCAGAACACAGTTATCATACTCGTCTTGTGAATAGATAACTATTTTTATAAACAACAATATTTAATGTATTATACCTATTTACGTAGTTATAACAAGTGTTCATTTGAAAAGTCAATCTAGTAGCATATGATTTACTGAGAACATTTTGAAGTATGTCGTAAATTAAAATTTACTACTTAACCTACGAAGTCGTATATTTTGACAGTTTCATACATACAAATAAATAACAAATAGTAGGTATTTATTGAAAACTATAACAAATGTTGTCCTTCAAGATCAATGCACTTTAAAATCCTCCGTTCAAAATTTCTGATGATATTCTGCAACATTACTGGATTGTTATTAATTTCCATGCATTTCTGTTCGATTCTCTGTAGCATATCATTCAAATTCAATATAGGTGTTCGAAATATGTTATTTTTTAGATAAGGCCACAAAAAGAAGTCGCAAGGTGTTAAATCGCATGAACGTGCAGGCCAGGCAATTTCAATATTTCGACTAATTATACGCTCATCAAAAAATTCTCTTAAATAATCCAAAGATTCTGCAGTACAGTGACAAGGTGCTCCGTCTTGTTGGAAATATGCATTTTGTAGTTCATCATCATGCAACTGATTGATAAATGGTTGTAAAATTTCCGTACGGTACCTTTGAGCAGTTAACGTTCCCTGAAAAAATATTCATCCAATGATTCGCCTTTCGCTTATCGCTGCCCAAACACCAATTTTCTCTGGATGTAGCGATTCTTCATTAATTACATGTGGATTTCCACTACTCCAAATTCTTGCATTTTGTGAATTTAGGTATCCCGTTTTATAAAACCATGCTTCATCAGTAAAGATGACTCTTTGCGAAAGTTCTCCATTATTGTTCATATTTACAAACCAATTACAAAACTGTAGTCTACGTGAGTAATCAATTTCTAACAATTCTTGTACTGCTGTGACACGGTATGGATAAAGTTGCATATCTTTTTTTAATAACTTGTGAGTTGTACCAACAGAAAGGTTTATTTGTTGACTCAATGTCGAACAGATGTTTGTGGTTCATTTTCCATTATCTCTTCAACACGATTGACAACTTGAGGTGTACATTTCTTAACTGCTCCGCTGCCTGATTTTCTTAAGAGACTACCAGTTTCAGAAAAAAGTTTTAAAGTTCTATCCAAAGTATTCTTAAATTGTATATAATCTATTACAAAATGTGGGAACTCAACTTGAAATTCTACCATGCAATCTTGAACTGAATAAACCCATAAACCATCAATTTTATTACCACTTCGAAAATAAGCCTGGACTAAAAAAATTTTATGTTCTAAAGTGAAAGTCATTTTAAAACTGAGAATCAATTTATTTAAACCAGAATCGACGCACGATTATTTTATGCACTAACTGATATTTGTGATTGACATTATCAAATGTCATTTGGATTTACGTTTACGGAACAACAAACACATACTAATATATTTGCGTCTTATTCTATCAAAATTTCAAAGTAACCTAGATTGACTTTTCAAATGAACACACGTTATGTAGTTACATAGGTGACCAGAAAGTCTGACTTCTTCCTATGCGAAATTTTGGAATAAGCCGATATCACATTCAGGAAAAACTTTTTCATGTTCGTCGAGAATGAATTTTATTTCATTTTAAATATAATATACTAAGCGCCAAATAAGATGGCCAGCGGTGGGGATGCGCTGTAGTCGTTTTTAAGTCGTTTTTCAAAACGCGCACACACTTACCCACTTACTTCCAACATTATGTAAAACCAAATACAAAGTTTCTCACTATTTCTAATACTGCGCGGACTTACTCCCACCGCTCGCCAGCTTATTTGTCGCTTGCTATAGCTTCGAAAATTTTTTCTTACTAAAAATTCTTCTTGTGTATTTTTGAAGATTTAAATTAATTACTTTAACAAAATAATATTTGAATGCTTTTACATTATCATATTTTGTGCCAATTAATCTAAAATAAAATAATTTCAATTTATTACCAACTTTTAACGCTCCCAAAACAAGGAGCATTCTTAAGAATCACTTCCGTGCTATTACTAAAAGAGACTTTTACTTTTTCAAAGTTCAAACGTTAACCATAATTACTAATTTTAGATTCACATTTTTATAGTATAAGTAACCCTCTCGCAGAGACATTACTTTTTCAACAAACTGTAAATAAGTTTCAATACATACAAAGATGAAATATATTTGGGGAAATACCCTAATTTTGTTGATTGAGACTCTCTATCTCTCTCTCTCTTTTTTAGAGCACATCATTTCATACTTTCTGGTTGAAGTGTTTGTAGTTTTGGAAAGGATTTATTTTAAGCTTTTATGGATATGTGTTAATGAAGTGTCTCTTTATTTTTTAAACTGATTTTTTGGATTATTTAATTTCAATCTCAAATTATGTGTATAAAAATAAAGCAATATTTAAGATGCAACTTATTTCTGTGGGTGTATAAAAATACACCTGTGCGATAAACAGCTAAATGTAAATTTACGCATACGATTTACAAAGTGTTGCGTCTGGTCAACGCTATTATACGGAGTGGAAACATGGACCTTGAAAACTGTCAGTATGAACCGTATAGAAGCATTTGAAATGTGGACATACCGAAGAATGCTAAGAATTCCATGGACATCACATACAACTAATGAGGAAACTTTGAAAAGGGTACACAAAGATCGAGAACTGCTCCACATAGTAAAGATGCGAAAGACGGCTTACCTTGGTCACGTTTTGAGAAATGAAAAATATTACCTACTGCGGCTCATAATTGAAGGAAGGATAGAGGGTAAACGTGGGCTTGGCAGAAAGAAACTATCATGGATGCGGAATATTAGGAACTGGACCGGATTAAACTTTGAACAACTCATTAGAGCTGCTGCAAATCGAGAGACCTTTGCTGATGTGATCGCTAACCTCCGATGACGGAGAGGGCACAAAAAGAAGAAGAAGATAAAAATACAAAAGATTTATAAAATGAGAAAAAGTATTACATTTTTCAAGAAACTTTAAATTTAAATTAAGCAATAATCCAAACCTTTAAAAAAATAGAAATAAAATTGAAACTTTAACAAAAATTAAAATAAAATTGGAAAAGCATTTGAATTGATAGTAGTTGCCAAGAAAAGGATCATTGGAAGACAATATTATCAACTAAAAAAAAAATTACAATCCCCTTAAAGAAAATTGAGAATCTTCTGTCAGACTAAATTTTGTGTCAAGAAGTTTGTTTGAGAATTTCAAAAAGGAACTCGTAATTCATAGGATCAGAATTCAAGACAAATCTATCTTGAATCATTAGTAAGCTGATCACGAAGCCGACAGGAAAAATTTTAAATATGTTTAGAAGAACAGCGGAGCAATATTTTGAGGACTTTGAGGATCATGACAAAAATGACATAATGCCATTTTTTCAAACTATTGCCGGCGTGCCATTAATTAATTTTGGCATGGTCTCTGGTGGAATGTTTCGCCGTTCAACTTCCACTATATTTCATATTCTGCTTAGGCAGGGGACACAGATAAATTATTCTTCTATCGTGCTCATTCCATAGAAGATCAAATATGTCTTACAAAATTTGTTATTTTGATAATAGTATATTAAATTGTCACAAGTGTCATAAAAACTCCCGACCTATTGGTTCATAGATATACGTGTTAACCATCACATCATAATCATATATAATATTATTGATATAATGAATGATTACTTGTTACTAAATGAAACAATTATAAGTTGTTTATTAATGTTTGCTAGTAACTAAAAATAATAATCGTTTTCGAATAATTTCATATTTTGTATTTTTATTTCATCAATAAATTCACTTCCTGCCATCACAATAGCAATACATTTTACTATGAACACTATGTGGCATTCCAAATAAGAATAAAGCGTTGGGAAAGATAGAGCTTAAAATAAGAGCTTGTGATTGGCTAAAATAGAGGCCGCTTTTATGCAGGCAAAATTAAGTTTATTTTGTTCTGTCAAATTCTTTTTGCTGTCAATACTGATCAGTATTTATGTCAGTGCTAGTCAATTGCGTGTTTTAGTAGTTGTTTACTGTTCTATTTATTATTAACATTCGTTAAAAATAGTTCTTTATAGAGATTATAAATTGAAAAACTCATTTTATAAAGATTTGATCTTTCATTAATTTCTTTAATTTATATAATCGCAAACGTTTTAGAGCATGAATAACGCAGCTTTACCAGGTTCATAAAAAAATCGTAAAAGAAAATATATAAAAAGTGGACAGAGGCAGATGGTTTATAATGTGTATTTTAAAAGCAAAGGTAATATGTCCAAAACAGCTTCTGTTCGTCAAATTTCAAGGGAAGTAGGGATTAGTAGAAATACTATGTTTGACATTATTAAGGAAATTGAAATGTCTGGAGTTACACATTCACCGTTAAGAAAACGAAGTTGCCGAGGTGCTTACAATAAATGGATAAAGTATCAAAAAGTATGATTAGAAGGCATGTGCATTCATTTTTCTTTAAAAATGAGTTACCGACTTTCACAAAAATATGTGTAGCTATTAAAGGGGATGCGAGTTTATCTCCTTTAAAACTGAACATCACTTTGGAGAATATTAAAAAAACTAGAATTCAAGTGGGAAAAATTCACACGAAACAACATATTAATTGAACCAAATGATATTATCCTTATGGAGACGTCGTTATTTGAAGTATAAGAAAGTTTTGTGCAGAAGGGAGAAAAATCTATTATTTAGATGAAACATGAGTAAATCCAGGTTACACGAAAGCAAAAATATGGAAAGATACAACGGTACTTAATTTGATGGTCTTTCTACTGGTTTTAAAGATACATCTGGCAAAGGAAGGTGACTAACTGTGCTTCACATTGCCAGCGAAACTGGCGAACTGGCGAATGTCCAAATGCATTGAGTTTAAGGGCGAATATTTTGAAAAACAATAATAAAAATACATTTTGACTAAAACATTTTGTTTTATTAGTTTGCAGAAATAATCGATGCTACCCTCGTATTCGTAAATATGCCGGGTGAGGAGTTGCAGTCTGTAAACTAAAATCAGAGACACCGGTGTATCTATTATTTGGAAAAGTGAAAAACTATTACAGGACTGTATTATGTTAATTTATAAGACCATTTTAATGCTATATTAAGGAAAAACGATCACAATTGGCGAAGAAAAAGTTTTGTTTCTGTTTGTTGTAAGGTCTATTCCACTGGAACTTTTCTAGAAATTTTACAATTCTACAATTTGTAACAGCTCAATTTATTGAATACATTTACATTTAGAATTGCTTCATATTTGCCTGATTTTTTTATGCCCGGACCTGAAGAAATTGCTCAGCGGACGGAGATTTTCATCGATCGGTGAAAACATCGTTGAAACAAAGCCCTACTTTGCAAAGTTTCAAATATCCTATTTTTTAGAAGGCATGAAAAAGTTGGAATGTTGCTGCTCAAATTGAGAAGAATTGAAGAGGTGATTGTGTAGAAAAACAAAACGCTTTTTTGTACCAACGATAGTTTTTCATTTAAAAGGCACGTTTCAGTCAGATATTCTTTATATAGTGACTATACAAAATTATTAATTTTGTATTATTTCTTTTTTAAATCCAAATAAAATCGTAACATACTAATTTCTTCGGGCGTGGAGAACACAACACAAGTTTATGGTTGCATGAAAATTGCTATCCAGACATGCAGACACGTGTTTCGTCATGCTATAGACTCATCAGTGCTGGGATATACAAAATTCACTAAAATAACTTCTTCATTACATAGAATCGAGTCACAAAAGACAGCATAAAAGAACATTCAGCGCTGCTCATTGACTAATGTCAACATCATGAACGCCAAACCAACCATCGCCGTCCTTATGACTTCATCCTGTAATTTGCATCGGAGGATCACAGTCGCAACTGACGGAAAATGTATTAATGTGTTTCCATTATAAATTGGACAGCTCTGACAAGCGTGCATGACAAAATAATTTAAAACATACTTGGTGGGTAAAACCCTTACCATTTTTTTGTATAAAAGAAAAACGTTTTTGATAATTTAAAAATATTATTAAAAATCGGTTGTGAAGAATACAACGCAAGTTTATATTTGTGTGAAAATTGCTATCCAGACATGCAGACACGTGTTTCGTCATGCTATAGACTCATCAGTGCTGGGATATACAAAATTCACTGAAATAACTTCTTCATTACATAGAATCGAGTCACAAAAGGCAGCATAAAAGAACATTCAGCGTTGCTCATTGACTAATGTCAACATCATGAACGCCAAACCAACCATCGCTGTCCTTATGACTTCATCCTGTGATTTCCATCGGAGGATCACAGTCGCAACTGACGGAAAATGTATTAATGTGTTTCCATTATAAATTGGGCAGTTCTGACAGCGTACATGACAAAATAGTTTAAAACATACTTGATGGGTAAAACCCTTACCATTTTTTTGTATAAAAGAAAAACGTTTTTAATAATTTATGAATAGGGGTTTGTTATTATTTGAATCCAAGAAAGCTGGAGATTATCATGAAGATATGAATAGTGAGGTGTTCATCGCATGGATGCAAAATATATTACCTTCTCTTGAGCCCAATTCTGTTATAGCACTAATATTAAATGATACACAAATATTATGATGATTATAATACACTGTCACCATTAATCCTTTATTTAAATTTATTAGTTTTACATCTACACAATAGTTTTGTTCTCTAGTAAAATCAAAGTAAGGTGTAAATATATGAGAATGTGTTAAAAGATGCAACACCTTCACGCTTCTTGCTTGAATAAAATTATTAAAGTCTCTTAGTTTTCTTAATAATAAATATGTTAATAAACAAACGTAAAAGTCAAGAAATAATCTTTTATATAGGTTAGTAGGTATATAATCCTCACATATAAAATCAACCATATGATCAATTTTGAAATTCCTGTGTAAATTATACTCAGATTGCAACGCCATCTGGTCCATTATTATTTGGAATGGACATTAGTGTAGAAAATATTTTTAATCCAGTTAAATGAAAAATTAAATTAAAAGTGTCTTTTTTAGTGACAGTTTTACAAAAAAATATTTTTTATATAGATAAAATCCCAGTTAAATTTAAACACCCCTCGTATCATATTATACAATATTAATGAGATTAATTCAACAAATTTCTCTATTTTAACTTGATTAACTTGATTGTATAGCTACATTCCTACATTTATTTGTGAAATATTGCTGTGTTAAAGCCAGAATTTTGAAACTATCATCTCCCAAAAAGTAAGAAGTTTATCGTAATATATCTTGTGAAATACATGTTTTTATAATTATAATACAGAAAAAATTTATTTTTATTAAATGACAAGATGTCCAAACGTTATTAACGTAAATGTGAGGTTATAAAGAAGTTCGTTATAGTATAATATTACGATGAATATGTTTGCATCTTTCATTCCTATTATGTGCTTTCATTCAATCCGAGTATGACTACATCGTGCTAGTCGCTGAGACGCATGCGGTGAGAAATCTAAAAACGAACTTATATTAGTAATTTTTATTATCTTAAGATGCGTATCGTTTTAAAAAAGAGCAGACTGCACTGTAGACAGGTGGGAGGTGTGGTGATGCGTCTGTGTGTGTATATGTATATTTTCCGTTGTGTTACATACGTTGTGTGATAATGACCTTGAACTGCAAGCGATGCATTGGCCGCTGTAAACCGAACGTACAGTTTCTTTGTTTACAATTTTACAACTAGCCGGCATTTTTCCATACAATAACAATACGACATACAGTACGTCCCCATTATCAGTTAAATCAAGTCGAAAGCGAAAGTAAATCGTCGGAGGAATAAAATTCATAATATTCTAACCGCCGTCGACCAGCGTTTACTTTTCTCGTCTGTCGCATGTGTGTACGGAGTTCGTGTCGTTCTTTCGTTGTTTGTGTTTTCAAAAACGGCCCGGCATCTATCCAAAAAGGACTTACATATTTACTTGTGCGGTCGTAGTAAGTTTGTGTGTTGCGTTTAGTGCAAGCGAACATCGACCATGTGGTGAGGTTAGGAACGGTTCGGGTTACTACAGCCAGCTGAGGGGCTCGCGTACAGACAGCTGCCCTGTCAGTCGTATTCTAAACCGTGCCGAGGGTGAATTCGCATTTTCATTCTCTCCGTGTGTCTGAAAGTAGATACATTTTGTTGAGTTCAATTTCGTTTAGTTTTTCGTACCAAGTGGTGAATGATGTTATTCGAAACTCCCGGACCAAAATTTATCCCTTATAATTTACCGCCGCCGGTTTTACCGCCTCCGACTGTAGGGTAAGCACTAAATATTCTTTGTTAATGGTATAAAACATAAATATTTTAGGTAAAACTTAGATATTGTTACCGAGATTGTATTTTATGTATATCTACCTCTTAGGGCATTTTTTGTTTTACTATATGAATATATGTATAAAAATGCATGGTTGTTGTATTTTAATAAATAAAATAGCTTTTTATAAATTTTATTTTATTAAATGTAGCAGTAAATAATAAATAGATGTTTCCATATTTTTTAAGTATATAATTGTTTTTAACCTAAACACAAACAAAACCATCGAAAATTATATCGGCAATAATAAATTTGCAAATCGTGTAGGTTATGTGCAGACTGTACCTCCATATGCAATAGAATGCAGACGATATCCCCTCAACTTTTACCTGAGTCTTGTATTGAAACCTCTCCGGATTAACTCAACGTCTGCGTTGTGTTGTTTCTTTGTGTTGTATGTACAGGCACATAGAAGGTTCCTTAACATTTTATACCTCCCGAGTTTCTATATTTAGTGTTTTTTCCTTACCGATTATTATTTGTCTCAAACCCTCTTTCTTAGAATGTCTAGATATCGCTACCTATAACCAACCTCATATATTAGTTTGTGTTTGGAATATTTTATTATTGTGTTATGTTGGCTGTTTACTTTTTTATCTCTGCTTGAATAATAATCGTAGAAATTTTATGGATATCTTTATCAGTACTAGAAGAAACGTGTATTTTTGAAGGAAGTTTGAATAAATTCTCGAACTTTATTTACATTGAAATTCCTCCTTTAAAAAAGAGAATGCTATCTTTGTGTGAAATAATAATGAACTGTGGACTGTAAAAGTTTATAGACCGACAGCAATAAGTTTGTTCAACATAAAATTCTGGTTTATTTGAAATGAAAAGTTTATTCATTTTGGGTTTTAAATTAAGTATTTTTATTTTACACATGTTAATAGTAAATTAATGTAATTAATTATTTGTTTGTATTAATGTTAAGAGACAATTACATTATTCTATTTAGTTTATTGGAAACTTGTGTCAATATTTTGTTTCTTAAAAAACATTAAAGTTCTTATTAAAATGTTCCTCGGAAATCCTCATAGCATTAAAATTACCTGTTTATATACTTACACTATATACATAATTTATCAGTTGATTTGTTATTTTTCCCCACATTCCAGAGTCCTACTCAGTACTCAGTTAATATGAATACAAATGTTTTCAATATACATCGCGTTCTGATGTACCATATGTGTTAAATATCATTAGGCATAGGAAATCAACGTATGAGTTCATACGATGTATACATACATGAGAAAGCTAGTCCAATGCCGGCGAAGACCGCGACGACCGACGATTGTCTCCGATACCGATTGACTGGAAATTTTGCATTCAGTCTAGCTGCGACCGATACAGTGTGAAAGAATACAATAAAATTAATGTATAATGGCTCTTTATACACCCGCTAAAAAGCTTCAGTTAGTAAAATGGTTTTATGCTGGCAAGTCTGCAATGGAGCGCATAAATTTGTTTGCGCTGACTTTTGCAGACCGTTCTGTACCTTGCAGACAAACAATTTATAATATTATAAATAACTTTGAAACTTGTTTCTGTCTCAATAACTGTACGAAATGCAAACCAAGAGAGGTATCACCACAAAAAATGCCTCTTTCATTTTTAGAATCCTTTTTTACTTATTTTATTAAGATTATTCTTTAATATACAAAAAGATTTTAAGTATATCTATACGTTTATGCACGTATAACGCTTTTGTTACAATTGAAACAGACATGTAATATACATATCTGTAACTGTACACAAGGACAATACACCTCGTATTTAAGCAGAAGTAAATGCTGAAAATACGAGTTGTATTGTCCATGTGTACAGTTACAGATATGTATATTACATGTCTGTTTCAATTGTAATTATTCTTTAATTTTATTAGAATTACGCTTTTGTTTGTGTGACGCACCGCAGCTTAAAAATTTTCTGCATCTACTGAGAGAAAAGCAAATCCCTTGCAATTCGTAAATGTTATTTTAGAACGCATTACAAGTACCTATGTCGATGGTCAAATGATTACTGTTAATACAAAATAATACAAATCTGTATAAAAACAAATTTGTATCTGTATATGCATGGACACACAGTACGTATTTACCAGCTTTTGCTTCAACTACCAGACGCATGCGTTTCTGTGTAACCACTTTGTCAATGATAGATTTACGAAGCAAAAGACTATAGGTACACTTGCGGTCATGTAGTAAGTTTTGTCCTATCCGAAGACATCAGATAACCTCATGCCATCTGACGGACAAAACCGACCACGCCGGTGCAAAGTGTTTCTTCTCGAATAGCAAAGCTATTACTGGGAAAGAAGAAAAAATACGCATATTACTGTGAGTCCATTAACTCGTCGTCAGGTGGCGTAGTATAGCAAAAAAAAAACTACACGAAACGTAGTTGCGAAACAATCGTTGTCAGTCGTCGCGCTCTTTGCCGGCATTGGATCGGCTTTCCCATGTACGTATACATCGTATGTACTTCATGTACCTATGCCTAATGATATTTGACACATA
This sequence comes from Melolontha melolontha, assembly GCA_935421215.2. Lineage (NCBI taxonomy): Eukaryota > Metazoa > Arthropoda > Insecta > Coleoptera > Scarabaeidae > Melolontha > Melolontha melolontha. Next base: position 130,670,517 of record OW285240.1, on the reverse strand, counting down.
CGGTATATCGACATACTAATATACAAGTTGATATACAAAGTCTTTCTTTGCAGTTCGTACTGCTCAAAGTGCGAATCGCAAATTGTACTTTATCTCTTTCTAACATATATAAATACGCGCTCTAATATTACACACCTTAGTCATTTTACGGTATTCTTGTGCCTTAAATTTGGCCTTGGACTGAAACGAAATACTTTATGAACTATATGTCTTTATAACATCACAAGTTCAACCGCCTCGCATCGAGATCTGCGCTTAACTAAAATAGGCATACACGATCTAACACAATGCATACAATAAACCTGCTTATCTTCAAATTCGCATTGTAACTGGGTGCGTCTCGTAAAAAAACAAAACTCTTCGCAAAGATCTCTTACAATAAGTAATTTCTTTGTTCATACTGAAATCTTACCGGACTGTATATATTAATAAAAATGCTGAGTTGTAATTTCATACGAACACGTGTTCTTTATAAAATCCGATGTGTTTTGAAAACGTTCGAACGTATATATTACTGAGTAGGATTCTGGAATTTGGTGAAAATCTGACAACTGCAATTAGCGTGTGCTGTGTTTGAAATCATGCCTAAAATTCGCGTTCAACGTGAGTGATACTTGGAGAAATATTTAGAATATTGCATTCTACCACGGGAACGATTTTCGAGGTAAGGATGGCGTTATTGGCGAAGTGTGCAACAACACGTCTTACAAAATATCATATCCATGCTTTTCATGCAATTCTACATCACTCAGATTAAGATTTGTCTTGAAAGTATGTCAGCCAGCCGCTATATGAATCAACGATGGACAACTCGATGACTAGGATTGAAATTTGTTCATTGGAAAGCAATGAAAAATCATTCAACTTCTCGGAACTTCTCCGAGATGCGGCCGTCACCAGCGCTCAAATTATTTAATTGCGGGAGATAAACAATGAATTCATTCAGTGAGATAAACCAGGTCTTGTTCAGGATAGATTTTTTCCACTGAAAAGACCATTCATTCTAAGTTGTCCAGAAATTCCCTCACAATGTTTAGTAGTCATATGTGCTAATCTTGTCTCGGTCCAGTTTACCGGTCAAGTTTGCCAAGAACTGACAAATTAGGATGCAATAAACAAAAGAAACGTCTAATTTGGGCCAATCAGAAAGGAATTGCTTTTCAGAATGACAATTTTAAACCATGTGCCTTCTTAGGTGATTGAAAGAGAGTTGGCAGAACTAGGCTAAGAAGTATTACTACTATTCATCATATTTCCTTTTTACCTATAGAAAGTTGTTCGTGGTTAATTTCTTGGATATCACTAGTCATATTGCAACTATAATTATGAATAATTATAGCACGGCCAACTTCGAATGGTACACTATGGCGTCCTTGCTTGAAATCCTTTAAAAAATCGGTGATGATTTAAAATAAAAGAATTTCTTTTTAGTCTCACATGTCAAAGATAGGTACCAGAAGAAGCGATGCGTCTTCCTTCGTTTAATGAAGTGGTGCCCTCTAAAGAATGAATGAAACACTACTTTGTACGTGTCAAAAGCCCTTCAATACATTCGTAATAATCGATCCAAAAAGAAGTCATGTTCTATCATAAGAAGGATTATATACCGCTGTTTGAACACTAGACCGTGTTAACAATTAAAATATTGAATTGATAAACCATCTCCAACCTAACACCCAACAATATCTTCTTTATTTTTAAATGTCAAAATTGACGACATACTTCCAGGAAAAAAATATTTTAAAAAATGTTTCAAAAACTGGCATCATCAAATGCAACAATATATCAACTATATTGGGAAATATCCTGAGAGAATGTAATAAAATTTCAAAATAGAATATTGGATTTTAGTATATTATAATCATCCCTTGTCAGATAGTAATCAAATTTTATTACATTTTGAATCCTTAATTTGTCTTATATCTTTGCAGTTGTGTGGTTTCGTGGAATTAATATTTTCATCCTAAAAACACATTCAAACACGCGATTCACATGAATTACCGGTACAAATTGTAAATTTAGAAAATATGAGACATATTTTCAAAGTAAGTTTCGATTGTGGATGTGTTGTGCGAGGATGGTGCTAGTGACGCAAATCTACTTTAAACAACTTTATTATTATATAAGAAGCCTGTGAATGTAAAATTATTAGTGTATCCTTGACGTTTAACTTGTTACGTTGTGTTTAAACGAGTAAATTTATACAAAATACTTCCAGTTGTGAGATAGGCTAGGGTTGTTGATTAAGTTTGAATGAAGAAATGTTCGATCTGCAGAAATGTTTGTAGGACAAACGTGCACGATGAAGAGTGGGGTGGAAGGCCATCATTAGTCATTGAAAATTTTCTTGAGTAAATGAATGGAAAAATTTGTAAGAACATAAGTTTTATAATATCTGAATTGGCAACTCACTTTCCGCAAATTTCCTAATATTTGTTGCATAAAATTGTAACAGAAAAATCACATTATCGCAAATGATTACCGAAAATGCTCACTGAGATACATAAGGCATAGCGAATGGTAGCAGAAATAGCATTTTTGGAGCGTTACAACATTGGTGGTAATGCATTTTTGAGTAATACTGAGTTCGACAATGCAAACTTGGTTCCTTATGTCATACAAGAGAGTAAGCAGCAATAAAGGTGGTCGGTTAAATTCTTCTTCAATAGTAAAGATTTTCTACGATTTAACTTCTTCGCTTTTCGGTTTTTATGGTCTTCAAGGTTGATATTAAAAGATGATATTAGTTCCTTCTGTAAGCCTCAATGCCCAAATCTTTCCTCGTGATGCAATATTGTTTTGGTGCGATGTTAATTTCACAGGGCAAGATTGTTTGTTTGCGCAGTGGATCTCTATCGATTCTCGCATGAATAGTATTTAACGTATGACATTAGTGACGAACATCACCAATGTCTCGAAAGCGAACCGGAAGGTTATGCACCTATACAATGCTTTGGGATAGACATGGAATTTTACACGAGGATTTTATAGAGCAAGGAATAACAATAGGCGAAACTGCTTCTATGCTACGCTAAATAGGGTCTTCTCCTTTCCAGAATCATTTTTCTGGATGACGATGTGCGATCACACTCAATCACATGCAAGCACTATTGAAACATTTAAATGAGACATTTTTGATCACCTAGCATACAGTTCCGATCTTGCACCAAGTGATTGCCATCTTCTCCTCCGTTTTAATAAATTTTTATCAGACCAGCGAAGCAGCACCGATGAGAAAGTAAAAACATTGGATGAAACAGTTGGACCCAAATTTCACAAATAGCATATAAGAAATTGTCGTACGATACGCTGGGAACTTATGTTTGCGAATGTCCCTAGTAGATAATTTCCCTTTTTCTTCAACTAAGTGAGATTTATCTGTACTTGGAAATACTTTTTTCTTGGCCAATGTAATGTTTTAGCAAATCTTAACTTCTTAATGCAACATTTACAATATGTCAATATTCGATGCTTACATATGCTAAGATATTATTCTGGAAGAATATCAAAAGGGATCTTCATGTTCGTGTTCATTAAATCGCTATAAATAATGAAATGCCTTTATATCTCCTCAATAATATTAAGTTGTATTTATTAAGGCTATCTGTTTTTTATATTTCTTCGACATTGAACATTCAAAGTATGTCACAGTTGACGATTATATTTCTAATCTATTTACGTAATTTTAGAATCTTGTATTCACAAAATATTATTGAAATAAAATGCCAAAATATGCTTTTCAGTTTTTTATTTGATTTGCTTTCTTTAAAAAAAAATACTGTTAGATTGTAACGATTTGTCTCAACCAACGATAATTTCCAAATCTTCAAACGTCTTTTGGACATCTGAATTTAGATTATTAAAAAAACAAATTTCGTGGTATTCATGGATGTTAATGCTAGGATTAATCTTGGCGCATTTTTTATGAATCAAATGGTCATTTGGAAGCTGTAGTTTCTCGTGACTTTTAGGCATCGTTTTCAAAATTTCTTTCATATAACTTCATCTTATTGTATGCAATCAAACGCAATTTATATTCTATCTAAAGGCAATTTTAAGTTATTGACTTAATGTTGTACTGGTGTGCATCTCTTTTCTGCACCGTTTCCTCTTCATTATATCGCATCATCTTTCTGTAGAAGTGTGTCCTAATCTTCTGGGAGTAAACCAACTTATCTAGATCAAATGCATATTATCCATATGCAATCACAACTTTCACCTTCACACTTTAATGCCTTTCATATTAAAGTGATAACTCAGTTAATATTAAGAAATTATTTTTGCGCATACTTCAATCCTTCCGTTTCCTTTTAAAATCAATCGTGATTTATTTTGAGCTTTCTTGTATCTCTGGCTCTGGTTCATCTTCGCAGTGATCTCTTCGGCTTTCCTCTTCTCTCATGTTTTCATAAATTTGAGCCAAGTCAGGTAAAGGTTGATAAACTTGATTTATTTGAATTAGCTAGAAAGAAAAAGATGTATCGTTTAACTATGCTAAATATGTAAAATCTCATATTGCAATAACGAATGTTTGCATAAATAAAACATGCAGTAATATATACATATAGATAACATGTACCGCCTGAACGATCATTGCGCGTGACCGCGTTTCCGCCAAAACTGTTTTTTTTTTTTTGAAACATTCCCCTAGCTCGGTGTCACATTAGTTGGAGTATCGTTAGTGTCAAGACAATCGTGGAAGACTTGATGGTAGGGTATCTGACACGGTTCTATCGTTGCTCTGAACGAATGCAATATGGCTAAGAAAATATGTATCGAAAAATTTCATAGTTTCCTCAACTTCATTAGGGAAACTTTAATATTTGACCAATCATAATAGTAAATAATTAAATGAAAATATGAATATTATATTTTACTTATTCATTTGGTTTAATAATTAATTTTAACAATCCGAATTATAATCCACATAGTCTGCAGCTATTTTTAATTTTTTTTTTTTTTGTCAGAAGTTGTGAATACACGGAATTACAGTGAGTTATTTTCATTTATTATCCGTTCAGCATTTTCCATCAATTACAATACTAGTTAGTACCTTGACAACCTTTGCCGACCAGATGCTCTGGAAATTTAATAATTTAAATCATCATGCCATAATACTAACTTAACAAGATCTTTTAATAAATTTACTTTGCTATTACTTCTATCCATCATCATCGTTCACATGTTTTAAAAGTGTCTTTTGGATTCATTTGACCTATTGAAATGTCCAGAAGTTGTTCTACTGTGGTTGCTAGACATTGATCTGAAATTCATTCTTCAGTTAACCTGTCCTCATCTCGACGAGATGAGGACAGGTTCCTCATCTCGTCAAGCTATAAATTTAAAATTTGGATCAGTTATTTGGAAAAGTTAATCCCATTATTCCACGATTTCATCTTTGTGTTTCAGTCTATGTTTTTTCTTTTCATGTTTCTTAATGATGTTTTCATTCAAATTTAATCTCGTAATACGTACACAATACGTGTATGTCTATAGAAAAGTCAACGTACAGGTTATATAAATGTAGTGAGGATGAAAAATTAGCTTCTCATATTACCTTTTAATGTCAAGCTTTAATTAAATGGAGATATGATCTTCTCAACCCCGTAAACTCGAAAGAAAATTTAGATAAGGCATATTACTAAAGGTTACGAAAAAAGGGGGTAATTATTTGGAATAAATCATGTATTTACAGTTTTTTTTTTATTTTGCTACATTGTCAATTATTAAAGATACACTGTTGTGATAAGCTTTTTTGGAGATTTTATTGTTTTTTCAAAGCATTCGCCTTTGATCTCAATACAGTTTTGCATAAGCTCGACCCAACTTGCAAAGTATTTTTTCCACTTCAAGTAACCATTGCTCGAAATCTTTCAACACCTGTCTCAGGCAACAAAAAACACTTCACCGCCCATTTTATTTTTGATGTTTGAGAACAAATATCACGTGGTGATAACTCTGGTGCATAAAAGCAATGAATCTTTAATTCAACATTTTTACTGGCTAAAAAATATCGAAGCGTTAACGTGCTGAGTGAGAGCTGGCGTTGTTATGATAAAGAATAATTTGCATATTTTTTGTTTGTTCTTATTTCAACGTTCAAGTTTCTTTAATGTTTTAAAGTCCCGGTTGCCACACATCCAGTATAACCGTAGAAACAAGCGATCATTTTGCTTCGCAGCACGGCATGGACGAACGATTTTCATAGGTTTCGACTCGCTTTGAAAGGCCCAAACGTTGGATTGTTGTTTACTTTCAGGATCGAATAAATTCACGTTTCGTCTCCAGAGTAACGATGTCTTCGACTTATCTGAACGACTTCGGTTGATTTTTTTTTAGTCAGACCTAGTTTTTGAACTTCGGATTCGGATTGTGTGGGATTTAAAAATTACAAAGCTTTCCATGCGTTTAAATATTTATGTAAAATCGTGTGTATTGCTTTCATGCCAATGAATCCTATGGTATATGACGTGGCGATCTCTTTCACTAATTTCACGCACTGCATTAACGTTAGTAGCAACAATAAACATCAGTGGATGATGCCCCTCAACAAAATTCCTTCCTGAGAGTGGTGCGACCACGCTGAAATTCGACAGGCCAACTGTAAAAACTACCTACTATTCTATGTTGCTTTATCCTCCAAAACCAAATAATAATTCACGTAGTTATCTAAAAAGCAATTGCAAATACATATATTAAAATAATATTGTTGGCTAAATACTTATGACTGACGATGTATATTAAAATATCATTTAATCAAATGCAACAATTATGTCAGTTAGATGTAGATGTTATTACTGGACCACTTAGGATTGCAGATAACTTGAATCGATCGTTATAAAAATGAATCACTGGAACCTAGTATCGATTAGTCATTGAATTATCGTTCGAGTACACATGTTTTTAGGGAAAAAGAAAGCGTGATAATCAACTTACAAAATAATGCACTATATTTTACAGAAACTAATACGTCGTTTTTGTTACTGTTATTGTTAAGTTATAAATATCCTTGTTAAATTTCTTAAAAAATATTTACCATAAATAGAGCAATTATTGTATTTTATCAGTTAACTTCCAGCGTTTATTTTAATATATCCACTGTTATACCCTGTTATACCATTCGGTTTTCGCATGTTATTCAGTAAACTGAAAACTATAGCTTAAATGAAAGCAAGCAAAAATTAAGTAGATATATGGATTCCAGCGACTTATATTTTCCACACATACAGGCTGCGGCAAAATGATAGGTACTATTTGGGATGTCAATAAAAACCAAACCACATAAACCAAACATTTCATATTTTATTTCTTAAATCTACATTTCATGCCATTCAGGAGCGTTATTTTTAAAAAATGATATCTTTTAATTGACGGCCATTATTGTCGATGCACTCTTGTAGGTTCTCACGGAAGCGCGTCATTACCCGATGGATCATTTCTTGGGAAATTGCGGCAATTTCTTGTCTTATGGCTGCCTTTAATTCTTCCAAAGTCCGCGGACGATGTGTAAAAACTCTCGATTTGAGGTAACCCCAAAGAAAAAAGTCGCAAGGCGACAAATCAGGCGAACGCGGCGGCCAGGCGAGATCACCCCGTAAAGACACCACTTTGTTTGGGAACATGTCTTGAAGAAGATTAAGTGAACGACGCGTGGTGTGCGATGTAGCACCATCCTGCTGGAACCAAAGATGTTCTCGGTGATTTTCGTTCAACTCGTTAACTTTTGGACGCAGGAAATTGTTAATCATATCAAAATAACGATCTCCGTTGACTGTTACCGTTATTCCATCTTCTTCGAAAAAGTAAGGGCCCCACACGCCGAATTCAGATATTGCACACCAGACGGTAACCTTTGGACTGTGAAGTGGTCGCTCATGTAATTCCTGTGGATTATTTGCCGACCAGTAACGGAAATTTTGCTTGTTTACGGTACCCGATAGATGAAAGTGAGCTTCATCGCTAGACATGAATACAGTTTTGAAGAATATACCGGCATGAATTTGTACGGGTTTCAAAATCTCTTTCTCTTAATTCCTGCACTACCATCATTTTGTACGGATGCATTTGGAGTGAGTTGTGTAAAATTCTTTGAACACTTCTATCGGAAATTCCCAAAGCAGCTGCATGCCTACGAGCTGAACGCCTAGGAGACTGTTGTACGGAATCTCTTACTGCATTCACATTTTCCGGTGTTCTTACTGTCCTTGGTCGGCCAGTAGATTTTCGTTTAAGCGCAGAACCTGTTTCCCTGAAGTTTAGAACCCACCGACGAATTGTTCTTCCATCCGGAACCGCGCCATGCCGAACAACATCAAACTGATTACGGAAGGCACGCTGCGTCGCTATTACAGATTCCCTATTTCTAATAAACTCCTCGACAACGAAAGCACGATGCACTCTGCTCCAAGCCATGTCGATAACTGAAAATTGCATACTTTTGTCTACCTGACGCGACCGCGTGCACAGTGTTGCCGGTTTTACAAAGCGAGCAACCACTATTTGAAATCCTACCTACCTTTTTGCCGCACCCTGTATATTAGACAAGCAGTGTAACAAGTACTAAAAACATTAACTGATCCGATAGGACCCACGGTGACATATAAATCAAATATATTAGTCCCATTGGAGTAGCGTCCATTTTATATTAAATCATTATTTTTTAATCTTTTTATATGTCCCCCACTATCCCAATTGTTCTTCTAACTTCTTGTTTCTTAGGTATTCATGAAAATATAATTTTCTTCTCAAGCGCGTTAGTCTATTAGTCTAAAAAGCTGCTTCGACTCCCAAGTCCTTCTCTTACTCTTTGATTTGTAATTCATTCTTTCTTTATTACATCTCTTGCCTCTTACAGGATACTTAATTTCCATCATTTAAGTATTGTTCTTCAAACTACTACTAAAATATATTATATATACCACAGCAAAGCTGGTTGAAAGATAGTTTTGATAAATAGTAATTAGGTTTGTTCCAAGTACCGGTTTTTGTATTGTTTGGTGATCATTTTGTGCGCATGCGTGGTTTTGCACTGCTTATGGACCAGTGATAATTATAGTTGGAACGTATTTCTGATCGTTTGGTTATCAATCTTTTTTGAAGTATTACCAACAGTGATAATTGTAATAATCAACTTTGTTCTTCTGTTCTATGATACTCTTTAATATTGTTATTGCCAACTGTAGTTCTTACAGGATAAAGTATGTAATGCGCATGTCAATACAAATTGTACCTGCTTCAATATGTGAACTGTTTTGACAGTGACTTATTTGTGTATGATAAAAGTTTGGTTGATTGGTGCTTCAATGTACTGTCCAAAATGTTGGACAGTACATTGGTAGTTGGAACGCATTGTCTGCAATGCGCATGTCCGGTACCGTCGTTGCATGGTTTTTCTAACGAGTTGGAACAAACCTATTTTCGTTTCTCAATTGCTTCTCCTAGGTCATTCGAGAGTAGCTATTTATGTATCCGAAAGTAGCAACACTGGTGCTGCTAGAAGCCATCTGACATATCCATTATAAAGTTTGACATTTTAACGGCATATGTACTCAGAAAGTTTTGTCACGCGGACTCTATTTGTGTTGTTTATAGCGACTTGAAAATATTATTTCGGTCACAAACTTTAATTAACTCGTACGATAATTTACTTCAACTTTCGACATACCGGGAGATTTAAGCATCCATGGGTATTAGTATGACAAGCATACTTAAAACATGGCATGAACATTTAACCGTATAAAAGATTTATTGGGGTTGAATCCTGGATAATTTGACAATCGCTCAACAAAGGCTCGTATTGATTTGTGCAAAAAAATGCCTAAAAAAATATAACCATGGTGCGTCAAAAGCCATGTATAAGATCAGGTGACGAGACTTGGATCTATGCGTATGAGTCCGAAAGCAAACAGCAGTCGACGGTATGGATGTTCTAAGATGAGCCAAACTCAACAAAACTGGTTCGCGGAAGAAGCACTTCGAAACAAATGGTCCCTGTGTTTTTTTTGACGGGAGAAAAATGGACATGGGAAACGGTGTATTCTGAATGGTACACAACCATTTTTTTGCTAGAAGCCTTTGGAGAAATTAGAAAAAGCAATCAGCGACGTAGAACCAAATTCTTCACCATGACAATGCACGCTCTCACACATCAGCACAAACAACTCACTATTTGACCAGTCAAAACATCGAATTGATAGGTCATCCGCCGTATATCCCTGATTTGGCACTCAATAATTTCTTTTTGCTGTCGTACGTGCAGAATAAATACGCGGTCAAAGATTTCCAATGCTAGAAGAAGCGGTAGAAGTTTTGGAGATACCACCATCGGAATAAAAAAAGGTGCTGTGAAAATTGGTTCAAACGTATGCAAAAGTGCATTGATCATCGGAGAAAATTTTGAAAAACAATGAAACCATTTTCAATGACAAATATTTATTTTTATTTCTTATTCCGGATACATAAATAATAACCCTGGTAGTATGCTTTGATGGCTTACATATACATTTCGTATTTTCATTTTATGTAGGATAATTTATCTCGCTGTTTATTATAGTATTCCATATTTGATCGCAATTCGTGTCAGTCTGATGCTCATTTCAATAACTAATATACAGGTGTAAAAAGTAACGACCACCAGTCGCCACTAAATAATATACAGGTGTTCAAATTATATCACCATTGAAATATTCCTTAACAAAAAGCACGTTACATACCGGGTGTATTATGAAAAACCTTTGGGGCTGTAGCTTCCTTATATTTTATCTGATTTTAATGAATATGTTTAACTAAATCGTTTTTAAAACACTGTAACCTTTTTTTTTTTTTAAATTTTTGACATTTCGTTTTTGACAGACAGTAGTAATTTTTTTTTTTAAATTGTACTACATATTTTTTTTTACTTATTCTAATAAACATTTATTTCCTGAAGACACCTCCATTAAATTGAGTGACAAATTTATTATTATTAAAAAAAAACTACGAAATTTACAGAAATCAAGCAATCATATATTTTAATGAATCAAATGTTCGAAATTGGCCCCATTTTGTTCCAGACACATTTGACACCTTCTATTAACTCCAACTGCTGCGTTTAATATAAGATTTGGTGGTATTTCATAACATACTTGTACTATCCTTCTTACTAAATCATCTCTGGTATCATGTGGAGTCAAATAGACATGATCTTGAATGTAAGACCACAGAAAAAATCCAGTGGATTCAGATCTGGCGATCTAGCAGGCCATCGAATAGGTCCGTAAGTGCCCATCCATCTGACGCCAAAATAATTATTTAGAAAATCAGTATTCATTCGTGCATTATGGGGTGTGGCACCGTCCTGTTGGAACACCACCCTGTTTAACTCGGCAAGTGGCAACTCATCTAAATAATCGCCTAATTCATTGCGTAACAAATTATTATACTTTTCTTGGTTTAGATTACCCTCCACAAAAAAGGCCCTACTACTCTATCGCCTAAAATGCCACACCATACACTTACACTGAACCGATTTTGAAAATTGTGTTGCATCACAACATGGTTATTTTCAGTGCTCCAATGGCGATGATTATTTCTGTTGAATACACCATTTTTCCCAAAAGTGCATTCATCTGACCACAACACACTACGATAAACAATTGGATCTTCCTTAGTTTATTCATGAAAACCGTGCAGAATTGAACCCTTCGTTGAGGGTCGTTTTCACCGAGAGTATGCACCTTCCGTGGTTTATAAGAAAAGAACTTGTGCTTCTTCAGAATGTACTGAACTGTAGAATGTGATACCTGCATGTAGTGAGCAATTTCTCGCGTAGACGTATTAGGGTTTTCTTCCACATAGAGCAAGACACTTAATTCTAAATTTTGATCTTGAATTACACGTGCGTTTATTTTCGGTTTTTTGAATGATCCAAAATTTCGTAAATTTCGCACGAGCCTTCCAAACTTATCGGCACTTGGACGCAGTCTGTCAGGAAAACGATTTCCATAAAGTCGCAAAGCAGCTGCAGAATTTGTTCCGCATTCAAAATATGCTTGAATCGCATCCACACATTCGCCATTATCCATTTCAATTACAAAATTTAGAAATAAATCGTTGAAAATGTTATAATGAATGTGTGACTGGCAGATGTCACAGCTCTCTTCGAAAATTTGGAATGCACTTTTATCGTTCAATATGACTGCTTGATTTTTAAATGTTTAAAATAAACACTGTAAATGTTGTTGTTGACCCACCGCTCACTGATAACATTGCTTTGTAATCCTTTATGGGCTATATAGTATTGAATGTAAGTGATTTTAAAAGGTACACACATTTGCTGGTAATAAAATGAAATAGAGTATTTAAAATGCATTTAAGAAATCTCTGTGTTCGGAAAAACCAGAATAAATCGAACTAAAAAAAAAACCTATAATTTCTCGATTTTTTTTTCATACAAGATATCGTTGTTTACAGTTTCATATTCAGAAAAAGTAATATATTTGAATAAGGAAAAAAAAGTATAGTGCAATTTAAAAAAACACCGTTTGCAGCTGTCTGTCAAAAACAAAGTGTAAAAAAAAATTCAAAGCGGATCACGTTACAGTGTTTTTAAAACGATTTAGTTCGACGTATAATTTATTACATTCGGATAAAAAATAAAAAAGTTACAGCACGAAAGGTTTTTCATAATACACCCGGTATAAGCACATAATAACCGTCTAATAAACATTTTAAATTAGCATGCGTGATATAGATATTTTTATCATTTTTAGTATCCTTAAATACATTTCGCGCTCGTTCTATAGTTTAATTTGCAACTTTATACAGGCTCATTCAAATTATATGCGCACTATTGCTATCTCTGTTATTATTGATTCTAGAAAGTAGGTTAAATTAGCAAAGTATTAGTGTTTTTAACATTGATTAGCATGCAGTTCATGAACAAAAAATTTGAAAAAACACATTTTCGAGAAATTTGGTAATTTATTATTTTTTTAAATGGAACAGCCTGTATATTTTTTAAAATTCAGAATGATAATGTTCTTTGTAATATAAAAGTTTCAATACACTATTGTCCTAAAACGAATAATAAAGTATTTGCAGCATTAGTTGATGTCAAAGATACTCTTTCATTCTGCAAAGTCAGTAGTAGGCTTCTTTCACTTTAAACAGAACAAATAGTAAATGTCAATAGCGTACTGAATATAAATCTTTCACACGTTTAGTTATTATTATTATTATTAAAAATTTTTTTTTATTTTATTTTGTGTTGTGTTCATTAGTTCTCTATTTATTTTTCTAAACATTTTGGTTTTACTTTCGTTGCTTAGTGTTTGGCAATATTTCACTATGGTATTTCCGCATTTGGAGAAATGCGATATATTGGAAGCATACATTTTATATCGTAAAAATTCAATAAGGACTAGCGAATATTATGGTGAACACTATCCTTTACGACAGCAGCCAGATCGACGTTACTTTCGAAAACTTTACAATCAGTTTAGACTGCATGATTGCTTATTTAGAATGAAAAGAACAAAGTAAAATATCGTCGTCAACGAAGAAGTAGAAATTACAGTGTTAGCATATTTTGAAGCCCATTGCGAATTTTCCATTAGGGATGCTACTAAGGAATTGGCATTAAGTTATTCATCAGTTCAAAGAATTTTGAAAAAGCATAAGTATATCACCTTTAAGTTCAGAATCTCTCAAACATTACAGCCAGGAGATTAGCTTTCTGTCATTGGTTTGTTAGTTTTTGTGATGAAAATTTGAATGGAGCACAGTGTATTTTATGGAGTGACGAAACAAATTTTTCAAATAGAGGCATGTTTAATAAGAAAATAGTCACTACTGGTCTCAAGAAAATTTATTAATAGTTCGTCCACAGCTGCACAAGTTCGATTTAGTTTTAACGTTTGGTGCGGATTAATTGGTTCGATAGTCGTTGGTCCACTGTTCTACATTGGCACGTTGACAGGAAACAGATATCTGGAATTTATTCGTAACGTTCTAGAGGATTTCCTTGATAACGCCAATTACCTGATGCGCCAAAATTTATACTTTCAGCAGGACGCTGCTCCTGCACACAACTATCACTTAGTGCAAACCTACCTCGACATCATCTTTGCCGAAAAGTGGATTGGTACAAATGGTCCAATTCAATGGCCAGCACGCTCCCCTGACCTCTCACCTTTAGACTTTTTTCTTTGGGGATCCTTAAAAAATGAGGTGTACAAAACGCGTACGACAACGTGCGCGAATTGCAAGACAAGGTCAGAGAAGTTTTTCGCCAATTAGATAGAAGGACAATCTTAAGAGCCACCCAGAGTGTACTGGAGCGGGCACGAAAATGTATTGAGCAGGAACGTGACACCTTTGAGCAGTATTTATAAATTATACATGCACTTTCTTCTTTTTAATTTAATTTTGTAAGCTGTAATATGTTAAAATAAAGATTAAACACAAAATATGTATCTGTTTTGTCAAAAGTTAGCGGAGCAATGACAACATTTAGAAGGAAATAGAAACTGCTATAACTACTTTATTATTCGTTTTAGGACAATAGTGTATTGAAACTTTTATATTACAAAGAACATCAGCATTCAGAATTTAAAAAAATATACAGGCTGTTCCATTTAAAAAAATTATAAATTTCAAAATTTCTCGAAAATGCGTTATTCAATTTTTTTTCATGAACTACATGCTAATCAATGTTAAAAACACTAATACTTTGCTAATTTAACCTACTTTCTAGAATCAATAATAACAGAGATAGCAATAGTGCGCACTTAATTTGAATCAGCCAGTATATACACAATAAAATATAATACTAGATTGAATAAATTCTTCTTAAACGGTCTAAAGAAAAATGGAGAATTCATCCTAGCGATATTTCTCGTTAACGTTTTAACATAATACAATAGAAATCCCTTTGCAAAACCGGTTTTACATACAAAAAGAGGAACCCTTGAAACGAAAGGGGAACAATTCGAATGGTTAAAAAACCGGTTCCCTTCGTGAAATGCCAAACGTTTAGGTACAACATACACTGACGCAAGCGAGTTTGGTTTTGTAAAAGCGGTTATCTCTTTATCATCTAGTACACCTTTCTTTATGTCGTAAAAATAAGTTAAATAGTAAACGCTCAAGAACACATACGGAGGTCTTGAAAATACAAATAGACCCGGCATATAGGAATATTGTAATGGTCTTCTTTGTAGATTTTGTTTTTGTTTTCTTTGGGGAGATTACAACTAGATACACAAATGCTTTTTTTAACAGCCTCTACTGACCACACTTGCTTTGTTTAGGTTTATTTACATTTTTAAGACCTATCAAACTGTCTCTTGCATATTTATCTATAGCTACATAAAGCATTGTGCTTAAAAATTGCGCTTTTAATCTTAACTGTGTTCATTTTCACCAAGGCAAATGTTACTGTTTTATGTTAATGCGTTTCTGAGTCAATATTTGTAACCTAGTACTTGGAGAAAGTGTGCAATTTTATAATAGAAATAGATAGGTAGTACTACTGTTTAGTTTCTGTTTGTTCTTTTTTTTTTTTAATTCAGATACGCTCCGTTCAGAGTAAAAATAATGTATAACGTGTGTGTGAGGTGTATGGTTGTTGATTAATAAATAGTAGAATTAGTACATTAGAAAAATTGTAGACTATATAAACATTTGTTTCCAAAAATAACACAAGTTATAGAAAAGATTTGCACGTATTTTTACAGGACTCCGATCTATAATACTACTGAGTTCAACTCGATTAAAATAATATATAGAAATTGGAATATTATTTTGCCAAACATATCGTATAGGTTCTTTTTTTTTGACTAAGAACTACGTTCAATAAAAATTTAATGCGAGAAGTAAAATACAAAGTATGAAATCTAGGTGAAACTTATTTAGACGAGATTTCATATATTTTCTTTAAATAATTAAAGTTTTAAATAAATTATCGGTTTAACTACTGGTTTAATTACTGATAACAGTTTTTAAGATAAATTGTTACAGAATAAATAATGTTGTATCGCTCGGTAAACAACGTACATAGTAATATGTAATTTGATATTTTCCCTAAATTATTCGTCCAAATTATAACGACAAATGGTAGAATGAGGGAAAATAATTTCTATGGAGTAAAATCTAACGGTCCCAATTCTGATCCTTACAGAACAACAAATATGTACGTAATTATTAGAGAACGGACACGCTTACCACCCAGTGCAGTACTGGCGAAAGGCTGTATTTCTAAAATATTTAATTTTATTTATATAATTGGAAAACGAACGGGTGGTGATCTATAAAATTACGAAATACATATTTATTTGTTGAAAAGTTGTATTTTTAAAGTTTTTAATTTTATTTCTATAATTGGAACATTTTTATTTGTTCATTTTGTCGTTCAAGTTGAGTAAAGGAGTATTAATATTGACTAGCAATAGTTTCTCAAGGTTTTCTTCTGTCAATTTTGTTCTCTTTGAATTAAGTACATCCTTATAAATAGAAAACGTCCTTTCTTCGTCGCAACTGGTTATAGGTGCATACTGGAAATATTCTTTTATTTCTTCATATTTAGCCGTTAGATTTTGTGGAATTGTCTCCATACATAATTGCTGCAATGTAATTAAATCTGGATTTCTATTAAGAATAGCTTCAAATTTTTGCCGAAGGCCACATCCGAAGTCACTTGGAATACTTTTCAAATTATTAACAGCCACATCTAATGTGGTTAATCCGTCATTTAATTTGAGATTTCGATTTTCAAAATAAGTGATTAGTTTTCGAAATTTTCCAAAGTGTTCGTGAAGAAAGTACAACTGATTTTTTAAATTTGGGATTTGTGTGAGCTCCTTGCACTCACCAATACTTCTAGCATCCTCCTTTAGCAGTGTTACAAAATGTTTTAGACTATCGAAATTCTCAGCATAATAACTAGTAACTTCCAGCCATGTTCCCCATCTAGTTATTACTGGAGTGGGAGGCAGTGACAGAGATGGAAATTTTTCCCTGAAAAGAGCTACTCTCAATGGTGCTTTTCTGAAAACTTTTTTAAAAGCTGATACAAGTCTATCAACTTCCGGAAAAGTGTCTCTGATATATTCACAGATTCTGTGGAGAGCATGTGCTACACAAGTAATATGCAGCATATTAGGATATGTTTTCTGCAACAGTCTGCCTGTTTTTAACATATACGCAGCACTATCATTGACAAATAAAAGTATTTTTTCTTTGTACGTGGCGTCCGAATGAAGCATTTTTTGCATATTCTCCTTAATGGTTTCGGCAACTGTTTCCGCATCAACTCTATTTATAACACTTGTTGCTATTACATATGAGTTATAGGGAATAGTTGGATGTAGTACACCAGCTACAACATTTACCACACAGCGTCCTAACATATCCACCGTTTCGTCGGCGCTTATCCATATGTATTGATTTAAAAGATGGCTTCTAATGCGTTCTACTGTTCTCGTATAGCACCTAGAAACATAATATTTGCGTAAAGTTGATTCATCAGGAACATTTCGACCAGTATATTTTTGAAGAAATATTTTTAAAGTGGGATTGCTAAGTTTATTTAATGGAATATTAGCCGCCATAAAAGTTTTACAGAGTTCAGATGTGTTTGCGATCCTAAGTGACGAATTTTTGACGATATTTTACGGATTTTGTAATAAATTTCGGAATCACTGACAATGGACATACAATCAGTATGACCGTCAATCCAACTTGCCATTGCTTTACAATGCCGTTCTCGACATTCTTCCATATCATGTCTGAAAAAGTAACTTAAACAATGCTCTAGATCTAAATAAATGAAAACTAAAAATGTGTGCGTAAGTTATTGAAACTGAACGAAATTCAATGCACACTCTTACGTCGAAATAATTGGTAGAAATAGATTCAATCAAACGATATTAAACAGGATCTATCACAAAAATTACGATGTAATTAACAGTTAAAACTATGAAAACAAGAAACTACTCACAGCACTTTATTTATCTTACGAAATATAAACTAATAAATAAAATACATTATAAAAACCCCGCTTCTATCTACGCTCATGAAAACACTTTAAAAAACACTATATTCTTCGAATACAATAGCTGGATTGTCCATTGTTATCGCGGCGAGACCAGGTGTCCGAGTAAGTCAAACAAATACTTCATTGAATTACGCCGGGATGTACTAAGCGACGTTATACACAATTCCAATTGCCGATTGCGTTTTATGGAAATTGCGTCCGTTCTCTAGTAATTATATATAAAAATATAAACAGAAAAAATATGTAGAAAGGAAAACTACTGATATTTAATAAAATTAAGGTTTTAAGCAAAACAGATATTTACCAATTCAAGTTAACATTATTATAAGATTCATTTTCTTCTTCACTAAAATTATCGTCGTTTAGTTTCGAATTTTAGTTTCGTTTTATCAGCATAGTATGTATATACATAAATACAGGCGCGGCTCGTGATGACGTATTTTGGTTTGCAGTACAATGATACGAGTGCCTCGTGTGTTTTCGGTGTTTACTAAGCAAACGTTACAGTTAGTACACGAGAATACACGAAGCACTCGGATCATTGTACTGCAAACCAAAATACGTCATCACGAGCCGCGCCTGCATAAATATATACAATAAAAGATAAGGTATCTACTCTATAATACAATAAAGTTTGCGACTTGAGCCGAAAGTTTGCAACTTTCCTTACGGCTTTCTAGCTTATGTGAATTCTGAGTTACATTACCATCATAGAATACAAAACATTTCACAATTTAACCGTGCTAAATACACCATAAATGTTCTTAGTCATGTTTGGTGGTAAAAGACCTTTTTATTATTTTTAACGACCAAGGATGTTTTTGTATTTCACAGCTTATAGTACTATCATTAATTCTTTTCTAAATAAATATTTCCGCAGTTATATTCATGTTTAAATCCATCGTTTATTAAGTTTGATTTTCATTTAATAGTGATATTATGAAGGATTAATTTTTGTTTCGAAGTTGTTTCATTCCATCAAGTCAGATAAGAAGCTAACTTATTATTTAAAGTGTTTATGTAATTATACATACGCAGTTAAAATAAATATCTAGTGTAAATTTTAATTCTGTAGGTTAGACTTCAAAATATCGAATTTCTCAGACTGCATCCCAACCTTTTTTTTTTAATAGAAATAAAATAAAAGGATAACGTTTATATATATTTTTAACAGACTAAATAAGGTACACAATACTACTAGGAGATTCAGTAATTACTTAGCCTATATAAGCAAGTAGCAAACAATTATTTTGTTTTTGTATTATCTAATCCACCGATATTTAAGTCTTTCCATTCGGATAATGTCAAGAATATGTGCACCTAATATTTATGGAAAAAACATTAGTGGAACCTCTAGAGACCCTCTAAAGGAACAACTTTGCCTTATAAAGTTATAGCGGGAAACGTACTGTTAAGTTTCATAAAAATAAAATATGTTGAAAATTACTATTAACCTCTTACGTTACGTTTTTTGGACAAATACATATAAACTATCTACTTTTTTGGCATCATATACTATATTTAATTCATATTAAATGCCATTTACGTTTGTTTTCTTTATATTGACTTAAATAAGCGTATAAAACGAGCAAAATGTGAACAAAAATCTGTTTACGTACATATAGCAAGCGCCAGGTAAGTTGGCGAGCGGAGGGGTAAATTCGCGCAGGATTAGAAGTATTGGGGAGATTTGTATTTAGTCTTACATCAATTTGCAAGCTACCATAGGTGGCGTAAACTACACATCTATCATTTAATAAATTAATAATTTATTAGAGTAAGATATATAACGTGCACGTTTATAAGAATGGATTCTGCGCACCCCCTCCTTTCGCCATCTTATTTGGCGCTTGCTATACATATAAATATTAACAGTAAAATTCAATGTGATGAAGTTGTCAGCCTGGAAAAGTATAAGTCATGCAAATCTCAATGGTCGCGTGCAAATAACATCTAAATATTAATATTTTGGATTTTACGAATTTATTGACATAAAATTGTGGTTGATATAGCATAAATATTTGAAAGCGATGTTTAGGTAATACCTTAGTATATATAAATAACAAGAATTTCCAAAATTTAGCCTGTTATGCTTATGTTGAAAATATATAAAACATAGGGTTAGTTAGTGATTTTTATTTAATGCAAAATTAACAGTACGTTTTCCCCTATAAGTCTATAAGGCAAAGTTGTTTCGTTGAGGGTTTCCTAAAGGTTCCACTATTATTTTTTTTTCAAAAAATGTTAGGTTCTTAACGTTAGCCGTCCATTTTTTCATAAAAGTAAACTTTATCAAACTTTTCGAAATGTTTTTCAAAAATATTTGTTATTGAAACGGTCGAAATGTACACACGTATACTGAAGAAAAATCACTCGTTTCTTCTTCCAGTTAAGCGTTTTGTATTTTTTGTATCCTGCAGTTGATCTGAAAGGAATGCATAGTATTCGCCTGTTATCGATTTACCTTTTTGAAGATAATTGATAAGCAAAAGCCCAGTAGCACAGTAGAGTGTACGGTCCCTGCCTTCTTCAAAGCACTTATAACAGTCTCAATCTATTGTTTCGATCGTTGCCTCATTTCAACTGTATAATGGTGTATCTATTCAGGTTTCATCATTATTCGACGCCAAAAACTTTTCGGATCACATCTTAACTTTGCTAAATTCAGACCCGAAATGCGTTTTCGTTCGCGTTTGTGGTCCAAAGTCAACAAATTGTCCACTAGTCATGCACACAATTTTTCCATATTCAATTCATTATGCAAAATCATCACTACTGATCCAGATGAGATGTCTCGAACCTCAGCGAACCTTGCGCATTTTTGTCTAATTTACTTTTTTAATCATATTTGAAATACACAGGTCGTTTGAGCGTTATTCATCAAATACACTGGTTGGGCCACGTTTAAGCCATGTTTTGAACGATCATTAACTTGAAAAATAAATAAGGTGATTAGTACTGCCCCCTTTCACCAGACTCACTAATTACTGATTCTCCTTCGTATTAAAGTAGTAAAGTATAATTAGCAGTGCGAAAGAAATTTTTACCTTAAGATTAACAAGGAGAACGCATCGATGAATATAAAATTCGCTTTGTACTTTACTATCCAAAAAAATTGTCTAAAACGTATATCAGGGCATAATGAAAATTCGTTACCGATTTCTCCTTTTTAATTTTTTTTGTTCGCAATATCTAGATAATTACATCACGATTTTGCCATTAATACAATTTTTAGATGAGCGAATATACGCTGAGTAACAATATGATTATGATTTATTAAACCAGAAAATTTGCTACAAATTTCTTGCAACTGAAATAAACGTCCAGAAACACGTATTCGCTTTTACTCCAATGACATGATTTTAAATCTATTTTATTAGAACAATTGACATTTTTAACGTTTTTAAGGCACTCTCCCGTTAAGAATCCAGTTATGTTCTTGAATACTCTTAATTATTTCTCATTAATATTCATGAGAATAATGACTTTTTCGAAAAAGATGCTTTGTTTCGTACTGATCGGCTCGAATCCTTTCTTTTGTCGAATACTAAACTTGTGTTCAAACTTTTGTGAATAACGCATGTATTTTTTAGAAATTCATATGACATTAAAGTAGTCTTAGCATGTAATATTTTTATATGCCCCGATGTTGTGAAATCATATGCATTTATTTACACGATGTTAATTTTCTTTCTAAAAACTATAAATTATCTAAATTACACATGAATGAGTGACAGATATTATAAATCACTCACCATCGGCCGTCCAAATTTACAGTATTTCAAATATAGAACGATTTTTTAATTGCTACAGTTTTTCACAAGTGACCACAGATTGAAAGACTGCATGCGGTTTTTGTACATACGAGGGTGGTTTGACGGAGAAGTGACTATTAAATGAAATACTTATTTTAGGATAAAAAATATATATTATTTTTCGATATAATTTCCTTGCAAGTCTACACAAGTCTGTGCAAGTCTTAGCCCAACGAGTTTACAATTTTTTCAAAGCCTCCAAAAAGTAATTTTTCTGCAACTCTGCATAGTAGGCATTTGTCTCGGATATCACCTCTTCATTTATCAGAAATCTCTTTCCACTACCTTTACATTTTTTAAAAATTTGGAAATAAAAATAAATCACTGGGAGCTAGATCTGGCAAATATGGTGGATGAGCCAGTAATTCGTAGCACAATCGAACAAATTTTTTGTAGCAACAGCGGACGAATGAGAAGGCGTACTATCGTGATGGAACAACACTGTTTTTCTTCAATAAATACTGTCGTATTTTCTTCAGTTCTGCATTAAAAGGTGTTAGCCAATCAGCATAATATTGGTTATCGTTTTTCTCTTTTTTTAAATAATAAATAACACCTTTGGAATCCCAAAAAATTGGCCATGACCTTATCGGCCGAAAGAACGTTTTTTTGCTTTCTTGGGGGCACGTTCCTCGAAGAGAAATCCATTGTTTTGGCTGTATTTTCGTTTCTGGAGTATAATGATGTATTCAAGTTTCATCTACTGTGACATATCGACGGAAGAATTCCCTTGGATTGCGTTTGAAGATAACCAAACATTCTCCTGATATTTTGATGTGAGCGCGCATTTGATGGGTATTAAGCAAACGCGGCATTCATATTTAAATGTTTATGTAAAGTATTGTATACCCACTTGTTCGGTTGAAATGTTTACTTGATTAGATATCTCGTACTTTCGATCGATAGACTTACATGAAATTTAGAACTATTTCTGAAATGGTTACAGTCAATGACGGTCCGGGACCTTCTGTATCATCCGTATTCAAAAGCAGAAAATCATTCCATGGGATGGAGCCACATACATATAAATAAATATACCGTTCATGGTCCACTGCGCATTTGTACGGAGTTTGGAATAAAAGGAGATAGAATTTGACGACATTTTTACGTATTTCCTGATGTTTAGGCAACCTAGTCACTGCCGTTGTATATAAACATCTTTGATAGTAGTATTCACAGGTAGTTTTTAGTGTTTAATACATGTGACGTTTTTTTCAATTCCGTTGATTATTGAGATATATCCACGATATATTGTGTTTATTGTAGTTTAAAATAATATTAATTGTATTTTACTCTAAAATATTTTATGTTATATGACTGTGCCAATGTGTGCATATGATTTAATACTTATATTTACAAGTTGGATAGTCTATCCTTCAGGAAATACGTAAAAATGGTAGCTCCCATGTTTTCGCGTATCAGACGTCTCTTTTGCGCAGTATATCTATTTAAGTATGTGGATTGAGCACATTCACAATAATATTTACGTAACTTTTCCTCGGTTTCTTTAATTTTCGTAAAAAAGTTTTAAAACTTTAAATGAGTGTAAAACACAACCCATCTATCAGATTTGTTTGAAATTTTGACAGTAGACATGACAAACATGGCGGAAGTCAGAAACATAATCACCGTAGCGAAAGACCATTGAAAGTCTTCCGTCAAACCGCCTCTATTATCTGTATATTTCGTTTCTACATTAATATGAATACGACAGCCAGGATCATAACAAGGTGAACCGATAGTTGATTGAAGCTTGAAATAAATCTTCAATTCTCCAATACAGGATTGTCTACCATTATGATCTTTTTATTAGACGTAGTTCTAGATTTTAAAAAGAAAACCTACATGTACTGACAACTAAATCTTGGCATTATTAATTTTAATCGTTAGTCCAGTTTGTTGGATAAATTGAATTAAAAGTTTTAAATTTAATTTTAAACTTTGCGAAAAGGATTTTTCAGTATAAATAATACAAACATTCATAGAAAAATAATTGCATATCGATCGTTAGCGTTGCCGAAATTGTTAAAACTAAATTAAATTGGAATTAGGATTATTTTCTTTCCATGAAAAACGAAAAACTTTTGTAGAGAGTCTAGGATAACGAGGTTTCTTTTTAAAAGGAATTTCTATACAGTGAACCCGTTCATTGTTGGAAAATTTTAGAGGGTTCAGTACTTTCACACGTTTCAATAAAGAGATTTTTGACTGGTTGAATTTAAATGCCTTTGAGACATCAATTTCTTCTGTAAGCAACCATCATTTTACCATGTCTTTTGCAAGCCTATAATTCCCTCTTTCATAAAAATTGTTCTAGTATAAATAAGGTATCTGTTATTTGCTGCTTGTATATATATGACAGTAGTTTTTTTTTGTAGCCAATCATTATTATATGTACTGTCTTCTGCAGATACATAAACCTCTGCTTTATAAAAATGTTTTAATATAAGTTAGGTAACTGTCGTGATTTGAACCTAGGGGTTATTTTTATAAAATTAAATTTTGTTTTTATTTTTTCCGAAGCTTTTACTTTTATAAAAAAAAATTGAAATTATATTTTGTTATGTTCATTAATTAACACGCATCCTCTGTTAGCATCTCAAGTATAAAAACAACAATTTTTCAAATTTCGATAATCTTACAATTTCTTTTGCAAAGATACGATCTATTTTTGGACATCTTGTGTGCTAGGTCCGACAAAACCTATTCTTTATTTAAAAAAAATTATGATTAATAAAAGAAACATGCGTCTTTCAATTACTAATCTTTTTAAAATCATCAATTATGCCAATATGAGCAAAAATTATTTAGATAAGGCATGGCCATGGTTGGAAAGATCACTGTCTTCAATAAGTTCAGTTTGCTGTTGCCAATTAAATGTTTGAATTGAAGTAGTTGTAATTATATTGGTTATGTTAGCTAAAAAAGCTGACATTTAAATCATGTCGAATAAAACTTAAAATCGAAACTGACATCCAACCAACATGTAGAACCAACAACAGGCTGAACCTATCAAAGACAGTGCTACTTCCAACCATGGCCACCCCTTATCTAAATAATCTTTGCTCATATGGTATTTAGTTCACTATTATGTATGTTGTATCATGAGAGTTAAGATCATAATACAATGTGAGATTTTTATATTACATACCTATCCATGAAAAAATTCATTGACAATGAATAAACTGTCACATTTGGATTTATACTGACCAAGTTTAGTTCAAATCCAGAGGATTTTGCTGTTTTTACAGTGCTTTATTTAACTTAAAATGAGTAAAATTCAATTAGTACATAGAAGTATGATAAAATTCTTGACGAAAGAAGAAAATGGATCCAAAATATTCATCTATTGTGTATAAAGATGTACCGTCATATTTTTTGTCAAATATTGGTCTAAGTAATTTAGATGGGGTAAAGAATCAATTCAAAACGATCCAGCGTGCGAAATGGCTATCGAAGCAAGAATTAAGGGAAGCATGAAGAAAGTCTAGGAACAAGTCTTAGCAGATCGCAAGAAGAATGTATCAATTATTGTTATTGAAGTGGAGATATCAGAAGCCACATTTTTTGCATGATGATTTAGGAATGAACAAAGTGTCAGCGCGATGGACTCCCAGATTGATTACTCCTGAATAAAAATTTTATCGGCAATAAAATTTTGAGGAAGACTTGAGGGTGGTTAGCGATAAAAAACCTTTAATTTATTACACGCATTTAAAGTAGCTTTTAATTGTTTGTTTCTTGTTGCTAAAGTGACTCTTTATTCCCTAGGGAGTTAAAATTCACTTTATTCCCCAAGCGAGTTAAAGTTAGGTGTAAATGATTAATCACAGATATTAGAAATCATAAATAATTCTCCTCGACAACGGTCAATCTGAACTTCATACTTGACTGATAATTGTCACAATTAAAAACTCAATAATTTATTAACTAAATACGTGTAATAAATAAAATATTGTATATAACACGGACCTAATCTTTATTCGTCGCTAAACGCTCATAACTTAACTTTCTTCCCGTCACGATTAAAGCTCCACTTTAATCCCTCGATATATTTAAAAAAGTATTTTCGAAATTTATAACAGGTGATGAGTCGTGGGTGGATCCAACTGAACCGACTAAACAAGAATCCATGCAAATGGGTCCACAAGGGATCCCCACTACTAAAAAAGTCAAGGGCACAAAATTCATCTGGAAAATTGATGGCAACGGTATTTTGGGATACAGAAGGAATCTTGTTAATTAAATGAAGAAAGGTCATTCAATTACAAGAGGAGTTTTTAAGAAAACAATCCGAAATTTGAAAACTTGTCATACAGCAAAACTTTGCTCAAAAGAATATGTTGCTCCACGACAATTGTAGAGTTCACAAGGCTCGCCAAGTCCGATAAATAATCAATCGTTGCCTTTTAGAGATAGGGCATCCACCTCAAAGCCTGAACGTGGCACCGATTGATTATTATTTATTTTTAAATCTGCGTGAATGGTGTTTTTCTTCAGATAAATGCTTGACAAGAAGTGGTAGAGGAATACTTGCCAAAAGAATTTTTTGGAATGTATAGCCTTCAGTGGCGGCTCGTGGAGAAATGGAACGGGGTCGGCAACCAACGGATTTTTTTTTTATATAAAGCACCAGTAATTAAAATATAATTCTAATAATTAATTATTAGTGCCGGCACCAAATGTTTTACCATAAATAAAATAGTAATTAGAACTTATTTCTAATAATTAATTGTTGATATAAAATTAAATTCGTGATTATAATGTGATTTATTTTTTGCGATAGCCTGGATTGGATTGGCGTTGCCGATCTGCCATCCTTGAGCAGACGCCATTAAAACCCGTTTGCGCAAGAGTGTCGCCATATTTTGATGCCGTTTGACTGCCAAACCACGCCAAACATAACACTTGTGTCAGTTGATATTTATTTTGTTCAAAATTATTTGATTTTGAATTTCTAAAAATGTCGTGGGGTTTAGGAGCAAGTGTCGACGTTAATTGACGAAGTACAAAAATATCTTTGTTTGTACGACATGAGAAGCAAGGCTTAGAAGAATAAGCATTTTCGGCAACAATGTTTGCAAGCGATTGCAGAAATATTTTTTTTAATAACTTCCGATATTGCTGATGCTAATGTTGTTGCAACAGCTCCTAATACAATATTAGTGGATGTCATCGTTAACGTTGATTATATCAAACTTCCAGGTCCTAAATTATCCTATTTGACAGACACATAAACCGTATAATATTATTGCGATACGTAAAGGTATAGATAAAGGTTATGTTTGAGTTTGTGTTTATGTGGAAATGTCAAGCAAGTGTATAAAAATAAATACAATAGATGACGCATCATGTTCTGCGCATCGAAAAATATTGCTCTCGCGTGGATTTCTCTGTAACTTGGACAAATAATATGATATAATTGTAAAACTTAAATTTACATGATGTCATAGGAAATTTGCTTTCTAACTTACAGACAAATTATCTGGTAAATTTTCGTTTGAAACGGGCCTTATTAGAAAAAACGCTGGATGGAATAAGTTTGTAACCATTAGTGGATCTTATGTTGAAAAGTAAAATTAGCTTTTCTTATAACGCATTTCATTAATAGCTAGGTAGATAATATAAAAGTCTCGCCTCGTATGTTTGGTTTAATAATATAATTTCTTACTTCTTTTTTATTCAAATATCAATATTTGCATTTATTCACGTTACTTATTCACGAGACTCAAAGAAATTTACAAATTGCATGTCACATTTTGCTAATAATTTATTTCATTTAATAAAATTACAAGCACATGCTTTTTTTTCTCTTCACAAGCACGCCGGCATTGCTGATGAAACGCGCATGTCCAGGCCATAATAAACTTGGTACAATGTGCATTTAATTTACAAGAATTTGAGTCTGTTATTAAAATGTTTAAAAGTGAATTTTAAAACACGATTTACTTTATATATTCGAAAAGGATATTTATCCTTCGTGTAGTGTTTAGGCTCAACAATTACGGTTAAAACTTAGTGTTACGCTTGTAAAAAGTCTTCTATAATACTTAATTGTCTATAATTTTTCATGTACTAATCCTATATTATTATATCAAATCATTCATGCTCGCTCACTACTATAAAAAAATTACTGTAGTTGTACTATATCTTACATATCTGGGGAACATTGATTACTGTGTGTAGATTGTTCTGGATTGGCGCTCATTTACTATCTTGTTTTTTATTTTAAGTATGCAAGTCACCTCTAGAACGGACTTCACATTACTTCCATGTCTGTGTAATTTATATACGTAATTGTTTAAATTAATCACACTGTATATGAAACTTATTAATAATTTTTAATAATGCCTCGTTTAGAATCTTTGTCCCTGTTGTTTTGTTCACATTTTTAACCATAGAGGTACACACTTGTTAGTATTACTAAAACTAGTGTTCGTCTGCTACTTTTTGTATGTATTTATTAAATTTCACCATTTTATATATACTTATATAGATATTACATAAGGTGTATTATAATAATTTAAAAAAAGGATAGATGTATAAGAAGGTAGTAGTCATATTATGTTATGCCGTTGTAATTCTGTTATTATACAAGGTGCATGCGAAATAAACAACAAAATTAATAAGTACTTTTGTTTAAAATTTTACTTTGAGAAAAAATAATTGAAGAAATATATCAAAATGGCTAAAATGCATTAACTATTAGATTAAAAATTATTGCCTCACACCAAGTATATATGTAGACAAATATATTTTTCCTTTACTAAAGAAAAGAAATTGTAATGATTAGAATTATTACAATGTTTGATTTCCTTTGATTCTTATTATTATTATGCGAGTAATGTTCAAATTTAACTAGGATTTTGTTAACAAAATTACATAGCACCATATATGTGCAAACTCTTGTATCTCACTGGATCAACACTAGAAAACTCAATATTTTACGACAATCGTAAGAGAATATCACAGTAAGTAGATAAAACATGAAACCCCAAGCTATTTTTCAAAGCTTCGATCCACAATTTAGTAGAATAATGGCAGTAATAAACTCATGCCATTGATCTGGAGGCTGAGGCGAGATACTATTGAATGCTGGCATGTTTTGACTCTGGAATAATACCATATTACTTTACTCCAAGAAATCCTCACGTTAGCCGCATTTCCATTATTATAACTTCTACAACTTCAACTATTGAAACTTTTTCCCGCCTAACAACTATTTCAAGATTTAGAGATGTATGCCGAATGCGGAATAAGACCCCATTGAAGCTTATTCATGGTTTGAAGTCTTGAATAAAGTAAACAGAATTTTGTCTTCCCTTCCACTTGTTCCCAATCTCCAGTTTAATTTTGTCTCTTAAAAGCAGTTTTGCTTCTTGAGACTCTGTAGATGAGGCGAGATACCATTGAAAAACTTACTGAACAAAATCTTGGCATTAGTCGCGTTTCCACTTATATAAATTTTTCAATTTCATCACCTTGCGGAATTTTTCCCGCCTAAAAATTATTTTAAAAGATTAAAAATGTATGCTAATTGTGGAATAAAGAATTGAAGCTTGTTCATGGTTTCAAATATTTGATATGAGGACGAACATTGTCTTAAATTGAACAAACAGAACTTTTCCTTCTCTTCCACTAGTTCCTAGTCTCCAATCTAACTTTGTCTCGTAAAAGTAGTTTTGATTCTCTCAAACTTTGGAGACTAGGCGAGTTACCATTGAATGCTGGCACGTTTTGACTCTGGTATAATACCATAATATCTTACTAAAAGAAATATTTGCGTTTCTGCCTTTTTTGACTTCTATAATAACTCCATTCACCTTTTTTATTTTTGAGCATAAAAATTACATTAAGAATTTAAAGCTGTATGCAAAATAAAGTCCCACTGAAGTTTGTTAATGGTTTCAAATATTTGGTATGAGGGTAAGCCTCGAATGAAAAACAGAACTTCGTTTTCTCTTCCACTTGTCACGGAAAAGTATTGTTTGCTTCTTTGAACTTAGTAGGCGAGGCGAGATTGAATGCTGGAATGTTTTGACTCAGAAATAAATATTACAAGCATATTTTGTCAATAATGAGAAAAGTGACAAGAAATTCATCTTCCTGCCTCTCATTGTTGTTTTTTTGCGCACTATCCATCTTATGTTCTTCAGTTAACAATCATAAAATTCACCTGATGATAGTTTTAACCTGTTTCTTACGATAAATTCGCCCAGTAATATAGAAAATTTCCGGATATTTGATATACTGTTACCCGTCTTGCTATATAAGTATATATTTTGTTTTCGTGATTAATTAAAGTTGCTGTATTATTCCAACACTCAGCTTCTAAAATGATATGGAACGCCACACTGTGCTTAAAATCTTGGAAAAATCAATCAGTCAAATTGACGGCTTCGTTACATACGCTGTTCCAAGCTATAATAGAAAAAAACTTTCCGACATCGCAATTACAACTTACAAAATAATAAAATAACCAAGCAGTTGTCTAACATATCTCAAGTGTTATTGGCGACGTTCACCTCTTACTTCAATTTTTGAAATCGTTTCCAAATAGATCCCCAGGTTAAATTTGAACACTTCACATAATTAATTACAATGTTTAATTATAATTTAAAAGTAATATCTCAAAGCAATAACCATTATAATTTTTTTAGTCGATTTCAGGTGTATTCATCCGTAGAGAATCCGTAAGTAAGATACATATAGCGTAATTATAATTAGGCTTCTGATTTAAATCATTTTAAAGACAGTAGTTTAACATAGAAAGTAGTTGTTTTATTGTCCGTACAGATTGCAGTAATCTACTAAATTTAAAAAACGGAATATTTATTTAAAATATATTTTAATGCATGCAATAAAAATGAAAATAGAAAACATTTATTTCTGTCAGATTAATATGGGGATTTGTTTTAACTTATAATTCATTCGTAAAAAAATATATGCAAAACTATATGGCATTTCCTATTTTCAATAATAAATAAAAACATTAAATACTATACTTTCCAAATGAAGTTTTTTAGCTGTACATAAAGTCACAAATTAATAAGTTTTTTAACCTGTATTTTAATGAGTATAAGAAGAAAACGTAGAGCCAAAAGTATATGCTTTTAATAGCTAGATTAATGCATAAATCATTTATAAACTGTAATTAAAAACACCGGAATAAAACAATCTTTAGAAGTTGGCGAGAAAATAACTTTAAATCCTACTAACTTTTTACCTAAAATATAATACATGACTCATTCGGTCTCTAAAATGAGTAAAATTCTATTTGATGCAGCTGACTTATACAGGATGTCCCATAACTTATGGGCTATACAGCATTTAGAGATAATAGACATGAAAATAGTTATATTGAGGCTAGTTTGCCTAAGTAAAATATTGAAACCGTTCCCCAGATTTTCTCATTTGAATGTTCCATTGCACATTCTGCCGATGGCTGAAAAATATTTAATTCATAAAGTGTGCTTTTAATTTTGGCAAACCATTCAATGTTGTCTTCCTTTCCCTGTCATAGGTATGTCAAAAACTAGTTTCTGCATTATCCAAGTACCATAATCTTTCCAATTAAGAAGCTTAATAAGTTTTCTAACCATGATTTATGGGATATGCGCCTCTGCGTTTATGTTCAACAAAATTACAACGGACGTGCTGTCCTTAGAAGGTATGAAGAACTCCACACAATCAGAATCATTCCAGACCGAAAAATATTTCAAAGAATATTCAATCAATTAGGTGAAACAGGTCCGTTATATAACATCATTTATCTTGGTGCATGACTGAAAACTGTAACAAACGAACAAAAAGAAGAGATCTTGGTTAGAATCGCGGAAAATCCTGAATTAAGCACTAGACGTTTGGAAGCTTGTACGGAAATTGGTAAATTAATCGTCTCAAGAATCATTCATGCATTTCCCTACTATTTTACGTCCGTTCAAAATTTATTATCAAGAGATTTGCAAGCCAAATTTGAATTTTTTCAAAATGTATGAAATAAAATACCGAAAACCTCATGTTCCCGAAAAAAATATTTATAGACGAGGCAACAAGACGCAGCTATGCTTTGGAAAAATCGATGCTCACCCAGAGAAAGACATTTCCAATACGAGTTTTCGATGAATATTTGCTGCAGTATTATCGACTATTTCTTGATTGGCCCATTTCAACTTCCGCAGTGACTTAACCCCTTACCGCATACTGTGCCAAATATGGCACACGTTAAAATAATTGTTTTTTCTAAGTCTACACATATTTTAAGCTGCTAATGCAATCTGTTCCAAATTCGGCACGCTCGCTTCTTTATGTTCACCAATAAAGAGCGCTATCTGGCGCATGTTTTGAAAGTTGCGTTAGTTGACGTTTGACCACTACAGCTGGCTATTCGTTTCTATTATTTACAAATTTTGCAAGTTCATAATAATTTGAAATAGCAAGATATAGTGAAGATAAAAATATCTGGCTACTGGTAAGTGCCTATATTTACTTTTTACATAAAAGAAATAAGCTTAGTAATCACAGGTAGAAGTCACGTGTGCGTTGTTTACTTGTGCTATATTTGGCACAGTTTGCAGTAAAGAGTTGCTAAGGATGATTTTTTTGTAGATGGATACAAAACGGTTTTATGGTCGACAATCCAATCAAATTCCAGATTTAGTTGACAGCGAAGACGAAAGTTTATCGGATGACGATGATTATCGAAATATGGCAAAGTTTTCCAAAGTTTTAGTCGACGAATTTAGCAATGGGTGTTCCTATGAAAATGTAGATGACATTATTGAGGAAACTGATCATTTCGATAGTGAAGATGACGTTCCACTTTCTACCTTAGTTGTAGCAAGTAGAAAAACAAAAAAAAACCAAATATCACTTAGACTGGCAAGATAAACATTTGAATATTGTGGAACAAGACAGCACGTTCAAAGGATCTGAGTCCTTACCAGAGGAAATTTTGAATTTTGATACTATTTATCACTTTTTCAAATTCTTCTTTACCGATGATATACTTACATACATAACTGAACAAACTAATTTATTTGGTGTTCAATGCAGACCAGACAAACCACCAAATATATCAAAAGAGGAGATAAATGTGTTTATTGGTATTTGTATATATATGTCTGTAGTGCATTTACCCTCAACTAGAAGCTACTGGAATAGTTCGCTAAATATTCCAGCAATATCTCAAGCAATGACTTGTAACAGGTTTGAAGAAATAAAGCGCTTTCTTCATTTCAATGACAATGTAAATCAAAAGAAACACGGAGAGGCTGGTTATGACAAGCTATTCAAAATTCGCCCTTTTCTAGATAAAATCCGAGAAAAATATTTACTTGTTCCAAAAGAAGAACACCTTGCTATCGATGAACAAATTATTCCCACCAAAGCAAAATCTACTTTGAAGCAATACAATCCTAAAAAGCCTCACAAATGGGGATATAAAGTTTTCGTACTTAGTGGCGTATCCGGCTTCAGCTATGATTTTGATTTTTTTTCTGGGCCAACCGAGTTGCTACCTCATCAACCAGATTTAGGAGCAAGCAGTAATGTTGTAGTAAAACTAACTGCTTCACTTCCAAGACATCAAAATTATAAAGTATTTTTTGATAATTGGTTTACCAGCATACCATTATTGATCTATCTAAAAAAAGAAGGCATTTTGCCTCTTGGTACTGTTCGGAAAAACCGTGTACCAGATTGTGAGTTTCCTAAAGAAGCTGAAATGAGAAAAAAGGGTAGAGGTACAATTATAGAAAAAGTCGCAAAAGTTGACGATGTTGATATATCTGTAGTTTCTTGGTTTGACAATAAAATAGTCACCACGGTCTCAACGTATGTCGGTAGCCAACCAGTTTCAAAAGTACAGCGGTTTTGTCGAAAGGAAAAAAAGTATATTGAAATTCCACGTCCCAAATGTATACAGATATACAATAGCTATATGGGTGGTGTTGATCTCTTGGATTCCATGTTAGGGTACCACAGGATCCTTATAAGATCGAAAAAATTTTATCTCCGGATTTTTTTTCATTTCATAGACATGCTATGTTGCAATAGTTGGATTTTGTGGAGAAGAATTATTGGTTGCAAAAGTCCTGGAGATACTTGTGATATGTACTTGCCTTTGTCTGAATTCAAGTTAGGACTGGCAGAAATTCTCACCAGATCTAGTGTCACATCTAAGAAGCGTGGGAGACCAAGCCATTCTTTACAGCCACAGTTGGAACTAAAGAAGAAAAAATATCCATTTTCGCCGATACCGGCTCAAGAGATCCGTACAGATAACATGGGTCATTTTCCACTTTGGCACAATGATCGCCAACGATGCAAGTACCCCGAATGTAAAGGAAAATCACAAGTGTCTTGTGATAAATGTAACGTGACATTATGCCTGAACAAAGACAGAAACTGTTTTCGACGTTTCCATTTAGAGTAGCTGTAGCATTCCAAATCTTATAAATATATTTTGAATATAAAACTATCAAATCTAGTTTTTTTTTAACTACAAATTGTGACAAATTTGGCACGTGTCGTATTTTGACAGTTTTTGACAAAAAAAATTACTATAGATTTTTTTGATTAATTTTCCTGCGTTAGGATTTGTTTAAAATACTATGTACAAAAAAGTTATCAACAACCAAAAAATCATGCGGTAAGGGGTTTAATGGAGAACAATATTTACATTTTTTAACGATTTACTTAATCTATTGGTATACCTCTGAACGTAACACAAAATATGTGGTTCATGCAAGATGATGCCCCACCATACTTTACACTTATTGTTTGAAATCATATGAATCAGCGTTTTACACATCGATGGATTGGTCGTTGAAGCCACCTCGTAACCCAGATATGAATCAGTTAGATTTTAATCTATGGGTTCACATGAAGGCTTTAATATACGCTGACGCGATCAATCAACGGGAAAAACTTGAACAATTGCAGTTGTTATTATCCATAGAAATGATTAAAATATCTTCTCGAATGTGAGACATTATTTGGCAAAAATTCTAAGAAAATGTATTGAAGTTAACGCTAGATACCTTCAAGATTTATTAAAGTTGATTTAAACAATTTTTTTATATTGTAAATAAACTGCGTTGTTTTCATAATTTTCTCTTTCAACGCCCAGTACTTCTTTAGCCTTTAACATTTTACTTAAGGCAAATTTAGGCTCACAATAACTGTTTTTATGTCTATTATATTCAAATGGTGTACGGCACTAAGTTATGGGATACCTGTGTAATACGTAATATGAGTAATTTTTTCAATATCTGCGCTTAAATAGAAGTTACGAGCTTTTTATTATTTGATTATTTGAACATTATAATGAGGCACTTGATCGGTGTTATAAGATGTTGCGTTGATTACTTTTAGTGGGAGGAAAATAAAATCTGTTCCATCCACGCAGTTTCATATTACTAATTGTATCCATTGGGAATTATTCCAGGTTGTATTTAAGCACGTGTTTTTAATTTATCTTTGCCGATAGGAAATGTAAATTATTTTGATTCAATAGAATGTCAAAGCTAATTAATTTATATTTTATCAGAATAATTATTATTTAAAAATTGTGTAAAAGCATTCGATTAATCTTAATTTTAAGATAATTTCTTCAAAAAGTTTTCGGATAAACAGTACAAAATTTAAAATAAAAAGTTTCGATCGACGTTTCTTCTTTTGTTTATGCCAAACTCTTTATTTCGCATACACTTTGTATAATATAATTTATAAATAATACTGATTGCATCATTAATATCATATCAGCCTCTTTGTAATTATTATTGTTACTTTTATATAGTAGAATGTCTTGCACGTTAACCAAAAGACAATTAAAAAACAGATTAATTTAATCAAATTCAAAGAAACATAAATCCAAAAAAAAATCTGTTCTGATTTCTGATTTTTTACTTGAAGTGTCGCAGGAATATCTCTCATGATGATGATGGTTGGTATTCGAGATTCAACGCAAGATGGAACGAGATGTCAAGGTGATGATGATCGTGATAACGAGAAACTTCCGATATGGTACTACCCCATAAGATGATCTTGTTTTTGCCGGCTACGTTGCCCGACAGAAGGTAAAACAAAATAAAAACAGTGGACCATCCGTAGAGGCCAAGTAGCGTAGCGGTTCGGAATTATTAAAAAAAATTTGTATACATATTTAGCTGTTGTTATTTACCATATTTTGCCTGTTAATTGTATTTATTCTTAATTGTGATTGCTGTTCTTTTAATATTGTACATATTAGGTAACTTGTTCTTTTTTCCCATTACTATTGGCACACGAGTATTTTTATACAGGTTGTTCAGGATAAAACTCCAGATGTTAATAATTTGGGTGCCTTGTTCAAATTTTCACGATATTGTAGTTATTGGACGATTTACAACAGTTAGATTGGATATAAAACTCTTTTTTTTATAACTCTAATCTTACACATTTAATTAAAAACTTCATTGTTCGACATACATGGATCATTTTATTAAAGTTTTTAAAGTTCTCTTAAATGCAACTTTGCATTAAAAGTAATTATTTTAATTTAATATAATTTCTTCGGTTCGGATAAAGAGAGTTAAATGAATTTTGATACTACACTAACCTTATATTTCTTAAGATTCCAGTATTAATTTTAACAAATATGATATTGGTAAATCGAGTTTCGACCCCCCCCCCCCCCCCCCCCCCCCCACGAGAATCTTATAATCTCCAATCTTTTTGTACTATTATGATAACAGAATCTTCTTCATTTTCAAGTGTTTTCTAATGAACAACCTGTATAGTTACAAATATCTGTATACATACACAAATTTATCTTATCTATCTTTGTCTTTTTTAATGTTTATTTTTTTGTTTAGTGTATAAATAATTTTAATATATTTTGAGTATTACGTACTATATATTTTGTATTAATAGAACGCGATAGTGTAATATATATATAGACAGAAAAATAATGGGTATACAACTAACAAGAAGGATTATATCTTTCCAATAACCTCTAATTCATTGCCACAACTATCTAGTTCATGTATTTTTTAACAGCAACATACACACATTTTATAGTTCATTTTTTGTGTTCCTTGAAATAACATTTCAAACTTGATTGTATATTATCTATTATTAACAGACCTGTGCTTTATTTTACTGCTACTTTTTTTGAGCGCAACGAATCACATTAACGCCAAAATTTGCATGCTTAAATTTATATATGTATAGGTATATATTTGTCATACATATGTATTAATATATATATATATATATATATATATATATATATAGATATATATATATATATATATATATATATAGATATATATATATAGATATATATATATATATATATATATATATATATATATATATATATATATATATATATATATATATATGTATATACAATTATAATAATTTATTTCGTGTTATTGAGAACGTTAATCATATATCATATTAAATAGTTTTTACGATTACATTATTAATTATTAATATACGAAACAAAACTTGATATTAACCTTAGGAAAATATATAAATTAATTCCAACTTTACTTGTAAGGAAATAAAGACAATTCCAGTCTATATTGTAATAATCAAAGATAAAATAAAAGTAAATTTCCCTATAACCGAAAATTTTTACAAAACCCATTGAATATATACCCCTCGATTATGTGAACTAATTAAAACCTTACCTGTTCACAGAATCGAAATGTTCACTCAATCGAATGTGCAGTTTAAAACGTTTATTTATATGTATATGTATTCAGTTACATCAAAAAGAATTAACAAATGAAAAATATACATGTTCTACATAGATACGTACATACATACATGAATACGTAATGATTTAAAGAAGTCAGTTTTGTTTGTTAGAAAAACTGGTTCAATTTGTTTGAACCTTTTTTTCTTTTAAACATCTTTGAACTGCGATTTCTTTTATTCTTCGCAAAGTTAATAGATCTTCAGAATTTAGCATGTTTTGTTCTGCCCAAGAAATCACTATATTAAGTCCTTGTAAAGCTTCCTGAGTGGGGATGGTAGTTGGCATTGGCTCATCATCCATTGTTTCTTCCGCACTTTAAATTTCAATTACATCCTCTTCAAGATCTTCTATGACATCCGTATTCAGTTTTCTATGTCTTTACGGCTGTATGTTATGTTTCCGTTCACTTTCTGTAGTAATGCTACAGTTTCTTGAAATGTCACTGCCTCGACGCTGTTCTTGTATTTTTCTTGTAGAATAGCCAATGGAACATCTTCTGAATCAGAGTCGCTATTGAAAGAATCTGATAAAATATTTTTCCAACACTTAGCAATTATTTCTTCTTTCACATTCAACCATCCTAATGCCAGATGTGTAACAGCATCTTTTAGACTCAAGTTTTTAATGACAGCTGAAATAGCATTGCTATCAGAAGCAACTATTGTGGATAAAAGGCTTCTTCTATAAACATGACATTCTGGTCCATGGGCTGTATAAGAGCTGTTACATTCGGAGGCATGTATACAGTAAGAATTTTTCCATCGTCGGAAACCAAGTTTTCTGCTGGTGGATGACTTGGAGCGTTATCCAAAAGTAGAAGAGCTTTTTGTGGTAATCCCTTTTGTTTCAAAAATCTTCGAACCTGCGGGATAAATGAATGATGAAACCAATTTTCAAATACCCCCGACGTCATCCACGCATTTTTCGTACTTGTGTATTGCACTGGAAGTGAAAAGTTCTTAAAGCATCTTGGATTTGCGGCACGCCCAATCACTAACGGTTTGATTTTATGTTCACCGGTTGCATTGGTGCATGCTAGTAAAGTAACTCTACTTTTATCCGTTTTCCGACCAGGGGCCGATCTTTCTTCAGACGTAACCAAAGTCCTTTCTGGGAGTAATTTCCAAAACAAGCCTGTCTCGTCGGCATTGTATAATTGGTCATGTGTTAATTGTAGCTCCTCTATTTTCTTTCGAAGATAATTCTTGAATGGACCTACATGCTCCGGAGCAGCTGATAACTTTTCTCCCGAAATTTTTAAATGTCTTATTCCAAATCTTTGTTTAAATCTTTGGCTCCATCCGTCACTAGCATTAAAATTAGGATTTTCAGCGATAGTTTCATTGATAGCTTTTGCTTTTGTTTTTAAAAGTTCAATCGAAACCGGTACATTTTTAAGTCTTTGTGTACAAAACCATGAATATATTTTTTTATCCATTCGTGGCATCTTACAGGATTTTAAAGTTTTCCTTTTCCGTATTTCACTGCGCCTTGATGTGACTTTTAAAATGTCCCGTTTTTTATTTTTGATTGCACATACTGTGGATTTGGCAATCCCGTACTTTTTAGACAAATACGTTACACTGCTTCCACTGTCCAGACTTATTTTTCGAGCAAACTTAACACTTTTCGCTTCATTTTTATTGTAAACACAAAAATGTTCTAGCACAGTACACCTACAACATCAACAGAACTCAGAATTACAACTAAAATAAAATACATACATACATCTGTCCGCTGTTCTTGTAAGTTACGCCGGCGAGTCAGCAAAATAATTCATACGCCGGGAATTTACCCAGTTCACTGAAACTGAATCGAATGCAGCCAAATAATTCATGCGCCGGGAATTTACCCAGTTCACTGAATCGAATGTGTTATTGTTC
Organism: Melolontha melolontha; assembly: GCA_935421215.2. Taxonomy (NCBI): domain Eukaryota; kingdom Metazoa; phylum Arthropoda; class Insecta; order Coleoptera; family Scarabaeidae; genus Melolontha; species Melolontha melolontha. Next base: position 130,631,031 of record OW285240.1, on the reverse strand, counting down.
ACTCTATGGAGCTTTACTAATAAAATTTTAGTTGTTCATATAAACGAGCTGTTCACTGTATAGAGTGTTCACTCTTCCGAGCGGCTACTGTAATCTGTTTTTTTTTTTACTTAAATAAATCTATGATCTAGCGATTTCCAGAAATATATTTTGAGTTGATTAGAGAGTACATTATTTGCAAAATTTAAATATCATAGATTGCAAGTCTGATATATTGAGATTATACTAACCAATTCATTTTCATTAGCTTTGTTTTTTGCTTTTCTCTAAATACAACACTTGAATTGATTGAGTGGCTATTTTGCCAAACAGTATACACCAGCACTATACATCAAGTATCATAAAAGGAATATCCAATAATTATGTTCATTTATGTATCTAACACAGGTGTCAGGTACCAAATTGGATTAATTTTATACTGAATTTTAAAGAATTTATACTGAATTTTAAAGAAGTCATTTGCTTATTCATTTGTGAGATAGACATAAACATCATCTTGAACTCGGAAGTGTATAATGTTTTGGTTTGAATTAATAAATCTAATTACTTTTGTTAATTTTGAATCTTTTAGCAATTGGGTGTGATGATTTATTTCCCAGAATGGAGCTTAAAAATGTTCATGTGAAACGATTCACTACTGGTTACTCATCTTCAGAGTACTACCCTTTATACATCAGTAATTTAAAAGGCATTCTAAACTCTGAAAGTGGATCTGAAACTTACTTTTCGTAATACTGTTGAGTTACTGTCTTACATTATGTTGGATATCAATTATCCTAAAAACTTTTCGTCCTTTCAAGAGATTTTTGACTTTGGAAATATCCATGAATCACAAGACACTAAGGCAAGTGAATAAGCAGAGTTATCTAATTGGATATTCCCTTTTTTCGTCAAATAGTCTGTCCAGTAAGTGTATTTTAAAATTAAGGGCATCGTCATAATAAATGTTCTATAGTTCAGGTTTTTTTTTCTCCGAGAGCATTTTATAATCTCTTCAGCAGCTTTAAATAACATTGTTAGTAGGCTGTTTGTCCTTTTTTAATATCTTTTTGTTGAAATGTTCTCCACGAGATTTAGAATCACTGTTCTAATATAATTCTATTTAACAAACGAAACATTGACATGGTATTCTACTCAACTGATTATGGCTTATATTCCTTAAGGAGTTATTGGACGTTACTTATCAATAACATTCTTAGCCTCTGGGGAGCACCTCACAGGTTAAGAATCGCTATTGTAAGCCTATCATGCGTGGTTTATAGGACACTTCACAGCTTATCCACAGATTTCCATTGATGTTTAACATCTGGGTGTTATTGGAAGCACTTAAGTTTCATCGCCCATAATTGCTCTCGGAAACATTTGCATGCTTGAAAAAGATCATTTGCAAATCAACCCAACGGCTGATTCTCTTCCATCAAAATCCTCGAACCAAAGTCTTAATTTAAAATTAGCTTTTTGCCTTTATTAATCTAACATTTTACAGTTATCAATCTCACGTCTTCGGATGAACTATACTAGATTTTAGACTGTAATTAACATTAATGCCTATCGCTGTTGCTTTTAGCTATCCGCTTCTGGAGTTATTTATCATATCTCACATATTTTGAATGTCTAATGCCGCTTATACATTTTAGACTTTGTCATATCATTCTCACAATACACATTACACTACTTGTATCAGTGGCTTAATTGTCGATTTTTTCACAGAATTTAAATTTTGCTCGACCATTTTTATAGCAAAGTTCTCGCACTGAAATTGATTGCCTTCCCAATAACTAAAACTAACATTTAGCTCTTCTACCAGCTTGATTTTTGCGCATGCATTAAGTCAAAAATGATACTACACGGCCATTCTAGCAATTGCATAGCCACACCCTGTATATTTTACAAATGCTGAAGCCTTTTGTAAGATATTCCCTCGTTACTAGGTTATTGAAACGTTAATACTTAATTATTTCTCAAGAAAAATAGGTTAGTATCGTATATCTTATTTTTTTTAATTAATAAAAAAATATAATATTAAATTAAGACTTATTTGAAAATTATGATCAGCAAATAACCTCTATCAAACGCAGTACGGATTAAAAAGAAAATCTAAAAAGTTTGTTTTTTCATAAACACATGTACCCAGACATATTGTACATGTGTATAACATAATGAAAATTTAAATCATTTTTGTTTTAAGACAAGACAGGGTACATTTGCAATTATCGATTTATATAGTAGCATTTATATCATTAAAAGAAGCAGTACAATTTAAAAATGTTTCGTTTCGTTATACCATTTATTTAAATAAATAAATTATATTTATTTAATAACTATATAATCTCATTATATAGTTCTCAATAACAACGTAATAAATTATTATAAAAACTATAGAAATTATAGGAAATATATAGTAGATGCAGAACACAAATTATAGATGGTAGTTCAAATAGGTTTACATTTTATTATTGTTATTATTAGTATATAAAACTTAACCGTTTTGAATAATAGCACCACATCCTCAGAGTTAATAAGCCGGGTATTATGTATCTCTTATTCGTTATGTATATAACCGCGGATTTAAACTTGTTCAATCGAAAATTAATATTAATGTGATGGCTTTAATGGCCCCATTTGTAAATAATCTAACTGTTTAATTGCACTATTTATACTTAATGACCAGTGAACAAGTAATTTCGTTAAAAGTATTTGGTAAATTTTCAGATTCACGAAGATGATTAAATTAGGATAAATTGCGTAGGACCTAAGACTCAAGCAATATAATAGATAATTTAAAATGATTTTTATTAGTTTTACAAATTTGAAAAATCTAAAAAACGCGATATTCCTTTTAATATATTTCTCGATTATTTAAAGAGATATGTGCAAACTAGCCTTCTTTTAAAGACGATCTATTCATTTCTTAGTAAATTAGTAAATAAACAATATTAATAACCAACAATTATTTTCTTGTTTAAATTTTAGCATTTCGTTTATTACGTTCAGTGCTACGAACCACCTACAGTAAGTTCAATGAATCAGCTAAAAAATACACAATAGAAAATGTCCCTTAATTCCTCTGAAGACCAGATCAACAATATTAAAAGTAAATAACCTTCGGGGCATAAAACCGCAAAAAAAATATAATTTTTTTTCATTATTTGACTGTAAAAAAATCAAATAACTGTTTTTTTTTACTAGAAACCAAGCAATACAAATAAGAAGTTATTCAATAGATGGTCCAAAGAATGAAATACATAACGTGTGTTCATTTGAAAAGTCAATCTAGGTTACTTTGAAATTTTGATAGAATAAGACGCATATATGTATGTGTTTGTTGTTCCGTAAACGTAAATCCAAATGACATTTGATAATGTCAATCACATTTGTTATTTATTTGTATGTATGAAACTGTCAAAATATACGACTTCGTAGGTTAAGTAGTAAATTTTAATTTACGACATACTTCAAAATGTTCTCAGTAAATCACATGCTACTAGATTGACTTTTCAAATGAACACCCGTTACATACGCGGCAATCTATATTATGTCTGATTAATTAATAAGGAACACAAAACAGTCAGAGCAGTAAACAGAAATACACATAAATTTAGCAAATAATTAGATATATTTTCAACTGAAGAAATTAGGGAATGATCCAAATCAAATGATATTGGTAACAGGCCAATTGTTTCTTAACCAATAGTAGATAAATTTTCAGTACTACAGTGAGATGTTTTAAACTAATGTTAAAGAATAATCCAGAATTCCGAAGAGAAGAACCTAGATTTCAAAGACGAAAAATATGCAATAAAACTAAATCTTCGAACCATGATTGATTGGTGTTGGAAATCGCTTCTTGTAAAACATCTAATGTTGTTTTTAGGCATGAATACTGACTGCTTGGAAATCACAGTAGTTCATAATATGGCGACAGAGCAAGCATCTCGTTACTTTCATTGAAAGATTGTATTTCCCTAACTGTAGTAGTATATTGAAAAGATGTTCGCTTCTTATGTACCATCACATTTAGAATTTAGATGCGTTGAAACATCTTTGAAGGAGCCCAAATTAATCATATATAGCAATTCATTCTCTCGCAAAAAATGCCGAAATAATAAAAGAAATATCTTGATCAATACCCTATCTCGAGAAAACTTTAACTGTCAGCAATATTAATTCAGTAATAAGTAGGGACCACCATCTGGGTTCGATAGCAGGGCGTCATTGCGTTGGATTTCTCGAAATAGAAGTGCGCGTTATTTAGAAAAATACTTTCCGTTCAAAATTCAAACTGTATTTCTGACCGTACATTGAACGATACCAAAACTGTTCTAACTAAATTTTGACCGTACACAAACCAGTCACGGAACAGCCAAAACAGTTCGCAGACTAAAGCATGTACCCTCTGTACTGACATGCGTATTATACACTTCATCCTGTGAGAACTACAATTCGCAATGACAATATCACACAATATCAGGATAGAACAAAGTTGATTATTAGAATTATAACTGTTGGTAATACTACAAAATAGATTGATAACCAAACGATCAAGAATACATTCCAATTTCTTTTTAATTATCACCGGTCCAAAAGCAGTGCAAAATTAACGCTTGCGCACAAAATGATCACCAAACGATACGCGTATGGCTCGGTTAACATCTGATGGCACTTGCGTGGATAACAATTTTAGGACAAAGAAGGAGAACGCAGCATGAAACGAGAGAAATAGACATATTTTAACCACGCCTCGCGCATCCTGGGTGTCTTCAGATATTAACCTAGCTATACTGTAACGAAACCGGTAGTTGGAACAAGCCTATTTTTACAAATATATTTGCACTATCAACGCTATCCATACACTACATACATACAACACGCGAAGCATTGGAGTTGGAAATGTACGACTTCCACGGCCAGTGGCGGCTCTTGATGACGTACGATGTGCGCTGCTGCACGGATGAGACTGCTTCGTTTAAGCTTTCATATATACAGAGAAGCAAGTAACCGTACCGAAATCTTCCGAAATAGTTCGAAGTAGTCTCATCCGTGCAGCAGCGCACATCGTACGTCATCAAGAGCCGCCACTGTCCACGGCACTGTGACCGGACCGAGAATGGTGGTCTCTATAGAGTGTTTCACGTTTACAGTGCAGTATGGGCTTTATGGAGGAAGCTTACATAGTTGTCAAATTGTTCAATATAATTTGCCAACTGATAAAATAATTTTTGAAGTTTTATTTTAAAATGACCTTTATTGACGGTGTTGTCATAGCACATAACCTACATAAATTAAACACGTAATTATTTAATGAAGAAAAATCTTGTTTATATTAAATTGTAGTTTCCAATTAAAATACAATATTGATTATCAGCATAAATGGTTTGAACATGCACTTGATGTTAAAGCAATCGATTGGATCTGTTAATAAATCAGCTTTGGACCCATCTGTTGAATTCTGCCAATTTCATTAACGGTACAAATGAAAAATCACTAACAAAAATATGGATACATTTGGCAACAGTTAAAAAGATTAGAAAAAGTAACCGTTATTGTAATTGTTTAAAGAGAAAAGGAGATGTATATATCCCCATAAGAATATACACTGGATCGTGAACGTGAAACGATCTATAGTAATAAGTAGAGCTGAGGATGTTTGCGGTATAACCATGGTTATATCATATAACCATAGTAATTTACTATGGTTACATGATATAACCATGGTTATACCGCAAACATCCTCAGCTCTAGTAATAAGTGAACAAATATATCAGGCTTAGATATTCTAAAAATAATCAAAATGCACTTACGTATAATTAAAAATGGCATTAATTTGCTATAAAGTTAATTAAACAAGGTTATTTTTTCGTAATCCAAAAAACGTGCGTACGATTAACGGAAAATTTAAGACAACGACCACATACTTAAATGAGAACATGATCAAACACGATTCAACATAGTAGTAAGGTTAGATAGCAAACAGAAGTTTAAATAAGAACATGATCAAACATGATTCAACATAGTAGTAGGGGTAGATAGCAAACAGAAGTTACATTTCGCATTTGATTCGTTAAGCTGCAGTTGTTGTTACACCCTTATAATGGCAACGCTTACGCTTGAGGAGGGGGGGTAATAGAATTATACTATCGGGGACGTTCTCTGCAATGTGTCCGAAACGTAATTTTGCCTTCTCTTTGTATTTTCCATCGCGTTTTTAACAATTTTGAGAATTTTGGTTGTTTCACCTCAACATCATAGAAAGCCTAGAAATAGTAATTTAAATAATTTTAATGAACAAGAAGAGGAGAAACAAGTTCCGTTAATATAAAATTAGAAAAGCGCAGGAAGTATTTTCCGAAGACATAAACATATGGAATTTTGTTGCAGAATGATAGAAACATGCCATCGAAATGAAAATCTTAAAAATATTTTATTTGCTGAATTTTTTTGGTCTGTATTTAAGTTATTGGTCAACCGTACTTAAATTCTTAAGTAAAGGCTTTAAAATATTTGAAATTCATACATTATCGTTTCCTGTTTAGTAATCATCAGTAGCAAATTACATTTATATAGAATTTATTTGTTTTAATTTTAGCTAATTTAAATATTATTACTAAAAGCAAGTAACAAAGAATATACCAATCAAATTTTTAAAATAGACAGATACAATGTATTTATATTTTTATTCGTAATTATTTAGACCCGAACAAAGGCATACTACTCGATAAACTTAATCGCGAAGTAAATATGAAAATTGTTCTGCTATAACTCAGATATATTCGTATAATAAAAGTATTTATTATAAATTTGAGTGAACGTGGGGTCATTTTGCGTGATGAATAAATTTTTAAAACATTTAACCAGTCCGAATTGTGGAAATTACTGACAAATTCTGGAATATGCCAATGAGAAGAAAATTGATTTAATTCATGAATGGAAAACCTTCCATCAAAATTATTACGAGTCACCACTTGTGATTTATTTAATTTATTTGATTTGTAATAAAAACGATTTTACGAGGATAGCACGAAAAGTACCTGTGTTTGGAGACAGATGACACTTTGCATTAAATTCTGCATTACCGCCTGTGAGTACTATTCTTTATTTGACATCTGTCAAAATTTCGGAAAGACTCATAGAGTAGTTCCGAGAGCTGTTGACAGTGGACAAGTTTATGTATTGGCGGAATCATGTAAAAAGAACAATACCGGTCAATGACAGGTAACTACAGACGATATGATCAATAAAGTTCATGATATGATGTTGGCAGACCGCTGGGTGAAAATTAGAAATTGCTAATATTGTAGTAAACATCTCAATTGAGCATGTGCAAAACATCCTTCGCGAACAATTGCATTTCGGCGAGGTGGGTGTCGCGTCTGCTGACGATTGACCAAAATTTATCTATGTTTGGACATGCTTAATAACCGCAATACGATTGACTTTCTGCGGCGTTATGTGACTGTAGATGAGACATGGATATATATCATTACTAAAGACGGCAGACTATGTGCCCACACTGTTAAATTTAATAAATAATACACATAAGGTGTATTAGATAAAAATGTAGATTTTACAAAATTAGGGCAACTTTTTACCAATACTGAAGACCCATTGTACAGATACAAAGAGTGCTTTAACTATGCAAATATAACATCCTTTTTACCAATACTGAAGATCCATTGTACAGATACAAAGAGCGCTTTAACTATGCAAATATAACATTTCTCAACGTCGAACAATCCTGTTCAGTATATAAACATATATATATATATATATATATATATATATATATATATATATATATATATATTAAATTTATTATATTATATTAAATTTTACAGTGTGGGCACATAGTCTGCCGTCTTTAATCATTACACATCAGAAACCAAAGATCAGTCGACACGATGGGTTTTCCCGACAAACGTGCGCCAAAGAAGGCGGTAGACAATTCCGTCAGCCCGAAAAGTTATGGCGACGATATTTTGGGATTCTCAAGGCATAATCTTAATTGTCTGGAGAAGGGAAAGACAATCACGGGACAGTACTATGCTGAACTAAAGAGAAAAAGGCCCCTACCTAGCGAAGAAGAAATTCTCTACCATCATGATAACGCCCCGGCCCACTCATCAGCAATTGCGACAGCAAAACTAGTCGATTTACGGTACGAATTGGTGCCCCATCCACCAGATCCCCCTCCCTCCCTCCCTCGTGACTTTCTTTTTCCATAATTTCACGTCAAATGATGAGGTCATTGTCGAAGCAGGCTTATTTTGAGAGACCGACAAATATCTTATTATTTGGATAACTTAAAAAAGTTTTGGAACATCACTGGACTAAGTGTATAGAAGTACAAGAAGATTATGTCCAGAAATAAATTTACTAAATGCAAAACAATTGTATTGTATTCCTTAACACAGGTATTTATAATACTATCCTCGTATGTATAGATGTTTAAACATTCTTTCAATTGCATTCAAAGATAGTTTTCACAGATTTAGACAAATTTACTATTGTGTGTATGTTCGAGTAGCCGCAGTTCATAAAATGTAAATACCATTGTAACAGATCATATGTATTACTACATTGTTAAGATTTCATTTGTTTATTCCAATTAAGATCTTTTTTAAACGTGTTATATTTTAACTATATAGATATATATGACATTACATATATTGGAGCAAATTAGTGAGTTCAGATTTCAGTTAAAGCATTGCTTCCTAGTTTCAAACTATTTTATATAATGCTACGTAGCAAGATATCTATACGAGATATTTATTATAAATTAATCAAATATTATATTACATCATTATGGCAGAAATAAATTGGTTGGGTATATTGTTTGTTAAATGCACTAAAATACTTGATATAATTATGAATTTATTGCTAAAAAAATCAGAAAAGAGTATTCTGATGCAAAGAAAATATGGATTTGAAGAAATGCATGCAAAATATTATTACAGAAAAAAAACGAAATTATTTGATTTTGAAATGCTATAAATGTTAAAAAGCAGACTGGATGTCAATATTACATCAAAGGAATCACTGAACATAAATAATGATCATCCAAACATTCATTTTAGTACTGCTTTGAGAATTTCAAGAATCACATACTATTTACGCAAAAATTTGTATTGAAATTATGATAATGTTTCCTCATAGCCAATTACAAAAATAGCTTAAACAAATCTAACCCCTACTGCTTAATAAGCAATCAATTAGTAATTTTATATTTCAGAGACAACCGAAAAAAAGAAACAACACCAACAAACCACGCTAGCTATTTTTAAAAAATTCCAAATAACAGTTTTACATTAACCGAGCGGTTACACGAATCTCTATCTCTTTGTTGCTCTGGCGAGTCGAAAAATCAATATACATTCCCGCCGCTCTCTCCCTGAAAAATAAGGGCTTGTCCGCGTTCTGTGCACATCTACGCCACCCCACTTTTCCGCGTGATACGCCACGCGCTTACATCTTCTACACCCCCAGATCACATGTACGTATTACGTATACTCCGGACGGATCTCTGCTCCGTTCCGAAAAGGGGAACTTACGCAAGCTATCGCGTCGCGTCGCCACCTATGTTGGAACGGCGCCACGTTGCGGCGTATTCGCGAACTATCTACATTGTGTTTTATCGACCGATACCAGCCGACTTTGTACACTCCCACACTGATATATTATATATATGTAATACTATAGTGAAATTGCATATAATTTCTTTATTTTTTTTTTCTTTAATTTATCACAGTAAAAGCGTTTCTAAGTCAAAGAAAACATTACTACGTTATAGCATACATCTATTATCTCATACTTCTATTAATATACTTTTTTTATTTACGGTGATAATACTATTTTTAATATATTCAAGATCATACACTGTTTTATGTGTATATGGAGTAAAAACATTAAAGGATTATGTGTGTGGTAAGAAAATATATAACAAAGTGCAGTTCTACATAGCTACTTTACTAAATACATATAAAGCGTTTGTATATATATATATTTGTTATAAAAACATATTCAATATTGTGATAATAATAACAATTAATACTAATAAATAAAGGGATGGGTACAAATTTAAAATAAAAGTACATATCTATATGTGTGAATCTGTGCAAGATCTAATAATAAAAATTAAAAAGAAAATAAAGGAGCTAGGGAATTATCGATTTTCTATACATCCCTTACATGGATCGTTTTGCGACAGGTTTCTTTTTTTTTAAGGTAGTAGGGTGCAACAATTAAAGTCTTTGTCTGCGTTAAGATCAGGAAAATTTAACCCTGTCGTATTGGTACTTCACGTTCACTTCTGATCGGCGAAGAGGGAATTTTCGGTACTTTCGTATCTCTCAATGCACTTCAGATTCTTACACAGTTTAGAAATCACTGGAGCATTCTCTTTGAGCTGTTGCAGGTTGGCAGATTATAAACGTTGATAGCTGATCCTGTCGAGGTCATGTCCCGAAACAGCAGTAATGCAAAAATTCGTACTGCTGTGACAGGACAATATCCCAACAGGACCATTGGGCTTTTAGCGGTGTCTCATTTTTTTTTGTATATATGTGTATATGTGTGTGTGTCTCATTTTCAAGTTGTACGTCGACGATGAACGTGTTGGAGCCACTCGCGAACACAAACACTGACTGAACCGAGGGGAGATCAGCTACCCCTAGCTTAGCCCGCCGTCATGGCAACCCGACCTGCGCCTCGACGAGCCGCGCCCCATCCTACATCACTAATGTATATACACGTGCAACAAGGGAGAGGATAATATTGATCGACTTCACTACACTTACCTTTCGGTGTTGAGGATGCCTGAGTTGATCCACGCAATCAAATGGATTCTTTTGCTTAAAGTATCTGAAACAGACCGACCATATAAGGAAGAATTAAATCTTGGCTTGAATAGATTGGGGAACGGCTTTTAAAATTTAGAAAAAAATCGAAACTTCCCCGGTCTTTTTTTTTAGACAACAATTCACCGATATAAAACGTCAACAAAGCGATCATTCGCCTTTGTTTTTAATCTGACACGGTTTAAACGTGCTTGTTTTGTTACGCGAACTAATATCATTAACCACACCTATATTTATCATTTGTATGTATATTACTGATGGGAACTTAGGCTGAAGGGTGGCATTGCTGTCTCTTATTCTTTACACAGATCACATCGCAAAAATATTTATATTATTGATGACAAAATTCATTCATGGTAAGAAATGTTCAATGTAGATATAAACCGGAGAAATAATTTTATATAGAATTTTTATTATACAGTGAGAACCAAAATGTTTTGTTCATTTTTAATTGTTAATACGTTAAATATTTAAATAATTATAATATAATCTTAAACGTTAGAAATGACGGTTTTATTTCTTGAATATTGTATTCGTTAAATATCCATTTTTCGCCAAACACTCTTTTAAGCGTTGAATAAAACCGCTCATCAATTTTTGAAGCATCTGCTGAGGAATAGGTTGAACTTCTCGCTGAATAATTGTTTTGAGCTCCTCCACATTTCTTGGTTTACTTTTGAAGACTTTGCCCTTTAAATAGCCCCAGAGAAAAAATCAAGGATAGAAATATCAGATCTCGGCGGCCAATTGATTTCACCGTTTCGAGAAATTAATCGATTTGGGAATGTCTAACGTAGTATTTCCATACTTATCTTTGCACTATGACAAGTCGTCTTGTTAAAAAAAAGTAATTTCTTTCTTCAATGTCAAGATGCGATATAAAAAATGTTTCGAGCTTATGTGCATACCGTTTAGAATTGACGGTGACTGTTCTCGCGTTTTCTTCGGAAAAATCTGGACGATGATACAGTACACCACACGGTAACTTTTGAGGAATGTAACGGCCTTTCTCAGATTTCACACGGGTTCTCAGTAGCCAAATACCGATAATTTTGCTTATTTACCGTGTCATGTAGAGTAAAGTGTGTTTCGTCGCTCGTGAGGACGTGTAATATTCGGCTGCTGATTCCTTTGTTTCAAAAAACGTCGATAAAAAACTCAACGCGCTGCTGTTTATCACGATCAATTGACGCATGTACCAACTGCCATTTTGTATGGGTGAAACTTCATTTTGTGCAGAATTCTTCGTGTACTTGTGTTGGATGTTTGTAATGGCTTGAATTACTCGATCTTCATTAATAAGCATTGCATGCAGATTTTGTTTTTCCGGTCGATTTTCTTTTCTCTACTAATCCATGATTTTACCACTTCCGTACCCAGTACGAGATAACAGTTCGGGCAGGAACTGATGAAAAAAACACTGTTTGAATGATAGAGTAATATTTAATAAATTTTTCAATGCAAAATATACATTTTGTTTACTCCAACGCTCTATTTTAACAACTGGCAAAATATCTTTAATTATTATCAATAAATTTGTGATAGGTAAATTATATAATTTGATGTTGTTGCTAATTTAAAAAACAAATCATTTTGGCTCTCACTGTATATTGGCTACTGACGAATCAGATGACGAAGAAAGTTCAAAAGAAAAACTATCAAACATAAACTGAATCTCACCCAAATGAAAAAATAATGTTATCAAAGAATACTCATGATTAAAAAGATGACCAAAGGCTCAAAGCCTTATAGAATACGTATTTTCTGATTATTTCTAACAATACTCTTATTGTTGGTGTAAAAATAAAATAAATGAATGTGTTCTAGAAGTAAATGCGTTACACTGAACATACATTAAAGAAAACTAATATTTAGTAAATTCCACAGCCTTTCGATTATTGAGCGTTGATTTTATTAGCCCCCCTAACCCCTCGTTTTATAATGATACTAGATTTTTCTGCCATTAATACTCATTTTAAATAACATTCGGCAATTAAAGTTCAAAATCGAGTGGATTTTTGGGCAAACCTTGCAAAATAGTGAAGCAACCGCTCCTGCACTATACCCAAAATATCTTTCTAAACATTTCTTTCTTTCGGCCTTCATACATCCAGAATTAGACATAAATCTCCTTTGATTTCTGTGTTTCTCTCGAGTTTGCACCTCCTTACATCATCATGCCATCTAGCTCTGGTTTTCATCTATTTATGTTGCATTATGTAAGGTTTCCATGAAATAATTTTGCTGTTTTGTATATCAGTCATTATATTATCTTATTTTTATTTTATTTCTTATCTAATCGTTCTTTTCTTGTCTATTAGTGAAATGCCGAGAGTAGCCCTTTATATAACTTGTAAGTTTGAAATCACTTCTTTTGCCAACGTCCACTGTTGGGTTCCATTTTTTTTAAATATCTGAGTACGTCTGTCTGCTCATTACTCCATTAATAAAATATATATTTTTGTATATGAGCTGCATCGCTGCAAACCTATTCAGGAACAAAACAGAATAATATTTGAGCGTTAACTACAAATTTCGTTTTAACTTTGTATTAGTTTTCTCCGTACAAATCCTTTTTAGTCAAAGCCAATTTGTTCATGTTTACTTTTCATCTGTAAATAGAATCATGTGGCGAAGTTCTAGACCCTTCAATATCCCGAGTTATATGTTTTCCTAGAAGTTTTTTTATGGAATTGTTTCGTCCCTTACAATAGATTTCTTGCAAACAATACAAATAATCTCGTCTTTTTTCCCTTATATCATTTATTCAACACTTAATTTTCATATTTAATAACCATTCCACTATTTCAAAAGCAAATCTTGACGCACTGAATTTGAAATTCTTCATCTCCTCGTGTCCTTTTGCTAGTTCAGTCGTTGGATGTACAATTCGGTATTCCTTTGTACTTACCCACTCATCTTATTTCTTGATAGTACGCTCATTTCATCCACTGATTTGTTACGTCGCATTCTAAGCCTCACAATTTAGTCTGCTCATGTCTTTCTTGGCCACCTTTTTCCCTTTTCATAAATTTTCTCGCCTTGACTCGTGATTATACCAATTCAGTTGCGTCTTCTGTATTTTACTCAAAATGGGTTCCTGATCATTCTTCACTCTTGGTTTTGTTCATTATTTTTCTTTAATATTTCATTTCAATGGCTCCTGTTTTGCTTTCATATTTCTTCTGGATGATCCAGTTTTCACTAGCATACAGAACATATAGTAATGTTATGGTATTATATATTTAAAGTTTTATTTTTCTATTTATGTCTCTTTTTCCAACGATAGTGTTTATTTTTACTTTCATCTGTATTCCAAAACTGTTTTCTAGATAATCTTTGGTGGAATTTTGCATCACAAGAGATTTCTTGCAAATAATGAAATAACCTAGTCATTTTTTCCATATTTAGCAATTTCATTACTTCAAAACAATGCAGATTCTCGTCAGTCTTCAATTAAGGACTCGGGTGTGGCATATAACAAAAAACTTACATTTTCGGATCATATCTTTAGTGTCATACCTGCTGCTCCTAAATCTCTTGCATTCATTATTCGTACATGCAGATAATAATGATTCTATTAAGACCCGTTTCTTCGCTTACGTTATTTCTAAACTCGAATATGCACCCATAGCCTGGTATCCCTTCTACAGTGCTCAGATATCTTTGAACGAATCCAGCGAAAATTTTTGAAATATGTACCTATTAAGTGTGATGGACGCTATCACATGCGTGGAATTAATTAAACGCCTTACTTGAGTGACATGGCGTCGTCTCACTCTTAGTAAGGAAAAAGACCACTAGCGCTCTATTTATGCAAATTGTCGTTATTGGTAAGGAAGACTCACCTGACTTGCTGTCCAAAGTGAATTTGCTTGTGCCACGCTTGGAATCAAGATCAACTCAATTATTCATCAACTTACATATACTCAAAGCAAGGACGAACATATTGTTAAAGGCGCCTATGGTATATTCGGTACAGAATTTTAATATGTTGAAAATGGATTAGCGTCGATTGTCATATGTTTTTCTCATTTCTTTTTTAATGTACGCATTTAGTGTAATTATGTATGTATTTTTTGCCCAGTTCGTGATATGATCTGTTTGGGCATTTAATAAAAATCAAACTTTTAGAGTCTAGACAATCCTTTTACATAATTACCTGTTCCAGTATCGCATATATCCAATACATTTCTCAATAGAATTTGACAGTTTTTAATAGGTTTGAAAACAATTTCACGTTAGTATAGAACTATCCAAAATATATTTCGACACTTTGAGAAAACACCTTAAGAAATAAATAAAAACTGAATGCCTAATCTGTTTTACCTTCTTATAAGTCACTAAATTATTAATAATTTCAATCCAAGAAATCTGTTTAATATAAATTAACTTACAAAGGTCTTTCCTGTCTGGTCAATATGAAATAAACTAAGAAGCAAGGAATTGCACACGTCACCATACCGATAATGCCTGCCATAGGAAGTAGCTGAAAAGAAGAAACGTGTATTTAATTTTTGAAATCGATTATTTTAATTTCTTCTTTTTTTTCAATTGACATCGTTTGTTTTTTGTTGCAGTACTGCCATGGCGGACGGCAATGGTCTTATAGACCATGAACTTCACCAATCGCTGGTGAAATTAAACGGCAGCCATTCCAGCTCGTCGGGTCGCAGTACGCCCAACAATGTGGCTGATCCGGCTCCGGGAAAACTGTTCGTCGGCGGACTTAGCTGGCAGACGTCCAGCGAAAAGCTCAGGGAATATTTTGGCATGTTTGGGAATGTCACAGACGTACTGATCATGAAGGATCCAGTTACACAGGTGAGCTTTTTCTTTTGTTCATTTTATGGGTGAACACGCAGGTGCAGCATTGATCCGACGCTTACCAATATTGTAAACTAGCTCTGATGCTAATTTGTTTTAGTTAAATATCTGTCAACTAAATTAAGTTTTTTTCGAGAAAAAATAATGAAAGAAACTTCTCAACATGATTAGATTTATCAGTGGTATTCATTAATTGGATTAACTTTGTAAACGTACGCCAAATATTTCTTGTTTATAGCTTCGATGTTGATCAATTTATTGTTCTATCTACAAATGTATAGATTATATTCTATACTTTCCTCAACTCGACCATATACTATGCAAGTTGTATACAGTAAAATATTCCGGAACAGTCAAGTGGAGGTTAAAAATTAACGAAACCAATTACACCACGACTAAATTCACATGGCGAATAGACTTCATATATATTGGAAATAATATGTTACCCTCTTTCCACTCTACGAAATGTCTTCGCCAGATAATTTTAACTGCATTATTATGTTCATATCTTAGTTACTTATAGTCCATTGACCTAACAACATTAGTAATTCGGATTTACAAGGAATTTTAAAAAACAATTTGTTTTAAAAAAAATAGTAATTGCTCCTAGAAGTATGAAGTCTTAAAGAATAGTTTCCGTGATTGTTAAACAGCTTGTAATGTTTCAGTGACAGCACAACTGCAGCAGTACTAATAAATATAATTTTGAGAAAAAAATAGACCTGAAAAATAAGATCATCCTTCAAGATTCCTTTACTGACTGAAGTTAACTAACATACCACTTTCGAATAAAAGTCTCACAATGAATATAGCACGGCATAGTGTCCCAATGCCGTCAGTTACATTTTTTACGATTTTACTTAATGCATTCATAGAAATCTTTAATAAAAGGTGTCTTGGACATATGTTGGCTTAAATGTTGTTATGCTTAGCCTTTGGCAATTCTAGTTGTGGATAGATATACAGTAGAACAACGTGTAAAAGTCATTGAAGCCTACTATGAAAATGGACGTTCAAATAGAAAAGTATATCGCGTACTTTGTGATTTTTTTGATCAATATAATCGACCAACTGAGATTGCAATTTTCAAAATTGTGAAAAAATTCCAACAAACTGGGTCGGTAACAAATGTGAAAGCACCATTGCGTGCTCGTACAAGCCGTTAGGCCGAAAACATTGCTGCAGTTCGCGAGAATATGGCCGAAAGCTCGAGCACCTCAGTTCGTTATCGTGCGTAGGAATTGCACCATTCGACTACCACGTTCGATCGAATTTTAATAAAATATTTGAATTTGCAACGCTCACAAAGTTCAATTAACGCAACAACTAAAGCCCCCTGGCCATTTCAAGCGGCATACTTTAACCGATTGGATGCACGAGCAAACACAACATGATCACGATTGCTCGAAGAAATTCAATCTTCAGTGATGAGGGTCATTTTCACATCAGGAGACTCGTTAATAATCAAATTTTCGCATTTGGGGCGATGAAAATCATCCAAGACAGATCATCGAGAAACTGATGCTGCTTCCATAAAAAGTCAGAGTTTGGTGTGGATTTTGTACTAGCGGAATCATTGAACCGGTTTTTTCCGAAAATGATACTGGAAATTCCTTTACTGTGAACGATAAGCGCTACCGTGAGATGATAATAAACTTTGTATGGCCAGAATTGGAAGTTATGGATGTGAACATTATATGGTTTCAACAAATCGCCCACACAGCTAACGCAATAATGCCTTTATCTTGATTTGACATCATTGGACTTCTTTCTTTGGGGCTTTCTCAAGTAAAGTATATGCCAATAAGTAGCTAACGGTTCCAAAGCTAAAGAACGAAATAATAAGACATATTGATAGGATATAGGTCCAATTATGTCGAGATGTCATCCAAAATTTAGACCAGCGGGTGGAGTTGTGGCGCTGAAACATTTGGCCAGCATTGTACCAAATAACATGATTCAATCAAGACCTTAACAATTTTAAAACAAATATATTTTTTGATTTACTGTTAACATCTATCCATCTTATTGTGACAGCCTTTAGACAACGTTATCTGAGTTAAAAATAAAATACTTGCTGCCAACAAATCATTTCTCATTCTACTGAAAATCACAGTTAATTCTTTAGTTATTAAATCAAATTTCAAACTTTTAAATTGCTTTTTTAGTGTTTTTAAATGCATTGATAACAACCTTTGTTAACAGTTTCTATGTGTTTTATAGAAAGTTCCTTTTTTAAATTGTATAATACAATTTTTAAATTAGGCACCTGTTACAATTCGCGGAGTATTTTTGATCGCAAAAAGTATAAATATCAAAATGGGATAGCAAAACTTTAGAACTAACTTTAGTATAATAAAATTGAAAGATATTAAATCTAATGAACAAATTATGTGAAAAATCCTGTATTATTAGATTTTACAAATATCCTAAAAGAATTATTTTAAATTTCAGAGAAGTCGAGGATTTGGTTTCATCACATTCTCAGAACCGTCTAGCGTAGAAAAAGTACTTAAGGTTCCGATCCACACGCTGGATGGCAAAAAAATTGATCCTAAACATGCAACACCTAAAAATCGCCCGAAGCAGCCCAATAAAACAAAGAAAATCTTCGTGGGCGGAGTCAGCCAGGACACCTCGGCCGACGAAGTCAAAGCCTACTTCAACAAATTCGGCAAAGTCGAGGAGACCGTAATGTTGATGGACCAACAAACGAAGAGGCATCGCGGCTTCGGCTTCGTGACATTCGAAAATGAAGATGTGGTGGATAGGGTGTGCGAGATCCATTTCCACACGATCAAAAATAAGAAGGTCGAATGCAAGAAAGCCCAACCGAAGGAGGCCGTACAAGCCAACGCGCAAATGTTGGGCAAGAGACTGATGTTGAGCGGTCTTGGGATGAGGATGGCCGCCCCGGCAGCTGGTGCGATAGCGGCTGCCAACCCTTTGGCTGTGGTCCAAGCCCAGGCTCACGTGCAAGCAGCAGCTGCTGCAGCGGCGGCTGCGCAAGCTCAAAGCGCCGCCGTGGCGGGTTATGGAAAATTATTTGGAACATATCCGCCGTTAGCAGGGTACCGATATGCACCGTATCCAATTCAAGCAGTTAGCGCAGGTGTCGGAGCAGCAGGCGCTGGTGGAACACCAACTCCTCAACAGGCAACGGCAGCTCCCACATTAGCACCTCAAGTAGCAGCGAGTCCCTATCAAGGCTACAATCTGACGAACGTAGATATGTCTAGTTTTCAAGGAGTCGATTGGGGCTCGATGTACGGCATGGGGATGTACGTCTGAATGCGCTAAAGATTGCTCACAGCTGTGTTTAATTTTTTTTTTAACTATTATTTCCCTTAATTTATTTTTTTAATAATATTAATACTCGTTGAGAGATAGGAATCGAGAAATAAATACCCGGGGATTTACCCAGGGAACGGACTTCCAAAATGATACATTTCCAATTTGTCAATGGCAGCGTTCTGTGCCTATTTTGACTGTGTGTTTTTTGATATTATAAAAAAATAAGTAAAAAAGAAAAATATGAAAAAAATGTGAAAAAAAATGATGTACATATATATAATAGTAATAATAGAATCTCATTGATATTAATAAGGAGACAAAACAAAAAAAGAATAAAATAAGACAAAACTATTGTTACTGTTTATGGTGATTATATAGATTACAAAACATGGGCAGTTACAGAGAAAAAATGAAATTACAGAAGCGCGTGTCATTCCTACGCTTTCCCTGTATACAAAATAATAATAAAAAAAGCAAATATCCTCTCGATGCCGGCTTCTGCTCATCTCTTTAGCATTTAGCAATAATAACTCGCAATAAGAGGTAACTTTTTTAAAAAGAAAGAATCCTTTCTTAAATTTAAATAAATTAGATGAAAGTAAAGAAAATCAAACAGTATTAAGACACCTCGTCAAACATTGTTATGTACTTATAGGTTAGGTTGCCCCAAATAATTATTTTAGGAATTTTATTTTATTGTAACATAATAAAATAAGTTTTATTATTTTCCAATTAAAATTCAATATTGGAAAACAATTTGAAGGGGAAAAATAAATGTTTAGATAATTATAGTGCCCTATATTTTGTTCGGATTATACTAAACATAAAGTTGCCAACAAAATAGTTGAAATGAGTTTGCTCGATGTACTTACAGTAATATATTTATGGTAACAAAGAAATTAGCCTTCTTCTGCTCCCAGAAGAGAACCGTAAGTTTAAGTTAGGGTTTACAATAGGTAGGTAAAGGTACTTTTCGAGTGTTTAAAAATTCTAACAACAGTATTACATATTTTAAACGAAACCTTAAAGCAACTTTAAATTTATAGCCTTAATTTATTTATCTTTTATCAAGACAATGTTTACGCGTTCAATTTGCTTTCTTGATTATTGTTAATCCATTGAGGCAGTAGCTTTCGCTCCATTAAATTTTTAATTTACGACATAAATATTCACTAAAAGAAGTTTCTAAGAAATCTTTACAGGATTTCCTAAGAAATCTACAAATTTCTGAACATTGTACTAAGTCAAACAAGTACAAAATTTGGATGTCCATTTTCTAGTTTCGGAAACTGTTTAACACTCTCACCCACTGGCCTGATGTGTCTTCGAAGTACATTTAAACAGTTTACTTGTCTCTGTTATTTACCTTATTTTTATTCTAGGATTGTTTTGTAGACTTAGTTTAGCTTTTATTTTTCCTGCTTGTTTGGAAATTTAATATTCTCACGCCTTAACATAATTAATCTTCTACCATATCTAATCTTCGAAGCAATAATTTTTTTTTAATTGAATTTACAATTACAAAAACAATATATTAGAAAAAGAATTTATGACAAATTACTGCAGCAATATAATCAAAACTAAATCGATGATAAGATTTAATTGAGAAATAATCCTACTGGAACTTTAAACTCACGGTTCTCTTATGTTATAGAGTATTTGAGTATATAATTACATTATTTACCTTATTCACTGCCAGTTTATGAATATACTTGACAAAATTAGTTAATTCTGTTTAATATCCAGTCATTGTGCTTGAAAATATATATTTTAAACTTCGACAATTATCGTCTTTAAGTTTTCTTTACTTATCAGATCGAAATTGGATTGTATTTCTAAATTCCTTTACAACAGTTGAAACTACATGTATTTTTTAAACTCTACTATAAGTGGCACTCAACATGGAACGTCATAGATTTTCTATGCTTTTGATTACTATTCAAAATAAAACAATAAAATAAAAATATTGTTGGCATGTCAAAAATAAGAATAAAGGAAAAAACGAATTAGTTCATAAGTACAAAGTAAATTTGAAAATTCCGCAGCTTTTTGATAGTTGCGCCCAACGTAGGGCATTACTTATTCTTAGTATGTTATTTGTAATTATGTGAAATATCAAAGTAAATTTTAAAATAATAAAATTATTCGTGGATCAGCATGTCAGACTCAATTTTTGTCAATATTTTCAATAATTATATGCGTGTATATATATATATAGGGTTGTCTCAAATAAAATCATATGTTAAATGTCTAAATTCTTAGATTTTTCAAGACATCTTTTTTTCTGAGGGGGGTAATATTAATTTCATAATTATAAAATTTGCTAAAAAATTACACGGGGCAACCTATTGTATGTGTGGTTTTTCGTTTAATTTTTATTTAAACTTTCATATCCTTAAAATTATCCTATACAATGGACAATATCACAAATAATAATTAGTAATAATTATCATCAATTGCAATCGTTATTAGTCGAACCACGCAGCATAATGTACTTAATATGAGTCATTCATAATATCAGTTGTACGAAATGTACTTAATTTTAATTAGGTTTCTTTTTTGTCGTTTTTAATGTCACGTAAAAGAATTCGTCTATAGAAACAAACCACTATTTTATAATTTACCTAGTAATTTATTATTATTAATAATTAATATCGTATTTTGCTATTTAAAAAGAAAAAAAATAGATCTCATTTGATGGTTAGCGAGTAGATAATCCCGTATCTAGGCTTCCCCCATATTTCCAAGTTTTCGTTCTGAAAACCCCATTCCCTTTTGATATTTCCGCCCCCCCAGCTCTCCCGTCCCCTTCAATAATTTTTTGTGTCTTATTTATATATACATAATCGTTAGATCAGTTAATTTTTGTTTTGTGTTTGCGCCGCTGTTTGCTTGCCGATATATAAATTTTGGCTCCCCTCTTTTTATATATAATAATTATATATTATATATAATATAGCTCTCCTCTCGCAGATCTAGTCAAGGCAGACAAGATTTTTTTTAATGATAATGACCATGATATGATATAAATGGTATGCCTTATTTTGACTCACGTAGACCTGCCTACATTCCGTAGTTGCTGTGCATCGATTATTTTCGTTTTCATATATATTGATATATATGTGTGATTTGCGGACCAATGTGTCTCTTGCCTGGCCAGATTTTTGATGCCACGGCGCAAGGAAATCAAGAGCATCAGACAGGTTGTTTTTGGATGAACCTCCTCCGTGACTTAAGAATACTTAATACATATGATACACTTATTGCTGAATAAAACTTGTTTACTTTTTCATTTTGTTATCGTTGCGTTAAGAAAGTCACCCGGTATTGTAGCTACCAAATTAGAATATCAATTTTATTTGCGTAAGAAGAGTAATAGCTAAAGTATTTTTAATTAGTTTAATCTGCTCAAAATAACATCACAACATTCTGATTACTGTGAAGATCAAGTAATTTGAAAGTATTCATACATCACCAAGAATTTCGTTTCCGTCGAATGAATTAAGTCAAAATATGAGGGCGGGATGATAATTAGTATGCCGAACAATGAAAACGATTCTATGTGTACAAAAATATTTTTATTTTTCAACGGTCAATACACTTTTTCCAACGATGTTCCAATGCTCTTATCACATCACGGTAGGGTTTCTTCAAGTCCTTTGACTTCCTCGTCCATGGAAAACCTTTATCCACCTAAAAAAGTTTTAAGCTTTGGACATAGGTGACACCCTGAGTTATCCAAATAGGAGGAATATGGTCAGTGCGCAAGTGAATCAAACTTCAGTTCATGAATTTTAGAGATGGTAGGGGGTCGTGCATTATCATGGTAAAATATAATCTTTTTGCACGTTAACCTTCTTTCGAAAAAAATTTAGCAACTTCTCCAAAAGATTATCGTAATATTCACCGTTTATCGTTTGTCCCTTTGGGAGATAAACAATCATCAGGATTCCTTTTGCGCCCCCAAAAAACTGATGCCATTATCTTACCATTGCTTTCATCTCAGACGTCAAACACCCAGGTTCTGTATACTGTTTAGACTGAAGTTTTGCTTCGGGGGTATAATAATGGACCCATGTTTCTCGGTGGTAATAAATTGAACGGATTTTTCTGAAAACAGTTCTGGCATTCTTGTGATGACAGTTGCATTTTCACACGTGTCTGCTCCATTGTTCCGACAACTTTTTCATCCCCAATTCTTTTGTGATATTGTTTAACCTCTTTTGAAATCCCCACGGAATTGGCTATTGCACTTAATTTGAGCCGTCGATCTTTTATCGCTAAGGATGCCCATTTTGGAGCAAACGCAGTGTTGCAATGGTCGGTTGCATGCGCATCTATTATATGTACATATGTTGTCAACATATGTACATTCGCGGGATCATAAAGCGGGACATGTCTTATATTCAAATGCGCTGTTATTTTGGTATTGTAAGCTGGATTTACTTTCGAATTACATCTACATGTAATTAAATACACATTTTTACACGGCTTTTTGACGTTTATCAGTAATGGATAACCTTGGATACGAAGATCCCTTTATATCAAAAAACCTACTTTATACTAATGAAGGTTAACTGTTCCGCTTTATGATCTCGTAACTGTACATATAATACATGCATGTGCAACCGACCACTTCGACACTGCGTTTGTTCCCAAATGGGCGTCTTTATTTATCACCATATCCTGTATTTTAGTAACCATTTCCGGAGTAATGACACTTTTAGGGCGTCCCAATCGGTGTCCTTGACAGTTGTACGACCACGTTTGGCTGAGCCACCCAGTTTTTCATCATTGCGTACGAAGGAGCAGTCATCCAAAACACTTTTCATCTCTTCCAATATTTCTTCGTTATTTAAACTTTTCATGCAAAAAACTCAATGACGATGCGTTCCTCAACGTTATCAATCTCAATACAACTTAAAATACCGTTTGATTCAAAAGAGCTGCTCACTACCAAGTATTTGACAGATGACTGTCAAATTTTCAGCGTTTCCAACTAAAGGATGAAGTTCGAAAAATATCAAATTGTTTGTCTAGTAGTGCCATCTACGTAGAGGTTACCTAATTATCATCCCGCCTTCATATATAAAAATATAGATTTAGCAGGTCTTTCTATCTGTTTATTATTGTCAAATATCATTTAAAGATAGCAATAATTTGCATATATATACAGCAAGGACCAAAAGGAAGCGAACGTTTTGAAAATTGACATTTAAAGAACTTATAATTTGAATGATATTGTAACATCACTTATTTGCCATAAGATCATAAAGGTTAACTGTGCATAATCAAACTTAAGATGTAAGTATGAACTTGCTTTTATAAATTTGGATTTGCCGCCTTACACATTTCGAAAAAGCAATTTTTGAAACAATAATCACCTCCTATATTAAATGCGTACTTATTACAAACTATACAAACAAAAAAAAGAACTCACGTTAACTACAATTAAAACCAACTGTGATATGTTTATTTGTTCTTCCACTGTACAAAAAAATCAATGCCTTAAAGGGCTTCTTAAAACGTAGCAGACAAAGCGAGGTGATTATACCATTATTAACAACACAATCGCACGATGCTCTTGATTTCGTATTGCTGTAGTAAGTAAAATTTAAAAAGAAAAAAAATTGTTCATAATTAATGTTTTTTATAGTGTGTACGATAATGATGATGTATGGTATTATTATCACTATATATTATTATTTTACTATACTGCCGTTGGACGTATGTATGACTGCTCAACCTTGTGATATTTGTTAGGTGTGGCAGCTACTGTTTAAATAGCTGAGTTTTACATTGCGAAAGTCGTACTTAGATATTATTGTATAGGTATTTAACCGTAGTATTCCCTTTCTTTTCTTATAGTTAATTTAAGTTTACGAATGGATTTTCTTTTGTCATCTTGTTATAATATAAAGAGAAAAGACAGGAGAAAGATGCAAGTGAACGATACTATAACAGTGCCAAAAAAGACAGAACTCATGACGCTTGTATAATTCACTTATTAGATAGATTTGTACGGCTCTGAAATATGTTAACTTCCGCTTGTTAAGAATTTAAAATTATTTTCGTTCTTTCAATTTCTCTACCAAAAAAAGGATAAATAAAAACTTAATTAAAATATAGCAATGCAATAAAATATTTATAGGGTTCTGGCAGCTTCTTCAATGGCATTACTTAACTGTAATTTAAATAACTTGCTAGGGTACTAAAATTTAAAATTATAACAAAGAAAAGCAAAACAGCTGATAAGAAAAGTATAAAATAGTGCGGTTAAAATGGATATTGCGTTATGAAAACTTTAATTACACTTCCCAACTGTAATTATGCTCGGGCGCCATAATTTTTAGCTTCAGTAAAGAGAAGCGAAAAATTAAAATCTAATTTAAGGCAATTTTACAATAATAGGGTACCACAACAAAGACGAAGTTTTACATAAACAATCTTGCTTTAGCTAGCATATGTAACTAAAAAGATTTCATTAAAATATCATGGTAATAAGAGAATTAACTGAACTTGTTTCTTCTCTTTGTTATATATTGCAGATGGTAACCGAATTGTCGAAATTTGTATGCAATTTCTTCAAACTGCAAAGTTTTTCAGTATAGTTTACTGATTTTGTCTCTTCAACTAAAATTCGTACACTTGAATAACGACTTATCTACACCGCCTTTATAAATTTTGGACACCCTATTTTTTAATAATAATTTCCAATTTCTTTGAAATACGTCAAGCAAAATCTAAGTGATAACATTATCTTACGTAGAGTTCGAGAGAAACACATACACTTATGTATATATGACAACGACCATTCGTTGTTCTCTACATCTAGCGTGTTTAAGTTTCATATACATACGTCGCTAAAGTTATTGATCGCATTATCTCGCCACCTTAAGCGTGGTCTTCTTGATCTCTTACCATATTCATACACAACACATTGCTTTTATGATCCATGAAAAACTTTGACTTCCCCCACAAAGATCTTCCATCATTCTTCAATTCTAAGTTCTATCCAGTTTCATACACCTAATTTCCTAAGGTCATCTCGCCATTTCAAGCGTGGTTTTATCATATGCGAACATTACTTTATAGCGAATGAAATGCTTTGGTCTTCGTCACAACGGCCTTCCATCGATCTCTTTTTTTGTCTTTCTGTCCATTTTCGTAAATACAATTTTCTAATTTTATAAAAATCAATAATCTCGATCAATCACTACAAATTGTTGAATTTCGAATCATAAATTGCCCTACTTTGTAGAAACAAAACCTACTGCTACAAAACTCTTACTCAATTAACCGCCAGTCGAATAGATGGCGCCCAAGCCAGGTTATTCACTATATACAATATTTTGGTCATTTTCAAACTAAAATAAAAATGTTAGAGCTTTAAACATTGTCACACATAATTATTATCGCCTATAGAGCGCAAGGAATATAAGTATTTTCTATTTATTAATCAAAAATTTGCTAAAAGATTCTATACCTAGCAGTGGTTCTGGGCCTTAGAAACGTGGGCAATTAGGAGAAAGTCACCCCACAGTTTCAGAATAATCGATCTAAAGGAAAACTTTAATACAACGATGGTCAAAAATATATTGTTTTTACTTAGAAAATACAGAAAAAGTTGAGTTTTCTACATTGCTTAATCTTTTATCATATGCAAACATTACTTTATAGCGAATAAAAAGCTTCGGTCTTCGTCACAGCGGCCTTCCATCGATCTTTCTTGTCCATTTTCGTAAATCCAATTTTCTAATTTTTTAAAAATCAATAATGTCGATCAATCACTACAAATTGTTGAATTTCAAATCATAAATTACCTTGCTTTGTAGAAAAAGAAAACTACAACACTCTTACTCAATTGACCGCCAGTCGAATAAATGGCGCCCAAACCAGAAAAAAGTTGATTTTTCTACGTTCTCTGCAGAGCTGTGTGAGTTTGATAAATATCTACAAAGCTCACTACAAAAAATCAAATTTCCAATTAACTTGTTTTTAAGAAACAAAATTTTGTTTTTGTAAGCCATTCTGTTAATATTTTTTTGTTAATTGTCTCGATTAACCATAAAAAAAACAGGGTAGATATTTTCTTTCAACCATCTTCCGAACCCTCGATTCCCTATAGATTCTCATAACTAATATTAAATCTTAATATTTTTCAATCTTCAAGCGTAGAAAGTCCCTATAGATTCTCATAACTAATATTAAATCTTAATATTTTTCAATCTTCAAGCGTAGAAAGTTAACTTATTCTCGAGCAATTTCTTTTTTAAATATACAGATATGCAAGTGTACGACTCAGCTATCGGTGTCAATAAATTTTTTTTAAAAAATGCAAAAAAAAAATACGTGTACATTTGATATTTAATCCGTTGACAGCAATAAGCGTTGTGAAAGAAAAAAATGATTAAGAAAACACAATTAAACCCTCTATTTTTATATTGAACTATTAAAAAAAAAGAAATAGTTTAAGCGTATTAAAAATGTTTTTTATATTTTTTCAAATTCAATTTCAAATTAACATATTTTTTTCGTGGCAAAATACAAATTTAGAAAAAGAAATATAAGTGATTAATAGTTCTTGAACTGTTTGTTGTAGATAATAACATTTACGTGAATAAATTATAAGAAAATTATTATCGAATTAAGATGTGGAAGGATAAGAATAGCAAAAATTTGAAAAAAAAAGTAGTTTTTCTTCTTAGAGGGTTGGTCTGATATAATTTACCGATTCAAAATGTTCCGTTTCTGTTCTGAACTTTTACTGTACGATCGGTACAAACTATATCAGACTGTATATATTGCATAAACCATATTAAATTTAATAAATATATTATTAATAATAATAATAATATACGTTTGAATATATGAATACGATTGTTTAGAGGTTTGAATTTAAAGAAAAAAAATACATAACCTGAAGTAATGACAACACAAATTATACAAACACTCATGTTCGTTTGTTACTATACAACCTATAATATACATGTATTTTTAAGGAAAAACCTACAAAAACCAAGGAAGAAAAGTAAAATGAAAAGATTATTCTCGTAGCAATTAAAGATTAAAAGTATTGTATTATTTGATATATATACATATATTATACATAGAGTTACTAGTATTTAGTGTTTTGTAGTATGTATCTGTGTGTAGTGTAGAAAAGCGGAATTGAACCGCAGTTGCACTGTAGTAGAGCCGTTTTTTCGAATAAAGTAGTTTCATAAAAGTAGTGTGCTGCTTGATAATGAAATACCTGACTTTTTTTTCTTGCTTGATAATATATACAGGGTTGTTATTCGTTTAATAGTGATAAGGATTGTAATTCGGATATAGCCGGGGTGTTCAGAATATTCAAGAAGTAGAATTCTCATTGTAAATGTTTGAAATGAATTAAGAACTGACGTAAAATATACTAGAGTTAATTGCGGGCTTTCACGACTACTATTCGTGACATTACCAAAGTCAATTGTTGACATTCCCATTACTTATTACGTTGCTATTTATTTTTTTTAATTCTAATTTAAAAATTGGTGCGTATATCGGTACTATAAGAACTATAGTTTCTCGCGATTGTTACTTTTCCGATAGATTCGCCTAAATAATGACATCTGTCAATGTTTGTGTTCGTTTCTGAAGGATTTACTAGAGCAACTTGTAATCATCGTATCCGAATTCATTAAACCCAAGTGCTATATTTGAGTTTGATTTACGTACTTTGATACGTATCATAAATACTTAAGGGTCGTAGTAATTTAATGGTCGAAGGTCCTGCCCCGTATTCAGGTTTTGAATCGCCCCGAACATCCATATTGGTTTTTTTTCAATCCCAGTTTCATTTACGCTTTTGTAAAATTAAAGACACGAGTAATTATACGCGGTTAATGGGTATTACCAACTTATACCATTCTTGTACTACAGAACTAGTAACAAATCTGACCTAGTACAAACTAATAGACCTTCAAAGTATGTTATGGGTGCATATTATACGATGATAAACATTGCTTCGAGAAATATAATGCAGTATATATTCAAGAAGATTACAAAATTTTATTAAACTGTCAAATAATTACCAATTAAGGTCCACATTTTTTTTGTAGAGTGCGACAGTAATAGATTCTAAATTATGTTTGCAATATTTTGCAAAATTTGTTTATTAAACCTTCCCGAAATAAGAATGAAAAATCTTTAATTTTCTTCTCAACAGGTAAAGGTAATAGAAAAGAATGCACTAGCTCCTGTAAAATTTGAAACCTTTCTTGTATATTCTTCTTTTTATACATTTACTTCTATCAATAATCACTTGCGGATTTATTGTACATTGATCTAGACAATGAAAATAGTTTAAAAGAAAATTAAATTTCTACAAAAATATTTTTTGACCCATAGCAGGATCGCATTTAGATTGTGCTGTAAATTCCCAAAAATCCTTGCGTTTTCATCACCAACTTATTGTAAAAAGCAATTCTCTTTTGCTTTATTAATTTTCTCTTTTCCCGTCTTTTATATTATCACGCAAAGCAAGTAATATAAAATGCAGATTACCGTATAACAAACGATCAGATAATACAGATTTCCAAGATATCCAGATCCAATTTGGTTAACTTTTAAGAAAATCGTTTCAAATTAATAATTCACATGCTTGTAAAACTCAAAGCATTTATTATAGAGTTAGGGTTGCCTACAAATC
The DNA here is from genome assembly GCA_935421215.2 of Melolontha melolontha. NCBI lineage: Eukaryota > Metazoa > Arthropoda > Insecta > Coleoptera > Scarabaeidae > Melolontha > Melolontha melolontha. The sequence goes on along the minus strand of OW285240.1, from coordinate 130,601,367 downwards.
ATTGTGTTTGTTGTATTGAAATGGAATTTTGGATTCTATTGTCTTTTTGGTAAAGAATTTTAGTGTTCTTTTCTGAGGAAATTTCTTATAATTGACAATTTTACCTCATAATATGTTCAATAAAGGAAAAATACGATAATCGTTTATATTGGCATAATATGAGGGAAAAAGAAGAGGAGGAAAATAAAAATACAAAATTATTTTTCTTTTTCAATATATTCACCTGCAACCCTAATACATTTTCAGATCTTTCTATTAACTTGTGTATGGCTTCATAAAAAATGTTTCATCTTTGTCTGAAAAACTGCGTATTTTACTTCTCCATTCCTCGTAAATTTCTTCCCACGCAGCTTTTTTTTAATTTTTGGGAACATGTAAAAATCATTCAGAGCTAGGGCTGGACTATAGAGTGAGTGATTCAAAATATCGAAAATCAATTTATACAGGGTAGCCGGCGCAACACAACTCTGGTGAACGGAAGTATTTTCGTGCAGGAGTAGTACACCTTTCGCCAATTTTCCCCATCTTTTTTATTTAATGACTTCTTTTAGCCACTCTAAGATTGAAGCATGGTATTCTCCAGTTACGGACACGTCTTTACCTTTGTCATCTATCAACAAGATACCTTCTGAGAGTTTTTTGGTTGACTGTGACACTTTAAACTTTTTGGGTGGTGGTGTGCTTGTTTTATACCACTCCATGGAATCATACTTGGACTCCATGCAATTTGATCCCCAGTAACAATTTGACTTAATACACCGTTCGTGTCTTCATTACAGAGGTCCAAAAACGCACGGGAAGATTCCACGAGGAGTTGTTTTTGCGGTGGCGTGGGTATCCTTAGCGCTCGTCTTGCGCTGACCTTAATCATGATCACGAAGAATTTTAAAAATGGTTGTGTCGAATACTCCAATAATCCTGCGAGTTGTGTCTTCCTTAGCCAAGCATCTTCCATTATTAAGTTTTCGACTTTCCGAACAAGTTTTGGAGTGGTCACTTCAACAGGCCACCCGTGTGTGGATCGTCTTTAAGTGATTCCCTACTTTGTGTCACTTTATAAACCATAATTTTCCCGGATAGGAATCCCCATAAACCAATGACATCTCTTTCAGTATGATTTGAACACACTTTCCTTGCTTTGTAAGGAACTTTATAACAGCGCGATACTAGATTTTCTACATATTTCACACTCTCTCCGATTGAGTTGCTTGGTCGACGATAGTTCAAATACTACTGATGCAATTATGATATAAACCTTTATATTTATACTAATGAGTCACTGAACACCCTCACGTCTGCGGCTTTGTAGTCCGTGACTCGCGGCACAATCAGCACATCTCCCGCACCACTCTTTCGCGTGTCTTGAGCAATTTACCCAATAAAATCTCTGGCGCACCTTTTCCAGCGTTTTATCAACACTAAAATATCCCCCAGAAGCATAATTGTGGAGTTCTCGCAATACCTTTGGTATCCTTATCCTGGGAATCACCAGTTGTATTTTTCGCTCACTTCCATCACGATTTTCCACTTCACGTTTCGGGAGATTATCTTCCATCATTAAGAAATCCCATTGTGCCCGTTGTTACGACATTAAAGAAACACTCACTACAATCCAACCCACCCTTTCCGTGAACTTAAAAACGCTCCCTCATCGGTCAGTTCGTTTGTCTTCATTCAATTTCTTGTATGAATTTTTAATGAAAATAAATTTTACTACTTTTATATAGTCAAAATGTTTTGGATTACTGAAGATTCTCACTATAATTACTACTCTATATTTCAACATTTACGCGGGCGGTTCATTGATTAATTCCGCATAAATTTAATTTAAGTTGTTTACGTTAGACTCATTTGAAAAATTGTTTTTCAGTACCCGAGTACCTATATGCAACCTTTAAATTTGATGAGACAATAAAATTTAAATAATTAAAATATTTATTACAACATTTAATTACCTGTTTCGACAGTCATATTATCAACAATAAACAAGAAGTACAACAATCGGCCCAACTGCAAAACTTTGTAAAAACTAAGTTCTTCATTCTGGTATTATTATTGTAACAAAAAAATTCTACTTAAGATAACAATATGCTCTGTCAAAGTGCATATTTTAGAGATATACTCTCAACTACAATTAGCGAGTATATACATTTCTAAAAATACGAAAATCATAGGGTTTTTTAATATATAATTTTCAAGATGATTTTGCACATCTCTGCTGAAAATTTAATTTAGAATGGATGAAAATAACTTATCCGCAATTAAAATATAATTATGTATATAAAGGACGATTATTATCCTGTATATATTTGATAAAAATTCCTATAAACCACTATAATTTAGTTCTTCCAGCACTTCTGTTAAAATCGAATTATATTTTCCTTATCACTATTAAATGAGTAAAATTTCCTATAATACCGACCTGTAAGGCACATATAAAATGTCATGCTGGCCGGTCAATGACCAAAAAAAAAAGTGAATTACAATTTTTTAAAATGCTGTTTTATTATCATTATTATTATGTATTATTAACCTAGTCTAGTCTAATCACTGCTTTCTGTGATAACAGTCTGGTCACTCACTGCACGGTCTGTGTCTGTAGCTGTTTCCGTGCCTTACCGCGCCGCGCGGATTTGACAATACACGATTTTTTGAAACGCGCCGCCATGGATTGGACATGAGGTAGACATTTATTATTGTAGAGCGGTAGACTGGCCTGTTGAATGTGTATGCAGTAGATGTCTCTATCTCTTTTATTTCCCCCTCTCGAACCAACAACTATATCAAGTGTACTACTATTCATATTTATCACATACTAATACCACTACTGTATTTATAATAAGAAATAACAATATAATACTTTAAAGATAATAAAATAAACTATTCGATATATATTACATGTAAGATAACATTAATTGTATTGGTTAGTAAGGTTATGTATTCAACAGTTCTCAATTATCTTTAGATGTTAATGAATAGGCGGCCTTCTTTAACAAGCAGGTTAGGTCTTATAAATCAAAAGATTTTACAAGGAATATTACACTCACCTAAGCTCGCAAGGATGCAAGAAAGACTGAATGACAAAGAAATGGATTTGAAGAAGCTAGCGGAATTTGGCACTTATTAAAATTAATAAAACTTGAATTTAATTTAAAGGATTTCCACCAACCTAATTACTAATAAATTAAAAAACAAATTTAATTTTTTTATGTATATTTCTTCGGAAAAACTTGAATGTGATACATAAGCTTACAGGTTTGCCCTACGTAATCGAATATTTTAGTCAATATATTACATTATTAAGTTACCTGATGGGATATTAATTCTAGCTCAGCATATAAAGGATAACACTATGTTAAAACGATCTACCATTACTCAAGGTGTCATTAAGCAAATATATAAAATTATGCGATGCTGCCAAGTCGATATTTCCTTAAAGGAAAATTAACTAACTTTGAGTCAATATATACTTTTAAAAAATAATATTTGGAGGAATAACACTGCATCAAAATACTCACCATCTACTAAACACGTATACAAAATTATGCTATGTTGCTATGCCTATATTTCCTTAATGAGTCTTCGTGAAATTAAATAATTCTAGGTCAGCATATAAGTTTTGAAAAACATTAATAAAAAAAATAACCGATTATTACGCTGATCTACCGTATGTTACTCAAGTATCACTACACTTGTAGATAAACATGCGATGTTGTCAGATCGAAATACTGGAAGGTAATTCTTAGTCAAGATGTTTGGCACAATAATAAAAGGAATCCATTAAAATAATAAACTAGAAATGTGTATATCACATGCTAAATATAAAAAAAGAATTATTAACCTATGACATACGAAACCTAGATCATAAAGGTAAACGATCACAATCAAAAATATTATTAAACGAGCTTCCAAAATCTAAAATGTATTTTGCTCAATTCGGGCTAAAACAATATAAAAGCTATTGATATTTTTGTACAGTTGTAGCGTTTACATTTACATTAGTATAACAGATTAAGCAATTGAAATATTGCTGCATTTGTACATCCATATTCGCGATTGTGTTACCCAAACATTACATTCGTTAACAGTCCGCAAGAATTGAAGAGACTTTACTTTAATCTGTTTCACAGTCAAATCCAAGTATGTATTATAAAAATCCTATTTTTCCCCGATCTAATAATAAAGAAATGATATTTTTGGTATGTTGTGTCTACAGATCACTAAATTAAATGGAGAAGAAAAAAGTAAATTGGGAAAAGTTATATTTCTAAACCATGTCTAAACCTCTGTAAAATAATTTTATTTTAAATGTGAAACAGACTATACTGGGTTGGAAAATATATTAGCAACATGTAGCAATATTTCCTCGTTATAAGAGAGATATATAACAAAAATAGGAGTCTTGCAATACACCTACGCAGACGAAACTCAGTAATAACCCTATTGCTAGTTATGAAAGACCAGGAAGAATCTTACTGTGTACTTTATTGGCTGATATAGAATATAGCGTTTTTTTTCATCCATTACGAATTTTATTTTTGACTTCCTTGTTATTTCTATTTTATTTTAAAATGTCTCTTAATACGAGTATATCATATTTACATTCTAAAACAGTTTCCTTTCGATTATTTTTAATACATTGTTATATATAGTTCGTATAATTTGATTTATTTTTAAAGATTAATCTAATCTATATATCTACAGATGCAGATTATGATTTGAATATTTAATACATTATTAGTAAGTAACTTAGGTTTAATTTTACAATTTCCGCTATATATTTTGAAATATAAATTATTAGATTTTAAAATAATAGATTCCATTTATTTTTAGAAACTCATGCATTAGTTTATTCATGTTTTTATGGTAGGATTCCAGTTTATTTTTCTAGTTAATCTGATTGCAAATATTTTTTTATTTATGACCACTAGTATTGCATTTAAGTAAAATCCCTCTTTTATTTTTAAGTAATAGTTTTTAGAGTTTGTCGGTGGGATAAAAATTTCGATACAAAACGTACCTTATACGCATAATTATACTGATGTCAAGCAGTCGATTACTTAAGGTTGTCTAGGGAAACTGAATGGGAAGCCCATAGAAAGCATACACAAGTCATAGGTGGGTCATTACAAGCGGCAACCGTGTCGCTCGAATATATAGAAAAACCAATCGTTAATAAATTTCTACCAAACCGGTATATTCATACAGCATAAATTTTGGTTTGCCAAAGGAAATGAATGGCACTTGGAGTTCATGTAACATCACACACGCTACAATTAGTTTATTTAGATCTTCCTTTAGGAATTCAAGTTTAACAATGTTAAAAGTTGTAACAATGAATGATTACTCGCAGGTTATATCAAGAGAATAAAATTAGTGAAAATGTGCCGATAATAACATTTACATAGGACATCTAATTAACTGATTACTGTTGAATATATAAACTAGTGATCAATTCAGCGTGTACAGAGAAATAATTCGCAAGATATACACAAATATACAAAATGTATATAACATTGACATTGGACTGATATTGAAAAAATCTGAGATGATTTGTACACCGTCTGTGTTAGCAGACGTGCCTTGTTGTCTTCCTCGGTCGTTTTTAGTAGCCTGCAGAAGGGATCCGCTTATTTTTATCACATTTAACATTCCCAATTAGTATTACTCAACGTAACCTCAAAGGACACGTTCACGGCGGGAATTTTAAAAAAGAATTTTTATTCAAGTTAAAAAGAATGAAGTGGTGAGCACGGCCTAAACTAAATAATTTCTTTGTGTACATGTATTTTATCTTTTATTCAAAAAGTATTATTCGGAAACATTCGTTTTCGAAATTGATAGGATAGAAATTCAAAACAAAAATCAAAAAGTAGGTGTATAAGTAGATAAACCTGTCGTGAACATGTTAAATTGTTTAAAGCACTTAATATATGGAAAGTTGCTCCCCGTATTAAATCCAAAAAGAAAACATATCCCTAATTGTATATAATTAATATTAAGATATATGAATTTAAATTTTGACAAGCAAAAAAATAAATAATTTTTAACGATTGTAGATATTTTTCATATACTCTTTTTAGAAAGTTGTATGTAAAAAATTATTTCGACAAAATTGAAAGTTTATCTAAGTAAATTCAATTCGATACGATTCGAAAATGTTGGGAAAAATAATGAAACATTCCAATACCTGCGTTCTCGATGTCATTCCTTTTTTATAACTATGTAAGATTAATCTTAATTCTTCTGTCATTTTATTATGAATTATAAACTAAAGAAAATATATTGGTTCTTATCTAAAATATATCACGAAATTGCTAGGACAATATAAACGATGATATATCTTTGATGATACATATAGATAACAAGGACGGTAATTTCCTTGGCCATTTTTAGTTTTATTTTTTTCTACCATATTGATATAATAATAATGATAAGCCTTAAATTTAGGAGTTCGGCGTTAAAATATGTGTGAACTCGTTAACAGGCCTAAAGTACAAATAAAATTCATTAGAAATGGCACTCGATTTACTTTTTTTTTAGTTTGTTTTTTTTGTATTCCCTTAAGACCTTTACCGTAAACTCGTGAAGAAAATGCAATTATCAAAAGCGTGACCATAGAAAAAATAAATATATTTACCTCAGAGTGTTTTACTAAGTAATTTATTATACCTCCACGTTTTTTACTTCCAGGAAATTTAGACTGAAAATAAAGAAAGAAAATACGGTAAGTATAATGCAATATACAATTCAAAAAAATTACTAAAAGATTTTAAACTAATGTAAATACATTTGGAACAAAGTTGTATGCGTTAAATTGAAAATAAAAAACGTATCTATATTAAAACTTCTTACCATGCTGACTTTTTAAGTTTTGTTAAATATAAGTTCAAAAATACTGAGAATTTTGAGTTAAGATTTCGAAATGTTTGTCAAATATTGACAGTTAAAAAATTGCAAATAATGTTACTATAGAAATATAAATTTGTATTTAAGAAACATTGAAAGAATATTAAAATATTTCCCGTAAAAATATTAGTTTAACTTACACAATCCTTTTTAGTATTATTTCATATTCAAGAAAATGTTGCCAATATAGCCGAACAGAAAATTTTTCAAATATGGTCGGACATTCCTAGACGAAACGAATTAGATTCAATCATTTAAAATTTCTTCCAAATCTATATTGTAAAACTCTAAATGTTTAAAATTTAATACACACACACAATAGACACTTTAAGTAAGGTAAATGTAAATAAATTCACTTCCAATTTTATTTTAAAAAGCTATAAGTGAATACAGAAAATACATAGTTTGAATTGTCAGAAATTATTATTTTTTAGGCATGTTTTATATAACACTGCAGTGACATCTAACATTCGAGCACCTACTTAGTAACTTCAAGTTACCTTTAAATAATGATCACATTATGGTATTAAAAATTTATTAATATATTTAAAAATTTCAAAAATCCAGTATTAATAAACAATATATTATAATAATATTAACTCGAACATTAAGAAATTCCAATAATGGTTTAGTAGATAATTGCTATTACTTGTATTGGTCATTGAAGTCATAGATAAGATATTTTTTAAGTATTAGATTTAAGTACGATTGTGTAAAAAGTTATAATCTCACTTTATGTTATTAAGAATAATTTAATTTACAACAATTGATTCTTTAAACTCACCAAAATCAAATTATAAAAAATTGGAATTTAAAATTTTAGGTTTTATTGAAGTAAGCATGAATTAGCTGTCAAGACTGTCAAATTTTAATCTGACTTAGTATTTAAACATGTCAAGCACAAATTTGCAAAAAGAAGAAACACAGAAAGATGAAGACGTTTTCGGTTTGGGATGTGCCTTAGATATGTTTACAGAATATAAAGAAGTGTTAAGTATGGTTGCAAATTTAAACAATACAGTTTCCTCAAGTCGATCAATTATTGAAAGATCTTATGAAAGATTCCATGATATACTCAAACAATATCAAGAACAGCCTCATTTATTAGATTCACACATTGAGGAGATTTTAAGTGGTATGATAACAATTATTCGATCAAAAGATAGCAGTCTACAATTAAAACATGAAGTGTTTAAATATATGTATGTTGTAATTAAAGTTAGAGGTTATAAAGTTGTCATTCGACATTTACCACATGAGGTTTGTGTGAGAATATAAAAGAAATTTCAAGATTTAATTCTATTTTGAATAGGTAGCTGATTTCGAACCTGTTCTACAATTACTAGAATCACAGGATCCTGAAGATTCAGATACATGGACAACAAGATATGTCTTATTATTATGGCTGTCTATTATTGTGATGATTCCATTCCATATGTGTAGATTAGATGGTTTTGATATTACAGAAGATAATAAAAATAAAACCGTAATGTGGAGGGTTTTAGTTGTTTGTAAAACGTATGCAGTTGTTAGTGATAAATGTAGAGATGCTGCTGCTTACCTTGTTTCAAAATTTTTGACCAGGTTAGATTGACAACTTTTTAAAGTATTTTCTTGATTTAAATATATCCATTATTATCAGGAATGATGTAAAAGAACAACATTTAAGACCATTTTTTGATTGGGCATCTGCTTTAAGTTCATCTAGTGAAAGTAGTACTTTTGTTAAATATGGTACTTTAGCTTCAGTTGCAATGATATTAAAACATGGAAAGAGGGAAGACTTATTACCCCATGCAGGAAAATTATTACAGTGGATCGTTGGTGCTGAAATTAAAAATAATCCCGGAAGTAATGTTCAGAAGTTAGTTTATAAAATTATACAGAGAATAGGTAAGTTAAACAGTTTTAATTAGTAATACATATTGATAAAACTATATTTATTGGAGGCTTAACATTTTTATCACCAAGAATGGTAAGTTGGAGATATCAAAGGGGTAATAGATCATTAGCAGCAAATTTAAGCTCCGGTGATGGTAAATTGAGCAATACAGCCGAACAGGATGTGCAAATTCCTAATGATGGCTTAGAAAATTCAGAAGATATAGACGTACCGGATGAAATAGAAGAAGTTATAGACCAATTGATACAAGGTCTTGGTAGTGGGGATAGTATCGTCAGGTGAAATATCATAAAAAGTATTTTTCTGTATAAAATAATTCTATATTAGGTATATACTTTAAGATGGTCGGCTGCTAAAGGAGTTGGTAGAGTTACGAGTCGTTTAAACAAAGAATTAGCTGATGACGTAGTCGGATCAATATTGGAATTGTTCAATCCAAGGGAAACTGATAGTTCTTGGCATGGTGGATGTTTAGCATTAGCTGAATTAGGTTAGTCAAAGTAGTCAGTTAGCTGAATACAGAATATTTTGGTTCAAAATGGAAAATCCATATAAAATGATTTGATTCTGTTACAGGAAGACGGGGATTATTACTCCCACAACGTCTACCTGAAGTCGTTCCCGTCATCATGAAAGCCTTAACGTACGACGAGCCCAGAGGTTATGCATCTGTTGGCTCACATATTAGAGATTCAGCATGTTACGTTTGCTGGTCTTTCGCCAGAGCATACGAGACGCATTTACTAAAACCGTACGTTAATGATATCGCAAGTACCTTGATAGTGGTTGCATGTTTTGATAGAGAGGTTAGTAAAATTGTATAATACAAACTGTTTTGTTCATAAATAAACCAAAAAGTATATTATTTCATAAATTTAAATTCTTTCTTGCGAATTTTCTAAATTATTCATGTTGTGTATACGAAAAAAAATTCCTAAAATTTTAAATACATTAAAAGTAAAATAAATTGCACGGTTTCATAAATATATTAAATACAATATAACCCTTTTAAGTCCTTTATAAACTTTTTTTTGTTAGATCAATTGCAGGAGAGCGGCAGCTGCAGCTTTTCAAGAGAACGTGGGCCGTCAAGGATCGTTTCCCCACGGCATAGACATTCTGACAACAGCAGACTTCTTCTCCGTGAGCGTCCGCAACAATTCTTACCTAAATGTTAGCGTATTCATTGCGCAATTTGAGGAATACGTTTATTCCTTGATAAATCATCTTCTGGAGCGCAAAGTGGATCATTGGGATATTGCGGTGCGCGAATTGACTGCGAAAGCTTTGTACAATCTTACACCTAGGGTAATTATTGAAAATAATTTATGCGAAAAGTTATTCTGAAAAGACATCTCAATGGACTGCCGAGGTTATTACTGAAACTTCCAAATCAGAACCAGGTTCTACGCACTTTTATCGCTACTGACGTTTCGTCTTTCCATGACATCTTCAATACTTTCACGCTCTCTAACGTGACTACAATTAAATTGCATTTGAAAATAAGATGAGGGAGGACATTATTATATATTATATTCCTTAATGATTTATTTAACAAAATTTATGGTATATATACAAATTCTATAAACAACTTAATTCTAGCAGTTCTAAAAATGTTAATTTTATATACGTTAAATAAGTGTAATTAAAAATCGAGGACGTTTTAACTTATGCGATGATTACGAATAAGCAGCATAATGAACTAGCTTAGATTAAATACCTGGCCTATATCTATTTACGAATAAGCAGAATAATGAACTATTTTAGATTAAATACCTGACCTGGATATGCGACTTATTTGCAGAATAAATGATTGCTTAAATATAATACGTAAAATATACAGTATGATAATTATAAAATATGAAACTAAACTAGATTAAATAGATTAATTATGTTGTTAAATCTGTGATTAAATAAAAGATGTATAATAAATCCTGAAATTGAAATTTTAAAATTATCAATTTGCATGTCGTAATTATACAGGGTTGGTCTCGTGTAAAGTATCGGAATATGAAAAATCCAATGCTGTAATTATATCCAACATAAATCTAAAATATGATGATGATCTGAACACTAATTTTTTTTTTGGAAAATTTGGAAATAAAAATTTTTGAGTACGGGCCACAATCCTCGTAGAAACATTGAACTATCTGATTTTCGTTAAAAAAGTACAGCTGATCGGCAAGATTGGAATAGAATGTGGGATAGATAAGAGCTATAAAATGTTATTTCAATTTGGTTTCATTATTTTGTCTTTTCTTATTCTATAGAGTTGAAGAACTACAAGATGTCCTTGAAGAGACAACATGTGATAAATGGAAAGATGTAATTATGTAGAATATAAATCCAAAATATTGTGAGTCTATTATGACGCGAACCCCGAAATTAAAAACATATTCAGAATATGTATAAATAGTAAATATCTCGCACACAAATACGCCATAGCGTAAGTTTACATACGTAACAGCTGGATGAGATGGACAATAACAAAACTGTTCTTTTTGTTATTGTCGGTCAACTTTAAGATATCGTCCCTGATACTTTTTATAATTGCTCAGTGGCGTGACAATTTTTTTTTAAATATCTTTGTAATTCTTTTTTCTCGCTTATGAGAAGGAATTTTATGAAAATATTTTGGATTAACAATCTATATAATTACATCTTTCCATTTTTCATATGTCATCCTTTTATTTCAAGGACAGTTGTATATAAATACGCCCTCGAAAAAATCCATTTAAAAAAGGTATAACTACAGTACATCAGAATTTTTCGAAACATCCTCTATATTTAGAAGTGACTTCAAAGGAAGGCTCCTCATCCCTAATTTTCATTTCTTAACTTTTATTTCAATATCTTGATAATCTTAACAGATATTTACACGGTTTTATACTTTTGCTCATCACTGCATATACCGAGAGAGCAAAAATGATTGCCCTGATCCTACACCACTTTCCACGGCGCGTATATCAATACTTTCATCCATTTTTCCATATCAAGTTAGCATCTTAGTTATTTCTAGTGGATTTAACAAAATAATATCATTTTCTGTTCATAGTCGTACGTTAGGTGCGCTTTCTGTCGATTAATATTTATTATTTTTGGGCAAAATTTGAGAAAAAAGCCGTTTACGCTAGAGCGCAATCACTTTAATTCTAAATTCTGTTATGCTTGATCGCAATCATCACGAGTGTCTAGCAGGTTGGGAAACTGCCCATATTCATGATAAAATATAGAAACATTCTACGCCTATGCACAACCGCGCGTCAAAATGGAAGTAAATATTGATATGTGATTAGCGGAAAGTTGTGTAGAATCAGGACAACCATTTTTGCTCTCTCAAAATAATTAGAATTGCTTTATTTTAATGAAATTAATTACACCATCTGTTGGTTAGAAACTCGTGTATACTGTATCAACCTTTTTAAGTAATCTATTAAATTTTCATGACATTTCATTTACTACAAGCCAAGATACGACATTTAACTGACGGTATTTTGTATACCTGAGTCGAACAATGAATCGACATTTTACGTTGTGTTAAAAACTGAAAAAAGTGCTCCTGTTTCCGATATTTTAAATACAAGTCAGGATAACTTTTCGCCTTCCTTTAATTTTAACCTAAGTTAATTTTTATTTAAATTTTTAGGCTCCAGAATATGTTATCAATGTTATTTTACCCGAATTATTCAACAAATCAAAGAGCATCGATTTAAACTGTAGGCACGGATCCGTTCTGGCCATAGGGGAGGTGTTATGCGCTTTATCGGAAGTTGCAAAGTTGAAAAATATACCAATGGAGGACTACGTGGGTTGCTCTTTAATTGAAAACACGAAAAATTTAGTTCCGCTGTTTAAAGAAAGATTGTACTTTAGAGGGATGGGAGGTGAACTGATGAAACAGGCTTGTTCCGATTTTATTCAGAAATGTTCGTTGGCGCAGTTACCCTTTCACAGGGATGATATAATAGGTATTTATAATATTGTCCTAGTATAATTTACAATTTACAGTAGTAATTACGCGACATTTACCAAATGAGAATTGCATGATTATATCGGGTGTTAAAAGAATGTTGACGGATATTTTACCCAATTATAAGTAACGGTGGAAACAAACAAAAAAGTCTTAGCCAACATCGGTCTGCAATTCAACTGCTTCTGACATACAGTCGAGTTTCTCTTGTGTCAAATAAAAAATTTGATTTTTGAGAATGGTCGCCTTTGCGAAACAACTTATTGTGACTTAAAATTACTATACAAAAAAAGTTTAAGTATATCAATATGTTAAGCACGTATTACACATTTGTTACAAATGAAACCGACATGCAATATACATGTCTGTAACTGTACACATGGATATACACCTCGTATTTTCCAGCATTTACTTCTGCCTAAGACACGTATTTCTGCCATTTACTATCAGGCGTCATCTGGTAGGCTAGTGAAGTAAGTAAAGCTTAAAGAAATCGCCTCATAAGGTATAGCAAATTTTGTCCTATCAGGTGGCACCATATTGTAATGGGACAAATTACAGTTATCTTATCTCAAAGCAATTATATCAAATTAAAGAAAATATTAAAAGTTAATTTATTTAAAGCAAAACAGACACACCGTATAAATTCTAATACGTTTCCCGCCATATAAAATAATATTGCAAAACATTTCACAATTATATTACGTAGTTATTTCAATCAGTTCCTTTTAATGCTACATCATTATTTTGTTAGAATAAGTATGTATAGTTAGCCATATCAAAAAACTCTATAAAAGAACCTAGTGCTACATAGATGAATCAAAAGGACCACTATATTACATCATCTACCAAACCCGTGCGCTCGAGAATTTTAGAAGGAACTGGGGAATTCACCGATAGAAAACAAAAGTTAGGACGCATCCAAGAGTCCGAAATACTCCGAAAGGGACTCACTTGATTCAAGTCAGTATTGCGAATCCGACGTGCTACTTCCGGACGCAAAATAAATACATATTGTATAGCAAGAAGCCTCACCTGCCTACAAGCATAGTCTTTCATATAAAAGTGAAATCCCACGTTAAAAGCCATCAGGGCTCTCGTCTGGATATCAGGCACCCTGTAACGTAGGGAAAAAGTGCTAAAATAGTGAAGTAGTTAGTGCGTCACCCCAGAAGCGTCAAGTCAGCGACAAAGGGAATAGCCAGTAGTGCGGCGTGTTAAAGGTTAGTTTTTTTTTATAAGAACTGTAATAATCTGATCAGAATAAACAGTCTAAACCGGCGCCAATATTACGGTATCTCGCCCCCTGCGTAGTTTAGTTTTATTAAACATGTCCAATTAAACCTAAGTAAATTTGTAACTAATAATTTATAAAAGTAGGAAGCTTTATTTATTAATATAGGTATATTTTGTAACTGTTTTTTATTTCAATTCTTGTAATATAAAATCCATCACAAGAGCATAACAATCAAAAGGAATTGATTGAGATATTTATTAAGTATTTTAGAGGCATTCAGTTATTTACACCTTAGTTTACTTTCACGCTCTGAGAGAGAGAGAGGCGTAAGTCACATCTTGACTTACGTGCTTTACCTAGAGTCTGTTTATTGTTCTCTCCGCTTTAGTTTAGCAAACCGGCAATCTTTAAAGTCATTTATACCTTAGAGGGGGTTCTACCTCTTGGCGCCCAGCAATTAAACAAGTTAATTACTTAATATTCAAATTAATCTATTCTCAATATTTGATAACTGCGGTATGTAACTCTTTTTATCGCCAAAGTTATCATTTGTCAGCAGCAACCTCGGATCCCTCGACGCACGGGCTGTTACAATATAGCATCGTGTGGAACAAAAAGAAGAGGACTGTTACAATATCATATAGTGACATCTGACGGACTTCTAAACCGGCATAGCTGGTCAAGGGAAGGTTTCGGTATCGGGTACCGATACCAATCGAGGTATCGATAATTAGCGATGTATCGGGTCTGTGCACGGTATCGATTCTGAGTACTGGAATCGGTAAAGTATCGATAGGTATCGATTCCAAAGCATCGATACCTTGGAATCGATACCTTGGAATCGATACTTTGGAATCGATACCTTAATTCGATACCTAGAAATCAATATTCATAACCCGTTTTCTAGGTGTCGATTGTTTGATATCGGTTTCAAGAGATATAAAATTAATTTACCGATTCTACCATAACTACGGTATGAAATTTGCAATATTGTGAGATTTTTTTTGTAATAATTATAGTTATATATATATATATATATATATATATATATATATACCATGTGGCCGCGTGCGTCTGCACTATAGCGATACCTGTAGTGTAAGCAAAACACGCAGAGGTGTCCGTGTGTTAGAACGGTAAAGAAGTAGACGCAATGTTTCAATGTGTAGTCGCGCAAGCGCATTAGCCTGACGATATAAACATTGCAACTAACACCCATATGCGGGAGCGACAGCTAATGCGCTTGCGCAACTACACATTGGAACATTGCGTCTACTTCTTTACCGTTCTAACACACGGACACCTCTGTGTGTTTTGCTTACACTACAGGTATCGCTATAGTGCAGACGCTCGCGGCCACATGGTATATACATATATATAATAAGGATATTTGCTACACACAATAACAACATCCTTTTAAATATATATTATAAAATATATATAATGCATATATACTTAAAAATTCTTTAGTTATTGCATCCTTTATGTACATTTTAAAAAATGCACAAAGGTAAGCTACCCGATACATGGCTACCCGATACATCGCTACCCGATACATCGCTAACCCGATACATCGATACTTAGCGAGTACTGGAATCGGTAAAGTATCGATGCTTTGGAATCGATACTTTGGAATCGATACCTTGAATCGATACCTTGGAATCGATACCTTGGAATCGATACCTTGATTCGATACCTAGGGGAATCAGTATTCATAACCAGTTTTCTAGGTATCGTTTGTTTGATATCGGTTTCAAGAGATATAAAATTAATTTATCGATTCTACCATATCTACGGTATGAAATTTGCAATATTGTGATATTTTTTTTGTAATAATTATAGTTATTATGTTTATGTTATAATATGGATATTTGCTACGCATAATATAAAATTCAACAACATCCTTTGAAATATATACTATATAATATATATAATGCTGTATATACTTAAAAGTTCTTTACTTAAAAAGTTATTGCATCTTTAATGTACATTTAAAAAAATGCACAAAGGTAAGCTACCCGATACATGGCTACCCGATACATCGCTACCCGATACATCGATACGTAGCGAGTACTGGAATCGGTAAAGTATCGATAGGTATCGATGCTTTGGAATTGATACCTCGCTACCCGATACATCGATACTTAGCGAGTACTGGAATCGGTAAAGTATCGATAGGTATCGATGTTTTGGAATCGATACCTTAGAATCGATACCTTCGTTATATGAGGTATCGGGGAATCGATAGCAGTTATGGTATCGGGTATTGGACAATGTATCGATACTTCGCCCAGCCCAGTTTCCACTTTCGGCATAGTCTCTTTTGTCCGTCAGATGTCACAAGATTATATGGTGCCACCAGATAGGACAAAATTTGCTATGCCTTATGAGGCCATTTGTTTAAGCTTTACTTACTTCACTAGCCTGGCTGAAATAGAGTGTAGTATAGTTTTCCAATATCATCGTTTCTTTATTTCAAAGACATCCTATTACCACTATATCCTGTGCTTAATTATTTACTCTTACAGATGAATGGTTAAATTTATTGAACGAATGCTTGTCCTACGACGTCCCGAGCATAAGAAATGTCGCTATTAGCGCTTTGCCGCCATTATTTTCTGAATATTACCAAGGACAACAACCTGAAGACTTAGCCAAACAAGAATCTATCGTTAATAATTACATAAAAGAGTTATCCTCCACAAATTTTCAAGTTACCCGAATGGGACACGCCTTGGCCATAGGATCTTTACCTATCTTCATACTAAAACCACATTTAACGGCAATTATCAAAGCCCTACTCGATGCCACTATAATCACACCGATAACAATCAAATGGGCAGAGAGTAGAAGGGACGCTGTCAAAGCCTTGACGTCGATATGTGTCACATCAGAAGACGAAATAAAATCACGTAAGTTGCATTTATTTGTTATTCTCATCCACTTTATCGTATGGTATTTTAGTATTTTCACACGGTCAGATCATACAGATTTATCATTGTTTTTTGATCGGTCTAACTGAATATACCCAGGACAATAGAGGTGATATAGGAGCGTGGGTGCGTGAAGCTTCGATGTTAGGATTGCAAACATTAACATTGCTGTTGGCTAAACATAACCGGGAAGCCTTATCTGAAGATATAATCTTGAAAGTATCGACCGGTGTTGTACAGCAAGCCGTTGAAAAAATTGATCGTACTAGAGCGTTGGCTGGAAAAGTCTTTTATCACCTTCTGTACAAGTAAGTTTAAAGTCACGTTAATAAATTAAATCCCCACACTGCACAAATAAGTGTTAAGCTATAGGCGTAGTTTTAATATTTATGCGGAAAATGACAACATCATTGTCGAAATACGGGTGTAGATTAGTATCGATTTGCGGTGCCGGGTGTTAATAAATGTAAAGCGTATATTAACTCTAATAAATAATTTACAGGCGTTTATTTTAATGGAAGTTAAGGATTCCTATTAACTCTATTTTTTATTTTCTTTGTGTTTCTAATATGTCATCCAGGAATGATTCTAAAAGTTGATTCATTTAAGAATTCGTATGGAGAAAACAGTTATTTGTCGATTATTAGCGTAATTACATTTTTATTGGATATAAAATGCTTTTAAAGGTATAATTCTTCAGGATTATACAAACGTTTAATTAATTTAGTGAATTACAATGTTACATTATGTCGTGTTCCTAAAATATGTCTGACAACATTGACTTTTTCCGTTCTATTTGAAATATTACAACATATTCAATTAAATTTACCGTCATAACGTTTCCGCGCATATTAAAATATAAAATTCATGAATTCGACATGCCTTCCTACCTCTACCTTTGTGGATTTACCTTTTGACCGTCGACACAAAACGATGTCGATAGTACAGTCGCTTCGATAGGCCGTGAAGTGTGTCTCCCTGTGCCTTCTCTAATGTCAAAGTTTTAATGTTCTTTTTTGTGTTTTTTGGCACATTATGGAAAACCAGAATTTTGCTTGATGGGCTTATGGGATCTTCTTGTAGGTTGCCAGTTTCTTCATTATCGTCATTATCAACAAAAATGTTTTGTATATATACTTTTAGACATTGCTCTTTACATATCTCTTTTGACTAATAATGACCATAGTTAAAAATATAAAACATTACCTTGGATTAAATTAGATTACTTCAACCATAAAGCCATTCATTAAGATCTTATTGTAGTTCTCATGCCTTACTATAATACATTCCCTGCCTTATTTTTTTAATTGGATCTAACAGCTTTGAAAATCCCCTTGACACTTAGGTTCTCTCCCTGGAGTTGTCTGGTTTCTTTGCTTGTGACTGGTGAAGTTCCCCTATACCATGGGTCTTTAAACCTGTATGTAGTCCTAACCCTGTTTTACCAGCAATAATAGCAATTTCACACCCACTTCTAATGGTTTAAAGACAGTTTACTCTAATTATTTATTAGGAATTGATCGGAGAATAACATAAGCAAATAGGAAATATCATTCAGGTTGAATATGGGCAGGGGTTACTAGTGGGTTGGCCGGTGTGAAATTTCCTGAGTCGCCCAATAAATACGGTCTTGATATTAATAGAAATATAGCTACAATTACAGTGTACTCTCTCTTAAGAGGACAGCCATGGGACTGAAAAATTTGTCCGCTGATGAGAAGTGTCCGCTTATGAGAAAAGTACAAAAAGAGTAAATAATAATTTGTAATATATTTATCTTTAAACAATTTTATTTCCAAAACAAGAACATATAAATATTAGATAAAGTAAATAGAATTTTCATTAACATTTTTGCGAGAAGTAGAAAAAAACAAAATTTGTTATGCGAGGTATTCAAATAGATTTAAAAAAGTCAGAAATTTTAGCTTGGCGCGTTTTTCCTTTAATTTCATTATCTTGGAGATGTATTTGAAGATCAGTAAGCAATTGAACACCTTTAAGGTCGCTGTGATACCAAGAAAAAGCCTTTAGTTTTCTTATAGCTAAATAAGCCTCTTTATAGGAAGTTAACTTGTCTTCAATTTGACTTTCTAGCTCATCTTCAGACGAGTTGGCGAGCGTTTCTTGGGAAGCAATTAACATTTCAGTATTAATGTTTTCCACATCTTCATCATTAATGAAGACTTCATTATCTAAATTAATATAGTCTTCGACGTCAATTTGGATTTGTCTCTGAACTTGATTAATAATATTGGAGAACTGAGCAAGTGCTGATAGTGGAAGCTCATCTTCTGCGGTCCAACCGCGATCATCATTTAGGATATCTGTTTTCTCAAAACCAGCTTTCCTGAAACAATGATTTATTGTCTGGGGACCCACTTTCTCCCACGCTTTGTGTATGAAATAAACGACATCTAACAAATTTATTGATTTTGATAAATCCAAAGCAGAATTTGCGTCTTCCATCTGCAGCAAAATATTTTTTAAAAATAACGATTTGTACAAAAACTTAAAGTTTTTTATAACGCCTTGATCCAGGGGCTGACAAAATGCTGTTGTGTTTGCTGGAAGAAAAATAACTTTAACATTTTTCAATTTAAGATCGGTAGGATGAGAGGCCGCATTGTCTAAAATAGCAGGACGTTCCGTTCTTGAAGTTGCATTTTTCTATCGAACTGCGCTAGAAAATCAGTCATCAAATCAGACGTCATCCAAGCCTTTTTGTTTGATCGCCACGTAACTGGTAAATTGTTCAAATTAATATTGCGAAACGCCCGAGGTTTTGCAGCTTTCACAATAACAAAAAGGGTTCCTTTTCTCCAGCCATATTGACGCAGTGCAAAATCGTTAGCCTATCCTTAGGCATTTTTCCACCAGTGCATTTTTCACCTTTTAATGCAAATGTTTTATCGGGTAATGCTCGAAAAAACAATCCAGTCCTATCCGCATTATAAATATCTCGTGAATCATATCCTTGAATCAAAGATGGCACTTTTTCAGTAAAACTTTTGACATCATCTTGGTTTACACTAGCGGCTTCTCCAGAAATGGCACGGAAGGTTATGTTATGCCGTTTTTTGAACCTTTCCAGCCAGCCAGATGATGCACTAAAATCTGCGCAATTCAATTTATCTGCAATTTCTTTAGCCTTGCTCCTGATAAGTGTGCCCGAGAGAGGAATACATTTATTTCGAGCCTTCACAAACCATTCGTAGCACAATTTATCAATGTTAACGCCTTTGACGTTCAGCATACTCCTTCTTCTATCCTGATTGACATCAGTGTCCCACAATCTTAAAATTTGGTCTCTGTTTTTGATGATACAAGCAGCTTGAGTTTTACTGATCTTACATTTCTTTGCTAATTCGCGTACACTAAGTTTCTCATTTTTTTGAATTACAATGACATTAACTTTGTCTTTAATAGTCAACACTGCTTTAGGCATAGCGATTCAAGTATGTATACAATAAGAATCTATAAATGTACTATGTATTTACGTACTACATTCAAACAACAAGCTGTGCGTATTTAGGGAATTCCCCTTTGTACATACACGTATTATTCAATAAGCAACATCTGTACGAATGTACGAATATGAAGAAGAGTAAACGGAAAAACAGTGTTACAGTGTTGTAAGCTGTCCGGTTATGGGGAACTAAAATCGCTTTGGTGTGGGAAAAAAGTGTCCGCGTCCGGTTATGGGAGGGTTGTCCGGTCAAGAGAGAAAAATTTTAAAAATCCCTAAGTAATCTTTTGGTACTGCAAAAAGGGTCCGTTTATGGGAGGTGTCCGCTTAAGAGAGGTGTCCGTAAAGAGAGAGTACACTGTATATCTAAAACATCCTTATAGGAATAGTATGGATGAAACGAGATTTCTACTTGTATTTTAACCTCGGAAATTCCAAATAGTTTCAACTCATTGGATCTCCCCATCAGACATCAAATTCACTTCCTTTACAGTGTTGACTCTTACAGCCTTAGGTATTATTAATTCAGTAGATGACCTTGGTTCAGACTTGACTTCCTGGCTTGATTTACTCATTGGGATTTTACCACAGCTTCAGAAGCATTTTGGATTTTATCGATATTGTTTTTACGAGTAATAAAGAAAGAAACAGTCCATCCGATCACAACCTCGTTTGACCGAATAGAGCTACATATAAAGAATGCAAGAAGGTTTCGACTAATTCCCCCAGAGGAACGTTAAAAACCGCACCTTACTAGGGGCACTCAACTTTCAGCACGTTACCTTTGACCTTAGTTTGTGTTTAATGCGTTTTTTTTGGAAGTACTTTTTCTGGTTTTTACTTCCTAGCTGTGAACCCCCAAGGGGTGTAGCTAAACGAAAATAATATTATTCCAAAATGTTTAATTTTCGTGTACCTAACATGCTTTAACAGATTAACTGCCGTAGAGGTCATAATGACCGCTTGATACACCATCCCATATTGCCATGGCGGTCATAATGACCGCTGTGATGTAGCTAAATGTTTTTGCCTACTTAGCAGGTGGAACCGCTATTCACGTCTAAAGTATACATAAAGTATGACTGCCCGGCATGGACGAACATGTGTATAGCAGTAATAATTTGATTTAAGCATTTATGGTTATAAAACTTTGGAAAAATATAAAAATACCTTTTTTATCTTTTATTATAAAGTAATTCGTGACAAAAGGAGCAACTACAGAGGTTAAAGACCATTACAATTTGTTACAAATAATAAAAACATAATATACATAGTTGGTTACAGAATTTACTTATTTTTCTTCTGTAGTTACAAAACAGGCACTTGCACTCTTAAACTTCAACCCTCACTACAATAAACTAACAAGTCAACCGATAACTTCAAAGGCGCGTATCTTATGCAAGTCTAAGGGCCGGTTTATTCACCTTCCAATAAAGTATCGAGTAAGCTACTTGTAAGATAAAGTCTTACTTGCCAGATTAAGTGTTTATTCACCGTCAAGTAAAATTTAACCGCCCAGTAAAATTACTTACTTGACAGAAAATTTACTTGCTGCTCATCTACCCTATAAAGTGTCAAGTAAGACTATCATGTTGTTTGTGAACTGTCATCTAGAAAATTAAGTTATTGACAAGTAAAATGGATTTATTTCAAGACATTGACGATATTTTAGACAACGATTTTGTCAATATTAATGATTTAGTGAATAGAGAGAGAATACCCTATGAAACACGCAATCGATATCGAATAGAAGACAATTTTAATAAATTTGATGATGACGAATTTGTTCGTTTGTAATGTTTATTACATAATGTGTGTGGTAAATAAAGTATTAATGTTCTAAACAAAAATTTCATCTTTATTTCACATGTAGTCATAGTAAATTATAATATGATGCTAGACATAAAAGATATATTTAAAAAAACTCTGTACAAAATAAATATAATAATAAAACAGCCAAAATTAATACAGAATATATATATGTACATATATTTATTTACTTTTATTGAAAATACAAAAAGGGGTTGAATAACAATTTTTTTGATACTTCTGACCACGCATCCTCCTTTTGTTTCCATGTTGTACTTTGTAGTCTTTTTGCATTCGATGACATTCTTGTACTTTAAAATTAGGTCAACTAAAATTCTTGATTCCTCGATAGAGATATTTGCCGATCTATCCCGTTTCTTACTTTCCATTTTCTCTGAAATTAAACAAGTTTTGACAATAAAATGCGAACTATAGCCTGGGATTAGGTAATAATATAAACATACCCTTTTTATATTAAATATGTATTTTATATTAATAATGTTTATGAAAAAAGTAAAAATGGACAACACGTGATAACACACAACAAACGCTTGAGATTTAAGGTTATATTAGATGCACTCATTTGTCATGCCGGCAACTAGAATTTCAAATTACCGAAAAGTGTACATCCTTCTCTATACCATGTGTTAGTGGTATGTTTCATCTTTCTCTATTTTCCTCTAAACATACTACTGTTGTAAAATCATCTAGTTCTTTCCAGTAACTAACCGACCTTTAAAATTATATGAATAAACCCAAAAATAGTAAATGTGCCAAGTAAATTTAATTGTCAAGTAACTAACAGGTACTTTACTGGAAGGTGAATAAACCGGGCCTAAACTTGCAAAGATGACCGCTTGGCGATTACGGCTTATTAACGCCCTTGTTTTTCTTGCTAAATCTTGGCGAGAAAAATTGAAAGTTTCAAATATGAATCCTAAACATCTTTATATGCATGCAAAGGAACATGTTTTTAAGTTTAGCGTTTTAGGCGAAATTTTAAAAAATGGTTTGGCAGTTAACCTGTTAACCCCCATAAGGGTGTCACTCAGTAGGAGGAAAGAAATATATTTTTTTAAATATGCTTTTCCGTGTTTTTAACGTGGCAATTCGTCAGCCACAACTAACAGTTCAAAATAAATACCGTCTTCATAGATTATCTTCAAAATTCATTTATTCATATATATCTTTTAGCGATCCCAAAATTCCAAATATTCCATATCATAACGAATTGAAGGAGATCTTTACCGAAGATTGTGATATGCTAAATTGGAATTCGGCGGCTACCACTTTTCCAAAATACGTTCAGCTTATAGTATTCAAAGAGTACCAATATAATTTACTATTAGGTCTGATATGCAGTATTGGTGGCTTAACAGAAACTCTGGTACGTCCCTGTATCTTGTCATAATACCTTATTTGTTCATTAAATGTTAAATTTTAGGTTAAAAATTCGAGTCATTCTTTCTTCGAAAAACTAAAAGAAGTGGAACTCACGAAAGGATGTGAAGAAATCATCCATATTTGTACAATAGTGCATCAGATTTTCGTGGATTATCAACGAGTCGATCGAATTATAGTGCCTATGTTCAGGTTCTTGGATAAGTTGATGAGTTCAGGGTGTATTAGTTGCATTATAAACGAAACAAATCACGAATTTCCCAAGAAAATCTTCAAACTTATACAATTGGAAATTAACGGCTGCAAAGATCTTTATAAATTAATTGGTGGTATTTGCGTAGTTTGTCAGTATTTACAGGTAATTTTTACTTTGATTAAATTAATATGTTTTGTTTTTTTAAAAATAAACGTATTTTAAACATGAAAAAATATGAGATACAATTCTAAATAGAAATTTAATTAATAGAAAGTTACAAAATGTAGATTTACTTTCGTTTTTAAATCAATATTTATTTATTAATTTATTTCATGTCTAACCAATACAATAAATACAAACAAAATCATGTTAAACACAAATATAAAACATTTTATATCTTATATTTTATAAGAGGGCGTTAAATGTAACTGATATAGGATCAAATGGAAGAATAAAATAAAATTATTTAAAGTTTTATGGCGTTGTATGAGTGAGCACCATGCATATGGAAATCAATTTTAACAGTAAAATTTTCGCAATATATCATATATATTATAACAATAAAATGTATTTCTTCTATTCTACCTATTTTGTGCTTATACAGGCTGGCGCAAAACTACCGTTACGGTTTGAATGTTTAATAACTTTTTTATTTAATGGTTAATTATTATTATTATTTTTTGTTATAAAGTATATTAATGGGGAATATTTTTGGCTTAAGTATGAAAAATTATATTCGGCAAGTGGTGGCCATTTTCGGCTTCGCACATTCGTGCTCTTTCCAGTACATTTTGCATAACTTTTCGTAAAATTTCCGGTGTTATGGCATGAATTTCATTGCGAATGTTTTGTTTTAGCTGTGGTATGGTCGCTGGCTTATTTACGTATACCCTTTCTTTCAAATAACCCCAAAGAAAACAGTCTGGCGCTGTTAAATCCGGTGAACGTGGGGGCCAATTGAAATCGCTTCTGCGCGAAATAATGCGTTCGCCAAAGAGGTCCCGTAACATAGCCATTGTATCCATTGCAGTGTGGGCTGTGGCTCCATCTTGTTGGAACCACAACTGTGGATGGTTTTCTACAGCTGGCCTCAAACAATTTTCCAGCATCGTTCGATATTCAGCACCATTAACCGTAACTGAGGCGCCATGTGCATTTTCAAAGAAATATGGACCAATGATCCTTTCGGACGATATACCGCACCAGACAGTACACTTAACTGGGTGTAATTGTTGCTGATGAACTGTTCTCGGATTTTCCGTAGCCCATATCCTGGAATTTTGCTTGTTTACGAAACCATTCAATTGGAAATGGGCTTCATCGCTCATTATCAAATTGTTAATGAAATCGCGATTTTCTTCTGCTTTTTGTCGGAATGAAATGGCATAATCTAGCCGTTGTTGGTAGTCTAACGGCTTTAATTCTTGCACAAGCTGAACCTTATACGGGAACATGTGCAATGCGGCCATAATCCTCTGAACGGACCTCCGCGATAGCCCCAGTTGTGCCGAACGTCTTCTTGTTGATGTTTCTGAACTGTCCTGTACACTATCCACAACACGTTGGATATTTTCTTCCGTGTGGACCGTACGTGGTCTTCCGGTACATGCAAGGTGTCTTACTGTACCAGGTTGTCGAAAATTTTCAACCAGGCGGTTTATTGTTGGTGCTGAAGGTCCAGTACGCACATTTAAAAAACCACAATAAGCACGCTGCGGCACGCTGTTCTGTGGTGTATCGTTCCATTTCTAATTCCCCAACTTTTCTTCACAAAATTCTGAAATAAAAATAAAAAATATAAATTTATTAAAAAAGTTATTAAACATTCAAACCATAACGGTAGTTTTGCGCCACCCGCTACTAAACCACTAATGTGTCCGGCCAGCTTATTTCAAGGCCTTATAGGTTGCTGATTTTTATCTACGTACATACAGTAGTTGGTGTTATTAAACCAGAATAAAAGCATAACTCCTAGTTTTAGTATAATAAATTTTGCTCATACAGAAGAGGTAAGAATGCGTTGTCTCAAAAGTGTTAAATAAAAGAATTACTGAATTTTAATAAGTGCGTTTATGATTTGAAAATATATCGAAAATAGTAGTTTATTATACTGTACCATTGCTAAGTAAAAGGAAATACAGTAATACCCAGCTTTACGCGAGGAATACGTTTCGCAAAAAATCGCCTTAAGTGAAATTCGCGTATATCGGGGTTTACGATTAAACATAGTCAAAAGTTAATACAAAAAAATACAAATCATTTGAATCAATCACTTTAATTCTAAGAACACTTTATGCAGTATTACATGTTTTTTTTTACGGAAAAATACATCTACTGTCTTTTGGGTAGCGTTTCTTTTACGTTCATGTAAAATACGTTCATAACACCCAACGCTGTTTTTAATTGTTTGACACACGGTCAAAACACGGTCATCATCACTGTCTATGCTCTGCAATATGTCCAAACCTGAATAAATTTTTGAAAGAGCATTTTGTATTCCGCTTGAAGATAAAACTCTCTCTTCTACTTGTTCTTCCTCATCGTTGATGGGGATTATTCTGTAACTCGATCAGATCTTCATTGCTGAGAGGTTCGTCGTGCGTTGCTACAAGTTGTTCGAGATCTTCAAGTTCAGACCCCTCAATCATTGCAGCAATGTTTTCAAGCACCTGTCTCTGCATCTGGACAATTCTTCCAGGTGATTCCACTACATCTGGCCAGAGATTACGCCACACCCCGTTCATACAACTCTTTTTAAATTCGTTCCAAGCCTCGTTATGTTGTGAATAGCCTTCATGATGTTGTATGGCTTCCACCACTCTCGCATAGACTGTCTTCCTTCCCCGTCAGTTTCATGAATTAGTTGGATAAAAGTGCAGCGATGGTAATAAGCTTTGAAGTTTGCTATTGCTCCCTGGTCCATAGGTTGTAATATTGACGTAGTGTTTGGTGGAAGGAAGTTCACGTACACTTTTAAGTCTCTCGGCGTATCAAGTGAGGTTCGATGTCCTGGGGCATTGTCTAAGAGTAATATAACTTTACGTTCAAGCCCATTTCTATTACAGTAGGATTTGCCTGACGGGCAAAAACTATTAGAATACCAATCTTGAAAAAC
Source organism: Melolontha melolontha (assembly GCA_935421215.2). Classification (NCBI taxonomy): domain Eukaryota; kingdom Metazoa; phylum Arthropoda; class Insecta; order Coleoptera; family Scarabaeidae; genus Melolontha; species Melolontha melolontha. The sequence goes on along the minus strand of OW285240.1, from coordinate 130,574,428 downwards.
GACCCGTGTAACCCACGCCTTTCTGTTGGACCGCCACACGACTGGTAGGCTTGTCTTGTCTGTACCTCGCATTGCACGGGGTGTTTCTGAATGGTACACCAGTAAAGATTTCAGTTTGAAATCACCAGTGGCATTATCACCCAGCAGAAGTGTTAGTCGATCTTTCGCAGCTTTGAAGCCTCTGGCTTGACGTTCCTCTTTAGAAATGAATGTTCGAGATGGCATTTTTTTCCAGTAAAGCCCGGGCTCATCAACATTGAAGATGAGACAAGCAGGAACTTTTTCTCGTGCTACGAACTCTTGAAACTTGTCTGGAAACTCAAGCTGCAGCTTGTTATGTGGATATTGTGAAAATTGGAACGCTGCTTGAACCGATGAAATTAGCCTCTGCTTTCTGCTTTCTTCTGTCTTTAGCATCTCATACAAAGATTTTGCTTTTGTGCATATGAGATCTTGACTCAGTGGTGTGTTCTTCTTATTTAAATCTTCGATCCAGATTGCCAGCAACTTCTCCATTCTTTCTAGGATAGAGGATCTCGAAAGAGAAAGTTTTGTTACACTTGAACTTTCGCTGGAAAGTTTAATTTTTCCCGATTTTTAAAAATCGTTCTCACAGTTGATTCTGAGAGTCCAAAATCTCTGCCAACAATTGTTGCTTTGCCTCCATTTTCCATTCTTCTTAACACCTTCATCTTCAATTCCAAAGTTACGCTTTTACGCTCTTTTTTCATCATAGGCGGCATATAGAACAAACGAAACAAACGAGGGAATCCCCATAGAACAAAGTCGTAGGATGGGGAATCCCCAATTCTTCAATCAGAATGGTCAGAGAAAGCGGGCATTCCCGTGGCCAAAGAGAAGTCAATGACTACATTATGTACACACATACATATTCTTAAGTAAGCAATTCGCGTAAGACGAGGTGTAATGTCACCTGGCCCCGGAGGTGACATTGTTGCCTTTACACCGGAGGTTTACCAGCATGATAAATAATAGACGGGACAACGATTAAATAACCACATATAATTTAATAAAGATAATAACAATGATAACAATAACAAACACTACATTGTAATAAAGAGGCACTAGTCTTGCAGGAAAAATCCCGGGCAAGAGATCTATAGGAAGAAGACGGAATTCATGGCTGAAGAACCTTAGGGACTGGTTTGGATGCAATAATAATGAACTGTTTAGAGCTGCGGTTTCAAAAGTAAGAATTGCTATGATAATTGCCAACCTTCGAAGCGGAGACGGCACCTAAAGAAGAAGTCTTGCAGGGACTCTAACTCTCTGACTCTGACTGTGATTCTATCTCTCGAGACCTCGGAGTGTCTCGTTATATATTAGAGTGTGTCCCCTTAGCCTAGTGACCTGGTTACAAGATAAACATAATGTGGTGAAAGATCATAACTCACCGAGGCCGTGTTGACGAAATAGATGTTTTGTAAATACATGACCTGGTTTAGATATTGCATCTTCCACCCGGCGAAAAAGAAAAGAAAAGGGCTTCTAAGCCGTTTGGCTTTTCTTGTCCGTGTTAAATATATATAATTACATTTCTTTACATACTATGTGTAGGTGCTTAATATATTGTACATTAGTGAGATATATTAATTTCTTATTATATAACTACTCAATCTCTTGTATATACTATTACCTATACACTATTCTCTATAAAAGTTTTATACAACGTTGCGCGTGTAGAAGTTACATGGCGATCCTGCCAGCCACTTAAGACTGTGTATACATTAAGTGGAATCCGGAACGAGCCCGAAAATATGATAAGCCGATAAACAAATGGGAACTACGCGATGGAAGAAAAAGTCATCCTCAGCCAGGAGCAAGGCATTTTAACGCGAAATTTGAAATTCGCGTTAAAGTGGAACCGCGCATAACGGGGTCGCGTAAAGCGGGTTATTACTGTAGTAGTATATATAAAATTGTAAATTTGAAATGTATTAATGTTATTGTATTTGGCACAGTTAAAATGGAACAAAATTCATGAATTTCGCTTACAGATAATCTATATAAATTTAAATAAGGCCTTAATTAAAGTGACGTAATAATTATTAAGTAGGTATTAAGTAATTAAAAAAAGAAGATAAAAGCGAGTTAAAAAAATACTAAATAGAGTTCATAAATAAACTGTGCAGCTCAAAGCGATCAAAGAAGTTGGAATTGATGTACCTGGATATTCGTTGACTGCATCTGCGAGGGGTATATTTATGGCGCTTCGACTTTCAAATCCTCGAACCAGAGATGTAACAAAAGGGACTGGATGCAAAACAAAATCGTAAAATTTCACAGGGCCTGGATACAACTAAATTGCAAAATTTCACAAATACTATGAACTAAAACTTTTGTTACTTTGTCGGGCTTACGTGAAATTCTGTGAAATACAGTTTGTACGCAACGTGGTACTCTCGACTGCTAACGGTTCGCTAATGATTGTTTTAGACGTCTCCACGCCTTACTTTTAAGATCGCTAACGGATTTTCCCCGAATAACATTACTTGGGATGAGTTGACAATAAACATAACTGAAAGGTGTCGTAACAAATACAGAAACGCAATATTTAAGAAAAATACTTGATTTTAAATATAACGAAATTGTGCTAAGTTTATTTTTAATAAAAAAAGATTGCTGTATTCACAACTGTATTTTGGTCGCAGCTGCAGAATCTTCCTTCAGCGATCATGAAGAAGTGTCCTGGAACCCCCAAAGTAATGGTGTTGTTCCACTACGATAACGCACCGGTTCATTCAAGCTAAGCAAAAACTAATTGAAATTCGCCTTGGATTGCTTCCGCATCCAGCATCCTATTCGCTCCATTTGCCTTTCTCAGACTTCCAACTGTCACATCTGTAGAGCGTTTTGTAACAATGGACGAAACTTGGATTCATCACTATACGTCGGTAACGAAACAGCAATTGAAATAAAGGACACAAGGAGAAGCGAATCCGGGGAAGGTGAAATGCGTTCATCAACTGTAAAGGTGATGATGTCTGTCTGATTGACTACTTTGAGAAGGAAAAAACTGTGACTGGCGCATGCTACCCATACCCTTTGGACGACAGACTTGGCAGCGATCGCGAAGAAGAGTTCTGGAATGAGCAAGAAAAAGGTGTTCCATCTTTTTCCAAATTCGCTTTAAATTGTTTCCTCATACCACCTATTTGCTCGATTTGGCTGTTCCCGAAACTCAAAACTTTCATGGCTGGACAAAAATTTCAGTGCAATGAAAAAGCCATCGAAGCGCTCAGCAACTATTTTAAAGGCCTTGAAGAAAATCACTTCGGGGAAGGAGTTAGTAACTTAGATAAAAGTTGAACCAAGAGCGTTGAACTTCGAAGGGATTATGTCTAAAAATGAAGTGAAATCTCAGATTGTTGCCTTTCATAACCAACCACTCTCGTACATACTTTACTTATTTACTTTAAAAATGCTTGTATCTATACATCTCATTTTGATTCAAAGTTTTAAAAAAATTAAAAAATTTGTGCATCCAAAATTTTCACAACTTTAAATGAATGCAAAAGGAAATATATATATATATATATATATATATATATATATATACAGACACTTTATATATTATTGAGAAATATCGACTTATTTTTTTGTGCTTCTATGTATAATTACTGGATTTTATTGATTGATTTTGAACATTTTATCCTCAATTCAGTATTCGCTTTGCAAGCTCGTCAAACTCCTTACATGATCTTAAAATTATCTAAATACAATATACAAGGCCGCCCGTATCGTTATGTTCAAATTTTAGAAGTGTAAAGTAGACTTCATTTCAAGTAACAAAAACTCAAAACTTGTATATCCATTTTTATTTGTTTCAAAGTTACAGATCTATGAATGTGATTGCCAGGTCATGAAAAAAAACGTAATCCTAAAGTCAATAAAAACTGATTTTATTTAAAAAAGTTATACGATTCAGTAACAGGCCTGTTAGTGTTAACGTCGCATAACAAAATGTTATCCTAAAATAAATAAACACGTGTCGTAGTGCATACAGTAATTTCTTGGAGATCTACAAAAAGGAGTACTGGAGTATTTCGTAAGTGCTGAACCATGAATATCATACAATAAACAAATGTTCAGATGACTGTTAACGTTGCATTTTTTAATAAAGGATTACATTACGTTTCAGTTGATACAATAGCTTATTAGTGAGTGGACACGTTTTCTTTATTCAAAATGCCTTACCGATTTTCTTCTCAAGAGTATGCGAACATGCATTTTGTGTATGGCTACTGTAACAGCAGTGCACGTCAAGCAGTTATTGAATACCGACATCGGTTTCCCGATAGGTGCATTCCTCATTACAGAACGTTTCTGGAAGTACACAGACAATTTCGGGAATGCGGACTGCGTGATTATCTTTTCGACCGAGGAGTAAATTTGCCAGCAGACTTAGAGGAAGAAACAGTAGCTATTGTTACAAAGGATCCAACTCTCAGTGTACGTCGAATCGCTAGACAACTAGGAGTGCCACGAACGACAGTTTGGCGAATTTTAAAACGTGAGGGCTTATATCCATATCACTACCGCAGGGGACACGGTTTGCTTGAGGCAGACCACTATGCTCGTCTAGTTTATTCTACCTGGATATTAAGACAGTCACGACTTCATTTTAATTTCTGCAGTACAGTCCTCTGGACAGATGAATCTACGTTCACGAGAAGTGGTGTTACAAATCTGAGAAACCTGCACAGGTGGTCATCAGAAAATCCCAAATCTATACGCCCATCTAAATTTCAACATGAATTTTTTATTAACGTTTGGGCGGCCCTAATCGATGACTTGTTGGTTCGTCCTGTCATTCTTCCTGGGAGGTTAAATGCGGACAATTACCTTAAATTTCTTATTGACGAACTGCCAGGTCGTTTAGAGGATGTCCCACTGAATGTTCGACGAGACTTGTGGTTTCACATGGATGGGGCACCACCACATTTCGGAATTGCTGTCCGAAATTGGGTTAACGTCAATTTTCCGAGATGGATTGGTCAAGGTGGTCCTGTTGCATGGCCACCCAGATCACTCGTTCTTAATCCCCTTGACTTTTATTTATGGGGGTACATGGAAAATTTAGTCTACGCGCAAAATTCGAACACAAGAGAAGAGTTGTTGGATCGTAATCACCTGGCTGCCAAGCAAATCTGACAAAACAAGTATGAAATTCGGATAAGTACTTCTTCTGTTGGCTTACGGGCACAAGCCTGCATTCAACAAGGAGGTGGACATTTCGAAAATATTATTAATTGAACTTTTTTAAATAAAATCAGTTTTTATTGACTTTAGGATTACATTTTTTTTCATGATCTGACAATCTCATTTATAGATCTGTAACTTTAAAACAAATAAAAATGGATATACAAGTTTTGCGTTTATGTTACTTAAAATGAAGTCTACTTTACACTCCTAAAATTTGAACATAACGATACGGGACACTTGTATTTTAATTACCTATTTTAAATGTTTGAAACAAAAAACAATGTTATTATTATCTTTTACATATTTATATTTTAGGTTAAAGGTGAAGTATGTGCTAACGCTCTAGTCCAGTTATCGATTTTACTTTGTCATCGTCAATCTTACGTAAGAAGATCCACATCAACCAGATTGTATGAATCGTTATTAGTATATGGTGACACCAGTGTCATTCCCCTGGAAAATTTGGACGAAGTTATGAACTTATTGAGCAGTACCGATTGGGAAGAGCCAATAGAACAAATAAAACCTATACGAAACGAATTGTGTAATCTCATGGGTATCCGAGTGCCTATCCCGAAAAAGAAATAATCGCTTTAACGAATCTATTGATCTTTTTTTTATTTATTAATTTTATATAATTTTTTTTAGTATTTTATTAATAAAGCTTATTAACAATAAATCCTAATGTTTTATTTTAGTTAATTTTATTTGCAAATCTGGATTTGAAAAGTCTTTCTTTGGAGACCGTGGTTAAGTAAAAACTCAAAAAAAGTTTGAAACCCCTTACCACAATTAATAATTGTATCCTAAATACGTATTTTGACAACTAAGTTGTCATCATCAATAAGTAAAACTTCTAATCAAAGTGGTGAACATGCAATAGGAGACGATTATTAATTGTCGTAAGGGATCTCGCCTTTTTTAAGTCTGGATTTAGTTAGTTAATATTGCGGAACAATTTAGTTAAAAACCTTTGTTCAAAGTATATATAGCTCGGTTAGCATCTGATGGCAATATGATATTTAAGAAATTTATAAAATACCTTGTATATCTCCAGCAACAATCTGCGATGATTCATCCAGGACGTAGGGCACACCCGTTCACTTCTTAACTCCGAATGAAAATGTGTTTTTCGACGAAATTTCAAAACTATTTTATAGGCAAATGTAAAGAAAGGAATTTACAAAAGAAAATATGCAGGTAAATGAATGACATCAAAATACATTAGTAATACATTCAATCTCTTTCTCGTGAACGAAGAAAAACATTTGTTCGTGAGATACTGAAAAGAAAAAGTTAATGAGTAAATTCAAGTCCAAATCATTTTTACAAAAAAAATCTTAATTAAAAACAATTATTGGGTCATTATGACTTTATTTCAAATTATCAAAAAAATCAAAATTTCTAATATTTCAATTAATAATTCATTTTAAAAATGTAAAAGTATTAGTTGTTTAATAACAAAATTTCATTTTTTTTTAAAATTGAGTTTTTAAACTTGACCTTAATGTACGTACATGAGGTCTGCTTTAAAAAATTCAGCACTTCCAAATGTATAGTCCGTTCGCACACCAGAAAATAGTACAGGCTCTTGTCGAGCTATATTTATCTCTTTCTAGTTATAGATTTTACGTATATAACTCTCTTATTAACTTGTGCCGCTTGTGCGCAATGTTGTTGGATTCCGTCGAAGAATTAGAATATAGTGAAATTATCTACCTACTTTTTTGTCGTTGTGTTAATCTATTTACTATTGTTCTCATTGCTACCGACGGCGCGTGCAGGCGCAGCGATTGCGTCTGAAAATGATTAAAATCAAAACGAAATCCGTAGTCGTATCACAATATTTTGAGAGCTTCTATTTATTGTGTATGCCCTTAGTCATCTGTAATCTGTACAAGAAATTAAAAAAAAATGATTTAAAATATACTACAATAATATGAATATGAAGTAAATATTAAAAACCAAAGTATAATGTATTAATTCGCAAAAAAAAAAACTAAAAGGCTTCAATAGTCTAGAATACAGATTAATTAAAGAAACAAATTAGTCTTCTCTACGGCACCATACGAAAGCTTTACAAGTTAATAGTAATTCCAGCAATAACAAATACATAATTGGTATTACATGTATCTAAGTTAATTTTAAAATTTAATAACAATAAAGTTTTAAATCAAATAAATTTTAAATCGCAATAAATACACCAGCACGAATTGCAGACGGGTTTTTTTTCGTTAAAAATTTACAGAGAAGAAAATTTTACGTTACAAAATTTAGAATATCTTTAAGAAAAATAATTTTCTATACAGTATGACTGAAGTTTCCTTTTGTTAACTTAAATAATATAAAACAAACTTAAAAACAATAACATTTTTAATTTAAAAATTTAAAATAAAAATATAAATTAATAATAGTAACAAAAACGATATTTTTAGGATAGTTAATACGTACTTTACATGTCTTACAACAGGTGTTCGAAGTTTCCCCCACCGACTCGCACACACAACTCCAAACGTCGAATGAGTGATTCGTTGACACGCTGAAGGACATTTTGCTCCCGTATCTTGATACACAGTATTTAAATGTCTACGAACAGTGTGTGTAAAATGTGCCGGAGCACCATCATGTTGAAACCACATCCGATATCTAATATTAAGGGGGACATTTTCTAACAGCGGTTGTAAATTATGTTGTAAGAATTCTAAATAAGTTTGGCCATTAACACGAGCAGGGAGAATAAACGGGCCGACGATAAAGTTATCTATTATTCCCGCCCATAAATTTAGCGAAAAGACAAACAAACCGGACATTTCATTCTATCACGTACCAAGTAAACTGCAGTCTCACACATCTTAAACTTAGCCCTGGCACAGTTTGATATCGTTACGGCCACTCATCGGTTACTGACCTATTATGTATGAAATGTGTACAGTGAAACTTGAAAACATTGGGCTGTTATAAATAATTATTTTTTGGCGTTTCTAGACAACTTTTATAAGAAAAAATTTTTACTATTTTATTTGTTATATTTTTTAGAATATATCCCCAAAAAAACAAAATGAAACTTCAGTCATACTGTATATGCGGTAAATGAATAGAAAAATATTACGTTAAAAATTCGATGTTATAAATTACCAAAGCCAATTAAATTGCAATCAAATAGAATTTAGATTACAGTAATTATTACAAAAAAAAATTCCAAGTATAATATTAATTTATGAAACGCTACAAAGATTCTAATATGAACAGATAAAAAATTAGTGAATATATGATTATTTTAAATCTTCAAATCGGAAATTTAAGAGTCAAAATTGATACCAAGAAAATATACGTCCACGTTGACCCTCGAGATCACAGACGCCAGTGGATGACGGTAATTAAAGGTGATTCGTCGGTATTAGATTCGTTGATGAGATGAAGGTGTCTGGGGCCCGGATTACTACTTCTGGAGGGCTGCAGATAGTCCGTATTCACGTCCCAGAATTGCCAATCATAGAATCTCAAGCAACGAAGAGTTTTCCCCCTTTTCCGTCATTTATTCACAAATGGTATTCGGCAATTCCAAACTGTTAACGCTCTGCGAAAAATGCGACTTTTCAAACTACGCGGAATTACGTCACTATTATTACCCTCAAGAGTGAAATCACTGCTTAACCTAATTAAACGATTTCCAAACACTTTTCGTGTTATATCTATTGTTTCAACCGCTGTTCTCTCTAGCATTATCTTCTTGAAAATAACCTAAACCTCGTTCATCATTATGAATCTGACTAAAGGAAGCCAAACAGTATTTCTTCTCGATATCGATACGCATTTAATGTACCGTTAAAAAGTTGGACTTTAAATTAAATTATTCAAAAATACATTCAAGTTTAATAATAATAATAATTCATGCCTTAGCATTCACTACACTTCGAATGCTGACAGTTTAACATCTTAAGTCACTCTACTCATGGCTTGCCAATCCCTTTGTAATTGACGCCAAACTGTTAGGGAATGCTAAGGCATGAATTATTATTATTAAACTTGAATGTATTTTTGATTAATTTAATTTTACCCATGACAACTTCACATATATAAATATGACATTAATATACTGTCATTTATAATTTAAAATTCTTTGAAAAATTGCTGAAACATGTAAGATTATTTTAAATATATACGTATTAAAGTAAAACAGACCTTAAAACGCCGACTAATTAAATCTACTATTGTTTCTTGGGAGTAGCGGCCAGGTAATTACAACAATTTGTAATTTATGTTGATATTTCGGTATTATATATAGTGCTTCTTTCAAAAATTAAAATTGTGCTGTTAATATGTAATGTATTGTTTTTGGTTACCATTTCTAAATAAAACTAAATTACGTGGCTTGCTGGTCGCTACTCTCAAGGAACAATTACTTTTTATTTATATTATAATTACGGCAAAAAAATAAGAAATTTCTTCTTATATATATGTTAATGTTTATGTAAGAAGCTAAAATGGAATGATTAAATCTTTATATAAAATAAAAAAGCAGTAAATAAATAAATTAAATAGAAGTGATATTAAATTATTATCAATTAAAATTTAACAAACGACTTAATTCATGAAAAGGATTTCCTAGAAAGATATGAAATACGTTGAAGAGGAAAATCATAAAAGTGTAGGAAATTTTTTTTAAATAATCCGAAAATAAATTTTTGAACAGATTTAGAAAGTAAAGATATTACAAAACTGTAATGTAATGTAAGTTTTCTAAAAACAAATACCATTGGAAATTAACTACGTCTGTTACTTAACAATTAAAATGATAGAGATGCCCAGAGTGAGATATAATTTCCAATATAGATAATGTCAACCAAAATACATAATTTAAAAATTCTCTTGTAATATTTTTATAAATGAACATTAAATGTAAATAATTTTAAATTGCAAAATTATTGATAAGTGGTAGCGAAACACCTACGTATGAATATTTTGTATTTGATATGATAAAATTTTTAAAATTATTTCTAGTAAATTTAGGTCTAATTGGAATATTAATATTATTTAAGACATTTCTTTTAAAGTACCCTTCAGTATGACAAGTAACTTTACAATAAAACTTTTTTGTATCTATAAATTATTTACAAATATATGAATACCATCAAGTTTATTTAATAATAAAAAATATCGATTGAAATGATAATCTTAGTGCAAAATAATAGAAACTGGGAATGTTGATAATGCAGTTTACACTGTATTTCTTAAACCTCAGTAAGTGGACAACAGGCGACGCTGCATTATCAATAATCATCTGTTTCATTTGTCTATCATACAGTCAGTCAATCTTCAATGGTTGTTTTGAGTGTGTCGTATATTGTCGTGGAATAACCTGCAATGTTTTGGTGGAACTGTGAAAAAGACCTCACATTATTAGTGCAGTAGCATCGTTTCTTCTTTTTAGGATATTCTCAATTATAAAATTGAAAACAAACGCATGCGCCCTTATAGTGAGATAGACAAAGATCTGTGATGTGTTCTATCAAAAGTCAGCTGTAAATTTTGTAATGGTTTAAAACAGTTTAATTTGGGTGTGATTTTTCTGTAATTGTGTTTCATTCAGTGCACAACAATGATTATTGTGTGTGGTTATGTGATGTTGTTTGTTTTCTTGCCGTATATTGAGAGTGGTAAGCTAAATACATTTCAACCTTTTTTCTTGTATATTTTGTTGACTGCACCACCCCCACTTTACGTGTGTTATATTCTATGCACAATGTTGTGGTTTATCCCCTTTGTTGACTATGCGTAAACCTGTGCCCTTAAAGTGTTATAGTTAATTCAATTTAATCCTTAAAGTGCTATTATAATTACAAATTTTGTTCTGCAGCCTTAAAGTTGTTTTAGCGCCAGAAGGGTGTTTGATATTATCAGTGAAAGGGAATTTACAAACAACATTTTTTTAAATGTTAATTCTATTAGGTTCAGTTAATTAATTATGCAAAAGAAGTAAATATTTCTTAAAATTCTTGAATAACCAATTCCATGTAATCCATCAAAAATAATTAGGCGATTACTTTCAAGAAGTAGATATGAGTCATGTGTTGACAACAATATTTCTAATGAATTAGGTTTGTCGATAAAAAATGTTCTTTAACGTTTAACCAGGTAAATTAGTGTTTGCATCGCAGAAACCAAGGTCGAAATGATTCATCGCTACAGGAAGCGTTAAGTCAATGTCCTAAGCTTGTTCACATCGTTTTTGTGTTTTTATGCAAGTCCTAACAAGCAAAGAATACAACGGAAGGTGGGAATTGAAAAGATATTATATCCCGTTTAGGATATTGCTGGAAATCGTTTCTGTGTTGTAGAAATTTTTAAGACATCTTAATATTATTTGCGTCTACTAAAACATCATAGTTTTAAAGAAGAAAGTTTTGACATTCCAAAAAATAACTTATTTTCGGTTCTTTTGTATGTACATGGATGGAACAGAATATCAATTGTTCTCTGACAAACTCCACCGGAAATGTTAAGCTCGTAGCGATTATATTATCTAGTAATTAACTTGCTCATTTAAAAATCTTTTACATTTATACATTATATACATATACTCTTTGTATAGAGAATTACAGAGAATATTTACGTTTAAAAGCAATTTACTGGAAATATTTTAGATAAATAAACATTTTCCAGTTTCTATTATATCCTGTTTTCTTTAGAGTTTAATTAAAGTTGCTTTAAAGTTTCAATTAATTTATCTGAAATTACGGGTTGTATTTTGTTGTTTATAACAGGCTTGTGGTTTAGTTAATTAACAAAATCAAATAAAAATTACTGTTGTGTATCGTATATGAGCTCTTTTAAACTTAAATCCCGAATTTATATTTATATGCACTTATGTAACTTAGAAAGTAAAAATGATCTACTTTTATTAGAATATGAGAGTAAAGTAATTAAAAAAATTAGACAAGATGGTTATACGAAAATACAAAGCTATTTAAAAATAAATTCATTTACTTACATCTTACATGTGTCTAACGTTGTAACCTTTGACAGACAAATGAAGAAGTATTTCTTGTAAGAATGATTTTCGCAATGATGACCATTTTATAGGTTAAACACAATTGTCAGATTAAAAAGACGCAACTAATTTCATTTCTACATTGCTTTAAAGAGTAATATTATGAAGAAATTAAATTTTCTCGTAAACAATTTTGAGCGATGATTTTATACGATTTTCAGCGTGGTTTAATTCAACAACAATGCGTCGACTGACATCATCTAGTTGTTGGGGAGAAAGCATCACCAAAGGGCATTGTTTACAACAGGCTTGCAAAATTCAAGCATGAATATACAACGTGTTTCAAAAAGAACTTCATCTTAGTAGGCACTGAGTAACTAGTACTTACAAATTACGAGCCCCGTCCCGTTTCAATTGGCACACCTCTAAAATTTTTAGTAAGTAACATTTTAGAAGAAGAAATCCTGTTCATAAATATGTTAAAAGTTTTTTATTTTTCATCAAGCCTTTTTGCCAACAATTACAAACTAGTTTACAACTTATTTCGAAAAAAAAAATCAATAATAATAATAATTATATATAAATATACTTCAGACGAACAACCTCTGACAAACATTAACGAAACTTTACCATTGCGTTACATCGCCTTTAGTTTTGATGACGGCATGGATTCCCCTGGGCATTGTATTTACAAGTTCTTGACAATCTTGTGCCGTGAATCCATGCCATATTTCTCGAAGTTTTCAATTCTCCCACTGATCTTGCAGGAGCTGCGCGCAAGGCCTTTTTCATTTGATGCCATAGAGTCTCTATGGGCGATAGGTCAGGGCTGCTTGAGACCCATTTTAACAATGGAATATTATTGTCCTTAAACCATTTTAATGCTGTTTTTGACGTATGACACGCAGCCCCGTCCTGCTGGAATATATAATCATCCCCCGAATTCAAAGTTTCTTCCATCGTGGGTAACAAACATTCCTTAAGAATGGTTAAATATTTATCGGTATTGACAATACCATCTATAGAATATAACTGCCCGACACCTTTTGCCGACATCGACCCCCACACCATAACGGATGCCGGAAATTTTCCTTTTCGTTTCAGACAATCTGGATGAAATGTCTCATGTCTTTCACGGAGGACTCGACTCCGACTGTCACCTATACACACTTCAAATCGAGACTCATCACTCCAATGTATTTTGTTCCACTGTTTCAAGTCCCAATTACTATGGTCTCTGGCCCATTTCAATCTATTTTTCTTTTGTGTTGAGGTCAATAAAGGTTTTTCTTTGGCCTAGAGAAAAAGATATTTGACAAAACAAAATTAGTATTTCAAAAGTGTCACCTTGTACGACCCAAATCCAAGTTTCTTAGCTTCTCTGTGACATGTGGATCTTGATACACGTCTTCCTACAGCATCACTCCACAGTACACTCAACTGGGCATAATTAGCACGCCCATTTTGTTTTATTATTCGTTTCAAAGCTCTTCTGTCGTTATCACTGAGTTTGCTTTCCTTTGTATTACGGGGTTTTGGGGTCACTGTTTTTCTTGTAAAATTTTATTACATTTCTAACACTGTACCTTGATATATCCAACAATTTTCCAATTTCAGAATATGAATTCCCTTCATTCGATAGTTTTACAATTATTGACCTAATTTCTTCATCAATTGCTTTACCTCTTGCCATTGTTTATTTAATTACAATAACTACAGCGTATAATAATAATATTTACTGCCCACAATATAACCTAACGATGAATTAATGGAAGTTTTGACATATCTTTCATAGCTACCTCGATTTTTACCAATTTTTATGTGTTATGAATACTGGAACAAATCAGACACAAATGGTTAACTGGGGAATTTTGTTTTTATCTAATATATTTTATTTGAAGTACATATTTAACATATATTGTCCAACGTTTAAGAGTGTTATCCTTTTATTTTTCAATTAAAAAAATTGATAGTAACCGTTTTTCAAACATGTTTTGAGTAAAATTTAAAATTTTAGTAGGTGTGCCAATTGAAACGGGACGGGGATCGTACTATGTATAAACCACTTGCTTTTTATTTAGGTATAATTAACTATTTATCTGTCATTTTGTGACTAGCAATATAATTTTTTCTTACAAATATTTTTTTTTTACTTAATGAACAATACTACTAAATAATGTACACATTGCAAGAAAATATTTTTAATGTTGAAGTATATTTCCGAAGTGCACAATTTCGGAGAACGGAGAATGGCAATATTTCTACGCGGTTGTGGATAATACCGCTTTACATCATCACATTTGTATAGTCGTGGAGAAGTTTCGGCTACAGTATTTGCGTTAAAAGGCAAAAGTTCTGGTAGTCTACGTACACAGCAAAATATTGTTGAACACGTAGAAAACCTTGTTGAAGAAAGCCCACATCAGTTCATCGTTTATCAGTTCAAACGTTTATCAGTTCAAACGAACGTATCTTCTAGTACCGTTCATAGAATTTAGAAACGGCGTTTATATATGTAACCATCAAACTATCGATTGTCCAACAGATCTTACCCAGAAATCACGCTAGTAGACTTAATTATTGTAATTTTGTTCAAGAAAATTTAAATTATGACGAAATTCTTAATCTAAGTTTTTTACTGATGAAACATGGTTTCATTTAAGCGGGTTTGTAAATAAACAAAGTTGCAGAACCTGGTCTATAAACAATCCAAACAATCACATCGAAGTTCCTTTACATCTTGTTAAAGTTGGAGTATGCTTAGCTGTATCTTGTCGTAGAAAAATACGACCAATATTTTTTCACAATAACATTAATAATATAACCAACGATACCAAGGACAGTTATTATTTTAACAACCTTTTTAACTCAAGTGAAACGAGACGAATTCAATGGGGATTACTTCCAGTAAGATGGAGCTACTGCAAATACAACTCGTGAAAGTTTAGCGCTTTTAGAATATTACTTTTCTCATCGAGTTATAAGCAGAGGTGTTTGGCCAACAAGGTCACCAGATCTTATTCCGTTAGATTTTTATATTTTCGGATTGCTAAAAAATGAAGTATATAAGACAAAAGTCTTTCTTTAGAGACTGCGGTTAAGTAAAAACTTAAAAAAAGGTATATAACCCCTTACCACAATTATTAATCGTATTCTAAATACGTACGAGGCATGTTTTTTAAGTAAGTACTGTTTTGAAATTAAAAAAGACGTGCAAAGACATCTCAATAATTTTATTTTTACATGAAAGCTTGTACCTTAATCTACTTTTCTACATAATTTCCTTCAATATTGAGGCACTTGTCATAACGTTGTACCAGTTTATGAATACCCTCCTCATAGAAGTCTGCCGCCTGACTTGTTAACCACTGCATCACAACTGTTTTAACTTCGTCATCGTCTTGAAGACGCTGGCCGCCCAGGTGATTCTTCAAGTGCAGGAACAGATGGTAGTTACTGGGCGCCAGATCAGGGCTGTACGGAGGATGATCTAGAGTTTCCCATTTAAAAGATGTGATGAGATCTTTGCTCTGATTAGCCACATGCGGACGGGCATTGTCATGCAGCAAAACGATGCCCTTGCTCAACTTGCCTCGTCTTTTGTTCTGGATTGAACGGCGCAGATTTTTCAAGGTCTCACAATAAGCTGCTGCATTGATTGTCTCATTACGAGGCAGAAATTCCACAAGCAATACTCCTTTTCTGTCCCGAAAAATTGTGCACATGATTTTCCGGGCAGAAATTGTTTGCTTAAGCTTCACTTTTCCGGGTGAATCTGAATGCCGCCGTTCCATGGACTGTTGCTTTGATTCAGGTGTGACGTAGGCCGCCCATGTTTCATCGCCCGTAACAATTTAGCTTAAGAAATCATCACCGTCGTTACGGTACCGCTCAAGGAAAGTCAATGCACTGCCTAAACGTTTGGTTTTGTGCACATCCGTCAACATTTTCGGTACCCAACGTGAGCACAATTTTCGGTAATTCAAGCGCTCGCTCACAATGCCATACAAAACACTACGCGAAACATTATGAAAGCCATCACACAAGGAGGACATCGTAAAGCGTCTGTTTTCTCTCACCTTATTGTCCACTTCCTGCACCAAACTTTCAATAACGACCGAAGGACGCCCACTCCGTTGTTCATCATGCACATTTGTGCGGCCATCTTTAAATGCTCTCACCCACTTTCTTACCATTCCATCACTCATAATGCTTTGTCCGTAAACTGCACAAATCTCACTATGGATATCGATCGGTTTTAGGTCTGTAGCACTAAGAAATCTTATAACAGCCCGTACTTCACAGTCGGCGGGACTCACGATTATCGGAGGCATCTTAAACACTCAGTAAACAACGTAAACAAGGTAGAATCAGACTGTAATGGCATCAGTGCGTAGGCAAGAGATGTAGGTCCGCGGTGCGCATACGCAGAACGCCGACCGCAGCGCTGCGGTCGCGGTGTGGAAAAACGGTACTTACTTAAAAAACATGCCTCGTATTTCGACAACTAAGTTGTCATCATCAGTAGGTAAAACCACTAATAAAGGTGTCGCACATGGGGCACAGTAAAGCTAGCACAACTACTTTACACAGCGCCCACAGCCCCATGTACGACACCTTGATTAGTGGTTTTACCTACTGATGATGACAACTTAGTTGTCGAAATACGTATTTAGGATACGATTAATAATTGTGGTAAGGGGTTATATACCTTTTTTTAAGTATATAAGACAAGAATGAATAACTTAAATGACTTAATAAATACAATTGCAGAATATGTTTGACAACATGAAACGTCGTATTGCATTATACATTCAACACAATGGTGACCATTTTGAACATTTGTTATAAATTACAATAATTAAAATTTCTACAAATTAGTTATTTACCTTGGTTGTTTGATTAATATCCCATCTTTAAAGTTTGCTTATTAAATAAATTAATAATCTAATTGTACTTGTTATTAATTTCATCACCATATCTCTCGATGATAAATTTTAACAGCGATAGGTAGATAACTTTCATACCATTTAATCTATATACGCATTTCAAGAATGCAAAACATCATAATTTATAGCAGAAATTCATGGACAACTAGATGTAATTCTTTATGAAACACGTTGTAGAAATCTTAGTGACGAATTTCGTGAAGGTCGTCCACCAACCTCTGTTGCAATAGACATTAATATCGTAAGAGATTGCATGTGATATACTGTCTGAGATTCGGACATCCATAGGTATTGACATGAAACACGAGGCCTTGCATTTCGCTGTGTAAATGCTGTGCACTTGTTAGATTTCACAAAATTTCACCGAATTTCAAAAAAGGCTACTGGCAAATGGAGCAAAAAAATACGTCAGAAATTCATCTTAGGTATGCTCAAATTCCGCTCAGAGCATCGTAATTAGAGATAAAACTTGAATTTATTTCTACGAACCCAAAATTAAACGTCAGATGTTTGAGTTTTCCGAGGTGATCCTAAACCAACAAAAGTTATTCGTTTTCGTTGTGCTTCAAAAAAATGTTCGCTATTTTTTGTCAATTATTGGTCATTTAGCTACTGTCGCTTTAGAGGAGAGAAGAACTATTAATGCTATGTCATTTATCATGACAATGCCAGCTGTTATACAGCCGGTCACACCATCGAATTTTCGAAGGCTTCATTGCCCGTATAGTCCTGATTTATTAACTTGTAATTGTTCCCGTTTATAACAAAAGTTATTACGTTTTACAATACGAATTATTACGAATTCATAGTACCTATATTTTCCAAAATTCCACCATTTGCAATGATAGGCTCCTGACAACGCAAAACAAGCGAATTGTAAACTTCTACAAAATTCACAATGTTTTGAATAGTTTGTACTGTATTCAAAATTATAACGAGCCATCGAAAAAATTCATAATTGGAGTAGACTGTGAAATTGGGTTGGTACTTTAGCCACATAATGACACATTACTTGATGCTTGACAGTTTCATTTGGTTTCATTGTAAAAAATGGTTATGGAATTGAAATGATACTACAACAAAAAAGAAAACAAATAATTTATTTAATATCGAAATCATAATCAAAATTTACATATAGCTACAGAAGTTGTTGAACATGTTGTCCATTTACCTACATCTAAATAAATTTAATTTTCTTAGTAAGAAAATTCTTTCAATGGAGACTGTGGTTAAATAATAATTTAAAAAGGTATATAACCCCTTACCACAATTATTAGTCGTATCCTAAATACGTATTTCGACAACTAAGTTGTCATCATCAGTAGGTAAAAACTACTAATTAAAAGTCACACATGGGGCACAGTAAAGTAACATAAACGCTTCCGCACAACTACTATACACTGCAACCCTGTAAAGACTAAATTTACCATGCCAATCTCAAACTACGAGACAAAACACTTGCCTCTTAGAAAAGGTTTTTAAACATGTGTTAAATTATCGGACAAAGGAACGGCAGAAATTCTTCTCTAAAGAAGGCGCCTACTAAAAACGATTTTTAAAGTTACGGTGACCTACTATTAAACTAAATGAAACACCTTATATTTTCACAAAAACACTAGTATATTTAACTATATGAATATTTCATGTGCATTGTACACATTAGTAGTTATTATTTAAACGTATTATTTCGAGTACACAGGTAGTGACAAAATCTATATTGGGTAGGGGTGTAAAGATTTTCCATTACAAATGGTTAAAAAGTCGTATATTGTATATTGTACAAGCCGAACTCTCATTGCAAATTCTGAGAAAGACAAAATTAAGAAGGGGCGTTACATGTGAAGAAACAAGACATCCGGCTGTGTTGAGTTATATTAGATGAGAATCAATTCACGTGAAAAGGGTCTATGAATAATTAGATATTGTAGGTATATAATTTAAAAGTTAATTATAAATAGGTGACAATGTCCTAGTTAAGGAGTTAAGCAATTTAATATAATGTATAGAATTCACGGTAGGCTCTGGGTGTGTTAAGGAGGTAATTTTTGCATATTAAATGAGAATCAGTTTACGTGAAAAGGGTCTATGAATAATTGGATAATGTAGGTATATAATTTAAAAGTTAATTATAAATAGGTGACATGTCCTAGTTAAGGAGTTAAGCAATTTAATTAAATTTGACACAAACTTATAGTTTCAATTTCCAATAATAATTGTCATTATGTGAAAGTGGCTAAAGTACCAACCCAATTTCACAGTCTACTCCAATTATGAATTTTTTCGATGGCTCGTTATTTTCAATTGTTCAATTGTATTAGTTAACCTAAACTAAACTAATTGTTTTAAGTGACCCCATAAATAAAAGCCGAGGGGATTTAGTTCCAGGATCTTGTAGGCCACTAAACGGGGCCTTCCAGTCCATCTCCCATTGAAATTAGTATGGAGTCACATTACGACATTTCTTCCGGCATGTGGTGATGCATACCAAATTCTATTTCTCAGGGCAACAGAAACATCGTCTAATGAATCCACAGTCATTTTCCAAAAATGCTAGGTATGGGTCAGTATTTACACGATTAGGCAAAATTTGAATAGGGAGAAGTTGTCTATTATAAATACCACGCCAAGTGTTAATTGTAAATCTTTGTTGAAAACCTCTACTTCTAACTGCGTGTGAATTTTATAAAACCCAGGTATGCTCGTTATGAACATTGTTAATTCCATTCCTCGAAAAAGTTGATTCGTCTGTCCAGAACGTTTCACAAATAAAGTTAGGATTTTCTTCACTCTGTTCAAATAGCTAATGACAAAATGATAATCGCTGTACCTCATCTCTTGGCTACAAGTGATGATGATGGTGCTACTGATGCAAGACTTCTTGTTTAATAGTTTTCCAAACAAAGTTATGCTGCAATTGTAACTGTGCGGAAATTCTTCTAGTACTGGTTGTTGGCTAATCAAGTACTGCACAATATTGGCAATTTCTTGTGCAATAGTGTGTTGATGATGATGTGAACCTCCACTACGATGTTCACCAATTTCAAATTCACGAAGTCTGCGAGATGCATTAACTTTACGATAAAGTTGCCGTGTATTTGGATATGTTCTACTGTATTCCCGACATGCAGTTCTAGTGTTACCATCACAATACCCATTAATATAAATAATGTCACTCTTCATTAAAAAAGTCTTTCTTTGGAAACTGTGATTAAGTAGAAACTCAAGCTTTGCGCCATGCAAAGAATTGTCACTTTTTGCATCGCGCAAAATTGTTTCCAAATTGGAGAAAAAATTTATCAACAAATAAGGCACAGCAATAGGTAATTGCCTATATCCTTTGATAACTAATTTATTTATGAGTCAATTCGAAGTAGAATTTAAAAATAACGCTAAATATTTTCCAAGAATTTGGATCAGGTATGTAGATGATATTTTCGCGATTTTTGACAAGCGTAAACGTGAATTGAACATGTTTGTTAAACAGTTAAATTTGAAATTTCCGACTATTTAATTCACGGTGGACAAGGAAAACAATGATAGGATACCATTTTTAGATACATTAGTAATTAGAAATATGCATAAAATAGAAATCGATATTTTCCGGAAAGAAACGAATGTCGATAAATTTATCACCGCGGATTCAAATCATAGTTTCTTTTAATTTCTTAGTCAATCGGTTACTAAACAAAAGAGAGATACGAAAGAGAACTAGATTTCATTAAAAACATCGCGAGGTATAATGACTTTGACATAGAAATAATTAATAAACTAATTAGAAAGACTAATTTAAAAAAGACAATCTGCGAGTCCACATACCTCAACATAATCATGAGAAAAAGTACATGTGTTTAGCATACCATCCAATTACGAAAAATATTTAATATAGTTGTTAAAGAACGAAGTTGCCAAGTTGCATTTCGGTCCAAAAACACAATCAAAATCTTCTAGATAATATACTAGATATATACGAAATTAATTGCGACGATTGTAATTTGAAATATATGGGTCAAACGAAACGCTCAATAATAACCCGTTTTAAAGAATATATATATTGCATATTAAATTTAATAGACCAGAAAAATCTAGAGTCGCAAGCCATGTATTGGATACGGATCATAACATCACGGTAGAAGGGTTAAAACTTGTCAAACGTATAAATAACCCCAGAGAGCTCCGATATACGGGGTTGGGCAGAAGTAACGCATCAGTCTAATAATTCCGTAAATATAAACTTTAGAACAAAATGTTGTCAACAAAGGTTTTTTGAAAAGTTATTTTGTATTGGCCTCAATCATTTGCGTTTTTTTTTTCATGATGATTACATATGACAGCAAAGAAAATTTTTTTTTTTAATGGAAATAATATTTTCTTTTAGAAAATTCGGAATCTTTATTAATTTCTGAATATTGTACTTTTTTTAAGGGGTTAGATAATAAAAATATTGAGAAAAAAATAAAATTTAATAAACGTACATTTGGACTAGTGCAGTGTTTTGTAGATTGCTTTGGAAATTGTAGATTTTTTGACTGTCATTGAATTATTGACGTTTCACAATAAAATAGTTTCCATCGTAAAACTGGCTTTTTTAATACGTGTTTTGTGTGAAAATGGTCAAATTAGCTACTAAAGAAAGAATAGAAATTCTTATGATGGTCGGATATGGTGACAGGCAACATTCACATCACGAAGTTTGCACTTTATTCAATAATGTTTATTTGGATCGAGATCCTATAGCTCATTCAACAGTTTCGAGATTGGTTACTAAATTTAGAGAAACGGGCGATGTTAGATATATACCTAAAGCTGGCCGACCAAAAGAAATCACTAATGAAGACCGATCTCTTCATGTTTTACTTGCTGTAACGGAAAATCCTACTACGTCAACCACTCAACTAGGATTAGAAAATGATATGAGTAGCAGATCTATTAGACGAATATTAAAAGCGAACAAATACAAGCCCTGTAAGATACACTTACTGCACGAACTTAACGAAGATGACCCGGACAGAAGATTACAGTTTTGTGAAACAATAATGGAATTGTCCAATAACGATCCAAATTTTTTAAACAACATCCTATTTACTGACGAAGCTACATTTTGTCTAAATGGATTTGTAAATAGGCATAACTGCCGTTATTGGGTGACTGAGAATCCACATTGGATGCGAGAAAATCATACACAGCTTCGCCACAAACTTAATGTGTGGGCTGGCATTGTTGGGCAACGAATCATAGGTCCGTACTTCCTGGAACACAACCTAAATGGTGATGGTTACCTACATTTATTGCATAACCATATTGTACCGGATCTGGTAATTTTATTTCCTAACGACAATCAACCATGCATGCCAAACCGTAATCTATAGTTTCAACAAGATGGAGCACCACCACATTATGCTATAAATGTTCGACAGTATTTAGACACAATTTTTCCCGGTCGTTGGATTGGGCGTCGGGGTTTTATTGATTGGCCCGCTAGGTCTCCCGATTTAAATCCATTGGATTTCTTTTTTTGGGGACACTTGAAGTAGTTTGTTTACTTTTATTAAATTTTATTTTTATCTCAATATTTTTATTATCTAACCCCATGAAAATAGTACGCATTCATATTCAGAACTTAATAAAAATTCCGAATTGTCTAAAAAATAATATTATTTCCATTTAAAAAAAAAATTTTTTTTTTGGCTGTCATATGTAATCATCATAAAAAAAACAAATGATTGAAGCCAATACAAAATAACTTGTCAAAAGACTTTTGTTAACAACATTTTGTTCTAAAGTTTATATTTACGGAATTATTCGACTGATGCGTTACTTTTGCCCAACCCCCTGTATATGAAAGCATTCATATCGTTAAAAATAAAATTAATATTTTCAACTCGGACAACGATCTTATCCCATATAGTTGTTTCCTTTCATTCTTATGAAAGAGGTAGGAAAAATGGAGAGCGTGCGCATGATTTTAGTCTGTTTTTGTGTTTAAATCCAGTGTATACTTGAACGCTTTCTTTGTGTTAGCTTTACCGTGCCCCAGGTTAAACATTTCGATTAGTGGTTTTACCTACTGATGATAACAACTTAGCTTTCTAAGTACATATTTAGGATACGATTATTAATACTCTTCGTTAGTAAACTGCATTTTAAGACAAGTTAAAGAAGCACTAACAAAAAGTCATATTAATACTTAGTTGATGACAAGCTGTCAAACAGTAAATACATTTTTATTTTCATAGTTGCCTTAATTTTACACATTTTGCATTATTTCATAAATGAAACTCGATCTGAAAAAAAATTCTTTGTTTTATGTTTAGAATCTTTATAAACGACATTTTGGCAATCCAGTTACCAAACACACTGTATATTTTCGTAAATAATTAGGTGGGCCAAAAATTTAATTACTCACCGTGCGTATATTTGAATTGTTAAAAAATTCTCGTTTGGTTAAAAGAGTTATAACAACAGGCTTTATTTTATTTGAACATTATTTTGTATTTAACATTTCCATTAACCTTGAAAGTGTGATGGTAATTGTTCTCAACTTCCTGGTTAATATTTTTATTTAATCTTTTACCAGTGTTTGCTGTTGCAGTTTACAAATAGGTAGTCACAACCGTTACAAATATTTGTCAGACAAACAAATCCGAAAGTGTTGGGTTCTTCCGCCCAGCACGTCGAGAAGATTGAGTACACCACAGTATGGTCTAGGTAGTTTTAGAACACGTGCATCAGCCAACTGTTAACGTAGTTAAAACGAACGAAAAGATGCATACCAGCACCCGGTCTCCGCGAATAGAATGCGTTTAAATTCCAGACGCCCGCCGAGCGACGTCGGGTTGCGTCACGTGTACGCAACTGCAGCATAGATTTGTGCACATGCCAAGTCGTAATTATCGTTCCGTTTTGAACGTGTTGCACTGTTTTAAAATACCCAATTAAGTTTCAAATCGTTTCTTTATGAGTCAGATTTGGAACTGAAGTAAACGAAGTCTGTTTCACTATATAATTATCTTTTAATTTTGTTTATATTCTCCGGTAAAGAACATTGTTTTTTTTTCTTAGGAAATCTCTTAATCCACGTATAAACATTTTGTAAAAATATCCTTTGTAAAATCTTAATTACATGTAGCGTAAATGTAATCAGCAATACCACAAAATGCATTGTCACAGTATTTCTTTGTGCCACAGCAAAAAAATAGAAAATAAATAAGGCAAGTTTGTAAGAAGATATACTTATAAAAAATGTTTCATTATCAAAGTTACCCCTCAAATCTTTGATTGGATTGTATTTTAGTAAACCTTCAAAACATAAAATATCATCGATTTGAAACTATAAAGTGTGGTATTGTTGATGAAATAAAAATAATGTTATAGATTAAATATACTATGAGAGATAGGACAGTGCATTAAATTCAGTTAAATTTACAAAACAATTCAACTAAGGTCGCCGGGGGCGCTAGTCGTAGTAGGAGCGGGATATTTAAATTAACTTTAGCTTGGAATGTTCTTTTTATGGTCAAAATGAAACAATTTGTTGTGAATTTTTTTAGAAAAATTGTTTGTTTCTTTGAATATTCAACTTTTGTATATATTGCTCAGCATTTACTAAGGATCACATCTATTTGGTGCAATTTTTTAAGTTGTATTGTTGTAATTATATTATTTGTCTTCTGGTAAATAATGTTTTGTGTTTTCTTTAGAAAATAGATATATCCAAACAAAACAAAGTGACATAAACTTTCTTCATATTCTACTTTTTCATTCAGCGTTTTAATTGTAACTTTTGTTTAATGTTGTTTTAATCGCGCACACCAAAATTATTTTGAAAATGGTAATGTGTTTCGCGTGTAACTAACGTGTGTTCATTTGAAAAGTCAATCTAGGTTACTTTGAAATTTTGATAGAATAAGACGCATATAAATTAGTATGTGTTTGTTGTTCCGTAAACGTAAATCCAAATGACATTTGATAATGTCAATCACAAATATCAGTTAGTGCATAAAATAATCGTGCGTCGATTCTGGTTTAAATAAATTGCTTCTCAGTTTTAAAATGGCTTTCACTTTAGAACATAAAATTTTTTTAGTCCAGGCTTATTTTCGAAGTGGTAATAAAATTGATGGTTTATTGGTTTATTCAGTTCAAGATTGCATGGTAGAATTTCATGTTGAGTTTCCACATTTTGTAATAGATTATATACAATTTAAGTATACTTTGGATAGAACTTTAAAACTTTTTTCTGGTAGTCTCTTAAGAAAATCAGGCAGCGGAGCAGTTATGAAACGTACACCTCAAGTTGTCAATCGTGTTGAAGAAATAATGGAAAATGAACCACAAACATCTGTTCGACATTTGAGTCAACAAATAAACCTTTCTGTTAGTACAACTCACAAGTTATTAAAAAAAGATATGCAACTTTATCCATACCGTGTCACAGCAGTACAAGAATTGTTAGAAATTGATTACCCACGTAGACTACAGTTTTGTACTTGATTTGTAAATATGAACAATAATGGAGAACTTTCGCAAAGAGTCATCTTTACTGATGAAGCATGGTTTTATAAAACGGGATACCTAAATTCACAAAATACAAGAATTTGGAGTAGTGAAAATCCACATGTAATTAATGAAGAATCGCTACATCCAGAAAAAATTGGTGTTTGGGCAGCGTTAAGCCAAAGGCGAATCATTGGACCAATATTTTTTCAGGGAACGTTAACTGCTCAAAGGTACCGTACGGAAAATTTTACAACCATTTGTCAATCAGTTGCATGATGATGAACTTCAAAATGCATATTTCCAACAAGACGGAGCACCTTTTCACTGTACTGCAGAAACTTTGGATTATTTAAGAGAATTTTTTGATGAGCGTATAATTAGTCGAAATACTGAAATTGCCTGGCCTGCACGTTCATGCGATTTAATACCTTGCGACTTCATTTTGTGGCCTTATCTAAAAAATAACATATTTCGAACACCTATATTGAATTTGAATGATATGCTACAGAGAATCGAACAGAAATGCATGGAAATTAATAACAATCCAGTAATGTTGCAGAATATCATCAGAAATTTTGAACGGAGGATTTTAAAATGCATTGATCTTGAAGGACAACATTTGTTATAGTTTTCAATAAATACCTATTACATATTTGTTATTTATTTGTACATATATATGAAACTGCCAAAATATACGACTTCGTAGGTTAAGTAGTAAATTTTAATTTACGACATACTTCAAAATATTCTCAGTAAATCACATGCTACTAGATTAACTTTTCAAATGAACACTTGTTATTACAGTGAACAGAAAAAATGCATTTCCCTAAAGACATAAATTTGAAGAATAGCTATTGGCAGGTAACATTGGTAAGCAACTCACATACAAATATTTTGTCCTTTATCTTAATATTATAGCAGATATTTTTCATACTAGCTTTAACAATGCGTTGAATTTTCTCGCGGTTACATTACGGTTGTGAAAAAAATAAAAATCGTTGACATTTTTAATATGTGATTATAGCAAGCACGTTTACATTTTACTCTAATAAATTATTAATTTATTAAGAGATAGATGTGTAGTTTACGCCACCTAAGGTATCTTGCAAATTCATTTAAAACTAAATACAAATCTCCCCAATACTTCTAATCCTGCCCGAACTTACCCCTCCGCTCGCCAACTTATCTGGCGCCTGCTATACTTGCTATTAGTTATTGAAAAGATACATTCTAAAAATGAAATCAGAGAAAATACTAACTTGCTTAATAAAAAAAATGAAATGCCACTTACTGTAAAGTATAAGATTATTTATCTTTGTTTTGTTTGGAAAAAGTAATGTAAAGTTGCCACACAGTAATCACTCATTCGTCCGCTATTGCTACATAAAAAATTGTCGAATTACGTTACGAATTGTTGCTTCATCCGCCATATTTGCTAGATCTTGCTCCCAGTGATTTATTTTTATTTCCAAATTTAAAAAAAAATGTCGCGGTGGAAAGATATTTCGTACAAATGCCAGGGGTGATATCCGAGATAAATGAATATTTTGTTTAGATGGCTTAAGAAAATTGAAAACTCGGTGGGCTAAGTATGTAGACTTGTAAGGGAATTATGTCTAGAAATAATAGTATATTACATACCGAGGCGGAAAGTAGTTCATTACCGCCGAGAGATTAAAAAGTTCACCGAGACGCACAGCGTCGAGGTGAACTTAATCTCGAGACGGGAATAAATCTTTCCGCCTAGGTTTGTATACTATTTTACTCACGATCGGTTAGTAATTAATTGTTATATAAACTATTAAATCACTAAATTTTAAAAATATAATAGTATTAAATTTCATGGCATTTTGATAAATGCTTTTAATAGATACTGTTGCTAGGTAACGTAACAATTAATAGTGATATTTTCTGAGAGATTACTAAATTATTATCGTACGATTGTAAACATGATCTTTCGCTAATAGTAAACAGTCATGGAACTTCTAATGTAACAATTAATATTAATTCCAAAAGCGAATAAATTTTGTATTAAAGCGTCGTCTTGTTATTTACTTAATAAAGATTTGTGAATAGTTTTATTATGATTTGATTTACTTATTTAAATGACACTAACGTTTCATAAATACTGAAATGACATTACCTAGCCGTAAGAGTGAAATAAGCTAGCCGGTAAAGTGCTACGAGGGACACCTTTTATATTTTTGCAATCGACCACTAGATGGTGCTTTTGACACATGTAATCACTATATTTTTAAAGTTTGACATTTGTCAATGAGAAATCGGCGATAGCTTAGAAATTGAGTCAGTAGTTTGTTGACAGTGACAGTTTTAAGACACTGTGTTTGTAAAATAATGGAGATTACTCGTGACGGTTTTCGTTGGATGATTTTTACAATTATAAAAATGGCTTAACTCCACGTCAATGCATTATATCGCTTCGATAAACTTTTGGTAACGAAGCACCATTAGAGAAGACAGTTTACAATTGGTTTGCAGATTTCGTCATGGTCGTGCCTCGGTGAGTGATGAATCACGTAAAGGTCGACCAAAAACTGTTGTGATTCCAAAAAAACATCGATGCTGTGCGGAAAATGATAGAACACGATCGACATGTGACTTATAGTGAGGTAGAAGTATCTCTTGGCATATCGCAGACTGCAATTCATTCGATTTAACATGAACATTTATTTGTAAAAAAAATATGTTCCAGATGGATTCCACATAACTTGACCGAGCACAGAAAGCAGCTCGTGTCAATTGGTGTAAAGAGATGCACAAACAATTCGACGTAGGAACCGCAAAATCTGTATACAACTTCGTCACAGGTGACGAAACATGGATATATGCGTATGAGCCGGAAACCAAGCAACAATCTACTGTATGGGTGTTCCAAGACGAACCGAATCCCACAAAAGTTATTCGTGCAAGGAGCACTTCCAAGAAAATGATCGCTTGCTTCTTCGGCTGTACAGGACACATCGCAACAATTTCTTTAGAGGATCGAAAAACTGTTAACGCTGAATGGTATGCAATAATTTATTTGCCAAAAGTTATAGCCGAAATCAGGAAGAGCAACCGAAAACGCCGCCTTATTCTTCATCACGACAATGCAAGTTCCCATACAGCACGTCTAATAGTTGACTATTTGAAGGAGAAAAGTGTTGAAATAGTGTCTCATTGTCCATATTCACCTGAATTGTCGCCGAATGATTTCTTTTTGTTCCCAACTGTGAAACAAAA
Organism: Melolontha melolontha; assembly: GCA_935421215.2. Lineage (NCBI taxonomy): Eukaryota > Metazoa > Arthropoda > Insecta > Coleoptera > Scarabaeidae > Melolontha > Melolontha melolontha. Next base: position 130,545,523 of record OW285240.1, on the reverse strand, counting down.
AATGCGTGGACAGCGATTTTCAATACTTCAAGAAGCAGTCGAAGCCCTCGAAAACCATGTTTCTGAGATACAACTTTCAGAGTGGAAAAAATGTTTTGAGAACTGGTTCCTACGCATGCAAAAATGTATAGACCATAAAGGCGAATATTTTGAAAAACAAAATAATTTGTTCCCAAAAATGTTGTTTTCTTCCTAGATTTTGTAAAAATATAAAAGGTGACCCTCGTATTACCTACCTCGGTATGTAATAGCGCATTTTCTAACCGATTCGAAGGTTAGAAATGTTCAGTTTACTAACCGATGTGAGTAAAATATATTTACTCGCGATCAGTTACTAAACTGAACATTTCTAACCTTCAAACCGATTAGAAAACGCACTATTACATACCGAGGTAGGTAATAGAACTTTACCAGCTATCTTATGTCACTTTACCGGCAGCTTATATCACTTTCCCAGCTAGGTAATGTCATTTCGGTATTTATGAAACGTCGGTGTCATTTAAATATTCACCAATCGATGTATATATAATACATATTAACGTATCTACCTCTGCTTTTTTTGTGCCAAAACACCTTCACTCGCTCCTTTTGCGGTTTCTGACAATTCTTGCGGAATATTCTCATTCTCAAACATATTCGTAACAGTAATTAGGTATTTAACAGCAATAATAATTTAGTAATCTGTCAGAAAATATCACTATTAAATGTTACGTTACCTAGCAACAGTACCAATTAAAACGATTTTGTCAAGATGCCATGAAATTGAATACTATTATTTTTTTGAAATTTAGTGATTTAGTAGTTTATATAATAATATAATTAACTACTAACCGATCGTGAGTAAAATAGTATACAAACCTCGGCGGAAAGATTTATTCCCGTCTCGAGATTAAGTTCACGCTGTGCGTTTTGGTGAACTTTCTAATCTCTCGACGGTAATGAACCACTTTCCGCCTCGGTATGTAATATACTATTTTTAAATATTTCATTGAAAAGTCACTGTCCCGTCAAATCGCCTCGTATTAACCTCAAAACATTTGCTATTTAGGAACGTGCTTTGTTTGTACATAACGAACGATCGTGCTATATTTTCTGTCGCCACATTTTTCGCGCAGCTTTAGATTTTACACAAGCTTTACCTGCGTGTAATTTCTTTAAAGTTTAGGTAAAGTACGAGGGAAGATCAGTAAGTACCCGTGTTTGAAGACAGATGGCGCTGCTGAGGGAAGTTGGCATTACCGTCGTGTACTACCATCTGTCAGACAACACCATAATAAATTTCAGACTGATTCATAGGTTAGTTTTTATTTGGCAGCCAGTTGTATCACACGTGTTTCGTGTTTCTCGATAAAATGGAAAAAGAGCAATATTGATCCGTAATTCGCTTTTTATTTTTGGATGGAAACACATGCGAAGAAATAAAAGCGAAGTTGGATGCTGTCTATGGGGACCCTTCACCATCTATGACAACCGTAAGATATTGGTTCAACGAATTTAAACGTGGTCGTACATCTGTTTTTGATGAGGAGCGCCCAGGCCGCCCGGCAGACGTGGTTACCGAGGAAAACGTTGAAAAGGTCTACGACATGATTCTCGCTGATCGCCGAACGAAAGCACGCGAAGTAGCAGAGGCCGTAGGCGTGTCGTACGGAACGGCAATTAATGTTTTACATGATAAGTTATCGGTGAGAAATGTGTCGGCCCGATGGGTGCCGCGATTGCTTACCTGGATCCATTATTATACGCCAGAGTCCAAGCGACAGTCAAAACAATGGATTTTTCGGGGTGAATCTGCTCCGAAGAAGGCAAAGACGGTCCCATCGGCCGGAAAGGTCATGGCCACGATTTTTTGGGATTCCAACGGAATAATCCTCATGGACTTTTTGCAGAAAGGGAGAACGGTCACGGGGCAGTACTACAGTGAATTATTGGACCGATTCGATATAAAATTGAAGGAGACACGGCCCCATTTGGCTAAGAAAAAAGTGCTGTTTCACCACGATAATGCACCAGCACATTCATCCAGAATTGTCGCGGCAAAGTTGCATGAACTGCCCTACGAATTGCTGCCGCACCGACCGTACTCGCCTGACTTGGCTCCCTGCGACTTCTTTCTGTTCCCCAACATGAAAACGTGGCTCGGGTGAAAAAGATTCAGCTCAAACGAGGAGGTTATCGTCGAGATAGAAGCGTATTTTGCAGAGTTTGACAAATCGTATTTTTTGGAGGGGTTAAAGAAATGGCAGAAACGTTGGGAAAAGTGTATTGTACTAAAAGGTGATTACGTTGAAAAATAAAAAAAAAATTTGTGAAAAACTTGCGTCTTCTTTCCTAACACGGGTATTTATTGATCCACCATCGTATATTAGTCGAATCATTAATCGGAGACCTTAATACATTGGCCACGGCCACTATTATTATATAACCTAAAAAATATCTCCCCTCCTATAAAATATACAATCTTTAAAATTACCTTAATTACCCATACATTTAATTTATTAAAACTCTCTGGACTAGAAAAAGAAAAAAAAATCAAGGAAAACTAAAAGAATTAATATTAAAAATTATCGGTACGTTGAGCATCCGCGGAATACCTAATTACATTAACATTACCGAGGCAGGCAGGTAGCGTCATGGGGTTTTCAACTTTGTCATGATGCAGACATTAATCGTGCGGGAACAATTTCAATTCGAGTTCCTCCCAATGCCGAGGTGGTGAAGCGGCGGTGGGGTGAGGGAAGAGACGTGCAATCGATCAAACAATGACTTACGCGTACTTTACGTGGAAAAGGGGCAAATTGTGCCCACATTCCTGGATAAACGTGTCAACTGCTTCGTAGAAAGTGAAAACAAAAATGAAACACATAATAGTAGCGAAAAGAACGAAACCTCATTATTATCTTTATGAGGTATGACTAATAGTTCAGCACGATAAGTCGATTTCAAGAATTCTCCGTTTTATTTTTCTTAATAATTGCATAAATATTTTATCTTACTTAGCCTTATCATTAAATTAATTTAAAAAAAGAAACACGTTCCACCCAGCTATTGTTTTATACATATAGTGTGTGTAATACATATGTATAACGTATGAATGGTTAGTTTATAATTTCTAAAGGACGGGTCTTGGAAACAAAAAAAGAAATGGAACGTGTTTTGAGAAGAAGTTTCGTGGAAAATGACGACACTAAATGTATATCGTGTGTCAATACATACAATGTTTTTCCAGCAATTTTATGTATGTGTATATCTATTGCTTTAAATCAATATTAATAAGTGGAAATTTGCTTCAGCAAAATATATTTAACGTAATATAGTATTCATAACACAACAATAAAAGTAAAATCTCAATTAATTTTTCAAGCAATGCTTTTTGCAATGGCAAACTCTTCGAAAAGATGATAGTTATTTGCGTAATTGTTGAAGGTCTAATAGTTAAATTCAATTGCCTTGTAATCTTTTTGTGATTACCACGAAATCCCTTCATATATTTCGAGACTTAAGAAATTTGTGCTGGTCCCTTATGAGCAGCCAAATTGAGGTGGCGCTTCATAGGCTTGCACTTTATAGTATGTAAATAAAAGAAATATTATATTTATGAAACGTATTGGAACACTTACAGATTTAAACATCATCTGTGAAGCTGCAAAGTGGATAACATCGGTTAAATATTTGCAAGATTAGGTGTGTTTTGACAGCTGTTTTAGCAAATCGAGTGCGGCGTTGTAAAAAATGTGTTGACATGTAGAAAACAAGCGTTTTACATCTAATGACGTTATATTTACATGATTCAATTTATTTTATATTTTATATTAAAAATTTTATAGCGCTGTCCGTTCGCGTATTTATTCCAGAATGGACAAAATGATTCATTGAATAATAAATTAAACGGTAGATTACACAAAATCATTGTTACATAAATAAAATAAAAATCGCTCGTTCGATTTTACACCAGTTTTTCTTGTGCTTTGTACTCTTCACGTGTCGTACGCAGTGGATTTTCGTCCAGCACATTAGAAACATATTCACTTATTTACTTGGTTGGACAATTGTCGTTTTGTCGATACATCTAACTGTGACATTATTATACTATTATTAAGATCAGGTAAGGCCTAGTAGCGTTATCAGTTCGACATTTGTGCTATCTTTCGCTATTATTTCGCGGATATTATTGCAAACTTTAGGTGTTGTATAGTAAGGGAATTTATCTTTATTGACCTTAATCGTTGGAACAGAGTCGAGTAGTTCTCAAAATGTGCATTATTTGTTGCAGGCATATATCTTTTAGTATATAACAGTTTGTTGCGAAACAAATAAGCGTCGCTCTCAATATACATACTAATATCGCAGACGAAATTTGAGAAACCGCGCGTTGACCTGTTAGTGTTGACACGTTAGTGGAGTGAACCTCGAAATTGACATCTCTACTTATGGCTATGACTACTGATAAGTAGTGATAAGTGAAAAATATGTTGACGTAGTTATCACATCACATCGAATAGTCACCCAGTTTATATATGAATAAAATGATCGACTGAAACTGATTCATATATCTATGTGGTCGCTTGTTTGTCTCGAGTGTGGACAACCAGTCCATTCACACCATTGCCGCAGGTAACCAGTGTTGTATAAAGATAGAGAAAATAATGAAATATGAAGGGTCGCTGTCTCTAGCTACGTCCTCGATGACATCAACATATTTTTTGTCTAACACTATTTATGACATGACATATTAATCGAGGATATTTTTATGTTACGAATCTTTGCTTAATACAGGAAATTAACTACATATACGAGGGCTATTTTTTTTTCAAGGTCCGATCGGTCTTGAAATTAAAACCACAGTGAAATTCAAATATGTTTTATTTGTAACATTTAGGTACACCTCCCATCTACTTCTCAACATAGTCGCCGTTCCGATTTAGGCATTTTTCGTAGCGTGGTATCAACTTTTCAATCCCCTCTTCATAGAAGGTAGCCGCCTGTGCTTTCAGCCAAGTTTGTACGCTGGTCTCCAGCTCATTGTCTGCAGCAAAATGGTGTCCTCCTAAGCTCTTTTTCATACGAGGAAAGAGATGGAAATCGGAAGGAGCTAAGTCCGGGCTGTATGGAGGGTGATCGAATACTTCCCATCTAAAACGCTGCAGGAGGTTCTTTGTTGCATTTGCAGTATGGGGCCGAGCGTTGTCATGAAGAAGAACAAAGCCTGATGACAACATTCCTCTTCGCTTGTTCTGAATTGCCCTTCGTAGATTTTGAAGAGTCACGCCGTATGAGGCGCTGTGATGGTCGTACCACGTTCCATGAATTCCACCAAGAGAACTCCTTTTCGGTCCCAGAACACAGTAGCCATACACTTTCTGTTGGAAAATGTTCGCTTAAACTTCTTTGGTTTTGATGGGGAAGAAGAATGCATCCACTGTTTGGATTGCGCTTTTGTTTCTTCCGTTTCGTAAAGAACCCATGTCTCGTCGCCTGTGACAATTTTGCTCAAAAAATCTTCTCCTTCATCATGGTAGTGCTGGAGAAACGTTAAGGCGGCACCCATTCGCTGTGTTTTGTGATGGTCGGACAGCATCTTGGGAACCCATCTCACACACAATTTGCGGTACTGAAGTGTCCCACCCACGATGGTGTACAGAGCTGACCTTGACATTTCGGGAAACGACTCATGCAACACAGAAATTGTGAACCGACGATTTTCTCTAATCGCCTGATCCACTCGCTGAACGAGATCTTCATTGGTTGACATTCGCTTCCTTCCCTGACCGCCTGCATCATGAACGTCTGTACGCCCTGCTTCAAAGTTCCGGCACCATTGCCGCACTTTACTATCACTCGTGAATGTTTCACCATACACATTACACATTCGTCGGTAAATTGTAGCTGCGTTGCACCCCTCCGCATGAAGAAATCGAATTACTGCAAGCAATTCACATTTGGCGGGTGACGCTATTGTCCTCGGCATGTTTACGTGTACACTGCGCGCTTGTAACTGACATGTACAACGGTATGTGTCCTTTTGATTTTTTTTTGGTGGTCGAAGTTTCCTTCATTTCCACTCCAATTTCATTACCCGGGGTTGTGAATGTGATCATGTACAACGTGACGCGATCTGCTGTTATACTAGAGACACTGCGCAATACATCTGCGCAAAGCTTCATCTGATTGTCACTGTGGTTTTAATTTCACGACCGATCGGACCTTGAAAAAAAAATAGCCCTCGTATAATATAATGCAAACTAGTTTGCAATACAACTCCATCTGAAAACATTATATGTCGAAACAATTGTTATGGGATTTTATCTCAATAAAGTGGAAATTAAGTAATATTGCTTTTTTATTTTTTTTATTTTCATTAATTCTACTTATTTATTTAATAAGTAGTAGATTTAAATCATTATAAACGTAACAAAAATTGGACAATTAATACATATTTCTATTTTATATCATTTTTCACTTATCGCCTGCTGCCGTGCACCCCTGCTTTTGGCACGACGCTGGGTTTGCAATAGGGTCTTATATTACAAATAAATAATAAAATAAATATCATTACTAATTAAGTATTAATTGATGTTATAAATCTAAGGATGTAGTTCTGGGTATAATTCCATTGTTTAGAAATAGAACTTTATTTTACATATTTAGTTAACGATGGTTAGTAAAATTAAACATCGCTATTGAATACGTTCACTGATAACCCTAGGCAATAAAAAAAAATCGGTCTAAATAATAAGGTAGACAATAAATAAATTTGCAAATATAAAGGATTCTTAGAACCTAAAGAAAGTTTTATAATTTCAATATGCAAATAAAATTGTGTTATACAGTGGTTTAAATTTGTGGTTGAAAGTGGTTGAAAATGCATTGTTGAATATTTATTAAATTGGAAAAATGTTATAGTTTAATTCTTTATCCAAGATTTTCTTATATCCAACACATATAAATATATCAAATTTCGTTTTATGATGAAACAGGCGGTACACATGATAATACAGGGTGGCCCAAAATGACCGAAGGGGTTTGAGTTCATTATAACTTCTTATTTAAGACATAATTATTAATTTTTTTTAATTTTAAATACAGTATATTAATGGAGAATATTTTTAATTTAATTATGAAAAATTATATCTCGCAAGTGGTGGCCATTTTCTACTTCGCATATTCGTGCTCTTTCCAAAACATTTTCCATAACCTTTCGCAAAACTTCAGGTGTTATGTTGTTGATTTCGTCGCGTATATTATTTTTTAATTGCTGTATGCTTCGAGGCTTATTAATATAGACTTTTCCTTTCAAATAACCCCAAAGGAAACAGTCTGAAGCGGTTAAATCCGGTGAACGCGGAGGCCAATTAAAATCGCTTGTACGGGAAATAATTCGTTCACCAAAGACGTCGCGTAAAAGAGCCATTGTGTCCCTCGCAGTGTGCGCTGTGGCTCCATCCTGTTGGAACCATACTTGCGGATGGTTTTCCACGGCTGGCCTTCAAAAAATTTCCAACATTGTCCGATATTCTAACACCAGTGATGGAAACGGCGACACCGTGTTCATTTTCAAAAAAAATATGGGCCAATTATCCTTTCCGACGAAACACCGCACCAAACGGTACACTTAAGTGGGTGTAATTCTCGCTGTTGAACTACTCTTGTATTTTCCGTAGCCCATATCCTGCAGTTTTGCCTATTAACGAACCCATTTAATTGGAAATGGGCTTCGTCGCTCATAATTAAATTATGAATAAAATCATGATTTTCTTCTGCTTTTTGACGAAAATAAATTGCATAATCAAGTCGTTGCTGGTAATCTGTCGGTTTCAATTGTTGGACAAGCTGAATTTTGTATGGAAACATTCTTATTGTATGCAAAATTCTCTGCAGCAACCCTCTTGAGAGGCCAAGTTGTGTCGAACGTCTACTGGTTGATGTTTCTCCATCTTCCCGAATACTCTCCTGTACCCGTTCAATGTTGTCATCCGTGTGCACCGTTCGTCGTCTGCCGGCACCAGGAAGGTTCCTTACTGTCCCTTGTTCTCGAAAATTTGCAACCAGACGGTTTATTGTTGACTCTGAGGGTCCAACCTGCACATTAAAATAACGACGATATGCACGCTGAGTCAAAACAATGGATCGTTGATTTGAGAAATAAAGTTCAACGATTTTGGTACGTTGTTCAATTGTGTACTGTTCCATTTTAAATTCCCCAAGTCTTCTTTACAAAATACTGAAAACCAAAAAAAAAATTATAATAAAAAAGTTATTTTAAAACCCCTTCGGTTATTTTGGGCTACCCTGTAAAACTTTGCATGCTAAGACGAGATACTCGACAGTACAGTTTACAGGTTAGAACCTGTTTCTATCCCTTTTACTCACACAATGGCGTTATTGGAGACCTTATTTATCAATCCGCCTTTAGATCTTTTTTTTTCTTTTAAAGTCTTAAACACTTGAATGTATTTCTCTTCCCAATTTAGCCGGATGAAGGTTTATTTATATTCGGAAAGCCTACCTTCTTCCATTCATGCAAAAAATAGTCCCTGAAATGTCGGAAAACTTAAACAGAAAAAAAATTATGTAAATGTCCTCTTATACATATATACAATATACATATAATACGTACATGCATATAATAAATATCTTTTTTTGACACGCCTGTAAGATCGACACACACGCACACAAAAACACACAAACGCACACATTTCATTCGTTTTGGGCGTCCACTAAAAATAGACGAAAAAAGAAGGAAATGTAGTACAAAAGGGAAAGAAAGATAAGAATTATTATCTGTACCAGCGGGCACTGTTGGAATCGTCACAAAATTCGACATCTCATTAAGTAGGCAAGCAGTCTGTTGGAGACGTAGTACTCACACACACGTACGCGCGCACGCACACACAAAAAACTCTAAGCGGAAAGAACATGCGGGCGTGTCTCCTCTTACTAATACCCTGAGTATTTCTGGTAAGTCTAACAGCAGCTGTTGATTTTCCAAACAGCTGTCGCCGTCATGGTGCATTATCCGCAATATCAGAAGTGTTTTTCTAATATGAAAGAGTATATACGTGTAGGAACGCTGGTGCGGCACAATATAGAAGAGAGGAAAAACACAATAACAGGGAGAGAGTTTCTCTTTTAGTGTTTTTTTGTTTGTTTTATTAACAAGACAACAATTGAAGCTAATATAACATATACAATATGTTAGTAATCGATTTATATATGAACGCCGTCGAAGTTAGAAACCAATGCAAATTTACTTCGACATTAGCGAGAGAGAAATGAGTAGATACGATAGGATAAGAATTAGACTGCGTTGATAAACTGGAATAAGAACTTCCCATAGTTACTGTTCATCTGATTTCGAAAGGCCAAATGTATAATTTATATCGAGCTCTTGAAAAAGCAAATGTTGGGGTTGTATTCGGCTCGTGAAGAACCATGTACAAATTTGTTTCTTGACCGACGGCTCACGAGGCGTAACTTCCGTATAAGCTGGTTATTTATTTTGGTTGGTGGCAGTTATATTGAAATTAAGGCATGTTTTCTGTGCATTTTATTTATTTAACAAAAAACACTTAAACCCCACCCCTAATTTATTAAGATAAGTCTCGCAAATGTAACATTTAATATACACTTAAAACTTAAATTCTTTACTGTTATATCAGGCTGTATGTCTCTTGTTGTTAATATGATACTGTTTGATATGAATGTTACGAAAATACTGTTCTGTACTATTGTCGAGTTGATACTGTTCTGTACTGTACTGTGTTGTTAAGACTGTGTGTCTTGTACTGTTGTTGAGTTGATACTGTTCTGTACTATACTGTTTACAAGTAGGTAAAAATATACCACTACCCCTAACCATTAAGGCCCCCGCAGACTATAAACTTTTTATCGGCCGATAGTTTTGTCGGGTTCTTCATCAGCTCGAAGCTATATGCAAGTGCGCACATTACTACAATTCGGTATCGGCCGATAAATAAGTTTGATGGCCTCCACGATTGCCTTCAAACTAAACTATCGGGAAACTATCGACCAACTGCTTAATCAACATGACGTTCTTTGCATGCGCGCACACTTGGCGATTGTTTAGTCGGCCAACAGTCTCAATCCTCTCCGAATTTTGATGCGGAAGTCGTGCGTGTTTCATGCTTGCTGAAACGACTATTGTAAATTTGACAGAAGAAACCGAAAAAAGATCTGCGCTTTATAAAGAAAGCTTGAAAGAATACGTTGACGCGAATCTTAAGAAAAAACTATGGGTGGAAATCTGTGAAGCAGTTGTTCCCGATTGGAATAAGCTTAGTTCCGAGTATAAAACAAAATCCCGAAAAATGTTTTCGGAAAATTCAGTAATTTAGAATGGATCGTGTAAAACTTTCCTTGCAATAATATATCACTGTAGTTGGGATGCACCCAATACTCTCGATTTCTCTTTTTGATCCTTCTCCTTCGTTGTATAAAAGCAGTAATAACAGTTCTGGACAACATTTGAATTATCAGTTCGCATCGCTCTCTTCAAGAGCACCGTACCAACTAGCAAACTGTTTGGGAGTAATCGGCCCACTGTTGGCAGGTCTGCGCACTCACCACCAATCAGACTGTTTAGTTGGCTCAGTGTGCGCGCTAGCAGCCCAACCTGACTAAACTATCGGCCGATAAAAAGTCTGTAGTCTGTGGGGGCCCTTACATAATTAAAATGTGCGTATTCGTTGAACATTGTATTGTTTGACGTCATAACGGAGAATTTCTGTGTTCTTAATTTGTAGAAATTGTACCTACGCGCAACAATACCCAAAGATCTTACTAATAAATACATAAATAAATAAAATATCATTACTAATTAAGTATTAGTAGGTGTTATAAACCTAAGTATGTAGTTCCGGTTAATTCCATTGATCTGTAATAAAACCCTATTATACATATTTAGTTAACAATTGGTGGTCAGATTAAACATCGTCCAATAATAACCCAAGGCAATAAAAGAAGCGGTCTAAATTATAAAGTAATGAAATTGTAAATGTAAAAGTTTCTTAGAACCTAACGAAAGTTTCCTAATTTGCATATGTTAATAATAGTTATGTTATACAGTGGTTTAAACTTGACAATGCACGTTGAATATTTATAAAATTGGAAATGTTATAGTTTGATTCTTTATCCTAAATTTACCTATATCTAACATATATAAATATAACAATTTTCGTTTTATGTCGAAATAGTTACCTATACATTTCTTTCTTGTCTTACAACAAGCATGTTCCTATATTTATGTCGAATTGTAATATGTGTCAGTGAAGGATAATTAGTTATTTTTAAATAGTGCGCTTGCGTCAAGTATAGATATCTGATAGCACTTACGCTGACGTGGAACTTATTCTAGCTTAACAATTCGTTTGAGTAACATCTTCGCACGTTATACGATTATCAAAATGAATTATAAACCTGAAAAATACAACTAGTAAAATATTATAGCGGAAATTCCTTAGCGGGGGTTCGCGATTTATTTTGGGTACAATTCCCGGATAGACCGATCTCACCTGTAGCCAATTCAAAAAAAAAGCAATTTTACGTTACCAAATAGTATAAAAAATAAAAATGATTAACCAAAAAAAATATTATTAATTTTAGTTAGTTAATTTTTCTTTTAGTTTATGAATAACACATTTATACTGATTTTTTACAAATTTTAGTTTGTTCGCTGAGATTTGAATTTTAATGGTTAATAATGACTAGATATGTTGTGATTTCAAACATGATTTAGATTTTTCATATCACATCGAGATACAGCACAAATTACGAAATAAAAAAGCATTGCTTTTTACAAAGGTACAACTATGTAATGACAAATTGACACTTTTACATTTTAATATATCAAAAAATACTTAAATACTAAATAGTATTAATCGAAATTCTGAAAGCTTCATAAATACTTTGAAACAGAAATAAGAAAAACACCCTAACCACAATATATAACAATAAATACTATATACGTATTTCGGCAACTAAGTTGCCATCTACAATTAAATTCAGTATAGAAAAAGAAAACAATGAACAAATACCATTTTTAGATGTTTTAGTAATTAAGAATAATAACTTAGAAATAGACATTTACCGAAAAGACACCAATGTGAACAAGTTTATAACCGCGGATTCAAATCACAGTTTCCAACAAAAGATGGCATCCTTTAATGTTCTTATCCATCGGTTGTTAAGTTTCCCGCTTACAAAGGATAGATATGAAAAAGAACATAGATTAATCAGAAGCATCGCTGCATACATACAATGGTTTCGATTCGAAAATAATAGCCAACCTAATTAAGAAACATAGGCTTAGGAAACTTATTTATGATACCACTAGCTTACTACCTCAAAAAGACCTAGGTGAGAAATTTGTTTGTTTACCATACCATTCAGCCTCTAGAAATCTGAACGCTATCTTCAAAAACCATTCTCTTCGAATAGCGTTCAAATCATGTAACTCATTAAAATCACTTTTAGGTAACACCAAGGACAAAATTGAGGTAGAACATAAATCTGGTATATATGAATATGAAATTAATTATAACGATTGCAGCCAAAAATATATCGGCCAAACTAGACGTTCAATTTCAACTCATTACAAGGAACATATTTCCCACTTTAGATTCAACAGACCCGAAAAATCTAGCGTTGCCCGACAATGGTTTCGATTCGAAAATAATAGCCAACCTAATTAAGAAACATAGGCTTAGGAAACTTATTTATGATACCACTAGCTTACAACCTCAAAAAGACCTAGGTGAGAAATTTGTTTGTTTACCATACCATTCAGCCTCTAGAAATCTGAACGCTATCTTCAAAAACCATTCTCTTCGAATAGCGTTCAAATCATGTAACTCATTAAAATCACTTTTAGGTAACACCAAGGACAAAATTGAGGTAGAACATAAATCCGGTATATATGAATATGAAATTAATTATAACGATTGCAGCCAAAAATATATCGGCCAAACTAGACGTTCAATTTCAACTCGTTACAAGGAACATATTTCCCACTTTAGATTCAACAGACCCGAAAAATCTAGCGTTGCCCGACATATTTGGGACACAGGTCATTCTGTGCCGGCACATAACCTTAAGTTGATTAAAACTGTTAATAATTATAGAGAATTAGATAGTTATGAAAGTATTTATATATATATAGAAATAAGAATAAATTAATGAATTCTGACAATGGACCAATCCCTCAGTCCAGTTTGTATACCTTATTGTGACAATAGCGTTATTTTTACGCTTCATGTATTCACGCTTCGCGGTTTCCTAAACTTCACGCTAGGTTTAAGTAGTATATAAGTGTTTATGTCGTTGTTAGGAATTTAGTGTTATCCCACAGACGATTTGGTGAAGAGCATATCTTCTAATGTTTACCTTAGCCAAAAACGCTACGTTTAACACTCTTTTTTTTCAGTTTGTAAGGTTATTCTACTGAAGATGGCAACTTTGTTGCCGAAATACGTATATAGTATTTATTGTTATATATTGTGGTTAAGGTGTTTTTATTTCTTATTTCTGTTTCAGTTTACAAGCCACAGTCTCCACCAATTTCGGATGATTAATACTTTGTTTGAAAAGACATAAACATACTTAAACCAGTTTATCATTTTTTAAGGAATAATACAATAGCTATTTATGTAACCAGTTATGAAATGGGTTATTTCGTGTAACGAAATAGAATATCTGCGAAGTGATATGAGTTACACATAATAACATATCATAACGTGTTGCATACAAGATTTGATCAAATTTTGACCAAAACATAGTTTTATAATTTTCCAGTTAATCTGACATTAAACGGCATAAATGTTTATAATGCATGAAAGGAAGATTCAACCAGTTTGTGTCATTAAACATTCCTATTTCCTGGTTTGTCTTTATTAACTGGTGATGAAATTAATTTTTCGTCACTGGTTACGTAATATTTTTCATTGCGTAACTAGTTATGAAAAGTAAAGCGTTTCTTAACGTCATAGAGTTTTGGAAAGTGTCACTTTGTGTGTCAAAATTAGATAAAGATACTTATCAAGTCAATTGGTTGATTTTGAAACAAATGTGAGTCGTTTTAAATATAATCGACTCGGTGTCTTTGCTAGCTTACATAATTCTTGTCTTATCAAAGGTACCCGGACTATTTAAGGACTACTTCAATACAAAGCTTTACATTGTTTCCATTGGAAAAAATACTTTTGTGCTTGGCCAAATATGCTTTCGAACAAAATGTATTCCACCTTCCCTGATCCTTCCTCTGCTCTATTTATTTATGTCCTGATTGACCTCTCTCCTTGTTTTTCGCTCATTTGTACAAGATTTTTAAGGAAAAAAATGAAGATGGGATTTTGATATTCATATTGCAACCTAAATCGCGAAGCTTTTGGAGCATGTTTTGAACAAGTTTTTCATAATTCTGCGATTTACGATTTCCTAGAAGTTTTTCATTACACTTTCGAATGCAATTTAGGCTTGTCTTTCAATAGCAGTCAGAATAGTGTTAAAATGACTGTCCAAAATCAATTTTCTAATTTGGCGGCCAATGTAGATACCTTCCTCAAGTTTTGCATCAGACAAACCGGGAAATTTACTACAAAAGCACTTAATGCAGTTTATATCATTATTCAATGCTTTTACAAATTGCTTCATTATACCTAATTTGCATGAGTACTGTGACTGCACAAGGGATGTACCATTTATATTCATTCTGTGGTTGAGTGAACTCTAAGTACAAGTTATCATACGCTCAGATAAGTTTAAACATGCGCATGCTGTTGTATTTGGGACAAATATTGTAACACGATTACGAATACTGGAATATAAAGCTTGTGAACCGTGGCTAAAGATATAGTTTATGTACAGATTTGAGCATATCTTGGTAATACTTTGTTTCTAATTTGTGAAAAATCTTTACGTATTTCAGTTTAGTAATGAGTAAACATGTATAAAACACTGCCACATGTTTTTATTTAACCCCCAGATACACTGTAAACTAGTGTTCTGTACGCCGCCAATATGGCAATGTAGTTAACGTAACGATATTGTAATTGACATAGTCAAACAGACCTTACTATGATCAGTTGTTGGATGTCAAAAAATTATACTGCAGCTACTAGGTGGCGCAAAATTAATCACCCTGTCGGAAGATGTTATAACTTTTGCAAATGGCGTCGTACGTCAATAATATTTGACATTTGTGAACTAGACAGCTGCAGAATACAAACAGACAAACAATGGAGCGCTATACTCCGCAAGAGCGTGGAATAATTGTGTCGATATTTTTTACCAATAATCGGTCGGTGGTGTTAGCGCAGCGTGTATTTCGTCGTCGATTTCCTAATCGTGTCGCGCCAACTGGACAAACATTACGCCGCTTAGCTGCTCGACTCGAACAGACTGGAACCACAAGAGATCTTCCAGGGCGTGGCCGCCACCGGACTGGTCGTTCTGTCGAGAATATCGCGGCTGTGGCTGCTGATGTTGCTGAGAACGAAGAAACATCAACCAGACGACGTGCCACGCAATTGGGCGTCAGCAGACGAACCCTACAGCGAATTTTAGTGAAAGACTTACACATGTTCCCATACAAAGTGCAAACAGTGCATCAGTTAATGCCTGCTGACCTTCAGTCGCGTGTGAATTACTGTAGAGCCATCCTCAATCTCAACAACGAAGTGAACGATTTTCAGTCGAAAATCATCATGAGCGACGAGGCTCATTTTCATTTAAGCGGTTACGTCAATAAGCAAAATCTTCGTTTCTGGGGCACTGAAAATCCGCGTGTGATGCACGAAAAGCCGTTACATCCACTCAAGGCTACTGTGTGGTGCGGTGTTCACGCGGGAGGAGTGATTGGACCGTATTTTTTTGAGGACGCCATCGGCAATACGGTTACTGTTAATGGCGAACGCTACAGGGCCATGATAAACGACTTCTTACTGCCAGAATTGAATGAGCGGGGCTTGGTGAACATGTGGTTTCAACAAGACGGTGCAACCGCACACACAGCAAGAGCCACAATGGATATTGTGAAGGAAGCATTTCCTGGTCGCATAATCTCCTGTTTTGGCGATTTGGGATGGCCAGCAAGATCGCCCGATTTAACCATCCCAGACTTCTTTCTTTGGGGCTTCTTGAAGTCGCGGGTTTATGCCAACAAGCCTCAGACAATCGCAGCCCTTAAGGAGAATATTCGACAGGAATGCGAACAGTTATCACCAGAAATCGTGCGGAAAGTTATGGAAGATGCGATAAAACGGGCACAAATGTGTATCAATACTGGCGGCAGCTACTTGGCGGATATCATATTTTCCAATTAACAGAAAAAATTGTAAAGGTCCAAATAAAGATTTTCACCACTCAAAAAATTTTTTTTTTACTGAAAAAGTTATTCAAAAACAAAATTGGATGATTAATTTTGCGCCACCTTGTAGGTGCATTCGATCGATACCGAAAGGTAAAAGAGAGATATGAAAAAAAGAAAGATTACTTGTACACAGAATAGCTTAATCCAATCTTTTATTTTTTTCTGTAATTGGAATGATTGTAACTTCTATTGGGGAATAAAACTATTAATGAGAAGATTTTTCTGAATTCCTAAGTTTATCATAGAATTTAATTCCGAAATAATAAAGGTAACTTAATTTATATTTTCGAATAAACTCAGTGTTAATTAGTCTTGACACTGGCCCAAAATTATTTCGTATACTCTACTATAGTGCCAGTAAAATGGATACTTCATACATACCAACAAACTAAAGAGATAATTCTCTCAAAGAACACTTGAATACAATACCCCCTAGGAATTTAAAGAACGAATGAATGAAAATTAATACTGACTCATAACAAGCTGAGCATATTGGCCTTAATTAGTTCTATGCGGCTGGAAAATTAATGAGGTACTGTGCCCCGCGAGGAAGTCGTTTAAAAATTAAAAAAAAAGAGTATATCTCGTGATCACGTGAAAGTTTCTTTTAAAACTTTTCAGACAATAAATTCGCTGTTAATTATTAAAAATGATTTAAGACTTTCTTAAATAATGTTTTTAATACTTTTTTAATCTCCATCGAGTCTTGGGGAGAGGTCTTTATTTACATATTTCATCCGGAACTAATGATTAAAGTATCTTTATACCACCATTGTGTTCATATACGAGGGCAGTTTGACGGGAGAGTGACTTTATAATGAAATACTTATTTTAACCCATTCATGGCCACATTTTTATTTTCTAAATAAAGTAAGTTTTCTGAAGGGTATTATTGCTCAAAGTGAAGGAAAAATTGTAAAAAAATTCTACCTTACCAATAAAGTTTTATACAGGGGCTGGGAAAAAAATTCCATTTTGGAACATGGCCACTTGAAAGTGTAGTAATTTTGAAAAACACAAACAATATTGAACAAAGTCATTTATTCATTTTAAAATATATAATTATTTCTGTTGGTCATGAAAAGCTTTAAAACAGTCCAAAGGATGCATATTGACACGACACATGCCACAACCAAAAGTGGAATTTTCTTTACAAACTTTACATCGGTTTTGTTTGCGAGTTTCTGGATAATGCAACACATTCAAATTGTTAGACACAGCTGTAGGAACATTTCTAGTTAATACATCGCTGGACCTCGGTCGACCAACTGAATCACGATTTGTATATAAATGTAAATAAATAGACACAACATCTCTTATATATATATATATAACATCTCTTGGGCGGGTTTGATTTTATCAAAATTATCATCTGTAGATGACAAATACTTTTGTTTAACTTCAATCTCTATTCTGTCTAAATTCCAAGCATTTGAGAGCGTTGCTGAAAGCAGGTGAGAAAATACAGACCAGTACCACTTGTTTCGGATTTTTATTCTGTAGTTAGATATATTTTCTGTAGTTAGATATATTCCTATCCATTAAATCTGTGCCTCCCATGTAGGTATTGTAAAAATTTATCGCATTTGGCATTTGCACAGTAATATATTTCTTTTCAGCCGCGGAATATCTTTTAGCAGACTTGGTTGGTAACACACCATAAACATTCGATGCAACCTGAACTGTAGAATTATCAATCCATTGCATCACGATTATGCTTTTATCCTTGTTTACATAGGAGCTAGTAAAACCCCTTTTTTCTTTTTTGCTTCCTTTTTGGTGAGAGGACAATTTTCAGTTCGATTCTGACGTATTGTACCCGTACAACCATACCTAAGTTCAGTCATTTTTCTAAGAAGCGGCAAACCCGTAAAAAAGTTATCAATAAAAAAATTGTAATGACGATCTGCATAAAATTGTTTGAGTCTGTCTGCAAAGGTGGTTACTACTGATGCTCCAAGACCAAGCTCCGAATTTTGAAGATGCGTTCCTTTTCCCTGATAAGGCTCTGTACTTATCAAATATCCGTTTGAACTGTTGATCGACCAAAATTTAAAGCCGTATCTAATTGGCTTGCCTAAAATTCTTTGTTTACAGCTGTGGTGACTGTAGTATGGAACCATTGACTCGTCAACATCAACATTTTCTATTTTGGGTAAATTTTCCAAGAATTTTTAGTTTAGGTGGTCAATCAGTGGACGAATTTTGCCAAATTTGTCATCTTGAGGTAGGTGTGTATTATCTGCAAAGTGTAGGTTTCTTAAAATTTCTCTAAATCGATTGCGAGACCTAGGCATCAGCGATGGCTTGATTTCTTAGATCTGCATCTAAACTCCAATACATATCGCGTCTTGGTTTGGGACTATATCCAGATATCATAAGGATGGCAAAAAAAAACTTTTTTCTATTTTGCGTTCGAAATGAACTCATTATGAAACCCAAAACAGTATCGAAATGAGCTTCATTTCGATACACTTTTTTTCATTTTTCAATGTTGGCGTTGTTCGAATACAGAAATAAATATCATTGCTGTCATTTGATTTTAAGAATTTATGTACATTTGACAGATATGATATATGTCCGTATTTTACACAAACAACGTATGTTGTATACAATTGACAACAACATGTATATGTTTCTATGTTACTCATGTTTATATTTTTAAATGAAATATCAAGTAATGTTAACCAAAATTCATAAATAATATGTAATATAATATACCTACTTCGCGGATAGCAAGATTTAAATTTGAAAATGTCAAGTATCAATGTGACCAACTGCATGCTTTATATAAAAATTAAACTCTGAACTTTCAAATTAAATAATTCCAATTTAAGCAATTTATTAATGTAAAAACGCAAAATAGAAAAAATAGTATAAAAAACTCGTTTCATAAGGCGTTTTGCCGCACTCGCTCTTTAGAAAACTCGCCGCTATCCCGGCTCGTTTTCTAAACTGATCTCGTGCGGCAAAATGGTGCCTTATGAAACTTGTTTTTTAATATACTATTATGTCATTTACAGATACGTGAAACGTACTATTTGCAGTATTTTCTTTAGCATATTTTATTGACTGATCTCTGACATACTCAAAAATGTAGCTGTCCCAAAACCTTTCAAATAGATCGACAGGATTACTCAGTTTTATCTCTTCTGTTGGTGTTGAAGTAACATTAGACATCGCAGGGCTTGTAAGATCCCCGTCATTCCATTTTTCTATTGTTATCTTCTTGCCCTTTCCTTGGCTAATTTTTTCAACTTCGCTTTCACTACTGTCGTTTTCTATGCACTGCACTTTTCTTTTCTTTAGCCTGTTTCTATTTCCGTTTGAGTGGCCTGTTGGTTTTTTTCTTGTCCAACTTTTTGCTATTATTAGATTCCGCTTCTTTAGGGAGAGTCACATTTTCTGACTCATTATTACTTGTGTCATATACACGATTGCCATGCATTTGTAAAGATGCCTCAGCTGGAGCACAGAGTATTTTTGACGAAAACTTATTTGCAAAGTCAACTTCATCTTCGTTATCGGATACCTCGGAGTCACCTTCGGAGTCATCTGCGGGGGGAGTGATGTAAATGTTGGCTGAATCAAAGTTTTCTTCATTAATTTTGTCCAATAAACGGTTAAGACAATCAGACATATATCTCTTTTTAGTCCCATAGAATGTTTTTGTATCCATTTTACCTATAAACAAAAATTCCAATTTACTACACTTAAAAAACGCCAAGTTCCAAAATCGGAACATACCTAAAAACGGAGGTCTATATAAATTCAAAACCTAACCAAACTTTTTAAAATAACTGAACTTCTCTAGAGATCACAATTGAACGTTAGCAACATAAAAGAAATAGTAATTTACAAACTTAATACATGCAATAACATAGTGTTTATAAAAAACAACAATTACCTTGCCTGTTTACCCGGTGAAAACAAACATGCAGAACGCAGATACAATGTAACAATGTAGACGCATCAACTGAACATCTGGAAACTATTGAAGGATAGTTCAAACATATTTGAAGCGCCACATATTAACCGGGGGCGAAATTAGACATTGTTCCATTTTTTGAACATGGCCATGAATGGGTTAAGTTAAAAAATACAGTGTCCCCGAAGTTGACAAGAGAAAAAAAAATTATTTTTGATTTTACGACAAAAAGTCATTCCTGTTCTGCTTGTTGAATAAACAAGTTTACCATCAGAAAATATAATGTTAAATGTGCAGAATGTCCATAAATTAACATTAACATTAAGATAACATGAAAATGCTTCAAAAGAGAAGTATCATTTATTGCATTTTTTTTTAGTTTAAATACAAAATTTCAATCATTAAGTCAACAAAAATTATTATACAAGGCCACCTTCAACTTCCACACATTTCTCAATCCTTTTAATAAATTCACCATAGACTTTACTTATTTTGTGGTTCATTTATTTCAATCACCGCGTCCCGTATTCGTGCTTTTAGTATTTCTCGATCATGCGGCAAGTCATTGCGTAAACTTTTTGTTTTAAAGTACCCCACAAAATCTAGGAGGAAATTCATTTGGTCTAAATCTTCCCACTACCTTTCATCGAATTAATTTGTCAGCCACTGCCGTCCCAAAAGCGTCGAATGTGCAGAGCATCCGTCTTGTTGCCAAAAAATGTTACCTTTTATTTCTAGCGGTAAATGATCTAGAAACTTATCTATTACCGTTTCTGTTGATTCAAATACTCGTCAATAAAATATGGACCAACGATTCTATCGTAAAAGATTCCGCACCGAACCTTCACTTTTTTATAACGTTGACTTCGTTTTTCAATTATGTAATTTGCATTTTGCAAAGCCCAATAGCGACTGTTTTGTGATGAAGCGTGCCCATTAGCGCAGAAGGTTGATTCATCAGTAAAAAAAGATCATTCTGTGAAAATTTGTAACAAGTGTTCATTTGAAAAGTCAATCTAGTAGCATGTGATTTACTGAGAACATTTTGAAGGATGTCGTAAATTAAAATTTACCACTTAACCTACGAAGTCGTATATTTTGACAGCTTCATACATACAAATAAATAACAAATAATAGGTATTTATTGGACTAAAAGAATTTTATGTTCCAAAGTGAAAGCCATTTTAAAACTGAGAAGCAATTTATTTAAACCAGAATCGACGCACAATTATTTTATGCACTAACTGATATTTGTGATTGACATTATCAAATGTCATTTGGATTTACGTTTACGGAACAACAAACACATACTACTATATTTGCGTCTTATACTATCAAAATTTCAAAGTAACCTAGATTGACTTTTCAAATGAACACTTGTTATATACGAGGTAATTCTCACCAACCCACAAACAAATATCCAATAGCTTCTTTTCATCGCCATTTTCAAGTGTATATCGGAGCTTTGGTTTAAACGGACGAACTTTGTTTTTCTCTATATATTCTCTGCAGATGAGTTTTATTAATATTCAGTCTTTGTGATCGTTTCCGTAAAGATAACTTTGGTGTTTCTATCACTGAGACTAATGCCAAAAGTGTAGCTGTGTCGTCTTCGTTGTATTTTTTCTTGGGTTTCTTAACAATCACTACAGATTCAGTTAAATCAAATTTATTTACAAGTTCCCGCAGTGCGTCGCACGATACCACAGTGTTTGGGAATTTTTCATGAAACATGTCTATAGCATATCGGTAAGATACGTTTCCAATGCCATAACATTTAATCAAATAAATACGTTCGTCAATGGTTAACATTTTGTAAAACCAACAGGGATATAATTGAAGTGAAAAATCTACACCTAATGACGTTTGACAGTTCAGTACAATAACAAGCAGAAATTTTTATAAAGAATGACTTTTTGTCGTAAAATCAAAAATTTTTTTTCCACTTGTCAACTACATCCGGGGACATATTTTATTTTTTGCCATATTCAAGTTTTCAATTTTTTCAAGCATCCAAAAAGTAACCTTTTGCAACTCTGCAAAATAAGAATTTGTCTCGGATATCTTCATTTGTCCGAAATATCTTTCCAAAAATCACTGGGATCCAGATCTGGTAAATATGACAAATGAGGCAGCGATTCGTTACGCAATTCGATAAATTTTGTTGTAGCAACAGCGGACAAATGAGAAGGCTTATTATCATGATTGAACAACACTCTTTCCTTCAACAAATGTGGTGATTTTTCTTCAGTTCTACATCAAAACGTGTCAGAAAATCCTCATTATATTGGCCAGTTATCGTTTTTCCCTTTTTTATAAATAATGAATAAAGGTAACACGCCTTTAGAATCACTATAACATTATCGACCGAACAAACGGTTTTTGCTTTCTTGGGGATACGCCCCCGGTAGAAATACATTGATACATAGAATGTGCAGACCATAAGGTCGATGCCTTCAAATTTTCCCACAATCTTGCAAAATATGCAAGCAGCATAATTTCCGAATATGAATGTACGCTATTATCAGCCTTCTATTCAATGAATTTTACATAAACTTCTTCATACCTCTTTCTCGATTTTTCTCGCAATAAGCGCACATAGGTTTTCTCAGCTTGATTTACTATTTCTGGTGGTGTATTGGGAATATCTAAATCAATTTCTGAATCAGAAATCACGATAAAGCTACAAACAGCACAAACTGACGTGATTTAAAAATGACGCGATATAGAAACAGAAGGCAACTAGACGCAGGCGAAATTTAATAGGTAATTTTCTTCACTAGAGACAAAAGTTAACGTTATGGGATTTTCTCTCACTCGTGACGGAAATAAAATTTTCGCGGCAGTATTCGGTGACGAAAAATCTCTTTTTATAAAGGGTCGTAGAAAAAATATATTACAAACATGTAACGTGTCTTCAAGAACTCTCCTCATTAGAGACGGCATGTTTTTTTAATGGTTAGCGACAGTGCACGTAATCTGTCACAAAGGTATAATTTTAATAGTTTGGTTATGTTACGTAAATGTGTGTAATAATTAGTAATTTAGTTTTTGAAAAAATATTTATTACAATAGTACAATTGACTCCATTTATAATTTGAAAGCGATTAGGCATTTACTCAGTAGATGGCGATATATGTCAAGTTTGTTTTTGCACCAATTTAAGTTAAAGTAGTATTTAGAAAAATGTATGGAAAGTCAAGTTTGTCCCGAAACGTGCAGATACCGGTATTTCACTGTTGTTACAAATCTTCAGCGCACAATATTCGGACACAGACTTTCATTTCTATACTTCGTGTATACAGGCTGATTCATTTTCGGCCCTCACCATGGGATCTCGCTTATTATTGGAGATAGAGTATAGGTTTAAATTTGGAAAAGTTGTTAAATTTTGTGTTTGTTATAAATCCGTAAAGAAAATAGACCTGTGACAAATGACCTTCGTTATTTAAAAAAAAACGCGAAAACCCAATTTTCTTTTACCTGTAGCACCGACATTTGGCCTTGTAGAGAAAATATATAAACACATCCTTGTGGCCATTTCTAAACCTCTATCCAGTGGTGTACTCTAAATTTTTATACGACGTTTCGTTTCTTTCTGGCCATCATCAACTATCTAATTTATTATAGGCGCCATATTGGATTTAGACATCTTCAGAAAGAGTTTTTTTTTCTGATTTCAACCATGTACCACATGCTGACTAAAGTTTTTGACATTAGGTTTTATTTGAAAGAATAAATTATAAGATTAAATAAGGTAGCCATGGAATTTCAATCTGTCAAACATTTCATTTATTGTTCATTAATAATACAAAAATGTCATACACTAACGAAGAGAAACGAGATATGATAAGTATTTTTTATTCTTCGAACCGAAATTCAACAGTATATACGAATATTGAACTCATTGCATGTGAGAATTGATAATTATTAAAATCTCATCTCACATGCAATTGTCGCTTAATTCGTTGCGTTGGTTCTACAATCTAACAAGATTAGTTCTTTCAAAAAATGTAGACGCAACAGGTTGCGACGACAACCTTCCAGGTTGTGAGGATAATGAAAAATGTATGAAAAACCACGTCTGTCCCGAAACGTGCAGATATCGGTTTTTTCCGCAGGAGTAATCTTATCAAATTGCATCAAATTAAGTGACAACGGCATGTGAAATGAGATTTTAATAATTATCGATTCTCACGTGCTATAAGTTCAATAGTATTTAGTATGCATCAACAACAGATGACGCCTGGTGCAGACATTTAAAATACTGATTTAATATTAATAAACTGATTATTTTCTATATACACATTTTATTATACATATAAATAGGATATTTTAAGGATGGTTAAATTTGCTTAATTTCGGTGGATTTAACAATGAATTGGTAGATCGGTAGATGAAAGCCAAAATCGGTAGATCTGGCAGCATGACTAAACCAGACTACATCCCCCCTCCTCTGCTTATTAGACGGAAACGGAACTTACTTTACGAATCGTCCCCGTAATTCAGCTCTTTGGAAACGAATTTAAAAACAAAAATTACCACGTCACAAAATGTGTGTTTAATAGTGTTATCATCGGTAAATAATCTTAGAAAAAATTCCATTGTCTTGAATTATCATATTTAATATCCATTTCATATCGTATAATTCTAGCTACTCCAGGAAGTATAATTATTTTGCAAAGTTCATTAACTCTATTAAATATTGCGTTTAGAGAGAATCGTCTGCAACATATTCGTAAATAAGTCCAGCGATTCCATACTGGCTAGGATCTTCTTGATATATCTAAATCCATTGCCAATACTGACTTCCCAATGTCGAAACGGAGATTGCATGTAAATCAAAGAGGAGATTGCTCGCGTTACAAATCGATACGATTTTCTCGCTTTTCGACACGAATAACGACGACATGTCGCATCTCGTCGCCTAAATACGCCAGTTAAACAATTACGAATCTACCAGTTTATCCCTTGATTTGCTAGTCCTCATTTGTTTCAGAGAGCATTGCTACAGAAAAAAAAAGTAATAACAAGTGCAGAATTATAGTACGTTGAACCATGGCCGACTCGCTTGTCCTAACGACCAGACAGCAGAGCTCTCTGCTAGTGAAAAATTCACAAGTTTCCATAATTTACACACGAGTTCGCAGTTCATTTACATCCGTGAATTGCATATAGTCGCCCGTGCCTAGTTTCTTCTCTGTCTTACTAAACTTTGAGAGGATCTATTCTATGCATACATTTTGTAACAGAACATAGTACAGTTCAAGGCAAAGATATAATTTTGGTTTTAACAAATTGTAATTCAATAATTAGAGTTACGGAGAAAATATAAAAATATGATTTAGAATTGTTTGGAAGTTAGATTAATATTAGTGTAATAAATTCATTGCAGGACATTTATCGGCAATATATTATTCAAGGCTTAACAGAGAGGTGCTGGGATGAAGGCATTTACACTAGTGGTCAAAGTAACAGCAGAGAAACCTAATATATTTCTAATAAATGTCTAGCGCAAATACTGGAATTACCATCACTAGATGAGGGAACAAATAGTTTAAAGTCATACTGTTACACGCATATATTAATAATTTGTTTAATCCTATTTTTAAATTATATTACATATTTACAAGTACATATATAGAATTTAAATTTAAAATATGGCCATTTTGTGCCATATATGTCTTTCAAGAAAAAGCCTTTCGCTTGTATCGCATTGGTACACACACAAACGGCCCCTCCAAAAGCTATCCACCTACGACCGAATGGTCAACTCATGTATTCAATGTTCGTTTACAATTTCTATTATATTTTAGTAATTTAGTAATTTTATTTCTTATTAAGATATTTTTTCTGCATGTCGAAATTATAACGACTCCGTATTAAAATTGACATAATTGTAGCCACATTTAAATCACTATTGTAGACTTTACTTAAACCACATCATGTAAGGTATCATTTTAAAGTATTTTTCGCAAGAGATATTTTAAAGATTATTAAGTTCATTGACATCATAACCCTTTAGCTCGCGTCTTTAATTAATTCTTAGACATCGCTATTTGCAATATGATTGATTACTCTTAAATTAGATCATAAAACAACCCTTTTTCAACTACGAGTTGTTTTCTCTTATACAAAACTTTTTCTTGGCCTCGAATCTTTCCCGAGGGAATGTGACGCTCAGGATACTGCTCCACATAAATTTTATTAGGTAAATTCACTAATTTATCTAATAAAGATTAATTTGCGACACGTAAAATGACAATTAAACACACTTCTCTAATAAGGAATAGTTTGTGATAGACGTAAAATGACAACTTCTAAAATTGCTGTTGTTTTTCAAAGGTTGCTATGATTCAATTTTTTCTTTGTATACCGCCGGGAAAGTCTTGGGGTGATTTTATCTCGATACTGAAAAATTTCTAGACACTAGTTTATTAATAAAAAGTTGTTTATTTAAGTACCCTCTACCATTTCTGAAAATTAGGAATAGTTATTCTGTGACACACTGCATATTAATTCGCCTTCGTATATAAATTTAATTTTTCGTTTTATGTGATTTATTCCTTCTACCAGTTCTTATATTATTTCTCTTCTTAATCTTCTGGACTGTAGATAAACTTGTTCCAACTTTTTGGCAACATCACATTCTGACATGTCGGGATTTTTTAAAAAATATAATCACTTCCTTGTTTTGTATTTTTCTATTAGATCTACTCTTAGGACCTCTACTTCATTTTTATCTTTTATTCTTTGCTGTTTTTTGATAATGGACTGTTACTGTTCATCTTGCGTCATAAAAGATTTTACCCATTGTCAAAAAATCAAAGAAATTGTATCTTTGCTTTTTCATAGACAAAAACCTTCTGACACAGTTCCTAATACGTTAATTTTTTTTGGATGGCTGTGTATATTATGTATATTACATCTACTTATATATTATCCCCATTCACAGTATATATATAACGGAAAGCTCCGATCATAATTATTACCAACTTCGTACACTTGACCTGTCCTTTGTACTTTAACGATGGCATAAGTGTGGTTACACACAGACGCAGTTGGTTTCGTTTCAAACCGTTGTCGTTACATAGTGTACATAGTTATATGTCTAGTGCCCGTATATGCATGCAACGTATGTATAATATGCTTGTATATGGAGAACCGCCAAGCATGGATCGATCCCATAACGATCCGATACGATGTTATTTCAAGCGGTGTCTGCATGGACAGTTGAGCACGGCAGACGGGCTGGGCCAAAGTAGATGGTATCTGCGAATTTGTGTAAACAGACCGGAATATGTGAAGTTTTCACTGACAATACCTTTAAAAACAAAAAATATAACGCAGCATTTCCGAGGTTTTTCCTTTGAAACAGGTTCTGTCAAGAATTTTGTATAAATAGGAAAGGATAATAACAAAGATCATTTCCATTCGAGTTTAATATACTCCCTGGAAGCTAGCAAACTTAACGATGTGGGTGGTGTTGATACCCCACCTGTTTCAGTTTGGTTTTGTTTCGTAGGCAGACCGTTAGTTAAAGTTGGCGATAGGAGGTACTTAACTTTAAACGTAATGAAGTGTAGTTTGATCTGTCAAGCAAAATTTATTTATTTTAAAATGCCATGGTGCGCAAAAGCGGCAAAAAATGAAATGGTAAACCTAATCCATTGCTGCAAAGTACAGCAGATCAATTTCATTCAAAGAAGCAAGGATTTCTAATTTAATAAAAAAAAAATGGAAGGAAAACAGATCTATTGAAAAGTGTAAAAAATCGTAAAATATCTCAGGTTGTAATGGCTCTTTCAAATTGAGCGCCTTATTTTAAAAGTAAATAAAACGTAGATGGCGCACTGAATTCGTCTGGGTATTTTGATTTTGACATTTACGGAGACATTTATAAAATGCATTCTTACACGATACAACAACACGTCCAAATTGTTGAATTATTTTATGAAAATCAGAGTTCTGTGAAAAATGTTTTTAAAAAAATTACGTGAATTTTATAGTTTACATGATCGCCCATCTGAAAGAACTATTGGTCGAATTATTAGAAAATTTGAAGAGACCAGTTCGGTGGAAGATCAAAAAAGATACAGCCGTAGTGGTCGTTCACAATAACATATTGATTTGATTCATGAAAGTGTTGCTGAAGCACCTGAAATGTCCATTAGTCGACTCTCACAACAAGTTGGACTGAGTGAATCAACAACAAGGCGTATTTTACGAAAGGATTTAGCTTTAAAGGCATATAAGGTTCAAATAACACAGGAGCTAAAGCCATTGGACCCTGCAAAATGGGCATTCGTCAGTTGGATTAAAGAACAACTTTTATGATCAAGCATATTTTGAAATTGGTGGTTTTGTTAACAAACAAAATTATCAAATTTAGGGTGAGGAAAAATCCACGAGGGATTCATGAAAGACCTTTACATCCTTAACGAGTCACTGTTTGGTGTGCATTATGGTCAGGTCAGGTGGTGTAATTGGGCCATATTTCTTTCAAAATGCTGCTGGTGATGGTGTAACAGTGAATGGTGTTCGATATCGCGAGATGTTAACTGAATTTTAGTGGCCTGAACTGAATGATATTGATCTAGAGCAGGGGTCTCCAAACTTTGAAGCCTTAGGGCCATAATGATTTTGTCAGTATCTTCCAAGGGCCAAAACAGTTTTAATTTTTCTGTCCTTAACTATATTTCTAGACTAGTCGCAAAGTGCGCGACCTAAGCAAACATACGCTTTTTTTGCATTTAAATTACTCTTGTGTATTGCAACACTTAACGACATCTAGTGGCGAGTAGTGGTACTAGTATTGTACTATGTACTATCTATTTCAGCTACCCGCTAACAGCTAACAGGTGGCATTAGTTGTAATTAAATAACGGGTGTTCAGAAACATTCGAAGTCAAGTGGGCTCTGAACAAAAAATCGTATATCTTTACTTAAGTATCTGATTTGTAATAATTATTAAATGTCAACTGTTGTCTGTCAAAAATCAATCTATCTCAGACATGACTTCATATTTTCAAGGACTACTTTGACTTCGAATGTTTCTGAACACCCGTTATTTGGGAATTATCGCGTTGGTTCGAGAAAGTTCTGGTTCTGGCTAGTGTATTCCGATCACTTCGAGATGGCAGTAATTGTCTGCGTAGGAAAGGCGAAGGAAGCGAAACTGTCTATTGTGAAATAAAGTAACACCCGTGCATAACAGTATTTTGATTTGACTTATTGTTTTTATGTGATTTATTAGTATGGAAAAGAAGCGAAAAATAGACAGTGAATGCAGAACGTTCAAAGATAAACGGAACTCTCAGTATCTTGTGATTGAGTCCAGTAATAAGGCGCTATGTTTAATTTGTAATGAAACCATAGCTGTTCTCAAAGAATATAACATTAAACGACACTATGAATCGAAACATCTTCAAAATTACTCCAAATATACAGCAAGTTTGCGGACGGAAAAATTTGAAGCTTTGAAGCGCAGACTGAAATCGCAGCAATCTTTGCTTACCAAAGCGAATACTGAACAAGAGTCTGCAACTCGCGCCAGCTTTCGTGTGGCTCTTGAAATCGGAAAACGTGGAAAACCATTCACCGATGGAGAAATGATAAAAGAATGCTTGATTGTAGTAGCCGAAGAAATATGTACCGAAAAGGTAAATTTATTGAAAAGTGTCAGTTTGTCACCAAACACCGTGGCTCGGAGGGTGCAAGACATCGCAGAAAATATATCATCTCAACTGTCTGACAAAAATGGACATCTTGAGTGGTTTTCTCTAGCCTTGGATGAGTCAACGGATGTGTCAGATACTGCTCAGGTGTTTTTATTCGCGGAGTAGATAAAAGCTATGAAGCGTATGAAGAACTTCTTGATATTGATAGCATTCACGGCACGACAACTGGGGCAGATATTTTTAAGGGAGTTGAAAATGCCATTAATAAAAAGAACCTTCGATGGAAAAACTTGAAATCTATTACAACTGATGGAGGCAAAAATATGTGTGGTAAAAATAATGGAGTGGTTGCACTTGTGTCAAAGGCTGTAGAAAATGATGGTGGTTCAAAACCATTAGTCTTACATTATATCATTCATCAACAGTCCTTGTGCGGAAAATGTTTGGATATGTCTGAAGTTCTAAAACCAGTCATATCAGTTGTTAATTTCATCAGATCCACTGGGCTGAATCACCGACAATTCCGCGAGTTTATTGAAGAGATTGGAGAAAATGACTTACCATATCATACTGCCGTACGTTGGCTTAGTTGCGGAAAAGTCCTTAAGCGCTTTTTTGAACTTCGAGCAGAGATCGACATTTTTTTGAATGAGAAGCATCGCCCTTTTGCCGATTTAGGAAATAGTTGGCTGTGGAAGTTAGCATTCTATGTCGATTCGACAAATCATATGAACGAACTGAATTTGAGATTGGAAGGGGAAAATCAGCTTCTCCCTGATTTAACACCAATATCAAATCCTTTAGGCAGAAAATAATACTATTTCAATCACAATTACGTAAAAAATGTTTCACACATTTTAAAACATGTGAAATATTCAGCCACAGTACAGAGACTGAATTTCCCGTCGTTTTTGCAATCGAAAGTTTGAGTGCTTTACAGATAAATTTTGATACTCGTTTCTCAGACTTTGATGTCATTGCGAATGAAATTAAGCTTTTTCAAATTCCTTTTGATTCTGACATTTGAGACCCTGGCTCCGGAAGTCCAAATGGAAATTATTGATTTACAGTGCAGTAATATGATTAAGAACAAATATCAAAATTCATCTTTGTTGGAATTTTATAGAGTCTTCCACTGGTACAATTTGATAATTTGCATAAATTTGCTCGTGGGTTGTTTTCTGGTTTTGGTACTACTTACTTGTGTGAGAAAACGTTTTCCAAGATGAAGTACACAAAGAATGTTTACAGATCTAAATTAACCGATGAGCATCTTAAATCTCTTTTAATAATTGGTACAAGTAAAATTGATCCACAACTACAAACTATTGTCGGTGGAAAATCACAATTACATAAATCTCATTAGTGTTTTTTGTTTTACTGTGATTAGTGGGATTAGTAGAATTCATTTCATTTATTTGTTAGTTATTAATATGCTTAAGCTTAGATACTTAAGTTAAGTTTTCTGCGTCATCATTTCTGTCGTTAAGTTTTACCTTACAAGTAAATAAAACCGGGTAATTATCATTCTGTGTTTTCTTGTTCAACTTATCACAACAATAGTAACAACAGTAAGACATTGGCTGTCGCGGGCCGGATTGATGGCACTGGCGGGCCGGATTTGGCCCGCGGGCCGTAGTTTGGAGACCCCCGATCTAGAGGATAGATGGTTTCAACAGGACTGTGCAACACTTCATTTTGCTGATGAAATAATTGCTTCATTAAGACAAAAATTTCCTGGAAGAATTATTACAAGAAATGATTTTAATAGACTACCAAGATCATGTGATCTAATACCGTTGGACTATTTTTTCGGGGGTTACGTAAAAAGCCATGTCTATAAGAACAAACCACAATCGATTCCTGAACTAAAGGATGAAATTATTTGTGTCATTGGTGAAACAGAGCCTCAATTATGTCGAAATGTAATAGAAAATTTTAACAAAAGAGTGAACATCTGTAAAGCAGCAAGAGATATTATTTTTAATGTATAAATAAAATGTCACAACTGATACTACAATTACCAATAAAAGTTTTTGAAAATGCAATGCAAGGCAATGCAAATTGCGAATTTTATTTATTGTAATTATGATTTTTAATTTATTTCTCTTAAAATACCAGAACTAATGAAACAAATTTTTGAGAATTGATAAAGTACGTTAAGATGAACTGAAATATGCACAAAAATACAGGGTGTCTCATTAAAAAACAATTCAATATCGTCACACTTATATGCACAAAAATATTTTCCTAAAATAGAGTCTTACAAATACAATAGATTGACATATGAACTAAATTCCTAACTTCATTGATTTATGAGCTATAAACCGACGCGCGCTTAGCTGACAACCCGGTATACAAGGAGCGGCAGACAAGTAATTAAAAATTAACACACAAACAATACCCTGAAAGGGAATTTAAATTATGTCATAAATTGAACGGGAATTAAATGTGATTAACATAAAATAACCTCTGCATCGAACAATACAGAGTTACCTGTGGAAGCGTAGGCACGCGCTTCATGGCCGGTAGGTACTTGAACAGTACGCACACTAAGAAGCAGGATGAGTTTTGTGTAAGAAAACACTCGTTGTCGCAAAAGGTTTTGTTTTATGGCTCAATGTGGTGAGAGGGATGAAGCTGACGATGTTTTGAATTAAGAACCAATTAAAAGCGCGAGCTAAAAAGTTGTGATATCGATGGAACAAATATCATTAAAATATTCCTTATGAAGCAAGCTTTAAAATGATATGCGACATGATATAATTATAAAGAAGAGTACGTAATAAATTAAATAACTAAGTTAAAATGAAATGAATTCGAAAGGAACGTAGATACTTAAGTTGAACGTTCAATCAGTTAATTTCTTGGAAGGGTCAACTGACCAGAATGAGAACAAAAGAAAGGCTTTCTCTTTGTCAACAAATGTATACAGAAAAGTTTGAATTCATATTTTTAAAATTCGAAATATATGAAGACATATTATTTAAAATTGAATTAAACATTCTTATATATACGAATTGTAACAATCTCGATAAATTTATTATAAGTTAACGCTTGGTAAATCTCCAAGTACCATCTTCATTTTGCAAGTCACTTTCAAAATAGGATCGTATATACAAATTTAAATTAAGAAATCAGGCATGCCAGCATAAAGTTGCAGAATTGTTGCCAGTTTAAGCCAAAAAAATTAAATAATTTGTAATCAGCCGTTACTTTCACAAAAATTCTCTTTCTTGTCCCAAATATCACACAATTCTGCGCAATAATTACATTTACTGACCACTGATATTCTGAACAAGATTACGTTATAATTGAAGCCTACCAAGTCTTATCTTGTACACTATTCTTTAAATTAGCTACATATATTATGGAATGTATCTTTTATAAATCTTCTTTGTGATAATAAAAAATACAAAAGAAACTCTTTGAAAAATACAATTCAAAATATATCGGTTCAATTTTTTGTTCCCCATTCTCTGTCCATTTTCCGCCCATTGATGTGAAAAAAAAACCGTTCGTCGTTTGCGGATCTATACAGATTTCAATTATACAGGAAATGTTAAAAAGAGTGACACGAGAGGCCGTGATCGTGTCAAGGGTGTGTGCGAAGCTTCCACTTTTATCTCGATATTTTCACTCGACCGCTGACAATTCGGACAGGTTGGGTTCTGTATCGATTCGAGTGTTATATGCATGATACAATACGGACAATACAGCGTCAGCACTTTCGCCATATTATAGAGGTGGTCGTTTGTACTGTGTGTGTGTATATGTGTGTAGGACATACAAAACTGGACTGCCATTTAAATTAATACGACCATTTTAGTCGAGCATATTTCATATGTACATTTTGAGATAAGATACAGGAAAATAAGGTCGACAAAATCTAGTGGGTGGATGGGTGCTTTTCTTTTGTTTATTTTGTTTGATTGTTAATTAATTACACTATAGCTTACAAATTTAAGTTTGTCCGCCGGGGTTTGAATTTTAATATGAATATGAATGATATTGACTAAATATGTTGTTGTGATTTCAAACATGATTTATATTTTTTCCTATCACATCCAGATACAACACACATTACGAAATAAAAAAGCCTTTTTGCGAACGTATGTAACGTATACTCAATACTCAATTTCACTTAATCATAAAAACCTTTAATTTATCTGGCGCGATTAATTCCTTACATATTTAATAATAAAACACATCTCATTTATTTTAGTATAATATTTCATAATCATATATATTTTTTTTCTCAAATAATTTACATCATTTTTATTTTTCTAACACATCTATTTAAAACAAGCAAACTTTATATACCCTAACATTGTCCCCACCCTGATATTTTTTTTACATCTTTCTCACCATCTCTCAAACATACTAATTTTAACATTATTTTGTCTTTGACTTTGGATTAACCTTAATCTTCATTAGTCATAGACTTCTCTGTTTCAACTGATTCTGGAGCCTTCAACTCATATTCCTCCTCACCCTGTATTAACCTAAGCATAAGTTTATCTTCCTCTACTGTACCCTAACCTTGAATCACTCAACCTCTTTCGTCTCAACTAATTTCAAAACCTCTTGGAGAGTACATGACCTTAAATGACTTTGACACTGAAGTGCGCTTGTCGTGACCTTGACCGCTCTTAGCCGATTCTAGACCTTGACCGCTCTTAGTCGATTCTAGACCTTGAGCGCTCTCAGCCGATTCTAACACCTCATTGACCTTGCTACTGTAGGAAATACCCGCGGAAATAAGAAATACTCGGTTGTTCGAGCAGCAGTGTGGGCGCGAGCGTTATCTTGATGCAAGATGATCTCTCCTCTTGGACGTTTTTCCCGATCATTTTGGCGAACCTGAGGCAAACAAACTGTAGTGTACCATTCTGAATTAACAGTACGTCTATCCTCCAGTGCTACAGTGGAAACATGCCCAGTAATTCCTAAAAATGTTATGACTATCTTCTTGTTTCTGCTTTTTTCACGAACAACTTTTGTTGGAAGCGACTCATTATCAAAGACCCAAACTGGCGATTATTGCTTTTTTTCGGGATCATAGCAGTATACCCATGATTCATCACCTGTGATGATGTTGTACACCAAATGAGACGATCTACGGTCAAAGCGATCTGGTGTAGATCTGCACCATCTCACACGATCTTCTTTTTGAATTGAAGTCAAGTTGTGGTGAATCCACCGAGAACAGAGCTTACGTACTTCAAATGTTGTTAATTGCTGTCACACCATCTTTAAAGTTGCTTGAATGCTTCTGACAGTACTACGCCGGTCCTCTTCAATCATGTTCCGAATAAGACCAATATTTTTCTGTAACAGCCGTTTTTTGGCTTAGGAGCTCTAAAACTGTCATTTAAGGAAAGTCGACCACGTTGAAATTCATTACACCACCGCTTTACGGTAGCGAAGATACACGACTTGTCATCAAACACTCGATTGATTTCCTCAAAACATTCTTTACGGCTTAAGCCATTCTTGAAATTGTAAAAAATCACAGCTCGATAATGCTTCATGTTCAGTTCTATGACTTATTGGCGAAAGGATTACTTTTAACTTATGCAACTTAGGTAATCCTCTATATTTGACAACTGTCACTATAACTAAACTTGTAAACAATTAGATTTAAATTGTCAAACAAAATTTGGCGCAAAATATTATCGCCTACCAGATAGGCTCAGCGGAAACAGAACAGCCCTCGTATAAACCTCAGATCTGTAAGCCAGTGTTATGATTGTTATGATTATAGAGCTGAGGATGTTTGCGGTACGGCAGGACCGTATGTAGTGCATCCCCACATTTAACTATTTATCTAAATATTCTCTGAAATGATTTGCCGGATCTCATAAATTAATAGAGTGATATTTTAGTATGCACTGGATATTGTTATTATACAAAATCATAATAGCCATTTGTATTTATGGATCATAAATAATAATACGCATGTATTTGTATTTGGTTGTGAATTCAATTTAAACTTAAAACGAATCGTAATATTTTAACGACAAGCCGTCCTTACAATACATGCATTCGAGACAAAGTGTGCAACTCTACGAATAACTTCCATAATTGATCGAAAATGGACATTTTGGAGCTGAAGTAAAGCCCCTATTCTTAGAAAATTTTATTACTGTCGTTAAGAACTATTATTATAAACAACAAAGGCCTTTTATTAGTGTTGAAGTTTTAGTTTCATTGAATTTCCATGTTGTAAGTAGTCAATTGTAAAGTGTTCATTCACAATATTCTAAAACAAGGTGTAAATTTAACTAAAATCCAGAAAAACACATTTCTGATAATATATTACTAGATTAGAAGCTGTGTTTATTACTATTTATTATATTATTTTTATAACCAAATGCAATAAAAGCTACGAAAACAAAAGAAACCTCGATTTATTAAAATCTTGTCACACAGCCTTTCAAAGCCTGGCAGCACATATTTTGCATATATTTTATATATACTACCTACTTGAACTAGGTGAATGAAGTTAGAAGTTATAAGTTATAACTTCTAACTTCATTCACCTAGTTCAAGTAGGTAGTATATATAAAATAAGTTATAAGTTATAACTTCTAACTTCATTCACCTAGTTCAAGTAGGTAGTATATATAAAATATATGCAAAATATGTGCTGCCAGGCTTTGAAAGGCTGTGTGACAAGATTTTAATAAATCGAGGTTTCTTTTGTTTTCGTAGCTTTTATTGCATTTGGTTATAAAAATAATATAATAAATAGTAATAAACACAGCTTCTAATCTAGTAATATATTATCAGAATGTGTTTTTCTGGATTTTAGTTAAATTTACACCTTGTTTTAGAATATTGTGAATGAACACTTTACAATTGACTACTAGGTGAATGAAGTTAGAAGTTATAACTTCTAACTTCATTCACCTAGTTCAAGTAGGTAGTATATATAAAATATATGCAAAATATGTGCTGCCAGGCTTTGAAAGGCTGTGTGACAAGATTTTAATAAATCGAGGTTTCTTTTGTTTTCGTAGCTTTTATTGCATTTGGTTATAAAAATAATATAATAAATAGTAATAAATACAGCTTCTAATCTAGTAATATATTATCAGAATGTGTTTTTCTGGATTTTAGTTAAATTTACACCTTGTTTTAGAATATTGTGAATGAACACTTTACAATTGACTACTTACAACATGGAAATTCAATGAAACTAAAACTTCAACACTAATAAAAGGCCTTTGTTGTTTATAATAATAGTTCTTAACGACAGTAATAAAATTTTCTAAGAATAGGGGCTTTACTTCAGCTCCAAAATGTCCATTTTCGATCAATTATGGAAGTTATTCGTAGAGTTGCACACTTTGTCTCGAATGCATGTATTGTAAGGACGGCTTGTCGTTAAAATATTACGATTCGTTTTAAGTTTAAATTGAATTCACAACCAAATACAAATACATGCGTATTATTATTTATGATCCATAAATACAAATGGCTATTATGATTTTGTATAATAACAATATCCAGTGCATACTAAAATATCACTCTATTAATTTATGAGATCAAATCATTTCAGAGAATATTTAGATAAATAGTTAAATGTGGGGATGCACTACATACGGTCCTGCCGTACCGCAAACATCCTCAGCTCTAGATGAATTATTATTCCAATAATTAAAAAATAACATTTAAAAAGTCGCAAGTTTGTAAGTAATAAAAACTCATCATCTAGAAAGTTTTTCAATATTATGGTTGGTAGGAGTTATTCTTGCAGCTTTTTACTGTTATGAAAAAAGTTTAGTAGGCGTAGTAAGACTTGGTGGGCGAACAAAATTAGTTCGGCGAGTCTATTATTATAGAAGCCATAAATATGAGTAATTTTAGGTGTTTTTATTAACATTACGTTTAACAACAAAATATAATAATATACGCTGTTGTTTTGGATGATTTTGAGAGAGATATAAATAATTACGATGCGGGATAGAAAAAGAAACAATATTGTTACATCACCTTTTTACATGAACTAAATTTACCCAAAGAAAGCACTATAAAATTTTATTTTATTAAAAATTTATTTATAAGAGTTTTGGAAGTGGACAAAATTTCAAAAAAATTAAACTTAC
This sequence comes from Melolontha melolontha, assembly GCA_935421215.2. Taxonomy (NCBI): domain Eukaryota; kingdom Metazoa; phylum Arthropoda; class Insecta; order Coleoptera; family Scarabaeidae; genus Melolontha; species Melolontha melolontha. Next base: position 130,507,417 of record OW285240.1, on the reverse strand, counting down.
AAAGTAAAAATCGGTGTCATTGTTGCAAACAAAATCCGTATACGGGGTTATTCTGAATAAGTGTCATTAATTTCATTATTAGATTATACTACTAAAATACAGGGTTACTGCTGAATAGCACTCAAGCTATGCGAATCTGGAGAATACGTATAAATGAAATAAAAAAAGAAATTTGTATTTCATCAAAAATTCCCAAAATGTAGTTAAAAGTCGGTCCATATCTTTGTTTTTTCTATATTTACCGAAATACAGTTGTAATTCTAGTTCATTGACCTGTAAAAAAATTAATAAAATTACGGACAATATTTTTAGCAATAAGATCCTAATCATAGATAATGAATGTTGTTGTTTTCTACCAAAACATACTCGACCGCACATATGGTGACGTTTTTTTTTTGTAGATAACAATAGCCTTTACGTCGAATATGTCGACAAACCTATGCCGCATTAATTAAAGTGTGATTAAAACTAAATTATTTGAACATTAAGTTTCCTTTAAAAGTCAAATTATTATGTTTATAATAAAACAAAATCAAAAATCGTCATAAAGCAAAAAACATTATGTAGCGCGTCCAATTGGATAGATAGCTGGTTTTTAATTATTTGTATGGAATTATTTACATATAATTTTTTTGTCTTTAAATTTGTGGTGGTACTGACAAATACCGATAAAACAATATAATTCATCGGTAAAGAGAATTACCGATGAATTAGAGATAGAAGCCCGTATATCTACCTGCGACAGGACCGGATTCGAATAAATAAAAATCTTTTTCTTGTTACTACGTAAACATTGGACCGCGATTTTTCTATGAAGGCATTACTTATATATTTCACCCCTTTTTTTCTTTGTCACTATACACAACTAATATTGTATATGCCAATTGTGTTTTGTTAATTAAAGAAAATGTGAAAAAATTTAATTTAAGCATAAATTTTGAGTATCGCCGTTCATCCTGACATTCCTGACTCGCCCGATATGTACCGTCCGTATATTCCGTGTCGTTTGCAGATATGCAGACGTATTTGTTTACATACGGTTTGTTTCCAATGAATGGATTTATAGATAAGTAAGTTTATAAATATGCGATATCTACGATTTAGTAAGGTTCATCGTACTCTCGATACAACAGATGAGTGTTTCGTAGGGTCCCAAAACGGTTTTATTAAATAATTTAAAATTAAAAATAAAGTTACATAGTGTACTTTTTAGATAATTTTTTTAAAATTAAATATTAATTAACATGTTTAATCTAAAATTAAATTCTCAGACACTTAATCAGAATAAGTCTGTACAGGAGAGTTTAGCAGAATGTTTAACTAACTCCTTTTTGCTTAGTTTTTCACTACAATACTACTGCTCCATAGTTTAGCAATGGTAATTACCCTTGTGTACCTTATTTTTCTACACATTTGCCTATACCTGACCAAGGCAATTTCGTTGCTTTATTCGATGTTACAGTACGTTCTGTTTCTTAAATATTTCGAACATAGCTCCCTCTTTGCGTTCTTTGTCTTTCTTTCATGAAACAATGTCGTGCGTGTATTTTATATAGTGCAAAATGTTTATTGTTCCAAATCCGATATAATTTTCATTTACCGAGTTATAGAGTTATCAAAATATTTGTTACGTAAAGAAAATGAAAATGTGTATTACATTAATATTTGAAATGCATTTGGAACATTACCGATATTGTTATTTCAAGAAAGAACTTGACTAATTTAATTTACTCTCGAAATTTCAACAAACTTCATAGGCAAGATAATTTTGCTTACACAAATAAAACGACTACATATATAGTTTATTTTAGACATAAGAAACTATTAACGAGAGAAAAGTTTTAATTATGTTGCTTTATGCCAAGTAAATATTTCCAACAATTAATGACTGCAAGATGCGGGAGGAGCAAAGTTTTGGTTTTACAAGTTGTAGAAAAGAAAAAAAAACTTTCTGAATGTCGAGGAATACGCTAAAGAATCGATTAAGATTTATAAGTATTTTATGAATTATATATATATACACGTTATTGACTTCTAGAGTTACTGCTATATTATATTTAGGAGATAAATTTAGTTTTTCGTATTTATATTGACATTGAATCGTGTACAAATTTCAATAAAAAAATAGATGAACAAAAATATGATTTATAAATTCTTAAAAATCATTTTTTATTTATATTGCCATAGAAATCAACTATAAGATTTATATATATATATATATATATATATATATATATATATATATATATATATATATACAAATTACTGTTGAACAATTAAAGGAACACGACATAATGTAACATTAAATTAATTAAAAGTTTGCACGATCTTGAAATATTATATATTGAGTTGGTGCATAATTATCAGGCATTTTTTAAATAATATTTTTATTATGAAAAAGTAAAAAATTAACAATAACATTTTTTAAATGATTATTCCGGACCGTAGTCACCATCTACTTCAATAACTGCTTGTCATTTGCTTGGAACACGGTCGATTCCACGGGCAAAGAAGTTACTGTTCTTGCAGGCAATCCATGCTTTGACGTCTGCCACTAAATTATCGAAATCATCATAAACTTTGTTCACTTGCCAGTTTTTCAGCGATCTATTGATGTGGTACTCCGTAGACCCTTCCGTGGAAGAATATCGCGGATGTGGAAGTAGTTCCCAGCCCTTATTGGCGATGTATTCGACAACCCGACGCTGAACATGTGGACACGCATTATCGTGGTAAAAGACGACACTGTTTCTTTTGCATGGTCTTTCCGTCTCGATTACAGCGTGAAGGCGGTCGAGTTTAAGCCAGTTTAACATCACTGTTGATGTTGAATTGTCGCTTGCTGTTTTTGTCTGGAATCCGCCACTGTTGACGATCATTGTCGTCAGTCCACCAATAACAAATGCCATTTAAGATGATTTCCCAATGGATGATTCCGTTTCTGTCTCACCAAACACACCACATTGCTTTCTTACGGTGCACGTTTTTCATTCCTTGGTGAAATTCCTGGGGAAACACAGACCTACTTTCTTTTGAGGTTTTTGAAGAGAAGCCATGATTCGTCCCCAGTGGCAAGATTCTTTAGAAACGGGTCTTGGTAGTTTCGTTGCAACAAATCGGTGAAAATCCGGACACGTTCGGCTTTATTGTTGTCAATGAGTTCGTGGGGAACCCATCCAGCCAATTTCTATACCTTTCCGAGGTTATTGAGACGACGAACGGTGGTTCAATGGTTCACATTGAAGTTTTCGCCCAGCATTTGAGTTGTCAAACTTTCGGTCTCTTCCATGGTTGCCAAAAGTGCCTGGTCATCGAAATCCGATGGTCGACCTCTTCCTGACTTATTTTGCAAGCTAGTGTCGGTAGATTCGAAACGGGCAAACCATTCCCTGCATCGACTTTCGCTGACTGTTCCTTCGCCAAAAAAATTTGTCGAGATCGCGAAATGGCTGCGCTGCTTTCCATCCTTTCTCGAAGTGGTAAAGCATAATATGACGAATACGAGTATGATTATCGACATGCATTTTTATAACGTGAAAATAGAAGAATATTTTTCTCAATAAATTTTAAAAAAAATATAAAATATTGTATTGTAAATAAGACGTCAACTTATTAGTTTTGAACGCTATTTCCATACTTTAATTGGTTTACTTAGCTCTTTTTTTAAATTTATTTTCTGTCCAATTTTCTTTTCTTACAATATATCGGCCATAATATCTACTTCCTCTTTTTTAATTATAAGCTAGTAAATGATTAAGCTATTTAGGAAAATACCGGGAGCGATCACATAGTCGGAACGTATTTTTTGAAGACAGAAATTTATAGGAAACTACATTGATGTTTCATCCTCCTGGTTTGAAGGTAGTTCGGTATGTATCGACCGAAGTATAAGTTGAAATAATGCAATAGTTTTTGAATAACACTAATATATTTACAAATTTAGTCTTGGAGTTCCGTTAACTTAGTACAAATGCAGTATTTGGTCTTAATACTAAAGGTCGAGAAAACTAGCTAATAAATAATATTTGCTCCCATTTAGATCACTGAGATCTTAGTAGGAACTGTTAGTTAGATCACTGAGACCTAAGCTACAACTGTAGTTAACTCGAAGAGATCGTACTTGGAACTGTAGTGAGCTCTAAGAGATCTTGTTTGGAACTGTTTTTACATTTACTTATTTTTTGGCAAGTAAGTTTTGTCCCCGCCAGTTACAAGAGAGGGAGAAAACAACGAAATTGATTATACAGAAATTTCTATACAACTGTTTTTACCTTTCTTCCAAGAAAAGGATATGCTGTAGTTTCCAACGTCATCAATGTATTAAAATAAACAATATACGCCGGAAACCCTGAATTATAGAAAAATCAAATAACTCTTAAAATAATAAATATACAATACACAGGAAGTGCGTTAGAGATAACGTAATATTTCGCAGAATCGCATCAAAACGAACTATTTAACCTTATATAATAATATAACACTTTATCTATAACAGGAAATATGTCAATAAAACTTATTTATTATACATTATATTTGCAACTACTAAATGGATGGGTTAACAAGAAGGTTGTGCTTGTAATAAAATAAATAGTTTTTATGACCGTAGAAAACAAGACAATGAATAAAGAAATGTAATACCTGACCAGGTCTAGGTAATTGACAACATTAAATATATCCGAACTCCAAGAACCTTTTCTATATACACTTTACAATATTTACAATTTAAAACTAAGATTGAATACATTAACATAAATATACCTACATCTGTTTGCTTATATTTAAATGAAACTAAAAATACAAAATTAAATCTATTTTTCCCGAACAATTGACAAATTAAAACTTTCGTATATTTCTATTTTGTAGATATTTTGTAATGTAAATAGGTCCATTAGGTAAAATCTAAAATTTTAATTTTATATTTTTAATCATGCAAAATGCTATTAGATATTGCAAAATACTTTCAAGCAGTAGAATAATCATTGATGTAATATTAGACCGTGACTAAGGAAAGGTACAATACAAACTATTCTTTCGTTTGTCGATTTTATGGTAATTAAATCGTTCGCACTTCATTAAATTAGTATTTCTTACGAAAATCTCATAAATCATGCGTACATTACCATGAAATGTGCGAATTTATCGCAAAGTTGGCTCTAAAGTGTTCCACAGAGGCAATGAACCCGGAAAAACTAAATAATGTATATAAAAAGTATAATAATTGACGGTATAAATAAAATATATTACATTAAAAGTCACAAAATAAGTTTAGATATGCGAGAATTATAATTTGTGCTTGTAATATAAATAATATTAAGAAATCGGAAGGGGTGCGAATGACCTATTACTACAGCGTCGTAATAAGTCGCGAGGATTGATACCTTGTATATTGAGTGTTGAAGTAAATTAAACTTAATACGAGGAGACTATTTTACCTTCCCAGACTAGGCATGAACACAAAAGACTTGAGCATCAATAATAATTTATTTTTTCGTATTTTTACAAGTAATGTGCTACTTTACTACAATCAAAATCGTTTATTAAAGTGGCACTAGCACTTTACCACATAGATACGTCACTTTACTACATAGTAATGTCATGTCAATAAAACTCAGTTTGACAGAATAGAAATTTGTCATCTGAAGCCTCTTTCAAAAATTTCATAACGTCTCCCATAGTCAACACTTTTGATTTGTTTGGTTTGTACCCGTCATTTTGACGTTTCAAGAATGCAGTTAGTTTTTTATATTGTGATATATCTATATTATCGTTAATTTGTATAGTACTTTTCAACATTGAATATGTAGACCACAAACTGGATGCCTTAAGGACTTTTGCCTAAAATAATGAAAGACATTGTATGAATAACACTAAAATATATAGAAACAAATGGCTTACCTTCTCAAAAAAATACACTAGCATTACACTTTCATCAATTATTAGTGCTTTTTTGTTATCTTCCAATTTCATATGTCTTCTCGTATTTTTCTTTTGATTTCAAAGTAAACCCGAAGACGCTTCTCGAGCGGCATTTAAAATATCTTCAGGATAATGTTCTAAAGTATGTTTAGTAGCAAGACTCATTTTTAACTAAAACTCAAATCGACTTACAAAAAATGAAGTTTGTTTACTGTTACTGTGTCGTTACTATGTAAATAAACAAAGCCGAATCAGATTACGGAAAACCTGTACAAATACCTACTATAACTTTTTAAATTTTTAAGTTTATAATACTTATTCTTGCAAAATGCGAAAAAATAGTGTAAACAAGCTCGTAAGAAAAGCAGTTTTACTAAACTCATACAGCTTTAAGTTACTCCCTCGCTCCGCTCGCTCGTACTGAAACGCTATATTCGTTTAGTAAAACATTGCTTTTCTATACTTGTTGTTTAATATACTATTTCCGCGTTTTGACTGATAATGTACTATTTTACTAAATTCAAAATCGTTTATTAAAGTGGCACTTTACCACATAGGAATGTCACTTTACCATATACAGTGCTTCTCAAAAGTCCCCCCCCCCCTCTTATCTTTGGAACGATTATACATTCACAAGTGAAATTTGGAAACTGAATATTATAGGTTATAAGCTTCCCTACTAGTGATGATAGATGACGAAATCGTCATAGATGACGTCACAAGGCCATTGTGACCAATAATTTTAAATGGAACGCTACAGCAAGCGACACCTCTTTTAAAAGGTATCGAAAAAACCTATTCAATGATACTAATTTTGTTTGTGTTTGAGGCAGTTTTAATGGCTCATTAGTAAACATGAAAATTTAAATTCCATTCAGTATGATATTAAATACAGATTTAAGAAATAGTATGTACTTAAAGAAATTGCTCGAAGTGACCTCCATTTACTTCCTGACAGTAAAATATCCTATTTTTAAACTCTTCTCGTACTTCTTCAAATGTGTCTGCGAAAACAGCCTCACATTCTGCAACAATACGTTGTTTTAAAACGTCAATATTGTCAAGTTAACACTAAAATTCCAAATTCAAGCTCCGCCTCTGGATAGTTGTCAAATAATCTGACGTTTTTGTTAGTCTCCGAAATTCGACGTTTTTGTAATTGTCCAAGTTTTTGTACATTTAATAATTTGTGTATTGTTGATCGAACGTCTCACTGTTATAACAGCTTTTGGTACTTTTAATATTTTTGTACATTTTAATAATTTGTTAAACTGTTGTGAGCCGAAAGTTTAAGTGTTTCAAGAAGCGAAATGGTACGTGCTTTAGGTGATAAAGTAGCAGCCGTCCTAATTCTTGGTGAAACTAGACAAAATATTCATGCAGCAGAACGCATTTTTAATGAGAGGTTTCCCGATCGCCCCATTTCGAGAACTTATTTAAGGGAGCTTCTTCGTAAGTTTGAAACAACGGGTAGTATTAATGATGCGAAACGATCTGGCAGACCACAAATTTCTGATGAGAAAAAAATTGATATACTGGCAGAAGTAAGAGTTAATCCTACTTCTTCAACAACTCAAGTTGCATCTACCTGTGAAGTCAGTCGAAGTACAGTACACAGGGTGTTGAAAAAATACAAATTTCATCCATACAAATTAAAAATAGTTCATCAACTCTCAGACGACGACCCAGACCGAAGACTAGAATTTTGTGAAAATATGGAAACTAAAATTAACCAACAGCCAGACTACGTCAAAACAATTTGTTTTAGTGACGAAAGTACTTTCTATCTAAATGGAAATGTAAATACACAGAATGTGAGGTATTGGAGTGACGCAAATCCTCACCTGTTTCGTGAAACACATGCCCAATTTCCCCAGAAGGTGAATGTTTGGGCAGGTATCCTGGGAAACCACATCGTTGGGCCTGTTTTTTTAAATACTAATTTAACTGGTGAGGTTTATCTGGAGATGTTGCAAAACGCAATAGAACCGTTAATCCTTGAAATTTTGGAAGATAATCCAGATGAATTCGGCAATTTGGAAATAACATTCCAACAGGATGGTGCTCCTCCACACTATTACGGTGCAGTAAGACGGTATTTGCATGAGGAGTATCCTGGTAGATGGATTGGACGACGAGGTTCAACGGAATGGCCACCTCGATCACCGGACCTCATACCTTTGGATTTTTTTCTGTGTGGGTACCTTAAATCGAAGGTTTACGCCACTGAACTTGACAATATTGACGTTTTAAAACAACGTATTGTTGCAGAATGTGAGGCTGTTTCCGCAGACACATTTGAAGAAGTACGAGAAGAGTTTAAAAATAGGATATTTTACTGTCAGGAAGTAAATGGAGGTCACTTCGAGCAATTTCTTTAAGTACATACTATTTCTTAAATCTGTATTTAATATCATACTGAATGGAATTTAAATTTTCATGTTTACTAATGAGCCATTAAAACTGTCTCAAACACAAACAAAATTAGTATCATTGAATAGGTTTTTTCGATACCTTTTAAAAGAGGTGTCGCTTGCCGTAGCGTTCCATTTAAAATTATTGGTCACAATGGCCTTGTGACGTCATCTATGACGATTTCGTCATCTATCATCGCCAGTAGGGAAGCTTATAACCTATAATATTCAGTTTCCAAATTTCACTTGTGAATGTATAATCGTTCCAAAGATAAGAGGGGGGGGGGGACTTTTGGGAAGCACTGTAGTAATGTCACGTCACTGTTAATAAAACACAGTTTGATAGAAAATTGTTTATTTAAATATTGGAAACATTGTTATACCGGTGTCCCAATAGTGCGGTATTGGTGGATATCTCGTTACCATTTGAAGGCACAAAAAAACTTTTCAAACAAATGTTGTTTAATTCTTAAAGGGGCATAGCCTAAAAATACTTTCATTTATACAGTTTGTCTCAGAATAGCAGTATTGAACCTAACTTATTTTTTTTTAACGAAACACTATATTTTATTTAATTTTTAAAGTCTGCTATAAAATCGACACGCTTCTCATATACCATTGCCCATACCTAACCGTAATAGTTCTTGGAATATTTAACATTTTCTCTAATAAATGTCATGTGCAGGTAGTATTTTGCTAACTCATGTCTCACTTATGTTTGATCCTAGAAACGAAATTTTTGGTATGTGAGTAATTTATACTGGCGATGACTTTTACGAATTGCTAAAATAATTTTTTTTTGATACAGAGTGTTCAGGAAAGGGAAAGCACCATCACAAAATTCAAAATTTTTTTAATGGAATGCATAGTGCTTTTTTATGTTATTTTACTTCCTAAAGTAAAGCACTTTATTTTTATTTAAGCATATCATATACCTATCTGCAACAGATTTCGAGGTTTTATCGTTTTTAAAATCGCTTTACAAAAATTTGTCCACTTAACTCCATCTAATTGTCACCATATTTGCCTGGTAATTTGAAACGGTAAACTATCAATCATATCTTTAAATTGATTAAGTAAAAAATTCAAAAATGATTCTCCGTTTACCGCTTTCTCGAAAAAGTATAGTCCTATGACAAAACGTCCAAGAATTCCACCCCATACATTAAGAGACCACCTATATGCTGATTGTCCAGAGGAATTATCATTCTGGGATTTTCATTATTATAATAATAAAAATTGTGGCGATTAACAAACCCATTTTTATCAAATGTGGCTTCGTCTGTAAATAACACGTTATTAAAGAAATTCGGCTCCCGATAATTCTTGTTTAATGCCCAGTTACAGAAATTGCGTCTGTTAATAAAAATCTTGTTGGGTTAGTTCTTCTACCGGTTGTACGAGTAATTCTGTAGTTTCTTCGCCGAAGTTCTCGATATTTCAACTTGGCCCTTTAACATACGTACTGATGTATGAGGATTTTCCACTACAGTCTCCAATACCATGTGTTGATTTTCTTCAGTGACCACCCGTTTTTGCCTTTACAATTTCCTAATGCACTTTTCCTGTTCTTTCAAAACATTCTTTTAGTATAGCAAATGCATAAATATTAGGATGTCGCTCAGTGTTCGGTAACCTTTGTGCGTAAATGCGACTTGCAAGGAAACAATTTTGATCGCTCGATCTTAAAGCGTAAAACATGTTGATAAGTTCTTGTTGTGAAAATTTAAAATACGGGGAAACACACACGTAATTGACTTATAGAGCAAATACTGCATTAAGCAATTTGACAGTTTAGAATTTTGATGTGTGTTATTTGTGTTCCATGGCCGTCTTAGTTTTAAGAACTTATTGCCTTGAAGTGAACAGCTTTTTGTAAAGCTATTTTAAAAACGAAAAAAAATTAATGTGTTTTTTTTAGCTGCCTGAGACTATCGATATCGATAACTATGGTTTGACAGCTGAGAATGTCAAACTGTGTTAACATTTCTGTTCAGTAAGGTTTGGCAAGTCATCATGAAGCGTTTAACGCCAGAACAACGCTTCCAAATTGCGGAAATTTACTTTGAAAAAATAAATCCGTTCGCGAAGTTCAATAGAGCACTTCGTCCATTTTACGGTTAACATAATCGGCCTAGTGAGCAAGCAATTCGTGCAGTTATTAATCGTTTTCGCACTAATTTTACTCTTCTCGATTCAAAACCATCAACAAGACAGAAATGTGCGTACCGAAGAGAATATTGCTGCTGTAGCGCGAAGTATTGAAGAAGACACCAAAATGTCGATTCGTCGTCGTTCTCAACTTGTTGGCCTTTGTCCTTCGACTACGTGGAAAATTTTACGTAAGGATCTTGGCTTACGTGCCTATAAAATACAGCTCGTGCAAGAATTGAAGCCAAACGACCATCGTTTGCGTCGCATTTTTGCTGATTGCGTTCATTTGAAACTGGCCGAAGATGAGCATTTTTATAAAAGAATTGTGTTTAGTGATGAAGCTCATTTCTGGTTAAATGGCTACGTCAATAAGCAAAATTGCCGTATTTGGAGCGAAGACAATCTTCAAGCCGTTAACGAATCACCATTACATCCATTAAAATTGACTGTTTGGTGCGGTTTACACGCTGGCGGCATCATCGGTCCTTATTTCTTTCGAAATGAGCAAGGAGCTGCCGTTACGGTGAATGGCGAGCGCTATCGCGCCATGCTGACTGAATTTTTGTTTCCAAAAATTAATCAGCAAAACAACGACATTTGGTTCCAACAAGACGGGCAACTTGCCATACGGCGCGCTTAACAATCGATTTATTGCAAAATCAATTTGGTGACAACTTTCTTTCCAGAAGTGGTCCTGTTCATTGGCCCCCTCGTTCGTGCGATTTAACGCCTCTGGATTACTTTTTATGGGGCTATGTTAAGTCATTGGTTTATGCCGACAAACCAGCAACTCTTGAAGCATTGGAAGCCAATATTCAAGGCACCATTGACGCCATACGGACAGATTTATTGAAAAAAGTTGTCAAAAATTGGACTGATCGAATGGACCATGTAACTCGTAGCCGCGGCGGACATATTCCGGAAATCACATTTAAAAAATAAATGCCATGAAATTATCTACCAGATTATAATAAAAAAAAATTTCATTCCAACAATATTTCTGTCTTGTATTATCATTTTAAGTTCTCAAGCTCTTAAAAAAAACACCCATTATATGATATGCTTACGTAAAAATAAAATGCGTTACTTTAGGAGTAAAATAAGATAAAAAAGCACTGTGCATTCCATTCAACAAAATGAAGATTTTTCCATCTGAAATTTGTGATGCTTTTCCTTTCTTGAATGCAACAAAAATATTTAAAATTGTCTTCGCATTTTCTTGGGATAATTAACTGTTTTAAATAAATTATCAATTTTTCAATAAAATGCATTTAATTTAAGATTCAAGTATGAATGACAAATCAGAAATATGTGACAATTGGAAAAATACGTCACTGGTGTATAACTGGTTGCCCACTATGCCACCAATGCATTTATTTTTATTTTTTTAACTTTACACAGGGATAAATGGATGTGTAATGATAAACAAGGAATCCCGTATAATAAATAATAAGACCAATAAGATGAATGCCGGCAGCGAACGTTAAACTTATACTTAAAATGAATATGTATATGAATCAAAGTATCGAATAACGATTACTTAAAAGTACCGAAAAACGACATTTCTACTACTAAACCCTTTGCATTTCTTCGCAGCGCGCTCTACAGACCGAACTCACCGAACATTTACAGTACCAACTGTAATAATTATACAACACTTTCACAATCTATTGTGACGACAACAGCGACAATTAAGGTTGATAATTACAAACAATTACGAACCTAGTCACCACCTACGATTATTGGGCTCGGGCGCCAACTTGACCTCATATGTATATGAATGAACATAACTTTGATTAGATCTTGCGTTCGCGTAGACCGTCATAAGCAATGTATATAGTGGAGGAGACAGTAAAATCCTATCGGATTGTCGAAGACTACAGGGAACCAGATAGATATTAGTTGTATTAATATTAATGTCAGAAACTTGAGATAATTACGCTTTACCTCTTGAGACGAAACCCTCATTGTTAACATCGGCGTGATAGTTAGTTGCCTGCTAAAATGGGTGGACCGAAACAGACAATAACACTGGGTCAGAATATAGAACCAATGTGCCCGGTCTGATTCTATTATACGGTATATTCGGTCACAAAAGTATAAAACAATATTTTATGGACTTTGTTAATGATTTTTTTTAATTACATCTTTAATATTGGAAGTGTGTTTTGTAAAAATCATTCAAATAAATGTAATATCAACAGAATAACTAATTAAAAACTTTTTTTCTGTTTCCTAGTTACAAATAGGTAATCTTGAATCAGTTTTTTATGGCTAATCCAAATCAGCGTTTGCTTTTTTATAGCACGTGTACGCGCCCCGTCCCAGATCAGTTGACCCACTCGCTTAAATTTAACTTAAACAAATATTAGTTATTAATTTTTTTTTAACTACATACTACAATTAATTGAACATTTTAATACAACTTAAAATTAAATAATTTTGAAAACAATAACGATATTAAAAAGAAACAAAAATAATTTTTTTCTATTTTGCGTTCGAAATGAACTCATTATGAAACCCAAAACAGTATCGAAATGAGCTTCATTTCGATACACTTTTTTTCATTTTTCAATGTTGGCGTTGTTCGAATACAGAAATAAATATCATTGCTGTCATTTGATTTTCAGAATTTATGTACTTTTGACAGATATGATCTATGTCCGTATTTTACACAAACAGCGTATGTTGTATACAATTGACAACAACATATATATGTTTATATGTCACTCATGTTTATATTTTTAAATGCAATATCAAGTAATGTTAACGAAAATTAATAAATAATATGTAATATAATATACTTCGCGGATAGCAAGATTTAAATTTGAAAATGTCAAGTATCAATGTGACCAACTGCATGCTTTATATAAAAATTAAACTCTGAACTTTCAAATTAAATAATTCCAATTTAAGCAATTTATTAATGTAAAAAACGCAAAATAGAAAAAATAGTATAAAAAACTCGTTTCATAAGGCCTTTTGCCGCACTCGCTCTTTAGAAAACTCGCCGCTATCGCGGCTCGTTTTCTAAACTGATCTCGTGCGGCAAAATGGTGCCTTATGAAACTTGTTTTTTAATATACTATTTTCTATTCTGCGTTCGAAATGAACTCATTATGAAACCAAAAACAGTATCGAAATGAGCTCTATTTCGATACACTTTTTTTCATTTTTCAATGTTGGCGTTGTTCGAATACAGAAATAAATATCATTGCTGTCATATGATTTTAAGAATTTATGTACATTTGACAGATATGATATATGTTCGTATTTTACACAAACAACGTATATTGTATACAATTGACAACAACATATATATGTTTCTATGTCACTCATGTTTATATTTTTAAATGAAATATCAAGTAATGTTAACGAAAATTAATAAATAATATGTAATATAATATACTTCGCGGATAGCAAGATTTAAATTTGAAAATGTCAAGTATCAATGTGACCAACTGCATGCTTTATATAAAAATTAAACTCTGAACTTTCAAATTAAATAATTCCAATTTAAGCAATTTATTAATGTAAAAAACGCAAAATAGAAAAAATAGTATAAAAAACTCGTTTCATAAGGCCTTTGCCGCACTCGCTCTTTAGAAAACCCGCCGCTATCGCGGCTCGTTTTCTAAACTGATCTCGTGCGGCAAAATGGTGCCTTATGAAACTTGTTTTTTAATATACTATTATGAGAATAATTGTACATACATGAGCGGGTAAAACCCCCACCAGTTTTTGTGTAATACAAAGGTATTTTTAATAATATAAAATACAAGAACACAAATACAGGTTCACTATTAATATTATTTGTGAACGTGTCCGAACATATTCCTCCCCAGAGACGCAGATACGTATTTCGCCTTTCTACAGGCTCATCGGTACGCCCCCGCTGGAGAAAGGATATCTTCAGACACATTAACAAAAAAAAACCACATCGCCATATCACAGAAATTATCCAGACCGAGCGTAAAAGTAAGTTCAGCGCTGCCTGTTGTCAGACAGCCGAAGTACCTCGCCCTGTCCACATAACCAATGCGATAGCCTGTAGAAAGGCGAAATACGTATCTGCGCCTCTGGGGAGGAATATGTTCGGACACGTTCACAAAAAATATTAATAGTGAACCTGTATTTGTGTTCTTCACGCCAGATTTTTAATAATATTTTATATTATTAAAAATACCTTTGAATAATTTTTATCTTAATTAAATTGTAAAAGTCACCACTACGTAAACATATTTATTTTTAATTTGCGGCCTCAATTCTTCTTGGCATCTTGTCAACTAAGTCCTGACAATCTTGAGATGTAAATTCATCCCAAATTTCTTGCAGTTTTTTTTTTAATTCTAGGATTGTTCTTCCAGGACTGTCACACAACCGTTTTTTTTAATGTTATGCCACAGTGTTTCTATCGGTGACAAATTAGGACTACTGGACACCCACTCTAAGAGTGGAATATTATTGTCTGAGAACCATTTGAAAGCTCTTTTTGACGTATGACAACCTGCACCCTATCCTTTCTAGCGTCTAAAGCATCTTCCATAATTGGTAATAACGAATCTGTTACATTCCATTTTATGGTAAGCTGTTAACATTTTGTCGACGAGATTTTTTTAAATTTTCCGCTTTGTCGTCCAGAAAGTCGTTTACGACAGATTTGAAACCGTATCGATTCATCAATGGTCGAATTTGAGAAACCACAAATATGCTCTCCTCAGTGCCGCTGATTTTTGGAAAT
The DNA here is from genome assembly GCA_935421215.2 of Melolontha melolontha. NCBI lineage: Eukaryota > Metazoa > Arthropoda > Insecta > Coleoptera > Scarabaeidae > Melolontha > Melolontha melolontha. The sequence continues at coordinate 130,492,192 of OW285240.1, read as the reverse complement.
TGTATTAAACTGCTACGCCACGATCCATATCTTTTACATAATTCTTTGTCAACTCTAGCTTTATATGCAAAGTTCAATAGATATTGTTTTTATCCACAAGACTTTCACGTAAAATATTCTTTTCGCCATAACTGTCTACTTGGCGGCCAATTTTTCACTATATTTTACTGTAATTTAGCTGTCCCACCCGCACAAAAATCAATAGCATTTTGTAAATTCCAATTACATTCCAAATAACAAAGCTATAACTTTCAAACCTCCACAATTTTTCTCACATTTTACAGTTTAATTGTGTAGTCGTTTGGGCTATTTTCCATCGTCTGTAGGATTTGAATAATCCAACGTTTCGCCATCAGGGCTAATCTTATGAAGTGATACATTGTTGTAACTAGAAAAACAAGCTCTTTTTAATCAACTCATAGCCGACTATGAGTGCCATTTAAGAAAATAAAAGCTTGTGTCATAACTCGAAAATAGCATAGAAAATAGATAGAGAGTATTAGTTACCTTAATATTTTTCATTTTCAACTTTTCTCTAAATTCAATAATAAAGTAGTTAGACGAGGTTAAAGAAAATGGAGAAATTTATTTTTTTTTGTAAATATCTAGTAAGCTGTGAAGTTTTGCGGAAATATAACAGCAGCACTAAGTCAAGTTCGTAAAACTGCCTAAATCCCCATACAAAAAATGAAAAAAAAACTCACCCTGTATAATAGCTACTGCGAAGAGGATACATACATGAGAATTTTTTATCCACTGTCAAAGGCAATTTACACAAGAAACACAAACAAATATGTGGTGCTTGTCTTGATCTTCAACTTCACATCTAAAGTACAGATAACAAGCTCTCCTTATTAGCGCAGTAAAACATAATAGGCCCATACTTTTTTGGAAGTAACGGACAGACAGTTCCTGCAAAGTGCAGGTACGCCGCAATGAGCCGTGAATGTTTTGGCCTTCCAAGAATTAATGATCAGTGGCGGTTCCGGCAAGATGGGGCTACTAGCAATACATCAAAGACTGCATTACAACCTATAAGAGAATTGCTTCCAAATAAATTGTTATCAAGAAGAGGCGACATCAATTGACCATCAAAAAGCTTGGACTTGGCTCCAAACGATTTTCTTATGGGGCTATCTTAAGAGTCGAGTTTATACTGTTATGGATTTAACTATTCCTAAGATTCAATCCGAGGAATCGGCCAGGTTTCCTCTATGGTTTTCCAAAGCTGTTAATGACAAAATGAAAATTAAGCTCTACTGTCATCGAAGATGGCGATCCACGGCTAGTCAATACTTCAAAGGAAATTTTTATCGTGTCAGGAGAGAACTGAATTTTGAAATTTCTGTGGCGTATAAGAATTATGTACCTTCAGAATATGCCAGGTGCCATATGTTCTGTATCTAAAACTTTATGTCAATTTATTCAATCTAAAGGAGATAACTCCAGAATTCTTGGTAAAGTATATTTTAACAATACGCATTATGATAAACCTCATGACATAGTGAACGCATTTTCTGCTGCTTTCTCATCAGTATTTCTGCCACCATCATTGCCTGATATGCTCTTTAACCTTCCTCCAACTGCCATTGTTGATGTTGATATTGATGACGTCGCTGTATGGTCTGAAAAGTTCAAGAATTCGACTATTCCTGGTCAGGGATTGTGCTCGCATCTTTTCTGCGTCCTTATCGAAAATTATTAACCTGGCTTTGCGTACTTCTTGTAAGTTTCCAAGTGTATGGAAGATTGCTAGAATTTGGCCTGTCTTTAAAAAAGGAGATGCTGCCAATGTCCTGAATTACACACCTATAGCCATCCTAAGTAATTTTTCTAAAGTTTTTGAACATCTGCTGCACAATATTATAATGAATAACGTTGAGTATATATTTCGCCGTCTCAACATGGATTTATGACTGGTCGTTCTACTACAACAAATCTTGCTATTATTACACAGAAGATAGCTAAAGAGCTCGATGGGGGGGGTCAACTTGATGTAATATATACTGATTTTACACGAGCTTTTGATACCATTGACCATGTAATATTTCTGCAGAAATTAAATGCATTTGGTCTGTCTAATGCTTTGATTAGGTTACTTCATAGTTATCTTCAGGAGAGGCACAATTACGTGTATTACAATTGCTTTAGTTCAGCGCCTTACATTATCACCTCTGGTGTGCCGCAGGGCTCTAACTTGGGACCATTGCTTTTCATTATGTTTATCAATGACTTGCTAACTTCCATACCTTGTGTAGTTTTGGCCTATGCAGATGACCTTAAGATTGATCGCATCATATCATATTAAATGAACTAGACATCACTTTTCTGCAGAACGCATTGATCGTTGCAGTTGAATGGTGCATAAAAAACAAGTTCAATCTTAATATTGGCAAATACAGTTCTGTATCTTACACGAGCAAACATAATACCTTGACGACTACTTATTTCATTCATGGGGAACCTGTTGCATGTTCCAATAGTGCTTTGGATTTGAGTATCACGTTTGATAACCAGTTGAATTTTTCGCAGCATCTGATTAACGTTACCTCATCAGCTGTCAAGTCACTTGGCTTTATTGTACGTGTCACCAAGGATTTTGATGACCCCAGAACATTAACGACTTTGTATTACGCATATGTGCGCTCTAAGCTTGAATATGGATCGGTTGTGTGGTATCCTTATTATACAATCCAACATCAGATGGTTGAGAAAATGCAGAGAAGATTTTTTAAAGTTTATGTCTTCCATTGGATGGAGCTTTTCCCGAGCGTAATATTGACTACAATCTTCTCATGCACCGACACAACATGGAATCGTTGAGTGCGCGTAGAAAGCAAATGAGTGCTTCATTTTTGAGGAAAATTATCAGCAACGAGATTGATACGCCCTGTTTGCTTTCTCTAGTTAATTTTCATGTGCCGCGTCTTTCGTCAAGAAACGTTCCCACATTCTCTGTGCCTAGTGCTAGAACTAATATCATGATGAAAGCGCTCCTTACACATGCTTTAGTGAATGCCGATAAACTATATGACGACATATTCTTGTTAACGAGTAATTTGTGAAATATAGCAAGCGCCAATTAAGTTGGCGCGAGGAGGGGGTGTGCAGAAGCCGTTTTTAAAAACGTCCACCCCCACTACTCAAGTAATTGTCAGAATACATTTGGCATTGACGTTTGACGGAACATAATATCTTTGCTAGGGGATCACAAAGTGTTACACGCTCAGAGGTTAGAATTATCTGACATTTGATGTAAAACCAAATACAAATCTCCCCACTACTTTTAATCCTGCGCGAACTTACCCCTCCTCTCGCCAACTTAATTGGCGTTTGCTATACTTGCCTATTATTGTTTTCTATTTATAAGCACACAAAATGTACTTTTTTTTTTCCTCATGTTATGTATCATTTTTAATTTCAATTTAGTTGCCCTGTATTTGGATAAATCTGTTGGGTATAAATATATTATTATTATTATAATAACATACCAGCAAATTTGATTCAGTTAAAAAATCCTGTCTAGAAAGAGATTAAAGCCGTTACTCCTGACTTATGCCCAAGAGTAATGGAAAATCTAAGGCATCGCTTGGTAGAGTACCAAGGACATAATTTTCCATATATGAATTTCCAATAAATGTAATTTTATGTTCTAAATAAAGTTAGCTAAGAAAACTGATGATAGCTGAGCAAAATTTGAAAGAAAAATGCGAAACTCTCTGAGTCACTTTGTATAAACAAATAGGACTAATCTGACACTACCTCCAAAGATTTCAACACCACGTAATATTAAAAACACCTTGCGTAATATTAAAACGACAAAAAATTTATTATAATAATAAAACTTATAATAACACTTCCTTTCTTCTTGCTTTTTAATGCGATCTAAAAACTTTTTATTGCCTCCAACTTTGTATTTTTGTTCATTGTTTCAATATCTCCATCCTACGCTTTTATAAGAGACTGTACGTAGGTAGGTAGCGAGATTGTCATAGCTATCAAAAAGGACCGTTTGTCTGAATTAAGTCAAGCGCCAAATGCGATTTGGAATCGATGCTGATGTTCTCTTTGTACCTCTAATGATACTCCGTAAGGGACCGACGAAGATAGATTTATACGTAGTAATGTATATTATCTAGAGGAGGTCGGTAGCTTTTACTGTGTCATGGCGGCGACCACGGTCTTGTCGCTTAAATTTTATTTACGAATTTCGAAGATAAGATACGCGGGAAACTTTAACTGGTAAACAATAAATCGTTTTCAACTTGGAATGAGGTATCTATCCATTAAGTATCTGTGTAATACGATAATAGTAATGGGAGATTTATAAAATGCCGATAATAATTAATAGTTTTGTAATTTAGTATTGATAAAAGGAGTAATATTGATCGTAGGTAAAGAACGACTTATAGTTTCGAATATTCCAGTAGATAAAATACCAAGTGACTGTAAAAGATTGTAACAAATATTTACTTTGACAGCCCTGAGAAATTGGCTTGTCTGGTCATTCGCTTTATACTTTGACCGGCAAAAAAAAAACTAACCCCTTGAGATATTTATTAAATCCCCACAATTTTTTTGTTTAAATAAGGATTTAAACTATTTTATTTGTATTGTTAAATCTTCATATGATTAGTCTAATGCAAACTATGCCCCACATTTTAATTTTAACGTATTGACTTTTTTTTTATAAAAGTTATAATTTTTTTTTATTTAAATAGTTTTTATTTATGAAAAATCCAAATAGGCTTAATAGTCCGCTGTTTATGGACGCCAGTTTGACAGTAAACAACAATTTTCACGCGTTGCAACATATTATTGCATTAATTGAAAATGGTCGTAATCAACGGTATGTGTCTCGTATTGTTGGGTTCATTAAATTTAGTTACGCTAATGTGTTCATGTGTCGTTGCCAAAAACAAGTCACCGTTTTCAATGTCAGAATCCTAGTGTCAGTCAAAAGTTTGAAATTTAATCAGCTAATCTAAAATGGCCCGACATACTACCAAAGAGATGAGAGCACGGATTGTAACGGAGCTGGAGAACGGATAGTGGCAGATCATATTGCCCGTAATACTGTATTCTTAATCAACAAAAGATGGAGGGAAGAAAGAACGCTAGAGAGGAGATGAGGATCAGTCAGACCGAGAGTTTCCACCCAGGAAGGCGATGCGACTCTTATAGAAAAACTGGAAGAGGACCCATTTCGAACGGTAAAGCAAGGAAGAATTTTGTCTCAGTTTCCAGGGAGTAAGACAACCACCTTAAGAAGAATACAAAGGTCTCATTTAAAGTGCCGGGTTACAGCTATTAAAACAGAACTCACCCCACAATAAAAACAATTTCGTTTGCTTTTTACAACTAAATTTTGTCCACAGAGAAGATCATCTAAAAAGGGCAAAATTAAAGTGTATCTGGAAGACAATGCTAGATTCGATCCACGGTATGTGAGTCACTACCGAGCAGCTGGTCATTTCAGCGTCAATGCGTGGGGATGTATTTCGTCGAATAGGAATGAGGGTGGTATGGAGAATCGACGGAAGATTCGTGGGTCCAACGTATCTGGAGATTTTGGAAAATGTCATGCTACCAAGTGTCGATAGGTTTTTCCTTTTGAAATTTTGATAGATTAAGACGCAAATATATTAGTATGTGTTTGTTGTTCTGTAAACGTAAATCCAAATGATATTTGATAATGTCAATCACAAATATCAGTTAGTGCATAAAATAATCGTGCGTCGATTCTGGTTTAAATAAATTGCTTCTCAGTTTTAAAATGGCTTTCACTTTAGAACATAAAATTTTTTTAGTCCAGGCTTATTTTCGAAGTGGCAATAAAATTGATGGTTTATGGGTTTATTCAGTTCAAGATTGCATAGTAGAATTTCAAGTTGAGTTTCCACATTTTGTAATAGATTATATACAATTTAAGAATACTTTGGATAGAACTTTAAAACTTTTTTCTGAAACTGGTAGTCTCTTAAGAAAATCAGGCAGCGGAACAGTTAAGTAACGTACACCTCAAGTTGTCAATCGTGTTGAAGAAATAATGGAAAATGAACCACAAACATCTGTTCGACATTTGAGTCAACAAATAAACCTTTCTGTTGGTACAACTCACAAGTTATTAAAAAAATAGATGCAACTTTATCCATACCGTGTCACAGCAGTACAAGAATTGTTAGAAATAGATTACCCACGTAGACTACAGTTTTGTAATTGGTTTGTAAATATGAACAATAATGGAGAACTTTCGCAAAGAGTCATCTTTACTGATGAAGCATGGCTTTATAAAACGGGATACCTAAATTCACAAAATACAAGAATTTGGAGTAGTGAAAATCCACATGTAATTAATGAAGAATCGCTACATCCAGAGAAAATTGGTGTTTGGTGTTTGGCAGCGATAAGCCAAAGGCGAATCATTGGACCAATATTTTTTCAGGGAACGTTAAATGCTCTAAGGTACCGTACGGAAATTTTACAACCATTTGTCAATCAGTTGCATGATGATGAACTTCAAAATGCATATTTCCAACAAGACGGAGCACCTTGTCACTGTACTGCAGAATCTTTGGATTATTTAAGAGAATTTTTTGATGAGCGTATAATTACTCGAAATACTGAAATTGCCTGGCCTGCACGTTCATGCGATTTAACACCTTGCGACTTCTTTTTGTGGCCTTATCTAAAAAATAACATATTTCGAACACCTATATTGAATTTGAATGATATGCTACAGAGAATCGAACAGAAATGCATGGAAATTAATAACAATCCAGTAATGTTGCAGAATATCATCAGAAATTTTGAACGGAGGATTTTAAACTGCATTGATCTTGAAGGACAACATTTTCAACATTTGTTATAGTTTTCAATAAATACCTATTATTTGTTATTTATTTGTATGTATGAAACTGTCAAAATATACGACTTCGGAGGTTAAGTAGTAAATTTTAATTTACGACATACTTCAAAATGTTCTCAGTAAATCACATGCTACTAGATTGACTTTTCAAATGAACACTTGTTATTTGTAGAAAATGGAGCTTTAAACGCCTATAGGTACGTGCCTGCAAGAAGCTGTTGTCCCAGTTTCTCATTTTATTGGAGATGACTTTGTTTCGTTGCATGTCAACGCCAAATTACACATGGCAAGGATCGTTATTATACTGACTATCTTAATGAAGTTGGAATTCGTAGACTTGATTAGCCAGGATGCAGTCCATACCTTAATCCGATAGTACACCTCTGGGATAAACTCTAGAGGCGTATTCGTTGCCGTCCAGCAATGCTTGATGACAGAGTCATCTTGTCTCTTTGACAATGGTAAATTCTCTTACCGAAACCTATGTTAGGAAATCTAATACAGTAGTGAAACAGTTAATGTCAAGTAACTTCATTTATTTGAAAAGTGTAGTATGTACTTTTGTCTCACATTGTATATCTGTATATATTTATTATTTCTAATCTGTCGTTAACTAAACCAAGTTCGAAAAATACCTGCCCCATTTCTTACGCAATTTCCGATACCACGATTATTTCGACTGATATTTTACCCAAAAATTGTTATTTGCATGATAACAATACGTAAAATTCCTGGATTAAGGAGACATGTAAATACTATAACAACTTTCAATTGCGGTTTTTAATCTCAAAAAAATACCACAAAAGAAATGATTAATATTTCTTATCAACCACGAGATGTTAAAAGTTGTGAGAAAATTGGAAATCACGTCAACAAAACATACGTTGTTTGTTTGAATGATAAATCATTTCTTGGAAATATTGTTATCGTAATTTATACTAATAATTGTTTTTTTTTTAATTCGATTGTTTAGTAGGAGTTGACTTTGATGTTGAGCTGAATTGCATGAAATCGAACGTAATATTTATTTATACTTATAATAGTCGATATAATTATTCCAACTTTGGAAGCAAATTTGTTAAATTTTTGAATTTAACTTTGAAAGTTTGATACATTTGTAATAAGGTGTGTTTCATAGGTAGGCAATTTTTTTAATTTTACCCTACTACTAATAAAGCGTAAATGGATCTTTTTAACAGCGTGCAGTGATTAAGTATCTTTTTGAAAAAAGGCATGTCCTTTGCCGAAACCCATAATGATATGCGAGATACACTTCGTATACGAGGGCGGATTGATATTGAAGCTACCTAAGTAGGAAAAAAACATTTTTTTTTTCAAAAACCATTTATTTCTTAACATAGTCTCCTTTTAGCTCAATACACTTAGTAAGACGATATTCCAACTTTTTTATACCATCTGAATAATACGATTTTGGGAACCCCTCAAAATACGCGTTAGTTTCGGTAATCACTTCTTCGTTTGAGATGAATCTTTTTCCTGCGAGCCATTTTTTGAAGTTTGGAAACAGGAAAAAGTCACTAGGAGCTAAATCTGGACTATAAGGTGGATGATCAACCAATTCGAAGTGTATTTCACGTAATTTTAGCATCGTATCTAATGCTGTGTGAACCGGTGCGTTGTCTTGAAGAAAGAGCACTTTTTTCTTCTTTAAATGTGGTCGTTTTTTCTTGATTGCATCAATCAATTGATCCAATAATGCACGATAATACTTTCCTGTGATTGTGGATCCTTTTTCAAGATAATCGATGAGCAATATTCCGTGTGCATCCCAAAATACAGTGGCCATAACCTTGCCAGCCGATTTCACTGTCTTCGCCTTCTTCGGAGCACTTCCACCAGCTTCCACCCATTGTTTCGATTGATTTTTGGTTTCAGGTGTGTAGTGGTGGACCCACGTTTCATCAACAGTTATTAATCGACGCCAAAAATCAACAGGATTACGCTTTATCATGTCCAAACACCGCTGTGAAGTGGTCTGTCGAACTCGTTTTTGTTCGACACTGAGCAAACGCGGCACCCATCTTGCCGATAGCTTTTTCATATGCAAATGTTCATGCAAAATGTTGAACACACGTTCATATGATATGTTTACCATTTCAACAATCTCACGTAACTTGACTCGGCGATCATTCATAACGATATCGAGGATTTTCTTGATATTTTCTTCAGTAACCACCTCTTTTGGCCTTCCTGTTGATGGTATTGTTGCAGTGCTTGTTCGGCCGCGCTTAAATTCAGCAATCCAATATTTTACCATGTAATCTGACGGAGCAGACTCACCGTAATGTTTATCGAGCTTTTCTTTTGTCTCTTTCGCCGTTTTCCCTTTCAAATAATAGTGTTTAATCACTGCACGAAATTCACTTTTTTCCATTTTTCAAGAAACACAAAAGTTGCTTACTTCAAACGACTACAACAAATAAACTAATCGATGAATTTGGGTGAAATTTTAACAGCTGACGTTTGACAGATCGCAATTTCTAAAAAAAAAAGTTTTTGTGTTTGTGCTGCCATCTAGCGCTAGGTAGCTTCAATATCAATTCGCCCTCGTATAACTGTCAGAAAATGGGGAAATGAATTTAAGCGTGGCAGGAGCAGCTTAGAAGATGATCCCGAGTGGACGGATAAAAACGGCTACCAGTATGTTGTGTATGCTAAGTGACCGACGATGGAAAGCGTTAGAAATATCAGAGGCAGTGGGCATTTCAAAGGAACGGATACTTTATATTTTGCACGAAGAACTGGATATGAGAAAGCTTTCGCCAAGATGGGTGTCGCGTTTGCTGATGATGGAACAAAGTTCGCTGTCAAATATCGACGAATAATTTAAAAATTTTTAAACGCAACACAACAGATTTTTTGCGCCGATTTGTTACTCGTGACGAAACATGTGTTCATTATAATACACTCAAATCTAAACAACAGTCGAAGATGTGGACGAAACGTGGAGATCCTACTCTAAAGAAGGCCAAGGGAGTGGCGGGAAAGGAGATGGCATTGGTATTTTGGGATGCAAAAGGAATATTATTCATAGACTATCTTTAAAAGGACAAGACCGTAAACGGTGAATATTACGAAAATCTTCTAGATCATTTGAAGACAGTTATCGCTGAAAGGCTGTTAGGCGTCCAGGAATGACTATGAATAAAGTACTTTATCACCATGATAATACACCTGTGTATTACAGAACGGTTACTCCAAAAAATTGAAGAATTGAAGTACAAATTAGTACCGCACCCTCCATGTTCGCCAGATCTAGCACCATCTGACTATTCCTCATCTATTCTTTAAATTAAAATATTTTCTCGGTGTCAAAAAATTTTGCACAAATGAAGAGGTAACTTCAACAGTGGATGATTATTTTGCATGGTTAGAAGAAAATCACTTTCTAGACGGAATAAAGAAACTTGAACACAGATATGGTCATTTGGTCAATGTATCGAATTAAGAGGAGCTTATGTAGAAAAATAAAGTTTGTTTATTTAAATTATTCCTTTGATTTTGTACGATCGCGCGAATTAATCAACCCATCCTCGTAAACTGTTATTGGCACGTTTGCGATAAAAATATATAAAATTAAAAAAAAATTACAGATAGGAAAATAGCTAAGGAAGAATTAAATAATTCTAGAAAATAAGAGAGAAAAAACCCAACCACTTTAAAAAAATCTTCGCAATGTTACTTCTTTAATACAAAAACCCGAACTCGTCGTTAGCGTCAGTTAACATACTCTAATTAACAGCAGTTTTACATCTAACAGAACAGACATACCTGCATCATCCATAAAACATGCATATACGGCCGTATATGTGGAACAGGAAAAAGATCTAGTCGCTCGTTTATCCTGAAGTACACTAGAGGGATCCCCGCACTGATGTTTAAAGAGCACTTCAATATTTATGCGTTTCGATTTGATTAAATGAGGAAATGAAAATAAGAGAGACAGGGACAGATCGAGTTAACCTTCCTACATGAATCTCCCCTTTTTTTCTCGTTTTATTCCATCAAAAATTCATTAACTGATTTGCTTGCATGCCGAGATATTTACTTTTTCGTTTTTCTCTTTGATAACCGGCATTATATTAAGTCAATCCGGTCAACATATACATATTGTAAATGGGTACATTAAGTTAAATCAACATTGCTGATATATTGTTTAATACTGTTGTCAGTTGTTAATTTTTTGTGTTCACTTTTCTTGTTCTCAATCAAATTTTCATTATTAGATTTAATTAAATGTCTCTGTCGTTGCCAACTCTTATTGAACTCCCAAAGCAGAGCTGTATTGAAATTCGTAAAAATATACCAGGTTTTTCATTTAAAATAAAAAAGTTAACATCGTTTCCGGCCAAACCGGAGGTCTGATTCGGATATAAATTATACTGGTGCACTTAGGTACTATCTCCAAAAGTAACTAAAGAACAAATTAAATGCACATACAATGAGCAGAATCGAGAAATACACAACATGAGTATTTTGTTTGAGAATAACACTATTTATTGTATCAGAATAATTGAAACATACATGAGTCGGTAAGTAGGTAAGCCCCACCAGTTTTGTATAATACAAAGGTATTTTATATTATTAAAAATACCTTTGTACTATTTATTGTATTTATTAATTTAACCTTTTTATTATTCCTATTTCATAGCAATATTTATTTAAGAAATACAAGAACTAGTTTGCATTCTTTTGTAATTATTCATTTATTTATGTAGAAAAATGTCACATTGTATATTAAAAATTGTATTCTGAATTTAGCCATAATGATGTTATATATAGTATATATATACAACGTGTCCACTTAAGTATGAGACAAATGGGAAATATTTTTATTTTTGATTTCACAGAAAACTTTATAGAAAAGTTCGTGCATCCTAAGAAACTTGATATTTTGTATTCAGGGTTGCGTTGTATTACTTGGTTAGAGGCAAAATTAAAAAACATTGAAGTTGCCGTAAGAGTACCCTACACTTATTTTTAAAGATATCAAAAATATTCATTTAAAAATGTTGTTTCAAATTTCAAAATATGCTCAAATACGAATTGTTATTTAAAATTTCGAAAAAATAAAAATTAAATTATCGAGCAATAATAATAGCAAATACGCAATAGTTTTTAACATCCATCTATGTGACAGTAGTTCTATGGTTGTCATTTGTATTGTTACTTTAATAATAAATTTTATGTAATTGCACGTGAAATCATTTACACTGGATATCAATTTTTTATCGCTGAAATGCAATAGAATGAAACAAAAATCATTTGCATATAACTTTATGAAAATACATTTTTATATTACAAAATAAATATGAAATTAACAAAAACAACAAATTCAGAAATACAAACAAAAAAAAAAGCTATTCAAAATGATGCCCCTCTCGTTGAATGCATATGTTTGTACGCCTGTTGAAATCCTCGCATGCATGTTGTAACACAATAGGATTATTTCTTAAGAACAGTACCGCATCTCCTATTTTGTTTTTCAATTCTTCTAAATTCTGAAACGGCCTTTCTGAATATACTTTATTCTTTAGCCATCCCCAGATAAAGTAATCCATGGGGTTTAAGCCGGGCGAGCGCGCTGGCCATGGAAAAGGTCCATTTCGTCCCATCCATCTTTCTCCAAATTTTTCATTTAAATAGTCTACAACTATTCGTGCACTATGTGCAGGTGCTCCATCATGCATAAACCAAAGGGTTCTTATAATATTTAGTGGCAATTCGTCTAATTCGTTATCGAGGTATGTTTGTAGAAATTCCAAATATCGTTGTGAATTTAATGACGATTGAAAAAAATACGGACCATAAATTTTTCTGTTTAAAATTCCACACCAAACGTTTACCTTTTGCGAATATTGATTCTTGCAGGGAATTCTAAAATGTGGGTTGTTAGACGACCACCAACGACAATTTTGTGCACACACAACACCATTAGTAGTAAAGGTTGCTTCATCAGTAAACAAAATGCTTTTGAAAAACGTTTTCTGCGTTTCTAATGTACCTTGAATATCCAAAGAAAATTCAAATCTATTGTTGTAGTCCCGTTCCTGCAAAGTTTGAATATATCTTGGCTTATAGGGGTGATATCTATTGTTAACCAAAATGTTGCTTACTGATGATTTTTTAATATCCAAATTGCCTGCAATTTTTCTGACAGAAATTTTGGGATTTTCAATTACATTTTGCATAACACGTAAAGAATTTTCGAAATGTCTCACTTGCTTTTCCCTACTTTTTTTGTAACGCATTTCTAAACTACCAGTTGCTTTAAACTGATTTAAAATTCTTGAGACGCTTTGGAAACTAATAAATTTGTTGGGATGTCTTTCATTAAAAATATCAGCTGCGTCTCTACATGTTTTGTAGTTATCTCCGCAAATAAGAATTAATTCAGCTCGCTCTTGCAAAGTTAACCGGTCAGCCATAGTTGGTAGGTAATAACTTAATGAATTGTCTTAAAATTACTTAATTATTAAAGTGACAGCGGATCTGACAATCACCTAAAATTTATTACTAAAGTGACAATACAAATGACAACCATAGAACTACTGTCACATAGATGGATGTTAAAAACTATTGCGTATTTGCTATTATTATTGCTCGATAATTTAATTTTTATTTTTTCGAAATTTTAAATAACAATTCGTATTTGAGCATATTTTGAAATTTGAAACAACATTTTTAAATGAATATTTTTGATATCTTTAAAAATAAGTGTAGCGTACTCTTACGGCAACTTCAATGTTTTTTAATTTTTCCTCTAACCAAGTAATACAACGCAACCCTGAATACAAAATATCAAGTTTCTTAGGATGCACGAACTTTTCTTTTCTATAAAGTTTTCTGTGAAATCAAAAATAAAAATATTTCATTTGTCCCATTTGTATATATATATATATATATATATATACAGGGTGTCCAGAAACTCTCCTGACAAACGAAGACCGGAGATTCCTCTGATAATTTTAAGACAATTAAACCCAAATTCACCTAGTCCGAAAATGCTTCCTAAGGGAGCTAGAGTTCTTTGAAGATGGCGCCTTGTATTTATTTTTTTTTAAATTCCTCCAGAACGTTTCTATTTAGAAAAACAAAAACTGATATGCTTATTTATCCTCCAGAGATGAATCGATTCCATCAATTGCGAATTTCTAGTACCGGTCATAGGCGTCCGTTTTGGGTAGGTCAACGGTTATTTTAAGGCATAACTTTTTTGTCTTTAACTTTTAATCATTTGTGACACTAGATTATTAAATTTTCAGGTATTCCAGTACTAAAATGTACTCTTACTTTAAGTCGGTAGGATACACCGTTTTCTAGAAAAATCGATTTGTAAATTTTTCGTTTTTTCTTCATTAAAGTTCAATTTATTATGTACCTACTTATTTTTAGCGACGAAGTTGGCTTGGACTATCAAGGCATGGATGAAAATTAATTTAATAAATTAAAAACAAATTATTTATTACAATGGAACGAAACTAACAAAAAATGAACAATTATCAAAGGTAGATTGTTACAAAAGTTGCTCGATGTGATGACCATTAGTCTCTATGCATAAGTTTACCCTTTTGCTAAGAGAACGCCGAATTCTTGCAAAAATTCCAAAGTTATTTCTAAATTCGTTGCAAGCATCTTGTACCCTTAGCCAGAGTTGTGCGCGATTTTGTATCGGAACGGAATAAACAAATGCTTTTATGTATCCCCAAACACAATAATCGCAAGGATTCAAATCCGGCGACCTTGCTGGCCAAGCAACTGGACCGCCTCTTCCAATCCAATGGTCTTCGTAGTTATTATCTATAAAGTCTCGTACATTCCTGCTTAAGTGGGCCGTACAGCCGTCCTGTAGAAACCATAAGTTTTGCCGAATATTTAAACGCACCTCATCTAACAAATCAGGTAAAATATTTTGCAGGAAATGTAAGTAATCAGCACCATTTAAACGAGCAGGTAATTCCACAGGTCCAAGTAGATAATCGACAACTACTCCTATCCAGACGTTTACCTATGCTAAACCTATGCTGATGCTTAAATTCTTGAACAACGTGGGGATTGTCACCAACGTACGAATAATAATGTGCATTATGTACATTAAAAATTCCATTTTTTGAGAATGTAGCTTCGTCACCAAACAAAATGTTCCTGAAGAAATCATCTTGATTTTTCTGATTTTGTAACCATCTAGCGAATTCTACGCGAGCAGGAAAATCTCCTTCTAGCAGTGCTTGCACCTTTGTAAAATGAAAAGGATATAAATTTTCTTTGTGTAAGATATTTCCTACGGAAGATTTTGAAATTGTGGGGTACATGGCAGATAGTCTTCGAACGCTAATTTCTGGATTTTCCTCAACTTCCATTAAAATAACATCTTCATGTTCTGCTGTTACATCATTATGTCTCCCTGTTTCATTATTTTTTGGGACCACTGAACCTGTTTCTCTTAATCGTTGATGAAGAGCTGTAAATGTTGAGTGAGTGGGATGCTGACGATTGGGAAATTTTTCAGCGTATCTACGTTGCGCCGCTCGAGCGTTACACCTCATTTCGCCATAAACTAAATGCATATCGGCGTATTCCTCATTAGTAAAAACAATTTTTTTTAAATTGAAATCGTGTTTGAATAACACAAAGTAAAAAATGAAAAGATAAACTTCGCGAACTGACAACAATTTGACAATGAAAAACGTAGGTTTTACTTCTGTTGGCAGTTCGGAGCTAACTATTGCAAAAAATAAAAAATTGAATTTTTTAATGAAGAAAAAACGAAAAATTTACAAATCGATTTTTCTAGAAAACGGTGTATCCTACCGACTTAAAGTAGGAGTACCTTTTAGTACTGGAATACCTGAAAATTTAATAATCTAGTGTCACAAATGCTTAAAAGTTAAAGACAAAAAAGTTATGCCTTAAAATAACCGTTGACCTACCCAAAACGGACGCCTATGACCGGTACTAGAAATTCGCAATTGATGGAATCGATTCATCTCTGGAGGATAAATAAGCATACCAGTTTTTGTTTTTCTAAATAGAAGCGTTCTGGAGGAATTTAAAAAAAAATAAATACAAGGCGCCATCTTCAAAGAACTCTAGCTCCCTTAGGAAGCATTTTCGGACTAGGTGAATTTGGGTTTAATTGTCTTAAAATTATCTGAGGAAACTCCGGTCTTCGTTTGTCAGGAGAGTTTCTGGACACCCTGTATATATATATATATATATATTGTATATGTATACCTATAGTATATGTAAAAATGCATCAATATGAATACCTATTTACGAGTAACATATATTATTTTCTATTTAAAAATTTTCTCTAAAATAATTAATTTCTGTATTAGTTTTTTTCAAATATTTATAATCGTTCGCAACTATGTTCATGGTATACAGGCAAATATCAAAGAAAAAAAGACGATCACGTTGAAAATCCTTCAATCGGGGGTTACACGAAAGTCGCTGAGGCGAGACGACTCGTTCGTGGACCCTACGAAACGTAAAATTAAAATTGTGCGAAAATTATATGCGTTGTGCGATTATCAAATTTGTGTAAAAAGATAGCCATAATATCTCTACGCATTTTAAAAGTTACTGTGCGGTTGTATCTCATATTGGAGCCGAGATATTTCATTTTAAATCAAATATACTACAGACGCCCAGCAAACATACCAATAAGAAAAAATATATTACTGCCTAAAATCTACGAAATCGGAGAAAAGGTGCCGATATATCGAAGAAATATTGTTCCGAGGTTAAATTCGTCCAAGGGGATTCATTTCAGGCGATTCCAGTAAGAAAATTTGGCCGTTTACAGTTTTGTTTACCGCGCGTTTTGCAAAACAACCAACCAGGAGGATGCTATCCAAACCAATAGAATTGCAGCGTGGGAAGAAAAAGCGCCAATCAATTGCTCCCTAATTCATGGTCAGGTATTTGAAAAAGAAATATAAAATTGTATTTAAATCTGCTCTTAAAGTATTTATAAAATAATTTCGAAATAAAATATCTTTTAATTTACAAAAAATAGAGAATACTAAAGTTATCATTCTTAAATTATTATATTGTTATACAAAGATTGTTTACTTACTATTGCTATAACCATGAAAGGTCTGCCTGTCGATGATTTTGACATAACCTTTAATACTCATTTTATGACGTGACTTATTTGCGCTTATGTTAATGCATTTACCACGATAAATCCCTTAAAAGATGCTGTACAATATTTCTTCACATTTGAAGGTAATCATTTA
This sequence comes from Melolontha melolontha, assembly GCA_935421215.2. Taxonomy (NCBI): domain Eukaryota; kingdom Metazoa; phylum Arthropoda; class Insecta; order Coleoptera; family Scarabaeidae; genus Melolontha; species Melolontha melolontha. The sequence continues at coordinate 130,475,059 of OW285240.1, read as the reverse complement.
CGTATTACTTGTGATTATATTTGATATTGTTTCTGTTAGTTTACTTTTCATATGTCTGTACATTTAGTTGTTTGTTGTTGATACTGACAGTTACTTTTATTAAAAATTAGTTTAATGTTTACCAGCGTTTTTTTATTTCCACCTGAACAACACTCTGTTTGAAACCAACTAAGCAAAATGAATACATTCTTCAGTACAGCTGAGATGTTATTAAAAGTCTGGTAAGTACTAGGTTGAAATAATACTGTATTTGGCATACGACACTAGAGCCCCCTGTAGAAGTCAGAGCACTCTCATGCTAGTCCGGAGCACTAAAATAAATTAACAATTTAAACACGATTTATATTTATTTAAAGAATCCTAGAACGTATAAGTATCAACTAATTATATTGTTGGCGTTGTTTGTTTAGAATTTAAACGCAAATATACGCCTCTCGTATATTTTTCTATTTTATTTTATTATTATCTAATTATTTTTATTATCATCTGCAATCGGGGGGGGGGTAGTGGTTTTGTATACTCATCGAATCCTCGATTTGCAATTAAAAATTGTGGAAAGTCTTATTAGAATCTAAGTAGCTATATCAAAGATATTCGAATGGATCCCATACATTTGCCTAACCTTGTATATATTTCAAAGCAATTCATTTCTAGTGTATAATTTCATTTAAAGAGTAAATTGTTTAAATAAACCCAACATAATTGCTAGGAACGCAATCCAAACAACTTTCGAAAAGGATGCGTATTTATTTTGACTGGATACGCTTAAATTTATAATAAATAGAAGTGGCGTTTCATGTTGGTACATGCTGATTATTGATTAAAATTGCAAAGCAGTACAGTAAATAAAAGTGAAACTGACTCGGAATGAAAATGTGAGACATCGAATACATAGTCGTGAAAGTTACACACAACGTCCAAAAAATTTTAGCATTTACAAATGTATCTTTAATTTACTAATTTGAATCAAATTTTTTTTTACTATTATAGTAAATCGTTAAAAATACTAATTCAATCAAATTTGAGAAAATAAACCAATATAATCATCCATTAATTTTTGTAAATTGAAAATTTGCAATATTCCTAACACAGATATGCCAAAAACTTTCGGGGCTTCCACCATAATTTTCAAAAAAATCCAATGTTTTATGAGATAAAAGACCAGTAAATTATAACAGCGCGTATTTTATTTATGTTGAAGTGCTAAATCTTTGCTGTGCTATACAGGGTGTTCCTTATTCATATGGGAATATTTAAGGGTGTGAATCTACATGAAAAATAAATGATAGTTTGCATTGTCCATAAATGTTAGGTTACGAAAATACAGGCTGTTTAATTTTAGGTTTGCGATAACTTTCTGCTTCTGGTTACTCGTAAACTGACGTAGTCGAGTTTAGGATGGTGGTTATATACCCGCTTATCGTTCTGGTTGATTACACTTGGTTGAATGTGTGCGCGACTCCGTGTCGTTGGGCCTGTAGCTAGAGTGTGCTGGCTGGCTGGGTTGCGGTGTAGGTGTTTTTGTTTGTTGTTTCTTGTTGACAACTTCTTTGCTTAACACTGGTTTCCATGCTGTTGGTAGCCTCTGGGTATCATCTCGCGAATTCAAATTGTCCGGACGTATGTTAAAATAAACATTAAACACAAAATATGTATCTGTTTTGTCAAAAGTTAGCGGAGCAATGACAACATTTAGAAGGAAATAGAAACTGCCATAACTACTTTATTATTCGTTTTAGGACAATAGTGTATTGAAACTTTTATATTACAAAGAACATTAGCATTGAGAATTTCAAAAAATATACAGCCTGTTCCATTTAAAAAAATTATAAATTTCAAAATTTCTCGAAAATGCGTTATTCAATTTTTTTTCATGAACTGCATGCTAATCAATGTTAAAAACACTAATACTTTGCTAATTTAACCTACTTTCTAGAATCAATAATAACAGAGATAGCAATGGTGCGCACTTAATTTGAATCAGCCAGTATATTTGACATATACAGGGTGTATGTTATAATTTTTATTTTCTTATGCTTATGAACCAAAATTTTGTTTTGGATGAATTGATTTTTAGTTAATATATGAGTTAATTGTTTCCAAGCTTGGCTTATTATTTTTTTGCCGTTGGTTATCCTCTTTCAAAAGTTCTTTTCAGGTTGCAGGTATCCTGTGTAGTATTCTAGCGTTTGGCAAATATTAAGCGTTTATATTGTAGTCTGTGTTGCCATATGTGTTCAAATCAGACAAAAAAAAAATAGCAAAAATAAATAAATATTGCTGAAGTAATCACCATTCAGCCCCCCCCCCCCCCCAAAATCATAAAAAATAAGCAAAGCAAAGACTCCACCCCACCCTTTGGCGCTTACGTAATACTTCATGACCCCCTAGCAGGAAAAACATTGGAATTATATCCGTTATGTTAGACTGAGGCAATTTGTATTCTGCATCAGAGAGAAAGAGCAGAGATAGAGGAATTCTCCTTACCCCACCCATACACAGTAATTGTTAATGGCTTACACGCTTTTGTGGAAATGATTGAAAATATCCAAATAACCCCATGTGTAATCTTAAGAAATCATTTGCGTGAAAAATATTTCATGTTACAAATCCAGTACCTAATTCTATATAAAACCAAGTCGAAATTTATCTTTTTATTTATTTTTAAAAATATAGTAGGGGATCTGAAACTAACGTTCTGAAAATGCAAATTTCGGAATAACATTGCCGCATTAAAAGATGCAAGAAAGTAAAGAAAACAGAAAGTACGTTCTAAACAAGCGCTGCGAACGCTTTTAGAGAAAGACGATAAATAAATAAATGCGACCAGCGCAGTTGGGCATACTTCTACGAGCTGACATTAAAGTTCATCAGAATTTATGACCACGTTGGCCATACCGGCAATAAGGTTGACGGTCGATGCATTGCAAAATCATTCGAAAAGACATTGCGATTTTACGACGAGCTGTAAAAATACATTTTGTTGTCGTAAATGTGATTTTTCGTTATCGTCGTGAGCGCTAAGACGTCCAAAATACATTATATTTGATGAATGAAACCTCTTTATACACGAGGTGTGTTTTCATAATACTCCACGCCCGGTCGCAATCCCCTTTTTACGCCGGCACACTTGCACACTCACACACATTCACAAAAAAGTTCCCAAGTTGCTTTTCGATAAAAACATTTCTTCGTCGAAGCGGGTAAAAGAATCTTTTTCCATCAGACAAACAAACAAACAAACAAATTAATAACACGAGGGTATGTCATGTCAGTAAAATAGGGACTTTCACTTCTTGATACATAAATTTTTCTCTGTGAGTTCTATAAATAACGGACACGCTGTAAAAATACTAACCTACAGTCTGTTACAAAAGTCTTTGTACATTCCACCAATCACTAATTTTACAGAAACCATTCTTTCAATAACGAAATAATCAAACTACAGTTCTCGACAAATAAAACGGGACAATTTTTTTAATTATTGTAAGTCAGGATTACAGCTATTGATTCGATATTTATAACATATATAATGACAAGGAAGTTCATAGTATTAATTGTTTTATAAAAAGACTTACTTACACAAATAAAATTAAGCCAAAATCGTAATAAGACGTGTCCCGTTTTATTTGTCGAGAACTGTAATTATGCAGTCCGAAAACAACAATTTCTTGAAAGATGAAGGATCGGCGTATAATTATACGGGATATAAGAAGTATGGCTACTACTTTAAAAATATAGATTTATAGATAATAGAATTAAATAAAACGTGATTGAACAGAATAAATTGAAACATACATGAGTGGGTAAAATCTCTAGAAATTGTATTGTACAGTTTCTAGAGATAAGGCAGTGCCATCTTTGAAAACACTTCGTTAGTTCTGCATTAGTTATGTAGACAGAGTGACTACTTCGGTCGTCTGACAATATGCAGCGCTGAATGTACTTCTACGCTCGGTCTTACTAATTTTTGTGAGATAGCGTAGTCGTTCTTTTTTATGAATGTGTCTGAAGATATTCTTTCTCCAGCAGGGCGTACTGATGAATCTGTAGAAAAATGAAATACGTATCTGCGTCTCTGGGGAAGGACATGTTCAGACACGTTCACAAAAATATTATTATTGAACTTGTATTTGTGTTCTTCACACCAGATTTTTAATAATATTTTATATTATTCCAGGCTGCGTATATAATATAGAATGCTCCTCGATATTAGAGGAAAAAGATAGAATTAGTTTATAACAAACTAATTCTCTCTTTCCGTGAATAATATTTTAAAGAATTTAGTCAACACTTTGTGTTTTGTATTATCACAAACTAAGATTATAATTAACAATGTCGTTGTTTTTATTTGATACAATTTTGCAACATGTATAAATTTTCCAGCCTTGACACACATATAGTTGCATATATGTATATACATAGCAGGTTTGGTATAATGTTAACTCTACACGGAGAGGAAAGTATGTATTAACAAAATTACGTACAATTGCATACATGAACGTAGATATATATATACAGTATGGTCATAAAGTTTGGAACCAAGCTTATAACCGCATTATTTTAAATTTTTTGGAAAAACGCTCGGACAGGTAAATTTTCTTTTCTAAAACGCCATCTTTTGACATACAATTTTTTTCTATGACGTCATTGGTTTTCGAGTGATGACGTTATCAACACTTTCTTTAAATGGCAACCATATTATTTTTTTCTCGTTTTTGGTAGATCTTTATATCCACCAAATAGTGATATAAAACAATTGGTATGTTGCATCACAATTTTTTTGAAAAAATGATATAAATTTAGAAAAAAATACGAAAATTTTATTATTGTACAAAATTAAAATTAAATTAAAAAAAATACATCTGAACTTAAATTTATTGTAACAGTTAACGTAAATTTTCAAAATGGACCCCACCAACCAACTGACACTGTCCCAGCCGAGTGTAAATGCGATCAATAGTAATCTGCGTTATTCGCTCCAGGTCAAAAGAAATTCGTCTTCCCAATCGGCCAATTACTTATTAAAAAATCTTATTTAACATTAAATAGTTTCACAAAAAAGAGCCAAAGAAGTTTAATTTATTTAAAAAATTGACATGATGTGGCAGACCATTTCTTAATTAAAATTATCGCCCAAAAATTGAAGATTTCAAAAACTAATTAAGCTTACAAAATTTACTGAAATATGTAAGTAAGTTTTTTTCACACTTCTGTCTTGTGTGAGGACTTAAATATTCTTCTTGAACAAACCGGATCGTCAAAAGCACATGTACTCATGTTACTATGCAAAAAATTTACAAAAACAAAAACACTCACTTTTTTGCAAGATATTTCTTTATGACATTCTTGCTTCTTTTTACAATTTATGTACAAAAATTTTAGTTTGAAATTGTTTCTATGGCGACAACATTGTTGAATTATTTACTTCTATTTTTGACGTTAAATTTTTGAGATATTGCGTAAAAATTGTCATTTTCGCTAATATAAAAAATGGCACATTTATCTGAGCGAGAAAGAATCGAAATTTTAATTATAGTTGGGTATGGGGACAGACAAAGAACGCATGCATTTGTTTAACCATGAACACCCTGATAGATCTCCAATTACCAGGTCTACGGTGACAAAACTAGTTGGAAAGTTTACCGAAAATGGATCCGTAAAAGATCGGCCACGGCAAGGTAGACCTCAAGTAGGAGAAGATGTGAAATTAAATGTGCTTCTAGAAGCAGAAGAAAGGCATCATGTTTCCACCAGACAACTTGCGTTAGCCAATCAGGTGGCTCACTCATTTGTCGTCAACTTATTTAAAAAAGAACACTATCGTCCTTACAAAGTTCAACTTGTACAGGAATTACATGAGGATGACGAAGATCGTCGACTGCAGTTCTGTGAAGACGTAATGTTACGTTGTGACCAAAATCCAAATTTCTTGGAAAACATCGTCTTCTTAGATGAAGCTACATTCTGCCTAAATGGATCTGTTCACACCGCCATAATTGCAGATATTGGTCGCAGAACAATCCGCATTGGACTCAAGCGTGTCATACTTAGCGCAGAGGAAAAGTTAACGTATGGGTTGGAATGATTGGACGACGCATTTTAGGACCATATTTTTTTTTAAGGAAATTTGACTGCTGTGCAATATTTAGAATTTTTAAGATTTGAACTGGTTCCAGCGCTCGCTGTTATTTTCCCAAATCACGAGGATGGTGATGTACCCCATCCAAATATTTGGTTTCAACGACATGGGGCGCCTCCCCATTATGGTGTAGAGGTTCGGCACTATCTTGACGAAATATTTCCCAATAAATGGATTGAGCGGAGAGGCGCCATAGAATGGCCACCGCGTTTTCCTGACCTGACTCCGTTAGACTTTTTTTTGTGGGGTTATTTGAAATCGAAAGTGTATTTTAACAAACCGAACAATTTAGAAGATTTAAAAGAACGAATTCGCGTAGAACTTACACAAATATCCCCAGACATAATTCAGGCGAGTATACGAAGTGTTTACACTTGGCTGGGACAGTGTCAGTTGGTTGGTGGGGTCCATTTTGAAAATTTACGTTAACTGTTACAATAAATTTAAGTTCAGATGTGTTTTTTTTAATTTAATTTTAATTTTGTACAAAAATAAAATTTTCGTATTTTTTTCTAAATTTATATCATTTTTTCAAAAAAATTGTGATGCAACATACCAATTGTTTTATATCACTATTTGGTGGATATAATGATCTACCAAAAACGAGAAAAAAATAATATGGTTGCGATTTAAAGAAAGTGTTGATAACGTCATCACTCGAAAACCAATGACGTCATAGAAAAAAATTGTATATCAAAAGATGGCGTTTTAAAAAAAGAAAATTTACCTGTTCGAGCGTTTTTCCTAAAAATGTAAAATAAATAATGCGGTTATAAGCTTGGTTCCAAACTTTATGACCACACACACATATATATATATAATGCAATTATAATTAAATTAAAAATGTTTTATTGAAAATACAGGCTGTCACACAGAAAACACCCCAAGCTGTAACTGTTATTTATATTTCGATTTTCATGAGATAGGTACCAAATGAAATGGTTTGATGAGTACTATGTTTGAGGCTTCATTTACTTTTTTCCAGCGCCATCTTCAATTCCTAGCGATTGTCAATTTTTTTTTTCAAATTGCAAGGTTTATATTTTTTTACATAATTGAATAGAGATTTTTTTCCTGAATCCATTGATGTACAATACATTAATTTTAAAACATTCTCTTAAAATGACTTGTATTATACTCAAGATAAACTTGTAGCATCAATTCTTTCACATGTGTTCCATCTCGATGTTATTCTAAAAGGTAACTGGAATTATTTCTGGTTGTTTTATACTGGTACTTTTATATATTTTAATTCAGTTTGTTTAATGAATACCAGTTACTATAATCACATCGAGATTTATTTCAAGGAAATTCATATCCTGCCTATTATCAGCAGTGTGATAAATTATGAAATCATTGGCCACAACAGCAGTTTATGGACGTAATTAAGTCATTAATAAAGATAACAGTGGTCCGAGATTTGATAATTAATATAATATAATAAGTGGATCATTTGAAATTGAAATATAAGTGCTTGATATATAGCTATTATAGTAGACATAGTTTGGTCTATTCTGAAGGTATAAGTTCATGAATAGCCAGTAAGTATTATAGAATACAAACGAACTCATCATGTTATCGGAGTTGCATGATCCATTTTATTGAAAGAAACATTCACTTGTTTATCGATTAGTATTTCACATAAATCTTGAGACAATGTACCTAAGTTAGAGACCGCCGATGGCTTATACAAAAATCAGTGTTAGTTGGGAGATAAAAATAATGTAATACAGTTGTATATATTATAGATGATAGCTTTAAAAGCTTTTGCAAAATTAGATAAAATTGCTATTGGATCTATAGTTTTTTTCATAAGCATATTACAAAACATGAGAAAATGTTGATATCCGCAAAGATAGATTCAATATTTTATATAAAATGTGTGCAACCCCGAAGAATAAAACCGGGAATATGATCGTATCCAAATATAAAACAATTTTTAATTTTTTTTTGGATACGACTTCTTGGCCACTACTTATCATCGATCCTACAGAATAGCTAGATGTATCCGAAGCTATACAGATGTGTTTAGACACCATACGCTAAATAAATAATATTTTCCAACATAATTTTATAATGTGTAAAAATCCATAATTTACAATTCCAACATCTTTAAATATATCCCCCACGCAACGTCTTTTTGATAGTATTCCCAAATAGAATTCGTGTATCACTTCAGAAGTGACTGAATATATATTCGTGTTTTATTTTTATCCCACCACAAGAAAACACCTTTACGTCGAAAGACAGAATTCCTAATGGGACGCGAAATGTTAACATTGTCACGTAACAACGTGTTGTAAACGAGATGTATGCGCTATATACATTGATATATTCGCGTGTGTGTGACTAACCTCTTCTTTTTTTGGAAAGTGGTCATCCGATGAATTTTCAAACTTCCGTTCCATAAATGGACAAAAAGAGTTTGAACGGACGCGAGTTTGATTTGAACTTATGGGCCGTGACACATATACACACACAAGCCCACTTTGTTGACCATTCGGATCGATTTAGATTCAATGGCCGTGCAAATTAAGATGGGGAAAAGTGGGCGTTGTTAAATATTATTGTTCTTGTATATCACGTGTGGGAGAATATCGCTACAAAGGCCAGTTTCGTTAATGAATGTGAAAATTTAAAAAAAAAAAGTGTATGTCGCTCAAAGTTGACTGTGGACAAACTACAATAATTTTCGCACTGCCTACTAAGTAATAAATTATGCAGGATGCAATAATTGATATCGATTGTTTTAAATAGGTTATTATGAAATGAAACATTATTGGAATTATATTATCAGATATACTTCGTGGGTGTACTGTGCATTATATTATCAGATATACTTCGTGGGTGTACTGTGCATTATATTATCAGATATACTTCGTGGGTGTACTGTGCATTTACAATAAAAAAAAGTTTTTATTTGGACATTCATTTTGCAAATAATCAAAAACAAATTCTTTAAGTATAAGATGATTTTCTTCAATGCAGGACGATCTTCTTCTTCTTCTTATGTTTTGGGTTGGGACGCTAGCACGTCCAGGCACTTGAGCCCACTGCTCTTTGTACTATCCCCAATAGGTCTCTCAGTTCCACTCTGTTAGTCTTGTGTTCTCGGTAAAAGCCACTATCCTCCTCAGGGGAAGTTTGAGTACACTCGAAGGATCCAATAGATCTCTCCCGAAATATTTCTGTTTGAGTTCCTTCAGTTCCTCACACGTGCATATTAAATGAAGGCTAGTTTCCTCCTGTTTTTCACATCTCCTACACCAGGGCTCGCTAACCAAGCCCATGCTGTACAAATGCTTCCTTAAAGGACAATGTCCGGTTATTAACCCGGTAATTATTTTAATTTATTTTTTGTTACTACGAATTAGGTTGGCTGAAAACTTTTCGTCCAGCTCCCTTAGTAGTATTTTGGTATGGAGTTGACCTTCCGTTAACCTCCATTTGTTTTTATGTTCTTTTTCTAGCCATAACCAGATCTCCCTTTTAGCGGAATCCTTAGTGATTCCACATACAGGTTTTCCTATTAGTTCCTATTAGTACCTTCTTTGGCCAGTTTGTCGACTATCTCATTGCCTTTAATTACCTCATGTCCTGGCACCCATATCAGCGACACTGTATTGTCTTGTGCCAGTTTATTGAGGACCTGTTTACAATATTTCACCAGCTTAGACCTGGTAGATGGGTTCATAATGGCTTTAATACCCGCCTGACTATCAGTCATTATGTTATTTTTTTTTGTTTGCGTAGCCGGCTTCCCGAATTTCGTCGGCGCAGACTGCGACTGCAAACAATTCGGCCTGGAGAACCGTAGTATGTTTCCCCAGACATATCGATGTCTTCCTTCCAGGGTACATTCCGCATATGCCTGCACCTGCCCCCTGACTAGATTGTGATCCATCAGTGTACCAGGTGCCGGCACCACAATCGATCGAGCAACTTTTTACCTGTTCCCTGGTCGGTATAAATATGTTCAGCTTAGCTGTAAACATAATTTTTTCAGGTGCCATACTGTCCGGCGGCATTTGAAATATCGGCTCTTCCAGTATAGTTCCTGTGATATCTGTATGGCTCCCTACAACCTTATTAGGACACCATACGTCGTTGGCCTTCAGCCTCAGTATCGCAGCCATTGCCTCCGCCTTTACAAATGCAGGGCGATGTGATTATTGACTTTCCAAACACTATTATTTTATTGCAATCTCTATGGTTGGATCTTGAAGAAAAATAATGCAATGTCTCTTTGGATTTAGGTAGGAACTATGTTTTTTAAGAAGAAAAAGTGCTGAGAACTTTTTGGAAAAACTGTTCGTAATGAAACTGACTGGTAATTTTAAAACATAAAATAATAATATCCTTAATTGTCCAATAGGAATTCATTTACGCGATAAATAATAAATAATTTATTATTTATTTAGCGTATAGCTACTTAAATTTACATTAACTTACTTAAATAAACTAGAGGAGATCATGCTCTAGTAAGACAGTAGAATATCGGGAAGTTGAAGAAGAGGACACCCACGGTTGTTTTCTACATATTTGTATAAATTAATTCAAATTTAATACAGAAAACTTAATAGTTAATAAAATTGATTTAAAAAAGAGAGGCAAGTATTGCATTTCTTCATATGTACAAGTATGTCCGGCCGTTGGTAATAGAAACGTAGTAGACGAACGCTTCCAGTAAAACGGCACAACAATATCGACCTGTGATAGAAATCTTGACAAGTCAATGCAATTTTTGACCAGTTTCAGAAAAAAGGTTGGTCTTGCTTCTCCTCTTCTGCCAATGATAGGGTTAAGACCACATTTGTGTAGCAGAACTATAATTCATCCCACATACAGCATGCATAAAGTCTATCACACTTAGAGCTGAGGTATTTAAGAAAACGCTTTTGAATCCTTTCCGAAGCGTTCTGTTGATAGACGCAAAATAGATTCTCCAATTTGCTCCATACATGAGCATAGAGAAAGTCGAAGCAAGAAAGAACTTCGAGACAACGTTACAGACAGAAATACGTCCCTGTGCATGAAAGAGACTCATCAAAACAATATCGTCGAATCCTTTATTTCCCACATACAAGTGAACCTTTATTTGGTCTATACAGAAAATGAAATAAGTTTGTAATTCTGGAATATGTTACAATATGTCAATATTTAGAGAGATGTTGTTTTTATTACACCAGCAGTGGTGGCTTCAAGTTGTTATCCAACTTATAACAATCTGCAATATTAGTAATTTTCATATATACCTTCAGATCATCCGTGTAAGCAATCGAAAGAGAATGCTTCACGCTTCACAGTTGTCGGTCTCATTAGCTCATCTGTAGTAGCATCTGTCTCGTTATTTTATAGTGGTACCTCGTAGAGGTACATATCTTGCCCTTATTATATAAATAATAAGTAAAGTAGATTTAATATAGAACTATACAAAGCATACAAACAAAAACAAACAATAAAAACCTTATCCTAACACAAAATATGAAATCAGATATTGTCCTCCTATCGATCTCATCATTTAAGTTCACAGAGTAAATATAATTTATTTCGCCTTCAAAAAAAAAAGTCGTTTCATCAGATATAAAGAGTAACAATAAAACAAAACAAAAAAAAAACAAATCTCGTTTTATTATTCGATTTTCTTTTCTTTTTTATTCTTTATTTTTAACGCAACACTGTTCTGTTGTTTCTTTCCCGCATTCTTATAACACGTTTTTAGTAGCCTACTCACTTAATAACACAACTTTTACGTAATCGAAAGTGCGAAAATCATGCTCGCCTTACTTAGATTATTTCGCTAATGGTTGCAAATTTTCTATTAGAATTCCCGTGCATGACTAACAAAATTGCGCAAAATCGTGCGGTTTAATACCTTCAATTACAACAGCAGGAAATTAATGCAAAAGAATTTAGCAGTAAATCGTAAACACTTTACACTCTGATAAGTTAATTTCGCGCGATTACGGACACATCTGGTCGTCGAATATCCCGTGCGAACGCGAATTTTCTAAGGGGATTTTCTTCCGAGAATACCACTTCTAAAATTTCTCTCCACACCTCAACTGTCACAAGAGTTACGGGATTATATTTAGAGCGCGAGTTGGTGGGTTACAATCGATGTCTTCGCTCATCTTTGCCCTACTTATAAATTTAGATGCAGAAAAGAATTTTATTTTGACTGCAGCTGGAATACTTGGGACGCGTGAATTTGTCATACTTGTTTATTTGTTTCGACTTTATGTCTTGTTGATATATGGATATTCTATATGAAGAATAGATGATGTACTTGGCGCTTGCCAAAATACAAAATAAACGAAACGAAATGTTCACAAAGCGAGTTCAATTGCTTATTTTGTGTACCAATGTCTAGAGTAGAATAAAAAGGCAGTTTGCGAGAACCAAACCGTTACAATTGTAAACAATTGCGCTGGAATTTTCATTTCTTTTTTTGTAGGATAATAAAAATGGACTTTTAACGTTTGATGTATACAGGCTGATTCATTTTCGGCCCTCACCATGGGGATCTCGCTTATTATTGGAGATAGAGTATAGGTTTAAATTTGGCAAAGTTGTTAAATTTTGTGTTTGTTATAAATCCGTAAAGAAAATAGACCTGTGACAAATGACCTTCGTTATTTAAAAAAAAAACGCGAAAACCCCATTTTCTTCTTTTACCTGTAGCACCGACATTTGGCCTTGTAGAGAAAATATAAAAACACATCCTTGTGGCCATTTCTAAACCTCTATCCAGTGGTGTACTCTAAATTTTTATACGACGTTTGGTTTCTTTCTGGCCATCATCAACTATCTAATTTCTTATAGGCGCCATATTGGATTTAGACATCTTCAGAAAGAGTTTTTTTTCTGATTTCAACCATGTACCACATGCTGACTAAAGTTTTTGACATTAGGTTTTATTTGAAAGAATAAATTATAAGATTAAATAAGGTAGCCATGGAATTTCAGTCTGTCAAACATTTCATTTGTTCATTAATAATACAAAAATGTCATACACTAACGAAGAGAAACGAGATATGATAAGTATTTTTTATTCTTCGAACCGAAATTCAACAGTAGCGAGTACAAGATATCTACAATTATATCCAGAACGACAACAGCCTCATCGTAACATTTTTCTAGATCTCGACAGAAATTTGGTCGAGAATGGATCGTTTACTAAGCCGCGTAATGGTCAAGACAACAGGAATTTAAATGAAAATCGACAAGATATTTTACAAATGGTAAATTAAAAGCGTGTTTTCAAATTTCATGTTAATCTTGTATTTTTATAGAAAATAATAATCCATCAATTTCTACACGCGAAGGAGCGTCCCAATTAAATTTGTGCCAGTCCAGAGTTTGGAGAACTTTACATAAAAGTAGGTTTAAACCATACAGGATCCATGTTAGTCACTCTTTACTGCCTGGAGATAATTTGAGAAGGCTAGAATATTGTAATTGGTTAATGGGAAGGATAGAAAATGACGAAAATTTCTTAAGCAAAATCATCTGGTCAGATGAAACAAAATTTACAAATTCTGGAATGTTCAACAGAAATACGGAAATACACTATTGGGCAGTACAAAATCCCCGACAAAACAGGGCTAGAAGACCACAACATCGTTTTGGAATAAACGTTTGGATGGGTATTTTGGCAAATCGTCTCTTAGGACCAGTTATGTATGAAGAACATTTAAATGGAGAAAGATATTTAAACATTTTACGTATATACGTATCTGACTATCTTGACGACAATATCCCATTAAATCAATTACAATATTTATGGTGGCAACAAGATGGCGCACCAGCACACAATGCAGCTGTTGTTAGAAATTTCTTAAATCAAATGTTTGCAAACCGTTGGATTGGAAATAGGGGAGTTGTTGAATGGCCTGCGAGATCACCTGATTTAAGTCCGCTAGATTTTTTTTTATGGGGATATGTTAAAAATAATATTTATAAAGTAGATGCGCCACAAAACATTGAAAAATTACGAGACAGACTTCTGAATGCCTTCGATGCAGTTCCTAGAAGAACTATACAAAGGGCAGTACAAAATGCCAGAAGGCGTGCCCAATTGTGCATTACCGAAGATGGCCAGATAATTGAACATTTACTGTAATTGTTTATTGTTTACTTTTCTATGTATTTTTATTAATGTTTCTGTTATCTTGTACTCGCTACTGTTGAATTTCGTTTCGAAGAATAAAAAATACTTATCATATCTCGTTTCTCTTCGTTAGTGTATGACATTTGTGTATTATTAATGAACAATAAATGAAATGTTTGACAGATTGAAATTCCAAAGGCTACCTTATTTAATCTTATAATTTATTCTTTCAAATAAAACCTAATGTCAAAAACTTTAGTCAGCATGTGGTACATGGTTGAAATCAGAAAAAAAAACTCTTTCTAAAGATGTCTAAATCCAATATGGCGCCTATAAGAAATTAGATAGTTGATGATGGCCAGAAAGAAACGAAACGTCGTATAAAAATTTAGAGTACACCACTGGATAGAGGTTTAGAAATGGCCACAAGGATGTGTTTTTATTTTTTCTCTACAAGGCCAAATGTCGGTGCTACAGGTAAAAGAAGAAAATGGGGTTTTCGCGTTTTTTTTTTAAATAACGAAGGTCATTTGTCACAGGTCTATTTTCTTTACGGATTTATAACAAACACAAAATTTAACAACTTTGCCAAATTTAAACCTATACTCCTATCTCCAATAATAAGAGATCTCCATGGTGAGGGCCGAAAATGAATCAGCCTGTATACATACTTAATGTTTATTCTGTATTAGCGTTTGAACTCTTTCTCGTTGATGTGTTGTGGTTCGAATGAATGTTTCTTACTTGCTGTTAGTATGAGGTTTTGATTCTTACTTTTCTTAAAAATATTACAAGCAGGAAAAATTTGCCATTACCTTCACAAACTATTATATAACTAATACCGTGAACCGTATCGATTGTACGGCTAGATGATGACATAATTCGAGGGAATTTTGAAGATCTTGGTACGTGCTAGCAATAATACTCAGCAATATACTTTTAAAGTATGCTAATTAAGTTCATAACCTTAAACCTAGGTACAAAATTTAGATTAAATTCAATTCGTCTTAAATTTTATTGCACTTCATTTAAGAAAATTAAAATTATGAAAAAAATTATGTAGATAAGGAGATTAAAAACTGGATATTGAATACGTTCTATAATTGAATCATAAATAAAGGTAGAAATAGTCTAATGAAAAGAGTAATAAACTTGTAAATACAAAGGATATCGATTCTTAGAATAGAGGTAAAGGTTTACAATTTAAATAATATAATAAAAATTTCAGTATACAAGGTGTCAATTTGAAGCGAACATTATTTCATTCTAAATAACTAAACTATACAACTATATAAAAAAAATTAACACAAACAGACAAAAATTATTATTCTCGCGCTTAACAACAATACATAATCGACAGAATCAAAACGAAAATTACGATTTTAATGATAAATTTACATATTATACTTTTTCTCTTCAGCTTCGCTGTGCTTCATGCAATTCTGTATTCGATTGAGAAATATTTGATATAAATAATCAACATGCTATGCTATAAAAGGAAAATATACCTTTTCATTTAATTCGTGCAATAATTAATCTAAATATTCGAACAAGAACAAAGGTTTATAATGCGAGATCAAACGACGAAAGAACTTTTGTCGTGTTTTAGATTTTACCTGCAAATAAAATTAGCATTTTTTAATTATCCAAGATATACACAGATGGTGGGACATAAGTATCAAGTCTAGCAATAACACTGATCAACACAGCTTGGTTTTCTTGTACACCGATACGTGTAGTTTGTTGTTGTGAATCTTAGCTCCGCGACCCCCAAATAGTAAATGTAAATAAAATTAATATTTCGCGATACGTCATGCTGATTCTGAATCTGATTTAAAATCACGTCAGGATTTTGAGATATTTTCTTAAATAGCTTTTTCAGAAAAAGCTTTCCTTTTATATAAGAGAGATACTACTAAAAATATTGTTCTGTCCAACATTGACTGGACATGCCTGAACATGTCATTGCATGTTTCCTACGTCAAGGACTTAAACCAAGCCCATTTTTGCTCTGGAACAAATCAAATTAAGAATTGGTAGATATCTGGCTATGTGGGCATATAAAGAGCTACACACGGCTCTTCGATTATATGTAAGTCGGTTTGTGATAGCTGAATGTCTTTTTATTTCATAATGTCGCGTACGTTGCTATCTACGGCGCGCGCAGGAGCAGCGCTGGCATCTGAAGGTGGTCAGAAACAACACGAAACCCGTAGTCGTATCGCACAATAGTCTGGGGCTTCTATTTATGGTGTATGCACTTCGTCAGTGCGTGACTAAAATAAAAGATGGTAGGTACCGCGACTCAGTTTTGCTTACGGAAGCTCAGTCCGAAAATGGAGAAAAGGGATTGCGCGATCTAAGGTGCATGCGTATACAGATAATAATGAGAGCACAAAAAAAAACTAAGAGACATCAATAGTCTTCATACAAAAAGGTTTAAGTATATCAATACGTTATGCACTTGTTACGCATTTGTTACAAATGAAACAGACATGCAATATACATGTCTGTAACTGTACACATGGACAATACACCACGTATTTTCAGCATTTACTTCTGCTTAAGGCACGTGTTTGTATTACATTGCTTCACTAGCTTGACTGATGACGCCTATAGATGGCAGAAACACGTGTCTTAAGCAGAAGTAAATGCTGAAAATACGAGGTGTATTGTCCATGTGTACAGTTACAGATATGTATATTGCATGTCTGTTTCATTTGTATCAATAGTCTTGATTACAGATTATTAAAAGAAATGAATAGACTTCCTTACGGTATACCATTCAAAACCCTTTACAAAATAAACAATAATTACAGCTAATAATAAGTAAAACGTATTACTTATATCATAATAATTTTTAAATTTTTATACAAAGGCTTTTAAATCAAACAAAATTTTACAGAAATACATCTACACAAATCGCAGACGGTTTTTTGCTTATGCTAGTGACGGCCAAGATGCCAGATGTTCACAAAAAAAATATAGAGAAGAAATTCTCACGTTGCAAACTAAATTTAAAATATATTAGGAAAATAAATTTATATAAAAGGCGGTAAATGAATAGAATAATACGCTCAAATTCCATGTATGAATTACCAAGCAATTAAATTGCAACTAATTAAAAGTTAGATTAACGTGATTATTACAAAAGAACATATAAGTATAATATAAATTTATGTACGCTACAATGATTTTAATTTGAACAGAAAACAAAATAATCTCGAAAATTAATAAATGTATGACTACAGAATCTTCAAAACGGAGATTTAAAAGTAAAAAAAAATGATACCATGCAGTATATACAGGCTGAGTTTTTTTGAATATTTAGCATTGGGATCTCAGAAACTACTGGAGATATAAAAACGCTTAAATGGGGAAAGATGCGCAGTTTTGCGAGTTTGATTTAAAACTGCTTTTGTTTCTCCGATAACTTTCATGGCTTATTAGATATTCAAAGAAAACTAAATTTTACGATTTTCTTTAAACATGCTTAGCATCGTTAATAGTAATTTTAGAGAAAAAGTGTTCAGACAAAAGTTTTAGATAATTTTACGCCAAATAAAACTATGTAGCTAATATTTTTTTTCGTTCACCATTATCGAGTTATGACACAAACTTGTGTTTTTTTAAATGGAAACCATAGTTGGTTTTGACATCATTAAAAAGCTTATTTTTTGCTGATTACAATGATATAAGGTTTGATATGGTTATTTTAAAAAATAAAGCGGATATAATAGACATTTCTATGATTGTTCACTTTATAAGATAAAAACTTATAAGATAAAAACTAAAAAAAAAATGTTTGGTGTTTTGTAATTCAAAAAACGAAAAATCTGAGTTACAATAGTTACAATAGTGTTCGTTGTAGCAGTCGAGATAAATATACTAACATTGCTTTCACGTTGAGTCACAGAAGTGAGAGCTGTTAATTTTTACTTTTAAGTCAAGTTAATTGTCAAACATTGACAATTAACTATTAATTAATTTAATTGTAACTTAACTATAAGCGGTGCAAACGGCCGTTAATCATAAGTTTGCATTGGCTATGGAATTTTCTAACGTAGAAAAGCGTGATATGGTTGAATGTTACATTCAGTGCCAGAAAAATTCTACTAGAGCTGCTGAAGTTTATTTTGAAAATTATTTTGATCGACGTCAGCCGTCGCTACCTACTTTTAAGAGATTATGGGATAATTTAGCAGATTATGGTTCGTTCGTTAAACCAAAATCAAAAAAAGGGATGGATGAAGATAGAGAAATAAACATATTAGCAAGTGTGGCTCAGAATATATCTACATCGACCCGACAAATTTCAACAGAAATGGGCTCCTCTCAACGCACTATTGTCAGAGTGTTGAAGAAGCATAAATTTCGTCCCTACAAATTATCAGTATCACAAACTTTACATGAAGGTGATAACATCAGACGAATAGCTTTTTGTAGATGGTTTAAAGATCAGTGTCAAAACGATCCACACTTTTCAATGAAAATATTTTGGACTGGTGAATTTCGTTTCACAAATTGTGGAATGTTTAATAGGCACAATGAGCACATATGGTCTCAAACAAATCCACTTCACGTTGAACATAGGAGACCACAAATTAAATTTGGGTTTAATGTTTGGTGTGGTGTTATAGGATCAACTGTTCTTCCTCCTTTTATTTTTGATGGATCACTAACTGGCAATCGTTATCTTAATTTTTTACAACAAGATTTCGAGGAAATGTTAGATAATTTAAATTTAAGAACCCGAGCAATGCTGTAATGGTTTCAACATGACGGAGCGCCTCCGCACAATCAACTGAATGTTAGAAATTATTTAAATTTGAACTTCCCTAATCAATGGATGGGACGAAATGCACCCATTGAATGGCCGGCTAGATCCCTGATTTATTAGTTTTGGATTTTTTCTTGTGGGGTGTACTAAAGGACACAGTATACAAAAGAACATATGAAACAATCGACGATTTAAGAGAAGCTGTCTTAGTTGCTTTTAATAACATCGATAGGCGTAAAGTCCGCAATGCTACAAATTCTGTTGTGAAGAGATGCAATTTGTGTATTAATAATAATGGAGGTATCTTTGAACATTAATAACGTTGTGTGCCCTTAATAAAAGTTCTTATAGTTTTCATTTTATTACTACATAAGATTTCAAAATAAGTTTTCGTTTGGTTTGTATTTCATCAGTTCGAAATTCAATTGTTTTCCATAAAAATGTCTATATCCTCTTTATTTTTTAAAATAACCATATCAAACCTTATATCATTGTAATCAGCAAAAAATAAGCTTTTTAATGATGTCAAAACCAACTATGGTTTCAATTTAAAAAAACACAAGTTTGTGTCATAACTCGATAATGGTGAACGAAAAAAAAATAGTAGCTACATAGTTTTATTTGGCGTAAAATTATCTAAAACTTTTGTCTGAACACTTTTTCTCTAAAATTACTATTAACGATGCTAAGCATGTTTAAAGAAAATCGTAAAATTTAGTTTTCTTTGAATATCTAATAAGCCATGAAAGTTATCGGAGAAACAACAGCAGTTTTAAATCAAACTCGTAAAACTGCGCATCTCTCCCCATTTAAGCGTTTTTCTATCTCCAGTAGTTTCTGAGATCCCAATGCTAAACATTCAAAAAAACTCACCCTGTATACACGAGTCCCCGTTGTCCTAAGTGGGTTCGCAGAGAATGACGGTAACTAACGGTGATTCGCCGGTATTGGATTCACTAATAAGGCGAAGGTGTAAGTGTTCTGACTGCTACATCCGGAGGGCGACAATTATACAATTATGCGCTTATTCAAACAACGAAGAATTGCGTTACTCTATTTTACCCCCAAGGGTGTAATCGTAAACACTTATTAACCCAATAGACTTGACTTATAGTCCGTCAATGAAAGAAGTCGAGGCGATCGCAGGGATCGGCCGACTATACCATAGAAATACAAATTACATAGATCGCGACAACGTACTCGAGAAAATGAAAATAATGAAATTTAAAACGAACCAGACGATAAGACGTTAAGTAAATATGAAAAAGGAAATTTAAAACGTAACAATAGTCCATAATTCGGTTCTGATTCATGTATTAGTTAGGCTCTATTCATATACGCGGAGGAAGTATAATGTCTATGTGCAAAAATAAAATTTGCTACAGAAACATCAAAGGTACCGACTACTCGTTACATCCCTATAATTTGTGGTATTACCAACTTGAAAAACAAATAAAAAATTTTTAGTGCTGCCCGCCCTCTTTCGTCAGGTTTGCTAATTAATGATCCGTTCACGTAGTTTATAAATAAAAGTATAGTGTATTCAGAAATATACTGTTGACTATATAAGCGGCGAATAGTTTAAGCCAACCCAAGTACCTGGAATTTCGGCTGTAGGTTGTCGACATACAGATAACCGCACACAGTACTGTATTCAAACAAATGTATTACCAATATTTTATAAAATTTAAAACTACAAAAATAGGGATATTGAATATATAATATGATATTCACTAATAATTTCAAAAATATTTAAAGAATTTTATTCTGTGCAGTTACACTGCATTAGAATTTGATTAATTGAAGCTATGAGTTAGTGACTTTTTAATATATACAAATTTAAACTAAGACCGACCCTGATATACATTATATGTCTCTCTTTCTGTTAGAGTTAGACCTTATACTGCGTTAATTACAATGTAATAAATAGGAATTAAATTTTACTTCAAAGTCAGCGGTATATTTCCGGATACACTATAATTCTTCAACATTATAATGTCTGGCTGCATACAGCGCGAACCTCTGCAGAAGAATCGACCAGTCGGGATTATATAACTTACTTTGTGACTTTACTAAAAACGTTTTCTTGAAACTTGGCATATAAAATATTTATTTCTTGATATTTCATTAAATTGTTGCTTTTGAAGGGCGCACATTTAAATGATTTTATTTTATTATTAAAAGCGTAATTACTTCTACAAAAATAATTAAATTCGCAGTATTGCTTCAGTTATTTAAGAAACATTTCATCGAGAAACAATCCGGAATTTAATTAAATGTAAGAAACCGAAACAAGAAAAAAGTGAAACTGGGCAAATTTTACTCAGCAGCACGCATCTAGCCTAGTTTCAAATACGTGTATGTGGGTCGTTCATTATAATTTTTTTTTGTCAATTCCAAGCCGATAATCTCCCCGGATAAATTCTGTTTCAGATTGTCGTAAACGAACTCGCAATAACTTTCTCCCCCGCCTTGGAGTTCGAGAGAGTCCGTAATTACACGGACTTAATTGAGTTAATGCACAGTTAGCTTTAATCGCCGGAGACAGAGTTTTGTCCCCTGAACTGTAAAATAAAACGATTAGCATGGGAATCGATAGCCCTCCCGTAGTGAAAACAAACAAAGGAAAATTAAAACGACATGAGAGAACAGAATGAAAACAACAAGGGCTCAGCCTATATACAGCATGTCCGTAAATTTAATCGAAGTATTCCAGGCCGGTGTTATTTTGTTAAAAAGTATCCGCTTGAAATATACAGTTCTTGGTTATTAAATTAGGATCAGGCAGGTTAGAGAAAATTTACTAACAAAAATATTGTACTAATCATATATTAATGCACTGAGTAAAATGCGGTTACAGAGAACAAAATATTTGTAATGAATGTATTGTAGAAATATAGTGAAATCTCCCTAAAACGGACATTGTTCATTCCGTAATTTTTATCCGGACAAGGGGGATGTCCGTTTAAGGAAATTATCTTGAAATAATTCAGTTGGGGATAGTCTATACATTTATTTGTATTAACAAAAAGATATTTTCCATTTGCATAATAACAAGCCTGTACATATAAATAAAAGCCTATAAAATATGAAATTTAATAAATAAGAATACATACAAAAAATTCTAACATGCAAATAAGCAAGAAGGTATCAAACTGATAAAAGTTGTGGATTCCAGACCCCAAGAAATGCTTATAAATAAGGACATAAAAGTATATTTCACAGCCAATGACGATTTTAAATCGTAGACAAAACAATGCGAAGATCGGTTTAGAAATAAATTGGGCGAAGAAGCCTCATTTAAGGCAAAAATTTATAATTCGTACGAGTTCAAATAAGATCGTTTTTTTCTTAGTGATGAATTTCGTCAATGACGCCCAAGAACTGCTGTGACTAACAGAACTGTTCGAGCAATGTTTGAGGAAGGTCGACGCACATCTGAATTTATTCAGGCGATATTGGCATTGGTATGAGCTAAATCTAAAACATTTTACATTAGCAGTTAAGCGTGAGAAAACTTTGTTGTCGATGACAACGCATCGTCGCATAAAGCCAAACAAACAACTGTATCTGTTGAGTATCTGGATGCCCTAAACGTCAGCACCATGTACCCCCCACCATAAAGCCCTGACCTAACACCTTGTGATTTCTTTTCGTTTCAAAAATTTAAAGATAAAATGCATGAAATCAATTTTGCATCAAATGAACCGGTGGAAACCTAGTTTCTGAAGTGTCTCAGGAAGAGTGACATCATTACTTTAAGGACTGGTTTCATCGATTACAATAAATCATTTATTATTTTTTTTAAACAAATCTTTGTTTGATTTTCCAAAAATTCACCCTAGTATTACTAAATTGTTTTCCCAAAATTTGTAATAAAATAATAGTTTACAACCAAATTTATTACTTTTCTGTCCATTATATTGAATAAACTTAAACGTTTACTTATTTTTAAAGCAGTCTATATTTGCAAAACGTTTACAATCAATACGTATGTATGAACATTAACACATTATTAATTACAGTATTACGATACTTACACCAGGTTATGATTTATGATTCATATTAATTCATATATGCATGCCCAATAACAATAATATTTGGACACGTTCTGTCGTATTCATCAATTCTGTTGTTTGGTAATGTAATCAATTTCATATTTATAACCTATAAAGTCTTTATGTGCATAATTCCATCGATGTATGTATTGTAATTTGCAATTTTTATTAATCCGACGTGCAATCGACCACGCTTCTTCAAATTAATGTCAATAAAATGTTAAATTTAAACATCGGAAGTATCTTAGGATAAAAAAGAAATAAAATCAAACATGTGAACTTATTAAAGTTTAATTAATATAATAAATGTATTCCAATAAGTTCGCTTGATACTGGGGTAACGACAATATCTCGTACTACAGTTTGTGAAGTTCTTTTCTATCATGTCGTTGCGGATGTAAGCAACAATAGCTGTCAGAATTCTTAATAATATGCTTTTTTCAAATTCTGCTTGAAATGTACGTATAATTCGTCTGATTAACTGACCAAAATTCATGACCATAACTGACCATTTAAAATCAGATTGCTTTTCTTAAATAATATTTACATGCAAAATTTTCGATGAATTAAAGCCAATAAACACAAAATATAAACGTAAATGGCATTGGTATAAATCAAGAATACCATACAATCCACAAAAAATACATGTTTTATGTGTATTTGGACGAAAACGTAATCTAATAGCATAGTAGTCATTTTGAACGTATTTGATTTTTTTTGTGTTAACAGTGCTTTTGCGCCAAAAACTTTATTAGGATAAATTGGTTCCACAAAGGTCCTCTAAATGCCCCAATAATTATTTTTGAGAAAATCGAATGCAGACTTGATCTCCATACACCCAATAAAAAAAAGGCGTTAAAGTAACGATAGTTAGAATTTTCTTGATTTTGTACTATGGGCGCATGACATATCAAATACCAACTAAAATCATTATACCAACAACGAGTGTAAAATATTACTACAAGAAGGTGCTCGTCTGCCATCTATAATGAAGCTCCCAACTAATATTATTGAAACATAGTACAAATTACGGTTATTTAAGTGGACACCCCCTAACGCTTGTCGCATTGAAGTCGCACACATTTTTCCGAATATTATCTACTACTATAGGTGTCTACGAGGAATGCCTTTTATATTTCGGGAATAGAGAACAGAAACTAAAATTAATCATCGTAGGTACATGGCTTTATTGTTTTTCAAAATATTCTGTTAAGATCAATACACTTTTGCATGCGCTCAAACCAATTTTCGAAGCACTTTTTCCACTCCGATTAATGTACCTCCAAAACATGCATTTTAAAAGCATCAAACGCTTTCAGGCGTCGAAAAACGATGACTTTGTAATTTATTTATGATTTGCGAAAATAGAAAGAAGCCATTGGTTGCCCAATTAGAGCTTTACGGCGGATGACACGTCAATTCCACTTTTGCAGTTGTCAAAAACTCGCTTGTTTGAGCCGATGTGTAAGAGCTCGTATTTTCCTGGTGGTGAATGGTCCGTCTACGGCGGTTGATTTCCATTATTTTTCCGAATACTTCTGTCAAGCAAATGCTTGTGTGCCATTAAGAAGAAACAAGCGACCATTTGCTTGGAACTGCTCTTCGTGCTCGAACAACTTTTGTCGGATTTGGCTCATCTTGAAAGACCCATACAGTCGCCTGCTGTTTACTTTCGACCTCATACGCATAGTTCCATGATTTGTCACCTGTTACGATCTCATAGACGTGTTTTGAAGCACCCCGTTCTTATTTTTTAGCATTTCTTTCGGCCAATCGACACAAGGCTTTTTTTGAGCGATTGTCAAATTATGTGGGATCCAAGGCGATCAATTTTTTTTGACGGTTAAATGTTCATGCAAAATTGATTGTATGCTGGTCCCACTAATAATCAAGGAAACTTCTATCTCGCGATAAGTCACATGATGATCTTGCAATATCAGCTCACGCATAGCAGCAATGTTTTTCGGAACAACAACCGGTTTTGGACGACCTTTAAGAAATTCGTCAGTGAGCTAAGCATGACTACGATTGAATTCAGTGTACCACCGACATATGCTTTTTTTATGGTTATTCATCGCCAAAACTCGAATTAAGTTCACCGATGCACCGTGGTTGTGATAATCCAAGTCGAAAGTTGTAAAAAAAATCGCACGGAAATCTTCACGTGTTAATTCCATTTTTAGACCGAGATTAATGTTTAAGTCACTGTAAACAACGCAAATGGCCTGTATGTCAAAATTTTCTGAGTAAGTATTCTGTCAAAAAAATTGAACTTTACGGTAGAGACATTGGTTGTCAGGTGGCAACACTAGATTCGCCTATTCCCGAGATATAAAAGGCATCCTTCCTATAGGATGCTTGGTTATACGGTATATTCTTTGTATTCGATTATAACGAGTGATCATTAAAATTTTCGCTCAAGTAAGCCATGTACACAAAAAGTATGTCCTAACTTAAGTTATTAGAGGAGATCTGTCATTATAATTTCAAACGTTTCGATTGTTAAAAAATAATTTGAAATGCTGACTTTTATATTAAATATATTTATAATTTTTATACAAAGTAATAGAATATTATAAAAAATGTGTAAAATGTTGACCATTCTCCACCAAGCATAATCGCACTCTATTTCGTAGAGCATTGAAAACATTGATCAGTATTTGCGGTGAGTTATTGATGTGTTCACATTTTTCTATGATTTTATGTCTTAACTCTTGTAGATTATTAATTGGTGTTTCATAAATAATATTCTTTATATATGGCCACACAAAAAAATCCATGACTGTTAAATCACACGATCGTGGTGGATATGGAATCGCTGTATTTCTACTCATTATCCTATCGCCATAAAATTGTTGCAAAAACTGAATATTTTCAAGTGTAACGTGAGATGTAGCCCCATCCTGTTGAAAATATCCGACCTGGAGTTCATCATTAGTCAATTGATTAGTAAAAACACTGAGAATTTCGTTACGATATTTCTCGTGCCCTCAAAGAATATTGGTCCTATTAATCGGTGACGACTCATACCTACACCCATATGCCTATTTTTTCTGGATGTAGAGGAACTTCTCTGTAGAAATGAGGATTTTCACTGGACCACGTACGCATATTTTGCGAATTAACATCGTGAAAAAAGTATGATTTAAAATATTGTCTGTCATTGTTTGAATAAACCATTGGCAAAATTGTGTTCTTTTTTCATAATCCGTAGGTAATAGATTTTGTACAGACGTTAATTTATATGGATACATGTGCAACGCCTTTTTTAAAATTTTTTGACATGTTCCATACGAAAGCCCTACTTGTTGCGAAACTCTGCGAATAGATGTTTGAGGAGATTCGTTAATAATTTGTCTGACATTTTCAATTACGCCGCGACTTCTCTTGAGAGGAGGACCGCTTCCTTTTTTCCTTAAAATACTGCCTGTTTGACGAAAAAGATTTACACAATGCATTAGCGTATCACGGAAAGTTTTATAGCCAGGAACAGTATTTGGATATCTCTCTTCAAACTCCGCAAGGCAATTTTCTATTGAATGCTGCCAAATACCATCAATTTTTTGAGATGTCAGGAAGTAACATTCTACCATAAACGCTTTATGCATATCATTAAAGGCCATTACTTTTTCTTTTGATGAAACTTTAAAATATATATTTGACACTGACAGATGTTTGAAATAACATCTTAATAACTAAAGCTACGACATAATTTTTATATACACGGCCAGCTACGAGTGAAAATTTTAATGATCGCTCGTTACTATAATAAGTAATTTGTATTACTGTTGAATAATAAGTTATTATTATTAAGCAAATATATTTGCTATTGATCTTGGTATTTGGTAGCGCTAATAATCAGTATAAAAAATTTAACCAAACAAAATTTTAAATTAACAAATATCTGGGATCAACCTAGAAATTCATAAAATAAATAAAAATAAGCAGATATGCAATTCAAAAATATAGTTCATCGATAAACAAAACAACGTA
Source organism: Melolontha melolontha (assembly GCA_935421215.2). Taxonomy (NCBI): domain Eukaryota; kingdom Metazoa; phylum Arthropoda; class Insecta; order Coleoptera; family Scarabaeidae; genus Melolontha; species Melolontha melolontha. The sequence goes on along the minus strand of OW285240.1, from coordinate 130,447,973 downwards.
TATACGAAACGGATATATTCCGTAAATTGTCTAATTTAATTTGAATTAAATCCAATGAACATACATACATACATATATTACATCGATATTTCACATTGAATTACCATTACTCTACAATATATGTTCCGAATTTTTGAATAAATAAAGGAACTCATATAACAACCTGGATTTCATTAATTATGTGGGCATTTTATAAAGGACGTTATCTGAATTAATATAATTACATAAAGCGTGAAATCGCGCAACTGGAATGGTTACGTCATTACATGGAATCATCGCGTATAATTATAACATGTTAAAATCGGCTGCAGCATTAACAAAGAGTCATATTTATGATTAGTTTCATATCATTTTATATTCATGGAGATGTGAACGTGAATACTCACAGATATTTTATTAATTGTTGATGACAAGTAGTATATTTCATGTTGTTACATTTCAAAATGTAAATTATTAATCGAACTCGTAAATTTCCTTTGAAATATGGCTTTGTTTGTAACAGTTGAACAGGTTAAATACAATAATTCTTTCATTGAAATGTATATGTTTAGTGAATTAGAAGTTTTCTAATATTTCACAAATCCCACGTATCTAATTATTAGAAATCTTCAGTCAGGGGTACATTCCAAGAGGGAACTTAAATAAATTTGTGGCGGGTTTTATTAGTTACTTGAGTTCTTTTGCGTAAATATGTGATGAACAGCGACACTGTAATATCTACACATCAACTTGCATCTAAGAGAATCGAAACAATGAATGGAATAATTTATCGTGTTTGAAATCGCTATGAGGTGAAAAGCACAATATAAATAAAGAAAAAGTGTTATTATATGTAATAGATGGAGCTATATATACAAGGTGTGTATAAATTGGCGGACCCACTACACGCGGCGATGTTCTTCGTTAAATTCGGAGTCCAAAATCCTAATACGAAAATGTTGTACCATGCTCCATATCTTTGCACGAGGTTCCTAAAGTTCGGACTTTCAGTCTTGAAATAAGCATTATTACTCGATATTTGTTGACTGAAAGAGCTACAATTTAGAAGAAAGAAGAATTGTTGTTATTATCCTTTCGTTAAAGTTTTCTTTTTGATTTTAAAGTTTGTTTTTAATATTTGTTTATTAACTTATTTTGACGAAAAACACATCTGACAACGTTGTAAGACAATAAGTAGGCAGCCTAATGTTGTTCTAGTCAAATACATTACTACTGTCAAATTTGGACAATTATGTAATCTAGTCTGATACATCGTTTTAGGATTAGGACTTTTAACTCAAAATTTGACCAAGAATGTCGCTACGTGTAGTGGGTCCGCCAATTTATACACACCTTGTATATATATATATATATATATATATATATATATAAGGTAAACTTAATTAGTCGGCGATTAAAGGTCTGGTTATTACTTCAAAGTGTATATATTTAAAATAATCCTACATGTTTCGGCAATGATGCCTTTGTCAAGGATATAAAAAACATATATTTTTTATATCCTTGACAAAGGCATCATTGCCGAAACATGTAGGATTATTTTAAATATATACACTTTGAAGTAATAACCAGACCTTTAATCGCCGACTAATTAAGTTTACCTTATCATACCAAGGTCACGAAAATACTATATGTATATATGGTAAACCTAATCAGTAGGCGATTAAAGGTCTGTATATTACTTCAAAATATATGTATTTAAAAAACTCTACATGTTTCGGCAGTACGCCTTTATCAAGAGGATACAAAATATAAATGACAGGATATAAATGTCAAGTAATTAAGTTGCTATGGTTTAAATTATTCAAAGATACATTCTAGTAATAATAATAAATCATGCCTTAGTATTCCAAAAAATAGATAGCAAGGTGTGAACATATGAACTTGTGTGTTGGTTGCTACTGGCAGCTTGCGTCTCTCTATGGGTGTGTGGTTTTGTGTGAGAGCGTAAGTGTAGGGTTTTGTATGTCGGTGCGTTCGTGCGTGTGTTTAGTGACCGGTCGCGTGAATTTAGAGAGGTCGGATAACCAGCCGTTGCGTAGGGCCGCCAACCCTTTCCCGGCAACTTCTTTACAATTCCGTGCAGTACTTCGACGGCCTGACCCCCGCCCCAACGAGGCAAGGCGCAGACCAGCGAAGCGCACCCTGTACGGGGTTGCTCATCGCTAACCAAGGGAACACTCTTAGTGGCTACCTCGATCGACGATGGTCACACTTGTGCCATCTTAACGTTTTCCGCCGAAGCGGGGGCATAGCACACACTTCGAACGTGTGTGTGCTGTTAACGGCAGCCTAGCCAGGTTGCCGCCCAGGACCGGTCCTAGTGGTGTGTGCATTGCGCGGCGCCGTGTTAGCGCCGCGTAGCATGGTTCCTCACTCTAGCTGGAAAGGCGGAATGGCACCTGACTGCCCAACGGGCAGACCCCCCTAGAGTTTTGTAGCGCATATGCTAGGCTACAACCCAGTAGAGGACCACATCAGCAAAAAACAGAAAACAGGGAAAGGCAGGGAAAAGCAAGACATGAGTTATTATTACGTATGCGCCCGTGGAGCGACTTAAGATGCAAAGTTGTCGGCATTCGCTCAAAACGAGAAGGAAAACCACGAAAACCTGCTCGGACAACCATATCATACCAAGGTCACGAAGTTATTATATATATATATATATATATATATATACATATATATATATACATATATATATATACATATATATATATACATATATACATATACATATACAAGATGACATTGAAAAAACTACAAAGCATAGTACCACGCGATAGAAGACCATAAAATACTAAAAAAAAGTTCTTATCACTAATGTCCGATCGCCTTTTGTTTTCAAGACACAGGATCTTAAAGGTTTGTCAGACTTTTTTTTAGTTTCTTCCCATGATAGAGCTGTTAACCTAATTATTCAAATAATTTATCAAAATGTTTTGCTGATTAAAAAAATAATCTTAACTTACTTTGTTAGAAAATTTATTTCTCTTCAATAGCTCACAACGAAAAAATCGCTACATAGTCGACATAAGCTTTAAAAACAGCTAGGTAGCTTAAACGTATTTTTTTAAATTTAGTTGCTGTTTTTTTTTGCAGCAACTAAATTTAAAAAAATACATTTAAGCTACCTAGCTCTAGAGGTATTCATATTGATAACCCTGTTCGTGGATACACTTTTCCAATCTTTGTATTAATGATTGACGGCATGTTTGATAAATGCCTGGATTATTATTATTATGGAATATATCAGCAGATTCTAATTGCTCTTCGCTATTTATTTGTACGGCATACACTTCTGTTTTCATAAACCCCCAAAATGAAAAATCTAGTGGATTAAGGTAGGGACTACAAGCCAGCCATGGTATAGGTCCTCCACGACGAATCCATCTATTTTGAAAACTTCTTTGCAAAAATTCGCTTGTTCTTCGATAAAAGTGAGCTGGCCCGCTGCCATGCATATAGTACATTCTTTGAATAATATTCAATGGGAAATTTTCTAATAAATTGTTCAGTTCATTTTCCAAAAAAAGGTCGAGCTCGCCTGTCAATCGACTGTCAACGTTGATTATATCTGCCCACACATTAATAGAAAACCCATACTGTTAATTTCGTATAACGGTTTGATGAAGGTTTTCATCACTTCAATAGTGCATGTTAAATAGGTTCAAAACACCCTCGCGACTAAAACTTGCTTCATCGGTGAACAAAAATTAATGATAGAAAATTTTGCACTTGATTTAGCAACCACTCGCAATATCGTGCACGGGGTAAATAATCCTGTTCCAATAGGTGATAAACTTTTTGGAAATGAAACGGTGAAGAATATATTCTTTGAGGACTTGCCCAACTGATTCTCGGTTAACATTCTGTACAACTGAACTTATTTTTCTGCTGCTTATTTTCAGATTATTTTCTACTATTTGCAGAATAGTTTCATTTTCAACAGTACGATGAGTTCTGGTAACCCCACTATTAACTTTTGATTTTTTGAAACAGTATCTTCTCCAAAACGTCTATGCACGTCAATAAATGTTCTAACATTAGAACATGTCTTAATGGATATCTCTCTCCATAAATACGTTGAGCTTCGGAAGAATTTTATCGAGCTATACCATAACATATAATTATGTCCTTGTATTCTTCAAAAGTAAAGAGAACCTTCTTTAAAATTAATTAAAACAGCAAAGCCAAACACAAACGTAATCAGGAACACGACAAACTTGAATAAATTAATGCAGTATTAATTTGACAGGTGCCATAATTACATAGCCAACTATGTAATTATGGCACTAATAAATCTAATAATACTCTAAACAACAATACACTGATTTTGGTTCAATAATGTCAATCACAATCGGACGAAAATAAAAACAAATTTCTAACAAACTTTTAAAATTCTATATCTTGAAAACAAAAGGTGATCGGACATTAGTGTATAAGAACTTCTTTTAGTATTTTATAGTTCTCTATCGTGTGTTACTATGTATTGTAGTTTTTTCAATGTCACATTGTATATATAAAGATAATTGAATTGATTCGACTTTTACTTGATGAAAATCCATTAAAAATAATGTAATAAAAATTATTATTAAACTTGAATGTATTTTTAAATAATGTAATTTTTCAACTTTTAGTTTCAAAAAATTCTATTATAAATATCACTACAATATTGTTTCGCCATACAATGGCTTCATCAGGTGGATGAATACTGCAGATGAAATGCAGTTTCAACAAGTATCTCCTTCGTCAATTAACAATGTAATTTTTATCTATGACAACTTCACATATATAAATATTACATTAATATACTGTCATTTATAATTTAAAATTCTTTAAAAAGGCAGTAATTGCCGAAACATCTAAGAGATTATCAACTATCTAAATGTACTATATATATATATATTTAATATATATATATATATATATATATATAATATATATATATATATATATAATATATATATATATATAATATATATATATATATATATATATATATATATATATATATATATATATATATTAATGCATATACATATATATGATAAAATAAATTAAAAGCGGGCAAGCGGTCTGTCAATTAAAAACTCATTTATTAATTATCTCTATATTTCGCAACAACTGTGTTGCTTCTTCCGGAGATAAAAGTGTAGAGTTCAAAAAATAAAAGTGACGTACAACGGACAATAAAATTGATTAGATTTTTGTCCGTCACTTTTATTATTTTTTTGAACCTGGTAATTAAAACAATATTTAATTTGACGTTTCGGTACCATATATAGTATCTTTTTCAAAAACTGTAAATTTATTTAAATGTTAAAAAAGGTAATAAATTATAATAAATCTATTTACATTAATTTTATTTTGGTTGTTAATATATTGCGCCGTATTTGTTTTGCATTTCTAAATAAAACTTAAACTTTTTGCTAATACAAAAAAGTTTAGTGTGATTGTAAAAGGCAAGATTACGGTAAAGGACATGCCTTTCTTTAAAAGATACTTATACGCGATACGATGTTCAAAATTATCCATTTACACTTAATTAGTAGCAGGGTAAAATTAAAAAAATTGCCTACGAAACACGCTTGTCACAAATTTATCAAACACTAACAGTAAACTGACAGATTTTTTTTTTTATTTCACGGCCTACTCGAGGCGATCGCTTATATCTTTCTTAATTGATTTTAGTATCTCTGTTTAAAAATTTATTAAATAGTGTTTGTGGCTTGTGTTACATAATTTACGTGAAAGAACATCAAAAGCTAAATAATTGAAAACAGTTTTTAAAATCAATTAATTATCCCAAACTATACAACCTAATTTTTATGGTATTCGTTTGAGGTTTATATATAATTTATATAAATACAAAATAAAAATAATGTTTTTTATTCGAAATAATAACAAAATATTGCTGATTTCATTTCGCCTACACAACTCGATAATAATTACAAACGTGTATAGTGATCTACTTAGAAAACGAACCTAGAAAGCCTTTTCCATTAATGCTTTTACACTGTTGGAATTAATTTGAGCAGAAATAGAACCCGTCAGACTGGATAGATAATCTTAAAAAAACTGGTTTCATATACAGTATCGCTCACGCAACTTTGCACACATGCTTACTAAGTAATAAAGAAATAACACTGTTTAGTATTCGCTTCATGCGTCTGCGACACAACACAAAATGTAAATATTTCTATCTGCATCTTTTTATTTTGGTATTTTTACAGTAACACCAAAGAGTGAAACATATAAATTTTCTGACGTGGATTAAATATTGAGAATAAAACGCTTGCCTATATTTCACTAATTTTATTAGAATAATTCAAACATATGTTCCGGTTATTATGCAATTATCGAAAAGATATCTTTAAATCTAACTTAATGGAATGTAAATGTAAGACTTATATACCTAACCTCTTGTGGGTGGAAGATGGTTAATTGATATTTATAATAGTGTCTAAGAAGAGGTATTAGAGAAATCTACAACTAACAAATTATGTTTCTGTGCTTTTTTTATTTCTAAAATTTCTAACAAATCTAATCTTTTGCTTTTTACTACAATTATGTATTAAGTTACAGCTATTAATATCTGGCAAATGATTATGTTCTATACAATGTTCAGAGGAACCTGTGTTTTTTATTATACATATTGAGTCCTGTTTTCTCCGCGATACATTTTTTTAATACTTTACTGCTCTGCCCTATAAACAGTGTAATTTATTTTTAGATTAAACATGTTAATTTAATATTTATTTATTTTTTAATTATCCGAAATGTCCACTGTATAATTTTATTTTAAATTTTAAAGTATTTAATAGAACCGTTTTGGTAACGCACGAAGTAGTCAGCCGTTGTATCGAGAGTCCAATAAACCGTACCAACATCGTTAATATCATGCATTCACTATTTGCAAGAATCATTCCTTCTTCCATAATTAAATCTTTATTAATTCATAGAAATGTGCAGCAGGTTTGAGGTCGTTGAATTCATCCAGTGTATTTTAAGAAGAGGAAGTATGGAGACGTGTTCTACTGGTATGTCAACGCGAGTTAAACAGCGTGCTGGTATCGAATTTTTGACTGGTAAGAAAGTGTCTCCTAGTGAAGTTCATCGTCTTTTAAAAGATGTTTATATGACGATGCTGTTGATAGGTCTATTGTAAATCGTTCGTTAATAAAATTTCGGAAATGCCAAAATGGTTGATAAATCACGCAGCGAACGTCCGATCACTGTCACAAACGATAAACATCACAAATTCGTCGACGATTTTATTGAAAATGGCCGGTGAATCACTCAAAAGCGCATCGCAAAACATATTAGAATCTGGAGCGTGTCGGCTTGAACAACTGAGTTACCGTAAATTTGTGCACGATGGGTAACCACGCCGCCTCACGAGAACAAACAGCTCTACTCAAGCTAGACCTTAAGGGTAATCATTACACCTCGGACGATGAGGTGGAGGCAGCTGTCAAGTCCTGGATTCGAGAATAGGTGGGAGAATTTTTCAGTGACGGAATGAAAAAACTTGTTGCACGTTGGATGGAATGCGTTGGCCTTAACGGTGTCTATGTAGAAAATTACAAACATAATTTTGAAGCTTAATGTACTTTTGCCCGATCTTGCTCTTTGTTTTTTTTTCGCTCTGTACAAACATGTGTGCATTGATTTTCAGCCTACCTTCATATTAATGTAGGCAAACTGAAAGTCCGTTTCCAATTACTTTGCCAAGGTTTATTCATAACTTAGTATTTATAAATTAATTAATTGTAAACAAGCCGTATGTAAACAAATACGTCTGCATATCTGCAAGCGACACGAAATATACATACGGCACATATCGGCTAGGCCAACGGTACTAAAAATAGTTGTTTATAATTTTTTTCACATTTTTTTAAAAATTGAAGATAACGCAATTGGTATCTTTTATTCCGAATAACTATTTTAATAATATTTTAATAATAATTTTAAGAGTGTAAAGTAGACTTCATTTCAAGTAACAAAAACGCAAAACTTGTATATCCATTTTTATTTGTTTCAAAGTTACAGATCTATGAATGTGATTGTCAGATCATGAAAAAAACATGTAATCCTAAAGTCAATAAAAACTGATTTTATTTAAAAAAGTTCAATTAATAATATTTTCGAAATGCCACTTCCTTTTGAATGCAGGCTTGTGCCCGTAAGCCAACAGAAGAAGTACTTATTAGAATTTCATACTTGTTTTGTCGGATTTGCTAGGCAGTCAGGTGAATACGATCTACCAACTCTTCTCTTGTGCTCGAAACTTGCGCGTAGACTAAATTTTTCATGTACCCCATAAATAAAAGTCAAGGGGATTAAGATCGGGTGATCTGGGTGGACATGCAACAGGACCACCTCGACCAATCCATCTTGAATAATTGACGTTAACCAAATTTCGGACAGTAATTCCGAAATGTGGTGGTGCTCCATCCATGTGAAACCACATGTCTCGTCGAACATTCAGTGGGATATCCTCTAAAAGACCTGGCAGTTCGTCAATAAGAAATTGAAGGCAATTGTCCGCATTTAACCTCCCAGGAAGAATGACAGGACGAATCAACAAGTCATCGATTAGGGCCGCCCAAACATTAATAGAAAATTAATGTTGAAATTTAGATGGGCGTAAGCTTTGGGATTTTCTGATGACCACCTGTGCAGGTTTCTCAGATTTGTAACACCACTTCTCGTGAACGTAGATTCATCTGTCCAAAGGACTGTTCTGCAGAAATTAAAATGAAGCCGTGACTGTCTTAACATCCAGGTAGAATAAACTAGAGGATGAACTACGTTTTTTACAATGGGTTTAAGTCATCCGAATTTGTTTCGAGTTCTGGAGTTCCTCAAGGATCTAACTTGGGCCCGCTTCTTTTTATATTATTTATTAACGACTTACTTCAGTCTTTGACGTGTTCTGGACTAGCCTATGCTGATGATTTGAAGGTTTATATGCGTATTGAGTGGCCTGATGATGCACTTCTCCTTCAGAAGAACATCGACTTGGTGTGGACGTGGTGTCAGCGTAACGGTTTGAAGCTCAACATAGGAAAATGTTGCGTGGTTCGATTTTCAAAGAAAAAAGATCTTTACCATTTTGATTATAACATTAATAATGAAGTTTTAACTTCTGATGGTACAATCAAAGACCTAGGAGTCATATTTGACAGCGGTTTAACATTCGTCAACCATATCATTAATATGTGCAAATCTGCTTCTGCTGTGCTTGGTTTTGTATTGCACAGCTCCAAATATTTTTCACAACCCGCAACTATTAAGCATATCTACTGTTCATTAGTTCGAAGCAAATTGGAATACGCTTCAATAGTCTGGCATCCCATCTATATTCATCATAAACTGAATGTGGAGAGTGCTCAGCGTCGTGTTTTAAAGTATCTTACTTTTAAAACGAGTGGTGATTATCCTCCTAGAAATACTGACCATAACCTACTTCTCAGGGAACATGATTTGGTGTTGCTGGATGTCCGGCGCGAAGTAACCTGTGCTAACTTTCTACGCAGTGTTGTGCATAATAACATCGATTGTCCTTCGATACTTGGAAGACTGTGTTTTGCTGTGCCTCAGTTTGCGTCTGGCAATTCTGCAACTTTTGCCTCCTGTGTGCCGGAGTAATGCATTGGTGAGGAGTCCGATTTAGCAAATGTGTAGATGTGGGAATAAATACTTTAGTGACATATTTTTTGAACCGAAGTTTAGAGTTTAAAGTTTGATTTTCTTCTTTTTCTTTTTTTTTGGATTTAAGTTAACTGTGTATTGGATATATTTTTGTTTGTTTGTTTTTGTAAATTTATTCATGTACGATACATTTTCTTTGTGCCTATATTTGGCTTTGCTGTTGGGCGCTTAATAAACTATTATTATTATTATTATTATTAGACGAGCATAGTGGTCTGCCTCAAGCAAACCATGTCCCCTGCGATGGTGATATGGATATAAGCCCTCACGTTTTAAAATTCACCAAACTGTCGTTCGTGGCACTCCTAGTTGTCTAGCGATTCGACGTACACTATGAGTTGGATCCCTTGTAACAATAGCTACTGCTTCTCCCTCTAAGTCTGCTGGGAAATTTACTCCTCGGTCGAAAAGATAATCACGCAGTCCGCATTCCCGAAATTGTCTGTGTACTTCCAGAAACGTTCTGTAATGAGGAATGCGCCTATCGGGAAACCAATGTCGGTATTCAATAACTGCTTGACGTGCACTGCCGTTACAGTAGCTATACACAAAATGCATGTCCGCATACTCTTGAGAAGAAAATCGGTAAGGCATTTTGAATAAAGAAAACGTGCCCACTCACTAATAAGCTGTTGTATGAACTGAAACGTAATGTAATCTTTTATTATAAAATGCAACGTTAACAGTCATCTGAATATTTGTTTATTGTATGATATTCATGGTTCAGCACTTACGAAATAAGTAAGAACCTTCTTTATCATAAATCAATTTCCAGTACTCTTTTTTTATAGATCTCCAAGAAATTACTGGATGCACTACGACATGTGTCTATTTATTTTAGGATAACATTTTATTATGCGACGTTAACAATCACAGGCCCTGTTATTGAATCGTATAACTTTTTTTTAAATAAAATCAGTTTGTATTGACTTTAAGATTACATTTTTTTTTCATGATCTGACAATCACATTCATAGATCTGTAACTTTGAAACAAATAAAAATGGATATACAAGTTTTGCGTTTTTGTTACTTGAAATGAAGTCTACTTTACACTCCTAAAATTTGAACATAACGATACGGGACACTTTGTATAGCTTCACAATCATTACATTTAATGGTATATACCTCTGATTTTATCTAATTTATCTATTTTTTTTTATTGTTGTTTAACATTATACCTAATTTTATTTTATTAACCTATATTATTTTAATGTCTAATTTTCTTAATATTTTATTTAATTTATCTGAGATGGGGGGAAGATATATGTAATCGAATGCCATATAGTTTTGTCATTTTTTTTAATTTCAGGGTATAAACATTTTTTAATATTATTTCTTTCTTTGCGTTTTAGCATATCCAATGATTTTGGGATTATATCCATTATTTTCTGCTATCATTTTAATAGTGTTTATTTCTTCCTTAAAGTCTTCAGGATTTAATGGTATGCGTTTTGTTCCATGTATATAACATATAACTATGGAATGTTGACATTTTTATTTTATGTGACTGTTTTGCTTTCGCGTGTACTACATTATCTGTAAATGTAGGTTTTCTACAAATGTTTTATGACAACCTATTATTATTTTTCTATATCGTAATATCTAGAAAATTTAATTTGTTATATTCTTCCTTTTCTATTGCAAACTGTATCTTGTAATATGTTACAATTGTTAAGAGTTATTCTAATAAAGTTAGTGAAATATAGCCAAGTGTTTTATTTTCAATATTTCATCTCAATCAGTTATTAAAATGTTTCACCAAGAACTGTCCGCAACATCAATTAATGATATATAAATTTTCATGAAAAATAAATTAAATAGTGAATTTATTATTTAAACTATTACCGTAATAAATAACATTACTTAATTTGAATAATTCATAAACAGCATAAACAAATTTTTTATGTTTATTTTCTGTAATGATTTATGCGCATATGGTTTGATTAATTGTTAATTTATTATCGTATTTACATTTAAAATTACTAAAGAGTTAATATTAATTCTATGAAATTTATGTGTGCTCACTTCCGTGATCTCTAGTGTATATATTCATGTACGTGAATGTAAGGCTAGCAATGAAAAGGAAACCGTACAAAGTGAACCAGAACAGCGAAATGCACACGATACGTACGGTAAACGCAAGCGTTCAGTAAGTTTCTTACACGCGAAGGAGAGTAAATATGTAATGCTAGGTAACGTAACAAAAAAAAAATATACTTACTATTGGCAACGTTTGCCAGATGCTCGCAGCGATCATAAAACTCTGCAATTAAATACATTTACGCTTAGAATCTTTTATCGTATATCGAATGCTTTGTTGTGCGAATTAATTTACGAATAAGCTTTGTATTTTTTCAAATGAAACTCGTTGAATTGTCTTTATATTCATCAGTCACATTTTCTTTTAAACATAAAGGATCCAAATATGGGACATTTACAGCTGTAGGCGAATGTGTGGGAAAAACAGGATTTAGTCTTAAGACGACTCTATAGCTATTCACAAGGGTAATTTGAACGGGTATGGTTTACTTATTTGCAACGTATGAATCTAGGGACCGTTCAATAAGGAGACCAGGTATAATAATTATCATCACAGAAGGTGGTGCAATAAAAGCATTAGAGCCGTTCAAAGTTATATTCTTATAATTTGAAACAAACTATACAAGGAGAAGCAAGGTCATTTGATATACATTTAATGATTTATTTTTTGTTTTCTGTATGCTTCAATCATTTTCGTCATAAACTTTTGACGGTTTTTAACTTTACTGTTATATACTCGTATTTTAGAAATCAAATGTACACTTTGTAATTTTACATAGGTATCCATTTGAAATTCTTTAAGTTTTTGTGAAAAAATTAATATCTTGGGGTGAGCTTTATAAAAGGAATCATTGAAATGTTGGGACCGAATTTACCTATCGATGAAGAGGCTTTAAATTTACATATTTTATTTATGACCTGCCGAAACCAAATTTACCTACATCGCTCCAGATCATTTGAAATAAAAAGAAGTAAATTAATTACAAATTTCTTATAATTAATTATTTTTAGTGTAAAATATCAATTATCCACGAATATAGGTTTGATCGTTCCCCGTGTGTAATTAATTGTTTTACATATCAGTAGAAAATCGGTTCTTGCTCGTATTTATTTTTTTTTATAATTTCGTTCAATACACACAAGTTGTAACTATTTACATTTTTTATGTAATATTTAAAAAAAATTCGATTCGTGTTTGTTTTGTGCAGACTTGCTTACTCAGTACTGCGCTGCCTTAAGCCTCTGGAGTGTCATAACACCCTCTAAGGAAGCATTGTTTTGCTCTGCCCATTCCAAGCAAATATTAAATGCTGATATAGCATCCTGCGATGTAATTTTTTCAAATTAAGCACCACGTCACCAATTTCTTCACCGACAACTTCGTCATCGCCGATACAGTAATCTTCATTTAAAGCTGTAGTATCTGTACTATCTCAGTAATCCATTGCTCGATTTCAAAATGAGTCATTTGCTGCAATGGTTCTATTTCCTGAAGCAAAGTTGTAATATTCTGAAAATTAGATGAATCATCAACTAGCTGTAAACGTAGCTCTGAAGGAGGAATGATATCTTCATTATCCCACTCAGATGGTTTTTAGAAAAATTTTTGAAACGAAGCCCGAATAGAAGTTTCCTTAAGAGCATTCGATGCACTAGCTAAAAAGCATATTGCGTCTTTTAGATTAATGTTTCTCAGAGACTGATCAATAGTTTGTCCACGACCGACAATATGACTTAAAAGGCTTTTCTTGTAGCTGAGCTTGGTAAGTCTTATAACATTCTGATCCATGGGTTGTATTAGAGCGGTGAAATTTGGAGGAAAGCACATCACCGATATTTGGCCATCATGGCTCGTCAACTCGCCATCTTTTGGGTGGCATGGAGCATTATCCATGAGCAGAAGTGCTTTCTGCGGTAGGTTTTTGCTACGAAGAAACTCTTTCACCTGTTTTAAAAGAAATTTTACATTGAAAAAATCTTGCTTATTTTATGACCTGGTGCCGAGGTTTCTTTTGAACGCACAAGAGTTTTATCAGGTAAAAGTTTCCAAAATAATCAAGACTCATCAGCATTGTATATCTGCTCCTTTGATAAACCAACATCAACAATTTTCTTGTTGAATTTATCTAAAAACGGATTGATAGAATCACTCTTGTTCGACAATTTTTCTCCACATATTTTGAGCCTTCGGATTCCATGTCTTGTTTTAAAGTTCGCAGCCCAACCATTGCTGGCGTTGACGCCACCTGCCTTTTCATGGATTTTTTCATGGAATAACTTAGCTTTCTCCTTCAGCATGTCACTTGTTATTGGTAAGTTTTTTGCTCTTTGATTTGAAAACCAATTGAACAAGGATTTTTCCATTTTCGGAAACTCGGAGACCTTGAGCGTCTTTCTTTTACCTGGGTCGGATTCAGATTGTGTAATAAACTTCTTTATGAATGGTTCATTTTTCTTGATACGTGTTATCGTTGTTCTATGCACGTGAAAATATTAGCTATTGCTTTGATAATACCCCGCATTTAATTTCTTTAAAACACCAGCTCTTTCTTTTATTGTAAGCACTGTAAAATTCTTCTTTGCCATTTTGCAACCAAATCACGCACAATTCAATTCTATATATAAAATATGATATAAAAATCAATTCGTCATCTGTTTCATACTACGGCGGGACTTCCCTGAACTTTATTCAATTCAAAACTCGAAATACATACATGCATTGTGTAAGTGGCTAACAAACAAACAAAAAAATCTACACTGAGAAACGCATGTGAAAAAAAATGCTGCAAGTATTGGGGTCAAAATTTTCGAATGTTACAAGTACTGAGTACATAATGAGAAAAATTTTCGTGTCGCAAGAATCGAGGCGTGCAAGTAGCAAGTAGAGTATGTGCAAGAATCTAGTTACCACTGTATACTTCTGTTTCGACTCAGATAGTATCCTCGAGTAACTCCACTATTTTAGATGCATACGATTGTTTAGTGAATCTGTGTAATATTCTTTACGGCCTATAGTCGTTAAGAAGTAGTTTATATAGTAACAAGCAGTCCTAGAAGTAATCTTTAACAACTTGATATTACAAAAGATATTTAACAGAATTGATACCAAGTATAGGATCATTTTATCAAGGAAGAAACATGTCTTTCTATTTTTAAAACAAGATGTAATTAACTTAAATAATTCTTTTTCAAGTTTTTATTTTCATATAATCTTTACATTCGTGTAATATACATATTTATATTCAAATTTACATTAAAATTTCCCGCGTCATACGCCACGAACTAAGAGGATTATATTTTGTGTTTGTACATACGAACATGCAAGTTGCGAAGGCTCGTCCTACTTAACAAAACGCCCAAAAATGGAAATGTATTGAAACATCCTACACCATAAGCACTTATTATATTCATAAATATTCATTAAATCGTTTCACTTACGTTGATTAATTCGTCTCTAAATGCGAAAATAAGCCGCAAAGGCGAGTTATAGAAATATAACCTATACACACACACACACAAATAAACACTTAGGGACACACATGTGAAGGAAAAACACTTCGTAAATGAATCAAATGAAAACGTGTTTCGCAAAATAGGGATAAAAGAGGGGCAATTTCAACTGTACGTATAGCCGTAATAATCGCGCCTTTTTAGAATGTGGAAATTAAATTAACATTTTGATTGTGCGAAGAGGGTGGCGTTCGTGTTCGCGTTCACATCGGTCGATTCCTGTATTACCGGCTGTTTTCGAACGGAGTACCCGTTCCATTATCATCTTGTATCAATCATTTTTGCGGCGCGAATTATTTTAACGCTTTAGCGTTTTGCGGTTCTCAATCTCCCATCCTCTCTCAAAACAGGAACATGATAATACGTGCGTGGGAGCCGAAATTTACGCTGTACACCTATTAGATAATAAACAGTAGGAAAAGGAAAAGATGAGTGATTACGGAGCTCTGCGTTTAGGCATTGTTAAACAGTTTTGGCAGTTAAAGATGATAGTCCTACTGAAGGAAATTCTCAAAGTTCGCATAATACGCTACAGATTAATTAAGGATTATGCCCGAAGGCTCGTTATATGCGTTTTATTCTAGGAAGTCGCTTGTGTTGTAAGTGAAACTATAGACGTGTACTACATAATAAAGCAATTGTTAATAACAAACCCAAGCTTCTTAAAAATCGATCTAAACTGCTTCCGTATTACCAAATTATTAAAGATATTTGCATTAAGATCAGTGGCGGCGGGTGAACATTGATCATATGTGTTCTGCCAATTGATTTTTTGTAACTTGTTCATTGTGTTTCTGTCAATTAATCCAATAAGCAGAATCTAATTGACTTCTGATATTTATTTGACCTAACAAGGCTACACTCACCTCATTCAGTAGATGATTTTTTCTTATTTCGTGTCTCTTAATGCTTTGACTTAAATGTCTTAAATCTTTTTCACGGTATACTGTTCAGGATTTATCAGAAAAGGTAAATAAATAGTTGTGACTCTACGGAGGATGGTCTAACAATTCGACTTTTTGTTGCGTTAAAAATTCAATTGTCTTGCGAGCTGTGTGCGACAGTGGTGTAGCTAGCATGGGTGGCACCCGGTGCGGATATTGAGTTGTCACCCAAGGAATGAAAACTTAAAAAGATCCAAAATCCGATAAAGAGTAATTAATAATTAAGTTACGACATTATGATAGTAATGGTACTGTTTTATTATACATTTTTTGACATTCATGTATAAAATTAAAAATCAGGTATAACAAAAAAAGAATGAGAGTAGAATTAAAATACTCTCATATACATGTTATATATGCGATAGGTTGGAATATTATTTCTCACATGTGCAATATGCTTACTTACGAGATTGTAGCACCAAAGAGATGTAAATATGTCAAATTTATCGGGTTTCGTGTCGTACTACTCATTTTGGCCAAAATGTGACTTAGGGGGTTTTAGTAATAACCGATTCAAATAGACTATAAACAACGCTCTAACGAACTTTTTTAGAAGTATTTATGCAGTGTAACCTCCCCTAATGGACACCTTTATTTAGTGAACACTTCTGAATTCCCCGAATGTGTTGCGTTACTCTAATATTAATGTTTTTTTCTACTTAATGGATGCTCTAGATCCTGGATGCGGACAGCATATTTTATAACGAAATACAAAAATTCATAATACTTTACCTCCAGTTCCTGGGCAATATTTTGCCGCAACGAAGGGTTGCGTCAAAATATTGCCCAGTCCTGCAGGTTATTTGTCACAGCCGAAGGGGCTGTGAGAAGTAACCCCATAAGACATCTCTCGTAATACTGGGTCACTGTTTGCCAAACTTTTAAAAATTAAAGCGCCAACTTTTAACAGAAAAATATCCCAAAAGCGCCAATCTTTTATTGATTTCGTCATATCCTGATCATCTGCCCTTTGTGTTTTTGGGTTATTTATCAATTGAATTCGTTAATTACCGTCCTACTTAACGTAACGTCTCTACTAACTAGAAATCAATCAATATCTAAAAACACCTGCTGTTAGTTTATAATTAAATATAAATCACAACTTAGCTAGACAAAGAAGCAAGTCTGCGATGCAATTTGAAATATTTAGCCATGTGACTTTCAGTTAAAAGAAATCATTAACTAATTTACTATATTCAATATACACTTTACTAAAACAATAGATGCAATAGAAAAATGAAATTACACAAAGATAAACATGATAAACAATGGATAAAACATCAAATAAACACATACCACACGAAAGAAGATAGCTTCAGTTTATTTAAAAACACTTAGCTGGGGGTGCGTTCAAATTTCACATTGGACGAGGGCGTTTCAGAACGCACCCTATGGCAATCACATAGGCATTGAATGACTTCTGTTACTTTTTCAAAATCGCACAAATCGCGCTTTTGCACAAAATTTTTAGGCAAAAATTACTTCAAAAAATCGCCCAATTTGCGCTAAAGCGCCCAATCTGGCAATACTGCACTGAACACATTACGTGCTCTACCAATACCCCCTCTCCCACACACACACACATTCCGCGAACTTACCCCCCCCCCCCCCCCCCCCCATTGTATCTTTTTATATTAACATAACATTTACTTATTGCTTTTCTACGAACAGACTATAAATTAAAAGGAATAATAGGTTTAATCCTTGTTCACTATGAATCTACAGATAATTTATATTTGATAATTGAAATGCGGTCCAATTATTTATTAAAAAAATGGAACTATCTGTTCACTTAAGTTAACACACTAATCAAGGCAAGATCAATTAAACAATTTTAAATTTCCACATCATTTCTTGTAAATTAATGTGCTTTATCTTAAAAATACTTGGAAAATTTTTACTAATTCTGTTTTTATCAAATTTCTGCTTATCCTGCAACCCGTTTTAGGCATATCCAGTACATTGAAAAATAAAAAAAAAACTTATCGTTAATGGTCAAGTTCGTGTGACCTCATTTTTACAACCGTAGATATCTCTGATAACATCTACATTTGAGGTGCCAAGAGACCTGTTAGCCAGAAGTTTTAACAATATCATTACACTAAATAGTCGATATCGCGATTCCCTTAATGTTCGAAAATTCGGAGAAAATGTCTTTATTCTTTCCATTGTCGCGCAACGGGCATATACCACCACATTCACGAACCATTAGAAAACGTTTATTAAAGTCGATAAAAATAATGTATCCGGCCGTTATAACGTTGACTGCCCCATTTACCTACATCGGATGTCATTCGCAGTCAGATCAAGAGAAGAGAGTGGTTTTAAGCAGCAAATGGAACGTTGGAAATACGCCACCAGCAGTGCAGAAGCACCCATAGCAGTCTTGTAAAGAAAATATTAGAGAGAAGAGGGCGCTCGATTCGCTCTCTCACTCGCTTTCGTTTGTTCTCGCTTGACGTATATCGCAGCGAAAGGAGAAAAAGAAAGAATACGGTAGAAAAAAAGACAAAAGAAATAAAACATTACTAAAGTAGAAAGACATATATATATATATATATATATATATCTAGTGAAGAGAAAGAGTATATGGACTGCGTAAATGTGAGTGTATAGTAGGTGTTTATGAAAGATGCGGTGAATGCCTTCATCACGAGAATCTGCCGCTTCCGGGGGACCTTCTTTCTGGCAGTCGTTCTTTCATTGTGTTTGAATGGGACTTTGAATGAACTGAACTGTCAAAATATTTACTTTCAGTCTCTTGTTTTTAAATGGTCGCGTTTTAGAAGTCTTTTTGTGGAAGTCAAATTTACTCGCTGTAAAATCGGTTTCGGCTGTTATTTTACATTGGACAAACACTAATGATCATTTTAATTTCAGAAGTTGCTCGAACAAAAGAGTTTCTGTTAAATAAATCAAGTACTATTATGGAACAATGTCACCAAATTTGTCAATGTAATAATCATTTGAAATCGTGATGATTATTCTGAAATATAACATGTAATAGTTACTAAAAATTCAAATTATATACAGTTTTACAAAAAGATTAAATTTAATCGAATTGGGTAGTTTTATAAAATAAATCGATGTACAGAAATATCTACATATCCATGCGTACAAGGATATTTTGACTGGAGAATGACTTCAATGAAATATTTTAAAGAGTATATTTTATTTTTTAAGCCATTTAAAATACAAGTGGTCACAAAAGTTTCTTCCCTAGATATGAAGAACCTAAAAAAAAGAAACGGATAATAAAAATATAAAAACTAAAGAGTTAAAACCGCCGTATGAGACGATGCATTATCATGACGGACCATAATTCCCTTGTCTGGAACTGTACTGAACACCTCAGACAAATATTTTTCAGTGTACCACTTAGCTGTAACTGTGTTTTGTCCATCTAACAACTAAACAGAAATTGCAACAACTTCTGACTCGACACGCGAATGAACAACATCAGTGAATCCTTTTCACAGATGAAAAGATCTTCACTGCTGAAGAATCTTGTATTAAGCAAAATATCAGGATTTATGCTAGATCATCAAAAGAGCAAAACAGTTGGTTCCAAGGGTACAAAGAGGTCGTCATCGGGAATGGTTTGGTGGGGAGTCAGTTACGAACGAGTGACAAACATTCATTTTTGTGAAAAAGGCGTTAAAACCTCTGCAGTCGGATATCAGGAAAATGTTTTGGAATGCGCTGTTAAATCATTGAACCACACATTGTTTAACAGTACAACATTGACATTCCAACAAGATTCAGCGCCAGTTCACAAGACCAGAAGAACTCAACAGTGATTTCAGAGCAACGTACCGAATTTTATTTCTCCGAATGATTGGCCTTCCTCTTGTTCGGACCTTAATCCCTTAGATTACAAGTTATGGTCGGATTTAGAGAATATGGTGTGATCTAAAATACATCCGAATTTGGAGTCTTTGAGACAATCCTTAGGGTACGCAGTGACAAATTTCTCAATGGAGAACGTACGTGCTGCAATAGATACATGGTCTGAAGTCCTGTGTTAAGGCAAATGGAGGCAATTATGAATAATTTGTGAAATATTTGTTACCTATTTTATTGGTCAATAAATGCTGTAAAAATTGTTATGAAATATTTTCTCATTTCTATTTTACAACTAAAAAATTCATGTAACAGTATTTATGATAGTACTAGGTATATACACGCTGTGGTTGAGTGAACTCTATAAACAAATCAGCGTACGCTCAGACAAGTTTAAACATGCACAAGCTACTGTACTTAGGACAAATACTTAATACTGTGATGAGTCACCAATGATCTCACACATGAAAAGTCTAGGCGAACATCGAATATGCCAGAAGTTTTCTCGTTAATATAAACAGCAGTCGGGAGAGATTTATGCCATGCCATACCAAATCATCGCCGAGAGAACTTACATAAATATAAATAGCAGTTGTGTAAATAGCAATGTGCTTATTTTAGTAATTAGTTTTTAAATTGTTATTCGTTTTTATTATTAATATAGTGTGTGTCTAAGTTACCGTTAGTTTTATTTAAGGACCCAGACAGACAAACATTACAATGCGATTACGAATTCAGGGGTATAAAGCTTGTAAATCGTGTCTGAAACTAAAGTTATGTATAGCAAACGCCAATTAAGTTGGCGCGAGGAGGGGTAAGTTCGCGCAGGATTAAAAATAGTGGGCAGATTTGTATTTGGTTTTACATCAAATGTCAGATAATTCTAACCTCTGAGCGTGTATCACTTTATGATCCCCTAGCAAAGACATTATGTTCCGTCAAACGTCAATGACAAATGTATTCTGACAATTACTTGAGTAGTGGGGGGTAGACGTTTTTAAAAACGGCTTCTGCGCACCCCCTCCTCGCGCCAACTTAATTGGCGGTTGCGCATATTTTGATAATAATTTGGTATACAAAAAGGTTGTGTTTATGTATAACAATACGTTATGCACGTATAAAGCATTTGTTACAATATGAAACAGACATGTAAAAAATTACATATCTGTAACTGTACACATGGACAATACATCTCGTATTTTCAGCATTTACTTCTGCTGAATACATATGTTTCTGCCATCTAGGCGTCATCAGTCAAGCTAGCTTGCTTTGCTCCACTAGCTTGACTGATGACGCCTAGATGGCAGAAACATATGTATTGAGCAGAAGTAAATGCTGAAAATACGAGATGTATTGTCCATGTGTACAATTACAGATATGTAAATTTTTTACATGTCTGTTTCATATTGTAATAATTTGGTACTAAATTGTGAAAAATCTTTATAAACCGACTTCGGTTTGGTAATCAACAAACATGCATAAAACACTGGGCACATGCTTCTATTTAAACCTCAGATACACTGTAAACCAGTGTAATTAAAGAAAACGTAACAATTCCAATTCAAGAAAGCCCTGGATTTGCAAATTATCTAAATTACACCAAATTACTTTAGTAGGTTGTAATTAGTATTCATTGCCCGGAAGGCTATTTAAAATGATCGAAGAACGAGATTTGCAGCTGTTTAAGGACACATTCATCAAAAAAAAAAGTGCAGTATTAAATACGGAACAAACTGCATTTCTAGAAAATAATTATCTCCAATTGTGTATCTTTCGTATATTTATTTTGAACTCGACGTGCTCTAATTGTTATTATCCAGCAGTGTTCCTCGGTATTTCGATGTATTTTAATTAAAGAAAAGTCAACTAAAACTACGGCTTCTTTTATTTTCGAAACCTTATTTCACGAACACTCCAACGTCGCCGTTGTTTATATTTTAAAGCTTGCGCATACAGCACGCCACATGCACTTCTCCTATTTTCTCTTATTTATGGTCGCATATATTCTTGAAATTCCCTGCTCTTCCTTTTTCGATAATTTTTGCCTTTAAACACACGCAGTTACGATTATAGTTTTGTGAATCATAAATTGTGAAATATGTATAAAGTCGACTTTCTCTAACAATTTATTATTTTATTGTTGAAAAGCACGGTTCTTGTCGGTTCACCTTGACGTTTTTGCAGGGACCGCACGCTAATCCGCGTCCAATGTTACTTTATTTCGTAATGTTATTATTACGCCACACCATGAAAGTGCAATTGGTATTCGTTCGTGTCCGCGTGTCTAAATGTGTGTGTATTAATTGAATCATAATTTTAATTCTTTATTTTAGCATTTGATAAAACAAATCATTCTTGCAAAATAGAATTATTTTATGCTAAATTGTGAGATGAATTTCGTCGATCGCATGCGACGAATTGCCATTCACACTTTCAATTTCGAAAAAAGCTATATAATCGGAGAAAAATAACAAAGCAAGAAATATATTAGAAAGCGTCCACATCCAAAAAACCACAAATGACAGAACGGACATAAATAATTTCTCAGCAATATACCCGCCTATCATATAACACCTTCCGAACAATCAAAAGTCATAAACAGTCAACAGCATAAATTTAATGTAAATAGATTTTACTTTAAACATTGTACTTTTACCAATTTGAATAAATATTATAGTTTTGAAAAAGGTACTATACATAGGACCGAAACGTCATTATAAATTAAATATTATTTTAATTACCTGGTCACTACTCCCAAAGAAACACTTTTACTGTACTTATCTTGTCGATATAGATACATAGATATACACCGAGCGAGAAGACAAAGATATTTTAAAAAAATTTATCACACCACTGTGCGATCGTCATATTAGAAAAGACGATATCTTGAAGTTGACCGACAAGAACATAAAGAAGAGTTTTGTTAAAGTCCATCGCATTCAGCTGTTACGTATGTAAGCATGCGCTGTGGCGTATTTATTATTTATACACATTCTGAATATTTTGAATTCATAGGCGTCACGTAATAAAATGTTTACGGTGTTTTTAATTTCGAGGTTCACGACGTAATTGACTCAATATTTTAGATTTATGTTCTACATAATTACATCTTTCCATTTATCATACGTTGTCTCTTTATTTCAAGGATACCCTGTATATATATATATATATATATATATATATATATATATATACCGGGTGTATTATGAAAAATCTTTCGTGCTGTAACTTTTTTATTTTTTGCCCGAATGTAATATATTATACGTCGAACTAAATCGTTTTAAAAACACTGTAACGTGGTCCGCTTTGAATTTTTTTTTACACTTTGTTTTTGACAGACAGCTGCAAACTGTGTTTTTTTAAATTGCACTATACTTTTTTTTTCCTTATTCAAATATATTACTTTTTCTGAATATGAAACTGTAAACAACGATATCCTTGTATGAAAAAAAATCCAGAAATTGAAGGTTTTTTTTTTAGTTCGATTTATTCTGGTTTTTCCGAACACAGAGATTTCTTAAATGCATTTTAAATACTCTATTTCATTTTTTATTACCAGCAAATGTGTGTACCTTTTAAAATCACTTACATTCAATACTATATAGCCCATAAAGGATTACAAACCAATGTTATCAGTGAGCGGTGGGTCAACAACAACATTTACAGTGTTTATTTTAAAAATTTAAAAATCAAGCAGTCATATTGAACGATAAAAGTGCATTCCAAATTTTCGAAGAGAGCTGTGACATCTGTCAGTCACACATTCATTATAACATTTTCAACGATTTATTTCTAAATTTTGTTATTGAAATGTATAATGGCGAATGTGTGGATGCGATTCAAGCATATTTTGAATGCGGAACAAATTCTGCAGCTGCTTTGCGACTTTATGGAAAATCGTTTTCCTGACAGACTGAGTCCAAGTGCCGATAAGTTTGGAAGGCTCGTGCGAAATTTACGAAATTTTGGATCATTCAAAAAACCGAAAATAAACGCACGTGTAATTCAAGATCAAAATTTAGAATTAAGTGTCTTGCTCTATGTGGAAGAAAACCCTAATACGTCTACGCGAGAAATTGCTTACTACATGCAGGTATCACATTCTACAGTTCAGTACATTCTGAAGAAGCACAAGTTCTTTCCTTATAAACCACGGAAGGTGCATGCTCTCGGTGAAAACGACCCTCAACGAAGGGTTCAATTCTGCACGGTTTTCATGAATAAACTAAGGGAAGATCCAATTTTTTATCGTCGTGTGTTGTGGTCATATGAATGCACTTTTGGGAAAAATGGTGTATTCAACAGAAATAATCATCGCCATTGGAGCACTGAAAATAACCATGTTGTGATGCAACACAATTTTCAAAATCGGTTCAGTGTAAATGTATGGTGTGGCATTTTAGGCGATAGAGTAGTAGGGCCTTTTTTGTGGAGGGTAATCTAAACCAAGAAAAGTATAATAATTTGTTACGCAATGAATTAGGCAATTATTTAGATGAGTTGCCACTTGCTGAGTTAAACAGGGTGGTGTTCCAACAGGACGGTGCCACACCCCATAATGCACGAATGAATACTGATTTTCTAAATAATTATTTTGGCGTCAGATGGATGGGCACTTACGGACCTATTCGATGGCCTGCTAGATCGCCAGATCTGAATCCACTGGATTTCTTTCTGTGGTCTTACATTCAAGATCATGTCTATTTGACTCCACCTGATACCAGAGATGATTTAGTAAGAAGGATAGTACAAGTATGTCATGAAATACCACCAAATCTTATATTAAACGCAGCAGTTGGAGTTAATAGAAGGTGTCAAATGTGTCTGGAACAAAATGGGGCCAATTTCGAACATTTGATTCATTAAAATATATGATAACTTGATTTCTGTAAATTTCGTAGTTTTTTTTTAATAATAATAAATTTGTCACTCAATTTAATGGAGGTGTCTTCAGGAAATAAATGTTTATTAGAATAAGTAAAAAAAAATATGTAGTACAATTTAAAAAAAAAATTTACTACTGTCTGCCAAAAACGAAATGTCAAAAAAATTTTTGTTTAAAAACGATTTAGTTTGACATATCATTCATTAAAATCAGATAAAATATAAGGAAGCTACAGCCCCAAAGGTTTTTCACAATACACCCGGTATATATACGAGATAAAACAATTTAATTACCCGACCGCTACTTCCAAAAAGTATTACTTGTATCTCGTATTATAATTACGACCAAGAAAATAAGAAATATATGTATATATATGTTTATAATTACAATGATATTATTTGAATATATAGTGATTAAAAGTTATATTTTATCCCAAGATAACGTGATTTTAAAGGGTTTATTAAATGAGGTGGTTAAAGAAATTTCATTTTAGAGTTTATGCAATTATAGTCCCACCTGAGAATACCTGTTGTTTTATGGACAGCGTTAAGTTTTCTGGTAGGATATTTATGGTTCTGTGGTACTCAGGTAATAATTGGAGGGGATTGCTTGGGTTTGTCTATATATTATTGTCGACAAACTTGACTATATCTTGAAATTTTCAACTGGTTAACTTTGATACAAACCAACGTCAACAACCACAAAATTATGGAGCAAATATTCTGATTTTCACTGTAATAAGCTTTTTAATTGCGAAATCATAAAATAAAATGATAATTAAGGTACAAAGCTCTATAAAAAGAAAATAATGTAATAAATCATCCGAAATTACTGAAAAAACCTCAACATTTCTCCCATTTCATTAAAAACTCAATGAAAGACGAACCTAACAAAAATGAATGACATCACCGCATTAATTGAATTTTATTACAATTAATTCCGAGTTATTCGGGACCCCAGTCGCAGTCTCTTTTCCCGTCTGTCTGTCGGTCGGTCCTTTGCTTTCCGTTGATTTCCTTCGAACACTTTGCGTTAATAAATCCTCAGGAGCTTTCTTAGCGGCAGTGCCGCAAACAATAGATTTTTAATTGCATTTAAGTTTCATTGCTGTCTGAATAATTAAAGATTTCGCCCGCCTCCGTCCAGGAACAGGCCCTTGACACGAATATATTTTACTTTATTTATGGAACGAATGGAAATGTTAGACGACGATGTCTTTGAATTTACAAGCAGAGCACGTAAAGGATTTAGTGTTATCTATTGAAAGGAAAAGTCTTAGGGTATTGGATTTTTTTTTTCAAAAATAGACACAATTAGATGTAGTAGCGAGAAAAGTACAAGTACCATCTATGATCGAATACATTTACCAATTAAAACTGAATAAGTTATCTACAAGTAATTTGGTTTGTAGAGGAAAAGAAATAAAATTTATTGTATTCAGGACATTGAAATACTATTAAGACGTTACACTAGAACACTTGGAACACTTAATGAAACTCGAAACGTGTCAATTATTGTAGAATTTAGTACAGGACAGAATCGAAAGCAAATGCAAGCTAGATCGAAGAAAATCTTGCTTAAAATATTAACAACGCACTATTTGGAAGGGCAGTAAAAAACGTGCATACATCAGTAGTCATAGCTCACGTTCTAAAAGAAAAATATCGTGGAAAACGAAGGAAAAGTAGTTTAAATAGTTAATTGACGAAGGAGATACTTGTTGAAACTTGTTGAATATTTATGTGAAAATTATTGGGGAAATGGTGGTGGAAATTTTTTTTTTTTTTACAATCTTAAATTTAATGGAGGGGAGTTGTTTAAATCTAGTTGGTCATTTAAAGCTAATTCTAAACTATTGTATCTATTAATTTCTAAGTTTTCTAACAGGTTAAGTTTTTTACTTTTTTCTTGAATGTGTAAAATTTTGAAATCTATATTAAATCTATATTTGATATATATACAATGACTTGCGAAAGTTGAATCTGTTTTCTTTTCTTTATGGCTTCTCTCGTGTTCTTTCATCCTAATTTTGAATGGCCTCCCCGTTTGTCCTATGTATACCTTATTACAATCTTCGCATGTTAACTTATATACACCAGAGTTTTATTCTTTGTCTATTTTATCTTTGTTGTTTTTAATAATGTTCTCTATAGTATTGTCTGTTTTAAATGATATATGTTCGTTATTAAGTTTTTTAATGAAAGTACCAATTTTTTCCGAAATTTTTCCTAAGTAAGTGATTGAATTATAGGAATTAATTATCTTGTATTTTAATTTTGGATAAACTAAGGAAAGGGTTTTAGATTTTTGTTGGCTATTTAGGATGTTATTGTTGTTTAATGCTATTGTGTATATTCTATTTAGTTCAAGGTCGAAATTACTTTTACTCATAGGTAAATGAATTAATCTATATACCATTGATTGGTATGCTGATAATTTGTGTGTTATAGGATGAAAAGAATTAGCGTGTATTGTGGTATCTGTATGTGTTGGTTTATGGTATATAGCGAACTCGTGTTTATTAGTTTTGTGTGATATGGTTAAATCTAGAAAATTAATGCTTTTATTTATTTCTGTTTCTATAGTAAAATTTATTTTGGGGTGAATAGTGTTGATATAATTATGTAAAGTTTTTAATTGTCTATCTGAACCGTTAAAGCAAATTAATATGTCATCAACATACCTAAACCAATATACACAATTACCAAACAAGGGATGTGTACTAATTATAGTTTCTAAATTATTCATGAAAATTTCCGCTAATAAGGGGCTTAGTGGGTTTCCCATTGCTAGACCCTCTGTTTGTTTATAAAATTTCTTTTTAAATTGAAAATAATTTTGTTCCAGGCACGTTTCTAAGAGCTGTAAAATTTCGGTCTTTGTGACAATGTTCGTGTTTCTACGTTCTAGTAGTCTAGTAATCTATTATCTCCTGGGGTGGGATACTAGTGAACAAATTCGAGACGTTAAAATAAATGAGTTTACATTTGTTTGGTAATATCAAGTTTGAAATGTTGTTAATTAATTCCTGGGAATTTTTAACGGAGAACTTAGATTTGAATTTAGTGTGACTAAGAATTAAATCTATTAAGTGTTTGGACACATTTCTACAAGGTGCAGTAGTATCGAACACGAACCACGAACACTGTCACAAAGACCAAAATTTTACAGCTCTTAGAAACGTGCCTGGAACAAAATTATTTTCAATTTAAAAAGAAATTTTATAAACAAACAAAGGATCTAACAATGGGAAACCCACTAAGCCCCTTATTAGCGGAAATTTTCATGAATAATTTAGAAACTTTAATTAGTACACTTCCCTTGTTTGGTAATTGTGTATATTGGTTTAGGTATGTTGATGACATATTAATTTGCTTTAACGGTTCAGATAGACAATTAAAAACTTTACATTATTATATTAACACTATTCACCCCAAAATAAATTTGACTATAGAAACAGAAATAAATAAAAGCATTAATTTTCTAGATTTAACCATATCACACAAAACTAATAAACACGAGTTCGGTATATACCATAAACCAACACATACAGATACCATAATACACGCTAATTCTTTTCATCCTATAACACACAAATTATCAGCATACCAATCAATGGTATATAGATTAATTCATGTACCTATGAGTAAAAGTAATTTCGACCTTGAACTAAGTAGAATATACACAATAGCATTAAACAATGGTTACTCTATAAATATTGTCAATAACATCCTAAATAGCCAACAAAAATCTAAAACCCTTTCCTTAGTTTATCCAAAATTAAAATACAAGATAATTAATTCCTATAATTCAATCACTTACTTTGGAACAATTTCGGAAAAAATTGGTACTTTCATTAAAAAACTTAATAACGAACATATATCATTTAAAACAGACAATACTATACAGAACATTATTAAAAACAACAAAGATAAAATAGACAAAGAATCAAACTCTGGTGTATATAAGTTAACATGCGAAGATTGTAATAAGGTATACATAGGACAAACGGGGAGGACATCAAAATTAGGATGAAAGAACACGAGAGAAGCCATAAAGGAAAGAAATCAGATTCAACTTTCGAAAGTCATTGTATAGATATCAATCATAGATTTAATATAGATTTCAAAATTTTACACATTCAAGAAAAAAGTAAAAAACTTAACCTGTTAGAAAACTTAGAAATTAATAGATACAATAGTTTAGGATTAGCTTTAAATGACCAACTAGATTTAAACAACTCCTCTCTATTAAATTTAAAATTGTAAAAATGTTTCCACCACCATTTCCCCAATAATTTTCACATAAATATTCAAACTTGTATTGTACATATTCAGTATTTCATCCACCTGATGAAGCCATTGTATGGCGAAACAATATTGTAGTGGTATTTACAATACAAGAAAAGTAGTTTGGAAGTGTAATACTTTTTTTGACATCTCTGTAGCCATTAAGAGAATATACGACATTGACAGTCCGTTATTTCTATACGCAACTCTTTTCACTGCTTCTACATTTATTATATATTTTTTCCAATTGTCCCATACCTTCAGAAAAAAAATCCCTAAGTAACTCTGCAAATATTGGTCAACATCTTCTTTCAGCATTTTTCTTGTTTGTCTTATGGAACTAACGATCAAGTTCTTTGCGAATGAGAATGCAGATCTTTTCCTCCGGAAAAGTCTTTGTTTATTCATATGAATCTCCATTTATGGTAGCATATATTAAATGAGAAAGACTTCGTTAGTACCCCTGAAAACTCTTGCCATCTGTTTCTTAAGTAGTATTTTTACTTTCTTAGTAGTGGAGAGCCCTTTCACCTCATTTTATGGATTCCTTTTTAGTGAGAGGGTCCTAGTGATTTATCGAAATCGCCTACCCCGAGATAATTCGGAAATAGTTTGTCTCCTTACAATTTGGCCAAATTTTATTAAGAAACTACTTTCATTAACAATTTTTGCTCAGATGTAAGTAATTTGGTTATTCAAATCGTCTGGAAGAATTTTCAGAAGACCTATTTCGGATATACAGACCTTTAAAACACCAATTTTTCCTAAGAGTTGACAATTTCTTAATGCTATGACTATAACAAGAAACAGAGCGGATGTGGAGCCAATTGCGCATATACGCCTTCACCCCGGCATTATTGTGGCAACACTGCCCTCCTAAAGCCTCTAGTAGTGGTCCAAACATGGTAATCATACGGCGATAAGTCGGAACTGTATGGTGGATGTTCAAAAATCTTCCAGTACATCTCCTACAATTTCAGACGTGTTTGATTTGTCGCATTGAGCGGGGTATTTTGTGGCAAAATAATGTCCCCATATTATCCATATGTTTGCTGAGTTTACAATCTTAACAGACTTTCTGTAGTTTTTTTGGCATGATTTTATATTTACACAAAGTAACAAGTAAACACAAAGAAAGCTTAAAAATTCGGTAACTAAAGTATAATAAAAAACGATATTTCAGTGAAATGTGTTTTAATTTTCGACATAATCTCCCTCAAGATCAATACATTTATATAGTCGATGCTCAAGTTTCTTTATGCCTTCACAGTACTCATTTTCCTCGAGCTCCTCAAAATAGTGATCAACGGCAGCTATCATCTCCTCATCCGAAGCAAATGTCATACCGCCGAGGTGTTTCTTCAGTTTGGGGAACAGATGATAGTCCGACGAAGCTAAATCCCGCGAATAATAGGAATGCTCAAGCGTTTCGAACTTTAATTTGGCCCATTTTTCTTCGACAATTCCGCTTGTATGAACTGGAGCATTGTCTTGATGAAAATGATTTTTTTATGCTTTATTCCGGGTCTTTTTTCGACGATAGCTACCTTCAATCGATCTAAAAGTTTAGAATAGTATAGTGCAGTAATCATTTGTCCCTTTGGCAGGTAGTCGATAAGCAAGAATCCCTTCGCATCCCAGAAAACGGAAGCCATCACCTTTCCTTTCGATAGACTGACTTTGACCTTTTTTGGAGCCGGTTCACCACGTTTAGTCCACTGTTTTGATTGCTGTTTATTTTCTGGTCTGTAGTGAGTGGACCCAAGTTTCATCGCACGTCACAAATTTGCGCAAAAAATCTGTTGGATTTTGCCGAAACCGCTCCAAAATGGCTGTAGAACATTCCACGCGTTTGAGTTTTTGCTGTGTTGTTAGTAAACGCGGCACCCATCTAGCACACTGCTTAGACATGTCTAATTCAATATTTAAAATGTACGACACCCGTTGTCTGGAGATGCGTGTAGCCTCAACAATATCTTGCAATGTGTATCGGCGATCAGCTTCCACAAGTTTCAAAACTTTTTGCACACTTTCTGCAGAAGTGGCTGTTTTAGGACGTCCAGAACTTGGATCGTCATTTACGTTCTTACGACCTTTATTAAATTCGTTCACCCACTTGCAAACAGTTTTAAAACAAGGAGCTGCGTCGCCTAACACATTTACCATATCAACATGAATTTCTCTAGACTAAAAATACGTTTTCTACAGGTATTTAATCACTGCGCGAATTTCGATATTGTCAATTTTTAAGAAGCGACAAAAGTACACTGCTTTGAACGAGTGTACACAACAAACTATTTGACAGATCGATGTGAAGTTTAACACGTTTATCATTGAAACATCAAGCTATATAATAGCGTCAAAGATTGCTTTTACATAGTGCCATCTCATAGTTAGTTACCGAATTTTTCAGCTTACCCTCGTATATCTTTTTATTTCCCGTGCATCTCCCTAGTTCTTTTTCCCGAACTTCTCCGCATAAACTATAAACAAAAATTACATTCTAAATCATTATATTAGTACACTATAATAGCTAATTAATTCGCCAAATTTAAAATTAATAACTTTGTAATGCCATAGGCATAATACGAGCATCATACCAACAATTAATTCAACTAATTACAAGCCCTATATTATAATGTGACCATAGTGTTCAGCACATTGTCCTAATATATTGTAATTATTGTCGTTAATATATATCAGGTCAATAGACGTGATCTCCAATGACCGATTTGTGATTATAATGCTATTGAATATACAGTGGCATTTAATGTTATAACGACACAATTGTTGAAAAATCCAAAATCGTATATATATATATATATATATATATATATATATATATATATATATGCAACAAATGCAACAAATTATAGCGACAATCGCATGTAAAATGAGATTTAATAATTATTAATTCTCATACACATGAAGTTCATATATATATATATATATACATATATATATATATATATATATATATATATATATATATAGTATATTCGTGACCTTGGTATGATAAGGTAAACTTAATTAGTCGGCGATTAAAGGTCTGGTTATTACTTCAAAGTGTATATATTTAAAATAATCCTTCATGTTTCGGCAATGATGCCTTTGTCAAGGATATAAAAAATATAAATGACAGAATATTCAGTCATTTATATTTTTTATATCCTTGACAAAGGCATCATTGCCGAAACATGTAGGATTATTTTAAATATATACACTTTGAAGTAATAACCAGACCTTTAATCGCCGACTAATTAAGTTTACCTTATATATATATATATATATATAATGAACTTCATGTGTATGAGAATTAATAATTATTAAATCTCATTTTACATGCTATTGTCGCTATAATTTGTTGCATTTAATCGCGACAATAGCATGTAAAATGAGATTTAATAATTATTAATTCTCATACACATGAAGTTCATTACAGTTCGTATATATACACGTAGTATAGAAGTGAATAACATGTCTGTCTTCGGTAAGGTGCACTGATGATCTGTAAAAAACAGTGAAATATCGATATATGCACATTCCGCGCAGATAAGTTTTTCACAAAATTTTTCATATATATATATATATATATATATATATATATATATATATATTGTGGTGGTTTAAAATTAAATCATGCTGTATAGGAATTAACAATGTAACAGTTTAGATAGTAAGAATTTTAATATACGGGGTTGGGCAGAAGTAACGCATCAATCTAATAATTCCGTAAATATAAACTTTAGAACAAAATGTTGTCAACAAAAGTTTTTTGACAAGTTATTTTGTATTGGCTTCAATCATTTGCGTTTTTTGTTCATAATGATTACATATGACTGCAACAAAAATTATTTTTTATATGGAAATAATATTTTCTTTTAGAAAATTCGGAATCTTTATTAATTTCTGAATATGAATATGTGCTTTTTTCATGGGGTTAGATAATAAAAATATTGAGAAAAAAATAAAATTTAATAAACGTACATTTGGATTAGTGCAGTGTTTTGTAGATTGCTTTGGAAATGTTAGATTTTTTGACTGTCATTGAATTATTGACGTTTCACAATAAAATAGTTTCCATCGTAAAACTTTCTTTTTTTAATACGTGTTTTGTGTGAAAATGGTCAAATTAACTACTAAAGAAAGAATAGAAATTCTTATGATGGTCGGATATGGTGACAGGCAACGTTCACATCACGAAGTTTGTACTTTATTCAATAATGTTTATTTGGATCGAGATCCTTTAGCTCAATCAACAGTTTCGAGATTGGTTACTAAATTTAGAGAAACGGGCGATATTAGAGATATACCTAAAGATGGCCGACCAAAAGAAATCACTAATGAAGACTAATCTCTTCATGTTTTACTTGCTGTAACGGAAAATCCCACTACGTCAACCACTCAACTAGGATTAGAAAATGATATGAGTAGCAGATCTAGTAGACGAATATTAAAAGCGAACAAATACAAGCCCTATAAGATACACTTACTGCACGAACTTAACGAAGATGACCCGGACGGAAGATTACAGTTTTGTGAAACAATAATGGAATTGTCCAATAACGATCCAAATTTTTTAAACAACATCGTATTTTCTGACGAAGCTACATTTTGTCTAAATGGATTTGTAAATAGGCATAACTGCCGTTATTGGGTGACTGAGAATCCACATTGGATGCGAGAAAATCATACACAGCATCGCCACAAACTTAATGTGTGGGCTGGTATTGTTGGGCAACGAATCATAGGTCCGTACGTCTTGGAACACAACCTAAATGGTGATGGTTACTTACATTTATTGCGTAACCATATTGTACCAGATCTGTTGATTTTATTTCCTAACGACAATCAACCAAGCATGCCAAACCGTAATCTATGGTTTCAACAAGATGGAGCACCACCACATTATGCTATTAATGTTCGACAGTATTTAGACACAATTTTTCTCGGTCGTTGGATTGGCTCGCTAGGTCTCCCGATTTAAATCCATTGGATTTATTTCTTTGGGGACACTTGAAGTCGCAAGTATACAAGGAGAAGCCTAGAAACCTAGAGGATTTGAGAGCAAAAATTACTCGTGAGATACAAGCCATACCACCTAATAGTTTACAAAATACAATTCGTCATTTTTGGGAACGTTTAGGACCCTGTCAGGTCGTAGAAGGACGTCACTTTGAGAATTTAATTTAATTTTGTAGTTTGTTTACTTTTATTAAATTTTATTTTTTTCTCAATATTTTTATTATCTAACCCCATGAAAATAGTACGCATTCATATTCAGAACTTAATAAAGATTCCGAATTGTCTAAAAAATAATATTATTTCCATTTAAATAAAAAATTTTTTTTGGCTGTCATATGTAATCATCATGAAAAAAAAAACAAATGATTGAAGCCAATACAAAATAACTTGTCAAAAAACTTTTGTTAACAGCATTTTGTTCTAAAGTTTATATTTACGGAATTATTCGACTGATGCGTTACTTTTGCCCAACCCTGTATAATATACCTGAGGTTACAGGTGTTGTGTTTAACTGATGTAAAGATTTATTTAAACTATTTTCCTTTGGCATCATACATATACGTAAGCTTATCAGTGTATTAGGAATGTGAAAAGTACTATTATAATGATATTTGTTAAAAAAATTAACAAGTAGCTGGGTATTAAAAAAAAAAGAAATGATTAATTTTTTTTAAGTTTATAGCAACGTAAAAATTTTGATTGAGAAGTTATAGAATTGAGTAAATTCATTACATTAATATACTTAAAGTATTAAATTAGGGGAAAAAAATCAAATCTCATTATTAATAATACGTTAAATAAGTTTGTCAATATATTATTACGGAAAAATTTATAAATTGGAAATACAAAGTTTTGGGAAAAGAATATAATTTTAAGTGAACGGTCAACGGAAGTTTTAAGAGTCACAAAGCTAAAATATGAGAGAGAAGATAAGAATAAAGGTTTCAAAAGTTTTTAACAAGGATCAAATTTAAGAAAATGATTTATTAAAGAAGATGCAGTAATACTAACGAGCAATCAAGATGATTTGTAATCGAGTCATTCAGGAATCCGAAATCGTATGTTGTCTTGAACTGCACTTACATTACGAACGTGAAGTAAAATGTCAGTCGAATATATAACTATGCAACGGTTACAATCGAAGAAGACATACGGACTCAAATTCATGAATGACTTGATTACAAATTATCCTAATCGCTCGTTATCAGAATACAATAAATATTGAAAAGAAAAGGCCATATATTAAATTTAAAAGTGAAGGAAGACAAAATTATTGAATAGGTGACATACATTATTGACAGGAAAGTGACAGGAACTTGATTGGTATATAAACAGTTTTTTAAGAATTTATGTTGTATGTA
Source organism: Melolontha melolontha (assembly GCA_935421215.2). NCBI lineage: Eukaryota > Metazoa > Arthropoda > Insecta > Coleoptera > Scarabaeidae > Melolontha > Melolontha melolontha. The sequence continues at coordinate 130,412,358 of OW285240.1, read as the reverse complement.
ACTAACATTTAATATAAAGACAGTTCATTTCAAAGATTTATAAATAATGAAATTGGTACAATTAAAAGAAGTTTAGATTTTTTTTATTTTCATAAGTTCAATTCAATTTACATAAGTAGAACGGCAAATCTGACATAGTTAAATTATTAAATCAATAATTTGTTAGATTTTATAGACCATCCAACGTGGAGTTTTCTATCATAATATTTTTGACGCCGCAACGTGGTGCAATATTTATTTAATTTAATCAAATTATTTACCAATTTATCCACATAAGAGTTTTTCTAATTTTTTTTTAATTTCTAATATTGGATCTTAATTTTAAAACGGAATTTCTTGAATATATATTCTTTCTTCGTGTAATGTATAGTTAATCTATTATTCAATAAGATAATAAAGTTGCACATGGAAATAGTAACATAACCTATTTTTTTCTGGAAGTCAAAAATCTTCTTTGAACGAAACATAAAATTTTAAATAATTTAAGTTACCAAAAATAGTAATATATTCACCTAATCCATGTTAACAAAATTATAAATATTGTGAGAATAACTGAATCAGTAATCATTATACGTCAAGAAATTTCAGTCTAGTGATTAAATCCGTAATATATGCAAGTTTAACTTTATGTTTATAAATTCCAATTTTCCTTAGTTAATATTAAATCGTATATTTTTAGTCATATTTCGTTAAAATAATTAGATTTTAAATATATTACAGTTCTAACTTTTACTAGCGACATCTGGTATCAGGTAGTTTTATTATATCCATGTATTAATTACTGTATTGTTAAAAAAAAAAAAATTTCACAAATGGTACAATCCAGCCTCAGTTGTCTGAATTGATAGAATGAACAAATCAAAAGCATGCTTTTTCGATAGTCAGAGGATCGTCCGTAAAGAATTTCTGCCTCAAAGCCAAAATATAACCCAACATCTCTACCGAGAAGTTCTTGAAAGAGGGTCTTTAGTATCACAACATCACAACAATACGCCCAGCCACACAGTGATTTCAATTAACAAGTTCTTGACAAGTAAAAACATCGCTATGACTTTACAGTCAACTTATTCACCAGACTTGAGTGCTTGCGGCTTTTCCCAATATTGAAAAATCACCGCAAATGACACAGTTTTGGGACATCGCAGAACAAGAAAAGATCGTAACCGACTAGCTAAAGACAATTCCAGTATGTGAGTTCCAACACTGCTATAAAGAGATTTACAGCGCTGTAGGGCAAATTCTTTGAATTATATGTAACTTATGATCAACAGTGTACACACGCCTATCATGTGGGGCAATCTATTCTCAAGACATACGAAATAGCTAATACTTATTTCCAAGAAGATATCTGTTCTTATTTTATGATAACTTTGGAGGAAGTTTTGATTTACTTACAGAACGGAATATTTTATCTCAAATTCACATGGAATATAAATGGATTTATCTAAGTATATACATAAGATACAGTAAAATTTAAATTCGAAAACTTGAGATGAATAACTTTGCGATATTCAAATGTTACGCTACTGCGGAACAATCCATACATAACAATGTATTTTTAAATAGTTATAATATCGAACAATCTATTACCAAGACTCGGATGGATATTTTATTCTCTGAAGTCACGATTAATATGTATTAAAATATAGTAGTCTAAGGACATAATAAAAAAATTACACATTTAAGTAAATTAATGTCTTGTCATATCTACAATCAATTTCAACGTGCATTTTTGGCGTTGGTCAAATTAAAATTATATTTACTCACTACTCTAGGATGAATATATTTTTGACTAGATTTAATATGAAAAAAAAACTAGAATCTCAATATCTGCATTTCCCTCTTAGTAGAACTCTAGAATGAAAGTTTGAACTATTCGATTTGTCTCATACGAAGGCGATCTTAAATGTTCTCGGCCTCGCCCATAGATGGCAGCACTACTCGCATGATTTTTTTTTCCTCATATTGATATAACTGTTAGTAGATACCATGTGAAATTGCAAATGATTCCAACTACCAGTTGACTGTAGGCAGTCTTTTGAATAGTGTGTCGTTGGAAATTGAAAAAGTCTAATATCGTGTGGTGATAAAATTCTTCTTAAAAAAAGGGTTAAGGTCGACCAAAATTTAGTCGAGGATTGTAAATGTGTATGCCGATTATTCTACTTCAATTTCCACCATGACGAAATAGGCGACCAAGCTTAAACGTAGCTGTGAAAGCATCCAAGATGATCCACATGAAGAACATCCAAAAAGTGCAACCACACTGGAAATCATCAAGAAAATGATATGATTTTAAAAAATCGGCGTACGAAGTTGTGTGAAATTGTGAATACTGTGGGGATATCAACAGAACGCCTCGATTTCATTTTGCACGAGGAATTGGACAAGAATAAGCTATGTAGAAGATCAAAAACACATTCTCACGCTTTCCGAACAATGCTGGGTGCGTTTTACGAAGAACGAAGGTAATTTTCTGGGTCGATATGTGACGATCGATCAAACATGGATTCACCATTACACATAAAAATCGAACCAACGGTCCATGCAATGACACTCAGCTCCGAAGAAAGCGAAGATGGTACCATGGGCCGGAAAGATCATGGCGTTGATATAATCGAGGATGCAAAAAGAATTCTGTTGATCGACTATCTTGAACAAGGTAAAACAATAACTAGGGAATACTATTCTAACCTTCTAACAAAACTGAACGTAAAAATTTATGAAAACAGACCCAGGTTGCAGAAGAAAAATATCATCTTCCATCAAGACAATGCATCTGCCCATAAGTGTCTTGGCGATGGGAAAATTGAAGGATTTGCACTATTAAGTGCTGAAACGTCCATCTTATTCCCCAGATTTGGCTCTCTCGGACTTGCAAATCTTTTCTAAGCCCAAAATCTTCCTCGTTAGTCAACGGTTTTATCCAATCAAGAAGCGATTGCGACTATAATTGCAGCACTTCCAGAACGGGATAATAATAATATTAAAGAAGATTATGTTGAAAAATAAAAAGTGTAAAAACATAATTCGTCATTTTCACTAGCAGGCTGAGAACATTTCAGATTACCCTCATACACCTAAGAGTTCGATTATACTTTGTTAGAGAAACATTAATTTAATAGAGAACATGTCCTTAAACATGCGTTTAAGATTTTTTCGTCTCCTGATACAACTATAATATGCGATACATAGTACGAGGGACAGTCGAAAAATTTGGGAAAAAGCTATGAAGAAAACATTTAATACGCAAGTAAACAACTTTTTCTAAATATTCCCCATTAAATTCTATGCACTTTTTCATACGTTCAAACCAATCATTCAAGCATTTACGCCATTCTGAAGTTGGTGTACTCAAAATTTGTGAGTTGAATGCAGTGATGCCTCTTTTGGACAGGAAAAACGGGGACCCCACATTTTTTGTTTCTTTTTATTGTCGAAATCGGGTAAACACACTTGGTGTCACGTCAGGACTGGATGAATCTTTAATTTTATACATTTACTTCGCATTTGCGCAACAGTCGATTGTCAATTGCACCTTTAGGGTTGCTTTTTCGCTATTCATCAATAATTTCAAGCATGGAAATTGTATACCATTCCGCGTTTACAGTACGACGATTCTCCAGAATAATTATAGCAACTTTTATTGGCAGAAGTTCATTTTAAAACACCCAAACTGTCGATCGTTGTTTTGTTTCCGGTTCATACGAATATGTCCACGATTGGTCGCCTGTAATGATGTCATAGACCTGTTTAAAAGATTGGTAAATTGAATTTTTCAGGATTACTTTGCACCGTTTTAGGCGACCGTCTTTTTAAGTCGTGGAAAGATTATGCGGTATCCAACGAGAACAAAATTTCCTCACCGCTAAATGAGTATACAACATTGAATCTTATCAAACGCTACATGACGATCTTCGTCAATAATTCGTCGTATAGCATCGATATTTTCCGCAACAACAGATGTTGCAGGACGCCTTTCACTTGCTTGTTCTTGAAAGGAAGTACGACCACATTGGAATTCTTGAAACCAACGATATACCGTTGTCTTTGATGAAGCTTCGTCACCAAATGCAGTAATTAAACGTTCTGTGCGCTGGTATTGAGTTAAGCCACAACAAAAATCATAATAAATAACTGCACGAACATTTTCACGAATTAACTCCATTTTCAAATACGATTAGAAACTTTAAAACTGCATTCTGCACAAACAAATTGTTATTTTGACAATCGGACAAAAATGCCATATTTTTAACATATTGCAGTATACCAGCACACAAGCATCATTTATCAAACTAAACAGCGTTGCCAGACTTCCGAAATTTCTCGACTGTCCCTCGTACAAGCATGCCGACTCTGAAATTTGTCGGAACCGTTTACATATAACGTGTTTTCATTTGAAGTCAATCTAGGTTAGTTTGAAATTTTGATAGAATAAGACGCATATATATTAGTATGTGTTTGTTGTTCCGTAAACGTAAATCCAAATGACATTTGATGTCAATCACATTTGTTATTTATTTGTATGTATGAAACTGTCAAAATATACGACTTCGTAGGTTAAGTAGTAAATTTTAATTTACGACATACTTCAAAATGTTCTCAGTAAATCACATGCTACTAGATTGTCTTTTCAAATGAACACCCGTTATATTCCGCAGGCAAGTTCGGAAAGTCCCGAGGGAAACGCTTTATCAAAGGTTCCCGAAAGCCGCAAAAACTTTCTTTCTAATCCAATATCGTCGACAGATTCTATATATAAACATAAAACAATCAACGAAACACTTAACGAAGATGCATATTTGTAAAATTACATTACAAAATGTCTCTGTCATATATGTATGTATGCAAATCTTGCAAATGCTTATTAATATTAATTTCTCGTATTTCATTCACACGTCCCACTTTGCTGTTTGACGACCGTCAAATGCAAATGGAATTAAAACTTGGATGTACATATACATCTTGTAAGACATTAAATGATCTTATTTTCGTTCACTTTTGAATAATCCAAAGCTACTTTCAAATATAAACAAAACAACTTCGTTTTAGCGCTTATCAGAATTTCTAATTTAGATTGAATCTTTTCCCAGTAGAATTGGTGTGTTTTTTGAAGTTTTATTTCGTAAATTAAAATTGTTTATAAAATTACTCGAATGTCTATAAATTAAAATTGAAACTCGCATAAATAAATCACTTAATGATTAAATTAATGGACTCACTAAATCATTATTTAACTTCCGTATTATAATTAGAAAATAAGTCCAATAATAATGTAATAGCGAAATTAAATTAAATTTGCTAATATCGTGAGAAGTAGCAATTGAGTACCACTGCTCCATTAAAATATACACTGTTGATCGAAAACTCGGCGTTATTATACGATGTAGCCCCATTTGGTCTCGGCCTGACAGAAAAATTAACGTTTTGAAAATTTTGATATTGCAATAAATTTTCACTGATTTCAATGCATTTATTACAACGATTACTTAATAATTATATAAAATAGAAATAAAACTAATAGTGAAAATATTCGCTTTATTAATATTTGTTTGTAAAACAACAATTGTCTCGCCAACACAGCGGCTCCGTCACATCGTATTTTACTAAAAAAACGTCTCGAATGTTGAATTTTTTTTGAAAGGAGGTATAATTCATACTATGTGTTATGTAAAAAAAATATTGATTGATAAATAGGAAATCTAGCTTAATAAATCTATTAATTTCTTTTAAAGATTAAGAGTTTGCTTGTTTCTAGTTTAATATGTATAAACACTGCCTCAAAATAATGAATTCTGTACGCCTTGCAAAATAATTATCCATCCCAATTGTCTTCCAAGCACCTGATTTTTTAAAAAATTCCAAAATCTAGCGAAGAAAACAAGTTCACGTTACAAACTAACATGGGTATACATAAATACAAAAAGGTTAATATTATTTTACAATGTCTTTAAAATGTGAGAATTTACACAAATATTGTAGTAAAAATGCGTGGGCCATCTGGTCAGCCCTTACTGTTATACTATTGGCTACTAAACATGTTTTCAAATAATTTCTTTTAGTAAAGTAAATCTGCGTTTCTATTATCGTCTAAACAGTTGCTTTAAATGAATAAATTTAACAAAGATGAGTTATTTAAATCCAACTGATTGCACTGGTCTGCAACAAAATCCTCCTTCATAAAATTATGTCATAAATATGAAGATTTCGATGCTCTGAATCTGTTCCCTATGGCCAATTTTTTCTATCACGTCTAGTTTTTTCGATATGATTTTTTTTCCAAAATGTCATAAATTCCGTTTTTTTTAATTCGTTATATGCGTTAACATTATAAACAATGTATATACATACGAAATAGGTTTTTGCTAGTTATAAGAGAAAGAAGGAAAGTCCCGAAAGTGATTTCTATGGTAGTACATATGCGCCTGCGCAGTATACACTGTGTCTTTACAACAGTTAGTTGAAAACTTGTCTTTTAATTGTTTACGTTCTATATCAAATACTTTGGTAAGTTTTGCACAAAATTCATGTATTTTATGTGTAGGTTATCCATTTTTTTATGAACATACATAATAAATATATAATAGAAATTTAAAATTATTTTTTAAAAAAATTCCATTCAATTTTAGGTTATAAAATGCCGCGCGCTTGTAAGAATTCTACCGTCTGTACTCTAAAAACACAGCGAAATGCGATAACAGATCTTGTTAAAAAAGTTTATCAGCTTTATTTTGGATTCTCTATCGATGAGAGGGATAAAAGTTGGTTCCCAAAAATTTGCTGTAACAGTTGTTCAAGAACGTTGAGAGGTTGGCTTGAAGGAAGTCACAAATCTATGCCGTTTACGATGCCAATGCTTTGGAGTGAACCTCAGAATCATGAAAATGACTGTTTTTTCTGCATGACATCAACACGAGGATTCTCGAAAAAAAATAAAAACAAGATTGTATATCCAAACATCGCATCTGCAAAGAGACCACTTCCTCGTGGTGAAGGCAGTTCACCTCCAGTACCTACAAAAAATAGCGAGAAGATGGAAAATAAAAATACTTCTGGTCTACAGCCTCAATCGAGTTCTATTTCTTCCTGTACATCTTCATCATCATACGCTTCATCAGGATCTTCAAGCCCATCAAAAGAACCTTATTTTCTTAAACAACCTGATTTAAATGATCTCGTTAGAGACTTGGGGCTATCAAAATCTAAGGCTCAATTACTCGGATCAAGATTGAAACAGTGGAATTTGTTGGATAAAAGTACAAGAGTCTCATATTTTCGCACAAGACAAGAAGATTTTACGAGTTACTTTTCCAAAGAAAATGATTTAGTATATTGTAATGATGCTGCAGGGCTTCTTAAAGAACTAAGTTTCCCAGAAAATTCTGACGAATGGAGACTTTTTATTGATGCGTCGAAGATTAGTTTGAAAGCCGTTTTACTTCACAATGGAAATAAATACCCATCAGTGCCTCTAGCACATGCAACAAACATGAAAGAAAATTATGCAAATCTGGAGGTATTACTTGAAAGAATAAAATATTCTCAATACCTATGGAATATTTGTGCTGACTTAAAAGTTGTCGCTATACTTACTGGATTGCAAGGAGGATACACCAAGTTTTGATGTTTTTTATGTGAGTGGGACAGTCGCGCAAGAGACAAACATTACAAAGTTAAAACTTGGCCGCAAAGAAAAAGCTTGACACCTGGACTTAAAAATGTATCTCAAGAACCTCTAGTGCCAAGTGACAAAATTTTTTTGCCACCACTTCATATAAAGCTGGGGCTCATGAAAAACTTAGTGAAAGTTATGAACAAGGATGGTGCAGGCTTTCAATATCTCAAAACAAAATTTCCTCGAATCAGTGACGCGAAATTGAAAGAAGGGATTTTTGTAGGTCCGCAAATACGAGAGCTTATGAGGGATGAAGTTTTCAATTCGAAGTTGAGCAAAGCTGAAAAAAAAGCTTGGGTGGCTTTTGTAAAAGTGTGTCATAATTTTCTAGGTAATACAAAAGCTGACAACTACCGACAAATCATTCGAGAGCTTCTTTCTGCTTATAAAGCTTTAGGATGCAATATGTCACTCAAAATTCATTTTTTGGACTCGCATTTAGATTTCTTTCCGGAAAATCTCGGTGCCGTATCAGATGAGCATGGTGAAAGGTTTCATCAGGATATTATGCATATTGAAAGACGCTACAATGGAAAATAGTCAGCAGCAATGCTTGCTGATTTTTGTTGGTCGATTCGCCGAGAAACTTCGATGGAAACGATGAAAAGAAAAAAAAAAACAAAATAACTTGAATTATATTACCATAATGGGATAAATATACTGATATTTCTATAACTTGTAACTGTAAAATTAGCATTTTTCGTTGTAAAACTTAGACCGTAGTCTTTTTTCACTTTTTTGTAATTGTTGTTACTAAAATAATATCGTTTTTTAATTAAATGGACACTCTATTTAAAATCTATGTGCTGTATTTTTTTGCATGTTAAATTCCGAGGTAAGAGCACCAAATATGATGTAATCATGCATGAAAACAATGAGGAGAAAAAAAGAATTTTTTTCTGCAGACCAGTGTTAAGTAAAATTTGCGATTTTTAATTTAATAATTTTAAAACTTTCCTATAAATTAAATTTTGTGCCTTTATTTTCTAAATGTAGAATTTCAAAATCATTATTGAATGTATGCTACTAAACATGTTTTCAAATAATTTCTTTTAGTAAAGTAAATCTGCGTTTCTATTATCGTCTAAACAGTTGCTTTAAATGAATAAATTTAACAAAGATGAGTTATTTAAATCCAACTGATTGTTAAGTAAAATTTGCGATTGTTTTAATTTAATAATTTTAAAACTTTCCTATAAATTAAATTTTGTGCCTTTATTTTCTAAATGTAGAATTTCAAAATCATTATTGAATGTATGGATTTCTTCTATTAGATAATTGGTTTTATTTCTAAACGAAGAACAAAATTCAACAACACGTTTTTCAAACGCGCTTCCTGTTTGACCAACATATGTCTTACCGCATCCGTACGTTACCTTATAGACTCCAGATTCCCTATTTTTATCTGTTAAAATATCTTCATTAGGTTTCCTAATGTACATTTGTAATCTCAATTTCGAATTTTGCTTGTCCTTTATTACAGGATATACCATCATAGATGTAGCATATTTTCAATTAGAGTAACTCTGTAGTCGTTATTGATGGTTGATTTAGTTCTTCTTCATAATTTTCGATGGATAGTGAGTAATTAATGAATCTATATAAGAAACCGTGGAGATCTGCTAATTTGTGTTGTATGAGATATGTTGACAAAACAAGTATATTTATGTCTATATGGGATTCTTTATGGTAAATGTCAAACTAATTTATTGTTGACTTTTTAATGGTTAAATCCAAAAAATTAATTATATTGTTTACATCAGATTCCATAGTAAATTCAATATTTCTGTGAATAGAATTGACGAGTTCCAGTAGCAAGTTTAATTGTCTTTGTGTTTCCGCGAAACAAAGTATGGTATTGTCTACATATTTATGCCAAAGAAAATATGCTTTCTAAGTGGCATGTGTTTCGATAACGAGATATCTCTTGTCAGCTGACGGCATATGATTGTCCTTATCAAGCGGGAGTGAATCTTAAGATGTCTTTTCAGAACTGCACTGAGGAGTTCGTAAGATCGAAGCTTATGTGTTTGTAGTTGAAGTGATCATTGGTTATATACGTTGTGTATGACTCATCACCAGTTACGATATGACAGAGGAAATCTTTACCTTATCGTAAGTGTCAGAAAAATTAGACCCGATTCCATTCTCTTGGTTTTATGGTCTTCGGTAAGAAGTTTTGGCACCAATCGTGAACAAAACTTGTGCTAACCTATATTTCACGAACTATTTCTTCGACATTACCCACAAGTTCTTTCGTTACAACAGTTGGTCTTCCACTCCTTCATCATGGATATTAGTTCGCCCTTCTCGAAAGATACGGCACCATCGTCAAACCATACTGTCACTCATGACATTTTCACCATAAACAGAACAAAGTTCACGATGAATCTCAGTAGCCTTCATGTCATTTGCACACAGAAATCGGATAACAGCGCACAATTCACAGTCGGTGAAATTTTCAATTGCAGCAAGCATTTTAAACGACTAAAATAGCACGAAAGAATGTCTAAACAATTCTCTCGCTAGCACTCCCAGACAAGCACTGAACCAGACTACACCGCAGCGCTGCGATCGCGCCGATATCCCCACTCCTCTGCTTATTAGGCAGACACGGAACTTATTTACGAATCGTCCCCGTACATTAAATAAAATATAAAAATTCGTAAATTTGAAAAAAAAGATTCGAGTCATAGTTTGCAATTTTTTCATTAATTCCGAGATGTCCTCAGGCATCACGTATATGTAAAATTAAATATTCCAAATTTTCACGAATTATTGCGTGACTTTGATTATTGTTGTAAAAATCCCCAAACTCTGAAATAGAATAAAATTTATTTACAATTTTATTGTCATGGGCTATAAAATTTATTTTATTTCCTTTTTGTTTCAGCGAATCGTCTGAATGAGTACATCTACCATTACGAACCCTTATCATATGACCACGAGGACGTACACAGAGCGCACTTAAGGATGAAACGGTCCGTGTCGAAGGATCAGGCCATCCATTTGTCGTTCAGGTCTCACGGACGGCATTTCAGGCTACGCCTGAAAAGGGACGCAAACGTGTTCAGCGATCGCCTGGAGGTGCACGGCCCCGAGGGACCCATCGACGTGGACACATCACACATTTATAACGGTCATCTCGTTGGTAAGTCAAGGCCGGAAAAGAGAGGAAAGAATGAATGTATTTTGAAAATAAATGTCCAGAAGGTACTTCGTTGAATTAGTAATGCATATACAATGTGAACTATTAAACATACAAATCGATTATGTAGAGAGTAGACAATGTTTGTTATATCAAGTTTTAACAAAATCCGACCGGGGCCTACTAAGATGATATTACGTTTTTCTTTATAGTGAATAAAGAATTATGTAACAAATTCAGAAAAATATTTTGTTCATCAAAATAAATACCAGCCTATGAATGACCTTATGCCAACATTTTGATTAATAAAAGTTTTCGTCAAAAAGAGTTTAGTATTTGCAAAATGTAAAGGATCTTCCAACCTCGTGTTTGCAAAATCTGTTACCAAACAGTAAGACGAATGGCAATTTGTCAACGAAGTATTTTTAGAGTATGGAAGGCAAGGCAAAGCTTCATATCCTAATTCAGACAATTTCTGTAAGATTACTTGAAGAATATGAGATCTCGTATTGTTGCGCAGAACGACTCATCGTTGTTTATTAATCAATGATTACTTTGTGATCAATTTTGGGTGCATTATTAACGTGGTCAGTGGTATAACTTGATTTAAAGTTATAAGTAAAGCAGAGATATTTAGACATATTGCATGGGCGTGCTACGGATGCCTCCGCCAGTCTACACCGTCACCGACGTATATCAGGCATTACGATGTCAAAAACGCATACTTCGTGAGACATACGAAAGGTGTACAATAAATATCGCAATACAGTATGAATAAATAATAATAAGCAATATATTTTATGTTGATATTTCTGTCTAAATAACCCCGCTTTAGTTATAAGTATAAAATAAAAAATGGAAAAATCAAAATTCAACACATTTTCTTTAAAACGTCTAAAATGAAAATGAAAAAAATAAAAATATTGATGTGTATTTTAGCACAGACGAATTCATAGAAATGTATGAATAGCTTCCCTTTCAATTTTGTTTGTATTACACAAGGAAGATTCTCATCACATTAGTAGTGTTTGCATATTTGAAACCGGGAATGTAAGGCGCTGCCCTAGAATATAGGTTTGATGTTTAACCGTGACTAGCGAGACATTTATTTCTAAACAAACTGTACATAATTGTTAATATGTATCTAAATATTTCATTTTAAAGTTTTTTTTATATGAAATCAATAATAATCATGTCACTTTATAATTATTTTAAAAAGTCAATAATTTTATGCGTTAATAAGATTGAAATCAACACACTCTTCTCGAAATTTGAAATAATACTTTTACAGTAATTTTAATTGCTTTTTTTTATTTATGAAATATACGTGATTTTTTCAAGACAAAGTTAAAGCTCTCTAAGTTAAATAAGTGAAGGAATTATTTCATTTCAGGTGATCCCGGTAGTTCGGCGTTCGGGTCGATCATGGGTGGCGTGTTCGAAGGCAAGATTATCGCGTCGGACAGGGCTTTTTACGTAGAGAAGGCCCATCACTACTTCCCACATCACAAACATCCGAACAGGACCTTCCATTCGGTAATTTACGACGAAAATCACATGGAGGACCCGCATAGGGACAAGCGAAAAGAAGGTCGGTATATATGTGTGTCGTAATATATGTACTAACATTGATAAATAGTTGACCATGGTCATATTACCATAACTAAATTTATTATTGCTAGTAGACCAAAACAAATATTGTTACGATATGAACAATTATAAACTTAGAGATGAAAACAGGAGTGATTATTTAAAGGAATTTTTTTTTAAATTTGAAATGTCGAACGAAATCTGAAACCGTCCTGCCATTCTGTCATTAAATAAAAACGACTTATGTTGAAAACGCTGAAACTATCACTAGAAAAGTAGTATCTATCAACTAATCCAAATAATTCAATTTATTGAATGGGTTATAATTATAATAACTTTGTTTATTATTAGAAATCCAATATTGAAATGAATAGTGATTCTTCTTATCTTAAGCCTCATTTGCAGCCAAATTAGGAAACGGTGGTGATTTTTCAATCATAAAAACAGATCACCATGATGTTCTAAAATTTTGTCTTAGTATCTTTGTAGCTCTATAATGCCTTGTGAAGAAGCTGTTTTTGGGGGACATATACTGACATGTTTTTATGAAATCAAGATCATATTTAGGTCGTTGGGATTTATGTTTGAAGCAATCATCGCTGTACTCATATGAGGGTTGTCTTTTATATTTTGCATATAGAGCTGGAATAAAGAAATACGAGGGAAGATCAGTAAGTACCTGTGTTTGAAGACAGGTGGCGCTGCTGAGGGAAGTTGGCATTACCGTCGTGTACTACCATCTGTCAGACAACACCATAATAAATTTCAGACTGATTCATAGGTTAGTTTTTATTTGGTAGCCAGTTGTATCACACGTGTTTCGTGTTTCTCGATAAAATGGAAAAAGAGCAATATCGATCCGTAATTCGCTTTTTATTTTTGGATGGAAAAACATGCCAAGAAATAAAAGCGAAGTTGGATGCTGTCTATGGGGACCCTTCACCATCTATGACAACCGTAAGATATTGGTTCAACGAATTTAAACGTGGTCGTACATCTGTTTTTGATGAGGAGCGCCCAGGCCGCCCGGCAGACGTGGTTACCGAGGAAATCGTTGAAAAGGTCCACGACATGATTCTCGCTGATCGCCGAACGAAAGTGCGCGAAGTAGCAGAGGCCGTAGGCGTGTCGTACGGAACGGCAATTAATATTTTACATGATAAGTTATCGGTGAGAAAGGTGTCGGCCCGATGGGTGCCGCGATTGCTTACGGTGGACAACAAGCGGATACGGTTGTCAATGTCGAAGCAGTGTTTGGACCTCTTTAAGAGAAATTCGCAGGAGTTTTTGCGTCGAGTCGTCACCGTTGATGAAACCTGGATCCATTATTATACGCCAGAGTCCAAGCGACAGTCAAAACAATGGATTTTTCGGGGTGAATCTGCTCCGAAGAAGGCAAAGACGGTCCCATCGGCCGGAAAGGTCATGGCCACGATTTTTTGGGATTCCAACGGAATAATCCTCATGGACTTTTTGCAGAAAGGAAGAACGGTCACGGGGCAGTACTACCGTGAATTATTGGACCGATTCGATATAAAATTGAAGGAGACACGGCCTCATTTGGCTAAGAAAAAGGTGCTGTTTCACTACGATAATGCACCAGCACATTCATCCAGAATTGTCGCGGCAAAGTTGCATGAACTGCACTACGAATTGCTGCCACACCCACCGTACTCGCCTGACTTGGCTCCCTGCGACTTCTTTCTGTTCCCCAACATGAAAACGTGGCTCGGGGGAAAAAGATTCAGCTCAAACGAGGAGGTTATCGTCGAGACAGAAGCGTATTTTGCAGAGTTTGACAAATCGTATTTTTTGGAGGGGTTAAAGAAATGGCAGAAACGCTGGGAAAAGTGTATTGTACTAAAAGGTGATTACGTTGAAAAATAAATAAAAAAATTGTGAAAAACTTGCGTCTTCTTTTCTAACACGGGTATTTATTGATCCACCCTCGTAGATAGAAGAGTAATACACTTTTTTGCATGCGCTAGAACCAACTCTGGTAGCAGTTATTCCACTCGTTTGTTGGTACAGTCAAAATTGCATTTTTGAAGGCATCGACTGCTCCTTCTGACAACTGGTACCTTTGACCACGCAGTTCGTCCTTGATTTTTTTGAAAGGTAAAGAAATCGTTGGGACTGTACGGAGAATGGTCTAATAATTCGACGTTTTGTTGCGTTAAAAATTCAATTGTCTTGCGAGGTGTGCGCGAATTTGCATTGTCTTGCGGCAAACAAATCGTTGTATACCAATCGGCAATAACAGTTCTTTGATCTTGTAGAGAAATTGTCGCGTTGTGAATTTACCACACCAACGAGAAATTGTTGACTGGTGTGGTGCTTCATTATCGAAAACAGAAATCAACTCGGCGAGGCTTTCTTGTTGACATAATGGCCTTCGAAAATTATAAAAAATTATTGCGCGAAAATTTTCACCGTTTAATTCTATTTTTCGACTAACTTGTCAACCTTGACAGTTCGTTGTAGCTAAAACACTACACGTATCCTACTGAAACTTTGGAATTAGGCTAACTAAAGATGAAGATTAATTTTTAGTACTGATATTTGATTAGTGGCGCTCTCTATGTCGCAGTATGCAAAACATAAAAGACATCTCCCGTAGCTGATAAAGCAACAGAAGGGTATTTTCACATGCTTCTTTAGACGTTTGGACGTTGTGTCGAAATTTGTGTCTTATACATATTACACTTGGCTATACTTTCATCAAAAGCTTCAAAGAACCTCCACATTTCACTAGTTTTCTCTTTTTTTTTTAAGCAGACGTTTGAACAAACGCTATAAACTGAAATGTCTTATTTGGAAGTTTACAAGTGGCTTTATATTTGGATTAAACATAAGCAAAATCCCCCAATTTTAAAATACCTGGTACTTTACTCGGCAAAATGATATACAGTGGAATCCACCTATAATGAACTCGCTTATAATGGAAACCCTACTATAATGTACACTTTTTTAAAGTCCCGGCACAAACACGTGTAAAATCCTCGGTTGAAATGAACTCGCTTATAATAGACTTTCGCTTATAATGAACCTAAATTGAACCTCCATTACAAGCAGAGCGATTGGGTACTTTCCCGAATTATATGACGCAATCGATCAGAAGCTGAGACGCGCGAACTGATGTCGCTCTTGCAGTGTATGTTAGGGGATTGACAAGTGTGCCTCGCTGCAAAGATTTGGTCGTGAAAATGTTTGAAAAAGGTAAAAAACGTGCCTTTACAATGCATGAAAAGTTTACGATAATATGTGAGTGAAATTGAGAAAGGAATGACCCAAGCATATATTTGTACGACCATGAAGCTGAAGAAATCTACTGTTCCGAACATATGGTAGAACCGCGACAAAATAAAAAATTGTAATTGGAAAATCAATGATAAAAAGAAGAAAATGCGATCTTCTACACACCCGCAAGTAGATGACTTGTTATTTCAATGGTTCTTGCAAACAAGAGCGAATAATTTTCCCGTAAGTGGCCCATTGCTACAAATGAAAGCTGAGGAATTCGGAAGAATGATTCAAGATGATTTTAAATGCAGTTCAGGGTGGCTGGATAGATTTAAAAAAAGACACAATATTGTTTTTGGAAAAGTTTGTGGTGAGTCAGCTTCAGTGAACAGAAATGTAACTGATAATTGGATTTCTAAAGTTTGGCCTGCTATAAGTAAAGATTACTCCTTGGATGACGTTTTTAATGCTGATGAAACAGGGATTTTCTACGGAATGATGCCAGATAAGACCTATAAAATAAAAGGGGAAACCTGTGCAGGGGGTAAAATGTCAAAAGAAAGGATAACAGCGATGGTTTGTGCTAATGCTTCCGGTACTGAAAAACGAAAACTATTTATTATTGGTAAGTGTATAGGTCTTTTTACAATAATGTAACCTGTACCTACTTCATACCTGTCTGTTCTCTTTTAGGAAAGTTTCTAAACCCTAGATGTTTTAAAAATGTAAAAACATTACCTGTAGATTATTGTGCTAATAAAAAAGCATGGATGACTTCACAAATCTTTATTGATTATTTGAAGAAATGGGACAGAGAGCTTACATAACAAAGACGTAAAATATTATTGCTGGTTGATAACTGTCCTGCTCATCCAAATGTTGAACTTCATAACATTAAGCTACATTTCTTTCCATCTAATGCTACATCAGTGTTGCAACCTTTATAGAAAAGTTTATAGAAAACAAATGTTGACGCAAATTATGGCACTTCAGGAAAAAGGTGTTACAAGAGCTGTAACTCTGTTAGATGCTGTGAATTTGTTAAGCGTTGCATGGGAAAGTGTTTCTTCAGAAACAATTAGGAACTGCTATCGTCATGCTGGTCTAGTAAATTATAATCCTGAAGCAATGGATTTCGATGCAGAAGATGATATACCCTTGAGTGAACTGGTCAACATCAGTAACCTAATGGTTCTAAGCAAGTTTGACGAATATGTGAGCATTGATGAAAATTTAGAAGTTACGGAACAATTATCGGATGTTGATTTAGTTCAGCAAGCAATGGAGGAACCACAGGAGGAAGAACACATGGAAGATGATGAAGGACTAGAAGGGGAGGAAACTGCGATAACAACTGAAGACGCAATAACTTCTATTAGAAAATTGCAGCGTTATTTTGAGCAAAAAGAGAATAACACTGACACTATATTAATACTAAATAAAGTTGAACTTATTCTAAATAAAGATTATCTGGACAAACCGTGGATTCAAACAAAACTGACCAACTTTTTTCAAAACATGTAATGTTAAATATGTACACAAACATGTGTGTTACGAACATAGATACCTACTACTATGCATGTAACATACATATATTACAATAAGTTTTTTGTTTGTATTTTCGTCCTCATGTATTATATACAAATTATGTAGGTCAGAGTTATCTTATATAGAGATATGTATATCCGATAGAATTATCTTTTTTTAAAAAAAACGTGGAAATACATAAATTTTATTATGTAGTAATTAATCTGATGAGATGAACACTCGCCTATAATGGACTGTTTTGCTTAGTCCCCTGAAATCCATTATAAGCGGATTCTACTGTATTTCTTTACAGGCTTTATACCGTGATATCATAAAATTTCTAGGACGAAGATGGCTTTGTAATATAAATTGTATGTCTGAACTTAAGTTAGGAACTATAACTCTGTTTTGTAAATTATTTTGACAGTGACATTATCTGTCATCCATTAATGTGTTAGAATTGCCGAAAGCAAGTTTGAACGTCGAGTTTGAAACATAGCACATTCGAGTAAATTCAAATATGGTTTACAATATAGTGCAAAAAGCGTACATGATTGAAGCCTATTTTCGGAGTGGAGTGCGAATTGATGGAATTTGGGTGTACAGTCAACGTGCATGTTTGGATGATTTTAGAGAGCACTTTCCAGAGTTAGCTGTAATTCCCAAAGATTTTTATAATTGCCTTTCCAATTGTGTTGGTGTGTTTCGTGAGACTGGTTCTGTGGGTCATAAATCACGTACTGGTAGACCAACTGTTCGTTCGG
The DNA here is from genome assembly GCA_935421215.2 of Melolontha melolontha. NCBI lineage: Eukaryota > Metazoa > Arthropoda > Insecta > Coleoptera > Scarabaeidae > Melolontha > Melolontha melolontha. Next base: position 130,394,411 of record OW285240.1, on the reverse strand, counting down.
AACAAGTTATAAATGATGTTCGTCAACGTATGGTAAATGAACTCACAAAACCTTTGAAACGCCTTTCTCAAGAGATTGGACTTTCTTATGGAACATGTCAGAAAATTGTAAAGAAAAACTTACACATGCATCCGTATAAGATGCAATCACATCAGGCTATTTTGCCGGTAGACTACCCTAGACGTCGTGCGTACTGCCAGTGGTTTGCAAATAACTTAATAGAAGATGATGACCTGCTAAATTTGTCATTTTTCTCTGATGAAGCATGGTTTCATCTTTCGGGGTATGTCAATTCCCAAAATACTCGAATGTGGAGTAGTGAAAATCCTCATATTTTTATTAAATCGTTTCTCCATAATGCGAAACTTGGTGTTTGGCTAGCAGTTTCTCGCCGCAGAGTTATTGGCCCTATTTTTTTTAATTTCACAATTAATGCTGAGAGGTATAGAAACATTCTGAATGAATTTATTGAACAGTTGCATGATGATGAATTGCAATATTGATACTTTCAACAAGATGGTGCAACGGCACACACAACACGAGAAAATATTGCTTTTCTTCGTGAGTTTTTTGACGATCGGATCATAAGTTTACATACGGAAGTTGAGTTTCCACCACGATCACCTTGTTTGACAATTATGGACTTTTTCGTGTTTCCTCACCTAAAGAATAGAATATTTAAAACTCCTGTTGCTAATTTGCAAGATATGCAACAAAGAATTATTGACGAATGTGCATTAATAACGCCCGCAATGCTGCAACATGCTTTTAACAGCATGAAAAGGCGTATCACATTGGGAATTGAAAATAACGGACAACAATTTCAACATTTGCTTTAATTTTGCCTTTTTTTATTAATAAAATTTTGAATACAAGCTGAGCTTGTTTTATTGTATCTTTATTAAATCAAATGACATATTTATTGATGTCACGATGACACTATCAAAATAATTTTCAAAAATTAAGGTTAAGTTACCAGTATGATAATATGGATAAAGTTCAGACATATATTTTCTATTTCAATGCCATCTTGGACCCAGAAACTTTATGATATCGCGGTATGTACTATAAAATACATATTAATTTTTCTATATATCACTAGATGACGCAAAATTACATAAAATTAAGATTTTATCACGGTTACTTTCCACTAATCATGACGTGATAGAAATCTACCAGAGAAATTTAATTGCATTCTTGCATTAGTTTCACCATAAGAAAAATCTCTGTCACCGTTCTTTTTAATTTTGCATGACCATAGCCAACCGTTATATTCTAGTAACCGAGAAAAATTCAACGTTAGTGAAATATCGCCCATCTCTAATCCAAGCCCTGTTCCTCGCCAAAAATTGACTAAAATTCGCTTTTGGACTATTTTCGCATACAATCCATTCACCCAAGTGAGCTCCCTTAGGGTTAGTTCACACGGCAATATACTGCACGCTTTTGGTAGTATTCTGTTTTAACCGAATAAACAAACAGCGAGCAGTTCACACGATTCCATTTTCACTCGTAAAAAACGAATAGATGCAGTTTGCACACAGCGACCAATAGATGCATGTATTATGGATCCACCCGTCGTAGTACTTATTGGCAGTAACGCGCCAAGTATCTTCGGCGCCGTCGTGCGAAATACTGATAGGCGCTTTTACCCTATATGTATTGAGCCAAAATTACCAGCCACTCTCCCACAGTTCAACATTGAAATTTATGACGAACTCTTTAGACTTGTTAGTACTGGTAGGTATTTTTAATTTGAGGCAAACAATAGGTTCACATACAAAAAAATATTATTAAAATTTTTATTGCACACTGAAACAACAGTAACAAAATAATAAACAGTATTCCAAATTATTAAAAAACAAAAGGTCAAGTACACTCTTTGAAGTAACAATAAAATTATTGCTGTCAATGCTAAAATAATTGTAATAATTGTTTTATGTAAATTTGTTGATTTGTTGTAAACTTTCAAAAAATGTTTTTAATATTTTTAAAATTTAACTTATCACAAGTGGCCGTAGGCGCCTTTAAGGCCTTGGCGCCGTTGTGCGCTGCACGACCTTGCCCATATGGACGGCGCGTCACTGCTTAATGGTATCAAAAACGCCAGCGACATCGTAGCAGGCATAATAGTAGAAGATTTTGGGTTCATCCTATAAATCAAGAAGCAATGCGTACTAAGGCATTTGAAAAATTTTACGAAAAGTTGATAAACGATGAACAAAAATTTTTTTAATTACTTTCGGATGTCCATAGAAAGTTCTAACAAGTGCAACACGATTCTAGTACAACTCCATAGTTTTATCCCACAAAACCGGCTCTTGCTCTACCAAAGAAATCAATAATTCTATGTCTACAATAGATTCGTCGCCCATTATAATAATAAATAATAAACACGTGCTCTCCTTGAAACAGTTGCTTCAAAACTAGACGCTTGGTTGCTATTCGATAAAAAACGTGTCGCATCACGCCGTGTGAAAAAGATGGTATTATACGAGGTGCATTCAAGTTCTAAGGCCTCCGATTTTTTTTCTTACTAACTACTCACCCGAAAACTATGAAACTGGTGTTACTTCTCGACGTAATCTCCCTGCAGACGTACATATTTTTCACAACGTCGACGCCATGATTCCATGGCCGCGACGAAGGCTTCTTTAGGAGTCTGTTTCGACCACTGGAAAATCGCTGAAGCAATAGCAGCACGGCTGGTGAATGTGCGGCCACGGACTGTGTCTTTCATTGTTGGAAACAGCCAAAAGTCACTAGGAGCCAGGTCATGTGAGTAGGGAGCACTGGCGGTTACCCGAAATTTTTTTGTGGCGGTGAATCTGTGTGCTTCCATTGAGCTGACTGGCGCTTTGTTTCTGGATCGAAAAATGGCATCCACGTCTCATCCATTGTCACAATCGACGAAAAGAAAGTCCCATTCATGCCTAGGTTGCGCGTCAGCATTGCTTGGCAACATGCCACACGAGCAGCCTTGTGGTCGTCCGTCAGCGTTCGTGGCACCCACCTGGAGGACACTTTTCGCATTTTCAAGTCGCCATGCCGGATTGTGTGCACAGAACCCACGGAAATGCTAATACTGGAGGCGATCTGTTCAACTGTCATTCGGCGATCCCCCAAAACAAGTCTCTCCACTTTCTCGATCATGTCGTCAGACCGGCTTGTGCGAGCCCGAGGTTGTTTCGGTTTGTAGTCACACGATGTTCTGCCTTCATTAAACTGTCGCACCCACGAACGCACTTTCGACACATCCATAACTCCATCACCACATGTCTCCTTCAACTGTCGATGAATTTCAATTGGTGTCACACCACGCAAATTCAGAAAACGAATGATTGCACGCTGTTCAAATAAGGAAAACGTAGCCATTTTAAGTATCTAAAACAGTTCTCATTCTCGACGCTGCCGCTACAATTCCATCTGCCGTACAGTGCTGCCATCTCTGTGACGTATTGACAACGAACGCACGCTCATTTTAAAACAATGCACATGCTTCTATCTCTTTCCAGTCTAGAGAAAAAAAATCGGAGGCCTTAGAACTTGAATGCACCTCGTACTATCCGCTACTGCAATCAATTGCATTTCAATTCATTCGATTGGGTTTGACAATCCGGTGAGTTTTCGGTAGACGTCCTCAACCGTGTACGTTTATTTGCAGTACAAACAACGCGTGAACGATTTTATACTCAATATATTGCGCCACTACTTATTCAATAATATTTATCCTGCGAAAAAAGTGTATTGCCGTGTGAACTAACCCTTAGACTTCCATTTGTTCCCGAAATTCAAAACTTTCTTGCCTGGATACAAATTTAAATGCAATGATGAAGCCATCCAAGCAGTTAACGACTATTTTGAGGGGTCTTGAAAAAAAACCATTTCAGGGAAGGAATCGAAAAAGTATAGAAACGTTGGACCAAGTTCGCTGAACTTCGAGTGGATTATATCGCAAAATAAAGTGAGATATAAAACCCGTTTTTCACTTCGAACCGAGTTAATTATCGCACTACCCTGGTATATATAAGAAATAGTTTCTTCGCTATAAATATGGATGGGAACTATTAGAAAGATGGCACAATTTCATTACTTTTAGTTCTGTTGTAGATAGAATTACATAAACCTTCACTCTCCACAGCCGTTGTAACTTCACAAACGATCTGAGATTTATACTTAAGCTTCATTTAATACTCAAATAATGTAAACGCAAATACAGAATAGAATTATATAGCATTTCGAAGAAAATAAATGTATCTATTCAAAAGGAAATGCATCCATTCCAATCACTTGCCCACAAAGTATAATTTTCTATTTTACTCATATTACACCAAGCCGGAGGAAACAAGAAGGAACGATGGGCTAGTCGATGTTGTCCGCTATCTACTTTACCGGCATGACTGTTTTATTCACAGCAAAAACAAATGAATCCGTTTTTGTAAAGGAAGCACGTAAGCCAATTTTCAGCGTGGAATGAAACTTTCCTCGTTGCCGTGGGCATTTGTTGTTTCATAATTCCTTTAGGAGTCCGACGTGTATTATAGTCGTGTGCTTTGTCTATGGAAGGAGGTTCATTTAAGTACTTAAAAATTGTTTTTAAAATTAAGTTTTTGGCTGCTCTTGTTAATTTGTTCTTGCGTTTCGTAGGATTAGCTTTGTTCGTTTTATTCAACGTCTCTTTGCATGGCAACTTTTAAATAATACTTTTTAAATCGTTGATTGACGAAGGAGATGCTTGTTGAAACTTCATTATAACGATAAGAAATAAGTACTTCTAGTTTAAAAAAAAAAAATGTTTTTTATTATAAATCCACTACAAAAAAATTGAAACTAGAAGTTTAGTACTTATATCTTATCGTTATAATACTTTTTTAAATAACCGAATAAAGATGAAGACGTAGTTTTTCCACGTGTTTTTTTTAAAAAAAACAGTAAAATATTTGTTTTCCAAACGTATCAAAAGTATTTTCGTCGCCAACAGGCTATTGTTTTATTTAAGTCAAAGGTCTGCTTCATTACTAAAATAAAAATGAACAAAAAAATTATACGCGAACAATTAGAACGATATCTAAACATCCATATAATCCAAAATAAATAAACTAGAATATACGAGGTGCTACCTATAAATTCCTGGAATGTGAAAAACCAATAATTTGTTCTTACAACTTATTCATTACCATCCCCTTCAAATTAGAAGCAGTGCTGGAAGTTTTCGCGTATTTATGTATTCAACATTGCTTACGATTCCGTCTGGATCTCTACAATTGTCTCAAAACGGCACCCTTTGAGCTTCATTTTCAACTTCGGAAACAGGAAGAAGTCACAAGGGGCAAGATCTGGAGAGTAGGGGGTGGGGTAGTACTGCTGTTTTCGTTGAGTCTAGAAACTGACGCACAATAAATGACGTGTGGATTGGTGCATTGTCGTGGTGTAGGATCCACGAATTGTTGCGCCACTTGGCAGGCTGCTTGCATTGAACGTTTTCGCCGAAGAACATCGCAATAAAATCGTCCATTAACTGTTTCATCTGGTGGAAGAAATACTTTGTGCACGATGCCATCAACGTCAAAGAAGCAAATAATTATTAGCTTGACGTTGCTTCGAACTAGCTGTGCTCTCTTTGGTGGTAGTGACGATGACGTCTTCCACTGCAATGACTGCTGTTTTGTTTCGAGATCATACCCTACACTCATCATTCGTCGCCAGTAGTGATTCTGGTACTGAAGTTCGCATCCCTTTCTGCCGTTTTTTTTTCAGCTCTGTGTACGCATGAAAACGATGCCGTTTTTATTCAATGCTGAGTAACCTTGGCACAAACTTCGCAGCACTATGTCGCATGTTGAGTTTGCGGACAGAATACTCTGACAAACGCCGTACGACAAGCCAACAGTGTTACAAATATCATGGATTGTTCTTATTCGGTCTTGCAGGATAGCATCACACACTTTTGCCACATTTTGTAGCGTATTTTCCGTCGATGGACGACGGGAACACTCATCATCATCAACCGACATACGTCCATTTCCTAAATGGTTGTACCGCCCATAAGTTTGCGTCTGGCCTAAAATATCCTCACCAAACGCTTATTTAAGCATTTTCAGAGTTTCCGTTGTCATTTTACCAAATTTGAAGCAGAATTTGATGCACGTTCTTTGCTGTTTCACATCAGACATTGTTGTGTTGCAGAATAACTCAACAAATATAAACCCCAAAAACTGTTTGTCACCACCTAGCAAAGTGCCGTTTGACAGCTGACTTAGTATAGACGTAGCTCACACGACCTAGCGCTATAGAGCTGTACTATCCATTCGCGCACCACATTTAAATTACGGGAATTACTGGATAACACCTCGTATTTTATCTGTGTTAGAGAAAATCATCACCAATTTGAAACTGAAGCGGCTATTAATTTGGAATCACCAAGATTTCTCTATTGTAAATTGTTTTCACTTTGACAATGTTATTAACATATCAATTTTGACAATAGTAATAATAATCCAATGGTAACCTCAACGTTCAGCAGACAATGTACATTTGAAACGGCGCAAAGTGAAGCGAAACCTTCGCTTCGGTTGCGACAGTCTGTTGAATGCGCTCAACAATGACATGGATGACATGAGTTCAAGATATAACGCTTACACTATGAAATATTAGAAATATCCGGCCGGTGTTTCGAAATTAATGGCCGCCACTGTATGTACTTGAAACGATGATCTTAGCGCCCTCTATCGAAAAGTCTCGGTACTATTAAACGACCGTCGTAATTATTACTAAAAATATTTTTAATAAAACACTGTTTATTTCCTACTTAAACCTCTTATTTTTTGTTTTAATAGGACACGTGGCTGGATGCGGTATCACAGACGACGTGCTTCAATGGATGGAAACAGTGCAATATTCGTCGGTGGACGAGTCCCCAAAACAACCAGAAGTTCACAAACCCCGCAGGAAGAAAAAGACACCTCCCGCGACGATAAACAACGTGTTTGAAAACGTCAAAGATTCGGATAGCCCTAATACGATACCACACATGAAATATACGAAAGAAGCGAACGAAGAAAGTAAAAGCAGGCGAAAGCGGGCCACGCGTAGAGAGGATAATAAGAATACGTGTTCATTGTACATCCAAACGGATCCTTTGATCTGGAGACATATCAAAGAGGGATTTCCCGAGGTTAGTTCACGGGAAATATATCGGGGGACTTTTTTACTTCAAAACGGAGCGAGTTCTCTTGTATTTTATACTGTTTAAATACGCTGAAAATTGTGCAATAAAGGGAATTCGAAGAACAAAATAGTTGCAATTTTCAAAACGTGTAAAAGTGTAAATTGTACTGAAAGCCGTTCTTATTATTTGTCTTTTTCTTTCAAAACAAATATCGCCGTACTCGGCAAATGAAGCTATATTTGCATTCATTTTGCACCAAAATACGACCAGTTACAATGTAGCAAAGTAAATGTTTAAATATGAAAAATACGGTTAAATATAAATCTAGAGCTGGGTAAATGCGGTCTTGCGTAATATTGTTTTTATCTCAATTAAATATTTAAACATGTGTTTAAATATATTTGCATATTTACCTTATAAGTACTTTAGTCTTTCAATATTACGAGAACTAATCAGAAAAAAATCTCGATTTAAATATTAAAAAAACAAATGAAGCAGAAATTTAGTTATACATACAAGTGTCCTGTATCGTTATGTTCAAATTTTAGGAGTGTAAAGTAGACTTCATTTCAAGTAACAAAAATGCAAAACTTGTATTTTTTTAACCATTTTTATTTGTTTCAAAGTTACAGATCTATGAATGTGATTGTCAGATCATGAAAAAAAATGTAATCCTAAAGTCAATACAAACTGATTTTATTTAAAAAAAAGTTATACGATTCAATAACAGGCCTGTGATTGTTAACGTCGCATAATAAAATGTTATCCTAAAATAAATAAACACGTGTCGTAGTGCATACAGTAATTTCTTGGAGGTCTACAGAAAAGATTACTGGAAATTGATTTATGATAAAGAAGGTTCTTACTTATTTCGTAAGTGCTGAACCATGAATATCATACAATAAATAAATGTTCAGATGACTGTTAACGTAGCATTTTTTAATAAAGGATTACATTACGTTTCAGTTCATACAACAGCTTATTAGTGAGTGGACACGTTTTCTTTATTCAAAATGCCTTACCGATTTTCTTCTCAAGAATATGCGGACATGCATTTTGTGTATGGCTACTGTAACGGCAGTGCACGTCAAGCAGTTATTGAATACCGACATCGGTTTCCGGATAGGCGCATTCCTCATTACAGAAGCTTTCTGGAAGTACACAGACAATTTCGGGAATGCGGACTGCCTGATTATTTTTTCGACCGAATAAATTTGCCAGCAAACTTAGAGGGAGAAGCAGTAGCTATTGTTACAAGGGATCCAACTCTCAGTATACTTCGAATCGCTAGACAACTAGGAGTGCCACGAACAACAGTTTGGCGAATTTTAAAACGTGAGGGCTTATATCCATATCACTATCGCAGGGGACACGGTTTGCTTGAGGCAGTCCACCATGCTCGTCTAGTTTATTCTACCTGGATATTAAGGCAGTCACGGCTTCATTTTAATTTCTGCAGAACAGTCCTCTGGACAGATGAATCTACGTTCACGGGAAGTGGTGTTACAAATCTGAGAAACCTGCACATCAGTGGTCATCAGAAAATCCCAAAGCTATACGCCCATCTAAATTTCAACATGAATTTGCTATTGACGTTTGGGCGGCCCTAATCGATGACTTGTTGATTCGTCCTGTCATTCTTCCTGGGAGGTTAAATGCGGACAATTACCTTCAATTTCTTATTGACGAACTGCCAGGTCTTTTAGAGGATGTCCCACTGAATGTTCGACGAGACTTGTGGTTTCATATGGATGGGGCACCACCACATTTCGGAATTGCTGTCCGAAATTGGGTTAACGTCAATTATCCAAGATGGATTGGTCGAGGTGGTCCTGTTGCATGGCCACCCAGATCACCCGATCTTAATCCCCTTAACTTTTATTAATGTGGGTACATGAAAAATTTCAGTCTACGCGCAAGTTTCGAACGCAAGAGAAGAGTTGTTGGATCGTATTCACCTGGCTGCCGAGCAAATCCGACAAAACAAGTATGAAATTCGGATAAGTACTTCTTCTGTTGGCTTACGGACACAAGCCTGCATTCAACAAGGAGGTGGGCATTTCGAAAATATTATTAATTGAACTTTTTTAAATAAAATCAGTTTTTTTTTACTTTAGGATTACACTTTTTTTCATGATCTGACAATCACATTCATAGATCTGTAACTTTGAAACAAATAAAAATGGATATACAAGTTTTGCGTTTTTGTTACTTGAAATGAAGTCTACTTTACACTCCTAAAATTTGCACATAACGATACGGGATTTTTTATTACATAGCTCAAGATTTTACGAGTGGTATACACTTATATTTTGCTTCTTAAAAGTGTTAAGTGTGTGGTAAGCTTTCCTTAGCACACAATCAAAAAGTCTTTTCTAAGTCTATGGAGGCCAAGTATGACAATGATTTTTATATAAATACCGCTAACAGTTTTTATGACATTTTTGGGTTGGTTTAACTTAAAAAAATCACTGATTTTTTCCTTGTCTATTTTATTAAAGCAACATCAAGATCGCCTCAAAGAAGAGGAGATAAATGAAAAAACAAGAGAGGAGATTCTTTCACTCATTGCTCATCACGTCACTGCCGTTAATTATATATACCGCGACACCAAATTCGATGGTAAAAGTGAACATAGAAACATCAAATTTGAAGTACAAAGAATAAAGGTATGAAAACTTTCACATATTTTCAAATATCTCGTTTAGCATTAAAATTTCTACCATTCTATGTAGCATAAATCATAAAAATCTAGGTTCTATACTACACTAATTTAATTTTCAATTACGTTAAACAGATAGACGACGATTCTTCCTGTAGATGTACAGGTCACAAATGCGAAATCAATCAATTCTGCATGGAGAATATTGATGTCAGTAACTTTCTTAACATTCACTCCTTGGGCAATCACGAAATTTTTTGTTTGGCCTACGTTTTTACATATAGGGACTTTACCGGTGGCACTTTGGGATTAGCTTGGGTCGCCTCAGCTTCCGGTGCCTCAGGTGGTATATGCGAGAAGTATAAAACATACACTGAAACTATAGGAGGAATGTACCAAAGCACTAAAAGATCTTTAAACACCGGTATTATAACATTTGTTAATTACAACAGCAGAGTACCGCCTAAAGTATCGCAATTAACCTTAGCGCATGAGATTGGGCATAATTTCGGATCGCCGGTAAGTTTAATAACAAAATCGTTAGAAACTTTAACGTGTTACTAATGTTTGTCCTATATAGCACGATTATCCTTTGGAATGTCGACCTGGTGGACAAAGCGGTAACTATATAATGTTTGCTTCGGCTACTAGCGGTGACAGGCCGAATAATAGTAAATTTTCGACATGTAGCGTTGGTAATATTTCAATGGTATTAGATGCTATCGAAGATAGCAAAAAGAAAAATTGTTTCTCCGCTTCAGCGGGCGCTTTCTGTGGCAATAAAATCGTAGAAGCAGGAGAGGAATGTGATTGCGGATATGATGATTTAGAATGTAGCGATCAGTGCTGTTATCCCAGAGTTCTAAGTCAGGATGATAAGAAAATGAATCAATCTGCCAAAGGATGCCAAAGAAGAAGAGGTACACAATGCAGGTAGTATTTTCGCATATATCAGTGTCATTGTGTACTTATAAATTCTATTACAGCCCTAGTCAAGGTCCATGCTGCAAACACAACTGCCAGTTCGTACAAGCTTGGGAAACGGAAATTTGCAAATCAGAATCCGACTGTTCAACGCCTTCCAAATGCAATGGAATGTCAGCAGAATGCCCCTCTCCCGAGCCTAAAAGAGATAAAACTAGATGCAATAACGGAACTCAATTGTGTATTAGCGGGGAATGCAGCGGTTCTATATGTTTAGAATGGAATTTGCAACCCTGTTCTTTGACATCACAAGACAAGCCGACCATTGACAAGAGGAAACTATGCGAGTTGGCATGTCAAAATGGCACGGACATCTGTCGGAGTACGAGCGAGTTTGCCGAACAGGTCGGACTGCCACACGGTGGTATCAGTTTAAGGCCTGGATCGCCATGTGATAATTTTCAAGTAAGTTTTCACGTGACACTTTACGTTTTATTAAACTAAATACTGAAGAGAATTAATTTAAAATTCCTTGATACATAGAAAGGTGTATTACCGACAGAGATTACTAATTCCATTATATCACCGATATGTCCTCGAAATAAGAGAACAAACAAGGGAGTAAAGTTTAGGCCGCTTTTATAGGAATTCCCGGTATTTTCTAATCTATAATTAGGATATTATGAGGGATGTCTTTTTAGTGTTACATATAGCCATAAAATTAAACAGTGAATCGACTAAAAGTGTTTTGTTGCCTTTCAAAATATTTTTCACAAGAATTGATACACTTCTGCATTCGTTCAAACCAGATGTTAAAGCAGTTATTTCAGTCTTCAATTGAGACAGTCAAAATTGCCGTTTTCAAAGCATGTAACTGCACTTCTGGCGACTGACATCCTCGACCACGCATTCCATTCTTGATTTTTGAGAACGCAAAAAATCAAGATCAAATAATTCCATTAATTGATGTAGCAGACACTTCTTGGTGAAACATTTTGTAATTAACAAATTATTATAAGCCAAGTGTGTTTTTATAATAATTTGTTAATCAAATAATTCAATATTTTACTGCTCCAAAAACTGAGTTGTCTTTCGAGCTGTGTGCGAACTTGTATTGTCATGATGCAGTATAATTCGCCGTTGTGTGTTGGTTTCTCAGAACACGGCGATAATTTCTAGCAAACAAAGGGTTGTGTACCAATCCGCATTAACCGTTCTTCGATCTTCCAAAGGAACTGTAGCTACATGACCAGATTTTGAGACAAATGTTGCAACCATCTTTTTCGACACACTTTGTGAACGGATAACTTTTGTCAGATTCTCTTCATCTTGAAACACCCAAACAGCGGACTGGCGTTTATTTTCGAGTCCCCATGATTCATCGCCACTCACGATGCTATAGACGTTTTTTGAGTTTCCGTTATTGAACCGGCTAAAAATTTTTCGGCACCAATTAACGCGAGCCGACATTTGCTCTTCAATTAAAAGATGTGGAATCCAATGGGAAACTAACTTTCTCACACCCAGTTCATCATTGTCAATTGATATGGGGTGCTTCATCTTCAAAAACAGAAACCAATTCTGCAAAACGTTGTTGAGTTACTCAATTACATTTTTCGGTCAACTTATAAACTTTAAAAATTCAGTATGACTAAATTACTTGCCGTATCTTGATGAAACTTTAGATTTAGGTTAACGAAAGATTGAAAGTAACTTCGACACCCGACGTTTTATTACTAGCGCCCTCTATGAAGCTGTATGCAACACTAAAAAGACATCTGTCATATTTAAGACTATAACAATTAAACTAGCAATTACATCACATCTAATTTGATCGAAAACATATTGTTAAAAATTGCATTTTGACAATGGTAATTATTAGGCTAAAGCAAATCTATTATCTTAAAGCTTTGTGTTCGTTACGCCTAACTGACGCAAAAGTATATTTGAAGTTTTTATTTAAAAAACCGGCTAAGGAATTACCGTATCTGTAAATCAAGACAACTAGCAAGTAGAAAACTTTAGTATTATTTGAAGTAAAAATGCCTAGTGACAATGTTTTATTATATTAACTTATAGTTTGTTATCTGTATAGAAAAACATATGACGAAGTTGATCCTAAGTTGCTGATAGTCATGTTATTACATAATAGAGGGCCAAGAGTTTTTAATTATAATTTTTATTATCTTCTTCTCGAAATTTAATATTTTTTATTCTACACCTTTGCAGGGTTACTGTGATGTGTTTTTAAAGTGCAGGGCAGTCGATGCCGAAGGACCATTAGTGCGATTAGTGAATCTCCTGATAAATAGAGAAACCCTTTCGAGTCTCAGTCAGTGGGTTACGGAATATTGGTGGGCCGTGGTTCTGATAAGTGTCGGTTTTATTATTTTTATGGGTTTGTTTATCAAATGTTGCGCAGTTCACACCCCATCGTCGAATCCAAAGAAACCTCCAGCCAGGAGGATTAGTGAAACACTTCGGAGGCCCATCAATACCTTAAGGAGAATGGTATGATAGTATATTAAACAATATATTTCGTAAATAAATTTGTGTGATTATTGAGGATATTAAAGCAATTACGTTATTTTTAGCGTCATTCTGGAACGGCGAATTCGACCGCTAGAGGCCAACCTGCTCCTGGAAGAGGTAGAGGTGACAGAACTGGGAGACCTTCTGCCAGTCACGGTCCCAGACCGGGCTATGGAGAAGGTCGAAGTCAGTATTATGCCCCGAAAGGTAGGTTGGAATATTTCTTATTTTTGCTTTAATTTATTATTTTATTATTTATATATTTTCAAATAAGTTGAATAATATTGGAGTAGAAATTTAGTAACACAATAGGCACAGAAAATTAATAATTTGGAAAATTGGTAGACATCAGACATGTCTCCCTTTTCATTTTAGAGTACTTCAATCTATTCTTGTAATATAAACTTCAATGATATTCAATTTAATAGAAAATGAATTTCGAACATATATATGTATTTATGCAAAACATATTGATTAAATATTTAAGAAATAAAATGTTAAATTATATGTAAATTCGACATTGTGCTTCGAACCAGCCGATAACTCAGTAGTAAGTCACTCGTGTTTGGGGACCCGGGATCGAATCCGAAGCTTTTCGATCCGAGATGGCTGTCGTAGCTTTCTTTCCCGTTTAAAGTGAATGCTGCCACCCAAATATCTTAAGTCACAGGGATATAATAATAACTCACATCCTGTGAGATTGGAGCATCCCTCTAGACATTAGCGACAAGTATACATAAAATATTGCATGAACATTTAGCTGTGAAAAAGATTTGCTCGCGTTGGATCCCACATAATTTGACAATTACCTCAAAAAATACAATCGTGGTGGGTTAAAAGCTGTATATAACATTTACACAAGTAGATATTATATCTTCGATCTAGGCGCGTGAGTCCGAAAAACAAACAGAACTGTGGGCGTTCTCAAATTGATTCAAATCCAACAAGAGTTGTTCGCGCAGAAGCACTTCGAAGCAAATGGTCACCTGTTTCTTAGGGAAAAATAGACATGGAGACATGCGGCTACAGTCCCACTAGAGGATCGTAGAACGATCAATTTGGAATGGTACGCAACCATTTGTTTCCCAAGAGTCCTTGGAGAAACGAGAAAACAAACAAGCGACACAGAAACATTATTCGCCATGATAATACGAGAAATCATCGTAAGTGACGAACCACATTTTCTACTTGAAATTGCGGTAACTGTGGATAGCGGTCGTTATCGTTTCATGCTAATAAATTTGTTCCGACCTGAATTTATCGAAATAAATGCGGTTTCAATTGGATAGCGCCACCTACCATATTGTTCAAGAAACAAGTAATTTATTGCAAACTTAACATCTACGGACTTTTTACTTTTCGTTAATAGTAAAGTCTACGCTGATCGGCCTGTAACGATTCCTGGCCTTGAATGTAATATAGGACGCATCATCAACGAAATGCAGCTAGATTTATGTGTGAAAGTAATGGATAATATAGCTACACGAATGACTTATTGTAGTGATAGCCTAGGCGGACACATAGCGAATTTGCACCAACAGCCAATGACGGCCACATAAAAGTTTACACATAAAATAAATGGTATAAGATATAAATTAGAAAACGTGCTCAAACACTTACCGTATTAAGTTCTTCCGTGAAATCACAAAGTGGATAACATCTGTTAAATATTTCCATCATTAGATATGTTTCCATAGTTCTTTTAGTCAAGCTAGTACGACGTGTGGAATAAATGTTTTATAATGCCGAAAACGACTTCTAGTGAAATTATATTTGCCTATTTCAAACAATCTTTGAAACAACTTAATGAATCTTTAAACGCACCTTCACAAATTTGTCTTAATATGAGAAAATCGGAATCTTTGTCTAAAACATTTTGAAATTTTTCTATTTCTGTTTTTAACAGTGTCCCAGACATTGGTCGTTTTCGCGACGTATGTAACTGCGACATTTTTTTAAACAAACGTAGAACTACGAAATAATAGTCGTAACTACTATACGATAGCATACATGTATATATAACAGACCTAGTACAGAGTCGAAGTAATACGCTGTCACCGAAGGCGCCCCACCAGTTATTGTCGCTGTTAGCACTATTAGCCAGCTCAAATTATTATATTTCATACATAAATTCCTATCAGTGTCATAATAAATAAAACAAATACAAAAATGATTTTCGTTCTATTGAAATAACGAAATACTTTCTATTGAAACAACCTTTAAACGTACAGTACTGTTCAAATAATTGAGACAATTTTCTAATGTCATTATGATTTATAAATTGAACGATATTTCCATGGTTTTCATTCTATCACCAAAAATGACTGAGTTTATTTAATACAATTGTCAAAGTGCCAAAGTCTAATTACATTTTCCAAAGACATTTTTAGATTGAAAAATGCCTCGAAAACTTTTTCGTTAAATCATGATTCTGTAAAATTATAATGACTTTTACCTTTTGGTAACTATTGCCAAAAACTTTAATGAAACTTATTTACAACTAACATGTTGAAAGCCACAAATACAACACACCAAAACAGTTGTCCCAGATTTATTTGAACAAGTGGAATTAACAGTTACATTATAAGAGTTGTCCCAGATTTATTTGAACAAAACTGTACTTTGACTATAGTACCAAATTTATTTGAAGTATGAAATTCGATTTTATTGATGAAATATGTTTTGCATAAATACATTCCTGTCAATGAAACTCCACTTCAATTAACACTCATTATGCACCTCTTTAAAATAACTAAAGTAGATTATGTACATGCCAATAAAAGACACTATTCAAACACGTAGACTAACAATTGCCCTCTTTTCTCCTTTCATTCTAAATAGAGTATTCCCCATTAGCATCAGCACCGCCCCCTAACGCGCCGTACCGATCTAGTCACCCGTACGCGGGAGCCTACGAGATGCGCCAGAAAGTCTGACAGAACGGCCAAGCGGGGAAGCCCCGCGTCTCCCCGCCGCCCGATTATCCGGGAGATCCCCTGGCCGACCTACACTTCAAAGGACCTCCTAGCGCAGCCGCGGAAGAAGGTGACGCAGCCTGTACGTCAAGCAACAATACTTCCAGGTGTCCTAACGAGCGTCTAGGAACACGCCCGAACTGAATTAAATAAAAAAGACGTTTTCTTTTTGTTTTGTTTTCGACGAAATTAACGCAAACATTTATTTAATTAAACAAAAAAATGGGTTAGCCAAGAAGAGCTCTGTGATTTTTCGAACACGTGCAATATCGCGCGCATGTGTTTTTGTGACATTTAAAAAATAAGGAAAAAAAATACGTTCAGTGGTTGAAACGGGTGCATTTCAATATATATATATATATATAGAAATATATATAAATATAATTATAAATATATAGATATATATAATAGTCACTTTTAGTTATAATTATTATAATTAATATTATTATTATTATTATTAGTGATTACAAGATTTATTTATAATCATTTTAAACAGCGGAAACGTGTTTTATATAATTGAATTTTATTTTTTAAAGGCTGATTTTTTACATACTTATGAAATGTTAGAGAAACTAAACTTAGAACTATCTATTCAATAAAAATGAAATCAAAATTAATAGATAAAAATAGTAAAGTACCTATTTTTGCCACCATCTTAGACAAAAAAATTGACTGAAAAATAATTAATAAAATTATTTAAAAAAACCCTTTGACTGATTTATAAACTTGACGTTGACGGTGGCAGTTGCCGTTCGTTCTGATGGTACGTTCGGAAATAGCATTTATAAATTTTCTGTTCGTGCCAACTGCAAACGGAAACGTTGAAAGTTGACAACCAAATAAAGTACACATAACCTAGTTATTACTTTGTTTATCCAATTCAAAAAACATCTCGAAAATGTATATAATGAGAGAACATAAGTTTTTCAAATACGAGTAAATAATCAAAATAAGTAAAAAAAATAACCAAACTGGTGTATCCTGACCTCCATGTTTGTTTGCGTCAGTGGTCATGTGAAATTGAGTTGCTATTTGATTGGTTTGCCGCTCGACGTTATCCAATGGCAACGACGAAAGATAAAAGTTGGTTATGTACGAACGGAATCGAACAACTCAACGTCGAACGGGAACGGTAACGAAGTTTATAAATACCTCTATAGCTTCTCATATATCTAACTTTGGACGGGAATGACAACCGCAAACGGCAACGCCAAGTTTATAAAATCGGCCTTTAAACACACAACAGAATCTATAAAAAAGCAATTAACATAAAGAAGAAATCTCCTTTATTTATAATTTAAGCTTTTGCAATATATTAATAATTTCTTCATAGAAATATGTGCAGCTACGAGCTATAAATTTTGGTCGTCAACGTCATTTTGGACAAAACGTAAGTTGCTATATTGTGAAACGATCGTAATGGTAATAATCTATAATTATATGTCAGATGTTAATTAAATTTACGGAACTTTCTAGAGAAGTCCTAGACGAGATGTTACTGTAGCTTCAGGGAGTCCAATGTTTATTAAGGAAATAAATCTTTACTTTGTTAAATTAGGATATTGAGACCATATTCAAAATTATTCAAAAAAGAGTTTGACAAAATGAAAATTTATTTGACATTTCATTGGCAATGGATATAATCAATCAGGGCAAAAATTTACGTTGTAAAAATTTCCTCAAATTTTACAATGATATTGACGACCAAAATTTATTGCTCGAAACTGTACATTATTTTCTTTAGGATAACAACCAATACCAGCATTTTAATTAAATACGTCGCCAAAGGATTTAAAATATTGATTTGATCAAAATTATATTTATAAAGTTTTTTTATCTAAAAAAAAATACTGCAAGTCCAGACATTTGAGCACAGTGCTTTTTGTACCACCCCCAATAGATCTCAGTTCCGCCCCGTTAGTTTTGTGTCCTCAATAAAAGCACTCAAAATTTGAGTACCCTTACAGAATCCGGAAGGGTAATAGGAAAAACTGCCAACCTAGGTTAAAATATTTAAATGGGAACACTATAAAAGAAAATGTAGTTTGTAATATCTACTAGGCAAAATCATAATATTTAAAATTGCAATTTAAACTATAATTTTGAGCTATAATTTATTGTTTTGTTACAAATACTCTTTAAAAAAAGGTATAAAACTTGTTATCACATTGATATTCGTATCCTAAATACATACTTCGGCAACTAAGTTGACATCTTCAGTAGGAAAAATAACATTGTTGGATATGGGACGCAGTAAAGTTTACACGAAAAAAAAACGGTAAACACTTTAGTAGACGCCCTCATATAGACTAATGTCTGCATGAATGTTCAACACTGTTATTTCTTTTTACTGAAGATGGCAACTTAGTTAACGAAATCGTATTTCGGATAGGAATATTAATGTGTTAAGTTATATTTTTTTAAGTTTTTTTACTTAGCCACAATATCTAATCAAAGATTTTACAAATATTCTATTTGCAATTATTTTCCAACAGAACTGATTAATACACCTTGTAACTGAAATAGTTAACCAAGTTTTCAACTGTTTTCTAAAGAGCTTGTTTTGTTGTTAGTGCTGTTTGAAAAACTGCTTGTTCACACTACACCAAGTATTTTCTATAGGATTGAGATCAAAAAGATTGTGATAGTCATTTCAGAATTTTTACCTTATTTAGTTCCAAATATTCCACAACCCTACAACTTGTATTCTTCAGGTCATTGTTATGCAATCTAAATCCAACGCGAAGACATTTCTGACTAAACTTAATGTAGAATTCTTTCATGAAGACTAATTTAAATCGACCACTATTTCACACACAATTGAATATTGAAAATAAACCTTGTTTATATAAATGCTGTTATATTCTATCACCTTAACCCATCTTTTATAATCCCTTCAATTTAAATTGGACTATATTCACGAAAAAACTGATAATTTCCAATTTTTTTTTTTGGCACACAGTATTATAAAGCGATTAACGGACAGCAATTTGAAGTTAACTGACAAACATTGAAAATATTACTTATAAAACATGGCAACGAAGACTACCAAATTTGGCTTCTAATAGAACACAGCATCTTTGATCATTTAAATAATTTTAATTTCAGAACAATATTTGTCTGCATTAATGATTTTGTCGATGCTTGGTTCCTTGTTGTCACCAACTTCAACATTGTCGATTTAATCAGGTACACACAATAAAATTTTTTAAATTTACCTAAAAGAATTAAAAATAAAGATTCTATCACATAGACATAATAAATAATAACACAATACAGATATCATTCATTAAAAAAAAAAATTATGTATCAAGAACTAATTAACAAAATAAATACACTTTTCAAATATTAAAAAACAGTTTCACGAAAACATCTCTTAAGAAATATATAAATAAGCAGTTAAATTCTTTTAATCAACACACAAAATATACAACGTCCTTGTTTATAAAAGATTTTCTAACAAAACCTCAATTTCTCTAACATTTTATAACTTATATTATATAATGGTTCGTCGCCACTTTTAATCGTTTACAATGCATCAGAAACATTTTTTTTAGTTTATTATATTGTATATATATTTATATACATACATACTTACACATCTAATCAAATACCTATAAATTAATGCAATTTACAGTATCTTCGATATAATATTTTTGTATGATGAACATAACCTATACATAGTAATTAAATCTTCTACTTCAACATTTAAATATCATACTTACTGAAATTTGTAATCTCTTATTTTATTTAACTTACACGTATTTATATTTAAAAAAAGAACCTGCCCTTCGCATAGTGATTTAGAATTTTGTTAAAAAAAGAACCTGCCCTTCGCATAGTGATTTAGAATTTTGTTAGAAAAACATAAAAGTGGTGGGATATTTCAAAACTTAACCATTATGCTTAAAGTTACTTGTTGAAACTATAATTTTTTCAATTACCATTGCATTGACACTTGTTTTAAATGAATGTTTCTATCTTTTCAAGATCTTTGATATTTCATTGTTAAATTTTGTATTATTACATGTAGTGTAGCAGGAGAGATACACGACTCTTATTCTTTTTGATAGTTTTTAGTACAACAATGTGTTCATATATGATAAAAGTTAAAAAAATTGAAATTTTTGGTACCCAGTGGTGGATGTTGGTTTTCTGTGCTCAATGCAGTTTTTTTGTTCTTACGTACATATAGATGTACGATTTAAAGAATTTGTTCTTTTAAACTACTAATTACTGTATTTTTAAAATGTTGATATATCCTCTATAATTACCATTTCCAAATAATAACTGGTTTGAAACATTATTCTTTGTAGGAAAAGGATGTTATTGAGGTATATTTCTGATTTATAACCAATATAGGAAGAAAAATATATTTTAGATGCCTTATAGAAGTGTTTTATAATTCAAATTATGTTAATCAAACTATACTACAATAAAGTGTTTACAATAAAATTAATAGAACAATAAATACCTTGATAGAAGTAGTTCTTATATAAAAAGAATCCTGTTCTTAAAAGATTTGATGCAAACTATAAACTTCAAAATCTAACTTTTCATATAACATGACATTCTTTTGTTTTTTCAAAGCTGTCTAAATTATATTTGACTTCTTTGTACCAAATCACCAATAAACAAATCCACAAAATGTGTAAATAACTAGTTTTCTTAGGTTAACTATTGATGTTTGTTATGGATTTAAAATATTTATAACTTTTTAATCTACATTTTTAAAAGTACTCCATTGATGGATATTGTTGACATCTCTCCAATTTTTACCTGTGAAATTACAGTAAAATTCTCCTTTTAAATTTTGATATTGTGCAAAACTTGTGAAATTGTGTATTGTAATACCCATATGCTATTGATATTTGTTATTCATTAAGATAATCCTGCAGCATCTCCATTTTTATTCCAGGGATTTTATATTTACTACCCATTTTTTAAGAAAATCCTTGCAGTGACTTTGTGGTTTTTGCTAACCTTAAAAATGCTGCCGGTATCATCAAAATGAGAAAATGGAACTAGTTTAACATGAATTTTTTGTAAGATATACAAAGCGATTAATAATTTACCATTACTTTCTAATTATTGATCGCTCTTGAGTAAGTTTTTTAAAAAAAATATATATATATGTAATTATAATAGATTTAATGAATACTTAAATTATTTTCCAAACACAAGATCTCAGTGTATCATCTATGACTTCTTCATTTGAATAAGATAACATGTCTTTTGTCTCGAAAAGTGCTATTTTTATAACGTTGCTGTAGTGTATATTTCGAAATGAGATAAAAAATTAAAAAGCCCTGTCGTTGAACATTCAAGTTATTGTGATAAAAGGTTTGTGGCAATTTTTAGAATTTTTTCCTGTTTAATCAAGACAAGCTAATTGTGTACAAGGATGTGAATGATATGATGAACCTACTCCCAAATTTAAAGAATGAATGTTTCAAAGAAAATTGAAGACATTCTACGCAATAAAAAAAAATTAAAACAGAAAAGAAATGGATTATTTATATTTGATGCTGAAAAAATGTGTGTTAAGAACATACTAATTAGACTAAACAAATTTAAATAAATACATGTATATAGAAATTGAATTTATTTTGAACTTCACCTTTTTTTAACTCATCTGTAATATAATTATTACTTGAGACTCTCAGATTCTATGCACCGTCGAGTTCTGTATCATTTTCTTTGCCCCATTTTGTAATGTATATTTTCCTATAATTCGGCGGTCAATAGATTCTGAATTCTTTGACCAATAACTGTTGTGCATGTGGCTTGTACATGTACCATATTTTCACTGATTTTACAGTGACCCAAATAATGTGAATATTTGAATGTGTTGTAAACTGTAAAATACAATAAAAACATACGTTTTCTATTATTTTATTTTGTTTTATTTATTAAATTATATATAGTATGTGCAACAGATAGATAAATTGGATAATACCAAATGATTATTGTAAAACAAAATTATATTTTACCAATAATGTCTGAGCAGTTTATAGCATAACTTGAATTAACATCTTGTTACGTGCTAGTAGCTACGTCTTCGTTTTGGTCGCGAATTCGCGTCTTTTATTTTATTCCGTTATGTTTATTCTGAACCAAACTGTAGTACTTTCGCTTGCGGGTGTATATCTTCACATACAGTAATTACGTATTAGTTTTTCTTCGTGGTCTTTCTCCCCTCTCGAGTGGCGGTGACTTCTAGAGAAGAGACTGAGATCGCTATCGATATAGAGAAGGTCGATGGTTGTCATTCGTCATTGTTTTGTAACGGCTTATTGAAGGGCTTTATTGCTTTAAGTAGTATTCTGTTTTTTCTTTTGGCAGCCCTCTCGTTTGAGCGAGGATATAATTAAGTCGCTACACTTTTAATTGTATCTACAATTACCCGACAGGGGATTTCTTTGTGACGATAAGAGCCGCCTGATTCCTTCTCAACGATATACTATATTGCGTTGTTAACCATCAGACATTATCCTGGTGTCTTTTTTTCCTCTCTACCGACGCAAACGTCGCACACATGAACGAAGCCGACGACGCTCACAAACATCCCTGCTTGCTGGAAAGAGACGGTCACACAGCTAAGACTTTAAAATATTTCTTTATTAATTTAACTTGTAATGTTTTGCAATTAGTTTTCTCTGTTGAAATTTTTTTCTTTTAGATTAAATTTTTCTTTGTTAATTATTTATCTCAGTAATTGCGTCGTTGCAGACATCATTTTCTATTTTATTTAATTAATTCAATTGCCTTTCTAATTAGTATATCTCATTTAAAATTGCTATACGTTTTCTTTGTTTGTTAAATTTATTTCGACAGAGTTTTATTTAAATTACACATCTGTTCACCACGGGAACAAAAACTGATTTTTGCTTCTAAAGTATCGAAAGAGAAATTTATTTGCATGTAACAAAATCTCTCTATATGTACCGCGTCTGTTCAAAAGATCGGACTTTCCATTTTTGGTTTTAAATTAACTGTGAACCAACGGAATACGTATTTTGATGGGGTGTGAACTATCTGTGCAAACGGTCTGTGGATAATTAACGTACTTAATTTGTCTTTTTTTATTATTTTAAGTTGTTTCGTAAATAAAGTCTGATTACATCTGGCTGAAATCCGCCTTTTTCTTTCTTGTTTTACGTTTCGGACTGCCTAGTTGCGTCCCCTACCCGCTGCGCGTCTTGCCTACTTTTGATCACAATTTCCGAATTTTACGACGTCTAGCGGTTCTAAATTCGGTGGCGCCCTATACCACCTTAATTCGTGTCCTGAAGTACCTTTGGGTCTCCCCACCCTTGGGCTGAGGCCGTCTCTAAAGCCGGGTGGGCCGCTAGACGTTAGCAGGGGCGGGTAGGTAAGGCAATCCTCGTCGCCCGAAACTCTCTTTTCTATTGTCTCGATATACAGAGCGTAGCAATCTCTTAATATCGAGATGCGACCCAGAAATTCGCGGGATGTGAAAAAAACAAATTGTTCTTGCAACTTATTCAGTTCCCCTTCAAAGTACTCTCCATCTGCATGAATGCATCGATCTTAAAAGCTTGTCCGTGACTGCTAGCAGTGCTGTGTTAACATGTTCAACACTGCCTGCGATTCGGTCTGGATCTGCTCAATCATATCGAAACGGCGCTCTTTGAGCGTCAGTTTCAATTTCGGAATCAGGAAGGAATCACAAGGGGCAAGATCTGGGGAGTAGAGCGACATATCGTGCGACGCGTCGTACGAATTGTAAATCGTACGACATGCTGTGGCTACATGGGCAATGAGTGACGTACGACGCATTGGTCGATAGCAAAGAATAGATGAGTAGTTTTGTTATAGACGTCGTGGAAACTGTTACATTTGTTTATTTAGCAATGAATGTTATTAAAAAGAAACGCAAACGTAAATGGTGGATGCATCCGATAAACAACGATTGATATTTGAAAGGTTGTTTCTACATACTTCATATAGTCCAGTCATTGTGTCCGAAAATAGGCCTTGCATTAGAATGAAATCCCATCAAGCCAAATTTTTGTATGTTGTTGCGGGAGGGGGGGGGGGGTCAGGAGTGCCTAATTTGATGTTCTCGAACGAAACCCTTGTTACAATTTTCCGCTATTTAGAAAATAAGGGTGGATTTTTGTTCCGTTGTAACTCGGCTCCTCGTCGTTCTACGGAGAAGTTGTATTGTTACTTTTTGTTCCTTTTTTTCTCTCTACAATTTGTGTCATATGACTTTTTCACCTAACATCGTCCGTTCTCGAGATATCGGCGAAAATAGGACAAAATTTGGGGTACGAACTCAAGTTTTCATTTTTTTCTTCTTTATCGTCACGCATAGCGAAAAAATGTTTATCGTCAATCTTGTAGAGCGCGCTCCTACCTACAATTCGATATTTTTGTTTTCCCTCCATCTGTAAAGACAAATGTTCATGAGAAAGTCATCTTGGTTAAGAAGCTCTTAAATATTTTTCTTTGTTTTTGAGATCATCATTATGACTTCGAAAAAAAGCGACAGTCAACGTAATATCGTCGTCCTGATTCTCTACGTGTACAAAAATTTAAAAGAGCATTAGCGCATAAAGTCTTACTCACCATTTTCTGAGATGCACAGGGAGTCATTCATATCGAATATTTACCGAATGGACCAACGATTCATTCACTAAGATATTGCAAAACTTTACGGTCATTAACGAATCGTATCCATAGAGGTTGGAAAGGACAATTTTTTTCTTGCACCACGACAACACCAGACCGTATTACAGCAACGAAACGATGAAGACAGTGTAGCCTGAAATTTACGGCTGCTTCACTCACACTCTTCGTACAGTCTCGATTTGATACCTTCAGATTTTTAATTGTTCCCAAAGCTGAAGGAGGGATTAAAAGGTCAACATTTTTCATCAGACACTGAACTTCGGGCTGCTGTTCGGAATTGGATCAACAGTAAGCAAGAAAGTTTTTCATGGATGGAATGAAGAAATGGATTCAGCGTTTGGAGAAATGTGGAAAAATATTTATGTACATTGGTAGTACAGCAAATACTTAATTTTTATACAAATATGCATAAACATATCTGTATCTGTACACATGGACATACACCACGTACTTGACCAGCGTTCACTTAATCCGAACACATGCGTTTCTGTCTTACAACGTCATCAACCCGGCCTTATGAAGTAACGTTTAAAGGTTTGCCTTTGATCAAAGTAGTAATTTTTTTTCCTATCAGATGGCACCAGATAATCTCGTGACATCTGCGCAGTCTCTTTTGTGCGTCCGATGTAAAAATGTTTCATTTGTATGTCTCCTTATAAACTTACAACCTGTTGTTCAAAAATAAAGGCCAAAATCCAGCGCACAAACTACTTTACATGTACCCATTGTTTAAATATTCCTTTTTATTACAACTAGAACAAAATCTTAGTTTTGACTTTTGGGACTGTCATATACATAAAAGGCAAATTACTGACATTGTAAGTAATTCAATTACTAATTTTTTTATATACAGGTGGTGCCATTGCATAAATTTTATATTAAATGGTAGGTTTCGAATAAATGAATCTGAAGAAATTGACACAATTAAATTATATGCTTATGCGAAGTATAAAAATGTATTATCAGAAGAAAGGCTAAAAAGTAGCGTGTCGTGTATATTTTTAGAACTAACATATCTTATGATTATAAAGTATTCTTAAACACTCCTTGGTTTAATCTTTTTTCCCTAATATATACTTTTTTTTAAAATGTTTTAGTATGTTCTGAAAAAGGTAAAACATTCTTTGTTTTTTCATGACATACGTCAATTGTCGCGAGACCCATCTGGCACAAATGAAATTCAATATCTGAACAATGTGCTGGACTTTTTCTTGACTAATGCCTAATTGCCGAGCAATTTGTTTTTGCATAATCCGGGGATTTCCTTGAATTGGTGCCATTTATTAGTCTTTGATTCTTCTTATGCGTCATTGATACTGATCGACCTAATCGCTTTTCGAACATCTATTTCACCTTTATGACAGAGTTTTGCATGTCGAATCCACATTCATCACATCTATACAATTGTTGCCATAAATAGCTTTGAAACTCTTGATATTTGATGGGTGCACAACCTTCTAGCGTTAAAATTCTATCACGAATTGCTGCTTGGTTGCATCTCAGAAATCAAACTAATGATAAATGACGCTGTTACTCAATGATGGTACACAGAAAAATGAAACTTTACATGCTAAGACGAGATATTCGAAATTACTGTTAGCGGATTAGAACTTGTTTCTATTTTCACTACTCACACAATGGTGTTGGAGGATTAATCGTCCTCGTATTACACAACATTGCATAAGGCGAAAATAAAAACACATCCACTTGTTCCTAGATGTGGAAGATGTAATTAATGTTGTTAGCGATATTGTAATGTTCCACGGTTGATGAGAAATAACAATACACTTGCTTTTTTTTACTTCTTTATTTCACTTATTCATTACACTAATTTTATACACAATTCTTAAAGTAAATATATATTAAAATAATGATCTTGAATATTTAAAATTTATTACGACATTGATTTTTGGTCACAGATTTGAGAGTTAGAATTTGCAAATTACTTATAACTGATTTTTACAAACTTAGAACGTATCGACTTAAGAAGTGTTATATTCAGACTAAATTCAAAGTATATGACATTCTATCGTAATAATAAGAAGGATACAAGTTCTGTACTATGTTTATTATCCTAAGAGTTATCACTACGAACGGAAATTAGATTTACACAATAAATTTAAAGTCGTGATATCATCAGTACAGTATATACATTCGTAAGTATCGAAGATGAAAAATAAAGAAATAGTCGAATAGAAAAAATAAATTTTTCTATTTTGCGTTCGAAATGAACTCATTATGAAACCCAAAACAGTATCGAAATGAGCTTCATTCGATACACTTTTTTCATTTTTCAATGTTGGCGTTGTTCGAATACAGAAATAAATATCATTGCTGTCATTTGATTTTAAGACTTTATGTACATTTGAGAGATATGATATATGTCCGTATTTTACACAAACAACGTATGTTGTATACAATTGACAACAACATATATATGTTTCTATGTCACTCATGTTTATATTTTTAAATGAAATATCAAGTAATGTTAACGAAAATTAATAAATAATATGTAATATAATATACTTCGCGGATAGCAAGATTTAAATTTGAAAATGTCAAGTATCAATGTGACCAACTGTGTATGCTTTATATAAAAATTAAACTCTGAACTTTCAAATTAAATAATTCCAATTTAAGCAATTTATTAATGTAAAAAACGCAAACTAGAAAAAATAGTATACAAAACTCGTTTCATAAGGCCTTTTGCCGCACTCGCTCTTTAGAAAACTCGCCGCTAACGCGGCTCGTTTTTTAAACTGATCTCGTGCGGCAAAATGGTGCCTTATGAAACTTGTTTTTTAATATACTATTTTCTATTTCGGTGCTATAAAGTGCACTTTTCGACACCTGTTTGGGTTGCATAAAGTATTACTTTTTCGCACGCAAAATTTTGTTTTTAGAGGTTGGTCATTGCATAAATCAATCTAAATTTTAAACTTAAAATGACATATAACACCGCCGATTTTCAAATATTTAAAATGCTCTAGTTAAACATCAATGCTACCAACTTCAAAAAAAGAAAATTTCTACAATTTTCGTACAAAACATGCCTCTTATTTTAAGTCTTTTTGAACTTTTAATGTCCAAAATAGAAAAAATAGTATAAAATACACGTTTCATAAGACATTTTAGTGCACTTGTTCTTTAGAAAACTCGCCATGCGGCTCGTTTTCTAAACTTGAACGCGTGCACTAAAATCATGTCTTATGCAACTTGTACTTTAATATACTATTATTTCCTAGGAATTGGCAAATGGCTACAAATGAAAAAATTAAACTTTATTGTCGTCATAATTTAAATTATGACCACTTCCCTACATTGAAATATTTGCATGGGTAATTTAAATTTTATTAACGCGTTTATTGAAATCATATAGATTAAGTGCAATTTGAATTGTTTATTGTCCTCTGAGAATAACAGTTCAGGGTCGACGACGTATTAAAGTAGGCGTTGATATTATGACATTTTATATTACGGAAATATTAAGAAAATAAACAAAGGCGTTTTAAATAAATTAAATTAAAAATAAAATTAAAAGAAATGCTTAATATTCTATTGAATACTATTACATACTATAAAAGTACATGACATTAGGCTGGGCGAAGTATCGATACATCGTCCAATACCCGATACCATAACTGGTATCGGGTACCCGATACCTCATATAACGAAGGTATCGATTCTAAGGTATCGATTCCAAAGCATCGATACCTATCGATACTTTACCGATTCCAGTACTCGCTAAGTATCGATGTATCGGGTAGCCGTCATTCGCCAAATACCACCGAAATGCTCCAACGCGTCATCGAAAATTGAAACCTCAGAATATGCTGAGAATCGACCATGTTAGCAGCAGTTACAGCCAGCATTTGTAAGAAATAATCTAAAAAATAAATAATGGTTCTTTTGTATGATAATAGAGATTACCCGATAAAATTGAATTTTTTTTAAATTTATTTTTGAAGAAAGTACTTCTAAATTGCTTGATTCAATATATCTATAAATAGATAGAACACTTAAATTCCAATTCAAAATGTTGGAGATTATATTTCGTCGTCATATTTAAATAAATGGATCATTGATCATTGTGTGCACAATATGCGTAATATTTCCTAATTAAAATGATTTATAATTACGTAGAAACCTTACCTCCAATACGTGAATAGTGTGTGTCTGCCTGAATTGTCTACACGTGAATTTAAATTGACACTGTCTGAATGTATCATTCAAAATTAAAAATAGAAAAAAAACCGTTAACGTAATATTGTGCAACTAAATTTAATATAAAGAAATCAAATACCTAAATTTATTACATCAATATAGTTTAAAGACTTTTAGGTTATATTGTTATGTTTATTAAAAATTCATTCCATCTTCAATGACCGCGACATTAGTAATTTGAAAATTGCAATCACAACATTCTTGAAGGCTTAGTTGAATAAAAACTTTTTTACTTAAATATGTATAGAAATAAAGTAATGTAATAAGTTTAGTCGAAAAAAATTAAATTAATATACCAAGCAAAAATTATATTATGCAAGTCATCAAGTTTTTAAATTTCGCTTATCAGGAAAGTACTCTTATTTAGATATAAAATAAAGGCACACACACATGCATAACACGTGAAAAACAATTTTTTCATTATAATTTCTCACATAATCACGTGTAGGATTACGTACATTCATGCATTTTTTCTGGTTGTAATAGTTGTCGGTAATATCAATATTATCTACTTTTTTGCTTCGGCGAATTTGTAATCCTAGTTCTATATATAATAAATTAATGCCCGCCTGAGATTCTATAAAACACCGCTGACACAAACTAATCGATATATTCAAGCAATGACCGACACGCTAGTATTATTACACGTGGTAAGTTAAGTTAAAAATACGATAGAAATTAAATTTAACGTATTTCAAATAGTGCTTAATAAAACTGCTATCTATAAATACATTTATTAATTAAATATCAAATTTAAATGATTTAACGGCAAGATTCGTTTGTAAATAATTTGTGTTATTTTAATTAGATTTTCAGACATGGTGACAGAACACCGGACAAAACAGCTATTTACCCAAAAGATCCTCATATAGACTACGATTATGGTTATGGCTATGGGCAATTAACAAATGTAAGTTTAGAAGCAGTGGCGGCTCGTGCTAAAAATTTTAAGGTGTTCTGCAAGTTTTACAAAAAAATTTACCTTGCACGGGCAGTAAGAGGTCGTCTCCCATCGATCTTATCGTGCTTTCTTCGCCTTCCGCACTGAAGTAATGTATTTCTGGAACGATTGTCACACAAAAAAATAAGAGTCACTAAGCACTACTTTACTAACAAATTATTTCTTATAAATTAAATCTATTCTACGTTCTTTTCGATTTGCAAATTTTGTTATCACTTTGTCAATAAAATTGTCTATTTCGGAGATAAACTTTTTTTCGATAGATAGCATGGAAAGAGATGTTAAACGATCTTCGGTCATTGAATTTCTGAGAAACGTCTTAATTCGATTTAGTGTTGAAAAGCATCGTTCGGCCTCTGATGTTGTCATGGGAGTTGTTATTACAATTTCTAATCATTTTCTAGTCTCCTTCAACGTATCTCCCAGATTGTTTTTTATTAAAAATTTTAGAAGAGGTAATGCGCCTTTTAAAGATCTACAATCAGTTCTTGAGTAAATAACAGACAATTCAGTTCGTAATCTTTCTTTATCAAGGGTGGGATAATAGGAGCATGCGGAAGTGAGTTTGTCCTCAGGAAATTTACTGCAATACTCTCCAAAGCATTCCGAAAAAAAAGTGATGCCACTACTAGATGCTCTTTAAAATGAAATCGATCTTTTGCACAATTTAGAATAACATCACACACCTCTAAAGCCGAAATTCGATGATTAAATCTGCTGTTATTTGGACGTTTGCGTTTTTCTGGTGGTGGCTCATCGCTTATTAAATATGTTTAGTCCATTTACTAATTTAACATAACTTATAAACAATGTAACCCGCTATTTTAACTATCACTTGGCTTTTGACACATTGTCGAAATTACTTCAAAAACGTCATCTTTCAAATATCTCAGTGTTATTTAAATTCTTTTAATAAAATTTGTATCGTATATGTTGTCTTTTCTTCGATCCTACCTTGAATAAATACAATAGTGAGTGTATTCTCTTAAATATTTAATCTTCTTTTCTTGTGATCCTTAATTTTTGGATTTTATATCACTTTATGTTTAACTTCTTTCTATAACAGCTTCTCTGTGCCTGTTTCCTATTACTTTTCATTCTCATTGAACTTGTTATTAAATTCCTTCTGCCAATACTATTCTTATTCCAGTTATAATTTTTCGATTGTCAATTTATTACAAACAAAATGAATATGGCCATCGCAATACTACTACATTATATTATAACATTATTTTCTTTAGATTGACATTTTTAAATTCGTTATATCTTTTGAATGGAATGTCCGATTTTAATAATTTAAAAAGTATTTTACTGGTATTGAAATGGTCTTTAATAAAATATCATTTAATAGGATAAGGAATAATACAGAGCTATGGATAATATGGTTTGATTATTGTCGGCACTTTTATTAACTTTTAAAATGTAAAAAAGTAGTTATAGTGGCATAACTACAGTAGTTGAACATATGGTTTCGCGGACTTTTTTGTAGATATTAATACGTTCTATAATACTGTACAACATTTTTTTGTTCTATCAACAATAGTTTCCGCAGCGTACGCGATGGCAGATTTTTTGTGACTAATTTTTTCACGCCTTGGGTTACATTGATGCATTTTTATTGGGGATATCTTTTTTTTTTGAAAATGTAATATAGCCTATGTCACTCAGTGAAAATGCAGCTTTCTAATGGTGAAAGAATTTTTGAAATCGGTCCAGTAGTTTTTGTGTGAAAGCATTACAAACATACATACAAAAACACAAATGTTTCCTCTTTATAATATTAGTTTAGATACCGAATCATATCGCCCTCCGCGCTGGTCTAAATGCAGCGAACTTGCCTGGTAAAATCACGCATTGGTTTAAGACAGCCGCGGGGGTAGCGGGGTGCGCGCGGGTGTTTGAAAGAGCTCTGAGCGCACGTACGTGTGGACCAGATAAGGAACAAGTGAGCGATCGCGCGAATTAGGTTGGTTATTCCACTGGTCGCCTATTGTATATTATTTGATAATATACTATATATAACCGGCGTTAGTGTTGGAATTTCGGAAGCGAATATCTCGGCTTCTACTGATCGGATTTTGATGATTGAGGTGTCAAATTGTAGGGTTTGATGTCCTCTACAGGATGATGTAGAAAAATATGCAATTTTTTTTTATATACAGGGGGAGAATTTTCACAACAATATGTTACGCTTTTATAAACATCAGAAATGTCGGAAAAATTATGTAAAAGAAAACTAGTTATAACTAATACAGGTACGTCCGCCCAATTTTTTGGAAGCTCTGCAGCACTTATGCGCCAGCCGCCACTGTTTAGAAGTTTATATAAAAATATTAAAATTGATATTTTGCTTAATAACAATAGATTGGGAAAAGTAGAGCTTATAGATTTGGACAAAGTTTACGTAAAAGATATGGATATTTTTTGGACGATTTTTATAAACCAGAGCATTTGGATGCATGGTCATCGGATTTCAATAGAACACAGATGACCTTACAATTAGTGTTAGCATCGTTATATCCACCTAAAAACCAGCAAGTGTGGCATGATGGTATACAATGGCAACCTATTCCTTATCACTGTTTACCAATAAATGATGATAAGGTAAAAATGACCAAATTTATTATTTAAATTTTTAATAAATATTTTTCAGATGTTCTTAGCGTTTACTTTTGATAAAATGGCTGTTACGGAATATAAGAATTATGTAAATGGACCTGGCCAGGACATCATGAAATATTATGGGGATTCAATAAAATATATTGAAGGTCATACTGGTAGAAAAGTAGAGAGTCCCAGAACTTTATTTAATTTGACCTGTACATTGACTATTCAAGTAAGTAATATTATAATTCTTATTACTTCTATATACACTACCGTTCACAGAAATATAAACGCTTAGTTATTTTAATAGAACTTGCTATACTATTGAACTTTTGTCACATCTTTATGTCATTATATCTTTATCTGTATTGATATAAGAGGGTGGATCATTATATCCGTGACTTTTTGAATGAAAAATTTATTTTTCAACATAGTCTACTTCCAACGTTACTCTAATTTTGTTATCTTTTCCAGATAATAACATTTATCGAGATTCTCAAAATAGACATTTGTTTGAGCGATGATTTGATCGTTGGAACTTGATCTCTTTCCGCCGAGCAATTTTTTCAGTTTTTAAATCGGAGATAGTCTGTGGGGTTAAGTCCGGAGAATATCGCGACTGAGGGAGCAATTCGTAACCCAATTCATGTAGTTTTGCCATGACGACTAGACACGTATGCACCCGTACATTGTCTTGACCGAAGAGCACTTTCTTCTTAACCAAATTCTGTCGTTTTTTCTTCAAATCACTGTTGAACCGGTCCAATAAATTGCCGTAATATTCACCATTGATTGTTTTTCCTTTTTGAAAGTAATCGATGTAAATTATGACAGGTGCATTCGAAAAATCTCTCGCCATGACATTGTTTGCCGACAGACCCACTTTGACCTTCTTCGGTGCCTAATTGCTAGGAAAAACCCCAAGTTTCGACATCCAGTATATTGTGGTGTTTTCATGTTTCATCCACGGTTATGAAACACTGCAAAAACTCGTCGGGATTGCGGTTGAATAACGCCAAATACTGTTTCGAAGTTGTCACACGAATGCGTTTGTGAGCAAACGCGGTATCCATCTGCGAATAGCTTTCTCATACACACGTGATCATTCAATATCGAAACCACCGAGCCATACGATATGCCTATCTCGTGCACTTTCAATCTCCGATCGGCCAAGTCCACATCGTAATTTTTTTCAATTGTCGTGACCTCATTTTGGCGTCCAGAACGTCTCGGTATCATTAGTGTTTCTTCACCATTGGTTCTGATGGTGCAGAGTCCCCGTAGCACCTATCAAGCTTAGTTTTGGTTTGAGTAATGACTTCCTTTCGCCAAAAAAAATCTTTGAGACGAGGACATGAAACTAACTTTTTCCCATTTTCGCCAAAATGCAGGAGGTTGTCTGCTTTAAATAGCTGTCAAACTTTAACTAAATGACACGGCTTTCTCAAGCGTTGACAATAGTCTATTGACAGATGGTAGTTTACGGGAGCAGTGTTACTTTTCAATTTACAACGCGGGATATTAAAAAAGTCACGGAAATAATATTAGCCACCGTCGTATACAGATTGACTGAAGTATCGGTGGAAATTGCGAAGCGTATTATTACACACACTAGCACACGCATATTTACACGTACATGTGACTCTAATGCTCGTAGGCGTAGTTTAGTTACAATAGTGGGGATAGATTCGTCAGTGTTTAATATGTGTTTAGTACGGCCGAATGGAAGTGTGCGTGTATAGATTAGCTTTAAGGAATTGCAGCCGCTATTATAATAATTGATGTATATATGCGTTAACATTGAACTGAAACAAAACTCTTTAAAAATTGTAACTAAAATAAAATTAAGAATTGCTGAAAAAAACAAGTCAATCAACGGGAAACGTACAGACGGCGTTTCGTTCTGGTTGGAACTTTTCAATGCACGGCATTCCTCGAAGACGGACATTGCTTTTCATTTCTATACTTTCTGTATATATAGTTAACATTTGGAACTTACAGCAAGTGAGAATTAATGAATATTAAATCTCATTCTTACATGTAAATGTCGACTTATGTGATGCGTTCATAACTACAATCCGACAAACTAAGTTTGTACCAGTATGCAGAACACACCCTTTCGCGACAACGAACTTCCTGGTAATTAGGTTAATTAAGAATTGCTTCGAGGAATGCCGTGCATTGAAAAGTTCCAACCCGAACGAAACGCCGTCTGTACGTTTCCCGTTGATTGACTTGTTTTTTTCAGCAATTCTTAATTAACCTAATTACCAGGAAGTTCGTTGTCGCGAAAGGGTGTGTTCTGCATACTGGTACAAACTTAGTTTGTCGGATTGTAGTTATGAACGCATCACATAAGTCGACATTTACATGTAAGAATGAGATTTAATATTCATTAATTCTCACTTGCAGTAAGTTCCAAATGTTAAAATAAAATTATTAATGAAAAATAAATACAATTCTTATATAAAAATTCCAAATGAAATGTACCAAATTTATGTTAATTTTTCGCGAGAGTTTGCTCAGACGCACGCATCGAGATGCGAACAACGAATGTCATCCCCGTTCTCCACATACCCCACTACATGAGTGAAAGCCATCTCTACCAGTATTCTTGAAAATTGTTATACGTATATGTATATGTGTGAATTTGAAGCTAAATATCTACTTTTAACTACGCCAATATATGCTTTCGTAAAGTAGTGGATAAATTCGTTAAAAATCTTTTCAAAAATTAAATTAATATCTCTATATTTTACCGAGATTATTTTCATATCTTTTCAGGAAAATATGGGTTTGAAACTGCCGGAATGGACCAAGGAAGTATGGCCACACCGCTTAGAAGAAATAGCATTGAAAGACATTGATTTTATTACGGCCACGCCAAGGATGAGGTCGCTTGTATTTGGTATGAAATATTAATTTCACACAATATTAGAGGTATGAAATGCAATTATTTTGATGTATGATAAATTTTACAAATATTGAAGTAATATTAAGATAATAGCATTTACATTCCATAAAGTCCCTCTACTACGAATTAATTCTAATACACCTTTTTTTTTTTAGGTAAACTATTGCAAAAAATTGTCGAAGATTCTTTGTTGAAAATTAAAGGCGAATCTCAACATCAAATACATTTATATTCAGGTCACGATTTTA
Source organism: Melolontha melolontha (assembly GCA_935421215.2). NCBI lineage: Eukaryota > Metazoa > Arthropoda > Insecta > Coleoptera > Scarabaeidae > Melolontha > Melolontha melolontha. The sequence goes on along the minus strand of OW285240.1, from coordinate 130,358,538 downwards.
CAGTTGGCATGTTTTTAAGAATCTTGGATCTGTTCGATTATCAACATCCGGACTTTTGCTCTAACGTCGCCATTGAGTTACATAAAATCAATGGAATCTACGGATTTATGGTACGTGCGCAAGTTAAAGAAATTCTAAGGAAAGTGTCGTTTATAGTTAGTTATCTTTCCTTTGCAGATTAAATATCAACGTAGCGAAAGCGAAGATGTCAAATTACTAGAAGTCCCTAGTGTTGGTTCATTTTGGCCTATCGAAGATTTCATGGAACAGAATAAGGACATTTTAGAAGCTAGACCTTACGATCAAACTAAATAATTATTATAAATGAATGCATGTGTATTTATACTTTTATTTATTAGTATGTAATGTATTGCCATGTTTTTATTTTTGTACATATTTCATAATTTTATTTTATTAAATGTATTTTTTATTGTTTATATAATTACAAAATATATGTATAAAACAAAATAATAGATAGTTTCCTTATGTTTAGTATGTGTAGTTAATAGGCAAATTAAAATCTAGAGAAACAAATATTGAATTTCGAACTCTCTTTTGACAACTACAGCTATCAAAAGAGAGCTCAAAATAGTATCTTAAAAATAAGAGATAATACAGAGTCGGCTATGGACGTGGGTTCGTCCCATCTAGGACGAAATTTTTTCAAATAAAAATTTCGAATAATTAGCTTCGTAGGCAGCAATGTTTACATTCAATTTAAAATATTTAATATAAAGTCAAAACTCCAAGAATTTATCAAATAATATTGTGATGACTCATCCGACGATGCGTCAAGTCTCACACGGCCTGGCACCTTCTCGAAAGATATCGAAACGGAAAGATCGAGAATATGAAAACACGAGAGAGGTGCGACGGCCGATACATAAGCCAACGAGGAAGGGATTTGATTCATTCAACAAATAAATGTGGCCGTGTGATATACAAATAAATACTTGTGAAAATAAATGTTATTAATTATTAGTCTTTAAATTGTTATTCGTTTTTATTGTTAATATAATGTGTGTCTAAATTACCGTTAGATTTATTTAAGAACCTCGAATAGACAGACAAACATTGCAATATATTAAATAAACGGCTAAGAAGTAGATTCTCTATGTAAATATGCTTTTTACGTATTACGACGCTAATTTACTCAAATTTTTTATACAAAAAAAAATTCGCCCTTAAGTGGGCTTCGAACCTACGTGCATGGCTTGCCGGACCATGTAGAAAGCATATTTACATTACTTCGCGAAAAATGCAACAGATTCTCTATATTATTAAATAGCTACGGATGCAAATTTAGCAATTTCCAACTGACAGAATATTAGTACGTATCTGTTCCTTATAAGGCATTTCTAATGTACTTGAAACCAAATCCTCATAGCTCAGTTGGTTAGAACGGTGGTCATTCAAGCCATGGACGTGGGTTCAAGTCCCACGAAATTTTTTCAAATAAAAATAATTAGCGTCGTAATTGTAGACAGCAATGTTTACATTCACATTACTTATATATTATATATATACGGGCTGTTCCCTGAGGTAACCGACAAACTTATACAATGTGTTCTAGAAGTGATTCTGAACAAAAAAGTTCATATACACTTTAGCTTATTTTTTGTTTGTTTTTCGATTTCAACAAAAGAAGAAAACTGTTTCAGTAATGTATTTAATCATGAAATTACATAACTAACTAATAAACTAATATTATAACAATTGCTCAAAATGTTCGCCTCTTCTTTCTAAACATGTTGCTAGTTATTTTATAAAATGACAAATCTGTATCATGAATGCCTGCATGTTTCATCAACATGACAGCGCTACACCGCCACCGCGCTCCACCGCCACCGCGCTCCACCGCCACCGCGCTCCACCGCCAACGCGCTCCACCGTTATCGACTTTCTAAATCAAAATTTTCCTGGACGGTGGATAGGCCAGACGGGTGCCTGTATTATGGCCTGCGCGTTCTCCTGACCTTTTGACCAGGCGCGGCTCGTGATGACGTATTTTGGTTTGCAGTACAATGATCCGAGTGCTTCGTGTATTCTCGTGTACTAACTGTAACGTTTGCTTAGTAAACACCGAAAACACACGAGGCACTCGTATCATTGTACTGCAAACCAAAATACGTCATCACGAGCCGCGCCTGCTTTTGACATTGGACTTTTTCTCTTGGAGTTGTTTAAAAAATCGTGTTTACTATAACGGTAAGCCAAACACTCGAGAAGAATTGATAGAAGGAATAGCTGCAGGTGTAGATTTCTTACGAAATGAACTTACAGATATTAACTGGAGACAGAATATGGCCCAAAGACTAGCAACATGTTCAGAAAGAAAAGGCGAACATTTCAAGCAATTGTTATAATATTAGTTTATTAGTTAGTTATGTAATTTCATGATTAAATACATTACTAAAACAGTTATCTTCATTTGTTAAAATCTAAAGAACAAAAAGAAAATTAAGTTTAAAGTGTATATGGACTTTTTTGTTCAGAATCACCTCTAAAACACATTGTATAAGTTTGTCGGTTACCGCAGAGAACAGCCTGTATATAGCTTACAATGAAAATGTCGAAAAATAAGTGTTTAACTTGCTTTTTTGGAAACACTTTCGCATATTTAACCACCTTCGTATATTTAACAAACATATATATATATATAACAAGTCAAAAAATGTTTAACATTCAATTTACAATTCACATACCCATGTATTCACATACATTTTCTAATTAAAATCACGAAAAATTGTTTTAGTAACTGCATGATATTTTGCCCGAACGAATGAATTGTGTGTCTCGTGGTAATTTCTACACGCGAAATTTATCAGAATTGAAATAGTGATATCGCTTAAATGTATTTGCCGTGATTAAGAAAAAAAGAACACTCTACTCAAATTAAATATCAAACGTAATGTGTAAATTGTATTAAATCAACGAACACAGGTTATGTTTATTGATGCATCTATTGCATAATATTTGATAACATCAAATATTAGTTATTTTAAAAATTATATTTCGTAGCAACCTTGATCTGATTACATGTAAATGTAGCAACTCACTTCCTACAGGACTTAATTAACTAATAAATTCACTTTAAAAAACGTATTGTAATGTAAATATTATGCAAGTCAGCGTTTCTCCAAATGTATTAATTTTCGAAAAAAAACATGCATATTTTAGGTAAAATAGTGTACATACCACGTGAATAGCTAATCAATTTTTTAGATATTCATTGTACATTCACATCTAAGATTACGCACCTTATCCATTTTGAAATAACGTTTATTTTTAATTATAGTAATATCTATGTTATCTTTTTTTTGTTTCCTAAGTTAGAGTGCTTGTAAATTCAACATATACTACATAAATAATGTTTATCTTGAAACGGAACAAAGTGCCACCATTATTGGGTAATCGATATGTTAAGGCAATGACAGATAGCCTTGTTTTATTGCATGTGGTAAGTTCGAATTACTTCAAATGTTTTGAAACTTAATTTAAATGTACCAGATATCAGCCAACGTTTTCTTAATACTGCCATCTACCGATATATTCTTTAATTAAACATAAAGTTAAATGGTTTTAAAGGGTTTCGTTTTAATATTTCGCATTTTTTAAATTAGATTTTCAGACATGGCGATAGAACTCCAGAAAAAGAAGCAATTTATCCAAAAGATCCACATAAAGACTACGATTATTCACCCTATGGTTATGGTCAATTAACAAATGTAAGTTTCAAGAATTATGTAACAATTTAAAAGAAAATATTAAATTTTACCTTTTCTTTGATAAAAACAAGATTGGGAAAAGAAGAGCTTATAGATTTGGACAGAGTTTGCGTGAAAGATATGGCCACTTCTTAGATTTTTATAAACCAGAGCATCTAGATGCATGGGCTTCTGATTACGATAGAACAAAAGTGACTTTACAATTAGTGTTAGCATCATTATATCAACCGAGAAATGAACAGATTTGGCATGATCAAATACCATGGCAACCCATTCCTTATCACTGCACACCAAGAAAAGATGATAAGGTAAATTAGAATGTGACAATTCTAAGATGCCATTTTTTCTTTCAACATGAATATATCTTTCAGATATTTTTAGCATTCCATTGTGATCAATGGGCTGTTGCAGAATATAATAATTTTGTAAATGGAGCCGGTCAAGATGTTATGAAATCTTATGATGATTGTATAAATTATATTGAAAATAATAGTGGTGTGAAAATAACCAATCCAAGGATTGCTTTTGATCTAGCATGCACATTATCAATTCAAGTAAGTAATCTCTATTATAATTTCTAAATTGCATTACGTACAGTTATTCATTATAAATTACTCACCTTCATCATTGTTATTATTGCATATATGAAAAAATGTTTCAAATAAAAGTAGTTCGGTTGTGACTGAATTTTCTTTACACGCCATAAAAAATGCAGTGTCGTGCAGATGCAATAGGATACAAAAAAATATTTTCTTTTTTATTGGAATATCCTGTATATTATTAAATTTTTATATTGATCTTTTTTTCTTATTTCAAAAATATATCATATGATAGCTAATATCTTAAACCGTTTTCGTGTTATTAAATGTAGAATATCGTAGTGACCGTAGTTATGGAAAAGTTAACATTATTAAAGTAAGCTATGAAAATGACAACAATTATGTTTAATAACTTATTAAACATAATTGTTGTCATTTTCATAGCTTACTTTAATAATGTTAACTTTTCCATCAAAAAATTCTCTTAAATAATCCAAAGATTCTGCAGTACAGTGACAAGGTGCTCCGTCTTGTTGGAAATATGCATTTTGAAGTTCATCATCATGCAACTGATTGACAAATGGTTGTAAAATTTCCGTACGGTACCTTTGAGCAGTTAACGTTCCCTGAAAAAATATTGGTCCAATGATTCGCCTTTGGCTTATCGCTGCCCAAACACCAATTTTCTCTGGATGTAGCGATTCTTCATTAATTACATGTGGATTTTCACTCCAAATTCTTGTATTTTGTGGATTAAGGTATCCCGTTTTATAAAACCTAGCTTCATCAGTAAAGATGACTCTTTGCGAAAGTTCTCAATTATTGTCCATATTTGCAAACCAATTACAAAAGTGTAGTCTACATGGGTAATCAATTTCTAACAATTCTTGTACCGCCGTGACACGGTATGGATAAAGTTGCATATCTTTTTTTAATAACTTGTGAGTTGTACCAACAGAAAGGTTTATTTGTTGACTCAAATCTCGAACAGATGTTTGTGGTTCATTTTCCATTATTTCTTCAACACGATTGACAACTTGAGGTGTACGTTTCTTAACTGCTCCGCTGCCTGATTTTCTTAAGAGACTACCAGTTTCAGAAAAAAGTGTTAAAGTTCTATCCAAAGTATTCTGAAATTGTATATAATCTATTACAAAATGTGGAAACTCAACTTGAAATTCTACCATGCAATCTTGAACTGAATAAACCCATGAACCATCAATTTTATTACCACTTCGAAAATAAGCCTGGACTAAAAAAATTTATGTTCGAAAGTGAAAGCGATTTTAAAACTGACAAGCAATTTATTTAAACCAGAATCGACGCACGATTATTTTATGCACTAACTGATATTTGTGATTGACATTATCAAATGTCATTTGGATTTACGTTTACGGAACAACAAACACATACTAATATATATGCGTCTTATTCTATCAAAATTTCAAAGTAACCTAGATTGACTTTTCAAATGAACACACGTTATCTCTGTACGATTTTGAGCGATGTATTTACTTTATTTGACCCATATTTTTTTTCATAATTATAAATTAAGAACCTTTCAGGAACTGTCATTTGTAATTTAATATACTTACTCTACAATCCTACAGGAAAATATGGGTTTAAAATTACCGGAGTGGACCAAGGAAGTATGGCCACACTGTATAGAAGAAATAGCTATGCAAGAATTTGACTTTATTACAGCCACACCGTTAATGAAATCACTTATAATCGGTATTTAAAACAATGTTAAAGTATAGCTGCAATTATTTTAATGGGTAGAAAGTTTAATATACAGAATGTGACAAAATCATTTGATTATAAGAAAACGTTTTATTGCATATTAATTGATAATAAGTGAATACAAAACCTGTATTGAAATAATAGCACTTATATACTATAAAAATTAATATTACGAATCCATACTAATCTATATTTACCTTTCGCAGGTAAATTATTGCAAAAAATCGTTGAGGATTCTATATTAAAAATTAATGGCAAATCACAGACTAAAGTGCATTTGTATTCAGGCCACGATTATACAATTGGTATGTTTTTGAGGCTTTTGAATTTGTTTGACTATCGGCACCCAGATTTTTGTTCGAATGTCGTTATTGAGTTACACAAAATTGACGGAGTTTTTGGATTTATGGTACGCGCTGTATTCAAAAATGAAAATACAGGAAAAACGTAACTTTTTTAATTATTTTTGATTTGCAGATTAGATATCAATGTTGCGAAAGCGAAGGAGTCAAATTACTGGAAGTGCCTAATATGGGACCATTTTGGCCTGTTAAAGATTTCATGGGACAGTATAAAGATATTTTAGAATACAAACCTTACGATTCACTAAATAAATAAATGTATTCTCATAATTTAGATGTACGTAATATACTTTATGTAGATATCTTTATTTTTGTACCTATAGCTCACTAGTTATACTATATTTCATTCACTGTTATTATTTAAATCATAAAATATATTAATAAGATAAACAATATGATGCTTTGAGCTTTATTTTACCCTTTTTTAAACCAAAAATTAGGTGATATAACTAAGAAAGATCTTTAAAGTCTTTTATATTTTGAGCAAGGCTGAATCTAGAGGAAGAGTGCCTATTCGTTTGATCATGTTAACAACGTTGTCAGGTCGGATAAATTTAATTCATGAGAAAACGGTCAGAAATTCATGAAACTTCGCAATAAAGTCATGAGATGTCGCCAAAGTCACTGAGTTTACCAAATTATAAATAATGTTACTCTAATAAAATAAGCGTATGTTCAAACATTTATTATATAAAAAAAAATGGTATAAATAAATAAAAACAACAAAAAAATCAAGGTGGAGAAAGACATACCTCAAATTTGGATTCCGGTTGTTCAACGGTTACATAGGATGTTCGGAGTTGCTATTCCTATTCGATGTAAGAGTACCAGCAGTGGGTACAAGAAATAATATTTTTTCAGTGCAGTACCATCGGACGACATATGGACTCAGAAAATGATGTGGATGTGTTTTATTGCACAAATGTGTTTTCTAAGTATGTGAATGCTATGGACTTTTATGTAAATTACTTTAATTAGAGTTTCTCTTATATTGTAAATCTTAGTTATACGTAGCTATTTATATACTTATACCGATAGGTCCAACTCGCAACGGGCCATAGGCAACAATATACGTATGGAACGTAATGCGATGTGGCAACGTGTGTACGGTGCCTATATTGAGTGACTTTCTTAAAATTTAAATTTATTTTGCAGAATTATTGATTTTTTTACTTTTATCTTTTAGAAAACGTTATTGTTTTTTATTACTTAAAATTACTTTATATGAAAAATAGTATACCATAAAAGTGTAAACAAAGACAGTATACATTGAAACGAATATTCATTCAATTGTATTGTCATGAAATTGAATTTGTCAATCGTTGTTAAATTTGTTAGAATGAATAGATATTTATATTTATCGGAAAATACTAATACTTAAAGCAAACAAATAAGGTGTAGTGTTTTGTTATAGGAATGAGGAATGTATAATATCCATTTCTTCCTGCATATTGATTATGCAGCTGATGCTTTCGTAATATGCTCATATTTGTATTATTTCAACTTATACTTCGGTCGATACATACCGACTTCCTTCAAACCAGGAGGAAGCTACAGTTGTAATTAAACTATACTTCCTTTTTTTTTATTACCTACGGATATTCACAATTCCAAAATACGTTACAATGTTGCTTATTTTAGATTGTAATTAGCTGAATGCTGTCGCAAAACTGATCTCTGCATTTTTAAAAATGCCAGAATAAAATTAACGCCTGCCCTTATTATAATTTTACAAAGGAACAGACACGTACTTCAATTTCTACGAAAAACTAAGCCTACAGTTCATGTATAATAGAGTGATAATGAAGGCTGGAGCGTTTGTCGACCTACGAAGTTGTACGTTACTTGTTTATTGTTAATAAAAGGCTGATGGAAATATTACGTGAGATTTTGGTATCTGTATTATAATAACATCACGATAATAGTAGAAATACAAATATGAGCATATTACGAAAGCATCAGCTGCATAATCAATATGCAGGAAGAAATGGATATTATACATTCATATAACAAAACACTACACCTTATTTGTTTGCTTTAAGTATTATTAGTATTTTCCGATAAATATAAATATCTATTCATTCTAACAAATTTAACAACGATTGACAAATTCAATTTCATGACAATACAATTGAATGAATATTCGTTTCAATGTATACTGTCTTTGTTTACACTTTTATGGTATACTATTTTTCATAAAGTAATTTTAAGTAATAAAAAAACAATAACGTTTTCTAAGAGATAAAAGTAAAAAAATCAATAATTCTGCAAAATAAATTTAAATTTTAAGAAAGTCACTCAATATAGGCATCGTACACACGTTGCCACATCGCATTACGTTCCATACGTATATTGTTGCCTATGGCCCGTTGCGAGTTGGACCTATCGGTATATTGTAGACATGGTTTGGAATTGAATGTCCTGTAATGTCTGTGAAGAAAAAACAACACAAAACTAAACTTTAAAAAACTGCAAATTAAATTTTACATATTGTAGTACATAAATAAACTTTTTAAATCTTATCTAATCGGATTCCGTTCACAATACTCACGCGAAAATGAACACAGTAACGCTTCCTTGGGTATTACGAGCCCTAACAACTTAATGTTAACTACTTAATAATTAAAAAAAAACTAACTAAACTAGTTAATAATTAAAATGCGCCATAGGCTTGTCGACATATTCACCGTAGAGGTTATTATTGATGTCCACAAAAAAAAACACCATCTGTGTTATAGAACCGTCCTTGTGTACCAAAGTTAACGTGAGAAATGCAACGTAGCATCATACGAGTGCTACCTAGAATTTAGATAAAGACACGAGGTATTAAAAACTAAATGTAAGAGACAACATTATTCATTATACCGCATTCATTATAACAGATTCATTACTATACATTCACGCTTCACGTTATTTTGTACCTTGATTATTATTTTAATAAATTATATTAAAATTCTTTCAATGGAGACTGTGGTTAAATAATAATTTAAAAAGGTATATAACCCCTTACCACAATTATTAGTCGTATCCTATCGTATCCTATAGGATACGACTAATAATTGTGGTAAGGGGTTATATACCTTTTTAAATAATTATATTAAAACTAAATTCTAGGAATTTCGTCGATTGTTTGCACATAAATGAACTTGAATTACAGCTGTATTTTGGTAAATATAGAATAAACAAAAATATGGACGGTCTTTAAGTACATTTTGGCCCTAAAAATTCGGAAATTTTTGATGAATTACAATTAAATTTCTTTTTTGATTTCCAGTTTGTCGATATTCAGCGGTAACCCTGTATAAATAGTCTTTTATTGGTGACTGTGACTAACTAAAAACATAAAAAAGATGAAACCGTTTACTATACTAATAGGTGTATCTCATATAAGTATTTTTGGTAACTAAGTTGTGATATACAGTAGAATGTAATCGACACGATGGACACATGAGGTCACAGTAAAGTTAACACACAAAGATCACGAAACATTTTAGCTAATGTTTAGGATCATGATGATTTCCTACTGAAGATGACAACTTAGTTGTCGAAATACGTGTTTTTTTACCTTCTTTAAAAATATGTTTTATTAATTTTTTTTTGGATAAACTATAAAACATGTTTTTTCTTTATTTTGTTATTCAACAAAATTCTTGTGGTAGCCGCTAACATAAAATAAAAAAAAAATACATAAATTAATTCCTACATCCGGCACTGATTTCTTTATAACAACCGAAATTATGTTCACAATATTATCTAGGACATCCGTATATATGAATCAGTGAACTTAATTTTATTCTTATTAACTATAACCTTTGATTGATTAAGATGGATACTGGAAGACTGGGTCAGAGATAAAGACTGGGTTATAGATTAGCTTACTATGTCGTTGAACGTATCCGATACAAAACATGTTTCAGATACAATAGAATATGCCAGAATAAAATTCTTAGTAAGCATGAGATCTATAGTTTACAAACATTAATTTGCTTAGTCATTTTTATAGAAAACATGCAATGTAATGTAAATATAAATCGAGTCGTGATTTTTATTTTATTTATCCAATAAAACATACGAGTTATTAGAATAAAAAAAAGATATTTCTAGAGTAGGTATACCTTTTTATTAGTGTTTGCACTACATAATCTCGCTCATAGTTCTAACTACGTTTGCATATATGTATTCAGAATAGTGTTTAGATTTAATTGTAATTATGACAGACACCCTGGTATTATTACATGTGGTAAGTAAACTTTTTAATATTTACTTACTTATAGTATATAAGTATATATTAAAACACAAGATTCATCATAGGTAGAGCGGATCAATTTCCGTGCGCGCCATGAGCGCCGGTATGGGAGTGTAATTCGTAATATATTAGAATATGCGATAGAATAGGGACGCAACCCGATATAAGTATAGAAGTAGAGACATTCTATCAGAAATAATTAAATATACATTTGGTTTTCTGCTATTAAAGTAATATGCATAAACACACGAAAAATAAGAATATTACATATTATAGCAGCGTTGTATGTATAGCAAGCGCCAATTAAATTGGCGCGAGAAGGGGGTGCGCAGAAGCCGTTTTTAAAAATGTCCACCAGTGGCGGCTAGCGCATAAGCGCTGCAGTGCTGCAGAGCCCCCAAAAAATTGGGCGGGCGAACCTGTATTAGTTATAACTAGTTTTCTTTTACATAATTTTTCCGACATTTCTGATGTTTATAAAAGCGTAACATATTGTTATGAAAATTCTCCCCCTGTATATCAAAAAATTTGCATATTTTTCTACATCATCCTGTAGAGGACATCAAACCCTACAATTTGACACCTCAATCATCAAAATCCGACAAGTAGAAGCCGAGATATTCGCTTCCGAAATTCCAAATAATATTCAATAGGCGACCAGTGGAATAACCAACCTAATTCGCGCGATCGCTCACTTGTTCCTTATCTGGTCCACACGAGCGTGCGCTCAGAGCTCTGTCAAACACCCGCGCGCATCCCGCTACACCCGCGGGTGTCTAAAACCAATGCGTCATTTTAGCAGGCCTGGTCGCTGCATTAAGTGCATTTATTCCAGCGCGGAAGGCGATATGATTCGGTATACGATAGGTCCAACTCGCAACGGGCCATAGGCAACAATATACGTATGGAACGTAATGCGGTGTGGCAACGTGTGTACGATGCCTATATTGAGTGACTTTCTTAAAATTTAAATTTATTTTGCAGAATTATTGATTTTTTTACTTTTATCTTTTAGAAAACGTTATTGTTTTTTTATTACTTAAAATTACTTTATATGAAAAATAGTATACCATAAAAGTGTAAACAAAGACAGTATACATTGAAACGAATATTCATTCAATTGTATTGTCATGAAATTGAATTTGTCAATCGTTGTTAAATTTGTTAGAATGAATAGATATTTATATTTATCGGAAAATACTAATACTTAAAGCAAACAAATAATGTGTAGTGTTTTGTTATAGGAATGAGGAATGTATAATATCCATTTCTTCCTGCATATTGATTATGCAGCTGATGCTTTCGTAATATGCTCATATTTGTATTTCTACTATTATCGTGATGTTATTATAATACAAATACCAAAATCTCACGTAATATTTCCATCAGCCTTTTATTAACAATAAACAAGTAAAGTACAACTTCGTAGGTCGACAAACGCTCCAGTCTTCATTATCACTGTATTATACATGAACTGTAGGCTTAGTTTTTCGTAGAAATTGAAGTACGTGTCTGTTCCTTTGTAAAATTATAATAAGGGCAGGGGTTAATTTTATTCTGGCATTTTTAAAAATGCAGAGATCAGTTGGAGTTGGACCTATCGGTATTTAATATTTTCGCGACTATTTTTACGGTGCGGCGAGTTTAACGTAAAAACAATAATATTAGAGACTCTTATTTTTTTGTGTGACAATTGACAATCGTTCCAGAAATCCATTACTTCAGTGCGGAAGGCGAAGAAAGCACGATAAGATCGATGGGAGACAACCTCTTACTGCCCGTGCAAGGTAAATTTTTTTGGAAAACTTGCAGAACACCTTAAAATTTTTTGCACGAGCCGCCACTGACGTCCACCCCTACTACTCAAATAATTGTCAGAATAAATTTGTCTTTGACGGAACATAATGTCCTGCGCGAACTTACCCCTCCTCGCGCCAACTTAATTGGCGTTTGCTATATACGATTTTTTGTTCAGAGCCCACTTGACTTCGAATGTTTCTGAACACCCGTTAGGTGGTGTTGGTTTATCACGAACGCAAAATAGAAAAAAAATATTTTTAACAAATTTCAGGCCCGTTTACATTTATTTCATTTATTTCAAATTTGTATGTAAGTTGCCTACATGGCTTTCTTTGAATTAGATTTTCAGACATGGCGATAGAACACCCGATAAGGAAGGCATTTATCCAAAAGATCCTCACAAGGATCATGACTATGCTCCTTATGGATATGGGCAATTAACTAATGTACGTTAAAAATATTCTAGAAACAAGATATGAAAATACATTGTTTTTTTTTATTTAATGAAAATAGGCCGGGAAAAGAAAAGCTTATAGACTTGGACAGAGCTTACGCGAAAGATATAGCCACTTTCTGGATGATTTCTACAAACCAGAGCATTTAGATGCACTAACTTCCGACGTTGATAGAACAAAAATGACTCTGAAATTAGTATTAGCGTCATTGTATCCACCAAAGAATGAACAGGTTTGGCTTGAGGGTCTACCTTGGCAACCCATACCATATAATTGCACACCGGCGGCATATGACAAGGTACTTCAAAATATTTTCTTTGTTGTTACCATTTTTAACATTCATCTCTCAGATATTTTTAGGACTGCTTACTGACCAACGCAGCATCACAGAGTACAAGAATTATGTAAACGGAGCAGGCAGAGATATTATGAAACCTTACGAGGACTCGATGCTTTATATCGAACATCACACTGGTATAAAAATCGAAAGTCCCAGATATTTATTGCATTTGGCGGCCACATTATCAATTCAAGTAGGCAATTTAGTTAGTTGATAAAAAAATCGTAGATGAATGTACAGTTGCGGCCGCTACAAACTCAGACACCAACTTTTGACACATTCTGTCAAATTAAAAAAATTCGTGATTTGTAAATTTGACTTTTACCCGGTATGGTTATGTTAGTGTCACTTTATTGTAAGTCAGAAGCGTACACAATTTTTAAAATGCCTCAATTAAACGAACTGCAAAAGTCGATAATTAGAACTAGGCTAGAGGACGGCATGAGCATTAGACACATCGCAAATAAAATAAATGTTGATAAAAACACGATAAAAGCAAATGATATATTGCCCATGCTAATACTTTTTAAATAATTAATACTTTTTGCCACCTACTTATTTTGCTTTTACAGATTTAATATTCTCATCTCGCCGTGGTTTTAAGAGTTTCCATCTTTAAAAATACAGATTTCATCAAGAAAAACAAACTGGAATGCATTTTCATTTTAAAAACGTATACATATATTGTTATTTTTATTCGAATTTTTCCATTTTTAAAATTTGTTATTTTATATGCCACTGACTTTCTTTCAGTTGGGTGACATTTTATAAACTTCAATATTAAGACTATGTTACAAAGCCAACATTTATTATTTGCCAAACTGTCTGAGTTTGTAGAGGCCGCAACTGTACATATACAGACTGATTCAAATTAAGTGCGCACTATTGCTATCTCTGCTGTTATTGATTCTAGAAAGTAGGTTAAATTAGCAAAGTATTAGTGTTTTTAACATTGATTAGCATGCAGTTCATGAACAAAAAATTGAATAACGAATTTTCGAGAAATTTTGGAATTGATAATTTTTTTAAATGGAGCAGCCTGTATATTTTTTAAAATTCTGAATGATAATGTTCTTTGTAATATAAAAGTTTCAATACACTATTGTCCTAAAACGAATAATAAAGTATTTACGGTGGAATTTAGTTGATGCCAAAGATACTCTTTCATTCTGTAAAATCAGTAGTAGGCTTCTTTCACTTTAAACAGAAGAAATAGTATGCCCTTTGTAAATGTCAATAACGTACTGAATATAAATCTTTCGCATGTTTAGTTATTAAAAAAATTTTTTTTTTAATTTCGTGTTGTGTTCATTAGTTCTCTATTTATTTTTCTAAACATTTTGGTTTTACTTTCGTTGCTTAGTGTTTGACAATATTTCACTATGGTATTTCCTCATTTGGAGAAATGCGATATGTTGGAAGTATACATTTTATGTCGTAACAATTCATTAAGGACTAGCGAATATTATGCTGAACACTATCCTTTACGACAGCAGCCAGATCGACGTTACTTTCGAAAACTATACAATCAGTTTAGACTGCATGATTGCTTATTTAGAAAGAAAAGAACAATGAAAAATATCGTCGTCAACGAAGAAGTAGAAATTACAGTGTTAGCATATTTTGAAGCCCATCGCGAATTTTCCATTAGGGATGCTACTAAGGAATTGGCATTAAGTTATTCATCAGTTCAAAGAATTTTGAAAAAGCATAAGTATATCCCCTTTAAGTTCAGAATCTCTCAAACATTACAGCCAGGAGATTAGCTTTCTGTCATTGGTTTGTTAGTTTTTGTGATGAAAATTTGAATGGAGCACAGTGTATTTTATGGAGTGACGAAACAAATTTTTCAAATAGAGGCATGTTTAATAAGAAAAATAGTCACTACTGGTCTCAAGAAAATTTATTAATAGTTCGTCCACATGCTGCACAAGTTCGATTTAGTTTGAACGTTTGGTGCGGATTAATTGGTTCGGTAGTCGTTGGTCCACTGTTCTACAATGGTACGTTGACAGGAAACAGATATCTGGAATTTATTCGTAACGTTCTAGAGGATTTCCTTGATAACGCCAATTACCTGATGCGCCAAAATTTATACTTTCAGCAAGACGGTGCTCCTGCACACAACTATCACCTAGTGAAAACCTACCTCGACACCATCTTTGCCGAAAAGTGGATTGGTACAAATGGTCCAATTCAATGGCCAGCACGCTCCCCTGACCTCTCGCCTTTAGACTTTTTTCTTTGGGGTACTTAAAAAATGAGGTGTAAAAAACGCGATACGACAACGTGCGCGAATTGCAAGACAAGGTCGAGAAGTTTTTCGCCAATTAGATAGAAGGGCAATCTTAAGAGCCACCCAGAGTGTACTGAAGCGGGCACGAAAATGTATTGAGCAGGAAGGTGACACCTTTGAGCAGTATTTATAAATTATACATGTACTTTCTTCTTTTTAATTTAATTTTGTAAGCTGTAATATGTTAAAATAAACATTAAACACAAAATATGTATCTGTTTTTCAAAAGTTAGCGGAGCAATGACAACATTTAGAAGGAAATAGAAACTGCTATAACTACTTTATTATTCGTTTTAGGGCAATAGTGTATTGAAACTTTTATATTACAAAGAACATTAGCATTCAGAATTTAAAAAAATATACAGGCTGTTCCATTTAAAAAAATTATAAATTTCAAAATTTCTCGAAAATGCGTTATTCAATTTTTTTTCATGAACTGCATGCTAATCAATGTTAAAAACACTAATACTTTACGAATTTAACCTACTTTCTAGAATCAATAATAACAGATGGCGCACTTAATTTGAATCAGCCTGTATATGTACAGTTAAGCTCACAGTATAAACCATTTTTGAATTATTGTTTTGTTGTAATTCTTCTTGTAACGTCAAAATGACATTTGTCACTTTTTGATATCCAAATTAGCAAGAAAACGACTCCGGCAGACAAAGTACAAATTTCGTTTAATTTGGAAAGTCGCAACATTGAACAAATTGCAGAATTTCATTTGAACAAATCAACAGTACTACAAGTAAAAAAAAGATGTGAAAATGAAGACAGTTCATGTCGCAAACGAGGAACTGCTGTTAAAAGAATATCAACTGATGCAGATCACAATTTGTTTGAATATTGAGAGAAAATAAAAAGAATGACAAAGCAAATTTTAGATTTCGTATAAGATTTCCCAATAGGGAACAACTATGGGAATCTATTGAAAATACCTGGGAAAACATGGGAAAAACCTAATTTTTTAAGATGTCTCATTGATTCTGTACCTAGAAGGTTAAGGGTGGTAATTGATGCAAATGGCGGATCAATTAAGTATTAGTTTATTTTTGTTTTCTAAACTGTATTAAAAAATTACTTGACATTGTCTTTCAAAAAAGATTGATAAACACTAAGCAATATTAGACAATTTTGACAAGTTAGGTTGCACTAGATTTATGTGAGCTTAACTGTACACAATGGCTACACCGCAGTAGAAATCATTTTATATTCTCGAGTTTGCAAAGTGTAATTCCGTAATTACAGTGCAAAGACGTTTCAGGTTGAAGTACTAAAATGATCCTCCGAATGAATAGAGCCATGGTTGCCATACTTGGTGATTTTTTGAACGTTATGGTTGTTAGTAATATTATTAAATGAACGAATATGTTGAACTGTTGAATAGGCAACTATGTTTGCACAGAATACATTGTTTTGTATGGTGGGAAATTTTGGTTATAATAGTGGTATGTAACAAACTTCATAGTAGAATAAGAGTCGTGTAATATCCGTCTGTAAAACCGTAGAATAAACACATAATAGTTTTTTGACCTTTTGTTTAAATTAAATTAACTAACAGGTTATGTGCCCAGGCCAATATTAAACAGTATTAAGTGAAGAAGAAAATTTAAACAAAATGGCAAGTAGTGACGATTTTAGAATTCCGAAATTAGAAGAAGAAAACTATTATGCTTGGTCAGTAAGAATGAAGGCAGCACTAATACAAAAACAGTGTTGGGAAGCGGTTAACCCCGGTTACGAAGAAATAGAATTAAATGAAGTACAGACGAAATCAAACTTAAAAGCATTGTCGTTTTTATTATTAAGCGTAAATGATTCCTATATTGAAGACATTGGGGATTGCACAACAGCAAAGGAAGCCTGGGAGACATTAGAAGAAATGCATACAAAGTTTGGATTATTACACACAGTTATGTTAATTAAAGAAATGGTAACAATTACAAAAAACGAAGGCATGACTATGCAAGATTACATTTCGAAGATACAGAACATAAATAGAAAAGTTAATAAGGTGGGTATTGAATTCCCTGATAATTTACTCGCATGTTTCTATTTAATGGGATTACCTATGAATAAATATGAAGGATTAGTAAGAAATTTAGAACAGGAAGAAATGAAACTAAATACAAAATTAGTAAAAGCGAAGCTATTATTGGAAGAGAAGCGATTGCAGAGAGATGATGGATTGGACAGTGATAACAAAGTATTAGTGATGAAAAATTCAAACTTTAGAGGTAAAAGAGACTACGATAATAAAAATAAAAGCTATAAATATTACGAGCAGCCACAGAAGGTAGTATTTTGTTTCTCATGCGGAGGAAAAGGACATATAGCTAAATTTTGCAAAAGGCAAAGTAAAAGAGAAGAAACTAAACAAAATAAAACAGATGAAGATAAAGATGATACAGTAAGAAAAGTAGCTACTGTTACAAAAGAGTTTAGAGCACTATGTGTAAGTACAAAATATGACAACTTTAAAATGTATAAATGGACTTTAGATTCAGGTGCTACAGATCACATGACCCCATTTAAAGAAATTTTATCAGATTTTGTAGAAACAAGACTCGGACAAGTGACAACAGCAGATGGGAATAGAGTAGAAATTTTAGGTAAAGGAAGAGCATTATTAAATATATGTGATGAATATGGTGGTTGGAGTATAGAGTTACAGAATGTGTTATATGTACCACAATTAGAAGATAACTTGATGTCATTAAGTAAACTGGAAGAAAGAGGATCAGAAATTATTTTTAATGAAGGTACTGCAAAAATAATAAATAATGGAGACATTGTCATAAAAGCAAAGAAGAAAAATTCATTGTATGTGTTTGAAACGAAAGAAATCACATGCAAAACAGCAAAAGTCAGTAGTATAGACACCTGGCACAAGAGGTTTGGACATACACACATAGAAGCTATTAAGAAAATACCAGAGTTAGATATAAAAGGTGAAGGTCAAAAAGATTGTGTTGCTTGCATTCAAGGAAAAATGAAGAGAAATGTGTTTCCAAAAACTGAGTCAGAAAGCACAAATTCAGTTTTGGAATTACTACATACGGATATAGTAGGGAAAATTGTACCAGCATCATTAGGTGAGGCACAATACTTTATAACCTTTTTGGACGATTATTCAAACTATATAACTGCAAGAGTAATTAAAAGAAAGAGTGATGCACTGAATGAATTTAAAAAATACCAAACTAAAGTAGAAAATATGCAGGATAAGAAGATTAAACAATTACAAAGTGATAATGGGGGAGAATATGTCAGTGTTAGCTTCAGGGAACATTTGGAAATAAATGGTATTTTACATAGGAAGACAGCACCATATACACCGCAACAAAATGGTAAAGCTGAAAGACAAAACCTGACTCTACTCAATATGGTAAGATGTATGTTAACAGAGTCAGGATTGCCACATACATTTTGGGCAGAAGCTTTGAATACAGCATGTTATATTAGAAACCGTTGCCCATCCAAATCTATAGGCAATGAAATCCCATATGAACGGTGGCATGGTAAGAAACTCAATAAAGAAAACTTGGAAAAGATGCGTATCTTCGGATGCTGCGCATGGGCATTAAATCAAAAGGGAAGTAAGTTAGATATGAAAGCTGAAAAATGCATATTTTTGGGATACCCAGAAGGCACAAAAGCGTATAGATTGTGGAATATTAAAGACAGAAAGATTATTGTAACGCGAGATGTTATTTTCCAAGAAGATTATTTTCCATTTAAAGACGATGCAGGTAAGGATGATAATAAAGCAAACCTAAATGAGTTTAGCTTTCAGATAGATGATGAAGAAACCAGAGATGATGACATACCAATAAATAATGAAGCAGAAGGAAATGAAATGGAAGGAAACGAAAATGAAGAAGAAGACGACAACGAAGAAGAGATGATTGTTCGAGGGGAAGTTGATGAAGTAGAAGTCAGAAGATCTGGAAGAGAGAGAAAACCAACAATTTGCCATTGTTGCAATTTGACACAATGTGAAGGTGGAGAGATAGAAATACCAAAGACACCAGAAGAAGCTTTATCAGATCCTAATGCAGATAAATGGCGCAGCGCCATGGAAGAAGAAATTGCAAGTATGCAGAAAAACTGTGCATGGAAGATAGTAAAGCGACCTCAGGATGAAAACATAATTGGTAGCAAATGGGTGAATAAAGAAGTTAAACGGGTGTTTCGATATTTGAAGAAAACAATGGATGCAAAGTTAGTATTCAAGAAAAAGGGTGAAAAATTAAAACTGTATGTGGACGCAGACTGGGCGAATGATAAAAGTGATAGAAAGTCGTGGAGTGGGTTCGTCATAATGTTCGCGGGTGCGGCCATTGTGTGGCGTACTAGAAAACAAAGAAGTGTGTCATTATCAACGATAGAAGCTGAATATATTGCTATGACTGAAATAACTAAAGAATTGTTATGGACTAAGAACCTTTTTATTGAACTTGGTATGAATGAATTTTTACCAAATCCATGTATGATCTATTGCGATAATCAAGGTGCGATTAGTTTAAGTAAAACAAATGTAATTTCAAACAGATCCAAACATATAGATATTAGATTACATTTCTTACGCGATCTGGTAGAGAATAATGAGATAGTGTTTAAGTATGTACCATCTGGCAAGAATATTGCAGATATTTTAACAAAACCTTTGTGTAATAGCAAATTGAGCGAATTTTTGTTAGTGTTTGGCCTACAATTTGAATAAGTTGTAAATTAGCAATATGTTATCGCATGTACTTCAATAACTAAAATGTTCGAATTTTCATTAGTGGATATTCAACATCTCAACAAGGGGAAGTGTTAGTAATATTATTAAATGAACGAATATGTTGAACTGTTGAATAGGCAACTATGTTTGCACAGAATACATTGTTTTGTATGGTGGGAAATTTTGGTTATAATAGTGGTATGTAACAAACTTCATAGTAGAATAAGAGTCGTGTAATATCCGTCTGTAAAACCGTAGAATAAACACATAATAGTTTTTTGACCTTTTGTTTAAATTAAATTAACTAACAATGGTGATCTGGTGAAAACTTTTCGAAGATTTTTTGAAATACGGGTTCTAGTAGTGGATGGATAAAAATCAATAGAACTTTTACAGGACGCTAAAGGGAACTTATTCGAGTGTGGATTTATAGTGGGAAGGGATATTTGATTGAAAATAATATTTAAAAAAATAAAAACAATTTACTAACCTCGCATTTTGTCCATTTTTCAAATCAGGAAAAAAAGGGCAATTTTCGGCTAATAGTGTCTTTCAAATTCCCTAATCTATTAAGTAAACATCACTCTTTCGTATTTTTGCTATATTAACCTTCAATTTGTTTAAATAATATTGTTAAAAAGATGTGAAAAATTGCTATTTTCCTACGGCATTTTCTCGTTCAAATTGACATAACTGTAACAACAGCAGTTACAAGCTACCAACTTAAACGTTTACATTAAAATGTTATTGACGCGATGTCTATCTATATCAATTTATTTTTTCCAATTGTCATATTTAAAGGCAGGCAATGACATAACCTGAAAAGTTGAGAGGAGGGTATTCAAGTAAAAATCATATAAATTTTAATACATATGTATATTAAACTTTATCAATCACATACACATCAATTAATATTATCACTCACAAATTTATTAGCAAATGTAAAGAAAAAATACATCCTCGTTCTAAATCTTATTTCTATTTGATGATCAATTGTAAATTTAACAAAGTTATGTCGTCCATAACAAACGCCATTTTAAATTTGACAATTGGAAAAAATAAATTGATATAGATAGACATCGCGTCAGTAACATTTTAATGTAAACGTTTAAGTTGGTAGTTTAAAACTGGTGCTGTTAAAGTTATGTCAATTTGAAAATGAAAATGACGTATTAAAATAGACACTTTTTAATTACTTTTTAACAATGTTATTTAAACATATTGAATGTTAATATAGCAAAAATACTTAAGAGTGATGTTTATTTAATAGATTAGGGCGTTCGAAAGATACTTTTAGCCATAATTTGTGCGTTTGTTCGTGTATTGAAAATGGACGAAATGCTAGGTTAGTTTATTTTTTTTTAATATTATTTTTCTTCCAATTTCCTTTTCCACTATAAATTCACACTCAAATAAGTTCCCTTTACGTCCTGTAAAAGTTCTATTGATTTTTATCCAGCCACTTCCAGTACCCGTATTCTCAATTCTGGCCAACTTTTCATTTTGATATAAAATCTGGTGAAATTAAAAAAAAAATGATAATTTGATGAAATATCTGAAGTGTATTGATTTTAAGCAGCTGATTTTGCCAACTGTCAGAGGAAGTCTGTTTAATATAACAAAATATGAGAAATGCACCGTCACTAAACATAAAATTTTATCTTGGCTATCGTAAAATTTCATGCATTTAATAGTATAGGGGACGTAACTTAGGAGGTAATTTAAAAAAAAAAACAGTTTTTTTTACAAAATTAAAACTTTATTGGAGCTTTATTTTTCACAATGCTATAATATAATTTATACTTAATAATAAAAACGTTCGCACATATTGCTGTGAACTGCGCCTTTGCTTATAAGTTCAGCTTACAACGAATGTCCGGACTATTTCAATCGTAGATTCTTCTAGCTTGAAACTTCTAGCATCAGGGCTTGCTCTCGCACGAGCAAGAACGCGGTAAAATAAAAATTCAAAGTGGCATTAAAAAAAAACCACAATTTGATTTTACACAATTTATTAAAATAAAAAAAAAAGAAAAACCCCTTTACAAAATGTAAAGGGAGCTAAAGCATGATTAACAATAGCTTGGAGGAAAAAGTCTGTGTGATAAATAACACGCACACAGAGAAAAGCCTCCTGTGACTCGCGAGCAATATATATACATACCGATAGGACCAGCTCGGAACGGGCCATAGTCAACAATAAGTGGCAACAGCGAATCCCCTCTACGCGCCGCAGCTTCAATTGCAGTTAAGAATTTAGTAAGACTTAAACCGCGTAAGGATATAGTCGTTTGCATATTCGTTTTGTATACGTGATTTGCCCATTTGTTTCAGACATAATAAGGTCCAGTTTATTATTATTATTGTATTCTTGGCTGCTACGGAAAAGTAATTTTAAGTAATAAAAAAACAATAACGTTTTCTAAAAGATAAAAAGCATTATTACTGGAATTGAAACCATACAATAGACCAGAGTATCTACTTTGTATAACTGTAATTACATATTCACTGTTATGACAGTTTTATAAACATCGTATAAAAAATGTATATTTGCTTTAAAAAAATAAACAATTTATTTATATCAAATACATTTCCAGACAATTTTAAACTTTTAAGGGACAGTTCTACAATACACTTTAACCCATCAATTATATCGTCGAATGACCCGAATAAGGATAAAGTTTAGTTAATCTCTAGTTAAAACTTCTACAGTGCCTAATTTTAAATAAAATTTGGAATATATTGCAGTATAACTTAACACTGCCATAATAGATAAGTTGAGTTTTGCACAAAGGTTGGTATAAATATTTGAAATCGCAGTACAACATAATACAAACTTATTTGTTGTGAAATGTCTTTTTTGGTTCGAAATTATTTGTTGACTGCTAGTAAATTAGAACTTGTACGATTACAGAGAGAAATTTTGAAAAAGGAACATGACATGGAGCAAGAAAAATAAAGTTTAGCAATTGAACTTTCAAAAATTAAATTAGAGCAAACAAAGTATTGTACTTGCACTAAGTTATAGATTTATTATAAGAAACATATAATATATACAAACAATCGTTATTTTATTTATTGTCTTCACCAAATTATATGAATTTGTTGTGTATATTAAAAATTTAAAGTTAACAGAAGATTAGAACCAAAACAAATAAGGCAGTCGAATGTATCTCGCAAAAACTTGCTACAAAAAGATGAAAACACATTCAAATGTATTTAATTGAACACACATTTTTATATGACCATCGGACTTATGTTGCGTGCGCGGAGTGGCTTCGTACACACGTTGCCACATCGCATTACGTTCCATACGTATATTGTTGCCTATGGCCCGTAGCGGGCTGGACTTATCGGTATATATTTATAAACGGAAAAGTTGAGATCATTTCGAGTTGAATGTGTCCCTAGATGAGATCCTTTTGGATGAGCGAGATCCGTTTTTGGATCTCAGCCTTCTTAGTGTGTATATCGAGTTTTATTCTATCGTATGGGCAATAGAGAGTTCGAATTTAAATTTTATCCTGGAGCTCAACTTTAAACTATTTTTCGAATTTTATACACAATTAGTTCGCAAGTATTCAGACAGAGCGCGTCCACGACGGTAATGTATATACATATACATGTAAACAGGTTCTGACCGAAAAGAGATCCGAATATTTGACAACATAGCAGAGCTCGCCTAGGCTTAGATAATGCGCAATTATACCGGTAGGTCCAGTTCGCAACGGGCCATGTGTGCCAATGTGTGGCAACAGCGAATCGAATCCCCTCCATGCGCAGCTCCTTCGATTGCAGCACATTGCATATTGCATTGCAGTTAAGAATTTAGTAAGACTTAAACCGCGCAAGGATATAGTCGTTTGCATATTCGTTCTGTATACGTAATTTGCCCATTTGTTGTATTATTGTATTCTTAGCTGCTACGGAAAAGTAATTTTAAGTAATAAAAAAACAATAACGTTTTCTCAAAGATAAAAGTAAAAAAATAAATAATTCTGCAAAATAAATTTAAATTTTAAGAAAGTCACTCAATATAGGCATCGTACACACGTTGCCACATCACATTACGTTCCATACGTATATTGTTGCCTATGGCCCGTTGCGAGTTGGACCTATCGGTATATCTAATAGATTGTTAAGAAAATTCAATATCTAATTTATAAGCCCCAAAATCAATTCGAAAATCGACTAAATGTCAACTCGTAATTTACTTTACTCGTGCGCAATAAAAACAAGGACAAATCTCCCCTCCAACCTGACTTTCAAAATTTTTTAGACCCTGTGACAAAAAACTCCCTCATTCAAAAAAAAATATGGTAATTTTCTTAGCTATCTATATTATAAGCTAATATAAAAATAATTCAAAATTACAAATAAGCATAAATATCAACGAATTATCGTGAAATAGAATTTATATAAATCAAACATAAAAAAAGTACTTACGTACGCAACACTTTTGCGACAGAAAAAAACTAAAGCGAGAGATATCAAGCATAATTAACTTTTAAATAAAAATACGAGATCACCACCACTCGTAAAAACGTATTTGAAATTTAAATGCACATCAAAAACACTCCAAACAAAAATAAACCGAATTTAAATCAAATATACTTGAAGTAAAAAATGACGTTTTTTTACTCCCAACTGTACAATGCAACGAACTTGATACCTCTATCTATCATAGGCCGGAAAAGATCGGACATCGTGCGACAAAGCTACAAAATAAGACCGCAAGACGGACTACATCCTATACAAAATAACTATACAGTCCCGGTCATTACAATAATTCAAAAATACCTATAAACATTTTTAAAATATAAATCAATAATTAAATAAATGTGCATGTTTAATAAATGTAATAAAATCACTGTTTGTTCGATATTATTTTTCTTCGGGGAAAAGTTCATTGCAATATGTATCTGATATAAATATTATCAAACATTTTTAATCTATAATATTGAGAATTACTACAATAGGGTAATCATATCATTGACAGGGCCTAAAAACAGAGTAGGAAAAAATTCTGCTCGCGAGCACAATTTTATTTTTTTTGGTTCGTTTTAAAATTTGTATTCGCGAATTTAAAAATAAAATTCGGGAAAAGAATTTTATTTTGCATGAGAGAATGAAAAAATTCTGCTCGCGAGCACAATATTATTTTTTTCGTTCGTCATAAAATTTGTATTCGCGAATTTAAAAATAAAATTTGGGAAAAGAATTTTGTGATCGTAAAAACAAACGAATGAAAAAGAATAATTCTTTTAAACATTCAACTTAGGCATGCTGAGTTCTTTTTGTTACATACATACATACATATTGTTGTGATTTTTTCCCCGAAGACAATTTTAAAATTTATAATTTATTTATGTACTTTTATTGTGTAGGTCACCATATACATATATGCTATTTCTTATTTTGATGTAAACATAATTCTTTGATAGAACTATTGTATACATATATTAGTGAGGCAGTTATCATCTTTGCTGAATTGAACTGTATATGAGGTTTATTCGCCGAAACAAAGCGACCTTTAATCAATTTAATAATAAAACTTGTTATCATGTATTGAAGAAAGTATGTCAATAATCCAAAATTTGATTAAAATATATTTTATTTATTGTGTAGTGGGTGTTATGTTTGTAAAAATACACTTGATACTTCGAAAGCTGTGCCAAATAATTTCTATATTCTATATATCCACAGGAAAATATGGGTTTGAAACTGCCAGATTGGACCAAAGAAGTGTGGCCTCATCGAATTGAAGAACTTGCAATGAAAGAGTTTGAATTCGCCGTAGCTACTCCCCAGATAAAATCTCTTGCAGTCGGTAGGTACAGGTATAAGAATGATCAAAAAATTTTGGATTATAATTCAAGTATAGGTACGTTATACGACGGTAGCTATGTATGTATCCGGAACTGGCGTCAGTGTTAAACCCGTTTTAGACAATGTCTCAGTGGCGGCTAGCGCATAAGCGCTGCAGTGCTGCAGAGCTCCCAAAAAATTGGGCGGGCGAACCTGTATTAGTTATAACTAGTTTTCTTTTACATAATTTTTCCGACATTTCTGATGTTTATAAAAGCGTAACATATTGTTATGAAAATTCTCCCCCTGTATATAAAAAAATTTGCATATTTTTCTACATCATCCTGTAGAGGACATCAAACCCTACAATTTGACACCTCAATCATCAAAATCCGACAAGTAAAAGCCGAGATATTCGCTTCCGAAATTCCAAATAATATTCAATAGGCGACCAGTGGAATAACCAACCTAATTCGCGCGATCGCTCACTTGTTCCTTATCTGGTCCACACGAGCGTGCGCTCAGAGCTCTGTCAAACACCCGCGCGCACCCCGCTACACCCGCAGGTGTCTAAAACCAATGCGTCATTTTAGCAGGCCTGGTCGCTGCATTAAATGCAGCGAAATGCAGTGCATTTATTCCAGCGCGGAAGGCGAAATGATTCGGTATACGATAGGTCCAACTCGCAACGGGCCATAGGCAACAATATACGTATGGAACGTAATGCGGTGTGGCAACGTGTGTACGATGCCTATATTGAGTGACTTTCTTAAAATTTAAATTTATTTTGCAGAATTATTGATTTTTTTACTTTTATCTTTTAGAAAACGTTATTGTTTTTTTATTACTTAAAACTACTTTATATGAAAAATAGTATACCATAAAAGTGTAAACAAAGACAGTATACATTGAAACGAATATTCATTCAATTGTATTGTCATGAAATTGAATTTGTCAATCGTTGTTAAATTTGTTAGAATGAATAGATATTTATATTTATCGGAAAATACTAATACTTAAAGCAAACAAATAAGGTGTAGTGTTTTGTTATAGGAATGAGGAATGTATAATATCCATTTCTTCCTGCATATTGATTATGCAGCTGATGCTTTCGTAATATGCTCATATTTGTATTTCTACTATTATCGTGATGTTATTATAATACAAATACCAAAATCTCACGTAATATTTCCATCAGCCTTTTATTAACAATAAACAAGTAAAGTACAACTTCGTAGGTCGACAAACGCTCCAGTCTTCATTATCACTGTATTATACATTATACATGAACTGTAGGCTTAGTTTTTCGTAGAAATTGAAGTACGTGTCTGTTCCTTTGTAAAATTATAATAAGGGCAGGGTTAATTTTATTCTGGCATTTTTAAAAATGCAGAGATCAGTTTTGCGACAGCATTCAGCTAATTACAATCTAAAATAAGCAACATTGTAACGTATTTTGGAATTGTGAATATCCGTAGGTAATAAAAAAAAAGGAAGTATAGTTTAATTACAACTGTAGCTTCCTCCTGGTTTGAAGGAAGTCGGTATGTATCGACCGAAGTATAAGTTGAAATAATACAAATATGAGCATATTACGAAAGCATCAGCTGCATAATCAATATGCAGGAAGAAATGGATATTACACATTCCTATAACAAAACACTACACCTTATTTGTTTGCTTTAAGTATTAGTATTTTCCGATAAATATAAATATCTATTCATTCTAACAAATTTAACAACGATTGACAAATTCAATTTCATGACAATACAATTGAATGAATATTCGTTTCAATGTATACTGTCTTTGTTTACACTTTTATGCTATACTATTTTTCATATAAAGTAATTTTAAGTAATAAAAAAACAATAACGTTTTCTAAAAGATAAAAGTAAAAAAATCAATAATTCTGCAAAATAAATTTAAATTTTAAGAAAGTCACTCAATATAGGTATCGTACACACGTTGCCACACCGCATTACGTTCCATACGTATATTGTTGCCTATGGCCCGTTGCGAGTTGGACCTATCGGTATTTAATATTTTCGCGACTATTTTTACGGTGCGGCGAGTTTAACGTAAAAACAATAATATTAGAGACTCTTATTTTTTTGTGTGACAATTGACAATCGTTCCAGAAATCCATTACTTCAGTGCGGAAGGCGAAGAAAGCACGATAAGATCGATGGGAGACAACCTCTTACTGCCCGTGCAAGGTAAATTTTTTTGCAAAACTTGCAGAACACCTTAAAATTTTTAGCACGAGCCGCCACTGCAATGTCTATTTTGCCAGAAAATTTACCATATAATTTGCGTTCCAAAAATAGACACCGTGTAAAACAGACATATTACGTCTAATTTACCGGCAAATTTGCTAACGGAAATTTAATAGAAAAGTTCTATTAAATCCATGTCTAAACGGCGCACGAGACGTCTGCGCAAGAAGGTCGCCATATTTTGATGCCGCTTGCCGCTTGACTGCCAAACATAACCCTTATGTCAGTTGGTATTTATTTTGTCAAAAATTATTGATTTTGAATTATTACGTCTAATTTACCGGCAAATTTGCTAACGGAAATTTAATAGAAAAGTTCTATTAAATCCATGTCTAAACGGCGCACGAGACGTCTGCGCAAGAAGGTCGCCATATTTTGATGCCGCTTGCCGCTTGACTGCCAAACATAACCCTTATGTCAGTTGGTGTTTATTTTGTCAAAAATTATTGATTTTGAATTTATAAAAATGTCGTGGAGTTAGGAGCAAGTGTCGACGTTGATTGACGAAGTACAAAAATATATTTGTTTGTACGACGTGAAAAGCAAGGCTTACAAGAATAGGCATTTTCGGCAACAATGTTTGCAAGCGTAATTCGTTTATTATTAGTAATTCCATTTGTCGTACGTAAAAAATGTTTGTACATAAGGGGATCTTCTACTAACGATTCAGTGTTTAGCATGTTTAAAATACCTTCATTCTGTAATCTTCTGTCGATTCAAGGCTTCATCTATACCTAATACAATATTAGTGGATGTCATCGCTAACGTAGGTTATATCAAATTTCCAAAACTAATAATTATCCTATTTTACAAACACGTAAATCGTATAATATAATTACAACACGTAAAGGTATGTTTGAGTTTGTGTTTATGTGGGAATGTCAAGCAAGTGTATAAAAATCCATCGTTTGCTCACGGACGAATAAATAAAGTCGTCTAAAATCGGTTGTTGTGCCAGAAAACATTGATGTTCCCGAACGGATAATGCAAGATCGTCATGTGCCATACCGTGGGATTGAACCAACTCTGAGCATTAATATGACCGAGAAAACGATTTTTTCGCTTTAGATCGCGCATACAATCGCTGAAAAGATATGTTTTGGAGATGCCTTAATCGGAATGAAAAAATTACTGTTGAAATTAGTTCAAACATATGCAAAATTGCATCGATCATCACGGAGAATATTTCGAAAAACAATCAAACCATTTCCAATGATAAATTTTGGTTTTTGTTATTTCGGATACATAAATAGCAACCGTCAAAGAAATATTGAATTAATGGTTAAAATAATAACATCTACGTTTTATGAAGACTAACGTATTAAGTAATAGTAACAGGTACCTTTTTTTCATTAGGCAGATTATTCCAAAAGATTGTGTGTGATTCTATGTTGAAAATCAAAGACTCCTCTCAACGAAAATTGCATTTGTATTCCGGTCACGATCATACGATTGCCGCGTTTTTAAAAACCTTGAATTTGTTGGATCAACGCCTTCCAGATTCATGTGCCAACTTAGCCATTGAATTACATAAAATCGACGGAATCTATGGGTTTATGGTAAGTGGATAATCTTTAACCTTCTAAGGGACGTGCTATTTAGTTATTTTTAATTTGTAGATTAAGTATCAACGCAGCGAAAGTGAAAGCGTCAAATTGCTACAAATTCCTAATGTGGGGTCATTTTGGCCTATTGAAGATTTCATAGAATACAACAGATTTATTTTGGAAGACAGACCTCACGAATCTATTAAATAAATAATTAGATGCATTTGCAATATTATTCGCAAGTAAAAAATGTTTTATTCTACCTGCACCTTATTATTTTGATTAGGTTTACACGAAAAATTAGTACAATAGCTATTAAACTTTAGTAACTAAAGACATTTTCGAGTTTTCGTTTATACGGAATATAAAATACTGTTGTAATCAGTTGCAATCAAAATACTGTTGTAATCAGTTGTAATACAGTCTATTTAAGATTTCAGACGGGGCAGTAATATTAGAGACAAAAATACAAGTAAATCACAAGTTACTAATATAAGGGTACTGTTATTACTGCATTTAGAATATATTAGGTTACCTACCCTTTACTACGTTGTTAGAGTGTTATATGTTACAACCGTAATTATTCTTGACGATTTTTCGTATGTTGTTTTTGGTCGTTTAAATTTCTGAAACATAACCTAAAAAGTCCAATGAAAAAAAAACACTTCTAGCCTGTTTTAAATCCGTGACTGTAAACCTAGTTTTTGTTGTACATACTGGACATACTGTTCTTTTTGTCACTAATGTTTTTTTTTTATAATTGCGAAATATATTAATAAAATAACAAAGCAGTATGTGGAGTTTTATTTTTCTTTCTTTTAATTTAAAATTAAGTATCGTTTCACTACTTAGACAGCAGGCTAATAACCTGCAAATAATTTAATTTTACCTTAAAATTGTTTTAAATTATTTCCTTTTTTTTGCATATGTGTTGGCGATTGTGTATGAGATACACATTTATTTTTTTGTACATCTTAAGTGAATGACATTGTCTAAATGAATGATACTGAATAGTCTGAGATCTTTCATGGTTACTATTAACTGAAGAGCATAGATAAAACAGATATGCTAAAGAGGTCTTTTTGTATGTATGTTCTTAACATAGATACTTCTTGCATACCATTATATTCACGAGAAAAATGTCTTTTAAATAACAAGTGTTCAATTGAAAAGTCAATCTAGTAGCATGTGATTTACTGAGAACATTTTGAAGTATGTCGTAAATTAAAATTTACTACTTAACGGGACTTAACCTACGAAGTCGTATATTTTGACAGTTTCATACATACAAATAAATAACAAATAATAGGTATTTATTGAAAACTATAACAAATGTTGAAAATGTTATCCTTCAAGATCAATGCACTTTAAAATCCTCCGTTCAAAGCAATTTATTTAAACCAGAATCGACGCACGATTATTTTATGTACTAACTGATATTTGTGATTGACATTATCAAATGTCATTTGGATTTACGTTTACGGAACAACAAACACATACTAATATATATGCGTCTTATTCTATCAAAATTTCAAAGTAACCTAGATTGACTTTTCAAATGAACACACGTTATATAAAAAGAAATACATGACGCTATTTAAGAAAAAAAAGTTAGTTGGTCTTGTATTAAAACAGTGAACTCAAAAAAAACTAATGCTATCAGTTGAAGCCAAATATTATACGAACCAACTTTTGTATAAGAAATTTTTTAATTAAATTGCTCATTCAAAAGTTACAAGCGATATGCAGTACTTTTCCCCCGTCCTGTATATTGTATACAATACGAAATATTGTCCATAAAAAAACGAAAATTTATCCTGCTGTTTTCATATCACAGTCACATAGTAATATAATTTTTCCAACACTGACAAGAGCCCGACGCACATACTTGATGATGCATCTTAAAATTCTAAACACTTGCCAAAATATATTAGGGTAAACCAAAAGTGTTATATTTTCTTATGGCAACCATAAATTTTCCAGTCGCCGATAAGTGATAAAAAGCCCCGTAAATACACGCAAAAAATATAACGATTAAAAGTGTGTTATCGATGGTATGTTTGTTTAAAGTAAACATAACCAGTCACTCACTTGAATTCTTTCTCTCGATATTTCAGCGTATTTTTTAAATTACACGCTAGTGTTATCTTAACCTATTGATTAATGACTAGCGTCTGTACTAATGTCGAATAATTTTCGCCGCCCTTTGATTTGGCCGCCTGTATGCCTTGCACACGTGCACACAATTACAGCGCATTATCATCAAAAAGCATGGCCATCTCTAATCAAGAAAGATTTTTAAGGCATGGTATTTATATTTTCAGTAACAATTAAATTGTTTGAATATAGTTTGCATACTATACTTTCGTCGGGAACTGTACCTATATAATCATAATTAAAAGTATTATATCTGACAAATTTATTGGAACGTTCATGAAGATATAACTTTTTTCATCGCATTTGAAAATAATATAATTATAATATCTTACTAAACAAACATTGTGTAATTTTAAAATAAACAAACATTATTATAATAATATATTAAATATACGATTTGCAAACATATAGATACCTGCAAAAATTGTGAATAATCGATTTTATGACAAGTGACGTGATTTAAATAATATGAGTAATATGCAAATCATCACCAATCATCACTTTCTTAAAAACTTATCTGTTAAGAACACCCAAATTCTTAGATAATGAAATAGACGAGTATTAATTTTTGTATATATTTGCCTTGTTCATTGTCGTGTATCTATAACGTATAACCACGACTACCTAGTTTTCTGATGGACGGCTCTTAATTTGAATAGCCATACACCAGTAATCAATATACTTATTGATACTTATCTTATTAGTGTAATTATGACAAATACACTAGTATTATTACACGTGGTAAGTTAAGATTAAATTTATTAACAAATGTTTCATATACTACTGCCATCTGTATATTAATATATAGAATAAAATGAATTTAATGTTAATAAATTTTAAGAAAATTCTTAGGTTATATTTATCTTTTTTTATCTAATTATTTGATTAGATTTTCAGACATGGTCACAGAACACCGGTTATTACTTCTATTTATCCAAAAGATCCTTACAAGGACTACGATTACTTTCCCTATGGTTATGGACAACTAACTAATGTGGGTTAAAGTTTTTTTTTTTGGTTAGTGAAATAGAAATATTAAAATTGAAATATTATTTAAAATAGATCGGAAAAAGGAGAGCTTATCGACTTGGGCAGAGCTTACGTCAAAGATATGGACACTTTTTGGAGGACTTCTATAAACCCGAACACTTGGACGCCTGGGCATCTGACTCAGACAGAACGAAAATGACTTTACAGTTGGTTTTGGCATCATTATATATACCAAAAAATGAGCAAATTTGGCATGATAACATACCGTGGCAACCCGTTCCTTACAATTGTACCCCCAAAAAATATGATAAGGTAAATTAAAATTACTCTCTTAACATAATTTACTTTTTTTTTTTTAATCTGCATTTTTAGATATTTTTACCTTCTCATTTTAATGAAAGGGCTCTTGCAGAATATAATAACTATGTAAATGGACCGGGTAAAGAAGTCATGAATTCTCATAAAGATTTGATAGATTATTTAGAATATCACACTGGTAAAAAAATTGATAGTCCAAGATACATATTCAATTTATCAAACACACTGACTATTCAAGTAAGTAATTTTTCATTTAAATGTAATTTAAGTTAAAAACCAAATTACCTATATATTTTATTTTTACTTTCTGCAAATATTGAATAATAAAATATATATAGATTAGTTATATGTGATAAGCAAACTCTATAAAGACCTTAGTAAATTGTCTTTGGTTTTTTAACATATTTTGATTTACAATTCTATGATAAAAGTTAATTTAAGAGCAAATTTATTTTCTACATTTTACTAATTGCAAATGCTATTGTGTATTTCTTTAGGAAAATATGGGTTTAAAACTTCCAGAATGGACTAAAGAAGTATGGCCGCATCGCATACATGAAATGGCAATGCAGGAATTTGAATTTATGTCAGCCACACCACGGATGATGTCTCTTGTAGTCGGTATGAATATAAATTAATAAAAAAATAGGCTATAGTTCGGAATTTTGTCCGTCAATTTAATTTACAGTCTACATAAAAATGGAAAGCTTACGTTCCGCTGGGTTCAAAAATGAGCCTTTTTTTGTTAAGAATGAGACAAAACTATAGAAATAATTATTTTTGCGAAACTCGGTGGCAGATGTATGCTTTACCTTAGCCAATTAACTGTCACCAACAATTTCTGTATTAAAATGATAAGCAACCGCGAAATATAAATCTTGACAAATTAGAAAAAGTACCCTAATCTATATTTTTAAATAATTATTTACATTTTAAAATGTCAATTGAATGCAAATTTCATTATACTCTAGTAGTTAATGTATACTTGCTACCATTTCAAAATGTTAATTTATTAGTAGACATAATTAAACGTAAGTATAGCAAGCGCTAATTAAGTTGGCGCGAGGAGGGGGTGCGCAGAAGCCGTTTTTAAAAACGTCCAACCCCACTACTCAAGTAATTGTCAGAATACATTTGTCATTGACGTTTGACGGAACATAATGCCTTTGCTAGGGGATCATAAAGTGACACACGCTCAGAGGTTAGAATTATCTGACATTTGATGTAAAACCAAGTACAAATCTCCTCACTACTTTTAATCCTGCGCGAACCTACCCCTCCTCGCGCCAACTTAATTGGCGTTTGCTATAATTGGTTTAAAAATATATTGAGTAAGCCACAAAAAAAGTTTTCAGAATATGCCATGGATTAAATCAGTTGTTATGACTTAGATTGATTAAATGATCGTACTATTAGTAATAGGTTAAATCGTAATTTGTTAATTTGATTTATGATTATTTACAAATGACACTTCGCCAATTCTCTCTAACATCAGATGTGATTTATATGTCTGTCTCAGTCGTTCATGGCCTACCTAGGATAAAAATTTTGTGGTTCGCTTGAATATTAGGGCACTTTTTAATTTGTAAAGATTTACATTTTGCGAGTGCCGATCATTTTAATACAGAAATTGTGGGTGACATTTAATTTTGTGCAACACAAAAATAGTAGAATCTAAGGAAATATAACCTCAAAATGCGATTTTAAAGTATAAATTTCAATACTTTCTTTTCATTTCCTAACAGTTTTTAATATCCATTTTTGTATAGTTTGTAAATTAATTGATGGGTAGGATTCGGAACTCTTGCCAAGAATTGACTATAATTTGACTGATTTATCACAAGTAAAAAAAAAAAGTTTGATCAAAACACTAAAACAAATATTAAAACCACCTTAAAATAATAGTATCTTTTTTAGGTAAATTATTGCAAAAGATTTTCGAAGATTCTATGTTAAAAATAAAAGATCAATCTCAACGTAAAGTACATTTATATTCCGGCCACGACTACACTATTTGTGTATTTTTGAAAGCCTTAGGTTTATTTGATCGTCGCCATCCAGATTTTTGTTCCTATGTTGCTATTGAACTACATAAAATTGATGGAGTCTATGGGTTTATGGTAAGTACATTATGGCTTTTTATTTTGCAAGCGAGACAACCCGAGATGGGCAACTGTGTACTAAGCTTTACTCCTGAATATTGAATTTGTCGACTAGAATGAAAGGCCAACGTAGATAGCACAATAGTAACGAGTGATCATTAAAATTTTCGCTCAAGTAAGCCATGTACACAAAAAGTATGTCCTAACTTAAGTTATTAGAGGAGATCTGTCATTATAAGTTCAAACATCATGATTGTTAAAAAATAATTTTAAATGCTGACTTTTATATTAAATATATTTATAATTTTTATACGAAGTAATAGAATATTATAAAAAATGTGTAAAATGTTGACCATTCTCCACCAAGCATAGTCGCACTCTATTTCATAGAGCATTGAAAACATTGATCAGTATTTGCGGTGAGTTATTGATGTGTTCACATTTTTCTATGATTTTATGTCTTAACTCTTGTAGATTATTAATTGGTGTTTCATAAATAATATTCTTTATATATGGCCACACAAAAAATCCATGACTGTTAAATCACACGATCATGGTGGATATGGAATCGCTGTATTGCTACTTAATATCCTATCGCCATAAAATTGTTGCAAAAACTGAATATTTTCAAGTGTAACGTGAGATGTAGCCCCATCCTGTTGAAAATATCCGACCTGGGGTTCATCATTAGTCAATTGATTAGTAAAAACACTGAGAATTTCGTTACGATATTTCTCCGATGTTATCGTGCCCTCAAAGAATATTGGTCCTATTAATCGGTGACGACTCATACCTACCCATACGCCTATTTTTTCTGGATGTAGAGGAACTTCTCTGTAGAAATGAGGATTTTCACTGGACCACATACGCATATTTTGCGAATTAACATAACCTTTCAAATAAAACCAAGCTTCATCGGTGAAAAAAGTATTATTTAAAATATTGTCTGTCATTGTTTGAATAAACCATTGGCAAAATTGTGTTCTTTTTTCATAATCCGTAGGTAATAGATTTTGTACAGAAGTTAATTTATATGGATACATGTGCAAGTCCTTTTTTAAAATTTTTTGACATGTTCCATACGAAAGCCCTACTTGTTGCGAAACTCTGCAAATAGATGTTTGGGGAGATTCGTTAATAATTTGTCTGACAATTTCAATTACGCCGCGACTTCTCTTGAGAGGAGGACCGCTTCCTTTTTTCCTTAAAATACTGCCTCTTTGACGAAAAAGATTTACACAATGCATTAGCGTATCACGGAAAGTTTTATAGCTAGGAACAGTATTTGGATATCTCTCTTCAAACTCCGCAAGGCAATTTTCTATTGAATGCTGCCAAATACCATCAATTTTTTGAGATGTCAGGAAGTAACATTCTACCATAAACGCTTTATGCATATCATTAAAGGCCATTACTTTTTCTTTTGATGAAACTTTAAAATATATACATATTTGATACTGACAGATGTTTGAAATAACATCTTAATGACTAAAGCTACGACATAATTTTTATATACACGGCCAGCTACGAGTGAAAATTTTAATGATCGCTCGTTATTTAACATGAGAAATTTCAATCTCCTCTTTTCTGGTATTTTTTAAATTTGTTAATAATAATTAAATTTCTAGTAAAAATAAGCTTTAACAATGCAATTGAAACAATAATGGCAGATTTTTAACACATTATAAAATAGAATCACATTGCTAATGCCTGTTTTTATCAGAAATTTAATATTTTAATTATAATCTATATTAGGAAGTACATGTGCTATTGGTATTTAGTTTACACAGCAATTAATTACCTTTTTGCTCTGATTACAGTTACTATAGAAAGGATGAATTGCTGTTAAGGAACATATATTTAAAAGGTTATGCACTAATACATATACACTAAAATACACAACACACAATATAACATGTATAACCGATAAATAATTTATATTACTCGATATTAACCTATAACCAAATACAAAGCATCAAAAACAAAACGGCTAATCTGAGTTGGCCTTTCCTTGTATTCAAAAGAAATAAATATATACAACATACCTTCTTATTATAAAACAAGGATGCTAGATTCAAATCAATTCAGACAAATTTTTCAATATTCTGGCGCGTCTCGATTGTCTCTGTTACAAGTTTCATTTATAGTTACTTTTTATTTGTAGATTAAGTACCAAAACAGTGAAAATGAAAATGATAAATTATTAGAGATTCCTAATGTTGGAACATTTTGGCCAATTGAAGATTTTATGGAACGTAATAGAGATATTTTAGAAGATAGACCTTACGATATACCAAACAATAGCTAGATATGTCTATGGTATTATTTGTATATACAAATGTAAATACATTTATTTTTATATCTACAGTAGTAGTTATATAGTAGTTTTATTTCATCAAATTGACACTGTAAGAGTATGTCAGAAGTATTTTTCTTGTAGCTCTTTGTATAAGTCTTAAGGACATTAGTAAAATAGTTATATCATGCAGAATCTTAAACTATTTTTTTGTACTCGCTTATCAAAACCTGTCATTTCACGATTCGATTTGCGTGCGTAAAAAGTCACTTTAAAGACGAGTGCGTAAAAGTAAAGTTGATACTTCCTGGAACTTGATTAATTTAGTGACATTTTAAAATCATAAATCCCTAACCTTAATAATATGCTACCCAGTTCGTTGTTTTTCTATGAAAATAAAAGGAAATGAAATAGAAATTGTTATATTTGGAAGGTATGTAATTCAATGTCAGAACAGCAACAAATATTATTTTTTAAATTTATAGAAAACAAAAAAAAATTGTCAGAAGTGGGATTCGAACCCACTCCCTCAGAGAGGACCAGAACGCCCGAAAACCCGTATAACGGGCAAGGTAAACCTTGAGTCTGGCGCTTTAGACTGCTCGGCCATCCTAACAGATACTTGTAATATTGTTAAAAATACTTATAAATATAAAAATTTTGAAATTATATTTATATTTTATATAAATATTTATATATTAAAGTTCTCGTACAAAAAATATTGTACAAACTTCGTGCGTGAAACATTTCGCGAATTCGTGTCCATAAACTGGTCACTCATTCGCGAAATATGATTTCACGCACTTGGTTCGTAAATAACTATTGGGAGATATAGTTGATAACAAGTTCCTGAAATTCATCTTCATGATTTGCTACCACTTTTAATATTTTTACCTGCTTTAAAATTCATAACCAAGAGATGGGTTATTACAGAAAGGACAAATAATTTTTTTTGTCAATTTCGATTTTTGTGCGCCGAATCTAATCAGCCATTTTGAAACTATGTCAATACACACTTTATTTAAACACTAAAGTATCTTAACAGAAATTTAACTTCTTAAGCCCATTTTACATCTGTCAATTTATTGATCAATTTCTAGAACTTGGGTTCTTGGTTGTCAAGTTGGGATTTTACATCTATAAATTTCTAGTTCAAGTTATCTTCAATGTTCAACTTCAAGCACACTACTTTACATTTATCAATAAATTCATCAATTTCCAGAACTTGGTCAAGTTCTAGAAATTGACCAAGACAAACATGTTCTATTTTTCCCTCAATTTTCTAGTAATTTATTGGGGGATTTAGTTTATTTGTATGTGGAGTGTATTGTGTTTAATTTCTATCTAAATTCATTCAGCGTTCGTTGTTTATGCAAAAATGCGTACGGCAAAATGAATGAAATGAATGTTTATTTTCATTTACATATATGTCACCAGATTTCCCTAGTACGAAAACGTTGCAAAAATAAATTCACTTTCATTTCAACTTTCCTCAGCAATTTATTGACAGATGTAAAGCAGGAAGAAGTTCTTATTTTAGAACTAGAACTTGTTCAAGAACTAGATCTTGAAATGTAAGACAAATTTATTGACAAGTGTAATACAACAAGTTTCAAGTTAAGAACTAGAACTTGATCTATTTCAAAATCTAGAAATTGATCAATATCTCGACAGATGTAAAACGGTCTTTAAAAAGGTAAAAGTGTTGAATTAAATATATATCCGTTCACGATTCGAAAACGTGCACGTCATCAACAGTATTTTCGGAATCACCATCACAAAAACAATAAACGATGTATAATACATATTTATATATTAACATCAATGCGAATGCATATTTATGTTGGTTTCGAATGTTCAGTGTTGACACATATCGTTCTGTCATATTTTACGTGTTTGTTTACTCTTGGTTTGAAATGTCGAAAGCGTTTTGCAGCCAATGTAAGCGACTTGCATCCACAATCGCAAACTGAAACAGAACGCGATAATGATGGACTATTGCTGCCTTTATCAGCTATGAGAGAAGTTAAATTCGTATTTGTATTTTGCTATAATTTCATATTACATATTGCACTTTTTTTGTAGCATGCAGCTAAAGTTTTAGGGGTAAGCGTAACAACTGTCAGCAGAATTTCCTTGGAAATACAAAAAGGATACGCAATTTGCAGCCCCAAATGGAAACATAACAAAAAGAAACCTATAGTGGAGATAGATTACTTCTCAGAATGTGCTATAA